>OZ007586.1:345095825-346509158 GCA_963931845.1 Maratus michaelseni
GCAGAGATGTAGTTCAGGGAATACGCTGGTATATGCCATATACCCTCTGGGAAAAGTTTAGACGAGGACGGACGCAGGGGGACGGCGTCACTCCACTTTTTTATTTTATTTCAAGCGTCCCCTTACTTTTTATTTTCAAGGGAGGGGTGAGGGGATGCAGACTTTCCTAATTTATTAAATTCTTAAAAGAACAAACACATTAATAAGATAATAAGTTAACAATTTTATAAAGCATTGAATTTTTAAACTATTTTAGCCTTCTTTAAGTGTGTTACAAAACAAATTGAAAGGAAATGGGAAAAAATAGAGATATTTACTTGCTGCGTCATCTTAATCATCAGTCGTGAGATACAGTGCTAACATTAGTTTCTTCAGATGCACAGATTACTTTGACTAGGAATTTGCTGATTGAAGACTATTATCCCCCTTCCGCCTTCAACTGAAAGACATCCCAAACTCTCAAAAAATATCTTTTAAAACTACCTTCTCAGTTTGAAAAGTGTCCAGATGTTACAGGTTTTTCTATTCTCAAACGACAATTAACAACAACAGGTTGGTGTAGTGTGGAAAATACATGTTTAAAAGTATATTGAATGAACAATAATCCCAAGTTCGATGTGCATCCGCTGAAAATTGCTCACTAAGGCTATAGGCTGTAGAAATAAATGCTCTGAAATGATTCTACGATATATTTGTTTATTAAACGTTTGAATAATAAGCGTACGATTACAAAGTACGCACATAAAGGGATGAAATGGTGCCCGGGATCAATTTTAAGCAACTTAAATTATTGACTTCTTATGAGCAGAGAAAATGAGCTCGCGCCGCCAGACGCCCACGGGGGTCGCCGGCTCGCGTTCCGACCATCGCGCCCAAGTCTCTAAAGGACTTATATCGCACCAGAAGCTTTGTCTCGCCTCGGCGCTACGATCGGCCTGGGGCCGCTGCCCACTGCGGACCCCCAAGCTAATTTACCAAGTGTCGACGACACAGGTCGTTGCGACAGTGACCCCACTCTGGGGAAACTTCCGCATGGGACAGACACTTGATGAACCGCCGAGGGGCACCCAGCGACTTCGTTCGCGAAACCCCATAGGGGGAAACGGTCCCTAAGACATATGCTGAGCTACCACGACGGCTCTTGCTTTCCCACGGCTTCCGAACATTGACATGCATAGAGGGGCAAGCAACTAGTCGCAACGGCCGTGAGTTCACATATCATATCACTACAAAAAGCGCAGGAGGTGCTTCTGGCCAACCCGGGACCTCGAAGAAAACTAGTCCCAAAGCGCATAGTCACGCCAGGCTAGGTTGTCACTCGCCAAGGAATTACCCGCGAGGCATTTATTACCCACCGGGCGAGCCCAGTTTGATGCCCAACGACCTCCTTGAGAGATCATGCTCATAAAAATGCACTAAAAAACGGAAGAACCCTAAAGAAACCACTATCGGATTCTAGAGGACGTGGAAACTCCCTCTAAGCGCGCCAAAGAGAAGGGCCCGATCGAGATTAGTGAAGCTTAGTAGGCGTGCCACTCGTCTGCCCGCCAGATGTGGAAACTCCTGGCTGCACGAGAGACGTGCCGGACTGGGGTTTCGGACCAAGGTCTCGAGTTTTGGCTGATCGATGCCGCGTTAGTCGGCAGCCTCCGGTCCGGTTCCCCGTAATCACTTGGTAGAAAGCGGGTTAGTCCCCTCCTCTCAGAGAACGTTCGCGTCCCTGGCGGGCCTCGGTCCCGCCTTTGGATGGTGACCGTCTCTTCGATTCGAGCACTTTCTACGGTGACCATTGAGGTCGGCGCACAACTCTCCAGCTTCAGAAGATGACGTGGTGGTCGTCCGAGACGACTATCTCACTTCTGCCGTCGTTACGTCGCAGATAGTTGCTACACGCCGTATCTCCCGACGCTCGGCGTACTACAGAGTCACCACACATCGTGCTCTACAGAGATCGATTCCTGCCTCCGTCAATTCCTCGGTCAAGTTTTGGAGAGATCCGGCTGGCATTGGCACCGACCGTTAACCAGAGACCCTCGTAAGTAACTGGGAACGGCCGTACGGAATTTCTTTCCACCACCTACGGAGGAGGCTCCGAGCATTGGCCAATCCTTGCGTCGCAGAAAACCTGCGCTTGCGAGGGGAAGACCCACGGCCCACAGTCCACATGGGTCATCACCCATGTGGGCTGTAGCGCAGTGTCTTCGGCTTTCAGAAATCCCTTTCACCGGCGGACCACGATGAGGTCGCCAGTCCGGTCGTCTCCTGTCCCCGTCGAGTCGACGAACGCAAACCATGGAGCGTCCGCGCGATGCCCAGCTCCCGGTCACCTCCTCCACTCAAGGAATCGGATCAGGACCACTGAGAGGGACCCGCCAGTTATGAGAAGAGAAGTCCACTCCATCACATGTTGATTTATGTAATACTCATATTCGCAAGACGAAATTGGCGACAGAACATATGAAATGAATGACGTCATACAAGCTAAAATTATCAGTTACTCTTTAGGCAATTAGCAGAATTTTTTGAATACATGACAGGGCAATCAGAATAGCAGTCCTATAAAGTGAGCCAACGAGAATTCGAACGTCAAATGTACGTTGAGATCAAGGTTTTGAGAATCTAGCTGAAATAGACAAAACACGTCTCATGCATTGGAAATGTTTATGATTTACCGAGAAAGCTAAAGTAAAAAATTAAACAGACAAAGACATTTCTAACGAACGTTGAATGGAATGAGAATAAAATGCAGATCGAATACAAAGTCAATCTTTATCTCTTTCTTATTTTTTTATGGAGATCTAGTGAGGGTGATTAACCGTATAAATGAATTCTATCTATGTGAGAATAGTTTTATTGATAATGGCATATGTCGAATATATTTTCTTTTAATGGAGGAAAAATATGACAGGAATTGAAATAAAAGTTAGGATAAAATAAGTAAATAATTAAAAGTTAGTTTAAACTGAAAATTAGAGTAAAGGATTAATGTAAAAAAACTATATGTGATTCCACATCACATATATCTCCCCTTAAACCGACGAAAAAAAATTGGATGGAGAACGAAAAATTTTTCATATGCTCTTACGACTACATCAATTATAGCAGATACATGTAAATAAAGTTAAGCATGATAAAAAGAAAGGAAACAGCATTTGAAGATCTGTCTTAGTAGGCATCCATACAAAAATAAAATTATATCATGATATAATTAAATTGGTAGCATAAATTTGGTCCTACAGATGACATCATACATTGTTTCTATTTAGAAAAAGCTGCAGCAATTTTAATAAAATTCGTGATCACTTTTTTGAATTCGTCTTACAAGGAGAAGACCAAGCTTGGTAATCACAGATTTTGATTATTTTTATATATGTTGTAGGGTAGAAGCCCCTTAGTCTCAGGTTCAACGGATTTTATACAACGCTTCTTAGTTCTCGAGAAATAGGGAGTCAAATACTTTAACACAACTTAAATACTTACTTTGTAACGAAATTACTGCGTAGGTCGTAGCTCAGTTGTTATTGCGTCTGCTCGTTAATCCGTGGGCCCGGATTCGAGACCGGAACGAGCTACGTTTGTTTTTAAAATTTTTTTGTTTTATAAATATACTTGTAATTATTATTTAATAATCCTAATTAAAAATTATAGTATTGTGCATTAATTATAATGTTACCCTATTTATTTTTTATTTGTCACTAAATCGTTGTATAAAACATCATTAAACAGTTATTTTTATCACTTTTAAATTGTATTTCATATATGTTTTATCGGTGCAATGATATTGAACAAGTGTGTCAATTCGTGATTTTAAAGAAACATCATTTATATATTGCCTTAACAAGGGAAGTCAATGTGATGATAATATTGCTCTGTTTTTAAAGTAAGAAGCATAATTAAATTAAAATTTAGCATAAAAATTAAATTACAATTTTTTTTTTTTTTTTTTTTTTTTTTGCATATTAAAGATTTTTAAATTTGTAATACGTATGCTTGCGCTTTGAATTAATTTATAATTAATAAAATAAGGTATGATTTTGTAACGATTTTATAATTTTTACTAGTCAATAATAGATCCATTAAAAAATATATCTTTAAATGATGAGAAATGTTTAATAATGGCTTAAAAATCAAATAAATTTAATTAAAATTTAAATATGTTAACATTATAATTAATGTACAATATTAAAATTTTTAATTGATATTATTAAATTATAATTACAAGTATATTTATAAAACAAAGAATGGGAAAAACAAACGTAGCTCGTCCCGGTCTGGAACCCGGACCCGTGGATGAACGAGCAGACGCAATAATCACTGAGCTACGACCAACGGAGTAATTTCATTACAAAGTAAGTATTTAAGTTGTGTTAAAATATTGGACCCCCTATTTCTCGAGAACTAAGGAGCGTTGTATAAAATCCGTTGAACCTGAGACTAAGGGACTTCTACCCTACAACATATATAAAAATAATCAAAATCTGTGATTACCGCTCCCCTCCTTGTTAGTGAGACGTTGACCTGTATGAAATTGTGCACATACAAATAAAACTAACATTAGGCCTAAGTTTACAGGTCAGTTGCTAGCTGGCATTAAATAAAAAATGTTTATATTTATAATAAGCATTAAATTTTGCTAAATATGGGTGTTGATCAATACTATAATCATGATAAAATGCTCGAGTAATATGATATAAATAAGCAAATATTATAATGTACATGCAAACAGAAATACGGTATAAATAGTCAAGGATTATGTACTAATCCCCAAAATAATGAATCAAAGTATAATTTAGAAATTTATGTGTTTCTAATTTTATTTATATTTTGAAACTCAGAACATGAATTTAAAACAAAGTTATATTAGAGATGAGGATTCAGAAATATTTGAATTTCTGTATGTGAAAAAAAATTATGTGAAACACTGACATAAGCCATTTAATTCCATAATGTAACAAATGATTATGTGTATCAAAATGCAATTTTGATTTTCGTTTGCTTATATTCAGTATCACCTATAAAAATGTTTAGATTAAAAAAAAGACTGGTGATTAGAATGCATTGAATACACTTGTAGAAAGTATAAAAGTCAGTAAATATATGAAAGACGTATGAGAAATCGATAGATGATAACCCATATATGTAACTTCGACAGAAGATACAGCAGGTATAAACACCAAAAGCTTGCAATATACATTAACGAACAAGTACAACTGTATCTTTGCTTATAAATATTGATAATATGCCTTCACCTCATATTCATTGATAGAAGTGTGTAACCATTACTTGTATGCAAATGTTTATAAAACATTGGCTGATGTGTAAAGCATTCACCGTTGTGTACAACATTCACTGGAGTGTACGATTTCTTTTTTAAACTGTGAACAAATGTGGAATTATATTGTACAAACTAAAGGAGGATGAGCATTGAGAAAAAAGGTAACAGGTGTAAAAAGTGTGTTAACCTCGACACATATATAATCAAATTTTGAAAATTCGTAAATTTTGAAGTAAAGCAGTAGAAAGCTCATTAGGTACAGCGACAATACAGATAGTGTGTGTGTAAATGTACCTTGATTGAAAAAAAAACTTTGTCATGTAGTGTATGTGGTGCGAAGTACTTCTGCAGATGATGTGTATCCTAATGAAAATAAAGAAATGTGCATTATAAACTGTTTTTCAAAAGGCGTCAGTGAGTCATGTATGACATGTTTAAATATTTGACATATGTATGTCATGTATAAATATTAACATGACCTGTATAAATATTTTATGTTTCATTGTCAAATGTCCATGACAACACCACAAAAACAAATGTATGTGAAAGAAAATAAAGTTATGAATGCACAAGTAAAATTATTACAGAACATGAAAAATTAAAAAGCATATATTAATTTAAAATATTAGAAACAGGGAAAATATACTGAAAATTTTCGTATTTAAGTTTAAATGACCGCTGAATATAATTTCCAAGCAATTGTACAGAAGTCATAGGTCAAGGATAAATCTTAAGCACGTAAAATTAAAAAATAACTATTGACACTTTTCTTTTGCCTTGTATCTCAGATTTTAGATATAGAGGAACAACGAGTAAGAACATTGTAGCAGAAAAATCGAAAACATCAAAAAGAATATTTAGAGAGTAAATGTCTTATTACATATCCCAATATGAATTAATGTATAAATATAAATTATGATCAGGTGGAAAAGAGCATAAAAAAGCAAATTTGTAAAATGGAAAAAAAAAATTTAAATGTGCATTACACAAAATATACGTGTATCAAAGATATGTGAAAGTATGAAAATAGAAAAACATGAAATGATAGATTATGTTAAAAAACTTTGTGTGCATTGATAATTGAGTAAACTTTGTAATACTTTGTAGCAAAATCCAAACACAGCATGTAAAGTTGTGTAAAATGCATCATATTAAATATTCAGCAAAATTCGAAAAGAAAATCTTTCATAGAAAATGTAAAATTTGTTAAGCATCGAGAAATGCTGAACATTTACCAAGATAGAAAATTATGTCAAAAGTAAGCTTTAAGAAAAAGGAATGTGATTTTAGGTGAAATCGCTTATAAAACAAATATTGTAAAAGAGCTACCTTGTGTTGAGAACAAAATGTATGACGTAACCAATTGTAATACAGGAGCTGAAGAGGAGCGTGTGTATACCATGAGAAGTATACCCTGAGACACCATGAGAAATCATGGATATGTGCAATATTGCGTAGCCCCACTGAACATAAACTCTATGACAAAAAGGACATGTCAAACGGTATTCTCAGATGAGATAACATTATGTTTCACAGTTATTATCATACATGATAACCTGTGGTTGGCACTCAAACATGTACAAGTAAGAAAAGGGGAAAATTGTACCTACATAAGTTTAAAAAACATAAACAATTCAAAATTCTTGCAAAATGATGAAAAAAATAAATTTCACAATATGAACACTATCTGTAATCTTAAATAAATGATATTGTGAAAGAAAAACATACCTATAACCATTACAAAATATTTAAAAAACAAAAGTTATACGAAAGAGTGCAACACAAATCACATTTCACATTCGACTGAACTGGTCTGGCGCCACCGCCATGTTAAAATTAAACCAAATATGAAATATATACTCTCATCAAGCCATTCCTGCAGTAGTGGCTCGACAGAAAGTCGTAGAACACTCTAACATAACTTTTAATTAATAATAAAAGTAAAATTTTGCAAAAATAAAATTTTAAAGATATCGTTCTGTATATATATATATTTTTTAAACGATTAAAGAAAAGAGAACGCCAGTGTAAAGAGATACGATCAAAGAAAACGTACAAATACAATGAATAAGTAAGCATGTGTGTATGTATGTTTTCAAGCTAACAAGAACTGACCAAAGAAATGTATAACAAAATTAAAGCATGTGGCAAAAGAAAATTTTTGAAAATAACATGAAAAAAATGCATATTCTTATAAAGAATGATCT
Organism: Maratus michaelseni; assembly: GCA_963931845.1. Lineage (NCBI taxonomy): Eukaryota > Metazoa > Arthropoda > Arachnida > Araneae > Salticidae > Maratus > Maratus michaelseni. Next base: position 345,103,308 of record OZ007586.1, read on the forward strand.
GTGAAAGTAAAAAGGGAAAAAGCAACAAGATTTGATTAACCAGCTAAAATAACTCAGAGGCATGATTTTTGTTCCTTGAAAAATAGAAATATAATGACTAACATGAACTGAAATACACTGCTCAAAACAATTAAAGGATATTGCAGTTTTAGGTGGATTTTGTATCTGGGAAACTTTTTAGCTGATTGATACATGGTCGACAGACATAGTAGGTTATATGAGAATAAATTACGCATGTTTGGCAGAAAAAAATGCATTTTATTGCGCATTTGTGTACAAAAGGGAAAAAAACACAATTTGTGCATATGAGAAAAAAAGAATAAGAAAAGGTGTTTTCTTCAAAGAAAATCATTTTCAGTAGGGGGTATGGTTTTCACGGGCGGCCAGCAACCTTGAACACCTTTGAGGCATGGACTCAATGAGGCTATTAATGACGAGTTGGGGTATTCTGCCCCACTCTTCCAGAAGAGCTCTTTCCAGTTCTTGGAGAGTTTGTGGGGGTTGTTGGCGGCCAGAAACTCGTCTTCCTAGAGCGTCCCAAACGTGCTCGATTGGATTCATGTCTGGAGAACACGCTGGCCATTCCATTCGAACGATTCCTTCCTTGAAAAGGAAATCCTCCACCAGGTTTGCACGATGTGGCCTGCAGTTATCGTCCATTAAAATGAAGTTATCTCCGATTGCTGCAGCGTAAGGGACTACAATAGGTCTGAGGATCTCATCCCTATATCGGCGACCAGTGAGAGCTCCATCTCGAATGATGTAGAGGTCAGTGCGCCCGTCAATGGAGATGCCACCATACACCAACACTCCTCCACCGCCAAATCTGACACTTTCGTGCACGAACGCAGGATTATTCCTACTGCCACGGTCCCTCCAGATGAAAATACGCCTATTATCCGGATGCACAGAAAAACGGGACTCGTCAGAAAACAGAATATTGCTCCATTCATTTCTCCTTCAGTTGACATGCTCGGTTGCCCACTCCCTGCGGTCGCGACGATGCCTTGATGTTAATCTAACAAATACCATCGGTCGGCGAGCATACAGACCTACAGCATGGAGCCGGTTTCGGACAGTCTGAGTTGAAATCGTGGTGCCTGTAGCCGAGCGAAGGTGTTGTTGGAGAAGAGTAGCGTTCATGTTTCGGTGTCTCCGAGCTGTTAACGCTAAATACCGATCTTCATTGGGCGTTGTTGCCCGTCTACGACCTTGCCCTGGTCTTCGGCCTGCACATCCACTCTCCAAAAAACGGTTCCAGATCCTGGAAATGACACTTTGTGACACTCCAATGGCTTGCGCTACTTCGGCTTGAGTTTGGCCCCCTTCTAACCTACCAACAATTCTGCAAGCTTCTGAATCTGTCAAATGACTTCGCTGAGACATCGTACTCATCGAAACAAAGCAATCACTGAATGCCGATCATCCTTGTCTTCATTCTCTTTTATCCAGTTGAAAGTCAAATTTCATTCGCTGCCGCTGAAGCGACGTTTTTGACGTGGAACTCAAAATTTGCATACTCCACAGTTTGAAAACCAGAAAAATTTTCAGTTGTGATTCTCTTCTTCTATTTTCGGCAAAAAAAATTTCGTTTATATCTTTATTTTATATAAAACTTCAAATATCCTTTAATTGTTTTGAGCAGTGTATAAATTTGTATATTAGCAGTAACAGAACGATTAAGAACGCCCTTTAATGTGCATTTCGACATTGAATAAGTCGTTTCCATGGCAAAAATAGTTTTCTCGTTGTCTCCGACACTAACAATATAGAAGTGAAATTGACAATGCTCAGAATCGGACTTTAATTCTTGGTTTGAAGCATTTTTAATCAATTTAAATTTTGTTCTAAGCCGTAAAATACGATCGTTAATTTTCTTTATATATATATATATATATAAATGTATATGGCAAAACCGTAGCTATAAAAGTGTATTTATTTAAGTTAAACTTACTTAAACTTGTTCAGTATGAATAATAGAAAAAGGTTTTCCTAGAAGAGTGTTAATCATAAAAGCGTACGTTTTTTTCATTGTGTCGCCACAACCAGCAATAAATCGCCAAAAACACGAAATTTTCATAATTTTTTTACGGACTTTATATCGAGGTTCCTCAGAATTTTTTTATAGACATATATTTTCTCATCAGAAGAATATTCTGTAATTTTTTTCGAATTTTTCTGAATGTTCGCTGATGGAGACCTTCCTTCTCAGTGCTGTCGCCAAGAAAGGTTGCGTCTGGTCACATTGTACTTTTTGGAAAAATAATTTTAAGGAGGGTACCCCCCCTTAAGGCCTAGGACCCGGTTTCCTCTTTTGGATTCCGGCATCAAAGCTGTCGGGCGACTCAGGCGAACTCCCCAAGTGTTTTCTGGTGGTGTCCTCTAACGGTGGGCTCCACCGCATGTCAATTCATTTAGGATAGGGAAAAGTTACGCAGGTGGCGTATGCTCCCCAGGCCGAAGAGCCCACCTGCGGAGGTGTCCGGGTAAACCGGCCCTCCAATGGCGGATCACTCGTATTTGTTCACGGGAACCTGGACTCGGCGGTGGAGTACGTCCGCCTTCGGCGGCGTAGCTTGTCTTATCACATGACATTAAATTGAACATTCACCATTATTTGTTCGATCGAGGAATATTTCAGAAATAAAACAGTATCCATTCTCTCATACTCTCAAACTCAATATATTTGATGTTAAACTTGAATCGCAATTTCAAAATATTCTATTTTCTCGCTCCCAGCATATCATTTTATTTTAATAACCAAAATCACAGAAATCTAGCTCCAGAACTCAAGTTTTCATGTTTTATATTTCAAGGCTTGGGTTTTTCTACGCCAATGCGATAATAGGAATTAACCAATCACAGCACTTTCCTGTGTTCCAACTTATTACTTATGGCCGCAGAAAATTGGCGTGCTTCGTTCCTTGCGAGAAAAGGCGCGATTTTGAACTTTTGGAATAAAAATAAGAAAAAGAAAATGGTATAAAATGATAAGTTTACACAGAATAAATTCGGCTTTTAAGAGCGGGGAAATAAAATATTAAATTACGCATTTTAAATAAAAATAGATTAAAATAAAGGAAATAAATGGAATATTGTTTAAGATGGGAAGTAATTGAATAAACTAGGGTTGTAGGGTGAATTCAGAATAGAAATTTTTTTATGGAATATATTTAATAAAGTGCGGAATTTTGAATTTTGTAATTTATCCCCCCCCCCTCTCAAAAAGTGGATGAATCTTGGAGATCCTATGATCTACAAGTTCATAAAAGAGAAGAAAAACATGAATTCGGATTACAAAAGTTGCTGTCAGGAAGAGAATTAAAAGTGATCTTATCAACAGCCTAGCAATGTCAAAAAAATTGTTAACTACCTCATAAAACGCAAAGTTGGGGAGGAGAATGTCCAAAAAAAATGTATAGAAAGGTATAATTATACACAAAATACTTACACTTTGTAAGTATATAATAAAAACAAAAAAATAACACCAATATCAAACATTACCAAATATGGTAATTACAGAGAACTGAATATGTTCAAAATTCAGTTTTTATTTTATAATAAAATTTTCAAAATTATGTACATCTACCAAATTTTTAGTACATTTGGTAGATTTAAAAAAAATAAAGTTCGAATTTGTCTCTGAGGTAAAAAATCTTTAAGAACTATTAAAAGTCATTATAGTCTTTAAGAATCAACTTTAATGTCACTAAGTGGCACATTGGCATTTTATTTTAGTTTAGTTTACTTTTCTTTACCATGGTAACTTTCCTAACTTTCTCAAAACTACATAGTAAATTATAATATTTTCACTGAAACACTTCACTTTACATTCTATAAATTCATTATTTCTGAGATCTTTTTGACTATACATTAAATTGTATATCACTATCACATTTGGTTTCATAATATTTGCATAATATACTTCAATTGTTTTATGTTGACTATCAACAATAATATTTTATGTCATAATGTTTTTATAAATTCCTTTCTAATAATCTTAAATTTCAAACAGTTGAGCATGCTTATAATTTCTAAAGTAATAAAATATTCAATAAATAACATCAATAGTAAATAAATAATCGAAAAGTAATAACAATAATAATAAATAACAGCAGATGATTGTCTTCGGTGATATTGGTAGGATTAAATTTACATAGCTCAAAATCAATTTCTTATTAATTTCCTAGATAAGAAATGAAATATGCTAAGTCGAAAGAATAAAAAAAATAAGTAATAAATCCCTTTGTATTTACATAGAAACAAAAATCTTAACAGATGTTATCATGTTCGCTCCTAGATGTAGAATAAAGCGAAATTTTCTACATGTGGTCAGTTACGCAATCATAATGCAACACAGAAAGTAATAATAATATTAGGATCGCGAAAACTTTGATTTGTTATGACACTTCCATAATCGGGTTGCACATTATTATAATCATAAATACTTGGTTCATGAAAGTTTTGAGATGTTGTAATATTTTCATAATCTGGTTGCACACTGTTATTAGCATAGGTAACATTAAAATGAAGAGATCTTTGATTGTTAATGGATATATATGCTTTGGTTCAAAATAATATTTCCTTGAGTAACAGTACAATTTTTACAATTTATATTTAAGTTAAAATTTGCACACTCCTTTAAACCAAGTATGGCATATTCTAAATCATTATCCCATACAAGAAAATTTATATATTTCTTAAAATTACCAATTTTTACAAAAAATTTACATGATTCATTTATTTGTAAAAACCTTTTGCTAGACAAATATTAATAGGAGAACTTTTTCTAACCTTAGCATGAATTCTATCAATACATTTAAGAGTCAAAATTTATATTGTACATCCAGTATCGACAACACAGGGAATTTTATATCTATTTAAATATCCATACACAATTAATTGACAAATATTATTAGTAGAAAGTTGTAGATTGATGGGAGGAACATAAGATGGTAAAGGATCAACATTAAATAAGCATTCTTTCTCCGAATGAAAAGCATTAGATACACCTTTAGTCTGACATATCCTACAAGGTCTAGATGGATATTGTTGTTGAAAATGGGTAATTTGTACTCTAGGATTAAAAAATCTAGGTCTTTGCATATTATAATGGGAATTGGGCTGGCGAATCCAATTTCTAGGTGCATTAAATTGCTGTAGAACTGGCCTATTTGGTTGAGCCTAGGTGCACTAAATTGCTGCTGAAATGGTCTATTTTGTTGTGAATGGTTAGTACTAGCAGGTGTTGGAAATACCACAAGTTCCTTTACTAATTTATACCATTCAGCAGTACTATCAGGGGTATTCACAATTGAAAAATTTTGATATTCAGGTTTCAATCCATCAGTAAGACCCTGAAAAAGTAAAGTTTCACACAAATGTAATTTTCTGCCAATCCCTACTTTCTTATGAAAGTAATTTTCTAAGTCACTCAAATTATCTAATATTAGCGCTGAAAATTCATAAACACTAGGAATGTTAACATTAATATTTTTTTCTGTTAGAAATTCAGCAACTTGATCATAACCAGTACAATTTAAACATTCATTATTATAGACCTTAAGGGCCTCTCCCATTAAGTTTTTGAAAATGTTTTCAAATTTCCATTCAGAATTTTTACTTTCCTTTTCACACAAATTATCAAAATATTTCAGCCATAACTGAATATCCATCCCTAAATTAAGGTCAAAAGCAACAATATTTAACTCAGTCATATTATCAAAATTTACTCTAACAAAAAATGGAATTCTGTTTTCTTTTAGAAATCCTGACCTTAAAAAAAATTAACTTAATTCCAAAACATAAAATAATATCAATAATAAATGATGACATCTCTCTGGTTAAATTAACGCTATAATAAATAAATTCTCTAACAACAAAAATAAAATATTTCACTGGATTAAAAAATAAAATTTACAAACATAACATAATAAGTAATTTGAAAATAAACTTACATACAATTGACTCGTTGATTTTTTATGAATATTTTGAAATCTGAGCTGTAGCTCGGGAGGTTCTCAAGAATGAATTTCCTTTAAATACGCATAGCTTGTCATCAAGAGCTACACACCCATTATTATTAAGATGGCTCTTATCATAATCTCCTGATCGTCCACTTTTTGAAGAATATTCCATATTCGATGTTCTCGCTCACAGAATGTTATCACTCACTTATTATGCAACATTATTTATTAACCACAGGTTAATCGAAGTATCCTGTGCGACTTTTTCTGTTACAACGGGATTATTTCCCGTCGTACTTTTCTATTTATATGCAGATATGAAGCATGTTATAACAACTTTCAACTCGACCATGATTCAAATCAGAAGTAAACTCCATCTCGCAGATTTTATTAGGTTATTAACATTTTATGCAGTCGTCATTATGTTTCTATCTAATCTTAGATAAATCATACTGAGATTCCCCACACAATAATATGATGATACGTTGCAAGAACATAAGAGACTTTATTTATCAGATGACATTAAATTGAACATTCACCATTATTTGTTCGATCGAGGAATATTTCAGAAATAAAACAGTAGTCATTTTCATACACTCAAACTAAATATATTCAATGTTAAACTTGATTCACAATTTCAAAATATTCTATTTTCGGGCTCCCACTACAGCATTTTATTTTAACAACCAAAGTCACAGAAATCTAGCTCCAGAACTCAAGTTTTCATGTTTTATATTCCAAGGCGTACGATCTTCTACGCCAATGCGGTGATAGCAATTAACCAATCACAGCGCTTTTCTGTGTTCGAACTCTTTATTTATGGCCGCAGAAAATTAGCGTGTTTCGTTCCTTGCGAGAAAAATCGCGATTTTGAACTTTTGGAATAAAAATAAGAAAAAGAAAATGGTATAAAATAATAACTTTACATGGAATAAATTCGGCTTTTTAAGAACGGGGAAATAAAAAAGGTTTTTGAAGAAAAATACTTACGAGAGGTGTTTTTAGAATATTGCAGGGAAATAAAATATTAAATTACATATTTTAAATAAAAATAGAATAAAATAAAGAAAAGAAATGGAATATTGTTTAACATTAGAAGTGATTTAATAAACTAGGGTTGTAGGATGAATTTAGAAGGAAAATTGTTTATGGAATAAATTTAATAACGTGCGCAATTTTGACTTTTGTAATATGTGTGTATGTGTGTGTATCATAAAACAAAAACGTGTAAAGCTGACGATCGATGGTGGCAACGATCTAAGTAATCTATTTCGCTCTTCTGGAAATTTAATTGTTTCTACTCATCGCCAAATTCTTATTTTTACACCATCGAATAGTGAAAAAAATTTACTTTAAAGTGCAAATTGTTTGAAAACTGTATCTTAATTTAATGATTTATTATAGCTTTTAAAATAATTTTCAAGCAGGATTTTTAAAAAAATCTATCTATATCGCGTGCAGCTCAATTACGGAAGATTAACCCGTTTGCACTTAAAACAATATAAATAGTTCATCATTTGTTACCGGCTAATATTCCATATTAAAATTATATCTTCATCAATAAATTAATTAATTAATTAAAATAAAATAAATAAAACACAAATTTAACAGATAGGTAATCGAACTATGTGCTTAATCGCTTAAATAATCAGAATAAAAAGGCTGCTGTAAGTAGCAAAATCTTTGGTGATTTTTTTTCGGCTATTAACCTCTGTCAAGCGGCTAATATGAAAGAAAAGCTTGTAATAAATTGCAAATCTTTATTTGAATACACAATTGATATTTTTCATATAAAAATTCTTTTTGGTGTTTTTAGTGGGTAATCTAAAAATTTATATAAATATAAAAAATTAGAGTTTTCAATTTTTAAAAAATGGTTTTCCCCTATTATCTGTACACTGGGCAGTTTGTTCTTTAACCCGGGAAGCCCGGGTTGGATCTTCTGGTATATATGATGCAAATCTTGTCATCTCGATAACGTCCAAAACATTGAACCAATTCGAACCTAATTTTGACAATGTATTAATCTTGAGAGTATCTTCTACGAGGTCGTTAGCCAAGTATGTAGCTCTTAAAGTTTGTTTACACGACACAGAAAAGCAAAAAACTTGCAAGATTTGTTCTCACGATAACATTGGAAATACTGAACCAATTCGAACCTAATTGAAACAGTGTATTGATCTTAAAAGTATCTTGGATGAATTCGTTAATCTAGTATAATGCTCTTATCGTTAGTTTAAAGGGACACACAAAAGTTTTCGATGACATTCATTGCATGGTTTAGATTATATTACAGACTACGGGCGATTTATAAACTTTGATTTCAATGAAATTTAGCTGTTTTGATATAATTGCCTCGTTGGATGTAATTACAATTTGTAAGCATTTATTTTTTAATTTACCGTTCAATTTTTTTTTCAAATATAGCGAACGTAGAAGGTTTAATTTTGTATAATTTATATTAAATTTTAGGTATATACAATCGGCCTAAAAAAAAGGGAAACCTCATACATTTTAATCAGCAAATTGTCCCAGAAAAAAAAAAAACGGAAAATAGCCATTTGACTGGAAATGATGTATACGATTTATGCTTAAAAGAAAATCTGAGGGATTGTCATCATACTGAAATTGTACCAAACTCTATTTTTTTCCATACGAACACCCAATTTTGACAGCATATTTTTTTAAGTAAATTTTACCTCTGTGCTCCAAACAGGAAGTCATTCGGTCAAATATTTTAGGAATTATGAATGTTAAAGAAGATATGAAGGTTTGGGGGTTCGAATCCTTAATGTTAAATTCCTTTTAAATTGTTACAAAACAGATTTCAATGCGGGTAGCTTTTAAAGCATAACTCAAAAACTACTGGGTAGAATGACTTGTAATTTTCGATTCGTATATTTAAAGCTTCAAAAAATTGATTTCTGTTAAAAAATCACAGACCACAATTCCTATTGTTTACGAAAATTAATTTTGAAAATATACATTTTTTAAAGTTGATTTTTGAAAAAAATATGAACTGTAACCTATAAAATTTTTAACAGAAATCGATTTTCAAAAGCTCTAAAAACGTGAATCCAAAATTACAATTCATTCCTCCAAGTAGTTTTGAGACGATTACAAATAAATTTAACATTAGAGTTTCAATCTTTAAACTTTCATAATTCCTAAATTATCTAGCGGGATAATTTCCCGTTTGGTATCCTAAGGTAAAATTAGGTAAAATAAAATTTACCGAAAAAAAAAACAAATATTCTGTCAAAATTGGGTGTTTGAATTGAAACATTTAGAGTTTGGTCCAATTTCAGCATGAAGATGACTCCCTAAGTTTATTTATTTTTATAACATAAATTGAAAGAAGACAGTTTCCAAACTATTTCCGTTTCTGTCTGAGACAATGTATGGGTGTTCTTTTTTTTTTTTTTTTTTTTTTTTTTTTTTTTTTGGAAGGGAGGGGGGGGGGGGTGTACCTAAAATAAAAAATAAAATAAAATTATTTCGACTGAGCCGGAAAGATTTGATTTCCTTTTCTGCCCTGTATTTTACTTACTACCAACAATAAATAACCAATTATCTAAATTATCTCGCCTTCTACTCTGTATCAACTACTTTTCAAAAAATAAAAGTCAAGAGATGACAAAAAAAAAAAAAAAAAAAAAAAAAAAAAAACCTCGTTTATCCACCTATTAAAACATTTTTAGTCTGCTTAAAAATCTGTCTAAATGTCCAATATTTTACTCAGATTCCTATATAAAATTTGAGTACATATAAGATTTTAAAAGAAAATGTAGTCATTCACAGAGCTTTGGTAAAATATCTTTCACGTGATTAACCAACGTATACATAACATAAGTATAAAAATAACAATAGTTTTTTTTTCTTTTTTTTTTTTAAATACACTTTTTCATAAGCAATCAATATTTATCTTGAAAATCACGCCTAATTTCATAACTGCAATTCATGATTTTTCAAAAAAAAAATCCGTCACAAAACATAAATTTTTGTGGGCACTGAACCTGATTATAGGAAATTCACCGCTTTTTTATGCTTTGTAGAAAGTGCGAGCTAATGAATTTATTCATTTTTACGATATCGCAACAGGAAAGGGGAATAAAAGCATTATTTAAACTACATTTTTAGGATCTCTAAATTGATTTCTCAACGTATAATCGTAATTTAATTAATATTAATTGATTAAAGCATATTTTTAAAAATATATATTACTCTATTTATTTTTTATTTATATTATCTATACTTTTTAGTGTTTAAAATATTTCGTTGTTGCAGCTTGGCCTTTTTTGGCGAGCGTCGTTTGACGCATAATTAAATAAATTGTTGATGTAACTCGTATACAAGTGTAACCATAAAGAATATTTGGCGATTTATCACCTATGGCAGGCTAGCGGAAAAATACTTTAAAATAAAGTTATTCAGTTCTAAAAATATTAAAATGTGCTGTCATCGGAAATGCACCTTTGTACATATTTTTTTATAATTCTTTCTTATGAGGAAGCGAATTAAAAATTTATTAAAAAATTCCATCTATACATACAAAAGCAAAGCTGAGTAAAATAAAAGAGTGTAACTATTTAAAAAATGCAAAAATCAAAATTTAAATTTAAAAAATTTAACAAAGAAATATTGTTTTATTGTTCACTTTCTCTTTAATTAAAGAGGAAAGTTGCCACAATTATTAATCGTAAAAATAAAAAATGTCAACCGACGCTGCCTGGAAAGAATGAAATACAGGCCCGGTCCAGCCTGAATCTACAGAAAAGACGCAAGTCCCGGACCCGTCCCGGTTGAAATGAAGTTAACTCCCGACCCGGGTTTAATGAAAGGAAATTTCCCCGAGCTCGGGCTTCTGGTCAGGCCCGTGCCCGTATAGACCGCTAATATGTATTACCAATCAGCTATCAGTCGTCCTCCTGTCGGGGAGATCATGCCCTCCTTCCCCGTCGAGCAAATTCTGGCGCCTCCCCTGGCTTTAAGGAGATATTTCTTGTTAGAATTTTTGCGTTACATCATATTTTACGCGAAAGCAAAGTCCCACAGATATATATTTCCTTACAGATATACTTCACAGTATACTTCAACAGTATAAAATTTCCGCAAAACATGCGAGGTGAGTTTTTAAAGAATCTCTTCGACATTTCGACATGTATTGATTTTTTAGAGCATTGAATCAAAATTTATTCTGTTCAATTGTCTTTTATTGTTTAAAAGTAATATTAAATGCAGATACTTAGTACTATTTATTTGCCCTGCTAAAAATAGCAGAATGGTAGTTATTTTTTTTTCTTTTAATCCTATGCTATTTATAAGAAGTTAATTTTAAAGCATGCACCTTAAAAAACATATACAAAAATTATAAGAGTTCAGTTTACTGTGTCTAGATGAAAAAATGCATTTAACAAGCTAATGATAATTGTTTCTTACATCAGAGAATTTAACTATTTCTCAATTCTTCATAGTGCTGCCATCTATTATCTACGAGCTGATATATAAATGGTTTAAATTTTTAGAATAACAGCGACAGGTAATATAATATTTCGAAACACCTTTGTTTGACATTCTAATAATTTATTAAGCTTGTTTTGCATATTATATTGAAATAATAGCTTATTTTTAGTAAATTTTATTTCATAAAAGGGATTATAATAGTCTGACAGAGTCTTTCACTTAATAAATACTCATCATATTTCGTGGGAAAATATCTAAACGATTCCTAAAAGAAAAGGGTATATCGAAAATTTATTTGTCAGCACATTCCGTAAATATGATGTACTAGCTTGTTTGATGTCCTACAAGAATTAGTTATATTCTGGAGAAATCTGCACAGCTTGCTTAGAACTGAAGGTTGGGTGGATTGTTCAATCTGGCGTCATATAGATGTAGATCAATGTTTTGTTTACGTATATTTTCTTTTAGTCTGATTTTAAATTAGCAAGATTTGCATGAAAATGAAAATTCTAAAAGGAAATATAACGCTTGAATATTTGGTACTTATATATTTTCCCTTCGACCACTTTCTACAAAAATTAACTGTCCTCAAACAATGGGGTTTGACCAACACTTAGTTGACTTATTGAATATCAAGTAGGTGTTGCTTTGACGCCAAAAATGCATAAGCGTGACTTCACAGTTGTCACATGTTCACGATTTTCGGCCAATACCCGTGGCCGAATGACTTGTCCATGTATCATGACTACGAAAGATCGTCGCCTAAAAATTACAAAATACTAGTTATGAGTAGAATCCCTGGATAAAGCTGTTTGCATAAAAATGCTTTACTTATGGTTTTGTGTACTATTATTACAGTTAAGTTTTCTGGAGGAATGTAAATAAACGCCAATAATAATGAAAGTTTGGAAGGAATAGATTGCTTTTTGTTTAGTCAGAAAATGTAAACAGATATAACATATACAACAAACATAAATAACAGATATGACACATAAAATGTACATAAAAATTAGATAAAGCCTAAAAAATATAAGCCAAAAAATTTTCGAGCTGTCGAACCACGTTCCCTTTTTAATAGACATTCGCTTATCACAGTTTTTAACACTGCATTGCCATTTTTTATCCGTTTGCAGATAAAGTCTTATATCATGCCCATAAATGCACACTTTTTTGATGGCAGAATTTCATAATCTTGGAATTTACCGAATCAAGTTCTACATATAAAAGATCCCACATTTTTATCTTTTTTTTTTTTTTTTCAACAAAGAAATTTCAAAACAGAGAAATAGCAGTTAACTTATGACCTTCATTAAAAAAATTATGAATTATCCACAAAATAAATAAAATTGGTATACGTACGTAGATCGCGTTGTAGCGCTGCATTTGAAATCAAACATGATGTCACGCATTTTTATTATTGGCATTAAATAACATTGCCTGGCGACAAGCTTTTTTTTTTTTTTTTTTTTTTTTTTTTTTTTTTTAAATAGAAAGTGGTTGACAGTAAAGTAGACAAGTACCGAATATTTTATTTGAAACAAAATATATGCATCTTCAAATTTCATTGGGCATTATTCCATTTTTAATTATTTATACATAATAATTAAAGTTTTGGTTTACTATGGTTGATTGGTTGTATAAAGTTTAATGGCACAAAATCCCTTTAAGGACATGCTGCGCAAAAACAAGAATCAAAAGAAATCATCAACAAAGGGTGACGCTAAAACATTGTCATTAAAGTAAAACCAAATAAAAAAAGTCCTTCCGGCCTGTACCGGCAGGAAAAGGTAGCTTTCCTACATCTTCGTTTTAAAATTTTAGCTAATGTTACACGAAAACAGCAAGTTAAAATGCAAAGAAACGTTTACAAAAGATTCGTTAATACTGAATTTGAATAAGAAATTCGCCAAATTATTGAGCAATAGCCAAATTGGCGTCATTTGTGAAGATTTATTTTGGTCGCCAAATTTGGCGATATTTCGCAAAATGTCGCCAATGTCGCCAATTTTGGCGCTAACGGATATGAATATATAGTTTTATGCGTATGATTGGGAAAATTATTACAACAATGAAAGAAAATAATTTGCGAGTAATCGCGTTAATGTACTGTTTTGTTTCAAAATGTCAGCCACCCTATAATTTCAAACTGCTTTATCTCAGCCATTTTTTAAGAAAGAGGTAAACCAAAAAATGCTCTGGAATCCTTGTATCAAGGCCTAACACGTAATTAAAAAATAAATTTGAATTTTTAATTTTTTTGTATATTTATTTTAGTTTTAAATTTTTAAATGGCTGCCATCTTGAAACAAAATGGCGGACCAAGCTGGCCAACGAACTCGGTCGAGACATTGGTGACCTTAATACACACAATTAGTTTCATAAAAATCGATTTATAAATACGAGCGTTATCGTATGACATAGGTCAGATATATATATATATATAAATCAACATTTGAACGGAGGGTGGTTTTGGGGTCTGGGGGTCATGATCGGTGAAAATATATCGAAATTTTCCGGAACTGCTTTCCTCCGAACGGCTGCAATAGGTAGCTTTATACTTTTTTGTATTGAAAGCTACCTAATAGAAAACAAAGCTTAATGACAAATGGTATCTGGATGGGGTTTCCCTTCCAGATGTCAAACAAATGTAAAGGACGAATATTGTTTAATTGTTAAAATTATAAAGCATATACGTAACAATAGTTCAATGAGAATGCTATCTGGATGGAGTTTCCCATCCAGATGTAGTCATACAAGTGTTGAGAACGAATATTTTTAATTGTTAAAACAGTAAAGCATAAAAGCTACTATATTTCAAACTAGGGGAGTAGATAAGAGAGGGCAGTTGTGAATGCCGTTGTGTTGTGAATGCAGTGCATCACAATGCACTGCAATGCCTTGTGTTGTGAATGCAGTGGCAACACTTTGATGATCATCTGTATTGAATGTATTGGCAACAATTTGCTGATCTCTTGCAGGGGTGGATGTGGTTGCCACAATTCGTAATGAAAGATCTCTCTGCAAAGGATTCCTTTTGTAGCGCTGCATTTCCTTTGGGGTTTTTTTTTAGACAGCTGACCAGGCCCCTACCTGCCAGGCTTTTGCCTAGCTGAACGAGTTGATACCTGGCAACGGGGCGAGGATTCGCCTGCTCTCCGCTTGGCGAAGATGTGTTTGTTAAATCTATAGACCGACGTGGCTTCAGTTGCGTCTTGTTGCTTTAATTTCTTTTTCTTAGTTGGCCGGTTGCTAATTTATTTTTTATATTTCCTTTGGGTTTTTTTTAGACCGCTGACCAGGCACCTACCTGCCAGGCTTTTGCCTAGCTTAACGAGTTGATACCTGGCAACGGGGCGAGAATTCGCCTGCTCTTCGCTTGGCGAAGATGTGTTTGTTAAATCTATAGGCCAACGTGGCTTCAGTGCGTCTTGTTGCTTAATTGCTTTTTCTTAGTTGGCCGGTTGCTAATTGATTTTTAATGAGGTGGTTCAGCACTCCGCAGTGTAGCGAAGTCATGCCGGACGGATGTGAGATGCTGGGATATTTACTATTTCCTCGCTGCATCGCTCATCCATACGTCATGCCATATCTACTCGAGTTGGTCTCGTAATTTAGAACCTTGATCTGGTGACGAGACCTTCACCAGACTAGGCACCCCAGAGGTGTAATTCACAGGTAACTTGGAGGGCTTTACACCCACGACGGATTTTACATGCACCGGGCGCCATTAGCGTACATGATTATTTCATTTGGTTTAAAAACTGACGTAGAAATAGCACGTTTATTCGGTTTTTGGATATCTGGATCATATATACCAGTTGTTCTAAATCCACTGATTATGTTTGAAGCCGACATTTCTTCTGCGATTTTCGTTAAAATGGTTACAAATTCATTTTTAGGAATTTTTTTCTTTGATTTTTGCGCTGCCATTTGCAAAAATCTTTGTCCCACTTTATTTTTAAACTTCGAAAAACTACTACGTCTAGGGCTGCAAAGGATGAGTGGTATGTGGTGGAAATTTCATGATATTTACTTTATTTTCAAGTGCCAGATTAATTAGTTTTATCGAAATATGTGACACATGACCATCATAAATTAATAGTACTGGCCTCTCATCGCCAATTTTTGTTAAGAAACAATTTTTAAACCAATTGTAGAACAAGGTTGTTTCCATCCATCCTTTTTCAGATACAGAAACAGCAGTTTTTCTTGCTGTTGTTGGGTTTAGCCAATTCCCCATTACATACTTTCCTTTAAAGACACAGCCCCACCAGTGGCTGAGAGGTTGTGCTCTCTAAGCTGGTAGACGGGAGGTGTTTCGATCCCAATCGCGCCCGTCGGCCTAATCGTTCGGAGTTTTCGTGGTTTTCTTCGAGCCGTGGATTTATCCATGCGTAAATACGGGTTAGGTTCCCTTAGAAAGACCCCCACGAAGGGCACCCCCCCCGGGCCTATATCCCATGTGTAGATAATTGGCCGTCAATAATCAACCCAACCCAACCCTTTAAAGACACAAAGTTAAGGCAGCATCCTTCCATCAGCAGAGCAGCATAGTAATACTGTTGTGTTTTCCTTCCCAGACGAATTTGTTTTGAGTTGGCATTTTGCCCCTACAGCTCCAACAGTTTTTGTTTTTGATGGGTCGTGACAAAATGATGTCTCGTCACAATTATAAATTCGATTAGGCTTCCCTTCTAGGTTTGATGCTTTGATAATTTCACTTAGCTTATAAAAAAAAAATCAGAAACAACCCATGGATTTACCTGATCAGTTCGGGAATATTCGATACTTTGGAGTTTCTTGAGAGATAAATTATGTCTTCTTTTAAAAGAAAAGATCCAATCAACATCGGGACGTTGCTTCTTGAACCTAGTCTTTAGCTGATTTTGTTTGATGTACGTTTGCACCAAATCTAACACTTCGTCACGTGAAAGGCCAAATCCATATTTCTCCATAATTCTTATGCAATTTGCGATTTCTTCTTCGTCAGTAAAAGATAAGTAAGAAATCACCACACCACCTCCTTTGCCTGTTTGATAAACAACCTTATCCTCTAATACGTAATATATAGTGTTTCAAGGTAGACCTAGGAATGTTGTAAAAATAGCTGCTCCACGGGTTGTTCTTTTACCATCTTTTTAAAAACACGACCATTTTTTAATTATTTAAGCACAATATGTAATTAAGGTTTGCTTTATATACTTCCTTCCTAAAGTATATAATCTTAAGTTTATTATACAGAAAAGTAAATGTTGTATGTTCAAAAAAATATTTTTTAATTTTAATTTTAAAAATTCAAATCACTAATCCGTGAATGAAAATGATCAAGTGCTGCGTGCATGATACAATTAGAAATTATGCATAAAAAACTATTTTAAATAAAATAACATTACAATATACTCATCTCTAACTTAAAATCAAAATATACACAAAAAGTATAGTTAAAATTCAATTTTAACAAAACATTTTAAAAAATTCATAAAATTTACAAATATAAAAGTCGGTCAAGCGCGAATATAACTCCGCTCAAAGGATTCCATACATTACAATTATTAATTACAATTTATTAATTAATAAACTGCTACTACCTCTAATTTTTTCATAATTTTAGTTTCAGTCTGTTTGAAAAAAGGAGGGGGGTGACATATCTTTCCAGTATACTTTCACAATATCTAAAATTAAAACAAATATATTTTTTTTAGTTCAATATTAAACGATCGTTCGAACGATCCCCCACGAGAAAATATTTTTTCAAGTAACTTAATTATCCCTAAAATCCCCCTAAAATTGTGAATGGCTAATAATTTGAAAATGTGTGGGTAACAATGCTTTATAACTTTCCACGTCGCATTGTTTACGAGAAAAAGGACTCTGACAGACGTGATCTTATAATAGTTAAGTTTTTACTTTTTAGAGAGAGAGAGAGAGATACTATTTTGTTGGTTTTCGCATGAAGACTAGATATAAAGTAATGCACATGTGGTTAAATGTTTAAAATATTAACATATAGTTTGAAAGTAACAGTGAGCGCAAGCTCAAACTGTTTTAGTCTAAGAAAAAAAGCATCTTAAATTTATATCTACTTAACTCTTAACTGCTGTGACAGAAATTGTCGCATAACTACTGTGAGCGGTCTCCGAGACCGCTTGATTGAAAGATGAATAAAAAGCCCTATTAGTGCATGGGATTCTGTTTATGTATTAAACTTTATGTACTGGGCTATTATAATTAAAATTCATCGATTCAAAAGTGTCTAGCGATAGTTTTAGAGCTCCAAACGAAACAAAATTTCGCTAGTAATTATAGTTAAACTTGAAATTATAAGTTAAACTGAGAACATTGAAAAAGAAGCGGTCTGTGAGACCGCTCACAGCAGTTAAGGGTTAAAGTATTCATTTAACCCTTAACTACTGTGACAAAAATTGTTGCATAACTACTGTGAATCGGTCTCTGAGACCGATAGATCGAAAGATGAATAAAAGGCTCGATTAACGCATTAGATACTGTTTTTGTACTAAACTTTATGTGCAGGCTGTTTCTAATCAAATTTCACCCCTTCAGAAGTTTCTAGCGATCTAAACGAAGCAAATTTTCACTAGTTTCTCTAGTTAAACTGAAAGTTAAGAGTTAAACTCTGAAAAGTAAAAAATGCAGTGGTCTGTGAGACCGATAACATCAGTTAAGGGTTAAAGCCTTCTATAAATATTTATTATTCAAGAAATAATACAGATTTTTTAATGCAGTTTTTGCATATTGTTCAGAAATGTTTAACTATATATACAGAATAAAACAAAATCTGCAGATTGATTTTCTGGAAGTTTAAACGTCTTGTGCTCCTTTACGAAATTGTAGTTATTATATAGATTTTCTTTATTTCAATCAAAACACAATGGAGAAATTGATAGAAATTGAGCAGAGTTATAAAACACAGTGGTTAAGGTCTGTGGTGTGACTAAGTATATAGCACATTGAAGAAACAGTTTATGTGGAAATCAGAATTATATTTATTCATTCATCTTGAATGTTAAACTTAAATAAAGATATATACATATACCTCCAGCCTTTGCTGGGAACTTGGTTATCACATTATAGCAATAAACATGCAGAAAGGGGGTTAACTGTCCTTCCATCACATCACCACACCTTCCATGGAGTTGTTTCACCCTAGGTATACTTACTCCGTACATCAAACTAGAATAAAATATGCATACAGTTACAGTTAAAAGAGAGTGTCCTTACGACCGAAATGCAAAAAGAAAAACCGGTTCGGAACGATTTTACTCCCGAACAAACCGCTTGACAAATTTAGGGGGACAAGATTTTGTCCAGATTTCCAACATGCGGCCCCATCGGTCGTAAAAACTTCCTCTTTCTTTTCATAGTCCAAATCAAAAATATTACAAATGGCTCTCTGAAATCTTATATACAGTAGAGGTTTTGTTAGAAAATCAGCCTTATTAACTTTAGAACTTACATGTTTTAACTCAAAAACATTTTCATTTATTAATTGACGAATAAATTGACATTTTATGTCAATGTGTTTAGTTTTAAAGTTCTCTTGACTATTTTTAGAAAAATAAATGGCAGATTCATTAACACAGTTCTGAACTGGTTTTATTTTATCACATAAATTAAGTTCATTTAAGATTCTCGAATACCAAGTTAATTCCTTTACACTTTCAGTTAATGAGATAAACTCTGACTCCATAGAACTGAGTGCAATTCAAATCTGCTTTGATGATTTCCAAGAAAACGGAACGTTACCAAAGTAAATTATATAACCACTACTTGAATGTCGTTTAGTACTGTTACATCCCCAGTTACCATCCGAATATGCACATAAACTTGAGGATTTTACATTAGACAGGTTTATTTTATAACTTTAAGTAGCAAAAACGTAATTCATTATATCTACCACTATCAACCAATGTTTATATCTATAACCATTACAAAATTGTGACATTATATTTACAGAAAAACTAATATCAGATCTTGATCTATTTGATAAAAATGACAAACAACCAATTAACGATCTGTATGGATGTTTTTTCATTAATTTATTTTACACAATTTCATTTTCGTTAACTTTATCTGGTAAAATACAGCCAATTTTAAGGGTAATTTAACATAACTTTTAGGTAAACCTTTATATTTTTTAATTCTAATCTTTCAATTTACGTTTTTTGATGAATAAATAATGAATCAGCAATAAGTTCAAAGTTAACACCTAACAAATATTTCGTTAATCTTATTTCAGTAATTTCCAAGCTATTTTTCAACATATTAGTTACAGATGGCAATATATTTTCATTTTCAGCAAACAAAACTAAACCATCTACATAGACAACTAAAATTGCATTACTTTTCAGTTTATATACACAGTTACACCATTTTAACTTACAAAATCCTAAATTATATAGTATATTGTCCAATTCAGAATTCCATTCTCGGCTACTTTGCCGTAAACCATAAATAGATTTATTTAACAAACAAACTTTATTTTCGGCACCTTTCATAACAAATCCTGGTGGTTGTTTCATAAATACCGTTTCTTTTAAAAACCCATATAAGTAAGCTGATTTTACATCTAATTGAATATAATACCAATCACATACTTTGAACTTTGAAGGGGGGGGGGGGCATGAGACCTATAGCTACTTGGCTGTTGTCTCTAATTATCCAAAAACAAGAAACAACCAACACAGCGAACAAAACACCCACTTAAAAGCGATCAATACCAGGGCTACACTACATACCGGGCTTGCTCATTCATTATGATGACGTCACAAAAGGTGGCTGACTAGGAGGAAAGACATACAGCGATTGGCACAAAATGATGGGCGCGTTGCTTTGGACCAATCGCTGGTCGCGGTCAGCCACCATTTGTGACGTTTTGAGAGTGAATGAGCAAGCCCGGTATCTAGTGTTGCCTTGTCAATACTATGGAAAAAGTTCAGAGTAGCTGCGCGAAACTCTTTCGAAGACCAGAAACCGTTAATAAAGCACACCATCGAGCGAAAAGACCCACTATTCAAAGAATCACTATCCTAACACCCACTACGCTGGGACTGAAATTTAGTACACAAGAAACAACCAACACAACAAACAAAACACCCACTTAAAAGCGATCAATACTATGGAAAAGGTTCAGAGTAGCAGCGCGAAACTCTTTCGAAGACCAGAAATCGATAATAAAGCACACCATCGAGCGAAAAGACCCACTATACAAAGAATCACTATTCTAACAACAACTACGCTGGGACTGATATTTAGTACACAAGAAACAACCAACACAACGAACAAAACACCCACTTAAAAGCGATCAATACTATGGAAAAAGTTCAGAGTAGCAGCGCGAAACTCTTTCGAAGAACAGAAATCGTTAATAAAGCACACCATCGAACGAAAAGACCCACTATTCAAGGTATCACTATTCCAACAACAACTACGCTGGGACTGATATTTAGTACACCGAAACAAAATATGCTCCAAGGAGTCAGCTACTCCACAAGTGCGGCAACTGCCGTCCGCTACCAGATTAAAACGAGCCAACATCGCGGGGGTTATCAGCATACCACACAGAAACCTTGAAATAAAAACATCCTCCTGTCTATTGCGAGACCAACGGAACGTCTGCTTAGCACTGGGAATATTCCCTTGCGAGTACTGATACTTGCCGGAGCTATAGGTGAGCCCAAACTGACTCTTCATCTTTTTCTTTTGAGCGCAGATTAAATCCTCTGGAGAGATCCATTCGATCATGGTGTCAAAATCATATACACTCTTGGCCAGGTTGTCTGCTTTTTCATTTAAGGGGATCCCCCGGTGCCCCGGAACCCAGTACAGGAAGAGTTTCGGAATATGGGCTGAGACCCGAAGAATTTTATTATAGAGCCATATAACAACCTTAGGTGACTTCAAATGCGTAGATTGGAGCGCTGATAAAACAGACAAGCTATCAGTGAGAATTACAACTGGAAGCGACACTGATACCAGCTCACCCAAAGCCGTACCCATCGCCAGAGCCTCCGCTGAAAAAATAGAGTTGACCTGTTGGATTCTATAGCCAAACTGACCTGTTCGTGAGCAGCCAGCGATCGACGTAATAGAGGGAGACTTCGATGCATCAGTGGCAATGATGTTCCAGGATCCCGCAAACTCTTGGATAAAATCTGCAAAAAGGGAAGCTATAATACTCGATTCCAGCTCTGTACTCTGAAAAGGTAGGCCCGAGGAAAAGAATTGTACTTTATCTGTATTCATAGGCAGAGGAACTTGGAAACGCAGCAGATGATCCAGCCTGCAGCCGAACTCATTCAAATTCTCAGAAACACATGGTAAACACACTATCTACAAAAGAGACCAAACCATCCGTGCGAAATACAAAGAAAGATGACCAGCTGCCCAGAGAAACCTGTTTAATCCAGAACCGGAAAGCTAGATCCCGGATCCTGTCTACAATAGGAAGAGCGTCAGCATGTTTACGCAAAAGCAAAATCGGGGTCCATCCCGGAAGTCCCAGTGCCACCCTTATAGCACAATTCTGCAGCACTTCCAACTTTAGAAAAATGGTCTTGCATGCTGAGACTAAGATGGCTGCCCCATATTCAAGGACACTTCGAATTGCGGAGGAGGCTAGCGTCAGGAGGTGGGAAGATCTTGCTCCATAACTCCTCTGGGCCAGGGCCTTCAGAATGTTGATTCTTTTAAAAACTTTTACCCGAAGATACTCTGCGTGTCTACGAAATCCACCCCGGCGAGCAAAGACGAAACCAAGAAACTTAATTTCCGAGCACCAGTCAATCAGTCCGCCGTTAATAGTAAATTGAAACTCGCATTCCTCCAACCTCCTTGATAGGTTAATGGCATGACATTTGTCTGATCTGATAGATAGCTTCCAGTAAGAGCACCATTGCACTATGAGCCTGAGCGCATCTTGGATTTTTTCTCTGCAGGACACTAAAGAGGCAGCCGCGCACTATAAAAAAATATCATCAGCATATATAAGAAACTTAATGTCGAGACCCTCCAACACTTCATAAAAATCCGCCAAATAGATTGTGAACAAAATCGGACTCAACACAGAGCCCTGGGGCACACCTTTACCGATACCACGGGCTGTCGAAAGAATACCTCTCCAGGAGACCTTGATCCTTCTAGCGGAAAGAAAGCGATGCAGCCATCGAAGAATCGAGCCCGTAATGCCCAATTGAGCACATTTAGACATAAGACCATCTATATAAACAGAGTCATACGCAGCCTGAATATCTAGGGATACACCCAAAATGAATTTCCTCTCCTTCTTTGCCAGTAAGAGATCCTGATGGAGAACAGCAAGGGCAGCATGGCAGTCACGGAACGGCTGGAAACCCAACTGTCTTCTGTCAATTAATTTATTTTCAAGCAGGTAACGATTAATACGAGAGGAGATAATTCTCTCACAGATTTTGCACATAACAGAGGTCAAGGCAATCGGACGGTAGGAGGAAACATGGGATTTAGGTTTACCAGGCTTTAAGATAGGAAGGATAATCGCAGAGGACCAAGCATCCGGGATATCACCTGAGATCCAGCTGTTGTTAAAAATCTGCAGCAGACATTGGAGAGAGTGGTCATTTAAGGTCTTAAAAAAGGCAGCGCTCACTTTATCCTCACCCGGAGTGGTAATTCTTGTCCGATTGATGGCATCTTTCAATTCTTGCATAGTAAAAGGAGAGTTAAGCTGGCTGTGTACTTCATTACCATAGGTGAAAGGGAGGGGTTGATGGTCACATTCCTGACTAAACTGGTTAGCAAAGGCTTCGGCTTGCGCCGCTGCATCAGAGTTGAAAGAATTGGCAATATGGATACAAAAATGTGACTCTGAAGACGGGCTTGAGCGATTTCTGATTTTGCGGAAAATCTTGAATAAAATATGCGGGTCATTCGCTTTGCGGCACTCCGCATCCCAGAAACTACGCTTCGCCATTCTCACCACCTGACGGAGCTTTGCCGCAGTCCGTTTGTACTTAACCCAGTATTCCGTAGACACCAGGCGACGGGCTCTTTTAAGGAGGAATTGCTTCTGCTTGCTCAGGTTGCTGCACCTTGCCGTCCACCAAGCTGGAAGGCACTTCGCTGGAATGACCCTAGAGAAACTGTGTTTATTCATGGCCAGGAGAACTAACGTATGAAAGGACTGATAGTCGATGTCAGTAATAGTCTGTAGATTTTCATTGACCTCTTTACCTATACGCGACCAGTTGAAATGGGTGAAGCCCGGCTGAACTGGAGTGCAGAGATCCATAGCAATAGTAATTGGGAAGTGGTCACTATCATATAATTCTTCTTCGACATGGATCGTAGAACGGGCGAGAAGATCCGGGGTGCACAGCGAGAGATCTATCAGTGAGCATGTTCCATTTGGAGCCACATGGGTAGGGGAAGTAGAGTTCATTAGGCAAAACGTACTTGCCGACATCCACTCAACAAAGCTATCACTAGCCCGCGAAGACACCGGGGAACCCCAAAGACGGTGGTGAAGGTTGAAATCCCCAAGAATGAGAGATGAGTCAGCAAGCCTATCACAGAGCTTAGTGAGGTCGGCCACAATCAGGCCGGAGGAAGAGTATACATTGATAATATTTAGGTGCACCGATCCGTAGTCAAGATGAATACCCATGATCTCATTAGCAAATCCAAGGTTGTTAAAAGTAAGTTGGCGGGACGACCAAGCAGAATTAACGGCAATAGCCAGACCCCCACCTGGACGGTCAATCCTATCCAGACGATAGACAATTTTACCTGGGATGACCAAAGATTTTTCTGACGTGAGAAACGTTTCCTGCAACACAAGAACATCCGCTATAGTAAACAGAGGGCACCTAAGCCAGGATTGTTTGTTTAATATGCTTCTACAGTTCCATTGCAGCACCCTGAACCCCATTTAAAGGTGAAGAAAAAGGTCCCAAAACAAATAGCGGAGCAAAGCTGGGTTAGTAAAAAACTGGGAAACTGACACTTGCAGACCCCCAAAAACAAAATTTTTTTTTTTTTTAGTGACTTCCACCACCTTTATTCGCTCGCTTACGCTCTGGAGAAGCCTCACTCAGCTTAGCTAAGCAGTTCATCAACATGACGCTGAGGGCATTAATCGCTTCGATGATTTTCTCCGAGTGTTTTGAAGAGAAATCAACCAATACTTTGAGCATATTGTTGGTCCTGGCCTGAATGAATTTTCGCATGTCTTCAAAATCCGATGACTTAACACTGGCCACCTCAGCATACCTGCCCGGAGTAGCCTTTATGGAATATTTTCTGCGCGCGTCAACGAAAGAAAGGAAATTGCTACATTTGAATTTTAAAAAATCAACTTCTGCGATCCGGAAAGGGCACTGATTAAAGTCCGACCGGTGTTCTCCCTCACAGTTTACACATTTTACAGGTGTAGAGCACTGGCCAGTATGTTGAAGACCACAGGTGGCGCAGAGCTGTGGTGATTTACATCTCCCCGAAGGGTGGTTGAATTTGTAACAGAGCGAGCATTGTCGAGGCCTGTCGAAGAATTGGCGTACTTTCTGTATCGTGAACCACATTTTTATCTCTGACGGAAAGGATGTGCCAATAACCGTCACAAGAACCGGAGACACTGAATTTTTCGAGTCCTTACGGAGAAACTGGCGGAGTTCCAAAATTTGAACGTTATTACATTCAGCGATTTCATGGCCAATCTCATTCAACGGAATATCCACCGGGATGTTGAAAAGCAGGAACCTGTTGGTTATGTTTTCCCAAACAACACGAATTTTAACTGCCACACCCAAAAACTCAGACAGGCTACAAACCTCCTTGGCACAAATCACTTGTCGAGTACTTATAATTATACAACCCGCCCTAGTGTACCGTACAGTATCTATGTCCGCCGCATGAGTTACTTTGGCCTTAAGTTCCGCCTGCACGACACGAGGGTCACGAGTAGGTATAGCACTAGAGTCCATACTTTGTAAAAAAATATTAAAAAACTTTCCTTCATTCGCCGCAGCCATATCTAATAACGAGGACACCGGTGCAGATGACCGAGCAACATTAGGGTAGTTAGAGTCGCTAATTAATACATAGTTATCCACATCCCCCATTTCTATGCTAATTGCCGGTACTTGTTCAGCAATATCATCATTAACAAACTTAAAAGCCGAGTTGGCCATACCCGACATGCAAACCACAAGTTACATAGTAAACACAAGAAAAATAAAACACTACTTACAGCTACAGCACAGAAATATAGACAGACACCCAGAAAAATGCAACCCAAACCGAGATAAAGCAGAAACGATACACTTACTATAATACAATAACCACAAGCCAAAAGAAAACACACGAGACAGCAGAGTACAACAGCCGGTCGCTACAAAACGGTCAACGCCCCCCAATACCTGCGGAGCGCTAATACAACCTTCACATTACACGACCAACCCTTCATCACATAAGTTGTTGAT
The DNA here is from genome assembly GCA_963931845.1 of Maratus michaelseni. Taxonomy (NCBI): domain Eukaryota; kingdom Metazoa; phylum Arthropoda; class Arachnida; order Araneae; family Salticidae; genus Maratus; species Maratus michaelseni. Next base: position 345,129,211 of record OZ007586.1, read on the forward strand.
TTTCTATGATACCAATGTAACATAGAAACTAATAAAATAAACATTAGTTTTATAATTGAAAAATTTACAACAGGTGAAAATATATCATTAAAATCAATACCTGGTTTCTGTTTAAAACCTTGAGCTACGAGACGTGTCTTGTACTTTTTCCCATTTTTTTCTGTGTTTTTAATATTATAAACCCATTTGCTTCCCACTATTGTGGCGTTTTTGGGTGGATCAACCAACCGCCAAACCTTTCTTTTACTTATGATTTCAAGTTCTTCCCTCATCGCGGCGTTCAATTTCCCCCTTTCTGGGTTAACTTGTGCATCCTCAAACGATTTAGGGATTTCAGTATTGTAAGTCTCATGTTGGAATATTTCACTTAAATATGAATCATCCGAATCACTAGTTGAAGGTTCATTTAAAGTTTCAAGATTAGGATGAGTAGTTTTAGGTTTAAAATCAAATTTATCTGGTTCATAAGAGATTTTATTTTCTTGACAATATTTTTTAACATCATTTAAAGATCTCAGTCTCTTATTTGTTATCGGAGTATAATAATACACGTCAATCCTGTTACTTTTAGTTCTAGGTGTTTCAATTCTTTTCCATTCTGAAATATTTATAGAAGGTAAAGTTACTTTACTCCCCCTTTTCTCTTCGTCTTCGTTTAAGCTTTCTCCTGGTAGTTTATGATTAAGATCTAGAGTCGCGTTACTTAAACCATTTGATTCACTTTGAGATTCATTAAAATTCAATCCTTATACTTATTTACTCCAAATGATGTTTCTACCCCCTTTTTGGATTCATCTACACGCACATGAATAGTTTCTACAATTCGCCTTTCTTTTGGCATATAAATCCTATATCCTTTTGTTTTCATGGCATAACCAACTAAAATACCTGGTAAAGCTTTAGGTTAAAGTTTATTTCGTTTAACTTTAGGAACATTAACAAATGCTAAAGAACCAAAAATTCTTAAATGTCCCATCGAAGGTTTGAATCCCGTCCATAATTCTTGGGGTGCAAGACCTTGGGTTAAACTGTGTTCGGTTCTATTTTTGTATGAACAAACGCTAAAAGAGCTTCCCCCCAGAATGATGGTTTTAATCCGCTATCGTGTAACATTGCTCAAACTGCATTCATTGCTACTTTATTGAAATTTTCAGCAACCCCCACCTGTTCTGGAGTATAAATGGAGGACCTTTCTATTTGTATACCCAAATCAGTTAATAATTTCTCAAATAATTTATGAATAAATTCTAACCCATTTTCAGTTCGCACACTCTTTAATTTTTTGCCAGTTTGTCTCTCAGCTTTCGCTAAAAACCTTTATTCAAAAACTTCCGTTTTATCCTTAATTATATACACTTCAGTCCTTCTAGAATAATCGTCAATTATTGACAAAAAGTATTTCCCCCCTCCTAACGAGTTAACTGGGCTAGGACCCCACAAATCCATATACACTCTATCGAGAATTTGACTAGAAATGCTTTTATACTGATAGTTTCTTTTAAACGAATGTCTATTAGATTTTGCAATTACACAAGATTCACACATCTTATTTTTGTTTTTACAGTTAATATTTTCAATACCTTTAACACAATTAGTTTTACTCATTTTTTCAAGTAAAGGCAAATTTGTATGACAAAATCTACGATTTACAATCTCCGCACTTAAACTAGTCGAAAAGGCAAAATTTTCAGTTTTTGAATCATAACCTTTAACAATATACAATTTATCTACTCTAGGTACAGTAAAACAATATGGATTAAATTTATCATACACAATCATTTTATTATTGCCCATTGAATTTGGTTTCCTGCAATGTCTATATTGGACCCACCAATTAAATTTCTTCTCATATTAGGAGCATATAAAACATTTTTTAAAGTTATTTCTACATTACCTTTTACATCTAGTTAAAGTCAATATCACCTATACCCAACACTTCCGACGGACAGTCCTTGTCTCCAATCAGCACATGTTGAGGGGGGAGGTCCTTGTAGGTTAAGAATAGACTCCTGTCATTCGTAAAGTGAGAAGTAGTTGCTGAGTCGAGAAGAAATTCGACAATTTTCTCATTTGAAGACATTAGGGCGAATTCAGATTGCCTTGTAGTTTCACTGTAGAAAACTTGCTTCTTCCCTCTATAGTTTCTCTTTTTGAAACACTTTGTATCTGTGTGACCAGGTCGTTTGCAGTAACTGCATATTAAACTCGGCCCCATACGAGTAGCTGGTGAAGTACTAGAGCATCGAGAGGGTTCCAGGTCGCTTCCACTACTTGAAAACCATGGCTTTTTACTGGTTACGAAATTCTTCTTTGGAATGGTAGGATTTTTAACCTTGGTTGTATAAGCATCACCTACACTGATAACCTCTTAATTTCATCCTTACGCTTTAAACAAATTCTTCTATATTCACTAATTAACTGTTTAGAAACATTTTCCAATTTAAAATCTGTGTCATCTAATCTGTATAACGTTTGAACGAGATTATCATATTCTTCGGGTAAACGACGGATTAACTGGAAACATACTAACAATTTTGGCATATCAAACCCTGCATCCTTGATTTGAAATCTTTTTTCTTCATTTTTCTTGCAAAATAAACCGATGGTTTCTTCTTGCGAGTTTAACTTCATCTCAAAGAATTCATCCACTAATCCAGCTAAACATGCCCGTGAAGTTGATTCGAAGTTTAACTTTAAGATATCCGAGGCATTTTTTCCGCATTCGGTCTGAGCGATTAATATCTGGAATTTCCTTTCGATAGATTGATAAATCGTGGTATAAGCTCTGCGTTTACGCCATTCAAAATCACTTTTCTCTCGATCAGAAGCATCCGCTTTACATGCAATATCGGGCATCGTAATAAACTCCCAGCAATTCCGATTGATCAATACACATTTGACGTCGAGCTTCCAAGAAGAATAGTTATAATCCGACAGTTTCGGGAAAGAATAAGTTAACTCAAGAACCTGTGCCATTATACTTTTTAAACTATATTTCTATACTTCTATATAAACTATATTTAAAATATATTTCATCTAAAACACACCACACTGCATTTATTTGACCTTTAAATAGCATAACATGGCCCATAACCATGATAGAGATTGAGCAGAGTTATAAAACACAGTGGTTAAGGTCTGTGGTGTGACTAAGTATATAGCACATTGAAGAAATAGTTTATGTTGAAATCAGAATTATATTTATTCATTCATCTTGAATGTTAAACTTAAATAAAGATATATACATATACCTCCAGCCTTTGCTAGGAACTTGGTTATCACATTATAGCAATAAACATGCAGAAAGGGGGTTAACTGTCCTTCCATCACATCACCACACCTTCCATGGAGTTGTTTCACCCTAGGTATACTTACTCCGTACATCAAACTAGAATAAAATATGCATACAGTTACAGTTAAAAGAGAGTGCCCTTACGACCGAAATGCAAAAAAAAAAACCGGTTCGGAACGATTTTACTCCCGAACAAACCACTTGACAAATTTAAGGGGACAAGATTTTGTCCAAATTTCCAACAGAAATTAAGTTCCTATAGTAAGAGCGCAACTCAAAAAATTATTTGTAACTGTTGGGGTAACTGGGTCCATTGGGATCCAGTTACCCCATTTTTGAAAAACATATGGGGTAATTGGACCATATGTGATCTAGTTACCTCTGACACGTGTCCCAGTTACCCCATTTTTGAAAAAAAATTGGGGCAACTGGAACACCAACCTTACATTTAAAACATGAAGTAAATGTGTATAGATATATTAATGTATTTAAGCCTAAACTTTAAATAAAAAAAGATTGTTTGATAAAAGTATTCATAAACAGCCGAGAAAGTTAAACGAAATCGGTGTTGTTTGTAAAAAAAAACGCTTAAATTTTTGTCAACTTACCACAGCAATAGCAGGTTTACGACTGAGTCCTCATGCGTTGTTTCAGAAAGTACAGATGGCGTTGCAATGTTTCCGAATGCTAAAACTTAAAAGACACCAACAGTTTATTATAAAATAGCCTATGGCCTAGTTACCTCGGCGGTCCAGTTGCCCCAACTACCCTTATATGTCAAATATTTAGATCAATTGGATGAATAATGAATCTTTGTGATACAATGAAATAATGACATGCAAAATCTATACTTATAAAGGAGTAGCTTGATTTTCTCATAATCAACGCCGAGCTTCAACCGTTTGTCCTAGAACAATGAATTTGGAAGTCATGTTCTTTACACAATGTAGGCGCGCACTAAGAAAGGATTTTTGAAAATTCACAGACTAAGGGGGTCAAATGGGGGGGGGGTCGAAAGTCTCAGATAATTTCGTCTGTTCGACATATCTCAGTAGGAGTTTTAAGTAGGAACGTGAAATTCGGGAAAACAATTCTACTAAAGAATAGTTAAACGTGTATTTCAGGCGATTTTAGAAATTCAACCATTAAGTGGGTTAAATGGGGGTTAAAAAATTTTAGGTGATTGCACATTTTCTTCATATTTCATCAGCAATTTTAGGTAAGAGCGTGAAATTCAAGATAACAAATCTACTAAAAAAATAATTAAACAAGTATTTAAGCGATTTTAGAAATTCATCCACTAAGGGGGATAAATGGGGCTCTGGTCATTTTGCCTTTTCGCCATATCTCAACAACAGTTTTAGTTAAAAGCGGGAAATTCAGGATAACAAATGTACTAAAAGTTACTTAAACACATATTTCAGCGATTTTAAACATTCAACTGCTAAGAGGGTTAAATGGGGGGTCGAAAGTTTTTAGTCTTTTCACGTTTTCGCCATATCTCAGCAGCAGTTTTCGGTAGGAACGTGAAATTCAGGATAAAAAATCTACTAAAAAAATAATTAAACACATATTTCGGCAATTTTAGAAATTCATCCATTATGGCGTTAAATGGGGGAAATGGGCGGGTCGAAGACGGAGAAATCAGAAATCCATAGGTCGCTGGTTCGAATCAGGCTCGACGGAATTTCCTCTTTGGTCAATGATATATAATAAAAAAATATTACATATGTGCCTAATTTTATTTCTCATGCATATAATTACACTGAGAGAAGTTGTAAGAATGCGTTTAAAAAAAGGAGTTTCATTTGGTAGTTTATTTAATGTGTTAATCGAAACAAACGGTGTGTCCGTCGATAGCTCTGTTGGCCGAGCGGTGGACTGTAGATTTTACTTTTTAGAGAGAGAGAGAGAGAGAGAGAGAGAGAGAGAGAGAGAGGGGGGAGAGAGAGAGAGAGATACTATTTTTGGGGTTTTCGCATGAAGACTATATATAAAGTAATGCACATGTGGTTAAATGTTTAAAATGGGGGGGTCAAAAGTTTTAGGTCATTTTGCCTGTTCGCCATATCTCAACAGCATTTTTAGTTATGAGCTCGGAATTCGGGATAACAAATCTGCAAAAAATATAGACAAACATGTATTTCAGCAATTTTAGAAATTCAGCAACTAAGGTGGGTTAAATAGGAGGTCAAATATTTTAGGTCATTTTACCATATCTCAGTAGAAATTATAGGCAGAAACATGAAACTCAGGATAACAAATCTACTAAAAAAATAGTTAAACACTTATTTCAGCGATTTTAGAAATTCAGACACTAAAGGGGGTTAAATGGGGGTCGAATGTTTTACGCTATTTTGCCATATCGCAGTAGAAGTTACAGTTAGGAGCGTGAAATTCGGGATAACAAATCTACTAAAGGATCGTTAAACATGTATTTCAGGCGATTTTAGAAATTCAACTACAAAGGGGGTTAAATGAAGGGTCGAAAATTTTCGGTGATTTCACCTTATCACCATACAAGCTCTGTGTCCATCGTTAGCTCAGTTGGCAGAGCGGTGGACTGTAGAAGACGGAAAAATCAGAAATCCATAGGTCGCTGGTTCGAATCAGGCTCGACGGAATTTCTTTTTTGGTCAAAGATATGTAATAAAAAAATATTACTTATGTGTCTCATTTTATTTCTCATATATATAATTAGATTGAGAGAAATTGTAAGAAAGCGCTTAAAACTAAAAAAGTTTCTTTTGGAATTTTATGTATGTGTTAAACGAAGCAAAGGTTGTGTCCGTCGATAGCTCAGTTGGCAGATCGGTGGACTGTAGAAGACGGCGTAATCAGATATCCATAGGTCGCTGGTTTGAATCCGGCTCGACGGAATTCTTTTTTAAGTCGATGATATATAACAAAAATATTACATATGTGTCTAATTTTATTTATCATGCATATAATTACACTGAGAGAAGTTGTAAGAATGCGTTTAAAAAAAAGGAGTTTCATTTGGTAGTTTATTTAATGTGTTAATCGAAACAAACGGTGTGTCCGTCGATAGCTCTGTTGGCCGAGCGGTGACTGTAGATTTTACTTTTTAGAGAGAGAGAGAGAGAGAGATACTATTTTTTTTGGTTTTCGCATGAAGACTAGATATAAAGTAATGCACATGTGGTTAAATGTTTAAAATGGGGGGTCGAAAGTTTTAGGTCATTTTGCCTGTTCGCCATATCACACCAGCATTTTTAGTTAGGAGCTCGGAATTCGGGATAACAAATCTGCAAAAAATATAGACAAACATGTAATTCAGAAATTTTAGAAATTCAGCAACTAAGGTGGGTTAAATAAAAGGTCAAATATTTTAGATAATTTTACCATATCTCAGTAGAAATTATCGGTAGAATCATGAAACTCAGGATAACAAATCTACTAAAAAATAGTTAAACACGTATTTCAGCGATTTTAGAAATTCAGACACTAAGGGGGGTTAAATGGGGGTCGAATGTTTTACGCTATTTTGCCATATCTCAGTAGAAGTTACAGTTAGGAGCGTGAAATTCGGGATAACAAATCTACTAAAGGATCGTTAAACATGCATTTCAGGTGATTTTAGAAATTCAACTACAAAGGGGGTTAAATGAAGGGTCGAAAATTTTCGGTGATTTCACCTTATCACCATACAATCTGTGTGTCCGTCGGTAGCTCAGTTGGCAGAGCGGTGGACTGTAGAAGACGGAGAAATCAGAAATCCATAGGTCGCTGGTTCGAATCAGGCTCGACGGAATTTCTTTTTTTGTCAATGATATATAATAAAAAAATATTACTTATGAGTCTCATTTTATTTCTCATATATATAATTACATTGAGAGAAATTGTAAGAAAGCGCTTAAAACTAAAAAAGTTTCTTTTGGAATTTTATGTATGTGTTAAACGAATATAATATTTAAGGAATATCAAATGAATTTAAAGAACTTGCACCAGTGAGATACTTCGTCAGGGGCCATTAGCTATATTGTACAAGCAAATAATATGGGACAAGTAATTTCTGTACTATGAAAAATTTCTTTCAAATAAATATTTTTCACACGGGGCCCAATTACTTTTCAAAACAAATGTGTGAAACAAACATTGAAGAAAAAATAAAACATACATGAAAAATAGACCAAAACCTAAATAATGATAAAAAGAAAAAATTCTTGTTTTTTACGATATAAACTTCATGAAAAGTAATGAACTTAAATTCCAAGACTTCCTTATCATAGTATCAAACCTCTCAATCAGCAAGTTGCCTTTGACCGCTATACTTGTCCTGCTACTAGCGCCATCAATCGTCAGTAATAGTATTTACGACACGAAATCACACGAAATTTTTTCACAGCTCCATTTGTTCTATGCATTTGCTTATGAACTAGTAGTTTTCATACCACTAAAATTTTATAGTAAATTTTATCTTATTAAATTGACAAGATCGTGTGATTACATGAGGAAAAAAATTCTATTAAATTTTAGTGGTAAGAAAAAAGCGTAAGAGTTGGCAGCTATGCGGTAGCAGACCAGCTAGATTTTTCTATAGATTTTTCTATTATATTTTTGGATACCAGTTTTTTAGTAGAGACAATTTTGTTTTGTTTGATCGGAGAATTCTGGGATTTAAAAGAACAACATTTTCTCTAAAAATATACTGGTGTTCAAAAAGCCCGAAACATGGCAACTGTGCGGTAGTATCCACCAGGCGGCGATACTTTCCGGAGAAAGTCAATTAATAAGTTGGCAATTACCGCGGACATTTTCTCCCATAGACTTTCTCCGGATTGTCAAGTCTGATCTATGATAAGGGAGTCTTGTTAAATTCATGTGAGTAAACGGGGAGTTAAAGGTTGTGTCCGTCGATAGCTCAGTTGGCAGATCGATGGACTGTAGAAGACGGCGTAATCAGATATCCATAGGTCGCTGGTTTGAATCCGGCTCGACGGAATTATTTTTTAAGTCGATGATATATAATAAAACTATTACATATGTATCTAATTTTATTTCTCATGCATATAATTACACTGAGAGAAGTTGTAAGAATGCGTTTAAAAAAAGGAGTTTCATTTGGTAGTTTATTTAATGTGTTAATCGAAACAAACGGTGTGTCCGTCGATAGCTCTGTTGGCCGAGCGGTGGACTGTAGATGACGGAGTAATAAGAAATCCATAGGTCGCTGGTTCGAATCCGGCTCGACGGGATTCCTTTTTAAGTCGATGATATATAATAAAAAATGTTAGTTATGCGTCTCATATTATTTATCATATATATAATTACATTGAGAGAAATTGTAAGAAATCGCTTAAAACTAAAAGAGTTTCATGTGGAATTTTATGTAATGTGTTAAACGAATCAAAAAATGTGTCCGTCGATAGCTCAGTTGGCAGACCGGTGGACTGTAGAAGACGGAGTAATCAGAAATCCATAGGTCGCTGGTTCGAATCCGGCTCGATGGAATTTTTCTGTTTAGACGATGATATATAATTAAAATATTACATATGTGTCTAATTGTTCTTCTCATACATATAATTACATTGAGAGAAATTGTAAGAAAGCGCTTTAAACTAAAAGAATTTCATTTGGAATTTTCTGTAATGTGTTAAACGAATCAAAGGTTGTGTCCGTCGATAGCTCAGTCCGCAGAGCGGTGGACTGTAGAAGACGGCGTAATCAGAAATCCGTAGGTCGCTGGTTCGAATCCTCCCTTTTTATTCGATGGTATATAATAAAAAAATATTACGTATGTGTGTCATTTTATTTCTCATATATGTAACTCTGCCGGTCTTCGCCCGTCTAGCCGGTTGCTTCCGAGTGGGGCCCAGATACAAAGTACTACTTGGGGCTCAGCCCTAGATAATCACGGGTAGGGCCCAGTATTACTTTGTCAGGGTGTTCATGAAAGAAAAAATATTTATGTCGCGAAATCTTTATTTAAGTGCTTTTTTATATTCTTATTAGTTATGAAGTTTGAAGTTTGAAGTTTGAAGAGGGGGGCTTTGAGAACTATAGCGGCTTGTCTGTCGTCTCGAGTGGTCCATCAAACCAAATTAATATTCCATGAAATAACACCATTAAAAACGATTAATGCGATGTAAGAAATTTATAGTTGACGCTCGGAAATCACCAGAGGAGATAAATTTATCCAAAAAGTTCGGGAAAGATCGAAAACAATCACTGTTTAGAATTGCAACGATCCAGGATAAAGCACGCTGTTTATTTGCCGATATTTGATACAAGAAAAGAGAATGTGCTCCAACGAGTCTGCAACATGGCATGCACTGCAGTTACCATCTTCCGTCAGATTAAAGCGAGCCAACATAGCAGGGGTGATCACCATCCTACTCATAAGCCGAGAGATGAGTACATCCTCACGCCTGTTCAAAGCCCATGAGTGGGACTGAGTAATGCTGGGAATATTACCATGTGACTGTCGATATTTGCTAGCGAAGAAAAACTGATCACACTGCCTCCTTATGTTTGATTTTGATTTACACGAGCGAGCCATGTCTTCTGGAGAAACCCAGTCAAGCAAGGCATCCGCATTGGTAACACTCCTGGCCAGACAATCAGCTTTTTCGTTGGGGGGAAATCCCTCGGTGACCTGGGACCCAGTAAATATGAATGCTTAGTATGTGTTCAGCCATTCTCTGAATTTTGTTATGCAGCCATACTATCACTTTAGGAGATCGCCAATTGACGCACTGAAGGGCAGATAATACTGATAGGCTATCTGTAAGAATGGTGATGGAAGAAGCCATGGAAGTCAACTCATCAAAAGCCGTGCCGATGGCAAGAGCCTCAGCCGTGAAAATAGAATTCGTATCATTAACTCTATATCTGAATTGGTTGTTTGAGGAGCAGCCAGCAATCGAAGTCACACACATCGACTTCGAAGCGTCAGTAGCTATGATTTCCCAGGGGCTCGTGAATTCCTGGATGAAGTCTGCGAAAAGACGGAAGAAGCAGCAAGGTCTGTTCTTTGAAAAGGGAGATCCGATAAGTGATATTGCACCTCTCTCATATTAGAAGGCAGTGGATATTGGACCCGTATCAAACACTGACAAGAAAACTCCTCAAACACATTCAAAACACATGGGTGACAGCTGGCTACAGCTTGAATCCCGTTGTCCCAGAGTGGGGACCAATTTCTTAATGCCAGGTGCTTGATCAAGAACCCGCTCGCGAGGCCCTTAATCCTATCGCCGACCGGAACTACACTAGCATGTTTCCGAAGTATGATGTTCGGAGTCCACTTTGGGAGCCCCAAAGCCACCCTAATGGCACTTATTTGCAGGAATTTGAGCTTTTTTAGAACAGAAACGCTTGCCATGTTAAGAACCGCAGCCCCATACTCAATGCAACTGTAAACTGAAGCAGACGCCAGCGTCAGCAGGTGCCTAGATCTTGCACCAAAACTCTTGCAGGCCAGTGATTTTAACTTGCTGATGCGGCAAAACACTTTTCTTCGCAGATAATTGGCATGGCTACTGAAGCCTCCCCGGCGAGCCACATGAAATCCCAGGAATTTAATTTCGTCGCTCCACTCAATAAGGCCCCCATTTATGCTGAAGTCAAAGTCGCACTGTGCATGCCTTCGAGATAGGTTAATCGCGTGGCTCTTATCAGAGCGAATGGACAATTTCCAGTAATTACACCACTGGGTGATGAGACGCAAGGCTTCTTGTAACTTTACCTGGCAGGTTACTAGAGAAGAGTTGATGCAGTAAATAAAAATGTCGTCAGTATATATCAGAAACTTGATGCCAAGACCTTCCAGCACCTCGAATAAGTCATACAAAAATATAGTAAAAAGAATCGGGCTTAATACTGCACCCTGAGGAACTCCTCGACCAGTAGTGCGGGGGAACGACTGGAAACCCCTCCAGAGCACCTTGATACTCCGACAGGAAAGGAAGCGATGGAGCCATTGAAGTATCGGGCCAACAATTCCAATCTTAGCACACTTGAGTATCAGGCCATCGATATACACAGAGTCGTAAGCTGCTTGGATGTCCAGCGAGATTCCCAAAACAAAGTTTTTATCCAATTTAGCCTGCTTGATGTCAAGGTGGAGTATCATGATTGCAGTTTGTCTGTCACGGAACTGTTGAAACCAAGGTGTCTCGGGTCAGGGATTTTATTTTCGAGGAGATGATTGGAAATTCTGTTAGCAATCATTCTCTCGGAGATTTTGCACATGACAGATGTAAGAGCTATGGGGCGATAAGAAGTGGTATTCGCTTTAGGTTTGTCTGGTTTTAGTATCGGTATGATCAGGGAGGAGATCCACTCGAAGGGGGTATCCCCATTAGTCCAGATTGAGTTGTATATACGAAGGAGGCACTCCAAAGCGTGATCGGAAAGTCCCTTAAAGAGTGCTGCACTAATTTTATCCTCACCAGGAGCTGTGAGTTTCGTTCGTCGAATGGAATCTTTAAGTTCCGTCATTGTGAAAAGGCGATTAAGCTTTCCAGATACATCAGCACCAAAGGTTAAGGGGATCCGATCATGAAATGCAGACTCGCTAAAATGGTCTGCAAAGAGCTCCGCTTGGGTGCCTCAGAGCTAAGGGAGTCAGCGTGCCTCAGGCAGAGATGGGAATCAGGAGATGAGGACTGTCGGTACTTAAACTTCCGGAAAACTTTATAGAGAATACCAGGGTCTTTAGCATTACGGCACACAGAGTCCCAGTAACACCGTTTAGCGTCTCGTGTAGCTTGTCGGAGCTTGGCAGCAGTCTGTTTGAATTTTATCCAGAACTCCGTGGACACAAGCTGGCGGGCTTTCTTAAGGAAATATCTCTTCTGCCTCAACAAACCGCTGCATTTAGTTGACCACCACACTGGGAGGCCTTTAGCAGGGTGCTCCTTGAAAGACTAAAATTGTGCATAGCACGGCGAACCAAATCAAGAAAGAATCATAATTTATATCAGGAGAGTGCAATAGATAGTCTTTACCATCCGACAGATGAGAGGCCATTTGTAAATAGTGGATCCTGGTTGCAAAGGTGTCCCAATTTCCACCTGAATGCTGATAGGAAAGTGATCGCTATCGTACGTGTCATCTTCGACATGGAAAGTTGTGCCAGCGAACAAATCAGATGAGCATAGGGAGAGATCAATCAAGGAACACACCCCACTCGAGGCAACATGTGTTGGATCAGAAGAGTTGATGAGACAAAAAGAACTATCACAAAGCCAATCCACAAAGGCTTCGGCAGTTCGAGATGATACCTGGGAGCCCCAGAGCTGATGATGTAGGTTAAAATCACCTAGGATTAGAGTCGGGCCATCAACATCACGCCAGATCTTAATTATATCAGTAACAACCAGACCGAAGCCAGAGTAAATATAAATAATGTTTAAATGAGAAGAGCCAAAGTAACAGCGGACTCCCATAAATTCATTCGCAGAACTAGAATCAGAAAGGTTGATACGAGCAGATGACCATTTATTATTTACTGCAATGGCCAGCCTGGGCGGCCCAGCCTATCAGACCTATACAAAATTTTTCCAGGAAGGGAACAGATTTATCCGGGGGCAGAAAGGTTTTTTGAATCGCCAAAACATCGGCCGTAGAAAATGGTGGGCAGCTTAGCCAGGGAAGATTATTCATAAGACTGTGACAGTTCCACTGTTTGATATTTATGCCCATATATGAATAGAGAACCAATAAAACAAATATAACAACAAAGGCCACAACATAAAAACCACCCAGGCAAGTTGCAACTCGCAATCGCCAGCCAACAAAACATAAGAGAAAACAGTCCCATAATGGTAAGTGCTACCTCGTCTGAGAGCCACTGCCATGGTTCTGGCGTTTACGTCTCTCAGGTGAAAAGTCATTCCATTTTGCTAAACAATTGACCAGCATATTACTAAGATCGGTAATAGCTTCAATAACCTTCTCTGACTGTTTAGAGAAAATATCTACTATAATTTTCAACATAGTGTTAGTTCGTACTTTGATAATTTTTTGGAATTCTTCCACTTCCGTTTTTTGAACACTTGCTACTTTAGCATGTTTTGGCTTCAGATTTGGGGGAAAATTGCCTACGAGCATCTATAAAGGAGAGAAATTCTTACATTTAAATCTGAGTAAATCGATTTCCTTGAGACGGAAAGAGCATTGGTTGTAATCGGCCCTGTGTTCCTCTCCACAATTGGTACAAGATATTGGGTCTTTATTTTTTACAAGATATTAGGTCCACCGTGATGAGTACCACAAGTGGCGCATAACTGCTCGGATTCGCAGCGGATTGTACTGTGATTAAACTTGTAACATTTTGAACATTGGCGAGGGCGATCAATAAATTGTTGAATTCGCTGGACAGAGAACCATGTTTTGATTTCGGGGGGAGAGAGGTGCCCAAAATTGTAATAAGAACAGGAGACGTTTCATTTTTGCTGTCCTTCTTCAAAAAACGACGTAGTTCGAGAATATGTAGCTTATTTGATTCCTCAATCTCCCGGGCAATATCCGCTAACGGTATATCGACCGGGATATTGAACAGGAGAAACCTATTGGAAATATTTTCCCATATAACTCTGGATGATACTTTAACACCCAGAAATGAAGTGACTTTACTAATGTTTATGGCACACAGCTCGTCTTTCGTGGAAAAAATTATACTTCCGGACCGGGTAAATTTCACATTTTCAATTTTCTCAGCATTTTCGATTTTTGACCTTATTTCTATTTGAACATCCCGAGGGTTACGTTTGGGAATTGCTGCTGATTCTTTACTCATTAAAAAATGTTAAAGGCCCTTCCTCCATTATCTGCCGCCTTTTTTAACAATGATTCAACTGGTGCAGACGACTGAACGAAGAAGGGATTATTTTCGGTAAACTGTGACCCGCCATCTTCCACATCGGTCATTTCCATATTTACTATCGGAATTTCCGAACTAGAGTCAAAAGCTGCGTTTATTACAGAACTTTCCATTTCAGAACTGGAGTCAGAAACTACATTAATTACAGGATTCAGAATATCCGAGCTGGAGACAGAAACTACATTAAAGTTAGAATTTGTCATACCGTTATGTAGACCAGCTACACAGCACTAATTGGCCAAATCCAGTGTAAAGTCCAATAATAGAGCTAATTTCAACACAGAAATATAAATAAATACGCTTACCCCAGTTGAAGACTCGAAATAGCACTAAAGTAAACGATACCACGAAAAGTAGCGACAAAGTAAACGTTCCAGCGATAGCAAACTACCGCAGAAAATACGAAAACAAACCTAAGACAACACGCCAGCCGCCACGTTGGTAAAAACGCCCCCCACGACAACGCGAAGAGCTCACCACCAACCGTCGCGCAAAACCCTATCTTCCTCCTTGATCTCAAATTCCTGAAGCCCTTATTAGTTATTTTCGTATACTTTTAATTTAAAGTATTTTATTTATGTTTTTCTGGTTGCATCTAAAATACACTTTCTGAGCCCCAAGCGAAGTCAGTGCGGTACACTGCACTATCTGGGGCCCCACTCGGAAGCGACCGGCTAGACGGGCGAAGACTAGCTAGTCATATATAAAGAACAACAGAAACAACCACAGTTAATTTAGTATAGAGCTATTTCAAGGCTTTATAACAAAAAAGTACCAACTTCAGTTCAAAAATTTTAAAAATGTTAAACTGCTTTGTTTTGCTCTTTTTAATGCTTTCCAACATAGTTGAAATGTCATTGAGGTTTAATATGGCATGTTCACATGTTCAGTATTGAAAATGAAATGTGAGCATTTAAAGTTCATTTACAGGTACACACTCAAAAGAATTCCATTACATTATGGTCTATGGAAGAAAATCATTTGCGGTATATTTTAATGATATTACACTATTTCCAATATATTGAAATATTTATATATCACTGAGATGCTTATTATAGACTATGGTGTGCATAGCATTAATGGATCATTTACAGGTTGTTGGGAATGCTTATACCCACATTGCATCCTAACATTTTTAATGCCTATTTAACGTAAAACCCCTGCTACTGCTCAGCATTATATTTAATTTAAATACAACCAGGCATTCCAGAAGCAAATAAAATATATTGTTGTATTTAGTAAGAACAATACCGAGTGGGGAACATATGGTAATTAATGGATATTTAATTAACGAGGTCTAATTAAAAGTGTTTCGCCATAAAATTTGGAGTGTCATGCAGAAGACCCACAGCAACAAAAAAACAAGAACGAAAAATCATGCGTCAAGCATAGATTATGTAGCACTTTCCAACGCTTCCAAAATAATTTTACAAATCATACCGTTTAATAAGCTAAAAGATAACTTCTAAGTAAACAATTTGGAAAACGCATAACATATTTAAAAACATAATTTCAGGAATTTCCAACATATACAATATTCGGAAAAATATCCGAATACTTTTATTCAGCCCTGTATAGGATATATAGAATTGTATATATACTACATAGGATGCTAAATTTTAGTTCAGTTAGGAAACCTGTAGCACATTTTAAAATTCTCCGTCTGGAGTTTGTCAATAAACAGAAATGTGTTCGCGAACTTTTGTGCTGCCCTGTATAGGATCTACAGAATTTATACACACCACGTAATAGACAAAAAGCAAGTTAACATTAAAATCGCGTTCAGTAACTTAAAACGCACTTCCAGGAATTATTGTTAACAGACAGTAGATAATTCTTTTGCGTGTCCCTGTAAATGAACGATGACTGCTATACACACAATATTCCGTAGTAAGTCTCTTGTAATGCACCTTAGTGATCTATATAAATTTCAATGCGTTTAAAATAGTGAAACATTATTTAAATAAACCGCAGACGATTTTTCTCCATAGACGTAATGTAACGGAATTATTTTTACTGTCCCTGTAAAGTAACTATAAGTGCTATGCACACCCTGTTCCATATTAAGCTTCTTCTAATGCACCTTAGTGATATATATAAATTTCAATGCGTTTAAAATAGTGAAACATTATTTAAATAAACAGCAAATGATTTTTCCCCATAGACCGCAATGTAACGGAATTCTTTTGAGTGTCCCTGTAAAAAAACTATAAGTGCTACACACTTCCGTTGAAATAGGGAACATGCTATAGATAACGATAATAACATATAAAAATTGCAGAGCAATCCGAGCATATTTACGGGAGTTAGAGCACGGACAGACGGCAGACGGCAGACGGCAGACGGCCAGACGGCCAGACGGCCAGACGGCAGACGGCCAGACGGCCATACAAACCGAAGTCATAAGCACTTTTCAACTAGGTTGGAAAGTGCTAAAAAGATGAATATCTCTTTCAGACTTTGCGTCGACAAACATGACGTTAAGGGACAATACCCAAAAACTCAAATTTATGGCTGTATTTTTCATTGGACAACAGTTTTCATTAGACAACGAAATATCCAATCTGAGTACACGTGAATTTTTAATATATCATGTATTTTTAAGTTGTATCAATGTATCAGATTATTATGAATGTTGACTCCGTGAATGTTACATATAAGTTCTTATAAGTTGCTCCGAAACAGGGAACTTAATTTGTAAACGAGAAAAGGTTGGACTGTGTCAATTTCAGTCCACTTCTCGAAGGCCTTACGTGACACACTTAATTTTAATTGGTAAGCTTAAATTATAACCTGTAAAATGGGTTATAGCTTCCAAAGGCCATTTAATAAGTTAATTATTTTTAATAAAATAAAATAAAAAGTAAAGTTTAAATTATGTTTACGAGTGCCATGGGATCTGATGCAAGAACGAGCCAGTGTCCTCATTTAATCTCAGCACCGGGGTGCTCAACAGGTACACCCAGAAAAAGGAATTGATTAAAACAACAAAACATGTTTTGTTGAGTACATTTTGGTTGTTTTAGCAAAATTTTTAGTTGAAGTAAAAAAATTGGTTTTGTTGCTTATACAAAAAAATATTGTTAACACTCTTACAAAATTTTAACAAAATTTCCTCAATTTTACTTGAATTAACAAAATCTGTTTTTTTTATTTTACAATAATTTTGTAATTCCAGCAAAATTTTGTTATTTTTGCAAAATTTAAATTGTTGTGTAGTAGCCATAACTCTCTCACGTAACTCGATTTATTTCACTTATATAGCTATATAATTAAATGATTAACATAATTTTTGGATAATTAAAACGTTTTTTCATTGGGACGGACCAAGGTAGTTTTAAAAATCCCCCTGTCCCATTCATTATTTTCTTCTATCTTTACAAGAAGAAAGTATTGGAATCATGAAAATTTTCGACTTCCGGTTTCCGACGGATTTTAGAAGGTCCTGAACGCGATTTGACTGCTTTTAGAAAATAACTGTCAATGACTCTATCTGTCTGTATGTGACAAAAAATTTGTGGACGCTCTATCTCAAGAACTAATGCACGGAATTTAATAAAACTTTATATTCAGTTACTTCCTGTTATAAATTGTTGCTGATTAGTTTTTGGTGTAAATCGCGCAACAGGTGGTGCTGCTATGTTGCATTTTTCGCTAATTCTGCAATAGCTCTATCTTATTTTTAGCAGTGAATTAATTACGCCTGTAATCTTTGAATAATAACCAGTGAATTTTTATCCTGCTTTTCGTAGGCGTAATTCACTGCTGAAAATGAAGTAAAAATTAACTATGTGTTGCCGTATGCTGGGCTTTGTATTGTCGTCTCATGTTTGCCGCAGAAATTTGCGTGCTCCTAATGACATTTCCATCTTGTGCTGCGGTAGCAGCCGTTCCGACATATATAAGAGTGAGAAATGCCGAGCTCAGATATCTCTCCTTGGAGCTCAGTGGTAGAGCCTCAGAACGCTGTTCTGGGGACCCCGAGATCGACTCCCGTCTTGGGTACTCTTTCGGTTTGCGCTTGAAAAAAAGCAGGATAAAAATTCACTTGTTATTATTCAAGGTTTACAAACGTAATTCACTGCTGAAAATTAATTAAAAAATAATTAAAATTGCATATTTTAGATTGGTTCATTTTCTAAAGTTTTTGTAGTATAAACAAAACAAGTTCATAATATAACATATTTTATTATTTAAACAAACAAAATATATTTTGTTGAAAAAAGAAAATAGATTGTTAAAACAACACATAGCATATATCTATGTAACAAAAAGAATTTTGTTAATTCAAGGAAAATTGAACCATTTTACTTGAATTAACAAAACATTTTTTTGCTGACGATACAAAAAAATTTTTTGGAATTGCAAAAAAAATCAACAATATTTTTTTTTGTTGATTCAAACAAAATTTCCATTGACCCATATTTAAACGAAAAATTTTGCTGGGTCAAACAAATTTTTGTTGATTCAACAAAACTTTTTTCTGGGTGTACGCTGCTTAATTAATAAGTCAGTTGTGTCTTAAATAATATACAATGAATAAATCAGGGGATGTACAGCATACCCCATTTAATAAATATAAACCTTAATTTGGAGATTGTCACAGGCAATCCATAAAAAATTAAAATAAAAATCCATAGGATTTTTCTAAACTTAAATTTTATTTAAAGAAATTGACTGCCACAGGCAACTTTAAAAAATAGTATTTTATATATCCATAGGATATTTTTTTTATTAGATGTTAAAATCTAATTTTTAATATTTTAAAGGCACCATGTGTTTGTCGTCAAATTCTTGTAAGAAAAGGGAGATTGGCCTTTTCATCCAAACTTAATTTCTTTTTTTAATCTTTTTGTAAATATAATTGAATTCTTTATGTTGTAAATAAATTGTTAAATAGAAATATATCTTCTCTTTATTTACCATACTGAATATTTGTCATTTAATTTCTATTATTAAAATAATGATTTTCTTTCAGGTAATTTATTCATTAGGGTAGTTATTTTAGGAATGCTTTTCCCGCCATGTAATATTAAGAATTTATGGTTTCTTTTTGCAATTAGTTGTATATTTAATTAAAAGGCGGAGGATTCACAGGTAACAGAAAATCAAATTACACAACGCAACTTTTTAATCTTTAATTATCAATTTTAACGTGAGCATTGTTCCGTAATTTTAACCCTTTTGGCTCACGATATATGTTACCAGAATAATTTTACGATCACAATAGTTTTATTTTAACGTAAGTATTCCTGGTGCTCCCGCATACTTCTTGGTGATGGTTATTTTGTAATGCATGTTGGATTAGATAATAATTTAGCAGCTATAAATATAAGAGTCAAATATCTGTCCAACACAGGGTCACACAAAATAATTCAGTTACAGCACTGTCTATGAACAATAATTGATGGAAGTGCATTTTCAGTTGTGGTACGCATTTTTAAATGTAATTAATTTTTTGCATATTATTTGGTGTGTATAAATTCTATAGACCATATACAGGACTGCGCAAAAGATCTTGGGTACATTTCCTTTTAATGACAGAAATTGCTGAAGGGGAAATTTTCTACCGTTTACATTTATCCTAACTGAACAAAATTTTAGCATACTATGTAGTATATATACAAATCTATAAATATTATACAAGGATGCTCACAAGAACTGATATTTTTTCAACTGTTCATGGTAATTCCTGAAATTGGCTTTTTAAATGTGTTACAAGTTTTCAAATTGTTTACTTAGATAACATCTTTCAATTATTCAACTGTGAAGTTTTATTACAGCATTCTAAATGTGTTGGAAGTGTTTCATAATCTATGCTAGATGCAGGATTTTTCATTCTTGTTTCACATTGAATTGTATAATGGCTTATTATGAAGCTTTACAATAGCTGTATGCTAAATTTATTTTGTTTATTTGTGCTATACTTATATTTTCTGTATCATACATTTACAAAAAGAAAAATACTATTTTGCTTATAGCATATTATTTACTCATAACTCATGTGGACTATGCACTCGTGTATAGTGCTTGTTATTCAGGGAAAAAGAAAAACTAAAAAAAAGATCCACCTAAGAATTGACGACTTAGTGAAAGCACGTATGTTTTCAACAAGTTCAGATTCATGGAGAAGGGAGGAGGACAATGCCCCTCCCAAACATAGTTTTAAGAAGGTGTGCTTTCTTGGGAATTGGTACATTTTCTCATTTATCATATGTATACAGGGTGCCCGTGAACTCATGGACCAAACTGTATGGGATGATAGAACACACCTAAGCAAGCTCAAAACACTGTACAATGCATAGTCGTAACTTATGCAGTGAAGCGCTACAGCGTGCTTTCTGAACACAGCAGAGTTGCCAAGTCTCCGGCTTTTTGGACACCAGTATTTTAGTACAGAAAATGTTGTTTTATGTAATCGGAACAATCGGCGATTTAAAAGAACAACATTTTCTCTAAGATAATACTGGTGTGCAAAAAGCCGCAGACTTGGCAAGTCTGACACAGTTATACCAACCGTGGTCTTAGAGATGACAGCATCAGTGTTGCCAGTTAGCCTGGCCTTATTCATAATGCTACCACTATTTTTAAATGATAATGAAAACTAAAGAAATAATTTGAAATTTTAATATAACAGTATGTCTTATTTATTCAGTAATTAAAATAAGGGGAATATTTCTCTAGAATGTTGTAGTATTCTGAATTTTAAAAAATTCCGCTCATCTGGCAACACTGATGTATATAGACATAACTCAATTTAAAATTTTATCTGTAAGGAATTGCAAAGCTAACCAACCGGAATGTAATGTTGAGTCTGAAAAATTGAACTTGAAATTGAACTTGTGATAAGTTCAATAGGCTTCCCAGTTGCGAAGCAACTGCACACCCTGGCTCTGAGTAGGTGTATATAAAATCCTGAGATAGCCATATGAAATGCCTAGCCGTAGTCTAATTGACTACATAAAAATAGGATAGTGTTAAGTATAGCTATTAAAATAATGAAAATTTATAGTTAAATATTAAGTATAATAGTAAAAATGTTCATAGTTTAAAAAAAAGTATATAAATAATGCCGGACGAGGTAAAGTAAAGGTTTTAGGGGAAAGTTTAGGAGAATAGTCAATTTATTTTTATTTATTTATTTATTTATTTATTTATTTATTTATTTATTATTATTATTATTATTATTATTATTATTATTATTATTATATATTTATATATTTTTTAATTAGTATAGCATTTATTTATAGCAATTAAACTTTCTAACTGTCTATACCATAACAATATTTTTTATTTTTTCGAATCCTTTTTTTTCGTATATTCAGAAGAGAAAATTTTTGAGGTAAGAGTTATAGCTCGGGGTGTCTATTCATCAAGAATAGGGGAGTACCTTGGTTTTTTCCGGTTGGATGGACTGAAAGCATCGTAGTCAGGTAGCTCATAGATGAGTTCATTTGGGATGTGATTAATGTCATTGTAGAATTTTTTTGCAAGGTGTTTAATGCGATGTTTGAGTGAAGTCGTTTTGAGATCCTTGAGGATTGTGGAGTTTTTGAAGTATCTAGACCCGTTCCTGATGCAACGGAGCTGTTTGTAATGGGCACTAGAGAGGTTGTTCATACTGATTTTGCAAGTCCAGATTGGACAAGCGTATGTGATAACAGAGAAAATGCAACCATTATAGATTAAGCGTTTGTTGTGTATGGAGAGTGAGTGGCTGCGAAGAAGGGGAGAGAGGGTTTTGGAAATCCCGGCGACTTGACTGCGGATATTAAGAATATGCTTTTTAAAGGTAATGCGTTTGTCAATGGTATCTGAAAATTTAAAGATTCGTAAAAAATGTTTGGTATTTCACCTTTAATTTTTATTGGTTTTATGTCGAAACTAATAATTTATTTTACTGTTCTCTTCAACTTTACATCACATTATAAAATAATATGCTGTATTTATTAAAAACTAAGAAATGTATTTTAAAATTAATAAAATTCGATGCTAAAGTAGAACAGTTAAAAATTTAAAAAACTCAAAATATAAAATTAAATAGTTCTTAAATGAGTTGCTTTTAAAGTGACATAAATTATTACTTTTCTTCCTGACATAAATACCCCCGTTATGTCATCCAGATTCTTCACTTGCGCTTTAGTCGGATACATGGATTTTAGATTTAAGTTCTTTAATATTTTCATTACTTAGGTTAGCAAATGTGTCATTATTAATTAATCCTACATGATCTTTCTTTCATTTTTTATTGATATGCACACATGCCATACTTATAAAAAAAAATGCTAAAACTCTTTACCAACATTAATAAATATGATTAACTGATTATGAACATTGCAGAATTTTTTAAAAGGTGATTTACTATACTATTTTATAGCGACATTTGACGGCTTTCCATCAGTTTCGAACTGTTCAACTAGGTTACCATTTTCATTTTAAATTGGCAAATTATGAACGCGTAATATTAAAAGACCACCAACAGAAAAACACTTGGATTTTTTATTTTAAATTTTAAAACACCTGAGTAAATTTCAACCCAAGGCAAATTTCATAATGCTACTACCATTTGATAGTATTAGCATTTTCAAATAGAGTTTATTACTTTGACAAAATAATTTTCAAAAGAAAATGTATTTCACTTTAAATGTTGCCAGGCATATTACAAAAATCATCGGAGTGGAAATTTTTAGAATATCCTAAAATAAATTCAAAAGAAGATTTTTTAATTTCAAGAAATATAAAAATCAGTATCTATTTACTTCACCTCTAATGACTGATGTTGAAATTGTTGTTTAGAATTTATTGCTGCAATTAATCAAAATGCAGTGTGATTCCATATTAGATCGAAAATATATGGATATGAGTTTCAAAATTTCTGTAATTATTTATCAGTCGATCGACTTTATAAAGTATGGTGTGTTATTAGGCATGTTTTAGCTACGTTCGGTAGCGGACTTTGTGTAGCTGCTAACCTTTTGTTATTTATCAAGTCAAATAAATATAACTTTAACCAGAAATTATATTTAATAAATTAAATCAAATAAGTAAGCGATAGATACAAGACAAAATTTATTAAATAAATTTTCTGTTTTAAAATACGTTTTCATTTTTTTACTCGAAAAAAATCCAGAAAATTGACAGCTTTATGCCTTTGCCAGATAAAGATTAACGGACCAGCATGTACAATGAACTTTTTAAATAAATACAATTTAGAAAATTCGATTAAATTTTTCAGATTTGGTTGTTAAAAATAATATTGAGTATATTTTTGAAAAATATGATAAAATAAACTATGAATTATAATAATATTGGAGATTCACGTGAATAAATTTTTAACATGGCTGTGTTTTGAACGTACAAATTTTATTTAGTGCAATGGTAAAAATATTATCTACTTTTTTTATGTGGCCAGCGCCTTTGTATATAATGCTTAATTTGGCCTGCAGTGGTAAACGTGTTTGATATCCTGTTCTACCCTATACTAAAATTTACTCTGTTGTACATATTTTTTAATTTTATAGAAAATAATTATAAAAATACATTGTAGTAAAGAAATATTTTTGCAATCGCATAAATTGTGCTATAGCAATTTCCAATTGTAAGTTGCATCTTGCTGGCTGCTAAAGTAAATCCTTGGCTGGTAAGGTTTTTTGAAAATTCCTCACCCTAGCTATATTGTTTTTCCCTCAAGAAAAATATGCTTAATTCTTGGAAGTAACATGGGAAATTACAATATGAAGGTAAAGGGAATTGTGGGGGGGGGGGGGGGGGTAGGTACGCTAAAGTTGTTAATACTGCAGAATATTGGAGCTCCAGTACTTTTTTTGTTGTTGTTAAAAATTAAACCTTGCTGCTAAGACTGAAACCTGTCTAAAACGGTACTTTTCCTTTCCTTTGGTCCCTAGCGATTCTGTCTTAGCAACTTTTAGTATGTTAGTTTTCTATTAACTTAACAATTAATAATGAGCTACAAAGTAAAGTAAATCTGTGAAAACAAAACACACATAAAAAAAAATCTTAAAAAGTTTCAAAACAGTTTTTAAGTTGTGTCACCAAATTTATTTAAAATAACATGAATACAAAAGTGATTCAATTTGTTCATGTTAATATTAAAAGAATGCTTAATTTTTAGAGTGGGGATATGTGCTCATAGGCATAGAGTTATATGGAGTCGTGGGGCTCGAGCCCCACTAATAATTTTTTAAATGGCCTCTTTCCTCCACTCCCTCTAATATAAAAATAGTTTTTTTTTTTTTTTTAATTTCTAATGTTTTATGTTATGTGCTAATTTTTAACAGATAATTCAGCTTTCTTAATTTTGTCATTTTTTTCCTCTTTTTCATTAGTTACAGAGGTAGACTTTCATCAGGTAAACTTTCTCCCTTTATGCTTTATTTTTTTAATTAAATTAAACTTCTAAAAGTTTGAACTTTTGATATAAAAAACAAAAATAGGAAAAAAGTCTATATTCAGAAAAAAAAATGCTACTCAAAAATAACTTTCACTGTGATTTTATTATAAAAGAACATTTGCGAATGACAACAAGTATATCATTTTATAAATGGGTCTGTACATTGGAATTTTTACATTGTCATAACATTTTATTTAACTTGCGAGTTGTTTATCACCATATGATTCTTTTTAATTTCTTTAAAAGAGAGTTAAAAAAGCAAAATGAAATTGGTAATCGATCTGTTTTACACTCATATACATGTATTTGTGAGAAAAAGAGTTATATATTGAGTTGAGCCCCACCAATAATTTTCAAAACTCTACGCCTGTGTATATGCTATGAAGGGAAAGCTAAAATGTTGTCATATATTGACTTATGAATACTGTTAATGAATTTAAAGTATCCTGAATTTGTTAAACTATATCATACATTTTAAGCATAGATTTTATAATTTTATAAATTCTAATTCGGAAAAAATAAAGAAATAATACGAAATTTAAATATAACTGTGGGTAAAACAATTTCTATACAAATGCAGAAATTACAAAGAAAGCAAAATTTACAAATAAATAATAATCTCTAAAAAGATCCCTTCACGCTTTTATTAACTGCTCAAATGTGTTTGAATCTTAAAATGCATTTATATATTAAATACGATTTTGTAAATATATATATATATATATATATATACATGTTATGTTATATAACAATTTTATTTCGCAATATTCCTTTAAATTAATCTAAATTCTGACCTATTCATTATTTCCTTATTTCTTAATAATATTAATTCATATTTAATGTCCTTTTAAAATTAATAGCACGAATATTAATAATTATCTTATTCCAAATCTTAATCTAACACTTTAAGTCCATTCGTAACTTTTATCAACTCTCCAATCTATAATATTCTGAGAGACGCTAGTTGTCATTTCGAATGTTTTTTAAAAGCCATTTTTTATTATTTTTATTCCACGGCTCGCTTCGCGCGCCTAGGGTTTTTCACTTCAAAATCAATGCGCCGTTGTGTTCAGGATTCTTTCTTGTTAAATCTTCTCCATCGCACATCATTCGCTTAGCTTAATTTCGCCTCTCACTCATTGGCTCGTGCATACGTTACGTCGCTTCGGTACCTTTCCGCACAGTTAACAAAACCCGGCTGCAAGCATTCGGAGAGTAGATTTTTGTCGTGTTTTGAAGTGCTAACAAAATCGTTATCTGGTGTTCAAACGTCTTAGAATTTCTAAACCGCCCTTTAAGATCTATTAAATAATGTAGTGAGTTAACGTCAAGCCTGGAGGCTATAAGATTACACCTTTGTCCTGTTGGAACTGTGCTGGCATCTCTCATGTTCATGAATAAACGATTTATCTGGAAACTGGCTGAGTATTATTGGAGAAATTCTCATTGGGTTCCATCATTGCTTTACTTCTTCGCCATGATTCTTGATCGAGCGACTGCAATAATTCATCATCTGTAACCAACTGCCATTTTCTCGTGAAATTTTAAATCATCCTCGTAAAAACCTAACATACAAATAAGATTAGCTGCGCAAGAAACCTTTTTATCCACTATAATATTTAATAAATATTTCCGTGAATACTTGTAATGCTGATTTTATTAATATTCTTAAATATATTATCTTATATAATGTTTCTTATAAGTTGAAAAACAGATGTTATTATTTTATGTTTCCTGTGCTAGTTTGTCAACAAAAACAAGCATTGCAAACTTCCGTTATACGAGGTTACCAGAAGATCGCCAAGAAAAACACCAAATCGCCAGCTCCATTAGCGGATATGACGTCAAAAACATGGAATCACGTGACTCGTAGCCACCTATTGACCTGATCTATTATGTGAGAGGGTTATGATAACCAATTTTGATGAATATTAAGTGAATAGTTTAAGAGGTATTAACATTTGAAGTTGAGAATTGGAGTTTCTGTCTCTCTTGCACCGGTCCCACTAAAAACCTTTAAAAAGTTGTAAAATAGGTTAAGACATCAATAAGAAACATTTTTATAGGTGTTGTTAGGTGTTTTTATAGGTGTGTGTTAGGTGTTCAGAATCGAAAGGAAAAATTAAGAGGGGTTTGGACACTGACGATTTTTGGCCACATAAAAAACTTAATTTCAGGCAGATATGCAAGTAACAAAAAATTGAAAATATCACAAAAAAGTTAAATACGCTAATAAAAATGAATGAGGGCACTACAGAAGAGAAATAATGCATGAAAATTGGGAAAATTACTAGACAGCCGTATTTTCGGGGAAAAAAACAAAAGTAAACAGAAAAAGTTAAAAGCTTGATTTTCGGGAAATTTGACATTGGATTTTAAAGATTTGCGGAGGAGGGGGGGGGAGAGAAAAATGTGTTTGTTTAGGAAACCAGTTTTTATGATTATATTATACATGGATTTTGAGAAAAGTGAAAAATAGTGTGTTCTGCTACAAAAGCGGAAACGCAAAAAAAATTAAAACGTGAAGAGAGAATTAATTTGTTGGGGGTAGGGGGGAGAGAGTATTATGTGAGAGGGTTATGAAAGCCAATTTTCATGAATATTTAGTGAATAGTTTAAGAGTTATTAGCATTCAAAGTTGAGAATTGGAGTTCCGTCCTGCACCGGCACCTTACGGTTCAGCAACGGCTACGGCATTTGGTCCCTGCGTACCGGTAAAAGGTAAAAAGCCGTACTCGGAATAAATTTTTGAATTCGAGAAAATAATTAATGAGGATCATAATTAAATGTGTTAATTAGTTGGTTAGCGAGTTTTGAGGATCAAAGTCGAAAATTTTTGTTTTTTGAAAAAGTGAAAAAGTGTCGAAAAAACGACTAAGTCCCACTAAAAAACTCTTAAAATGTTGAAAAATAAGTTGTCTTCAATATAAAAACATAAAAACACACAAAATACAAGTTTTTAGAAAAATTCAAAAATGTCTAAAAAAGGCCATCTACGTTTTATAAAATGGTTGAAATGGCTCTAAAAATGAGAAAGACTTTTAAATAAATATGTTACAATAATAAAAATAGCCGTAAAAAATATAAGTTAACTTATGTGTAATTATCGGGAAAAAGAGTTGGAATTCTGAAAATATGCTAAAAAAGTTTAAGTTTTTATAAATTGAAAATGTATGAAAATTTTTCTATCTCCTTTAAATTGTGTTAAAAATAAGATAATAGCGTAGAAAATCTAAAGTCTTTTAAACATGTCAACCTGACATAGAATTATTACAAATTTAAAAGAAAAAACTAGAAAGGCGATGAAACTCCTCTCGTTAGCAAATTAATAATTATAAGTTAATTAGGAGGGCAAAACATCTGATGAGACCGCGCACCCCAGCCAGCAATCAGCTACCGCCCACTGATGCAATTAACAGCGAGGTCCCATAACCAAGCCACGCAGATGCGATGCCCGTGAGACCAAACAAGTCAACCCCATAGAAAAGATCCCGCGTCCTCCAAGAATATATATCTTAATATATATCCTCCGAGGCCCAAATTTAACACAAGTCATGCAGTTCCACAAGGCTTGGTTAATAAGAGTATGACAATTAAAAGCTTAATAGCTTAATTAAATTTTAAGTTATAGTAACAAAACTTTTACTAGAACCTTACAATTATTGATAGGCAACTTTTGGCATTATTGATTTTAAGTAATTTACAGAATAAGTTAGTTAAATTCAAGAAAATTAAAATAATACAGTCACTTTTGATTGACAAACAATAAGCAAGGGCTAGAGCAAATTAATAATTTGCTCATAAATCAATTAATAATTAACATAGAAACATGCTACTTACCTAATTCTGTAGCTGAGAAATTCATGCGTCCATTACCATCAAGGGCGCCCGGCCCGCTGACCACTGGAGGGCTTTAGAAGCACATTTTTCGGGAGCACAAAATAACACAACCTTCCCCTACACGTCGACCGACTGGAATCTAATAAGTTCCCTAGCCTTACTGATACTTCAGCCTCCCTTAAGCCCCGATAGCAGGATGTGCAGCATATTATTGAAACCAAAGGTCCATCTGTTTTCGCTAAGCCTAGAAAGCTTCCACTGGAGAAACTGCGGGCGACTAAGCAGGAATTTCAATTTATGATGTCTGCCGGGATTTGCAGACCTTTCAGCAGCTCTTGGGCTTGCCCACTGCACATGATTCCCAAAACTAAAAGTGATTGGTGTCCGTGTGGGGGACTATCGTAATTTAAATACTTCTACGATTTCGGATCGCTACCCAATCCTTCATATTCAGGATTAGACGCAAGAACTCCACGGTAAAACTATTTTTTCAACGTTGGATCTGTCTAGAGTTTATCACCAGATTCCGGCGCGGCCTGAGGATATTTAAAAAATGACTGTCATAGTTCCGTTCGGTCTTTTCGAATTTCTGTATATGCCGTTCGGTTTAGCCAATGCTTCAACGACATTTCAGCGTTTTATCCATAGAGTATTGTATGGACTCGAAATTGGCATTCCATATTTTGACGATGTGCTGGTAGCGTCCGATAGTTACGAACAGCATACGCAACATTTGCAACTGGTGTTTGAGCGACTATCTCAGTATGGTACGTTTGAACCCATCTAAGTGTGTTTTTGGCCAATCTAATGTCAAAATCTTAGGGCATACCATCTCCGCGGAAGGCATTAGTCCACTCCAGGATAAGGGTAACGCGATCACAAATTTTCCGCACCCCGATACCATAAAAGAGTTACGTCGTTATCTGGCCATGCTTAATTTTTATCGCCGGTTCATCCACCATGCTGCGCACACGCAGGGGGTTTTAAACAAATATTTGCAAGGTTCCAAAAAGAACGACAAAAGCCTAGTGCAGTGGACAGAGGCAGCCAATGATGCCTTTATACGCAGTATGGAAGAACTTGCAAATGCTGCCACATTGGCATACTTCATACCAACAGCACCTTTAGCCACTGTGGTGGATGCATCAGACTTTGCGATGAGTGCAGCCTTGCAGCAACAGGTGAATGGCAATTGGCAACCATTAGCTTTATATTCAAAATCGCTGTCACCGGCGCAGCAGAACTACAGTGCATACGACCGTGAACTTTTGGTGGCGTATTCTGCTTTGCAACATTTTCGACATATGCTCGAAGGTCGGGGCTTTACAATTTTTACTGACCATAAACCACTTACGTTTGCATTCAGACAAAAAGGTGACAAAAACTTACGTCGGCAAACTCGGCAGCTCAATTTTCTCAACCTACATACAACACATCTGTGGTTTTGAAAATGTTTTGGCTGGGGCTTTATGAAGGGTGAATATTTCCACTATTCAGCCCTTAGTTATCAATTTGGAGCTGATGGCCAAATTACAGGCTACTGATGTAGCGCTACAACAGGCAAAACAAAGTGATAGCAGTTTAAAGTAACAACCAATGCCAGTAGGTGACCCAGCAATTGAGTTTCAGTGTGATATCTCCACAGGTCGCATTAGACCTTTTATGCCTGCAGATATGCGACAGATTGTGTTCCAGAAACTGCATCAATTGTACCATCCTGGGGTCAAAGCAACACAAAAAATTGTTGCTGAACGTTATGTTTGAACCGGCTGGCAGAAAGATGTTGCATTACAGGTGCGATCCTGAATCGTCTGCCAAAGAAGTAAAGTCCACCGGCAAACGAAAAGTGCTATTGGCAGAATTGAGCAACCATCAGCACGGTTCTAGCATTTGCACATCGATCTGGTTGGACTATTGTCATCATCTAATGGGTTTCGGTTTTGCTTGACATGTGTTGATCGATTCATCAAATGGCCCGAAGCGTTTCCCTTGATTGACGCTACTGCTGAGAGTGTGGCTGAGGCTTTCTACACTGGTTGGATTGCCCGTTTTGGACCTCCTGTACGTTTAACGACTGACCAAGGACCCCAATTTGAGTCATCCCTATTTGCGGCACTGAATCCTTTTCTTGGTATCTCAAGAAATCGTATGTCTCCGTACCACCCTGCAGCGAATGGTCAGGTGGAGCGATTCTATCGACAGCTCAAAGCCGCAATTATGGCTCACATTATCATCGACTGAACTCGAGTACTGCCATCTGTGCTCCTGGGCATACGAACTGCGTGGAAAGACGATCGGCAGGCGACAGCAACTGAAATTATATACGGCACTACCATTGCTCTTCCAGGAGAATTTCTTATACCGGCAGCAGACACACCTGATCCGATAAATTTTCTTGGCAAACTACATGAAGTGATGCGACAATTACGTCCGGTTTCCTCTCGATCAAAAGCTCGCCGTCCAATCTTTGTCAGCAAAGATCTTAAGTCGTGTTCTCATGTCTTCTTACGGAGAGACTGTGTTAAAAAGAGCCTTCAAGCTCCTTTCGAGGGGCCTTGCATGGTGTTGCGACGAACTGACAAAAATTTTACTCTTCAAGTCAACGAACGAACTGTTACAGTGAATATAAACAGGGTGAAACTTTTTTTCTTGTTCACAGATGACAAGCAGTCTTCCAATCCTAAATCAACAGTTGTTCCTGAGAACCATCCTAGGTTAAACAAGTCAACGCCCACAGCAATATAAGCAGCCATAAGGAAAGGGCATGTTTACAAACAAACAGTTCCGTCAACCAATCTACCAATACATTTTTGTCATAGCTATCATTGCAGGAATCGTCATGGTGACGTAGGCCAATCATGTGACCAGTTTAACGTGGACCAATCAAATTTCTCCATTTCATGTATACAGTAGGAGTCATACAGAACAAACAGGTTTTCCTTGTTAACCAACCGTAATTGAACCAACAGTGACGTCAGTTGCCCTTTCCTTATACCAGTTCCCCAAAGCGAACCTGTGACTACACGTACTGGTCCTCGCGTCAGATTTAACCCTTGCTACCTCTGATAATGAAATTTATTTCGCTATCACGCAGGGGGGGGGGGGTATTGTAGAGATCTGGCATCGCAGCAGATAAAATCAAAACTGTTCTGGGAAGCGGAGATCACGGTTTTGTCCTCCATAGTTTTGTTCCGCGGTTAACTGAAAACTGCGCGGAACTTGACTCCGGCATACAGCGAGAGGAAGCAAGTCAGTTGACTGGCGGACTGCTGCGCGAACGCACACTTTGCTCTGTGCTGAAAGAAGTTTATCTTGTAGCATCGCAGACGTGCGAATTTATGTAATTCCTTAAGTTAATACAACTTGTTATATTTTATGAGTATGGTTATTATTTATCTTACAAGTGTGATGACTGCATTATTTCTATGTTAACGCGACTTGATTTAGAGTTCGGGTGATTCGACGCTCGACTCGACACACTCTTCTCTGATATCCAATAAACACGTCATTCCTGGGTAATAGCCTTTATCTGCATTTATGCTGCATCAAATGATGAAATATAGGGACGTTGCCATCAGCTGATCAACAATTGTACTTAGAAAAACCCGCAGTTTTTGAGGGACGGGGATAAACCCGGGAAATTTTGGGAATAAACCCGGAATTTTGGGGAATATTGGAAATTTTGAAGGAGTATTGAAAGTAAACAAAACTAGTCATTTTCAATTTATTTATTTGTTTTTAAAGAAATTTCAGGCACTGTTCTGAAAAGTTTAAAATAGGTTTTTCAGTATGAATTCACAAAACTTAGGCTTTTGCGCTCTAAATGTTTATAATTCATTATAACTCATTTGCTTTACAAGAATAACGGCTGTGAGTTGGTAAGGATATGAATGTTTCTTTAAAAATTAAAATTGTTTAATTTCTGTTAGTTGGCATATTTGCTATTCAGGCATAATCTATATTAATTTTCTTGTGAGTTATTGTATTTTTGCATTGATTTCTTTTAGTTTTATTCGTTTTCTTTTTAGTTTTCATTGTCTGAATTGGAGAACAGGGGTGATGTTTATATTCATGTCAGGCAAGATGAATATGTCATCTTCCTCTCGCACTTTTTACTTATCCACGACTAAAATATCAACTTACGTTTGATATTTTAATTTCTCTTACTTAATATTTCTGCAGCGTAAGCATGTATTTCGCTGGTTTTCATGTAAACTGTGCTATTTTTCTGTATTTATGTTATTGATTTTGTTTACATTTGTAAAAAAAACATTTTGTTTACAAATAAAAAAATTCCATAGCTAAAACTTTCTGAAAACTCCCGGGAATGTTCAATATTTCCCTCCCAAAAAACCCGGTTTATTCCCGGGAATAAACCCGGTTTTTTCCACCCTTTGCAACTCTAATTGTACTTCAACTGGAAGTCAGGGTAGTTCCACCGATCAGAACTGCTTATAAGAAAAGGGCAACTGACGTCACTGTTTTTTAAATTACTGTTGGTTAGCAAGAAAAACCCACTCGTTTGTTACGACTCCTACTGTACATATGGGATGGGGAGATTTGATTGGTCTACGTTAAACTGGTCTATAATATGATTGGCCTTCGTCGCCATGATGATTCCTGCAATGATAGCTACAACAAAAATATAGAGGTAGATTGGTTGATGGAACTGTTTGTTTGTAAACATGCCCTTTCCTTATTTCTAATAAGTGTTCTCCAGCATGACGTCAGTTGCAACTGTCCTATACAAACAAACACGCCAGCCCGCGACCTACGTTATACATAAGGCTCTTACAATCCGAGCTGACTCACGCCGCCATTTAATTGCCCGTAGGAGAAGTACGATTGACCACGTGGCGTGGGCAACAATGGTTGATTGATCTAAGCGCGCCCTAAGTTAGACACGGCCGGTTCATGATGTTTAAAACTTCACACGTTTTGGATCATCTTTACATGGCCAGATTGGTACAAAGGGTCGCGCCCACCGTTTTGAGCCAATTGCCGTGTAAAGATTATCCACTCCGCGTGACGTTTTAAAAGTCATAAACCGATCGTGTATAACGTAGGTCGCGGTTTAAGTGGGCAACAAAAAGCTTGATGATTCAGTCTGTATTATAATTAGAGTTGCAAAGGTTAGAAAAAACCCGGTTTAAACCTGGGAATAAACCGGTTTTTTGGGAAGATACTTGTTTTTTTTAGAAGAAACCAGATCTTTTGGGAATAAACCTGGGAATAAACCGGGTCTATTGGAAATAAACCTGGGAATAAACCGGATTTTTGCAACCCTAATTATAATAGCCCTAGTTATACATGGCCGGTTCATGACATTTAAAACGTCATACGGAATGGATAATCTTTACACAACGATTGGCACAAAACGTTGGGAAAAATTGACGTTGGGCGCGACGCTTTGTAGCAATCGCCGTCTAAAGATAGACTGAATCATCAAGGATTTTGTTGCTCACTTAGACAAATCAGCGATTGTTGCCCACACGGCCTGACCAATCGTTCTTCTCCTACGGGCAATTAAATGTCGATGTGAGTCAGCCTGGATTGTAGGAGCTTTAATAAAGATGAACCACTCCGTGTGACGTTTTAAACGTTATGAACCGGTCGTGTATAACGTACTGTTTAGCTCTCGTTAGAAAAACTCTGAAACCGGTCTCCGCTCGGTCCAGTTGCCAAGGTAACTGGTCAGTCGACTTTATTTGAGGGAAGATCCGTATTTTCTTTTCGCGCCAATTTCTCCCCGTTCAGCTGGTCAGCCCGAGAATTATCGCAAAATGGGGGAGTCAAGGCTGTTCTCAAATCCAAAATAGCACTTTCTGACACATTTCTGAATACATTTTTGTTCGGAAACTCATAAAAGTGGCAGGTGTTCTCATTCAAAAACAATGATGTAATCGCATGGCGTTTTGCATTTTTTTGGTTAAGGCCTAGAGAAATCTTTCAGAAAATACTATCAAAGTCGGCGATTTGAACCAAAATCCCGATGCGGAAGCACGAGAAAAGGGAAAAAGTGTCACGTGACACGGATCTTTTATAACTCGATAAGTAATTTATTTATCAAAAAATGGAACACTCATTTTAATTCCAAATCACTTCAATAGTCAGGCTCAGGGGAGCAGAACCCCCCCCCCCCCATTAAAAAATTCTTTTTCAATTCTCTGTTTTAAAAAATGCTGGTTTCTTAATTTTTACACCGCTCCTACTGACGAAGTTCCCTCCCTACAACTTTTGGAACCTTCGAAAGCAGCAACCTTACCCAGGGTTTTACTTGTCTCGGTAAAACAGTAGATCGCGGCCAGCCGCTACTTTTTCGCCATATGATTGCCACTGTGACATCACAAGCCATAAACGTGCTTGGATCAAGATGAAACTTTTATGCTATGGAGATATTTTATGTGTTTTAGTGTAATTTCTAATAAAATTTCTATTGGGAATTCAAGCGCTAGAAAACGCCATCTGGTGGAGAAAAGACATAACTTCTCGCTTCAGGAAAATTTTTTTGCAAGTCCATTGTATTACAGGCATTTTTAATTTGTTTATAATCATTATTTTTTTTTTGCACAATTTCAGATTTTATGTGACATTTGTGTTCTGTGTTTATATGGCAAGGTAAAAATTATCCAAATTTGAATATCTAACGCTTTTAAAAGTGTTTACAATAAATAATGGTTTCAATGGCACTTTAGCATTAGTTAAAGGGACAATTTTCGTGTACCGACAGCTGCGATCAGCGCCTCTATAGGCCGTTTTAAGTCCTGATAATATAAACTCTTTTTTCAGTGTCTCAAATTCTGTTTCAATTGTTCTGTTTATTTTCATTTTGTTAAATACATTGCCCTTCTATATATTTATAACAAACACACCAGGGCAACACTAGATACCGGGCTGGCTCATTCATTATCATGACGTCACAAATGGTGGCTGGTTGCGACCAGCGATTGGTACAAAGAGTAACGACAAAACGAAAGACATACAGCGATTGGCACAAAACGATGGGCGCGTCGCTTTGTACCAATCGCTGGTCGCGGCCAGCCACCATTTGCGACGTCATGATAATGAATGAGCCAGCCCGGTATCTAGTGTAGCCCTGACCACACTAACTGAAATTGCTGAAAAGTGTGGGAGGAAAAAACCCACTTGAATACATAACTGAGTGTAAAAGAAAAAGGTCAGAGTAAAGGACGAACGTAGTTTTTTATTGTTTTACTTTTGGTTAATTTTACGTGAACTGGTCATACTGTGTTTCAATAGATCAATGTTAGCAAGGCAACACTAGATACCGGGCTTGCTCATTCACTCTCAAAACGTCACAAATGGTGGCTGACCGCGACCAGCGATTGGTCCAAAGCAACGCGCCCATCGTTTTGTGCCAATCGCTGTATGTCTTTCTTCCTAGTCAGCCACCTTTTGTGACGTCATCATAATGAATGAGCAAGCCCGGTATGTAGTGTAGCCCTGATGTTAGTCATCACTAAACACAAATATACACTTTTAAAACCAATATGCAACCGTTAGATAAATCATTATATATTTTTTTCAGTTGTTTGAGTAAACGAATTATTTGTTGTTGCTTAATTCAGTCATTACATAATAAATTGATTTCAGTTGGAACTGGTAAAAACTTTCTGTCCATTATAATGGATAGTCTAGTGCTGCTATCTGTATACCGAAAAGGTAAAAAATTCGCTGTAAAATGTGTATTTTAATCATTTGAAAATGGCTGCGAACAGGTGAAAGATTGTTAAAGGTGAATACACAGTTTTAACTCAAATTTCATATATATTTTTAAAGTATTTTGATATTAATGCAGCATATATCTAATTTTAAATGTTTTATTGGTGGAATTAAACCGTAGTTTAAGTAATTGAATCTATATTTTGGAGAATAAACGCATGTTTTTATCGATGTCCATTGTATTGGACATTGGGTCTTCATCAGTTGTTTCCATTCATATTAGGATCTTTTAGAATACTGAAGGGAAAGATTGTTTTTACTCAAAATTCCATACTGTATTGAAAAAAAGTAAATACAAAAGTAGACAATATACATTTCTATTGGCAATTAAATAATTAATTTAATATTGTCCTAGAAGTGTATAATTCTACTGATAAAATGCTTGTTCCATATTAGTACATTGCTTAATTTTTTATTTCAGTGAAACGTGATTTTTTTGCAGTATTTAATAAATAAAGAGACTTACTTACAAATAAGCTTTTCTTTTAATATATTTTTCTTTTCTTGTTCATTGCAAGATTTTCGAATCATGTTTTTTTTGTATTTTGTTTCTAATTAAATTAATTAACTTAATCAAATTAAAATAACCAAATTTGAATAAAAATATAATTAAAGATAACATTATAAGATTATAAATAAACTCATTTTTATTTCTTTTAAACTTCTACTTGGCATTCAATTGCCAATTGTGGTAGCTGTGCCACTAATTAATACAATTATTTTAGGAAATAAAGGGTTGGTGTTGAAATAGATTTAAAACAAAATTCTAATTGAAAAGTATTTAAAATTACACTAAATTGACCTACACTTTTCTATTTGATGATGTAAAACTTGAAATTATGCGATGCTTAGAATTGATGGATGAGTAATAAAAACGCACTTCTGAAGATAGAAAAGTTTGCAGTGAAAGAAATAGGACTTAGAAATAGGTCGCCAGAAATCTGATTTTTGATGCCTATCTTTTTAAGAGATATTTGGAAACTGGCGTTATTTAGATCTAGAGAAAGTTATTGAAACAAGTTTGGAAGCAATAAAATGAATAGTGATGTGTCAGAGCTTGACATTAGTGATGAAGGTAAGGAGGAAAAGAACAAAGAAATTGGTTTCATGCAAATCCATCCAATTATTATACTTCAAGGTGCTTAGTGCGAATTAGCTTTTGAGTTGCGTTATTCAAGTCATGACGAAAACTCAAGCCCCAACACGTTTCCACCTTGCAACCTAGTCGCCACCAAAAGTTTGGTTGGTTGATTAGTTAATTTTATGACGGCCGATTATCTACACAAGGGATATAGGCCCTAGGGGGTGCCCTCCATGGGGGTCTTTCTAAGGGATTTTAACCCGTATTTACGGCAAGGTTCGCAGAAAAACACGGAAAACTCCGAACGGTTAGGTCGACGAGCGCGACATTGGTTTGAACCCAACACCTCCCGTCTACCAGCTTTAAGAGCAGAACCTCTCAGCTACTGGTGAGGCCCAAAAGTTTGAACTTGTGCAGTCTACTCAGCTTTAAAAAGAGTATCCAACAGTTACCTAAAATAATGGACAAATAAAATGTGTTGTGAGGCAAAATCAAATTTTATTTTAAAAAAAACTAAATTTTTGTAAATGAAGTGCAATTTGTATATCTGTTTAACTACCAAAATAATTGCTTTTCAGAAGCCCATTCATAAATTATTCAATTTTAAGCTCATCTATTTATTTTCTGCGTGTAATTAAGTATTTTATAATAATAAATATTATTATTTAGTGTCTAATTAATTTTTTTAATTAATAATTTGTGTCTAATTAAATTTTGTGTCATTATTTTGAATCTAATTCCGCTTTGTGCCATTATTTTTTGTCCAATATTAAGAATTTTCCATTCAGATTCATGTAATTCAGTAATATGTTTTTCACAAGACAAAGACCCAATGTCCATTTTATTGGACACCAGTGCCGAAACTAGCCTTTTTGGCGCCCGGGGCAAACATGGATTTTGGCGCTCCCCCCCCCCCCCCCCACTCCTCCAAAAAGAAAATTTCCAAAGCCAATTTTTTCTAAGTTTCTAAAATTTAAAGTATATAATCAGATAATCTGTAATACTGACCTAAGTAATCAGCTTTGTCAAATACCGATTCATTAAAACCTTGAAAAACGAATAGAAAGGAACCGAAAAATATTACGCTTTATACACGTTTTCATCTTAGGAAGTATAATTCTTGACATTCTCAGGGGCGGATTTAAGGGGTCGCGATGGTCTCAATCGCGACCAAAGGGCCCCCAAAATCCTCGTTTGAGTTCAACGAGAAAAATTATTTTTTGATCAAAGGATTTTCTTAGCACCTTTTTTTAAATTAGTATTACTACATAATTTTCATGTAATTTAAATAGAATATTTTTTATACCATTTGCTATTCCCAAAAATGTTTTAGTTATGTTTAAATGTTTTTCCTTGTCTTCTTTTCTATTAGCAATCATCAGAACTGTGAACGGTTGTGGAGGGTTGGGGTGAGACTCAAACTTGGATCTGAGTTGAAAGGAACCCTGTTACTGTTAGAGACTTTTATGACGATTTAATTGCACAGATTCAGAGTCTAATTAAATCAGATCTAATAAATCTAAATCTGGATCGTGGCACTGGGGCCCCTGATTTACGGGTCCCCCACACTTGGTATGCTGTTTACATAAAGCTGATATTAACTCGGGAGAACTCGCTGCGAGAGATTTTCTCTCACCATCGTACTGTTCTTTGTCTCAGCTGTTGGAATAAGACTCTTATTTAAACCTTTTTTTTTTCATTTTAAATTAAATTTTAGAAACTTTTTTAAAAATTATTTTATACATTTTTTGTGAATAAAGTATTAAGACAAACAAAAAATGCTGATATTAAACGAATGTGTAAGGTAAAAGTGAAGGCAATTGGGCACCGTGAGAAAACTTCTCACGAGCGAGTTCTGGTGTGACAAGAGATCTAGCGAGTTCTCGCGGGTTAAGAAGGCATTTGACTTTGTTACTGATTGTAATCGATATTTTGCATTTTTAGAGTAGGATAAGATTAAAAACAAAAAGAAATTGAGCTTGACTATTACAGGGGCACACGATGTATTTGCCCCGGAAATTTACATCTGGATTTAAAAAAATAAGTACAGGAAAAGAATGGGGCGGCAAAACACGTAAGAATGGGAAAAGATAATTTTTTTTTTTTTTTTGCAAAGATAAAGGCAGAGATGACTTTATTATTAGCCATGGCACCCTGTGCGAGGTTCTTTTCTGCGTCTCTGCAAATACTATATTCTTAAAAAAAAAAAAAAAGGGAGGAGAGGTTACTTTTTTATCTTGCATATGTTTCATCCCCTTAGTTTTTAGTGTCGTTAGCAATAGCCCACCTCGCGCCTTTTAAAGCCGGATCTGTATGTAAAAAAGTAATTGTAATAAATGGTATGGCGGCATTTTTCATTTATCTGGAAAGGGCCAAAGGACGAGAAAATAATTTGGGAGGATAAAGGCAGGGGCGGCTGCGGTTTAATTAGTCATAGCAACTTGGGTATGGTTTTCTCCTTGCACCCGTACAAATGACATTTTTTTTTTCAAAAAAACTTTTAACAAAGAGTTTTATTTTGCGTATTTTTCAAATTATCCTTTCAAATATGATTTGTTTATAGTATCCCAGGCAGTCGCCCAACCTCGCCCCCCTCTAATAATACTAGATTGGATCTGGATAAAAAAGTAATTTCAGGAAAAGTAACAAGCCGTATATTCCAGTTCCCACCAAGGGCGGCAAAACGCTTAGAAAACTTTCGCAAAAAGACGAGTAAAAAGCTTTTTGGAAGATAAAGCCTGGGGCGGCTCCAGCTTTACTAGCCATGGCGCTCTGTACGAGATTTTTTACTGTACCTCTACAAATGTATACTTAAAAGAAAAAGATTTTACTGAGAATTTCACTTTGGGCATTCATCCCCCAATTTGTGTTTATTGTCCAGGGCAGTCACCCCTCGCCCATGAAAAAATGGAAAAAGAAGAAAGCTCCTCGCTGTGAGAAAAGGCAAAAAATAGAACAGCCTTCGTGGAATATTCTTATATAATAGAAAAGTCAAAGTGAGGGAATCGTTTGCCAATTATCCATGCTGGACAGTGCAGTACCGTATCCAGACGACGTTGAACAGTGTCATATACAGACATGAGTAGGGACTGACCTTGAAAAATGTTAGTGATGTTCCTAAACCTCAGGAAGAGATATAATTGATAGACGGCCTAGACATGATACATTTGGAATGGGACAAAGAAATTAGCCTAAGAGAACAGTTCGTTTTTTATTCATTTGCTATCTTGTATTGTAGACGAATCTTTTTATCTATTTGTCTATTTTAATGCATTTGGTTCAGTTTTTCTTTTGGATTTTCCGGCTGCGAGACTTTTTATACAAATTTCATATATATATATATACATTTCTATATCAATCAACAAAAAAAACCCCTGCATTTGGCGCCCCCTTCGCCTTCTGTTCTGCTGGCGCCCGGGGCACGTGCCCCCTCTGCCCCCCCCCCTTAGTTTCGGCCCTTAAAAAACTATATTTATATAAATATATTATATAAATGAACATATTTATTGATTTCTAGTCTCAAAAGGAGCAATAATCTCAATTATGGTAAAATTTGTGCGAAAAATACAAAAAGGTTATGATTACATTCTTGCTGATAGCCAATCAAGCGGCTTTGAAGTACGCTAGAACCATAGATCTTTTAATAAATAACCATAATCTAATAAATAACCATTCTAAACCATGCATAGACCTTTAGAACAGTAGTCTGTGCATGAAGAGAGCAAAAATATAACAAGTTGAGTTGTTGAAACATTTGTAAGAAATCAGTGAATGCCATGGAAGTAGAAAGTAGTATATTACTATTTCCATTTTCCATGCTGAATGTTCAATGTTGGGAACTCCAGGACACGTGGGTAAGGTTTTCTCAAGTTGGCAACTCCCATCATCATGGATATACAGTCTGCCATATCAAAGTAAGTTGTTTATTTATATGAATAATTTTCGTGCTAAGCTTTGAAATATATTGAATTTGGATATAATTTATGTTTTCCTGATAACCAATTTTTCTGTTTTAACATTGCTTTTACGCTAAAATGTGAATTTTCGGTGAGTTGTGTATATATGCATACACAAATGTGTGATCCATTAAAATTTTCCTTGTACTAGATTTTTTTTTTTCATTGCATTTTATGTGGTGGTATAACCGAGGTTTGATAAAAATATTAGATTAAAAATAGAACTAAATGTCTGAGAGTAAGTCTAATTAGCTGATAGGATCATGTCTCCTTTTAACTGAGGGTGTGATTTTGGTTTGTTTTGGTTTTGTTTACGGTTTCGTGTCTAAACATTAAATGACTTGGTTTGTGTACAAACGTTAATTCTCTAAGAAAGTTGATTCGGTTCATAATCAACGTCATATGTAAGTTGCTTCTTGTGAATTTATGTTTTACTAGTGAAATTTATCTATATTTTTGTAAGTTTTTCCGCTAACGACCTGGGAAATATGAGTGCAAAAATAAAGTCCAGCATGTTATTTTGCAATATCCATCGATCAGAAAGAACCGATATGTACTTTTTACTTTTCCGCATGACGAAGAAAACCTTACGTTTTTTTAGTATAAGATATGGAATTTTGAAAAATTCAATTTTCAATTAACATTATAATTAATGCCTTAAGTACCTTTAAAAAAAATAAAAATTAACGTTAATCATTAAGAAGTCATTAGAAAAATTTTAAATAATTATTGAATATCAATTAATTGGTTAAGCAAAGCGATTTAGCACTATTTATTTATTTATTTATATATATTTCTTTGCCTTAACAATTCTGTTTAGAATTTCTTATTTTCAAGAAAAATTTGTTAAATCCTAGATAGAGATGTAAAATTTCTGGTGATTTTGAAGTGGCAGAAAAAAGTTTTTTTCTGGAAAAATAGATTTCTTACAAATGTTTCTCAAAAAAAAGTTGCATTTTCTTTAAAAATATAAAATAATAATCATTTTTAAAATTTCTGCATCCTAAAAAAAATATGTTTTTTCACTTTACATGAACATATTAGAGAAAAGACAAAAAATAAGTCTAGTCTTTCAGTCTTGGAATTTTGACAGTAGCTTTTCTTGCTTAATTTAACATCATTGTTTGTAATATATTATGTTTATGATGAAATGATTTTTCAGTTGCATTTGTTAATTAGGAAAAATTAAAAGGGGTTTGGACACTGATGATTTTTGGGCACATAAAAAACTTAATTTCAGGCAGATATGCAAGTAACAAAAAATTGAAAATATCACAAAAAAGTTAAATATGCTAATAAAAATGAATGAGGGCACTACAGAAGGGAAATAATGCATGAAATTTGGGAAAATTACGAGACAGCCGTATTTTCAGGGAGAAAAAACAAAAGTAAACAGAAGAGGTTAAAAGCTTGATTTTCGGGAAATTTGACATTAGATTTTAAAGATTTGCGGTTGAGGAGGGGAGAGAAAAATGTGTTTGGTTTAGGAAACCAGTTTTTATGATTATATTATGCATGGATTTTGAGAAAAGTGAAAAATAGTGTTCAGTGTATTATTCAGATTGCTTCATTGCTGTCATTTGTTTTGAAATACTAATAGTTGCTTTATTAAATGTCATTAAATAAAGGAAATATTACTATTTAAAAAAAGTGGCAGCAATCAAGCAATCTGAATAAAAAAAAAAAAACCTCAACTGGCAACACCGCAACCTGCTGTTACATTTCTGTTTGACCTTGAAGCATATGTGCTATCAACCAATAATTTTTTTTTCCTGTTTAATTTTTTTGGATGAATTATGGGTGTAAGCTGTGATAGGTAGTCAAGACTAGGACTCATTTACTGCAGCGACAAACTTCCAACAGTATTTTAGTATAAAAAGTTTCACCTTTTTTTAAATGCAGATTTTTTTTTTTTTTTTAAATCAGGCAAAAATATTCTTATAAAATGCTTGTGGAACTTTGCCCCTACATTAATCAGCCCTGGTGGAGACTGAAAATATTTTGAACATCCCCCCCCCCCCCCCTTCCTCCTAGATATTCTATTCACATGCACTCACACAAAAACACAATATGCATTAAATATTATATGTCGTAAAATTTAATTATGTCAAAACTCTGCAAAAACTGCATGTAAAATATTCTATATGCATGTAAATTGCAATCGAAAAGTTAAATTTGAAGCTATTAGATAGAAACAACAGTTGAAATCTAATAAATCTCCAAAATTTACTTTGAACAACACACACAAAGATCTATCAGATGAATCCAAACAATGTATATTATGTTGGTATACCATTTTAAGACGACAACCAAAATATTTTATGTCAAATCAA
This sequence comes from Maratus michaelseni, assembly GCA_963931845.1. NCBI lineage: Eukaryota > Metazoa > Arthropoda > Arachnida > Araneae > Salticidae > Maratus > Maratus michaelseni. The sequence goes on from OZ007586.1 coordinate 345,172,719, forward strand.
ACATATATTATACCAAAATATGGGTGAAAGGATGTTTAATTTTGGTTTTTTATCTATTCCTGTAGACCCAAAAAATAGGAGGCAAAAATTTTACAATTTAAGCATCATTTGGGGTCTCCAGAACTTGAAAAATTCTGAGAGAATGCAAGAAAAATAAAGATGAAAATTTTATATTTCCTGCATTAATTTTATAATTTTGGCTTTATTTCGGGTCTGCAAGACCTGAATATCAAAAGGAGAAAAATAACAGAAATTTCACTATTTCATCATTATTTTGAGTACTGCAGACTCAGGTGGGGGGAGGGGAAATTACAATTTCCTTTTTTTTTGGGGGGTGCAGGGTCCTATGCACACGTAAAAAGGGTAGAAAATTTACAATTTCAGCATTACTCCTGGTCCCACAGATCTTAAAAATCTGAGGGATAATAAGAAAAAAAAGGGAAAAATTTCTCATTTTCGCATTATCCCGGGTTCTGCAAACCCCCCAAAAAACCGAGAGAAAGGACTATATACTAAATATAAAATATAAACTAGAGATTTCAATTAAAAAGTTTTCATATATGCTGTACACTGGACAGTATATTAGGTCTGTTTAACCTGAGTTTCCTTGTATATATAGTCCAAATATAAAAATGATAATTCAGTTTATAAATTTAAAATTACATAGAGTTGGTTTAATTTCGCTTCAAACTGTCTAAAAAACAAGCTGGAGTCGGAGTCTGACTGTTTTTTAGTGACTCCGACTCTTTTGCCCAAAAATAGGCCTGACTCGGACTCCACGACTTCGACTCCAGAGCCCTGGCTATACCAAAACTAAATACACGTAATTATCTCTACTGGTAATTGAACAAATGCAGCTGAAAAATCATTTCAACAGAGACATACCGTATTTTCGGGAGTAAGCGCCACGGCGCATACGTGTTTAAAAGTTCAAAATATCTGCGGTGCGGCACATACGCAAGGGTGGCGGGTACAGTGATTTTTTTTCTCAACATAGCAAAATCTGCATATTGTGAAGAACAAGCCTTCATTTCGTGTTTTTTTTAGTCTTACTGCCTCAAATACACTTTTAAACACATGGATTCATTAACATTAATTCATTCATATTTCACCTTTATTTACATTCATTTAATCTGAGTATAAAGTTCATAAACAGTATATATCACAATATATCTTTATTATAAAAACGTAATTACTATAGTCAAAATATATTTAACTTATCCATATTTCTCTATTTTCTGTTCAATATTAATAGCTCACTCTTTAAAAGTATTTATTGTATACTTTACAATAGTTCATAAATTATATGTATTTCATAAGCACACAGTATACGGCGGTGTTCGATTAAAACGATGATCGAATAATCGATTGGCGTAGTATGCTTTCGCTCAGAGAGATGGCGCCAGACAAGTCTGTCTGATTCGCCAATCTCGTGATTCTTCTTGTTTGGCAAAGTATATTTACGCCTTACCTCCATTGTTTAAAGCAGGGTTTTTGTTTTGATTAACTAATCAATCTCGTAAGCAGTCGTCTTAAAAATGGCTGTGGTATATATTTAAATATGGAATCTTATAAGTTAAAACCGGCAGCTTGGTATTCGATTATGCAGGGGCCGCGCTTGTCATTCGCCTATGCGCCAAATATGAATACATCACGAAATTGGAGAATAAAAAATTATTATGGCGAAAAGACTGGTGAATAATTTATCAGGAGTTTTTCGTTCTTGTAATCATGTTTTGAAATGCGGATGATTTTTAAAAAAAGTTTGTAGTGAAAAATATGTATGCTATGCTCACAAAAGTAACAATAATAAAACAGTACTAAGTTCAAATTTAATCAGCAGTTTTTTGGGTTTTTTTAGTTGGCGACAGTTTAATTTTTATCTTTACTTTAAGGCAGAACTATTGGCGCAGCTTGTCCCTAATGAGACCTTGCGCCATTAAACCCTATACAACCAACCAACTTAAGGCAGAACTACCAACTCTTCCGATTTTTGGATACTACTACTAAAATTTAATAGAAATTTTTGCCTTATTTAACCACAGCATTTCGACGATTAAATAAGGCAAAAATTTCTATTAAATTTCAGTGGTATGCAAAAATTGGAACAGTTGGCAGCCATGCTTTATGGTAATACTTTTATTTTTAGATGGAGTATAACTAAAAAAAATTAAAAAAGAAAAAAATGGGCACAATTTTTGGACACACAGCAAATGTAATGCAGTGAGAAAATGCTTTTTTACCCATTCAATAAAGTCAGGGCTGAAAGAGTTAATGATAAAAAATACATTATATACTTTCAGCTAATTATAGATAAATTTGGCTAAAAATATTTTAATTTGGCTAATTTATTACCTAGCATTTTGAAAATTTTAGCGCGGCCCCTGATTATGGTATGTTTTATTTATGTTCTGTTTACCTTTATGATTTACAATAAACAAGAATGTGTTTTTCTAAAGGGAAATTCTATGAATTTTTAATTAGTAATTCAAGCCAAATCTTCTTCAAAGTAAGCATAGAGAATTTTGTTAAATTGAATTTTTTCGTACGATTTTTTTTCCTATTGTATTTTAAGATAACCTGTTTTATTGTTAATTCATATATCTTGTAAGATTTTATCGCTATTCTTGTTACTTTTAATCCAATTTTGCCGATCTTTTTTTATCGTGACTATTTCATTTTTACCGATTTTTCAATGATGCAGTGCTTCTAATGGGTGCGGCACTTACGTGTATATATTTGTTTTTTTTGTACCGATTTTTCAATGATGCAGCGCTTATGATGGGTGCGGCGCATATTCCCGAAAATACAGTAATATATTACGAACAATGGTGTTTTAAATTACGCAAGAAAAGCTACTGTGAAAATTCTGAGACTGAAAGGCTAACTTTTAAAAGCTGTTTTTTTTTCTTTTTTGTAATATATTCATGTAAAGTGGAAAAAAAAAATTTTTTTTTCTTTAGTATGCGGAAATTAAAAAAATGTTTATTTTATATTTTTAAAGAAAATGTAACTTATTTTTGAGAAACATTTGTAAGAAATCAATTTTTCCAGAAAAAAACTTTTTTTTCCACCACTTCAAAATTTCCAGGAATTTTACATCTCTACCCATCACATAAACAAGTTTATGGATACTGCTGCATTTCCCTTTTCGCCTGTCAATTTTCAATTGCATTTACAATTAAGTAAAGTAATTATGCATATTAAATGACACATAGCAGTTTCTTGTTATTTGTTTTGGACATTATGTGCGTACAAATTAAATGACTTAAATGTGAAAATTACTTATTTTCCTTTTTTTTTTTTTTGGTTGCACACCTGGATGGGAATGAAAAAGTTCATTGTATAAGCCACACTGGAAAAATTAACTTTTAAACATGTATAAGCCATGGCTTATCTCCCAGAAAGTACCATAAATCATCAATGCTCAAGCAATTTTAATGTTTGCTTTTAATCGAGATTTTTTTTTTCTAAATATTTTTTGAACATCAGAGAAATAGGGACTTATATAGTTTTCTTAGACTTCTTGAATACACAATAAAAAGAAGCTAATGCAACACGTTTAAAAAATCTTTCTTCATCAGTCATTAAAAGGCCGTCGTACGAACCAGTATGAGAACAGAAGAAAGATTTTTTTTCCATTCTCGTAGTGATAGTATAAAATAGATGTAGGATGTACATCATATCAATCATAGCAGTTTGTAAGGGGAAACAGCAATTTACAACAAAAACAGAAAAATGTCATTGTTAATGTTCCAACAGCAGGCAAAAATACTAGACTACACCAGTAGTGTCTCCCCTAGGCATTTTTCTGAAGGGTGCAGTGCCCTGCCTATTTTTAGGTAGATTTTGTAAGAAATATTACCTATTTAAAGCTGTAAATGTACTCTGCCTGTTTTCATACAGCTGCAAATGTGCCCTGCCCATTTTGGGTTTGCAGAAATTTGCTGTCGGCATATTTCAACCTGCAAATTTCACCAATACGTTGCCGAACAAAAGAGAAAATTTGTCAGTCGGTTGCAGGAAAAACCTTCTAAATTCTGCAATCGGGCACAGAAAAATATCACAAAATTAGTCTATCGATCGTGGGAAAATATTGCGGAATTCATTAGTCAATTGCAGGAAAATATCTCGAAAATATTTGTAGTCAGACGCAGGGTATAATCGTGAATTTCATCAATCTATCGCAGGTAGAAACAGCGAAATTTGCGATCGGTCGTGGAAAAATGTTCTCTTTCTCTCTATATTTATAAAGAAAAAATGTGTTCTTTTTTTCAATGTTTATCTTAGAAATGAAATTTTCTGGGAAGAGATATTTGCATTTAAAAAAAAAAATTTGACTGTATAAAAATAATTTAATTTAGAAAAATTAGTACCGTAATTTCTGGAAGAAAAGCCACATCATGAAAAATTACCCCCAATCAATAAAGAAATGGCTGTAAAGACTGCATAGTCTTAAACACTGCAGGTGAAATTTTGGCATATAGACTGTAATGGCGAATGACGTGCAAACCGAAACACATTAATAAGTTGAAGCTAGAAATCATAAAAACATAAAAATGAAATTATTAATTTGAAATACTAAATAATATAAATACAAAATTTGAAATTATTAATATGATTTAAATAATATAAATACGAAAAAAATCCAAAAATTACATAAATTCTGCAGCCTAAATTATGGCATAATGGGATATATTGTGATATTACCTTGATATATCACGAATGTTATACGGACAGAAAAACATTAATTAAACTGAACTTAGAAATCAGAAACACACAAATTTGAAATTATTAACTTAATGTAAATATGATATTAAAAATTATTAATACACTAAATAATACTTAAAAGAAAGATTCTCGCTTAAATTACGTAAATGTGGCAGCCAAAATTTCGGCATATGGACTCTAATCGCAGATGATATGCCATTACCCTAAACACAAGTATCTTAAATACAGTGTTTGAATGGGATAAAATTATGTTTATTTTCATCATGCCATACATAAAAATTATTTACTAATAAGCAATAAACATATTGATCTTATTATTTAGTGCTACGCCCAAATAAAAGACATTACTACATCCCATTTTCATAATTGACTCCAGGGGTCGATCCAGGAAAAATTTGGGGCCTATTTAGGGCCCTTCACTAAAATCTATTCAATAAAATGGACCCCTTCACAAAAATCAATTTGATACAATGGGCTCCTTCACAAAATTCTATTCCATAAAAACTTACTATTTATTATTTTGTGATGTTTTAAAATGTGTAATTTGTAAACAAACAAGTTCACCAGAGAGGTAAACTTCAGCAAAAGGATTTTAAAAAGTTTTTGTTTTTAAATGCTTGGTTTGAATTTGATTATTAACTGAATATCAACTTTCGTTCCAAGTTTTAATTTTTACAAAAATATAAATTTCACAAAAATAACATTTACTTTTCACAAAATGGGCCTCAAGGAAAAAAACCTGCATCGACCCCTGGACTCAGGTATAAATGAATTTAATTTTAATCCTTTATAAAAGAATTTGTAGATAATAAATGCAGGCATAATTAAACAGCTTTTAAGGCTATTGTAAAAAGAAAATATATATATATATATATATCCCGCGCAACAGCGCAAAACTTTCTGATGATTCACATTCATTTTTAAACGTAAAAGCACAAAATCTGCTGGCGTAACTATCAAAGTGATTTGAAATCAAATGTGTTTTTCTGTTTTTGATAAAGGGGAGACCGGTACACAGTGAACCACTTTTTCAGTTAACATTTTTTTTTTCTCTTTAACAGACTGACCGATCTGTATGAAAATATTTTTGAATATTCCTTAAACCTTCTTACATCCATCATAATTTTCTCACAACATAGTTTTCAATACATCTAAAAAAAAAAAAATATATATATACACTGGTCCACGCACCAAGGTACAGTGGACCACTATTAGGTATTATCTAAAATACAATATAAATCTAATTTTCATTAATCTAATTCTTTTTTGTTGTTCTTCACCCGCAAAATAACATATATAAATTTTGAAACAAAAACAAAAAATTAATTATATTTTGAAAATAATAACAGATTAATACAGGAACAATTGTAATTTAGTTGAAGTTATTACTTACGTACAAAAAAATCAGCGCACATTAAAATTTGCAAATGAAATTCCAAAGTACTTATGAGTAAAATTGAGCCTGGAATTTTCAAGAAATAATTTTGGGTCTGAGAGCAACATTATGAAATCATTGACATCAACAATAGATTCATCTACAGTTTTGGGAAAAATAAACTGATTTCCATTCAATTTGCGTCTCATGAATCTTACTTGAATAGAATCATCAACAATTAGACTACAGTTATATTTATCAAAGGCAGTAAATACAAAACAAAATATTTCTTACTATGTTAAATAAATTATTTTTATTTGTTTACTTTATTTTACAGTTAAATCTACTTTAAAACAATCTTTCTTTATAGAAAATAAGCAATTATTAAATATTTTGGAACATTCTGCATTACAGGAGCAGAGTGGATTGTGGACCACTGTGCCCCAGGAGTGGGTAGTCCACTGTACCCCATGTTGAAGTTCAATAAATAATCATATTAATATTGTTTATAGCTTTCTTTTAAACATATTAACTTTAAAGTAAAATAAAAACAAATATCTTACCTTTGCAAAAAAGCTGTTTTATTTTATTTATCTACAACCTTTAATTACTAAAAAAAATAAAAATATGATGATGAAAAATTTTACTTTTAGAAGCTCAAAACAACAAAGCAGGATAAAATAGTTCAATCTGAGCTAAACATATTTTCTGAAGGCTATAAATAATCATTGCTGTGCTGTTGTCTATTAGGATAGAAGAGAAGCTTAAAAAAAATTTAAATAAATAAAATATTAGGGGGTGGTCCACTGTGTCCATAGGTCCAGTGTGTACCGATCTCCCCAATATATTAAATCTTGAGTTATAAGTAATTACTATTTCCCATCACAAAAATCCCTTCCCTTCACATGATCTTTCTCGAGCTGTCTCATCCAAAAATTCTGTTCTAAATTAACTTTGACAGCATTTTCTAAATGATTTTTTCCCTTTATCAAAAAACAAAAAATGCTATTTGATTTTGTAAAATATAAATAAGGATACCAGCTAGTTTTATATGTGTAAGATAAAAAATGACTTATATTTTAAATATTTTTTTTCTTCTCTCGCTTCCCAGATCGACTCTACTATTATTATTAAGAAATTTCATGACCAATTACTTTTATTATTCCTCTCTACATGAAAATATATGGGTAAGAAATATATGATTCATGCTGCCTACTACGAAATGAAATCACATGCGTTCCTAAAGCTGTCTTCTCCCTCTCTTTTTTTTCCCTCCTCGAGTACTCTGTTCAGTACATTTTAGTTGTCACTCTCAAAGGAATAAATAAAGATTACAATTAGAAGATTTTGCTTTGAAAAGCATTTACAATAATACTACACGCAAAGTGATTTTAAAGGAAAAATAATACTTACCAACAGTATGCTATTTCTCAATACTAGATATTTAGCTATGCAATTTAATGTGTTTTATTTTACAGTCGTATTTTTAATATCTTATGATATTGTATGCATTTAAAAAATACTTCATGCGTGAACATTTCACAATTGTATTTTATTTTTATTTCAATCGCTATGTGCAGACTAGAGTCCTGTATCCAGTCGGGTAATCTAATTTTACTTGAACAAGACCTTCGGGTCAGATCAGGTTGACGCTATTTTTTTCTGTTGCAGGTCAAGTTGACGTTAAATGTTTCAGGTTCATATCGGTTTCGGGTTGGGTTTTAATTCTTTCGGTCGGGGTTGGTTGACCTGATTTTTTTTTTGTTTTCAAAAGAAAGTGCTGAATATTTTTTTAAATGGAAAAAGTAAGATAAACTTGATATTAAGAGACATAATTGTAGACCATTTTTGCATAATTGTATTAAAATATGGATTAATTTTCTTTCATTTGTATTTTCTTGTTCCGAGATAACAATGTGTTTTTTTCTTGTCTGGACTCTGGCTGACTTAGAGCAGAATTTTTGGGTTTGGATCAGATACAATCTGACCTGTGTTGACTAGAGTCCAGCATTTAATCTTGTAACCCGATTTTACCTGCTATTATTTTGTTAAGGGTAGAGATGGAAATTTTCAAATGGCAAAAAAGTTTCGATATTTATATCCACAACTTTTCTCAGTTTTTTCTAGAAAAATTGATTTTTTACAAATAAAATCTTTTCTTGCAGTTATGTTTTCTTAGAAAATATGGAATATTAAACGTTTTTAAATTTATATCCAGTACTTCTTTTTAAAAGTAACTTATGGATGTTGCTTTAAATCATTTTTATAGAATTTTCACATTAAATGTACACGTTAGAGATTTGCACGGCCCCGGGTCAATCTTATTTTATTAGACTCGGGCTGGGCCGTGCCTGGGCTTAATTTTTTTTCTGCAGACTCTTGCAGAACTGGGCATCATACTCATTTTTTTCAAAGGGTTCCTGGCTATTTTTTGTGAAAATAACAGTGACACTTTACCTTTGTTCGACGAAATCGTTAGAAATTAATTTTGTTTTATTAAATTATAGAGAATTTTTTAAAAATCTGCTTTTTAAATAAAATCTTTATAGAGCTTCAAAAATTTTTTTATCTGTCTCTTCCATTTTAAAATGCATTATTTTTTCTTTTGAATCATTTAAATGTATTTGTCTAAGTAATCTCTAATGTTGTCATTCCATATTCCATAGCTTGTGGACATATAAGATGCAAAATGTTTCATGAGTATGTATGAAATATTTCTTGAAATAATGCTAATTGTAGGATAATGGTTGATTAAGAAGTATCTGAATTTCTTTTAGAAATAGAGTCAATTGAGTTTAATTGATTTTTGTATGGTCCAGGCTGGGCCAAACTTTTAGCTTTTATGCCAGCCTGGACTGATATATTTCATTCGCCTGTGCACATTATGTAAAAATCTCATTAACATGAAAATGTCTCATCTTTAATGTCTGAATCTTTGGGGTGAAAAAAATAAACTACACGTAAATGCTGCATCACTTGAAATTTTAACTTTAAGACATGTAAACGCTGCAGCGTTTCTTCTGAAAATCACAGTATTATAAAAGTATTTTACATGTGATAAATCTCTTGAAAATACCTTTTTCTTTTTTTGCTTTTTAGTACATTTTTGTAGATAATGTTTGAACAATCAATTATTCAGCAATATTGCTTTGCTTTTAAAAGAATGTTTCATGAAATTAAAATAATAATAATCTTAGAATATTTACAAAATATGATACTGAATGTTCAATTTTTCAAGAAAAATTATTTTAATTAAAAAGTATTTTATTTCAGTTACAGAAGACTTGTTACTTGAGTGATTGAAGGAGGATTCTACATTTAAATTGAATAGAAATAGCTGATCCATGTGTATGTTTTGGGATAAAATTTTACAGCATGCATCAGTGCCATTTAAATGCCATTGACTAACCATGAAAATATACAGGGTGTCCCAAAAGTCTCCGTACAACTTCAAAAATTTATTTAAAAAAAAATAATAGGCCTACAGCAAAAATAATTACAACAGTACATAGAGTAATTCAAAAAATTTTTTCTACTACCTTAGTATACTTGTACATGAGATCATTTCGTTTCACAAAGAATATCAAGTCGATATTCCAATTCCATCCACGTGCGTTTCTGCATGCTAACATCAACAGTAGTTACAACTGTTTGGATCTTTTGTTTCAATTCCACGAGACTGTTCACTTGAAACAAAAGATCCAAACAGTTGTAACTTTATATTAAAATCATTAAAATTACAGTTGTAAAAAAAGTTGTAACTTCTGTTGTTGTTAGCATACTGAAACGCACGTGGATGGAATTGGAATATCGACTTGATATTCTTCGTGCAACGAAAGGATCTCATGTACAAGTATACTAAAGTAGTAGAAAAAAACTTTTTAAGTTACTCTATGTACTGTTGTAATTATTTTTGCTGTAGACTTATTATTTTTTGTGTAATAAATTTTTGAAGTTGTATGAGACTTTTGGGACACCCTGTATATTAATGAAAATTATGTGTTTCTATGCATTTTGCATAACTGTATCAATCCTAACATAACATCTGAACCCTTATTTTGCATGTAACATAATAAACATTTTTTGTACATAAAACCTTTGACATTTTAACTTGTTAAAGCCGAAGGGATGCAATTACTGAGCTATATAATAATATGGAGCTCTGTCTCCACTCCACTTTCTGTTATGACCACATCACCACTTTAATGTGTGCATGCAATAGTGAGTGAACAATATTAATCCGATGATTTAAATCACTGTTTAAATCGCGATTTCAATCAAATTATTTAAAAAGAAATTATTGATTAAAATCATAAATTTTCTAAACTTTTAAATGATGTAAAATGTATTATGAAAATCAAAGATGAATATAATTTGAAAAATTTCTATATGTATTTTGCTTAATTTGCAAAGTCATAATTTCCTTTGAGTAATCAAATTATTCATTCTTTTATATAAAATAAGCATAGCAGGTATAATAAATTCTTTAAAATAAAAGAATATGTAGCCATAGCCAATCTCTTATTTTCTCATTCTACTTTTGCAAATAAATAAATATACAGAAAATTGGAGCTAAAGAAGAATGAAAGAATGATAATATATGCTCAACAACTATGGTGAAAGAATGTATAAGAGAAAAATAAGTAATTGGTGTAAAAATGTTACACAGCAAGAGCTTCTTCAGTAGAGGTTGAATAAACATTTTTTACTTTGATGACAAGTACACATTGTAATGACTGGATTTAGGATGCAGCAGTGAAAACATTTTGAAAGTTAATGTACAGCAACTATTTATTTTAAGACATGGACGTAACATATACACACAGAAAGAATAAATACAGTACCGGACTTGTTTTTTATCTTATATTCGAGTAATATTTATCATATTTTGTTTTCCTCATACTGTTACCAATAATATTAATTTATTGTTGCCAGATAAAACAATTCTCCTATGCTTGAAAATGTAGTTAACAGGAACAAAAGAAAAGTCTGTAATCAGTGCATAACAAAGTCTTGTAAATAAGATGACAGTCTACGCTGTCGGTTGATCTTCGAATCAAACTATCAGAGTTGCATTGAACAAAAGATCTTTGGCCAGTTTGTTGTTAAATGTGTCTGAGTCATCTGCATATTGTGCCGCTGCAGGCATAATTGCTGATCCCAACCGATATAGGGGCATTAACGAACTGTGTGTGCACAAGAACTGGGTTTGTGAGGTTGCTCTATGTCAAGTTGGCGATTACTTTTTGGCTTTTGGATATGCTAAAAATGCTAATCTGGCAGCAAATAAGTAAAGGTCGATTATCAGTAACTAACTTTAAAATCTCTTCTGAATAAATAATTGGAAAAGTGATTTACTGAAAACACAATGGCTAGAGCTTCTCGATCGAGTTGTAAGTAATTTTGTTCTGCTGCTGTTAAGGATCTTGATGTGAATGCAATGGGTTGTTCTTGATCATCTATAACATGTCATAGAACACCGGCGACAGCGACACCTACAGGATCATATGGAACAAGAGAAAGCTCACTAGAAATTTCACTTTTCAGGTTGATGAATGTTGCTTCACATGCTACTGTCCAACGGAATCTAACGTTCTTTCAAAGAAGCTGTCGAAGAGGATATGTGACTGTTGAATTGAAAGGCAAAAAATGAGAATAAGTCACCATTCCCAGGAATTTCCATAATTCTTCCACATTTGACGGTCTTGGCATTGGCATATCGTTAAATTGCTCTTACCTTTTGGGGATTTTAAAAATTTATTTAATTCAGTAACACCTAAATATTCAATTTGCTCTTGAAACAACAAGCATTTGGTGCGATTTTAAATGTAGATAATATTTTTTTAACCTCTGAAGACATAATTCTAGATTTCTTCTACAGTCTTGTTTTTCCATGCACAATAATATCATTGAAATACTTTAAGGTTTTCGGTAGATCTCAAAGGATCTGATCTAGAATTCGATTGAACTCACTAGGGGCAATTGTAATTCCAAACGACAACCTGTGCATGCGATAAGTTCCTAGATGTGTGGTTATAGTCTGAATAATGCTGCTTTCTTTGTCAACAGGAACATGGAGATAAGCTTTGAACAAATCTAGGCAATAAAAATACTTTGAATTTCTGAGCCTGTTAAGAATTTCATCTATTCATTGAATTGGATAATTATCACTTAGAAGTCGTTTATTTATGTCAACTTTCTAATCGATGCCAGGGCTTGAATTTCAGTGTAAGATGGCAGGATTTGCACCCAAAATTTTCAAACCCCACCGAAAAGAATATTGTGGGTGGATGACTCATGCCAAGTAAATTTCACAATTTTCCAGATAATTTTGCTTTGTGAAATGACGATCAAGTCTCTCAACCAACTGACAAATTTTACGATATTTTCCTGCTATTGATCAACAAATTTCATGATTTTTTTCCCCCGCAATCAGTCAAATAGTTTTGCAATTTTCTTTCCATGACCAATCTATGAATTTTGATATTTTTTCCTCCGACCAATCAATTAATTTCTCAATTTTTTTACCGCGATGAACTGACAAATTTCGCAATTTTTTTTATACTGATTGGTGAATTTCATGGCTTTTTCTTGAGACAGACTGATGAAATTAATGATTTTTTTTCCTGCGTCTAACTAAAAAATGTTTTTTTTTTCGTGTGACTGATGAATTTTGCAATATTTTCCCACAACCAATTGACAAATTTTGCAATATTTTATGTGACCGACTGGCAAATTTCACGGTTTCTTCTTGTGGCAGATTGACGAAATTCATGACTTTTCCTGTGATCCACTGATTAATTTCGCAGTATTTTCCCGGGACCGATCGACAAATTTCAGTTTTTTCTGTGACCGATTGACGAATTAAAAGGTATCTTCTGGCAGCAAAGTGATGAAATTAACTAGTTTTTACCTCTTGTCTGTCTCAAAAATTTCGCGATTGTCTTTCCACAACTGACTGATGATTTTCGTGATATTTTGCCGCGATTGATTGGTAAACTTCACATTTTTTTTCTTATGACCGATCGATGAATTTCAAGATTTTTTTCTTTTGACCAGTTGACAAAATTCATGATTTTTTTCCTATGACCAATGGACGTACTTCTTGGTTTTTTCCCCCGCGACTGAGAAAGGTAAAGAACTAAAGTGTGTCTTGTGAAAGAGGCTTCAGCACCCTAAATTGAAAAAAATCTGAATTCAGAAATTCATTTAATAATCCAATTATTAAGGGTCCATAATATTTCATGAAAGTTGAAATATAGTCGTCGTATATGTAAAGCTTTGACTTTCTTCCTTTTTAAAAAAATAAAAATAAACATTTTGCATTATTCTGAGTTGCTGATTTAAATTTTTTCAATAGTATTTTGTCATATCTGTATTAATATAATTCTTTAAATAGCACGTAAAATAATAGTGGGGTTTAAAGATTTTTTTCTCCCTCCCAAACAGTTCAATTCCCCTCCATTTAAAAATGTTTGGAAGGAGACTCTCCTCCTAGGAAAAATCGAATTTCAAACCTTGGATGCAAAGTCGTACACTACTACCAGCTTTTGGTATCACTACCAGAGGCGATCCCCAATCACTCGTAGTTATCTTCGAGAGATTATTCCTATCTAATTATTTTTCACGGAGATCATACAGAACGTCTTTCCTTTTGGAACACCGGCTTACACTACTTTCATGGAGTTTTATTGACACTTTCACACCTGGAATCCACATCCTACTTTCTGTTCAAAAAATTTTGTATACATAAAAATAACATCTTCGAGATTTTCTGTAGTTTCTACTTGTGCAATATTCAAGTTTTCTGGCTCTTCAAATCAATCTTTTGAAGACTAATTTTGAGACATTGAATCCACACACATCCTAGGAAAGCATTGAAAATTTCTGGAATGATATAAAGTTCTTTACGTGATGTTTTTCCCTGGTATTCTACATTTACAGTGACTTTTCCATCTGGAAGAAAAACATCAGAAAGCAATAGTTGAATCTTGAAGTTTAACAGGAATTTTTCAATTTATAAAATTTATCTTGGTAAATAAAAGTAAACATTGCACCTGAATCTACTTCTTCAAATGGTACCTTGTGGCTCTCAATGTTCATTGTAGCAAAATAGTCTCCAGACTTTTAGTTGCCCTTTTTATTTTGAAAAACATCTATTATTTTATTCACACCCTAGTGAGAAAATATTTATTTTTCCATTATATAATTTGCTGTATTTACCTTATCTGTGTTAGTCTTCCTTTTCCTGCCTAACAATGTGTGAATTCAAACTTTTCCAAAATGACCCGTTTTCTTACATGCACTGCATTTAAGAGAATTGTGATCCAAAATATAAAATAAAAATAAAAGCAAATAAAAAAAGTCAGAAATTGAAAAGGCAACAAAATTTTCTTTTTTTTTTTTAATTTGGAGAGCTGAATGTTAATAATCCCTACTAAGTGGTAATAATGCTGTGTTAGCATATACATGCATGTGTGCAAGTTTAGATTTATGCAATTAACAGTAATTTTTCTACGTACAAATTCAAAAAGATCTGCAAATGATATTTGTTTGTTTTGTTATTTGTGTAACTAATGAAATTACTTATTTGCATTTTTTATTATTCCTGTAATTACTTAGTGTTTCTTCTAGGCCATTTTTAAGGGAGCACCACCCTGTCCTTTCTAAAATTGGCAAATTTCAGCCTTTTAACAAAATAATTTAGAATATACCTTTAGTTGTACCCAGAGATTTCTTGTAAAAACTTCCCCATACTACAATATTTCTAAATCCATATGCCGAAGAGCTTGCAAAAATCATAGAACTTCATATCTTCAGAAAAAAAAAAACCAGGAGATTATTAAATCATGTTGTAATTTAATTATATTTTTCAATTTGTAATTCATAAAATCATTAAATTAATGTCACTTTATTTAGCATACTAAGAAATTATATACTTCTTAAGCTTTCAATTTGCAGTTAGTCCATTAAAACAGACTTGACTTCCATTAGTCTTAATTTCGATACTGCTCATATTTTATTTTTACTTCTTTGTGCAAAAAATTCAAATTAATCTTTATGCAAAACAAACATGTTCTGCTACCTATTTGTTACTTATTTTGTAACTTATACATACATTTTAGTTATAAATTATGATATTTATTTTATAATAATGCTATTGCTTTAAACAGAAAAAACAAACATTTTATTTTACAACCACATTATACAAGAAAAGATCAAACACATTGTGAAACATTTCATGCCTTATCTTTCATAATCATTTCAAATAAATAAAAAATACATAGAGTAAAGAAAATGTCTATTGTTCAAGTGTTCATACAATAATTATTTACTATTGTCATGCAACTTTATATTCATAAACTCTTACTGATCTCTCTCTCTCTCACACATACTAATTCTCTCTCTGAATATTATTTTTCTTATAATCTTTTATGAAATGTATACTTTATTTGTGTATCTTATATACTCTTGATAACTTGCTACAACTATTAGAAATACACTGGCCTCCAAAAGTTAAGGTACAACCAGTTTTTTGATGCTCGCTATTAAAAGAATGAAAATAAAGGTAAAAAATATGGTTTATATGAATGATCATAAGTAACTTCAATAAAATCTTATGAAAAAATTATACTCCTCAATTATTTTAATATATTGGATATTTATATGTTTGTCAGGAGGAACTGCGAATATCCCACTTTGGGAATTTGTGTGAAATTTTTTTATGGTTGATGATCTTGAATTGTTGGTACTAAAATAATGTTGTCCATGTCTAGGAGATGTCGTTTACTTTATTCGTTAAGATGGCAGGCAATCTGATGGATGGAAATGGGGTTATCACAAGCTCGTGCTGCTAGATGTCTTAATGTGTCTCATAGTGTGGTCCAAAGGCTCTGAGATCAATTTGAATCAAAAAATTCAGTATGAAGAAGACTTGTTCCAGACCGCTAATGGGTTACAACCCCTATACAAAATCACTTTCTAGCTCTTTTGGCCCGAAGGAGGAGCATCACTACTGTGGCTCAGCTCATTTTAGATCATTGTAAAGCAACAGGGATGACAATACCTGCAATTATGATGCATAGACGTCTTCACAATTAAGGACTCTATGCAAGACGACACGTTGTGTGTGGCCCTCTTAATCGACAACACAGAAGTGTCCGTTTATGTTGGCCAAGAGAGCATATTACCTGGAACATACAACAATGGGCTTTCATACTGTTCACAGATGAGTCCCAGTTTGCTTTGGAGAGGGATTCATTTCGTGTGCTGATCTGGAGAGAACAAGGCATCAGATTCTACTTATGTAACATTGTTGAAAGACACAGTTATAGAGGAGGTGGAATCTCTTTTTTGGTCACAGTAACTTCCATGTGTGCCATGGAAAAATTCGAACTGCTGTGAAATATCGGGACGAGATCCTTGCTCCATTTGTCGCACTGTATGGTGGTGCTATTGGTGATGAATTAATCTGAACGGTTGATAATGCCCAATTGAATTGAGCTAGAGTCATTGATGAATATCTAGAGCAGGGGTTCCCAAACTTTTAGACCGACCTAAACCAAAGTTCCCACTTCTGTGTACCACCAGGAAACAAATGTAAAGCTAGTATAGAAAAACATGCAAAAAGGAACCTGTTTAAAATGAAATAAATATCCAATCTTTTGTGTTTCAGTCTTAGCAGGTTTTATTATATTTAAAAATGAATGATTACATTACTAAATTGTACTTACACTGACTGCTTTATAATAACATTTAAGTGAAAAGTAGTATCATCATTAATTTTTAATAATGCATACAATATCAAAATACATTGTATAGAAAAAAAGCTACAATACTTGATGACATATTGGCACACACTGATTCATATACTGTTGTAGTAGGCTGATTGCACTAATTTGCTTCTATTGCTAATGAAAAGAGTAGGCTTTTTTATTAAACACAGCTTCCTCACATCTGGCTCAATATTAGGTAGTTTTTGTCATAAGTCAGATTCGATGTTTAGTTTGTTCCTGTATTTGTTTTTCATATAAAGAAGGGGGAGGGGGAAGCACATTCAGAAATAGGTTGTGTTAAACACAAGCAGACTTTGACGATATCAGACGGTACTCTGATATTCTCGCCAACGAAAACTATAGTACATTCATCCTTTTTAATCCTTTTTCCTTCAGTGATCCATCAGAGGAGAGCTGAATATGTTCATTTCTTTCCTCTCTTGTGAGATACAGTGGCAAGGTTTGTCAAATGAGAAATGAATTTTTAATCCAAAGCTTAGCGCATTTAAAATTGGCTCAATACAACTGTATTAATAATCTGCATACCTTTTAAATGCGACAATAATGTCGCACAGTAAGGAAACACTTGCAAATTTCTGCATACATATGTATATACTACTTCATTACATATGTACAATACTTTACCTGAAATCCACACTGCATACAACCATAGTTTTTGTTTGAATTTAGATCACAATTTTAAAAAAACCTTACTCTGTTAAAAACTGATTTCCCTGAAATAGAAAGAAACTGTACGCATTTTGTAGAAGAGAAGAAAAATATTTCAGTCAACAGAATGAATGGATTTATGAATTATGTTTGAAATAAAACTTTTATTTAAACACCTAGAAGTTCTTCTTAGTACAAAGAGAACAATGGGTTATAAATTACACTTGTAATTTTATTTTGTTTTAACTCCTCCTACTCACACAAGCTCTTCTTACTTCCAACCATTCAGACTTTACCTTCAAATAATTCAATTTATAATGCATGTTTAAAAACAGCTCTTCCGCTAATTAAAAATACTTCATTCATTAATTTTTAAATTAGGTCTGTATTAAAAAATTCCATTTTTATCCATATAAAAATCTAATTATGTTTTTAATTCTGAAAAACTGATTGTGTCATAAGCGGTGTGTATGAGTTTTAGCAAGTCTACTATAACAAACATTTCTCATAACAAAAAAATAGAAAAAGCGTTTAGAGATCCTAAATTGCATTAGAAATTTTTTTGAAAATTTCCACATTAATAAAAACAAGTCGTTTCTGATTCCATAATAATATGCTGCATTCTGTTTGTTATTCCATGTACCACTTTCGGACTTCTGCATACCAGTAACAAGAGCTTCACGTACCATAGTTTGGGAACCGTTGATTTAGAGGATCAAGGTTTGGAACAAATGGAATGGCC
This sequence comes from Maratus michaelseni, assembly GCA_963931845.1. Taxonomy (NCBI): domain Eukaryota; kingdom Metazoa; phylum Arthropoda; class Arachnida; order Araneae; family Salticidae; genus Maratus; species Maratus michaelseni. Next base: position 345,191,011 of record OZ007586.1, read on the forward strand.
AGCACAATCTTCGGACCTTGATCCTATAGAGCATCTATGGGACTATCTCAGCAGACAGGTGGCTGCCGTAAGTCCTCCTCCAAAGTCGTTAAATGAGCTGGAACAAACGTTGCTCCATGTATGGGAGTTGTTTCCCTTTCCAGTGTCCGGCAACTTAATTGACAGTATGGAAAGTCGATACCACAAAGGCATTACAAGTAGGGCCAGACACATGCCTTATTAACATCCATTTATTTAAAAAAAAAATTTCACAAAAAACCGCTATTTATTTTTTTATCAAACAGTGGACTTTTCCAAAAAATGCAATTTTTTATTTGTAAATCATTCTTGCTGTTAAAATTAAGTAAAATTCAATAAATAACTGTTTAAAGAACAATTCTTCTAAATTTCATGTTTTTATCTTCATTTGTTTTCAAATTAGACACTAAAGACTGTTTGTGCCTTATCTTTTGGAGGCCAGTGTATATAGTGAATAAGTTTATATATTTTTATTTAATTTTCATTATTTCTAAATAATGATTTCAGATTAAATGCCTATGCAAATATGCCTACTCCAATGAGGCTCAGGGACTTAATTCGTCAAATTCGTGCTGCTAGAACTGCAGCAGATGAAAGAGCTGTAGTTCAAAAAGAATGTGCATACATCAGATCTCTTTTTCGTGATGAGGATAATACTTGGAGGTGTAGAAATGTAGCTAAGCTTTTGTATATACACATGTTAGGTTATCAAGCTCATTTTGGACAGGTAATTATAAGTTTTAAATATAATATGCTTTCATGATATTTAAACTGTTTTTAATTTAGTTGTAGTAATTTTTAATCATTTTATGTAACTAAATAAGTTAATAAGTTAACATGTGTTTAGAAAAGGATTTTTAACTTGATTAGGAAAATTGAAGCTCAATAGTCATATACAAATACCTGATTTTAAATAAGATTATTATTAGTTGCAAATATTTAGCAGCATATGATGCTTTAATACCATAATATGAGCATCTAAAACACTTTTTAGGTTCATCTTGTGCATGACTTTTACTTACCCATCACACTTAGTATAGGGTAAGTCTTGTAATCGTTTTGAAAATCATGAAATTTTTTTTTTGGCGGATTTACACGTTTCAGACATGGGAGATTCCGAAAAACATATTTTTAGAAAAAAAAATTTTGCCGCCCGCCCGTCTGTCTGTCTGTGTGTGTGTCTGTAAACTCTCTATCTCCAAACAAATTGAGATAGAGACTTTAAATTTTGGTATATACTTAGTATGTAATAATGAGAAGAAGCTTATTGAATTTCAGTAACCTCGATTCCCTGGAACTATTTTTCTCGGACTCTCGAAATATTCGTTCTGATAAAAGGTATATAAAAATTTTTGAAATTGTTTATTTTAAGGAGTGAATATAAAAGACAATAAAAAAACATAAATTTTGCATAAAGAATGAAGTCGATCGAATAATTAGTTGCTGAGATATTTGTAATTATATTTTCCACACTATTAGATTTTTCATGATCCTTTATTTCATTCAAATTTCCGTTCAAAGATATATTTTAATTGGAAATGACTTCATTCGATGCAGTAACCCGTTAGTTAATATGGTTATCAATTTCGGAGTAATAAGGATGTTTCTTTTACACAATTCAGTAATAGAGCATTTAAAGTTTATGACGTCCTCAAGCCACGATTTTATTCGAATTGCCATGCATTTTATAAATAGTTTACACATGTTTTATAGGGTCAGGTGAGGTTAAATGGGTCACTTTATAAATAATTCAATGTAAATAAAATTGAAATTCAATTTTTTTAAATTAACATTTTTCATAATATTTATAAATATGTTCGCAACATTTTTCATTTTCAAAAAAGTTAATTTTATGAATATGGCAAAAAAAAAAAAAAAATTCTTTTCAAGCTGTGGATGGTGGTGTGCAAAACACATGGTTTACTAACTTCTGAAAATCCCTGTATTTTAATAAAAAAACAGTGCAAATTGTATTTTCTCATAAAAGAAGCTTTGAAAAACATCTCAAGCCAATCAGGTAAAAAAAAATATTTTCTTTTTATTTAATTTTTTTTTAGATGTGGTAAAATGGGTCATAGTTAGGTTTTGTGTGTGTGTGTGTGTGTGTAGGTCTACTGCAGTAAATTTTGTTAAATTAAAACTATAAATTTAATTTTAAACTTGCATATAAACAGTATTAAATTTAAACAATGTTTATTTATTTATTTTTTTATTTGATATTTTAATTGTTACTTATATAAATAATAAGTTTACGGAAAGATAACTCTGTGAATGGCTTCAAAGGTGCAGGGTTGTTTCCTCCTAACATAACAAAAATGGAACATAGGAAAGTACTGACTCAAAGAGCCACTGATCAGTCTGTGTCATCTACTTCTTTGAATACGGTAGTATTACAGGAGTCTACACCAGCTACTGATGCAGAACTTCCTTCCTGTTCAAGCAATGACAAAGCAATTCAAGACCCAATTAATGTATTATCATCACCATTCAAAGATTTAAAATGTGTTATCCTAAAAACTCTATCAACTTTACAATCAAGTACCAATAAAGCTGCTATTATTAATTCTAAAAAGCAAAGAAAAAGAGTCCAACACAGAGTTGGCGAAGTAATGACAGAACCGATGTAATTGAACGTCTTCATAAAGAAGTATTAGAACAATTAAAAAAGAAAAAAATGAAATTTGAACTGCCACAGTTAAAACATAAACAGAAAAAATCCCACTCCACAACAGATCGATCTGATTGCAACATGGTCAAGAATATAAGTGAACTTTTTCCTGGAAAATGGGTAGTTATTTAATATAAAGGGAAAATGTCTATGAAAAGATTTGTTGGTCAAATAACAAATATTGAGGGTGATATACATGTGAAGTATGTAACCAAATCCAGCATAGGGGATTATTATGTTTTTCCTGAAAAAGAGGGCATTGATATAGTAGAAAAAAATTAAAAGTTTTAGAAGAACCACTTTGCCCATGAACTTACTGCGAACCTACTTTAAAATTTGAATATTATAATGTTTAACATAATATGTAACAGATCACCTTTTTGTTTTAATATATTTACTAATAAATATTCTTTAAGCATCATTTTGCATTATGACCCATTTTACCCCATAGGTGACCTATTTTACCCCAGAATGGAGTAAAATGAGTCAAAGTTATTCAAGCTAAGTTTAATTAACTTATAATTAATATATAAATGTTAAAATTACATAAAAATGACCTGAAGGAATGTAATGTCAAGATGCTATTGAAAAAAAAAAGAGGAAAATTTTATGATTTTATTGCTACAAGACTTTGAATGTGAAAATAGCTAAAAAGTGACCCATTTTACCCCCACCTGACCCTATTATGCATATCCATGATGGGTAAGTATTACAGTGGCCCCCAACGACTAGTTTATGATTTGTCATACATTTAAGATAGAGGGAAATGATGATGGTGAAGTATGCAGAAATAAAATTATGCTTACTCGGTGCTGTAAATATTCATTGTGCTAAAGTAGGGGTTCATCAGTCAGTAAGCCATGAGAGCATGGGCGTAACTAGAAAAAGTTTGGGAGAGGAGAGGAGTATCATTTTAATCTATTAGGTGGGTTTGTTGGTTGCGAGAGCTATGGTCATCTTCTGAATACGAAGGCCAAACAGACCAGGTAGAGGAATGCACAGGCTGTGCTTGGGCTAATTTTCATTCACGAGATTCTGGCTGATCCCAGGCCTTACTTTTTTCTGCAGTCTTGAGCCGAGTCGGGGCAGACTTCTTTTTATGAGGCCGAGCAAGCCTGGACTAAATTTTTCTTAGAGGTCCGCACGGACCGAAATTTCCAGACAACAGTCCACATGAAAATCATTATGGGCCCATCACCATCCTGATCCATGCAAAATTCAGTAAAATGAGGCTCAGTCAAACAATTTTTACAAAAAATACAGATATTTTTCAATCGCCTTTATTCTATAATTAAAATTCGTTTTAAAGCATTCTTAGGTAAAAACATTAAAGTACAGTAAAATCTGTAAAAATTAATCTGTCTATGATGGAATCCTGTCTTAAACAGAAAAATGTCTTGATTCATGTACAGGGTTTGACAAATGCGGTCGCCACTGGCAACCAAGTTTTTTTAACTGGCAACTAAGTTGATTTGGTGTCAGGTTTATCTGGTGAACAAGTCTGACGGTTCTCATTTATCTTGAAATTATTATGGTAGATTTTTGGATCAAAACAAACTAATTTTCTCAGCCAGTTGTTGATTCTGATTACATAATACAAGTATGGTGGAATGGTTTATTTTAGCAATGCATATTACATAATAATTCTTGAGTTATCTTGCAAATATAATTAGTTTTGATATTCCTCATATTGCGATTTATTTTATAAGCACATAAACATTTTTATTATTCAAGCCAGCTTATCTATATAAATATTTTTTTTTTTTTTTTACAATCAATATGTTATTGTCTTACAATTTCTATCAAGAACAGCATCTGTTAATCATCTCGGTCACAATGTTAAATTAAAATTCTCATAAGATGTCGCATTATAGATGTTGCAAATTTACAAAATATTAAGAAATAAATTTTGAAATTATATTAAAACAAAAATATTTTTAACCTTTATTTTTAGTTTGGAAAAAAGTTCATAAAATGCAAATTTTAAAATATTAAAAATCAGAAGATTTGGACTGACTTTGACAGGAAAATAAATTGTTTTCACTTCACTATTTCAGCCACTCTCTTCAGATATAGATTTCGTAGCACTCAACTAACTATTCAGACATTTGAAACATTCGGCAATCAGCATTAACCGAACATGCTGGTTAATTCAGCCTTTACAGTATTTTTTTTTTTTTTCAAAGTGATATATAATTTTGATCATTAGAAAACTCACTTTATACTACTTTCTAAATTATTTACTATTCTAAACTATGTAACAAATAATTCTAAACTATACTTCTTTTTTCATAACTAATGTATAAAAAACTCTTGTGTTTTCAAAAATCAATGACTGTGAAGGGGGGGGGGGTCTAAATATTTTTTGCTGGCTACCAGATTTTATCAAATTTGTAAAGCCCTGTCTGTGTAAAGTGAATAAAATAATCCCTGTGAAAAGACTATAATACATTTACAACAGACAATGTATCTGCTACGAGGGAACCTGTCTCATACCTGCCAACTTTCAACTAAACTTCTGTACCATGTCAGTTAATTTGATCCAGGTTAAAGACGTTTCTAACCAGAAAATATACCTGAAAAAATAATATATTTAGTTTCATGTTCTTACGTGGAACCAATTTAAATGCATTTCTTTAAAAAAAATTCTCGTTTGAAACATGTTTATCCTCGGTTAAATTTACCTACATTGTACGGAAGTTTAGTGTGATGTTGGCAGGTATGTTGTCTATAACAGATTTTTCTTCTCTCCTATGTGATTCTGTCTTAGAAGATTTTACTTTATAGCATTTTTCAAATTTTTAAATCTCCAAGCCATGGAATAGGGATTAAGTATATTAATGATAACTCGGACATTTACATACAAATTGAGATTCATTAAAAATTCAATATAGTTTATATGGACACAGGCAGAAAGAAATCTAGGGAGGGGCAGTATTTTGAAACGGATGTGCATGTACTTCACAGCCCAGAGTGTTTTTTTAAAATAGAGACTATAAACATGAAAAAAAAAGTTAACTAAGTATTGTTTGTCAGAACTCCTCGTACAAGACAATTTTTAAACATATCAACATAAAAAATTGATACAGAAAAATTAAGAATGCCCTGCCTCTTCAGAGGGATTGGCTGCCAGAATCTGTTTAAGATAAAATTGAAAAAAAATAAAAATAAATACATATAAAAAGAAAATTAAAAATTTGTCTTCCATGGGGGGGGGGGGGGGGGGGGTTCAGGGCACAGAGCTCCATGTCGAAAAATTCTTAGATTTTGTTTGTCTATTATATATTTTTTCAAATCCTCTCAAGTAAAGGAAATTTAGTTACCATATTTTCGGGAATACCCGCCGCACCCATCGTAAGTGGCGCAACTATGAAAATCTATTTTTTAAAAAGATAATACTTAAACGTTCTTAAGCGCCGCACCCAAGAAACTCAAATTTATTTATAAATATTTTCAACTAAACGCCACAAAAAAACGAAACTAGTAATTAAATATAAATAAATATCGTATTATTATTAATATATACATATAAATATTTTCACTTAAAGTGTTGGAAAAAAAATATATATATAAAAGAATATCGTATAATGACTTTGCCGAAACCACGTCAGCATAACTAGTAGCGTTCCTGTTTTTTTTTCTTTTTTTATTGGGGAGGGGGGGGGGGGAGTTGTAGATCCCATTTGACAAAAGACATGTTAAAATTGCTAAGACAATTAATTGCATGTGAACCATGAAACGAACAGAGTTATTCGAACGAATCACAGTACAGCAATACATCATAAAAAGTACAGCACGTCATGCAACAGCAGAACACAAGCGCCACCTATATGCCCTGCAAAAACAACCTATCACATGATGAAGTAATCGTGAGACAACTAAACTTAGAAAAAGTGTTGGCAAATAGGTAAACAAGCAATGGCGCTGAAACAAAAGTACGTTCTCTGAAAGGTTGGATGAAGACATAATTTAAGAGGATAATATTTGAGCAAATGGTAAACTAAACTTACCGCTAAAACAAAATATTTCCAACATTAGTGAAAAAGGTTGCGACAGCTCTATATCCATTCTAATATCCCGAGGATACAGTGCTTATTGATGGGTGCACAGAAAACAATCATTTTTAACTTGAGAGCTGGTGAAACCAACATTTTTCACCCCACTGATTGCTCAAAAAAAAAAAAAAAAAAACCTTTCACGGGCATCCGAGGTTCGGAGACGTTTTCTAATGTTTTGGTACAAATTTGAGAGTATGTGACAGTTGATCAAAGAGGTAAAAATGGCATCGTAAGATATTGGCATGGAAAAAAACCGGTAATATAAGACATCCCTATAAAAACGAAAAATCACCGGACCCGCCATCCTGGCGTAAGAGCCACACTTAGAATATTTTATACTTTTAAACAAGTATGCGCCCTGGCTCATACACCCAAAAATATAGTAATTAAGTTTAAAAATTGAAGGAGGGGCAATGGTCCTATCCTGTCCTCCCTCTATTCATGCCAACATATATGGTAGTTTAAAAAAAAATGATTTCAAAATATTTTAAAACTACAAAGATAAAGTAAATAAAAAATTGTGCCTGTAATTTACTAAATGAAATTAAATTTAAATATTACAGAGTACTGTTCAAAAATTTCATTAAAGAAACATAGAATATCACAAAGTTTTAGCTTCTATTTTTAAGGTATAGTCTCTTTCTTATATTTATACAGCCTGTGAATGAGGAAGTTGAGTCCCAGTCCCTGTCATTTTATCAGAAAAAAAAAAAAGAAAAAACCAGACCAGGTCTAGGCTGAAAATAATTAAGTCTAGACCTGGCCCAGATTGAGTCCAATGAAATAAATCTGGCCTGGGCCCATTCAGACCTCTAAATTCTTCCCCTAAAGCCCATGTTAGGCTGGCATTTTATTTATTCATTTTTGCAAAAATTATAGTGATGTACATTTGTTTAGCGATATCTTTTAGAAATTTAATTTGGTTTAATAAATTATAGAAATATATTTTAAAAAATCTTTTTTATTTGTAGACCTTTAAAATAGGATTTTCTTTTACAATCTTTTTCGTCATTCTAAACTTTGTTGATTTTTCTTACTGAATCATCTTTGAGTGTAATGTCAAAGACAATTTTTTAATCAGTGCAATTTTTATATACGTAATTGTCTAATTAGTCGTTATTTGGTATTCCATGCATTTTGAACATAATCTGAAAATAAAATCTATGCATAAACAAGTGTGCTTTTTGAATAATTTTAATTGTAGGATAGTGTTGCTTCAGAAATAGTGTGTTTTGTAGAAATTCAGTCGGGCCGGGCTGGGCTTGTGTCAAATTTTTAGCTTTTATATCGGGGCGGGCCAAAATTATTTTTTTTTGTATGGGTCAGGATGTACCAAAGACTGGAAATTTTGGCCCCTGCGGACCTCTAAGAAAAGAAGACCCCCATTTAAAGTTGAATCCACTATTACAAATATCCATGCTTGAGTCTGGATTCATGGTTCCTTTTGTCTTCTAGCCACAGCCAATTCCCTAACCACTAGGCAAACAGATGGGCTTTTAAGCTATTAGGAGAAGGTGGTGGATAATATTAACTCTTTAAATCCCAAGCTTTAAAAATCTAAATGACCTTAGAATCCCAATAAAATAGCCCATAATTCTAACTTTTTTCCTTCCCTCTTTTTTGCTAGGTAAGTAGTGGAAAAGACGCTACTGCTTTCTACTTTTATTCCAATTTCGACAGGTGGTACACTCCTCTTTATCATTCTTAACATTGCTCCAGTTACTGAAAAAAAATCTTGTTTTTCTTTCTATACTGTCCAGAAATGTCAACACCTTTCCCCATCCATCACTGAGAAAGACCACCCTGTTGACAACACACCAACCCACTTAAGGGGAAGGAAAATCCTTTCAGCTGTAGACGTCTATTATGGGTCTCAGATCATTGGGATGATTTCAGCTATTGTAGGATTCAAAAGGTTAAAGAAGCGTGGCAATAAGAATTTTTTTTTTATTACATAATTTAAAAGCTTAACTTTACGTTTATTTATTGAAAAAACTTTAACTTAAAATGGAAACATTTTAAAGCTATGAGCTCAACTTGAGCTAAACATTCTCTAACTATCTGGTTATTCCCAAAACATTGTTCAACATTGAATTGAATATGAAGAGGCAACATATTCAGACACTCACTATCTTCCCCTCTCTCCACTGAAATCTGTGATGTACCAAGTATATATACACAGGTGGAATCATCTAGAACTAAGATATTTGCATATAAACCATGAAACGAACAGTTAGTTATTTTGATGAATTGCAGTGCAGCATATGTCATAATGTAGTACGGCATCAGGGAATCACGGAACACCAGTGCCATCTATATGCCTTGCAAAAACAACTTATCCAGGGTGGCTACAGATTCTGGGAATCAGAAAAATCAGGGAGGTTTATCAATCTGGAAAAATCAGGGAATTTCTTAAAAATACTCGAACATCAGGAAAATTTGTCTAAACTCGAAAATATTTCATTTTCACCTTGTCAATAAGACTGGCTCGTTGCCAAAATCTGAAAAAAAAAAAAATCTCACCAAGTTGACTTTTATAGCAACCCTTTTGTAGAAGAAAAGAAAGACACAGATCTACTTCAGTTGCTGTCATGTTTATCTCATAGTATTTTAGCGTATGCGTGTATCTGGGTTGTGGAGTTAGTCAGAATCAGGCCCATTTTGGGACAAATGAGTTTGAGTTAGAATCGCTAAAAAAAACCAGGTCAACTGAGACTCCAGCTTTTCTTTTTTTTTTTTCTTTTTTTTTTTTTTGACAATTTGAAGTGAAATTAAACCAATTATATATAATTTTTAATGTATAAACTTTATTATTATTTTTTTTAAACTAAATATACTGAGGAACCCGGGTTAAAAATGTGCAATATTCTGTCCTGTGTACTATGTAGATTAAAACTGTAGTAGATATTTTTTATTTAGTATATAGTACTTTCTCTCGGTTTTTTGGGGTTTGCAGAACATGAGATAATGCAAAAAATGTAAATTTCTGCGTCCACAGAATGCGAAATATCATCGTAATAGAAACCTTTCTCCCTTTCTTTTCCTTGTTTTCCCTCAGATTCTTCAGGTCTGTGGGACCAGGAGTAATGCCAAAATTGTAAATTTTCTCCACTTTTTTTTTTTTTTTTTACGTGCAATATAATGTGAAATCGTAATTTTTTTTTTCTAAGTTGGCGGTACTCAAAATAATGATGATATAGTGAAATTTCAGTTATCTTTTGATTTTCGGGTCTGCAGGACACAAAATAATAAAATTAATGCAGGAAATGTAAAATTCACCTTTTCTTTCAAATCTGCTGAATCTGAATTATTTCCAAAATAGTAAAATTTTCATCTTTATTTTTCGTCCTTTACATTGGAATTTTTCGGGTTGGGGGGACACTATATAACTCCAAAATTTTAACATTTTTGCAGTTTCTTTTCCGAGAATGCAAGATACGAAATAGTAAAATTTCCATTTTTTCTTTTTTAGATTTTGATATTTGGATTTTTTGTGTCTGCAGGATTCAAAATTGTAAAATTAATGCTGAAGTAGTAAACTTTTCACTTTTATTTTTCTTGCATTTCCTTGTAATTTTTCGGGTCCTGAAGACCACAAATGTTAAAATTTTTGCCTTCTTTTTTTTGGGTCTGCAGGAATGGATATAAAACCAAATTAAACTTACTTTCTCCATATTTTGGTATAATATATATTTGGCATAACTACATATTTTCGCTGTTGTCTTGAAATGTTGCATACATAATGTATGTTGTTTGGATTCGACGGATGTGTACGATTGCTTTGTGTGTATTGTTCAAAGTAAATTTTGAGAGATTTATTAGATTCCAGCTGTTGTTTCTAATACCTTCTAATTTAATTTTTCTAATTCAATTTACATGCAATAAATATTTTACATACATATGAGATTCTGTTTTTGTACAGTTTTGACATAATAAAATTTTACCTCATATAAAATTTAATGTTCATTTGTGTGAGTGTGCATAGAGTATCTTTGGAGGAGGGGGATCAAAATATTTTCAGTGTCTTGACCAGAATCAATTAATGCTGGGACAAAGTTCCATTGATATTTTATAAGCATATTTTTGCCCTATTTAAAACAAAAATTCTTCATTTCAAAAAACAAATTTTTTATACTAAAATACTGTTGGAAATTTGTCCCTGCAGTAACTGGATCCTGATCCTGACTACCTATCGCAGCTTACACCCATGATTCATTCAAAGAAATCAAAGGGGAATAAATATATCTATCAATATGCACATCACATGCTTCAAGGTCAAACAGCAATGTCTCAGTAGGTTGCAGTGTTGCCAGTTGGGTAATTCTTTTATTCAGATTGCTTGATTTCTACCACTTTTTTAAATAGTAATATTTCTTTTATTTAATGACAAATTTAATAAAGTGACTATTACTGTTTCAAAACAAATAATTACAAAGAAGCAATCTAAATAATAGGAACCCACCCAACGAGCAATTTTAGTACATTAGCCATCTCAGTCAGAGCAACACTACCTACAGATAATGCCTCAGGACTGGCAACACTGGATTGAATGACGTATTTGCAGATCGGTAAGTATGTTATATGAGGAAGCGGTATACATTAAAAAATACTGTATGTGTATTGTTAATAATTTAAATCAGGGAACTTTTTTTCACTATTTCTGTAGCCACCCTGTTATCTCACGATGAAGCAACGGTGAGACAACTAAACTTTGATTACCTAACTTTTTCTATCTCTGTGCAATAGCACTGAAACAAGAGTACGTTCTCTGAACAGAGTGGATAAACAAATATTTTAAGAGGACAATATGGTATAGAGGCAAATGGTAAGCTAAACTTACCGCTAAATCAAACTATTTTCAACAGAAATAAAGACAAAAAAAAAGTGTAAATTTAGAATTTCTCTGTTACTTTTGACTCAAATACATGCGAAATGAACAGAGAGAGAGGGATAGTCAAAATTTTACTGTCTGATCAGAAAGTTTTTAAACAAAGCTATTCCAGATGTGCAGCATATATGCAAAGAAAAAAAATCTTTTAGATAATTCTTTATTGATAAAATTATCTGCATTTAATCCTTCTACAAGAGGTGAAAATGCTGCATTTTTAGCTCTAATGAAATTAGAAGATTTTTGAGTTTGAAAAAAAAAAAAATGTACAACTCCTGCAATGCTAATGTTTGACGTATGAAGGATTGCCAAAACTCTTGAAATTTAATTAGTTTGTTCATGGTACAGTCTTTACAATGTTGGTTCTATGTAATGTGTCATCTATCTCGGTATAAAAATGTCCAGAATTGCATATAGAAATGTGGTCTGTAATGTGGAAGGAAAGTAGGAAAAAGAAATTGACTTTCTGTAAGAGGAAGGCTAAAAAACAAAGTTTGCATTTAGAATTTTTTTCTTTTTCCTCCTAATATTTAGCCACTGAAAATTAAAATTGATTTTGACATTTTTTTGGACTGTTTTCAAGTAGCTAAGTTTCATAAAATTGCATTAAATCTAGTAAGAGCCCTTTGCACATAATTTGTGCTTGTTTCATGAATACTGGGAAAAAATTTCTTTACAGGTTATAGAATTTGAACTCTCCATATTTAGCAAGACAAATTGTACTCTCCATTTGATGAAGCCATTCAGCTTTGAATGAAATTATATGAGTTTGTCAAATTATGTTTTTCTAGAATTGTACATTTCAAACAATAGCAGAAATTATGCTATTCTTATGTTGTTTGATAGTCAGTTAGTTACAGTATCAGTTGTGATGTAAACTGTTATTGGTATTTTACATTGATAATTTTCATGGTTTTACATTTTGTGTCAATAATTTTCAGGGTTTTTCACTTTAAGTCACAAACACCCCTGCTATACTAATAAAAGTTTTGTTCTGTATGTGTGTTAGCAATGGCTACCTATATATCTGTACGTATTAATGTATATATATATATATATATATATATATATATATATATATATATAATAATTACTTTGAAGTAATTAGTGTTGATAATTGAAGACTAGCTTTTGTACATGTGGTTTTAATATCTGGAGTAAGACATAATTTATTTACAGGATACATACAAATTATATACAGGTTTTAAGGGGAAAGGGGTTTGTTTCTGCCACAGTTTATCAGCCATTAATGCGTTTTCCAGTATCAGACCTTGGTTGGGCCGTCTACCCATACCAACTCAAAAAGGAAATCTGAGGAGGATTTTAATATTCCGCTCCCAGGCCAAAGATGCAAAGTCATTTAGTCATCAAGTTTATTGTGTCGAGTTTTTGCTGGCCTTGTTAATTCTCGTGAGATTTGCTGCGCCTCTCTCGTTGCGGTCGGCATGTTATGGGAACCGATAACCGCATCCCATTCACACTCGCCGCCAAGTTCTTGGGAGGGGGGATATCTGAAAGTGGATGGATGACAACAGAGGCCTCTATGAGTATATGGCAAATATATTAATACTATTCTTTAAGAAAACTGTTATTATGCCAGTCATTTTATTTTTGAATGCCCATAAAAGTTGTATTACATATCACTTAAGTAACTTGTGCTCAAAAGAGGGTGTAATTCTTATTTCATTATACCCAAATTCAACTAGAATCCTACAGCCATGCAACGTTGCAGTATTCAAAGGTTTAAAAACATCATGGAAGGCAGCTGTTTTAGAATGGTATAGAAAAAATTTAGATGGCACCCTTACAAAGGAATATTTTGCACCAGCTCTTCAAGAAGCAATTACTTCAATTAAAGAAGACTGGATAAGAAACAACTTAAAAATATATGAGATATATCCATGGAATTGCAATGCATTTGAAGGAACAATGTGCCTGGGGGAAAAAACTCTTCTGTTATTGTTCCATACACAGTGCTTCAAAATGTTTAAAAATATCCTAGGAGAAGACATGTTGGCAAGAATAAGTAGCAATACTGAAAATGAAACTGAAGTTATTAATTCAAACATTTCAAAAGTCGAAGAAACACCCATTAGTTTATTAGCTGAGCTTACATTGGATTTACCAGTTCTAAGTCTTAGTCCAAATACAAGTGCCAGAAGGGAAACTACACCATCTTTCCAGATGGATTTACCTTTGCTGTCATTCTAACAAAAAACAGCATGTAACTTGGTGAAGAGGATCTGCAGCAAAGAATGCAAAGTGAAGAGGCAAGATCAACCATCAACAATCACTAAGTGTACTCACTGTTAAGTGATATCCTTGTTTAACCTAATACTTCAAAGCGGAAAGATAAAGAAAATATGGCTAGAGCACCATTTGTAATGACTACCAGGAAATAGAAAGAAATATTCAAGGCTAAACAGGAAAAGAAGAAAGTGGAACGAGCTGCTAAAGAAGAATGAAAACAAAAAAGGGATGAAAAGAAAACAGAGACAAAATTTAAAAGCTAAGAAACTGAACAAAAGTGCCAAATTGAAGTTAGAAGAGTCATCTGAATTAGACCTGCAAATCAACCAACATTAAGATGACAGTGACAACAATAGTTGAAATTAATTTACAGTTAATTGTCATGTTCTTGTCAAATATGAAGGGAAAATATATCCTGGGATAGAAGAACAGGTACAAAAACGAGAACTACAAGTAAGTACAATGGTAAAAAAATGAGTCATGGCAATTTCCTGAAAAAAAAAAAAGATTATGGTATCCATTAAAAATTTTCATTAGAAAAATTGATCCCCCACTGCTGAAAAATATCAGAGCCATGTACGAAGTTCCAGAACTTAAAGGACACATTGAATAATACTTTAAATCTGTTCAGTTTTTTGTAGCTTTTCTATGCTTCTAGTCATTTGTTATTAAAAAGTGCACAAAATAAGTCAATTTCATATGTATTTTACTTAATATAATCAATTTTATTATAATTAAAATGATTATTAAATGTACATGAAAATAGTGTATTGATTTCTTTTGTCTTTGTATTCATGCAGATGATATTTTAAAGGCTGCCAATAACTGTCAACTCAAGGTGTCAATAACTAAACATAGAGTGACAATAACTATGATTTCTGTCTTACATTCGTTTACCATAAAATCCCAATTGTAACCCCCCCCCCCCACCCACTTTTAAGCCATTTTGATTTTCTTTTCCATTCCCAAATGTTAGTCCCTTCCACACAAACTATTTTGCGCAAAAAATATTTAAAAAATACAAAGGGAGAATTTTCCACCTTTTGACTTTTTTTGGCAGATTTACACTTATGTTTTTATATAATATCAAGGAAATTCCCCCCCCCCCTCCACATGGAACATATGTTTTCCTTCTCTGCCCCCCCCCCCCCCTCCCAAGCACAAAAAGTTAAAAATCTCGAGAATCTTAAATTCTTCTGTCGTTTTTGTTGCTTGCTAGTAACAATAAATAAAAAATCAGTCATCTAAACCACAAACTCACCCCCCCCCCCCATCCTCCCTCTTCAGCATACAGTTTAAAATCTTTTAAAACTCTTTATAAAGAAATATGTTTTATCTGTTTCTCTCTAATAACAATAAACAAATAAATATCCATTAAATTATGCCTTTACTCCAAAACGTGTGCCCTCTCCCCCCAGCAAAAATAATAAAATAAAGCTCTTTTAAAATATTCTTATGTCCTCTTTATTGCTACCTAGTAACAATAAGTCATCCTAGTAATCAATCATCTAAATCTCTATGCTCCGAAATTTACACTTCTCCTTTCCCCCAATCTGCCCTCAGCATACAAAGTTTACAGTTTTTAAAACTCTTTATTAAAAAAATATATGCTCTATTTGTTGCTGTCTATTAACAATAAATAAATAATCAACTATTTCAATTGCCTCTACACACCCAAAATGTCTGCTTCTTCCCTTTGCCATCCCCCCCCCCCCCAAAAAAAAACTGAATTATTTTTGGGGGGAGGTGGAGAAGTAATTTAGATTATTATTGCCGAACGTCAGTTGAGGCTCACTGTGGAGACACCAAATGCTTTTGGTTTCAGTCTGTTTATCTGTCTGTCTGTTCTGTGATAACTGCCGTAAAAATCATCCTATTAGGTTGAACTAGTGGATATGTTGGTGAGATACCCGGAACTGTATAGTTTTTAGTCATTCGTTCAAAAAATATAGAAGATTTCTTTCTAGGTCATAATGCTTTCCTATGGGAATGCAGACGATTTTCAAATTTCATTTTTAACTGAAATGAAAATCTCATATTTGAATAATGGATTTAAACGTAAAATTACTAATGTTAAATTTTTGATATGGAGGTTTTAAATATATCCAATAGCTTTGAAAATTTGCTGATACATTAATTAGAGTTTAAATTATTGGAAAAATTTTTGCATCTGTTCAGGAAATATTAAACATTTTATTTTCATATTTTTTCAAATTTTAAAATGCATTTCTTTTACTTTCCTCTTTAATTTATTAGTTGCTTAGCAGCCATATTTCAAAGAATATCAAAATAACAAAATTCAAGTAACTCATACTATTTTGCTGCAATATTTTATTATCAAAATAAATTATTTTTGTATTCTATTGATATAAATGAAGAATTTATTTTAATACAAGTTTATTTTTTTTATCTAAAAAATTACATGAATAAGAAGTTCATAAGAATTTCAGAATATCATTGCATAAACCATGTTTAATTTAACGCTTCTAATTTTTGAAACCTCCGAATTATTTTATATGCCTATAAATATGTATGTAATACAAAAAAATTAAATTGCAGATTGTAAGATGCTAAATAATATGAAAAGTGAGATTAAAAAACAATGACTTTTAGAGCTGACGTTGAGGCTCCTGATCTGCTGATTTACTAGTTTAATCACTGTTGCAAAAAAATTATAAATATAGCAAAAAAAAAGATTTTAAACTGTATGTACTGGAGGGGGAAGGCGGGGCACAAAGGACAAAAAGGGGGCTTTTGGGGGGAGATGAAATAATTTATATGTTTATTTAAATATTGTTACAACAAAATCACAAATAGAGCAGAAAAAATTAAAGAATTTTAAATATTTTAAATTGCATGAGATCTGGGGTATGGGAGTGTGATCTTCATGCGATGAGGGTAGTGGGAAGCAGGAGGAGAGAGGCGGAGAGTTTGGGAGGAGAGCATAATTTAGGTGATGGATTATTTATTGTTACTAATGAGTATTAAATAGTTCAGAAAATAAATTTAAAATTAAAGAGTTGTAGAGGTTAAACTATACATGTTTGGTACAAGAAGGAGCAAAGTGGGAAGCAGTAATTTTGTGAGGGGGGAGGTTAGATAATTGATTATTTATTGTTACAGTACAATAACAAATTTTTAAAAAAATTCCTTCAAATTTTTCATTTTAAATTTAAGTTATTTCGTTGGAGGGGGGGGGGGATTTTAGAGGGCATTTAGATTATTCTTTTTTTAAGCGGTAATCCACCAAAGTATGGAAGATTCTTACCCCTGTATTTATCTTTTTTACTTCTAAATGAATGATAAAAAATGAGGATTTAATGACTTAAAAAAATCTCGATTATAAGCCCCCCTCCGAAATTTAACTGATTTTGCTTTTGAAAAGGGGGGAACCTTACAATCGGGATTTTGCAGTATATTTTAAAGTTAATCTACTTTTAGGTTCAGTTATCTATAGTTATAAAAGAGTATGTCCTGTCTGACTCATAATCAACCGAGCCTTAACTGTTGGTCCTAGGGCAATGCAATTTGGCAGACATGTTACTTACACAATGTAGGCACCCACTAAGAAAGGATTTTTGAAAATTCACACAATAAAGGGGTTAAATGGGAGGGTCAAAAGTTTTAGGTCATTTTGTCTTTTCACCATATCTGAGCAACAGTTGTAGGTAGGAGCATGAAATTCGGGATAACTAATCTAGAATAGTTAAACATGTATTTCAGGCAATTTTAGCAATCCAACCACTAAGGGGGTTAAATGGGGGTCAAAAGTTTTCAGTGATTTCACCTTTTTGCTGTATCTCATCAGCAGTTTTAGGTAAGAGTGTGAAATTCAGGATAACAAATGTACTAAAAAAATAGTTAAACACATATTTCAGCAATTTTAGAAATTCAACCACTAAAGGGTTTAAATGGGAGTTTAAAGTTTTAGGTCATTTTGCCTTTTCACCATATCTCAACAGCAGTTTTAGTTAAAAGCATGAAACTCAAGATAACAAATCTACTAAAAGATAGTTAAACACGTATTTCACAGATAAAAAATTCATTTATTAATGGGGTTAAATGGGGGAGGTTGAAAGGTTTTGTTCATTTCACCTTTTCGCCATATCTTAGCAGTAGTTTTAGGTAGGAGTGTGGAATTCAGGATAACAAATCTACTAAAAAAAAGTTAAACATGTATTTCAGCGATTTTGAAAATTCGGCCACTAAGGGAGGTTAAATGGGGGTCAAATGTTTTATGTCATTTTGCCA
This sequence comes from Maratus michaelseni, assembly GCA_963931845.1. NCBI lineage: Eukaryota > Metazoa > Arthropoda > Arachnida > Araneae > Salticidae > Maratus > Maratus michaelseni. The sequence goes on from OZ007586.1 coordinate 345,209,144, forward strand.
TATATCAGTAGAAGTTATAGGTAGGAACATGAAATTCAGAATAACAAATGTACTAAAAAAATAGTTAAATAGGTATTTCAGTAATTTTAGATATTAATCCACCATGGGGGTTACATGGGGGGGGGCGGTCAAAAGTTTTAGGTAATTTTGCCATATCTCAGCACCAGTTTTAAGTAGGAGCGTGAAATTCAGCATTACAAATCTACTAAAAAAATTGTTAAACATGTATTTCCATGATTTTAGAGCTAGAAAGTTTGTGGGGGCAACATCAGCTATGACCCTGATTATGGAAGACTAGACGAATAAGATAACTATTGCGGATTTTTTATTATATATTTTGCGTGACATTTTTCCAAGGATAAGTTTTTTTTTTTTCATATTTTATAAATTATTTTTGTGTTTTTCCTCTTTTAGCGATTAGATTTAAATTTGTATACAAAATATAATACATTTTTTCCTCTTTTCAAAATATATTTTTTGGAAGTAAAGATTTGCGATTTAATTACTCATTGCCATATTTATGGGCTCGGGTATGCACAAGGCTTCCTTATAGTATAAAATATTATGTTTGTCAGAAAAAAATTAAAGAGTTATAAAGGTTAAACTTTAGGGTCTTTCCATATCAAATCAACCAAAAATTTTCAATATTCAACCTGACCATTTTAGATTTTAATGAAACCTTCAGGAATCATTCTCCCTGATAATACAAATGAGAATATACTTTTATAATTTTTTTTATCTCAATAAATTTTTATACAATTAATTTTTTTAATTTTGAGAAATCAATTTTTGGCTTGTATAAATGTTTTCAATTTTGAATTTCTGAAGTTCTATTAGGCGTACAGAGTTGTTTGGCCCCTCATTTTAAAGAAATTTTCATAAGGTTTAATTTGATATGCAAGTTGACTATGCTTGGTTAAAAAAAATTAATTTAATTTAAAATTTAAAAATTTTTAAAATAGTGTTTTTTAAAATTTTTGAAAAATTATGTTTTTTGTAATAGTATAAACGTTTTAAATTCTGAAAGTTTTAGAGTGGGATCTTAATAGGATCCGCAGTTATAAAAAAAGAATGTTTGAAATTATTAAGACAATATTATCTTTAGCACAATCATAAAGTTGGCGAGGTGCCAACTTTAAATACCAGCCCCAACTGGTGTTTAACATCGTTTTTTTTTAACATAACTGCTGATCCCATTGAGATCCCACTTTAAAACTTCCAGAATTTAAAGTTTATAATATTACAAAAAACATTTTTTCAATTGTTAAAAGGCACTATTTAAAAAAAAAAAAAAAATTAATTAAATGAAATTTATTTTTTTAACGGAGCATAGTCAACTTGCATATCAAATTAAACTTTATGAAATTCTCTTTCAAACAAAGGGTCAATCAACTCTCTACACCTGATAGAACTTGAGAAATTCAAAATTGAAAACATTTATACAAGCCAAAAAATGATTTTACGAAATTAAAAAAATTAATTGTAGGAAAATTTACTGAAATAAAAAAACAATAAAAGTATATTCTCATTTATATCATCAGGGAGAATGATTCCTGTACATATCATCAAAATCTGGAATGGTCAGGTTGAGTCACTGGTTGATTTGACATGGACATTACCTTATACATGTTTGTACCATAGGGGAGGCAAAGGGGATGCAGTAAGTTTGGAAGGAGGGGTTCGATGACTATTATTATAATTCTTCATTAAGGAAAAGGCATGAACAAACTAAAAAAAAGGAGCGTTTGAAGTTTGTTTATGCCTTTTCCTTAATGAAGAATTAGATGTAATTAGAAAAATAGCAGCCAAGAATTCAGTTCCATCCCGTTTCATTGAAAAAATCATAAACAAATTTAAAATGAAAAATGAAATACAGGTACAATTCAAAGTTTGAAGTTTAGTAAAGTTAACTACATCCCAAGGTTTTTTGAAAGTATGAGACATTCCCTTTTTAAGTTTGGCATTACATTAATCGCAGTCCCTCCCCCAAAGTTATGGGCTTTGTTAAACAGAAAAATTGACCCAATCCAGGCTATCAATAGATCAGGGGTATATATTATACCATTCAAGAAAGATAACAAAGATTTTATGTATGTAGGTATGACACTGAGGACATTTTGGACAGAATAAAAGAACATGAAGCAGATCTGAGATTAAATAGACCCTAAACTGCATTAGCAAGATTAGCACAAACTGAACCTATAAAAGTAGATTTCAATGGATCCAAAATTATATTCCGCACAAATAATCACCTGGAAGCTATCATGAGAGAGTCTCTAGAAATAATATCTAAAAAAGAAATAGTCTGTAACGATGTATTATATGATATCCACGCAGTCTGGAATGAATTAATAAATCATTGATTACCTTTCCCATCCCACCTTATATTCCAAACCCTTGAAGTAAAATAGTTTATTCCGGGCAAGCAAGAAAACGCGAAGAGACATCTCAACTCAACAATTAGTTTTTCACTGATGATGACCAAGTAGTTCAGTTGAAAATGTTTTGAATTTTTAAAAGGACTTTAATGTGCTTTTAAATGTTTTATGTATGTTTTTACGCACCTTCAAGCAATATATTTACATTTAGTTGTATCTTTATGAATTTTAGTTAAATTTTACTGTCCCAAAAGTTTATAGACAACTTATTTTTTTCCTTTAACATTCAAATTTTGTTGTTTTTTCTAATCATTTCAAAAACTTGATCAGGCATACTCAAAACAAGAGTTTGAAGAAATTATGGCTTTAAAGGAAAACCAACATCGTTCAATTTGCAGCTTTAGATCATGAAACGTTGCATATTGATGCCCATTAGCATATATAGATCTCTAGCTTATATTCTCCAGAGGTTCTCTATTGTGTTCAGCTCAGGACTTATGGCTAGCCAGTCCATAACAGTTACTTGATTTTGTCTAAACCACTGCATTGTAGAGTTGGACACATGAATGGAGCAATTGTCTTGCTGGTATATCCATTTGTCCCCACCTAGCAATTTTCCAAATGGAAGTAACTGTACGTCAAGCATTTTCTGGCAATCTTTGGAACATTGACGACCTTTCAAAAAAGCAATATCCATTGTTCCATTATAAGAAAATGCTCCCCACACCATGAGTGAACCCCCTCCTTGTTGTCTGCTGAAAAAAAATCATGGTTCTTTATTAATATCATGCCATTAATATGCCCAACCATCAGGGCCATCTAAATTAAATTTCTTTTCATCACTGAAATGAACACTTACCCATTCATCTCTTTAATTCATGTGATTTCAGGCCCACTGAACATGAGCATCTTTATGCTGTTTTGTAAACTTTGGTGAATGACATATTTTGTGATAATCAAGAAATGTACTTGCCTGCAGCCATCGACGGACTGTGGATTTTGATACTAGATCTCTTACTTCTTTAGAAACTGACCGTACAGACAGGTTTTGGGTTGAAACTAATCTCAAAATCTCTCTGTCTTGCTGTTTAGTTGTTTCCTTTGGCCGTCCAGAATGGGTTTTTGTTTAAAAATTGTCACATTTTGACAGAATTTGGTAAATACCAACCCTTGCTGTGTCCAATTTTTCTTGCAATCTCCACGACTTTCCATCCACGATCCTTTAAGCGATAAGTTTTTAAAATTTCCTCTTTGGAAAATTGCACATTGCAAGGCATCTTTGCACTGTCAGAAATGGAAAAACAGATTCGCTTTTATCTCAGGAAACTATTGCACCACAAGTACATGACCTTGGAATATGCAAATTTTGAATATCAGTACTTAAACTAGCTTTTAACACCGGTTGTATATATGTTTTTGAAACAGCATTTTTTTGTTTCTATTTTTTATATTAAATGTATAATTGTTAAATGTTTGAGATTTTTTTTATTTTTATTTTATCATTAAGTATTTGCATAATTTATTTCATCTTTCTTACTCGTTTAGTAACTCTTAAATTAAAAAAAAAATAGTTGTAGTTAAATTTTTGGGATGCACTTAAGTTGATGCTGTAAGTGGTTTCAGGGCATGATGCATAGCCACCTTACTAACCTAGACACCCTCCTGTTTATGAATATAGTGGTCGCCATTCTGAAATTAATGGTAGGGACTAAACTTTAGTTGACATCCTATATATTGTATGAAATGCAATTGCAGCTACCAGTGTGTAAAAATATTTGAATAAAGTAGTATTCTATACCTGTTGGAAATAAGTGATAGTTTTTGTACTAAACGGTATGTTTATTTTTTAAATATGTTTATGCTTTTAATTTCTTTTACTTTTTCTTTCTTTAACCCTCTGACTGCTTATCCCGTGATTTCCATAGGCAAGACATTTGTAGAAAAATTTATTAATACACAATTTTTCAAGTAATTTTGTTTTGAAAATTCCCCAGTCAAAGGGAAAAATGCAAATGATAAATTTACTACATATTTCAAATACATGATGATTTGAAATATGAAATAATAGAGGAGAGGCTAGTCAATTAAATATTGGACAAAAGGATTTTGGAAAAAAAATTGGGCGGTCAGAGGATTAATGTAAACTAACAACAAGTGAGAATAAAAACTACAAACTAAAAACAAAAAATTATTCTTTCACAGCTGGAGTGCTTGAAGTTAATTGCTTCTCCTAGATTTACCGATAAAAGAATAGGTTATTTAGGTTCTATGTTACTGCTTGATGAACGACAAGATGTTCATCTTCTTATTACAAATTCATTGAAAAAGTAAGTATAAAAAATTATTTCTCTTTATTCTACTTATAAAATGATAATGTAAAATTGTATTGCTTTATGTACTTAGCATCTGTTTAAAACAAACTCTATAGAGTTTTTTATCCATTTCTTGATCTCGATATCTTAAATTATCAAGTTTAAATATTGCCGAATACAGTTGACTCCCTGAAATCTGCCACCCTAAAATCTGCAAATGCCTAAAATACGCTCATTGTTTGTTACAGATGTAAACAATGAAACTTACAGTTAAGATGTAGGGGAAAAATTAAAGATTTTTTTATTATTATATCATTCCATTTACATTTTAATGTGTAATTCTGGTTAATATGACTGAACTCATGCTTTCTCATGAAGGAAGTATAAATTTATTTCTGAAAAAATTCAAGATAGCACTAATATCAGTGGCGATGTGACCTATTTACCAAATACATTTTTGTATTAATCAAGCTTTTTTTATTTTTTATTAAGTCTGTCTAAACATGAAATAGAACATTATTTTATGATTCTGATGTAAATGGTCAGTTACCTTTATGAGGTAAGTTTCATTGAATAATTTATCTCATCATTTTTATGCACATTTAGCATTGCATTATTAATTATTTACTTAGCCTTAATATTTAAACTTTTCTTAATTATTATTATTTTACTTAATTTTAATATCTTACTCTATTTTAAGCATTCAGTATAATTTCCAGTGCTTTATCATATTCAAATTTCTGTGTATAAAATGTAAACAAAACAGTGACCAGAAATCCATAAAATTCTAAAATCTGCACAACGTCTGGTCTCAAGCTATGCGGATTTGAGGGTCTACTGGATTTTAAAATGTCGGCGTTTTTATTCTGCTGTGTCTTATCTTTTTTTTTTTTTTTATTAATGAGATTGGGTAGTTAAAATTGCATTTTATAAAGTGGGTAAAACAAACAAGAAAATTTATTGACATTTCTCTATACTTTGGCAGCTCAAATTTTCCCACAAGAAATAATAAAAATAGGATTAATTTCCACTTTCCAAATTACTCCCTTGTCCATTTTAAAAATTATAAAAAAAATATGTATATGTACAATTTTAAAACCCAATTTAAGTGAAATTATCTGAATTTTTTTCATAATTAAATAGATAAGCCCTTAAAAAAGAAGGATATCTTTCATAAAAAGAATATAATGGAAAACTGACAAAGTCAGCAGAGTAAACAGCAAAGCTGACACTTAATGAGTTATGATAAAATGGAAAATAGATTTTTAATAGTATTGCTACTAATAAAAAGTTATTGCTTTTTTTTGTGTGTAGTTCAGAAAATCTTTTAAAGATTTTTAAAAATTGCCTATTAAAAACAAGTTTTAATATAATCTTTGAAATTTTAATTAACATTATTTTTAGGGAAGTTGCATTTTTAGGTATGTTTGATTATTGTGAATTGTTTTATTAAATGTTGCTTTAATTATCATTTTTAATTAAGAAAAGGGGAAGTCAATGGGTAATTGTTGATTCCTATGTCTAAAATTTGATACCTGTTTTTAATTTTTCAGATTCATAATATATTAAAATAATTGAATTTTCTTTTACAGTGATTTAAATAGCCAAACACAATTTGTTATTGGTTTGGCTCTTTGTGCTTTGGGAGTTATATGCTCTCCAGAAATGAGTCGAGATCTTGCTGGAGAAGTTGAAAAGTTATTAAAGACATCTAATGCTTATGTCAGGAAAAAGGTACATTTTTACCAATTAAAATATTATTTATTTAAATTATTAAATTATTAAAATTATATTTTTTCAATGTGTTGTTTGTTAGTAGCAATCTTCTTTGTATACAGGGTTGTTATAATTAAACTTGGCCTATTTGGAGCATCCTTCAGCTTAAGACAAAGTTACTGTTCATGAAGAAAAAATCTATTTTTTCTTTTTTTTTTTTTTACATTTTTCTAATCACTCTAGTGTGTAGAATAAGCCCTTAGAAGGGTTATGTGAAATTAGTTTTGGGCAATGAGATTTTTTATTGATTCTCTTAATTGTATGGACATCTCAGTTGTTTTTGATTGTGTCAATTGTTTCTCGATGTCTGCAGTCAATCAATTGCTATTCGTATCCAATCTGATCTTATCAAGAATGGACGAATCCAGAAAATCTATGAAGTCATCAGAGTCAAAAGCAGGCTGTTTTTTCCCCTTTCGTTTTCTCCTGTACTGTGATTCACATTCATTAGTACGAAGTTGGGCTTTTCTTTTTTTGTTGTTGTTTAAAATACAGCTAACAACCATCTATGAAATATATACTACATTGAATCTCTTGCTTTTATATAAAAAATATCTAAAAACAAAACTGAAATTGTGTTACTTTTGTTCTGTGAGGTATCATTTGTTTCATTGAAGAAAATTCAGTTATGCAGATCTGATATATTTAACTGTTTCAGGTTCGATGATTTTTTCTTTTTGAGAAGAAAAGCTTTTAGGTTTAAAAAAAATAAAAGTAGCTTCCAAATGATGAAAATTAAGATTTATTGAAATTTAACGAATAAGTCAATTGCTGAAATCTAACTAATCTAATTATTTTAGGTAATACTAATATTAATTACAATAAGCTATGGAAGAATTTTTGAAGATGTTTGGAAAATGTATTACAACAGTATTAAATAGATGTAACAAATTTCCAGTATTTTTTTCTATCACTGACATTTTAGTCTTATGATGTATACTTATTTATATAAATACAGTAAACTCCTAATTCAGAGTTTCCCCCAGGTTTTAAAAAGGGCTATTTGCTGCTGGTGAGAAAAGAACCCTTTTTTATTCTTGAGGACACTTTTTGGATTCTTGAGGGCGACACTTTTTGGATTTTTGGGGGCACTTTTCAGATTCTTAAGGGCACTTTTTTTAATTGTTAAAGGTATTCTTTTGGTTTTTTAAAGCCACTTTGATATTTAAAAGTCAGGGCACTCTTTAAGACAACATTTAGTCAGTTTTTACTCTGACAGCAAATTCTTTAATGTAAAAAGGAGAAAGTGTACTTTTTTTACCGAGGGGCAAGAAAGGTGCTAATTCTTTCACTTTTTGGATTTTTGAGGGCACTTTTCAGATTCTTAAGGGCACTTTTTTTAATTGTTAAAGGTATTCTTTTGGTTTTTTAAAGCCACTTTGATATTTAAAAGTCAGGGCACTCTTTTTAAGACAACATTTAGTCAGTTTTTACTCTGAAAGCAAATTCTTTAATGTAAAAAAAAGAAAGTTGACTTTTTTTACTGAGGGGCAAGAAAGGTGCTAATTCTTTTTATGAGGGGCAAGAAGGGTGCTATTTTGTAAACCAAAGGACGGGCAGGGTGCAACACCCTTCTGAAACTATCTGGGGGAAACTGCCTAATTATTCGTGGAATTGAGTGGTGTGGTTATCACGGATAAGCTGATTTTGTGGATAATTCACAAAATTATGAAAAAAGGGAACAAATCAACACAAATATGCATTTGAAAAATTTATACACACTAGGTAACATAAACATACATTTGAACAATTTAAACACACAATAGGTAGCATAAACGTACTACTTGAGGAATGATAAAATTATTCACTACTTACAAATTTGTAGATTTACTTCTTAAGAAAATCAGTCAAAATCTTGTTTTTTGTAGTGAAACACGTCTTCTTTATTTGGGATTGAAGTTTTTTTAACACTATTTTATCACAAAGTGATGTGTCATCTTCTTCCTCTAAAATGCTGAATAAGACCTTCAACGTTAGCTAAAGCGGCATCGTGGCTCACCTTCTTTTGTACCTTTCCATCTTCTTCATCGCTCTCTTCCAACTTCATACCTAACGCTTCTTCTATAATTTGTTCATCAGTTACATGCTCAAAGCCTGGATTATTAGTGTCACAATCAATTCACTCAATGATATTATCTTCATCGACATTTTCTCCACCAGCAACAGATTTCACTAAATCATGTGCAGAAACTTCTTCCTCTTTCTTTTGAGATTCTTCCAAAGATTTTTCCATACTTGGCAAAATCTTCCACCAGGACTTCAATAATGTTGATTTCTGAACTGACTCCCAAACACTGTTTACATCGTAAATGCTGTCAAGAATTGTGTAATCTTTGAAGAAGGTTTTAAGATTATCTCCCTCTTCAATTCTTTTTGTCGGTAATTTCATCATTTAAGTGATTATGCCCTGGTCCATAGGCTGAGGCTGGACAAGAGCTGTGACACTGGGAGGCAAAAATTTTGCAAAAATATTTCCATCTTCTGATTTCAATTGTAATTCTCTTAGGTGGGATGGGACGTTGTCAATTAGCAATACACCTTTCTGGGGTAAATTTTGAGATTTCAGATGCTCCCTAACTTGGGGAATGAACATTTCTACAAACCATTTTATAAATATTGTTTGATTCATCCAGCCTTTCTTTTGTTTGAAATAATGTACTGGGAGGTTCTCAGCTCTTGTTCCCTTAAAAGATCTTGGTTTCTTTGATTTTCCAATCACTTACTAGCTTTAGTTTATGGGATCCTGTAACATTGCTGCATGTCAATGTTGTTAGACGTTCTTTACTACACTTATGTTCTGGAGCTTGATTTTCACTTTCAAATGCCAGAGTTCATGTTGGCAAACATTCCTGATTCATCGGTGTTGTAGACTTTTTTGTGAGAAATTCCTTCTGATTGAAGAAATTGTTCAAAATCATCTTTGAAATGTTCAGTAGCTTATTTGTCACAACTTAATTTCTCACTGTAGAGGCCTATTTCTCTTATCCCGTAGCATTGTTTAAGCCTTCTCAGCCATCCTGACGATACGTCTAATGTTCCTTCTAATCCCAGCATTTCAAAAAATTGTTTTTCTTTTGCAGCAAAAATAGGCCCTGAAACAGGCGTTCCTTCACTTTTCACTTGACTTACCCAACATAAAAGTGCCGCATCCAGTTCTTCAAAAGTGCTGCTTTTCATACTTTTTCTTTTTTTCATTGATGAAGAGTTGTCTGATGAGGCTGCGAATTGCATTAATTTATCCTTCTGTTTTAAAATGTCCCTAACTGTGCATTCCCCAATTCCATATTGCAGGCTCATTTGTTTTCTTGAAGCATCATTTCCAATTTTTTTAATCAGTTTTTATTTCTCCTGAATTGATAACACAACTCTTTTCCTTTTTTGTGACATCTTTAAAAACTTGAAAACGTAGAACTACAAAATTTAAATACAAACACGAACTCCTGTAGGACATGTGGTACACAGCTCTGCAAAAACAAGCAAACTGTTATGCATTATGAGAAACAGAAGTAACACAAGCAGCATAGGGAGGATGACCTTGGGTACAGGGCCTGATTACCTGTGGGGCAAACTTCCACCAGTAAATTTAAAAAGAAATTTTTGGCTTATTGAAACACCTTATTCATTCAGAATTTATGTCACAAATAAGGCAAGATTGTCTGTTCATTTTTACTGGTGGAAGTTTGCCCCGCCAGTAATCAGGCCCTGCTTGGGTACCCGTACATTGTTTATCAACAGGTGTGCAGTCCTGCAACCGGGTTAGCTGCACGTGACTGTTTCACGTGTTCAAATGGAATTTATCTTTAGTAAAAAAAGGTCGAAAACTCATCTTACATCGCAGAAAAAAGTTCCATCTCAAGGATGGGAATGGAACAAAAAAAAAAGTAATTTAGACTCATGGATAATCTGCTTGAAAATAATCGGGAGTTTACTGTACTATTATATTGTTAGTAAAACAATTAAAAAAATATCTTACTATCGAGTTTGATCCAAGTTATGGTTTTCTGTACATATAAAAATTATAATTATATTATATTCTGATAATATGATAAATGATGATCTTTAATATTCTGATATTATATGCTTAAAAACCAAACTCTACATTTGGGTGAAAAAAATGTTAATGTAGTATAAAACTGTACAAGTTGAGAGGTAGTCATTTTCTTCAATTTAACTATGTAAGTGCAATATATTTATAACAGAAAATACTACAAAACATTTTAACATAAGAAATTTGTCAATGTATTTATTTTATATTCAATACAATATAGTTTACATAATTCACGCATAAATGTTATGAAAAATGTCGTAATTTTAATTCCATGCATGATCTTCTGTTTATCCTTTGTTAATTGTTGGTGTTTAACATGCTATTTAAATTAATATATTTGAGTATTGTAGATAATAATAGAAAGTTTTGTGGACACATCATACTAGTTTTACCTTGAAAATACACAGATGATTTTTTAGTGTCAGAAAGCTCGGAAATTTCATAAAATTCAAACTATCATAACTCTGTAAGTTCAGTCGTAGATGCTGGAATTTTTGAACTGATTGCTATTTTACTGGTTTAAAAAAAAACAAATCGGTCATAAATCCAAAAATTCGGACATTAAATGTATCGGTATTTCGGCAAATGATCGCCGAAAAAAATCAATCTCGTCTTTCGTTTGAAGAAAAGTCACCAATTTTGTCAAAGGATCGCGGGAAAAACGTGACTTTCGTCAGAGAATCGCGAAAAAACTGCAAATTTCGTCATAAATATTGTGAAAAACTGCAAATTTCGTCAAAAGATCGCGAAAAAACGAAAAATTTTTGTCAACAGATTGGAGGAAAAACGTGCCTTTCGTCAGAAAATCGCGAAAAAAAAGGCAAATTTCGTCATAAACATTGCGAAAAACGACAAATTTCGTCATAAACATTGCAAAAAATGGCAAATTTCGTCAGAAAATCGCGAAAAAAGGCAAATTTCGTCATAAACATTGCGAAAAACGACAAATTTCATCATAAACATTGCAAAAAATGGCAAATTTCGTCAAAAGATAGTGAAAAAACGACAAATTTTTGTCAACATATCGCGGGGAAAACGTGACTTTCATCAGAAAATCGTGAAAAAACGGCAAATTTCGTCAAAAACATTGCGAAAAACGACAAATTTTGTGAAAAACATTGCGAAAAATGGCAAATTTCGTCAAAAGATCACGAAAAAATGACAAATTTTGTCAACAAATCGCGGGAAAAACGTGACTTTCGTCAGAAAATCGCGTAAAAACGGCAAATTCCGTCAAAAACATTGCGAAAAAAGACAAATTTCGTCAAAAAATATAAAAAAAATGCAAATTTTATCAACAGATCTCGAAAAAAATTGCAAATTTCGTCAAAAGATCGCGAAAAAATGCAAATTTCGTCAAAGGGACGCAAAAAAAAAGTGCCGGGAGTAGACACCTCCACTCTCGGTTGTATCAGCTTACTCGACCTGATGAAGGACTCTAACTCAGACATTTTTCTCTGGAAGATATACCCGTAATTCCACCACCCCCTCCACCCAACCGCCTTGGAATCTTTCAGAAAATTCACTGTGAAGTTCAGAAATTTGGCTTAGGAGTGGCCAGAGCATCAATTGAATAGGAATAATTATGTTTAATCAATCCCACCTGCAACAAAAAAATTAGCTAAAACAAAAGAGTCTCCTACTTTGTGTGCTTATGGATATACACATGCGTTTAATTGATTAGCATTTGCTCGCTTAAAATTTAAAGCGTAAAAAACAGCCACCAACCAACCAACCTTCAGATAAATTTGAATTTGGTGTGCTACTATTTCTCATTTTCAAAGGTTGGCAGGTCTGATACTGTTTGGAGTTAAAAGTATGCTACTATCACCAGAGGTTTGAGAGATAATCCCATAACCTGTGCTTTGAATCACCCAATATTAGAGTCCTGCATCAGTTGAGTAACATGAATTTACTTCTAATTAGTTTTTGTTGCGGATCAAATTCAGGTTAAGTTGACTGTTTCATATTCAGGTTGGTTTCATGTAGAGTTTTGATTCTTGCGAATTGGATTTGGGTTGACCTGATTTTTGGAAAATCTGGAAATATTATTTCAGATGAAAATTTTTATATGAATACAAATGAGTTTTTATCTGTTCATTTTTCTGCATAGAAGATAAAACTGATATTAGAGGATTATAGACTATTTTTCCATAACTGCATTAAAAACAAGTACCACAAATACCGTTATCTGTTTAATTTATTTCTTTTGATTTATTTATTCATCCTTTTTTTTCCTATCATTTTGGCTACTTTCCTCTTCTGTATGTGCTCCTCTCATTTGTGTTTTCTTTTCAGCTAGTGCCACTTGTATGCTCTCCTCTCTGTCCCCCTGCTCATTTGTGACCTTGTCACCTTAAGGACACGTGTTTACTTTGGCTTATGACAGGCTGTTAAATATTTCCAGCCCAAAACGTGTCCTGTGTGTTCTTTTGTATTTATGGTGGTTCATACAAAGTTTTAATATTTAATTTAATTGCATTAAATTTTGGATAAAATTTCTTTAGTTTCGGGTCCATAAACACTTTTTCGTCAGGTTTGAGTCCAGGAATTAAAAATATTTTTATTATTATTATTATTTGTCAGATGTGGGTTGACTTGGAATGGAATTTGCCAGCTGACAGTGGGTTTAACCTGACCCACACAGTACTGTATGCAGTATATATATATATATAGACTTAATCTTACTTATAATAAAATCCAAAGGCGAGAATCTGTCTGTAACGGTACCGGGCTGTACCACTCTGGTCTGCGAGTCGACTGTAGTTAAATGCCATGTTAGGCTTACTGAAAAAGATATGCTACACATAACCACTAAATGATAATATCTTCTACTTGAAATAATGTCTGTTCAGCATATTTTCGTATAAAACATGTATATCATATCCAGTTATAATGTTTTAAGTTTTAAATTAAAAATAACAGATTAAACATCCGATTACCTGATGTAAACAAACGAATAATGTTGCCATTCAAAAACACAAATTCCAAATGAATGACTCTTTGAACGTTTCATTAAAATATCCGATTATGCTCTTAAAATATTTGTAAAAGCATATTAAAGTCTTTAAATAATTTAAAGGATTTTTTAAATTTTATTTCTGTAAGTATTTTAGTTCTCTAAGCACTTTTTCAGAAATAGCGATGATACCTTTCGAGGCTTTGCGAGGATCTACCGGCATTTTAGATTTCGTTCCTAAATAACTTTTCTGGCGCCACCTATTGACAATAAATACAAATTATACCTTTCTGTTGGAAAAAAATAAATTAATAATAAAACTTTATTATAATTTACATAATAATAAAGTTGTAAAATAATATAAAATGTACATAAGCATATTAAAAAAAAAAAAATCGGGATGTATTGATTTATTACAAGATCAACTTTTTTTAATGATTTAAATTATTTTTATTATTAATTTTGAAAGGGAAATATTTGACTTTGTGTAAAAATTAATGCATTCTTTTAGATTATGAATAAACTAAAAGATCATTTTCGTATTATTGAAAGCGAAAATTAATACCTATAATTTACTTACCATAATTAATTATTGAGACCTTAATTAATTATTGAGATCGTTATTAGGATTAAGCTTTTATTTATTCAGAAAAATATTTGGAAATTTTGAGTTGTAAATCAAAAATAAAGGAAAAGATTAAGTTTAGTAAAATTTACCATTAACATAAGGTATGTACATTCAGGATGTATTGAATTATTACAAGATCAACTTTTTTTAATGATTTAAATTATTTTTATTATTAATTTTGAAAGGGAAATATTTGACTTTGTGTAAAAATTAATGCATTCTTTTAGATTATGAATAAACTAAAAGATCGTTTTCGTATTATTGAGAGCGAAAATTAATACTTATAATTTACTTACCATAATTAATTATTGAGACCTGAATTAATTAATTATTGAGATCGTTATTAGGATTAAGCTTTTATTTATTCAGAAAAATATTTGGAAATTTTGAGTTGTAAATCAAAAATAAAGGAAAAGATTACGTTTAGTAAAATTTACCATTAACATAAGGTATGTACATTCAGGATGTATTGAATTATTACAAGATCAACTTTTTTTAATGATTTAAATTATTTTTATTATTAATTTTGAAAGGGAAATATTTGACTTTGTGTAAAAATTAATGCATTCTTTTAGATTATGAATAAACTAAAAGATCGTTTTCGTATTATTGAGAGCGAAAATTAATACCTATAATTTACTTACCATAGTTAATTATTGAGACCTTAATTATTGAGATCGTTATTAGGATTAAAATTTTAATTATTCAGAAAATATTTGGAAATTTTTAGTTGTAAATCAAAAATAAAGGAAAAGATTACGTTTCGTATAAAAAAATCGAAAAAAAATGTATATTAACATTTTTGTAAAAAAAAAAATTCTGTAAGCTCTTTTTTTTCAGAAGCAGCGGTGATTTATTTCGAAGGGAGAGATTTGAGGTTGATTCAGTATAGTGTCGCCATCTACTGGCGGATTTTGAAATTTCTTCCATCGTTCCGGATTTCGGGTCCTCGCGAAGTTCACGATTATTTGACAAAATTCATGTTTTTTTTCGCGATTCTTTGACAAAATTTGCATTTTTTCTGCTGTTCTTTGACAAAATTTGCGTTTTTCTTCTACAATCCTTTGACGAAATTTCATGTTTTCGTAGTCCTTTGAAGAAATTTGCGTTTTCTTTTTGCGATCCTTTGAGGAAATTTGCGTTTTTTGCTATTCTTTGACGAAATTTGCCTTTTATTCACGATCTTTTGACAAAATTAGAGTTTTTTCTGAGATTGACGAAATTAGCGGTTGTTTTTTTCGATCCTTTGACGAAATTTCACTTTTTTCGCGATCCCTTAACGAAATTAGACATTTTTTCGCAGTGCCTTGAAGAAATTTGTGTTTTTTTTTTCTAGACCCTTTGAAGAAATTCATGTTTTTCCGCGATTATTTGACAAAATTCGC
Source organism: Maratus michaelseni (assembly GCA_963931845.1). Classification (NCBI taxonomy): domain Eukaryota; kingdom Metazoa; phylum Arthropoda; class Arachnida; order Araneae; family Salticidae; genus Maratus; species Maratus michaelseni. The sequence goes on from OZ007586.1 coordinate 345,224,630, forward strand.
AGGGGTTTTTTTGTGATCCTTTAACCATTTTTTTTTTGTGATCTCTTGATGAAATTTTACATTTTTTCGGAGTCCTTGGAAGAAATTTGCGTCTTCTTCGTAAGCCTTTGACGGAAATCGCTTTTTTCTGCAATTTGTTAACAAAATTGGCCTTTTTTTGCAATCCTGCAACGAATTTTGCGTTTTTATTTTCGGTGCTTTGACGAAATTCACGTTGTTTCCACAATCCTTTGAAGAATTTTTCTATTTTTTCTGCGAACGATAGACATAATTGATTTTTTTCGGCGACTATCGTTCAAAATTCGAGATATTTATGTTCGAAATTTTGGACTGAAGACTTAAATTTTCGAAATCGAATGCCTTAAATTTTTAGGAAAACTTGAACAGAATCACCCCTGATGAAATAAATACATAACTATTTTTTGTTTCTAACGAATCGTAATATAAATTAATTTTAAACTAAAATTTGAGAGAAAAATGATTTGTTTTTAATTTCAGGAAGAGAAGGGGGGGGGGGGGGCGTGTTCATCCGTCACTTAAGTAACAATATTTTAGTGATTAAACATTGAAACACAATGGACTGAAAAAAAAAATTAGGAATCGGTAAAATTTTCGAAAAATTTCAGAAAATCTAAAATTTTAGTAAAAATTTACAAATTTAGAAAATTTTCGAATTTTTCTTTCCGGACTTCGAGTTTTTCCGAATTTTGGATTTTCGGATAATGGGTCATATACTGTAAAATGATTCTTTCTTATCAAACGTAATTAAAATATAAGAAATGCATAGTACAGCGTAATTTCCATTTAATTTTGTTTATGTAATCAAACAATGAATTATATGGTAAGTCAAGCTGTTTAAAAACTCATTGATAAAACTTTTTTACAAAAACTTTCGCACATGGATTATTTGTTAATATTTAATTTTGTCCAATCGTTGAACTATTTCAAAAATTTGATACTAAGTATAAAAAAAAAAAAAAAAAAAAAAATATATATATATATATATATCCTTATTATTTTTATTTGTAGAAATCATTTGTCCTTTTTAAAATGTATTTTTCTACAATACAAACCTTTCAATAATAAATCTTCATGCTGTTTGTTTGTATGAAGTCTTATGAAAATGAAACGCAGATCAACAATCCGTCATTTTTGACGGGGTTATATACTAGTTTTAAAATAAAAGAGAAATTCATATTAGAGGTGAAATTGTAGACTATTTTTCCATAATTGTATATATAAAAAAAGATTAATTTTCCTTTTTTTTTTTGGTTTTTGTTTTGATCTCTGTTGGGTTCAGGCTGACTTTAAATAGAATGTAAAGGTTTGATAGAACCCATTTCATGCAGGAATTTCCTTTGCTCTGGGAACCATCATCATGGAAATTGTTTTCTTTAAGACCTTCATAACATTCTGAGATATGGTCTTGAAATTTTTTTGCAAACAAAAAAGCTTTTCAGAAATACTTGAATATATAGCAGAAACAAAGTTTTATAATTGGTTGACCTTTTCATCTGTTAAATTCAGCAGCACACAAAGCAACTTCTGCTATATATTGTTTGGAATTTCGTGCCAAAAAGAAGGAAAAATTAAAAATGTTCTGGAAAATTATATTGTGTTTATGTTTAGAAACTTCTTAAGCATGCTTAACTCAATAGCTGTTCCTTGATTGATGTTTGGATAGGATTTTAGGACAGTGGAAACCATTAGTAAGTGTTTTTCTTAGTTAAAAAAAAAAAAAATTAAATTTGTTGCTAAACCTGGAATTTTTTTTGATTTTCAAAATTAATTAAATGTCCATTTGATATCAACTCCACCTAATCTAAATAATGAAGAGCAAAATGGTACCTTATAACTAAAGCAGTTGTTCTGATGTAAAAGAAAAAGAGTATTTCACATTAAAAAAAATGAAACTTCCATTGGTTTTCTAAAAAAGAAGAAAAATATTTAATTTCCCTTCTTTTTAATTTATTTATTATTTTTAAAATAGTGTCTCCTGATTTGATTTCTTCTAAATTTGTTTTTGAAATCATCTGCATTTTTGGTAATAGAGGCTGGCAGGTATGTAAAACTCTGATTTTAACATAAGAAATTTGTAAATATATATTTTTGTTCAATACAATGTAGTTTTGGAAAATTCATGCGTAAATGTTGCAAATTGTCCTAAACGTCATTAAGTACATACCTAAGCTCAACAACAGTTTCATACTGTTTTCGTCCATTGTATATGTGACGAACTAATGTCACCCATATATTTTCAACTATGTTCAGGTGGCCATGGTAAAACACAGACCTTATTTGTGTAGAACCAATTTTTAACACCACTATCTTTGTGAATCGCTGTTACGTCTTGTTGAAGTATCCAATCTTTTCCACCTAATTCTGTACCATAAGGAAGAAGTTCAGATTACAACAATTGGATGTAATATTTGTGGTTTGTTTAAAAAGACCAGACTTGTTCTTCCACTATATCAAACTGCTTAGCCAGACCATCAAACTTCCCCCTCCCATACGTCAAGCAGAATAAAATTCTTCCTTATTCTTGATACAATGCAAATAGAACTGATATCATTTAGGACCATCTAAATTGAACTTTTTCTCATCTGAGAAAATGACAGAAGTCCATTCCGTGGTCCAAGACGTGATCTCTAGCCCAAGATAAGCAGTTAGCTATATACATTTTTGTCCACTCTGGATGGTGTTGCCTCGTCTTCAAAAGAAAGACTTTGGACTTTTTTATATAGTTATAAATACAGTTTGACGTGACACGTAACACATGTGTTATAGCCCTGCTTGTATTTTCGGACCTTTGAAATTGTAGAATCTTTTTTTCAATTCTTGGATAAAGTTTCTTTCATTACGAGGCATCACTGTTTTAGGTCATCCTGTCTTTTTAGTACCATGATGCTCTGGATTTCTAAGATAGTTTGATATTGCAGTTTTACTAACATTAAGCAATTTAACAATCTCTGATGCTTTTCAATATTGCTATATGGCTTGGCCTTTTTGAAAAGTATTTAAAGGTATTCCTTTAGGCATTTAAAAAAAAATCAATCTAAAAATGAAGAAATATTTTTTTCTTTGACAAAAACAATAAAATAGTAATGTTTACTTACCTTATCTATAGCTGAAGGTCCAATAAATTCAGTTTTCCACATCTGTCTTTCTACTTTTTTTATAGTGTGATAGTTAGCTAAGTTCATTTTTCTATAAATTAATTGTGGTGCAATTTATTTTTTAATTCACAATAAAAGGATGCGTATAAAATGATACCCTTTAAAAAACCAGGCTGTAAATATAAATCTTAATTAAGTAAATTTAAAAAATCGAGTGTCCTTCTACCTTTTTTTACAGTGTGCTTGTGAATGTGTCTGCCATTGTACATTTGTAAAATTGGCAATTGCTGAAAAGTGTGAAGAGGAAACCAACTGTGTATGTTAATCATTACAGGCAATTTCCAGATTCTTCGTAAGGTCTTGATATGAAAAGAAAAGGCGATTTGGGAGGTTAAGACCAAGTATAAATAGTTTGGGGCCCTGCTCCGCATGTCTTTTTTATCTTTTCTTTATCAGGGAAGTTGACTATTTAATTTATGCAGAGCTTTAAAGTGAAATGTAAAAAGCACAGAATGGAAGGAATTGCTGGTTTAGTTCAAATAAACCAGAATATTGTAAATCACTTGAAGCTATTCAATGTTTAAAAAGTTCTATTTTAAGTGGTATGCAGAGAAATACAAAGACATTTTTAGGAATTCAAGGCTAAATGTTTATTAAAATTTAAATAAACAGATGTAGATGAAACTTGAAACAACTTACATATGCTTTCTGACAACTGTACACAGACACAGCGATTCGCAGAAAGATGATTATATTGCAATGATGACATAGCACAACTTTAATAAATTCAACATTAGATAAAATCATAAAACTCACTTGAACACTCATGCTTAAATAATGCTATTCATAAAAATAAAATATAACAAGTTAACAGTGAGCATTAGACGATATAAAAATCGCCTTTTCTCAATTTTTCTCAATACATGGCGCTGACTTTCACAGGAGTGATAACTGTCTTTTTATGGTAACCCCATTTTCTGATTCATCCATTTGAAGCCAAATCCGAGTAAATGAAAGTTAGCAGAGGTTAGATTTGGAGTAGAAGCTATTAGCTTTGGGTTAAAGATCTGTATCAAGAATGGATATAATCTTGCTGGGCTCGGGCTCTGGAAGAAAGTGGGTTTCATTCGGATCGGGACTGGGCATGAAAATTTCAGCCCATGCAGATATCTAGCGTGGTTTAAGCCAGTTGTTTATAAATATCAGTTAGTGAGTTGTAATCTCGTGTTATTGAGATAAATACAGGGTGTCCATAATTAAACGACCCTACTTAAAAGTTGTCTACAGACGAAACTATTCGTCAGAAAGTTGTGAAATTTTGTGGAGCATATAATGAAGGACTGGGAATTTGTTTAAGCGAAAAAAAATTAGTTCAAAATTTTGCCGTCAGAGGGCGTTTTTTCTAATGAATTACACGTTTATCATATATTTACGATAGGTTACAAATTTTATTACAACAAAACATATCGAACAAAAATTTTTATCGCGACATGTTTTTAGCATTTCCCAGAACACACTGCGGTCAACTGTGGAACATGCTATCTTATGATTCCAGATGGTAGCTGAAAATGATGGCCGTCATGTGGAACATGTTTTGTTGCAATAAAATATGTAAACTATCAGATCATAAATGTATGCTAAATGTGTAATTCATTAAAAAGTGCCCTCTGGCGGTGGAATTTTGAACTATTTTTTTTTCGCTTAAACAAATTCCCATTCCTTCCTTATGTCCTCCAGAAAATTTCACAACTTTCTGACCAATAGATTCGTCTGTAGACAACTTTAAAGTAGGGTTGTTTAATTATGGACACCCTGTACATGGTTCAGCTATAATAAAAAAGAGATTTTGTAATCTGACAGGAGGAATATAGCTTCGCTAAATAACGCTTAGGACCTAAATTCAGAATTTCTGCATTATTGATATATGTTTTCAAAATTGGAGTTACATTGCTGATGTATTTAGCTATCCAAAATAATGAATTGAATTTTTTTTTAAGGAGGGGGGGAGGGACATTGTACATTGGTATTTATGCTCACCCATATCAGTCAAAACCGGGTAATGCGAACTGAAATTGGAAAAAAAAAATGAAGATTAAGTGAAGCTTTGTACAGATAAATCTAATTAATTAAACAGAAAAAATATTTAGAATTTAAAATATATGCTAATTAGCAGTATGTATATTTTATTTACATAATGCATTTTTTTTTTTTACAGACTTAAATTTTCAGCATATACATTTTAGGCTGTTCTCAAATCCAAACTGGTACTTACTGACATATTTTTTTTAATTTATTTTTATTCAGAAACATATAGTGCACTTATTAAACAGGTCGGCCAACCAATTGAGTCCGCATTTTTCTGTGTTGTTCACTCCTAAATTTAAATGTTCTGGGATCTGACGCCGCACACCACGTACTCGTCGTGACAGTTGGAATGGGACTGGACAATTTAGTGCCGAAACGTTGGTACTGAACTTAGCTTGAAAAAGGGGGGAGAATTTTGAGGGAAACTAATTAAAGCAATTAATTAGATAATTGAAACCACTGAAATTAAAATATACAAACGAGAAGAAACTATGTAGTAATTTTTTTGTGTGTGTTTCTGTAAATGTAAAATATTTTCAAATAATGCTGTCAAAGTTGTCATTTTGAACCAAATTTCTGGACGAGACAGCGCAGGAAATGAAAAACTGCTGTCCTGAGACAATAATTGCTTATAACTTAAGATATAATTCCTTTATTGGAAAACAGGGATCGTACTTGTCATGAAATTCCTGATATTCCTGAAAAAAATTAAAATGTCCTAAAATATGGTATTCTGTCCTAAAATTACTGAAATTTTGAGAGTTTTGTGCTATATTGTCATTTGAAATCATCAAATAAGGGGTAGGTGTACCTTTTTTACCAATGCAAAACGATCACAAAAGTTGTGATTTTCTCCGATCTATCGTTAAAAATAGTGATTTCTGTCGATTTGCACAAAAAAAAATCTTTGGTGATCGGTTACCAAAAATTACAATTTTTATCAATAAATCATTAAAAAAGTTTGCTATTTTCATCTGTCAGTCACAAAAAATCGCAATTTTTACCAATCAATTGTAAAAGAATAAATCTTTCGCAATTTTCGTCGATCAGTGAAGAAAAAATCGGTATTTTTGACCATTCAGTAATGCAAAAATCGCAATTTTTTAGCAGATTGATCAAAGGGTGCTGGTAAAATTACTTTTCTTTTAAATGTATATTTTTTAAAGCAATTAAAAAAATTGTATATATAGTGTACTATTTATGATACCTGGTAAAAATTGGCTCTGTGGGCTGTCCCATTGGAGCGGGTCCGGTATCTTGTGCGGACAATGTCCATTTGCACCTAATAAAGAGGCGAACAGTCAAAAATAAAATGAATAAAAAAAACTGCTGCCAAAAAAAAGACCCTTGTGCTACCAGTTGAGGCCAGCCATTGGCCCATCCCAACCAGCAACTCACCTAGGGCTAATACTACCCCTGGGAAAATGAAAAACTGTTCGATTACAAATCATTTCAATAATTCAGCTTGCAAGTATCATGCTTTTATGTTTAAAAATGAATCAGAAATTCGCTAGCAACAATCTATTTACTAACAGTATCATTTGATACATGTAAAAGCTACATGTACGATGTATGCATAGCTGCCAACCTTTACACTGTTTTTCTTCCAATATTTTTTAACATAAAAATCACCTTAAAGTGATAAAAAATTTGAAACACAATTTGATTTATTACACGAATTATATAAACTAAAAATAAATTACTGTAATTTCCGGCATATAATCTGCTAAAAAAGTGAAAAAATTTTCGATGCATATAATCGGCCGCCACAGATTATCCAATTTTTTTTTTTTTCACTTTTGAAAAAAAAAAAAAAAAAAATTTTTAGCATGTTCTTACTTTGGTTTGCTACTTTTCCAATAGATGGCTGCACCATACAATCGCTTAATCTGGCTGCTTGCTTACGTACATTTGGTACTTATTACATGCATGCTCTGTAACAAGCAAACTTACGCAAAAAAGAAACAACAGGATTTTTGATCAGTAAGTGCTTTTTGTTGCCATCGCCATTTCTTTAGTGATAGCGTCAGTACATCTTTGAAAACATGTCTTGCAAAAAACGTACGAGTTATACCGCCGAATTCAAACTAAAAGTTCTAGAAAATGCAGAAAAGATGGGAAACAGAGCAGCGGGCCGTGAATTTAATATTAATGAATCCAATATTCGATTGTGGAGAAAAAAAACAAAAAAGAGTTAGAAAGTTGGAATAAAAAACAGCGATCTGATAGATATGGAACTCAGTCTTGGCCATCTTTGGAGGAAGATCTCAATCACTGGATTTCAGAGGAGAGAGAAAAGGTATCAGCGATCTCAACAATTAAAATTAGACTGAAAGCTAATGCAATGGTCCACAAAAGAAATTTAAAGAAATTTCAAGGTGGTGCTACTTGGTGCTATCGGTTTATGAAGCGACGTAATTTAGTAGTACTGAGTCGAACGACAGTAGGCCAAAAATTGCCTGACTATTGGCAAGAAAAAGCTGAATGTTTTTTGCAGCATTCAAGAAAAATTATACAGCAATTTAATTTTACGGATAATGAAATATTTAATATGTATGAGATTCCTCTCAGGTTTGACTGCCCTCCAACACGAACTGTTGAAACTGAGGGAACGACAAGTTTCCTAATTTGCACAACAGGTAATGAAAAGACGTCTTTTACTGTTGTGTTGTCATGTTCTGCAAATGGACAAAAGCTTCCTCCTATGGTCATATTTAAAAGACTGACCATTTAAAAAAAAAAATTTCTGACAGGATTGGACGTTAGATGTAACCAGAAGGGGTGGATGAACGAGGAATTGATGATATCATGGATAAATAGTGTATGGTTTAAAAGAAAAAATCTGTTATTTAAACACTGGACTCTTTTGATAATGGACTCTATGAAAGCACATTTAAAAGAAACAGTTAAAAAATGCATGTAAAACATCTGGTGCAAAGCTGTCCATTATTCCTGGAAGACTGACTAAAATATTACAACCATTAGATCCTGGTATAAATAGATCTTTTAAGTCTAAAAGGCATTATTGGGAGAAATGGATGTCTGATGGCATTCATACCTATACAAAAAGTGGAAAACAACGTCAGGCTGCATATTCAGAAGTTTGCAGATGGGTAAAACAAGCATGGGATGATGTAACAGAATCGACAATTAGAAATTATTTCCAAAAATGCAGAATTATCAAACAAGAAAACAAAAACATATAAGACTCTCAATCCAAAGATGAAGATGAGAACTCTGAATTAAATAATGATGATTTAAAAAAATTATTTGTAATATTTTTTTTTTCATCAACATTGTTATTTTATTCATCAACATTATTATTTTTTCATTCTGTTGCTATTCAAAGTAAGTTTCAAATTATTAAATAACTAATATAATATTTAATATTTTTCATATATGTTCTATGTTTCATAGATTTTTTTTTAAAACTGATAAATTGATTAGATTCATACCTCCAAAAACCATATTTGGTGTAAATCTAAATTCAGTTTTTATGTTCTGTTATTTCTCTGATAGATGGCAGAACTGAAATATTTGTTCAATTGCTCATATTTTCAATTTTAGCTATACACCTCACGTCTGGAGCTTTGCTCCCAATTTTAATAATAATAATAATATAATAGATCATTCTATTTAATTATAAATATGCTTTATAAAATTTTATTAAAGTATCTGTTTTTTATAAAATTTTAATTATTTGTTTAATTAAATCGTTTCATATGTTATAAATAATTTTAGATAACAATCCTTTTACTGGTATGTCAGATTTTACGGGATTGAAAAGAAAACAGTGTAGAGCAAGAACAGTGTAGAGATAAAACAACTAAATGAATTTTTATGAAAAATATGCATTTTACATGAGATAGAAATTATGAAAATAAATAAGATAGAAAATATGATAGCTATCTTGCAAAACATTTACTGAAAAAATTGTTTCTATTTTCGTTTTTTTTTTTTTTTCTTTTTTTTTTTTCCCCTGGTTATCTGTATCCCGATTACCCGATCCTAGTATAATATTTAATATTTTTCATATATATTTTATTTTTCATGTATATTTTATTTTTCATAGATTTTTTAATAACTTGATGATATATTAGTCTTGTCTCAAAACCATATTTGGTATAAGTGCATATTCCAAGTTTAGTTTTTGGTTTATTATTTCTCTGACAGATGGCACAACTGAAGTGTTTGTTCAGTTGCATGTATATTCTTTTATTTTTATACAATAGATCGTCCTGTAATATGCTTTATGAAATTTTATTTAATTAAATCATTTCATATGTTATAAATAATTTTAGATAGCAATCTTATTGCTGGTATGTTAGGTTTTACTGGAAGAAAACACTGTGCAGAGATAAAAACAAACAAATAAATGAACTTTTAATAAAAATAAATTAAAAAAAGAAAGAAATTATGATAGATATTTAAAAAAATATTTAAATAATTTCACATTTGTGTCAGAAAATAAATTTATTGCCATAAAACAAAGTACAACAGGAACGCAAATAGTGTGGATTATAGGATGGTGCGGACTATCTGCTAACTTTTTTCTGGTGAAAAGAAAAATTGCATATGCAGATTATGTGCTGCCGCAGATTATAGGTTGAAAATTACAGTAGAAGAAAACTGTAATATGAGAACAATTTTTTTTTTTATAAATGAACTGAGTTACAAATTATATAACTGTATGTACATTCATGTTTTATATATTCTTCCATTTTAATTGGGTACATAAGTGGCAGAGAAGAATGTAAGTTTATTAATTTTAGAAGCAGTTTAAGAATATAAGTTAGTTTATGTAATTTTGCATATTAGAAATTTCAGATTTGTCATAAAATAAGTTTACATCATTTCTGACTTCCTTGTACTTATATACGCTGGAAAATTTTATGAGAGTTAATAAATTTATAATAACCTTATCTGTAGAATTCATATTTTCTTTAGTATACATACATATTAAGATTGTGCAGCATGAATTGATGTGCATTTTATATCATATTTAAATCTGCCAAATTGATTTTTCTATAAAGAAATCTTAATGTTACTAAAAATATAACTTATGTGCCCAGCCCAATGATTCTTAGTTTTTCATTTACATTTTTACTTTCCAATCATATTTAGTGCTAGGAAAATGCTGCAATCATTATAAAATCCTGATTATAGAAATATTTAATATTTTACATTTTGTGGCTGTCTTTAAATGTTGGGGTATTGATATTTTTACAATTATTCCATATGTATACGTGTATGTTGGTATTTTTTCCGTTTCCAGATCCTCAGTGTCCGTTTATGGTATTTTTATGATGATGCTTGTATGTATCTGTATATGTGAGTGAACACAATAGTGTCTAAACTGTGCTTTGGATTGAGCTCCTATTTGGCGCATATTCTATTCACTGTCACAAGAACTGTATTCATTTTTATACATATAGCACAACGTGTTTATCTTACTTTAAACATGTTGTCTAATATGTATAAAAATGTTACATAATTTTTTTTGTCAGAATGTTAGGTCATTTTTTATTTATTTTGTGACAAAAGAAAACCGATATAAGTTTTCTTTTTTGACTCCATTAAATAGCTTTATTGTTCATGCACATGTATGTTATATAAAAAATTAAACTCAATTAATTAATGAATAAAATACAAGAAAAGTATTGCATTCAAGGATTCAAAAGGGCAGCCGTTTATAAACAAATAAGACATGATACAGTTTATACAAAAACAAATGGTGAATAAATATAAGTTTAATATGTATCTTGTATTTTTTCATATACAAAGTGCTTCTAAACTAATGGAAAACACTTTTTAAGTTTGATAATACGTATCAAGACAGATAGTTTTTGTATAGGAAATCAGGTTTCAATCCATTTACAGTAAAGCATCGTTTATACGACGTTTACATTTATGTGACATTTTAGTGTGGCCCCAATTCATTCCTATTCGTTGTAATGTAAAAATATATCTTTTATACGACGCACAAAATCGTTTATACGTCTGTTTTTCGATTTTGTACACTTTTATTTTTGTTTATTTTTCTTGTGTATTTTAAGAACGGGCGGAATTTGCCAGCTATGAATGACAACAAAGCAGGTGTTTAAATATACCCCTCATGAGTCATGATAAAAACATGGGCTGGTGTGGGATTTTAGTCGGAAAAACCTCTTTACGCTTTACGGATTATTCGGGGTCATTCTTTTTGCAGGGATGGTCAGCTTTCCCGACCTGTTTTATTGTTATGCAGCATTTTCTTTGCTTATCAGTTCACTAACAGTACAGATTGTTTTTTTTTCATTCTTCACTTTTCGTACTGTATCGGCCACAGCTCTTTTCAGACATGTCTCGAAAACGCAAGTCCGTCTCGGTAAAAGAAAAAATTGAAATTTTGAAAGAATTCGATAGTAAAAATTTACCAGGAAGGTCAAAAGTTGACCTGGCTAAAATGATGGGTACTCCAGTTTCTACCTTAAAGAGTATTATTCACGATTGCCAAAAAATTCAGGAAAATGCAAAAACCTGTGGATCTTCGGCATCAAAAAAATTACGAGTGCAAGAGGGTAAATTTCCTGAAATGGAAAAAGTTTTGCTCCAGTTTTTCAATCACATGTCGTGCATCGAACATTCCAATAAGTTGTCCAATGTTGATGGAAAAAGCGAAAGAAATCGCGATGAAATTGAATCTGGCAGACTGTGACTTTACAGCAGGATGGTTGCAGAAATTCAAAGCGCGTCACAGGATCACATGTCAAGTTGTAAGTGGTGAATCGAGAGATGTTCCAGTTGATTCTATCGCAGAATGCTCAAAATTCTGCCAGGCATAATAAGTGAATACCAACCTAAAGACATTTTTAATGCCGACGAGATGGGTCTTTTTTATCATCTGATGCCGAATCGGACTTCAGCTTATAAAGGCAAAAAATGGAGAGGGAAAAAAAAGTAAAGATCGCCTTACTATGCTGCTTTGTGCAAACTGTGATGGAAGTGAAAAGATCACTCCTTTGGTGTTAGGAAAATCAAAAAAACCTAGATGTCTAAAGAACATCAAAACGCTACCGCTGGATTATGATGCCAATAACAATGCGTGGATGACGACTGAAACTTTTACTAGATGGCTGAAAAAACTTGATAATGTTATGAAGAGGCAAAAACGAAAAATTTTGCTATTCATCGACCTATGTCCATCGCACCCACCGTATACTGATTTTTTGGAAAATATAAAAGTTCACTTTTTTCCTGCAAACTGCACAAGTCACCTTCAGCCATGTGATTTGGGCCTGATTAAGAATCTAAAAATGCATTATAGAAAACAGTTAGTTTAACTCGCTATTCGAAGCACTGAAGAGCCTAATACCAAGAAAATAAGTGTTCTCTATGCAATGAATATGATTTCGTTGGCTTGGTCTCAGGTAACAAAGACAACTATAAACTAGTCGTTGGGGGCCACCGTAATACTTACCCATCATGGATATGCATAATGTAAAATATTAAAATAAAAATGTGTAAACTACTTATAAAGTGCATTGCAATTCAAATAAAATCATGGCCTGATGACGTCACAAACTTAAAAGGCTCGATTACTGAATTGCTTGAAAGATACATCCTTATAACTCCAAAAATAATAATCCTATTAACTAGCGGTTTATTGCATCTGATTAAGCGTCGAATTTCCAATTAAAATATATCTTTGAAGTGAAATTTGGATGAAATACAGGGTCATGAAAAATCGAAGAGTGTGGTAAATAGGATTCCAAATATCTCGGCAACTAATTATCCGATCGACTTCATGCTTTATGCAAAATTTATGTTTTTTTATTGTCTTTTATATTCATTTCTTAAAATAAACAATTTCGAAAATTTTTATATACCTTTCATCAGAACGAATATTTCGAGAGTCCGAAAAAAATTGTTCCGGTTAATCGAGGTTATTGAAATGAAATAGGCTTCTTCCCATTATTGCATACTAAGTACATACCAAATTGCAAGTTTCTATCTCAATTTTTTCGGGAGATAGAGCGTTTACAGACACACAGACGGACGGCAAAATTTTTTTTCTAAAAATATGTTTTTCGGAATCTCCAGTGTCTGAAACGTGTAAATCCGTCAAAAAATTTTTTTAGATTTTCAAAACGATTACAAGACTTACCCTATACTACGTATGATGGGTAAGTAAAAAATGTTTCATAAAAGCGGGATTTGCACATCAAAATTCCGATGATAATGAGGGTGATGACGTAAGCGACGATGATACAATAATCAATGAAGATGATTGGAATATGCTCAGAGCAGAGACAACTATTGATGAATACATGGATTGCGATGAGGATGTAATAACGTCAGTAATTTGCAGTGTTGATGAGCTTATTCAGAACTCCCAATCTGAATCGCTTAGTGACAGCGGAGATGACGAGGAATGCCAAGAAGTTGTTTCCCCATCATTTCAAGATGCTGTGAATTGCATTGAAACATTAAGAACTTATTTTGTTTGCCACAATACCAGCGAAAAAACTTTTCAGGCACTTGACTCGGTGCACAAATCATTAATTACAACTCAGTGTCAGTCATCACGTCAAACAACCACAGACAATTTTTTTTTGTAATACTACGTAAAATGATCAAAAGAAAAAATAAAGGTACGTACATTTAAATTGCTTACTGTATTTTTTCTTTTCTTTTTTTTTTTTTTTTTTTTTTGTTTGTTTGTTTTGGTTTGTTTAATTTATAAATTTATGTAAATCAACACGTTAAACATTAAAAATAAGCAAAAGCAAAATTTATTCTAGAAAATCGATTATACGACGTTATCGTTTATACGACTTTTTTCGTAGTCCCTTCGGCGTCGTATAAACGATGCTCCACTGTATATACAAATACAGAGTACTTCACTCCAAGTGGAACTTGGATTTCTATTCCCAACTTTAATTATAATGAAGATATTGTTATATTATTATCATCCTTACACTGCTTTATGTGAAGTATGATATTACGAAAAGTTGTAGAAATTAGCACCATTCCCATCCAAACAACACTACTCTAGATGCTCCATAATTTTGAGTGCGGCTGACAGTACACCGTGTCATTGATCGATTTTAAAATGTTTGTATTAGAGTATACAAAATTTGTATTCTTTTAATTCACAGAGGAAACCAAAGTTAAAAGATTTATTTGCAAGTTTTAAAATTATCATCTTTATATAATTCAAAACATAGATTTTTTTCTTCCTCTTTTTTGTGTGAAGTTTACTTGTGAGAAAGTCTTGTTCATAAAAATAAGAATTAAATTAAAAATTTGAAAAAAAAAATAAAAATTGAGGCAGTATTTGTCTTAAATATGAGGTAAAAGTATTTTAAAATTTAACTTTTTAATATTTTAATCCTTGAATATAGGGATATTCAGCCGACTGAATATTTGGTTTACTCATGTGCCAAATATTTGGTATTCAACCAAAATCACTATTCACTGTATCACTAAAAGGGTAACCGGTGAAAAAAAAGGACAGAAAAAACAAGAGAGGGGAAAAGGAGACAAGGAAAAATGGGACATGGAAAAAACTGAACCGTTTGGTCCTGCTTGTATTTTGTCCTGTATAGAGCATCATAGCACAACCAGGCGAATACTTTTTAAAGTCAATGTCTACAATTAAACTAATAATGCAAAACTGAAATATCCAATAATTAAGAACTTGATTTAACCCCCTCCCCCTAAAAAAAAAAATCTTCCTAAATTTTGTGCTAAAGGGTAATTTACCTCTGAAATTCTAGCCCTGAGGTTAGCGAGTTTTCTTTTGGTCATATTGTATGTACCTGAGAAGCAATTGATAGTTTTTTCTCACATATATTTTTTAAATTAGCCAAAATGCTCATTAATTTTGAATGTTTCACTTAAGAATGAATGCAAGGCTTTTGAAAACATTTTTGTTAATTATTAGTTTCTGTGTTTAAAGTGTTTATTTAATGCTTAAGTTTTTATTGTAATCAAAACTGACAAGTTATTTTAGCTTTGACCAATTTTTGGCGACTGCTCCTCTAGCCTCCCCCAATTGGCACCCCTGGTCAAAAATCAAGCAGTGATGTTAACGAGCATTCTCATATGTGAATATTGACATCATATTTCAATATTTGGATTTGTAAATATCGATGGAAAATATTCATAATTATGTTTATGAATGTCAGAAATCAAGTAATGATTAAAATGAGCATTCTCGTATGCACATATTCACACCACTTTTCAGTATTCACATTCGTATACATCGTCAAAAAATATTCATATTCGCGAATGTCAAAATTCAAGTAGTAATAATAAGAGCATTCTCATACATGAATATTCTCACTTGTTTACACTATTGCTAATAACATTCACAAATATTTACGGCAAATATTCACCTACGAGAATGATACAAATCAGACGTGTTACCTCATTAGTTTGTAGCACTTATTTATCAATAAGTTCAATATTTATCTATTCCTTGTCACGTTTTTTCATGTCACTTGTTTTCCTTGTGTCGTTTTTTCCGCTCTGGTTTTTTCTGTCACTTTTTTTCCTAGATTCAAAAGAGATACAATTGAAAATTTTATATATGGCACTTTTTAATGCAATGTACATTGTTTAAACATTAAATTCTCTTTCATGCAAAAATTTACATTAATTTCTTTCAATTAAAAAGCGTACATCTTATGCAAAGTCAATTGAAAAGTAGATGGTATATCTAAGGAAAATGTTTATAAATGTTTACCTTATCCCCCTCCCCACCCCTTTCAAATGTCAACTAAAGAGGTAACAAGCAATAAAAACTCTTATTTTTTTTTTAAAAACAGAAAAGTTATACGACGAATTTATTTAAAGGGAAAAATCAAACAAAAATCGCCTGCTTCACTTTTTTCTAGAAAATAAAACTTTCGCTAAAACAGAAAATGACCCATTTTGAAGATATATTCTCCTTTGCAAACGAATCTGAAACCTTCATATAGCCTTACTTCTTTATGCCAAAAGTAGAGGGGTGAGTCAGGGGTGAATCCATAGTCTGTGGTGTCGAAAGCAGAAGTTTTTAGGGTTACTGCAATTCAGAAGAAATTGTTATTCTTTGGCTTCATGCCACGAATAAAATCCCATTTCGAAAAATCATAAAGGATTGTTAAAGAATATTATATATAATATCGTCTAAAAGATATCCCTTATTAAATTTATAAGAAAAGTAATGATAATAATTAACAAGAATATATATTAAGTCGACAAAAAAAGTTACTTTGTAATCTGTATGAACAATTTATAGCACCGGTAACGCCGTTTAGTAAGGTGTACGGGATGTCTATTGGAAATACGTTAATTTTTTTAAAAATTAAATTTTTAAAAATGGGTCATACATTTCATTTATAAAATTGTACCATGTTGAAGAAATAAGTCATATCTGTCACTATTTAAAAAAAAAAAAAAAAAAAAAAAAAAATCAGTTTAATAGTAAATGCGCAGTTCTGATGTTAAAAATATAGCAGTAGTAGTATAGGGCAAAATATAAGTGACAATCATCCTTAAATAACATCCAAGGTTGGATCAACCAAACCTAGTTTCATGATATATTTCTCTATTACAGTAGAATAAGTAAGTTTAAGTAAGGAAGTTCTAAGTAAGTTTAAGTTATATTATAAAGACTTAACATAAGTAAAAATGATTTGATGTGACTGAGTTGACTAAATGTTTGGATAGTAAAATACATAAATGGATGCAGTTAATGAGTATGAATTGACTATGATAAATATGAGTAGGTAAAAGTGGTGATGAGAAATACTAATAACAAAATTCTCACCACTTTTTAACATGACTCTAGTTTGGACAGAACTTTACAACCCTGTGGAATATTTTTTGACTTAGCATGAGCCTTGTGGTGATCAAATTAAAGTTTTGAAAGTTGATGCTTGTTAAAGAGAAGAACTATTTTCCAAGATATTTTACCAGAGAAAAATTCTAATTCTGTCATCCTGTACGTACTAGGATAGTGAAAATCTTAATTAGCAGGAATCTGCATGAAAACTTGTGGAAACATGATGCTTAACTCTTGCCCAATCTGTGCCGTAGAACCAATCTTGGTTCATCTACTCTTGGATTTATGGTGTAGTCTCTGGGAAGTGTTTCGTCAAAAACTTCCGAATAGCTTGTCAGTTATAGAGCTGTTGCTAAATGAATCATAACACCCCATGCAAAAAGCTTGCATACATGCCTGAATGGATATAGTGTTGTTTCCCCATACGCCTCTGGAAATGACTTGATGATAATTTTAAGTTACCATATGTAAAAGAAGTATAGGGTAAGTCAAAATGAATATAGCGATTACAAACGGCTATAACTATTTAATGGAAAAGAATTTAGCAATAAGATTAACACAGAATGTAGACGGAACTTCAATATTTTGTATACATACGTCATAGATGTTCTATGTGACTTCCCTTGGTCACACGGACAACATCTAGGCGGTAGTACATTTCACGCCATACATTCTGAAGCATTTGTTCAGTCACCAACGCAAGCGCATTACAAATGCATGCTTTGAGTACTTCAATTTTTTGGGTATGGGAGGCACGTATGTCTTTCACATAACCCCATAGATCGGTCGAAGGGGAGCCGACGATGTCTTTTGCTCTTGGCCACCGAAATCTCCGGACTTGACACCCTGCAATTTTTTTCTATGGGGTTATCAAAATAATTGAAGTACTTAAAGTACGCATTTGTAATACGCTTGCGTTGGTGATTGAACAAATGCTTCAGAATGTATGGCGTGAAATGGACTACCACCTAGATGTTGTCCGTGTGACCAAGGGAAGTCACATAAAACATCTATGACATATGTATACAAAATTTTGAAGTTCCGTCCACATTCTGTGTTAATCTTATCGATAAATTCTTTTGCATTAAATAGTTATAGCTGTTTGTAATTGCTATATTCATTTTGACTTACCCGGTATTTAAACTTATATATCGCATGTCATATTGACAATAAATTAATGATGGTTTACTGATATTTAGTGTGAAAGGTATTGTAACCTAGATTTGAAAATATAAATGACATGTGAGTGACTATTACCGTAAAATCCTGATTGTAAGCCCCCCCTTTTTCAAAACCAGAAAGGGTTAATTGTGGGAGAGGGGGGGGCTTATAATCGAGATTTAAAAAATAATCATTTAAAAACCCATTTTTATCATTAATTTAGAAGTAAAAAGGGACGAGAATCTTCTGTATTTTGGCAGATTTTCGCTCAAAAATAAATAAATATATAAAATCTAAATCCCTCCCTAAAATCCAACCCCCCCCCCCTCCCAAAAAAAAATTAAAAAAATTAAAATCTTTAAATATTTTTTTTTAAATATTTTTCTTTATTATTTTATTGTAACAATAAATAATCATCTAAATCCCCCTCAAAATTACTGCTTTCCCCTTTGTCCCCCTTTGTATCAAAATCCTATAGTTTAACCTTTATAACTCTTTAATTTTAAATTTCTTTTCAGACTAATTTAATACTCTATATTAACAATAAATAAACCTAATCTACCACCTAAATCAACCCCTCCTCCTAAAATCTCTGATTTTCTCTCCCTGCCCCCCCCCCCCTGGTCTCATCTCTTGAAGATCCTCCCCCTGCAAATGCATCTCATTAAATTTTAAATCTTAAAATTTTTAGATTTTTTTTTCTGCTCTATTTGTGATTTTTTGTAACAATATTTAAATAACAATCCAAATTATTTTCTTCCTCCCCCCTCAAAAAAAAAGTCCCCTTTATTTTCTTTGCCCCCCCCCCCCCCCGAGTACATACTTTAAAGTCTTAAATTTTTTTTCCTACAGTAATTTAATAATAATTTTCAACAATAATTAAGTAATTTTCTAATTTGCTCCTCCCCCCACCCTAAAAAATTCTGCTTCTCCCAATACTTCCTCCCCCCTCCCCAGCACACAAACCTTAAAATCTTTAAAATTATTTTTTAAAGATTTTTATGCTGTATTGTTACTTTGTAGCAACAATAGATACATGATCATGTAACTCTCCCCTTAAATTTCCATTCCCCATCCCCTGAAAAAAGGGTGAATTTCTAGACACGGGGGTGGGGAAAGTAGAGAGAAAATTTTAGTATTTTCTGTAATTTGACCATTCTCACAAATGATATTTCATTAATAGGAGGGGAGTTATTTTAGAGAACAAATTTATTTCAAAACATAAAAGCATGATTCAGGGAGGGAAGAACAGCCAAACTGCAAAAAAGATGAAAATTTTTGCTTTACTCTCACATATTTAGAAATTCACCCCCCTCCCTTGGAAGAAAAGGACAGAGCAAAGGGGATGATTATTTTAGATGAATGATACTTATATGAGATGAGTTACCTTACTGTAAAATAAGAAATAGAACAGTGTTTAAACAAATATATATTAAAGATTTTAAAGTATTTGCTGAGTGAGGGGACAGTGGGGGAAATGGAACTTTTGGGTGAAAGGAGAGTAATTTAGATGATTGATTATTCATTAATTGTTAGAAAAAATAAACAAATACAGCAGATTTAAAAAAAAAAATGTTATAAAGATTTTAAATATTGTATGTGTGTGTGCGTGGGGGGGGGGGGGAGGACATTTCTGGAGTTGAGAGAAAACTTAGATGACAAATTATCTATTTATTTTTACTAGAGAGCAACAAATAAAGCAAAAGATTTCTTCAAATAAGAGTCTTACAAATTTTAAACTTTGTATTCTCGGGGATGAGGGGGTAATATGAATTTTGAAGGAAGGGGTTTGTAATTTATATGATATGATATGTTATTTATTTATTGTTAATAGAGAGCAACAAATAGGACAAAAGATTTTTTTTTTATAAATAGTTTTTAAAAAAAATTATAGGAGTTTGCAAAGGAGGGGGGAAGCAGAAATTTTGGGGGTAGAGAGATAATTGAAATGGTTGATTATTTATTTATTGTCACTAGACAGCAACAAAATAGAGCATATATTTTTTAATAAAGAGTTTTAAAGATTTTAAACTTTGTATGCTGAGAAGGGAGGGGAAAACAAATTTTTGATGGAGGGGGAGATTGTAGTTTGGAGGAATATTTTTTTACTTATTGTTATATTACTAGCGAGCAGCAAGAAGGCCAGAAGAATTTAAGATTCTCAAGATTTTTGAAATTTTTGTGTTGGGGAAGGCAGAGAAGGGAATCGGACATTTCATGTGAGGGGGAGAGGGGTATTTCATTAACAAAATATAAAAGCAAAAGTGGAAATTTGCCAAAATTTTTTCCCTTGGATTTTTTATGAAAAAAAAAATTGTGTGTGTGTGTGTGGGGTGGGGGGGGGGGGTTCCTTTCCTATTGGCTGTTCCCTTAACTTGTCCCTCTTTCCCTCCATTTTCTTTGTCTTGCTGCTGCCTTCAAAATGGTTGCACGAGTACGTCTTCTTTGCACCTGATGAAGAAAGACTAAGTTCTTTCGAAAGGCCTTGCGCATTCCTTATTTTATGGTGTTATTAAGAAGTTTGATGCTTTTATGGTATCACACCAGTTTTTTTATTACTTTAATAAAATAGAGTTATGGTATGATAGCTGAAACGATAAGAGAAGAGATTCGACAGAAAAGTAATTACAGTATACGACCCATTATCCGGAATTCCAAAATCCGGAAAAACTCGGTCCGGAGGTTCCAAAGTCCGGAAAAAAAAATTCGAAAATTTTCTAAATTTGTACATTTTTACTAAAATTTTAGAATTTCTGAAAATTTTACAGATTCCTAATTTTTTTTTCAGTCCATTGTGTTTCAATGTGTAATCATTAAAATATTGTTACTTCGGTGGCGGGTGAACATGGTTTCCCCCCCCTGCCCCCCCTTTCCAAAATTAGAGACAAATCATTTTTCTCTAAAATTTTAGTTTAAAATTAATTTATATTATGATTCGTTAGAAACAAAAAGTAGTTATATATTTATTTCATCAGGGGTGATTCTGTTCCAAATTTTCCTAAAAATTTAAGGCATTCGGTTTCGAAAATTTTAGTCTTCAGTCCAAAAATTCGAACATAAAAAATATCCCGAATTTTGAACGATCGTTGCCGAAAAAAATCAATTATGTCTATCGTTTGCAGAAAAAATAGACAATTTCTTCAAAGGATTGCGGAAACAATGTGAATTTCATCAAATAATCGAAAAAAAAAAAACTAAGATTTCGTCGCAGGATTGTGAAAAAACCTGCTAATTTTGTTAACAAATTACAGAAAAAACGCAATTTCCGTAGGCTTGCTAAGAAAAAGCAAATTTCTTCCAAGGACTCTGGAAAATTTCATCAAGGAATCGCAAAAAAAACCACAAATTTGGTTAAAGGATCGAAAAAAACCCCCGCAAATTTCGTCAAATAATCGCGGAAAAAACATGAATTTCTTCAAAGGATCGAGAAAAAAAATGCAAATTTCTTCAAAGTACTGCGAAAAAATTTCTAATTTCGTTAAGGGATTGCGAAAAAAGTGAAATTTTGTCAAAGGATCAAAGAAACAAAAACACAAATTTTGTCAAAGGATCGTGGAAAAAATGCGAATTCCATCAAAGGATCATGAAAAAAAAAAATAAACGCTAATTTCGTCAAAGAATCTCAGAAAAAACTCTAATTTTGTCAAAGGATCGTGAATAAAAATCAAATTTCATCAAAGAATAGCAAGAATCGCAGAAAAATGTAAATTTTTTCAAATGATCACAAAAAGAAAATGCAAATTTCTTCAAAGGACTACGAAAAAATGAAATTTCGTCAAAGGATCGTAGAAGAAAAATGCAAATTTTGTCAAAAAATAGCAGAAAAAAATGCAAATTTTGTCAAAGAATAACAGAAAAAAATGCAAATTTTGTCAAAGAATAACAGAAAAAAATGCAAATTTTGTCAAAGAATTGTGAACTTCGGAAGAACCCGAAATCTGGAAAATTCCAAAACTCAGAAAGCCTTTGGATTCCGGAATATAGGTCCTGTACTGTAACTTCAAAAGTTGTGAAAAGGAACAAGATTGGTTTAACTTGCCCCATGAATAAAGCATAACTATTTTATTTTAATAAAGATAAGGAAATTTTACCAGGATAATAACAGAAGTATTAGGATGTGTTAGTGCAGGGACAAGAACCAGGAATGCTTATAACATAGCCTGTATAAATTACATAGGGAGTTGATTTGCTTTCTAGCCTATAATTAAAATACTTTATTAGTGCTGATATGGTGAGTTGGCAGTTGCCACTGGAGTCATTATAATTTAATCATGTCCATGATTTTATGCTTTTCCAACTCCTTATATTTCAGAATTCCTGAGAAATAATATTAAATTATTTATATTCATTGTGATATCTGTTCAAAAAATTGTTACCGCAACTTGCAACTGGCTTATTATTAAGTAAAAAAAAAAGACAATTTCAGAAAATAGTAAATAAAAATTATTTAAAGTAATTTTTATGTAGGAAAATATAGAGTAACAAGGTTTAAATACATTCTAAGAAAAAAAAAAAAAATTATGCACCAAGAAGGAGTTATTCGAATAGGACGAAAATCGGTAGATAGCATAAAGCGACTTTCTACATAAAGCAATGTAAAAGAAAAATGAGTATAAATACTTGGGAAGCTAGAGAAGGATTTTTACAGTTATAAAAGTAAGTATAAATAAAAATATAAGATCGTAACTATTATGTTTTTAAAAAAAAGCTGAAACTAAAAATAATGTACTAATAGAAACAAACTTAAAACCTTCAAAATGTAGGAAATAGATAAGAAATAAACTTATAAGAAAGATTTATATGAATGGCTTAAAGGTTGAAATAGAATAA
This sequence comes from Maratus michaelseni, assembly GCA_963931845.1. Taxonomy (NCBI): domain Eukaryota; kingdom Metazoa; phylum Arthropoda; class Arachnida; order Araneae; family Salticidae; genus Maratus; species Maratus michaelseni. The sequence continues at coordinate 345,247,637 of OZ007586.1, forward strand.
AAATGATAAGAATTTAACGGAAGACATATGTGGGGTGAATATCCCCAACACCTGCTTTCTGGAGCATGTAGAAGAGAAGAACCAAATGCTGCTTTTTTTTTTTTTTACCGTTTGTCTTAACGCCCATCAGCTGAATCATTCAGGATATGGACAAACAGAAAACGTAGTCATAAATTTCATACTTTTATGTCTGCCAGAATCAGTTAAAAAAAAAAATAAAATCTGACACATTTTTGCTAACACATTTTTGATGCAGCTTTGGCTCATCTTTTCACTAAATATGTATATTTTTTCGTGAAACTTTAAAAAGGGCTTGGATGCAGTTATATTTATTATTGATTGAAATTTCAGAGAGTTTGGACGATAAGAACTATTCTTTTTTTTTATGTTATGTTATGTTAAAGGACCTGATGCAAAAACAAAAAAAAAAGAACATTTCTTTTACAACTAGATATAAAAAATTTTTAATGCAATTTTTACATGGGCTAACCATTATTTATAACCGATAAAAATTTCAAAGAGTTTGGCCAGCAAGATCTTTTTTTTTTTTTTTAAAACAATCCTATATGAAAAAAAAAGGGTCTTATGAGCACACCACTAAGTAGCAATATTTTTTTTGTGAATTTTTTATTTAAAAATGTAAATTCATGCAAAATCAGGTTAAAGATATAAAATATAAATTTGAGGATTATTTAAGGTTATTATCACAGGCCTGGGTAACATCAGTGGGTCAGCTAGTGATTATATAAAATTCTGTGCCCATATTGGAGAGGTGGTGTTTATTTGCATGATAGGCTTAAAGATTCTTTGAGAATATAATCTAAGAAAACAATTCTTATCTAGCTGTGTTTGTGTCACATATTTTTTAACTTGTGATTTAGGTTCTAGTTGCATACCTGCCAACTACACTAAACTTCCATACAATGTAGGTTAATTTAACCAAGGTTAAACACGTTTCAAACCAGAATTTTTTTAAAGAAATGCAATCAAATAGGTTTCATGTACAAACATGAAACTAAATATATATTTTTTTTTTTCTGATATATTTTCTGGTTAGAAAAGTCTTTAACCTAGATCAAATTGTACGGAAGTTTAGTTGAAAGTGGGCAGGTATGTAGTTGCTAGATTAAGTCCTTGGATAAATGTTACTTGATATAATCACTCTTATGTGAACAAATTTTATACTGCAAATAAGTGCAGAAATAATTATGTGTTTTATTGTGCATAATTTGCATGTTGCTTTGTAATTTGAGTGATAAAATTTATTTACTTCCCCCCCCCCCCCCCCAAAACACCCGTTTCCCCTTTCACTAGTTAATTGGTTCATTTATTAGCATTCTCATTATTTCAGTTTAGTGAGTTTTAGTATAGGTGTTTATTCATTAGTTAGAAATTTTGTATTGTGAGAAAATTTTTACTCGTGCAGTCTCAGGGCAGCAAAGGTGATCCTCCCCTACAGCACAAACTCGATGTACATCTGAATATAATACCCATTTTTAGCAGTTCAGACCCTTCAATTTTGTTTACCAATTTTATGTCTGAATTCCTATCAGTAGTGGAATATCTTGCTTGGGAAGATGAAGATAAAGTCTTTGTGTTAAAAAATCATATAGTTGGCCCAGCGGCTCAAATAGTTAAAACTTTAGGGAAAGAGTCTGATAAGTTCAACAATTTGAAATTTTTTTTACTTGAGCGATTTACTTGCACAGAATCCTCAGCTGCTGTCATGCAGAAATTTTAAACAGACTCTTCCATGTCAGTCAAGGAATTTGTGGCTAAAGTAACTGACATGTCATATAAAATTCTTTTGGTAGAGAGTTGTGATAAGACTGTTGTTGGATCTAGCTGAAAGGTCATGGTGAAGGCTATGTTATTAAGTAACACATGTCCTGAAATTCACAAAAATGTTGCAAAGGATCCCTCTACTCTGGAAGAGATGCTGAAGTATGCTCTTAAAGAGAAATAGGTTGAAAATCTGTTAGAAGCCCTTTTGTCATAAATTTTGCCACCCGGACTACCCCTACCAGTGGGATTACAGATGTGTTGGAGGCACTTAAACGACAAATAGCTTTTTTAGAAGAAAAACTTAAATCCTATATAAACTCCTAAATATTCAAAATAATGACAGACTAAAATGTTTCACATGCTTGGGCCATGGACATTCTGCTAGGAACTGCCCTATCCTGCAGGCTAAGGCTAATAATAGTTCACGAAATAAATTTCAACAACATTCATCTGTATGCAATTCTGTAGCAAATTTCCTGTCTAGAATTATTGAGCAACCTACCCATGAACTTAACACTTTAAATCTTTCTATTGAAGTCTTTTTTTTTTTTTGCTATATGATCATTTATATGTTGAAATCAAATCCTTGAAAAAAAAACTGACCCTAAATGCTTAAATATTATTAAAAAAAAAAATAAGTGACAAACATACGACCTCCTCTAAAAACTTAAAATTCTTCCTTCACTATGATGTTTTGGCTTGTAAAGATGTGAAACTAAAGGTAATACTCTCTTTAAATTGGTTCTTTCCATAAAATCTATCCCTGAGGTTTTGGAATTGATGCATGAATCTCTTGTCAGTTGTTATCCCGGTTATAAAAAAACCTTTGAAACATATAAGTCAATATTAATATTGGCCTGGTATTTTTCTGATATTCATAATTTGGTCACTTCATGTCAAACTTGTTAGGAAAAGTTTGCTCATAAAGTTAAACAGCTTGCACCACTACAGGGATTACAAATTGCTAGCACCCCCTTCTCTAAAGTGTACTCGGATTCAATTTGTCCATTGCCACCAACTTTTAAAGGTGACATATATATTATTGTGTTTATTGATTCATTTTCTAAGTGGCCACAATCATACACTATATCAGGTATCATATCAGAAACAGTAGAGGAAAAGCTCGCTGAATTCATTTCATATCATAGGACCCTCAAGTTTTGGTCACAGACCAAGGTAGAAATTTTATCAGTGCTGCTGTAATGCAGGTATAACAAAAACTTGGAATTATGTGTTACATCCACTTTTTTTCACCCTTTAACGAATGGCGCAATTGAGAGACAGAATGCAACCCTACTTAATGCACTCTTACACATTGTTTCTGAAAATCAATTAGACTGGGACGAAAAATTAAAATTTGTTTTGCTGTTTATGCGTACAGGAGTTCATTCAGTGACAAAATTAACTCTTGCATCTATCGTCTATAGATGCGTACTTAACTTGCTTTATTCATTGTTTATGAGCAATCAGCCTCTAAATTACTCAGATGCACCCTCGTATTACGATATGGTGATCCTGGCTCTAAAAAAAGTTTATAAGAAAGTTCAGAAAAATTTGCAGTCAGCTGCAGCAGTGCAAGAAAAGTAGACAGAAACTGTTATTATGAAAAACTTTCAGGACAGCAATCTTGTTTATCTCTATACACCGGCTTATCTCCCTCATAGAATGATAAACTTTCCAGTCTAAACAAGGGTTCATTCATTATTTTGAAAAAATTAAATGAAGTTGATTTCATGATAACTCCTTTCAAAGACTTATAAAAAAAAGCATGGTATACACAGGGCCTGATTAATGCACGGGCCTCTGGGGCCTCGGCCCACCAATTTCAGGAGCCCACAAATTATGTGGCTGATTTTTTTCCCCTAATCAAATACTTTTCAAATAATATTCTTTTATAAAATATGAAACGTAAAATTTAAATATTCTGAATGACTCAATAAAATTTTTAGAATCTTTTTAACCTAGGCATTTTTACTTGAAAAAGCTAATGACCAAGAACCGAACATGGACTTTACTCACGCTTGATAACTCCCGAATGGTATACTGTGTCTATTGGTTTCAATATAAACAAGGATTTTATAGTGTCAGAATTATAGTTTAAAATAATTACTAGACTGTTAGGAAAAACACAAATTTTATGATTTTGGATAAGGCGAGTTTTGAAAAAGACGTCCTCATTTATTCTGCAACATAAACTGTGGATCATAGATGTTTGTGAATTATACAAATGCTTATTTGAGAAAGTGGACGGTAATTCATTTTCTTGATTATTTTGTAAGTTAAATTTATTTTGTAAACTTGAAACTTTCACCCAAACAACTTTGTCAACTCATCAAATAAACCTACTTTTTTCTCTGAAAGTGTCATCGAAAATGGTGTGGTAGGGGGGGGGGGCAGCAACTTCAGCTTGATCGGGCTCTGGGTATAGATGTAGACAGACTAGCACAAACTGTCAAGCAAAAATATTTACAATCCCTGACAGAGAGCAATAGCAACTGCAGATGGGTCAGCAGATGACGGCATTGTCCCTTCCATTTCCATCTCCTATTCCAAACCCTCTATGGCATTTAGTGAGTAGATATTTTTTCTTCTCTGGGTGAAGAAATTTAGGCAACAGGAATTCAAATATTGCTATGAGACACCTGTAACCAATGCATCTACTAGCATTCAAAGTTTGGACAATACCAATCTATACACTGATCCTACCCCTGTTGTGATAAGGAACAATGGAAATGGAGGATATGCAATGCGAACACTTCCAGCTGTTAACTGTGTAAAGATTAACAGCACAAGATGTAACGCAAAATGAAAATATATTTTTTATCTATAATGGAAGGTTATAAAATGAATGTTTTTCTACCATGATTTTAGTCTTTTGCAACTTATAAAAGGACCACCAAACATATAACCTATGGATTTTTATGAAATTGAAGTATGTTGTAGTGATCCTATACTTAATTATCCTTGTCAAAAAATTCTTTCTAATGGTCTTTTGTTTTTGAAATATGTTAAATTTTATGTTACATTTTAAATACCCAATAGATTAAAGGCAGATTAAGTACTGATTGCTGTGAGGTAAATTTTCACTTGCTAAAACAGTGGACTTGAGTTCAATTCCAGCTTCAGCCATTTTGTTTTATCTTTTTTTCATTTCATATAGTTTAAAATGTAAAATATTGAGTGTGAAGTTTTAAAAGAAATTTTTTATTATTTTATTGTTTATGTAATATTTTCTTCTTATATAGCTTTTTTTAAATGTAATTGTTTCTGAAAAGAAAATTGCTAAATCATTTTTGATATTTTTGGGTCAATGGGTGAACATGTATGAAACCATCTGTAGATAGAAATCAGGAAAACCAGAAAGTGTCAAAGCAGTATTTTTGTATAGTATACATAAAATTAATGAAATAACTCAGAACTTGGTATAAAATATATAGTGAATACAAGAGAAAATACAAAAAATACTAAAACAGCTTTATTTGAGTATCATAAATTTAAAGTGTGTCTGTCAGATATACTTAATAAAGTGTGTCTGTCAGTTGTACTTAATAAAATTATACAAAATGTAAGTGGTGGATATATATTTATTTTAGAAAAATTGGAATTAAAAGTTTTATTGCAGAAAATTTGAAAATAATAAAAAACAATATGGCTATATATCTTACATTAAAGTTTTTTTTTAATTAAAAGCTAATGTTAATTAAAATCCAGTCATACTTGATCAGTTTTATAGTATGGAAAAATTGCAAATAAAAGTTTTTTTTATAGTTAAGCTCTGTTATAACAAGTATGAAAGGAACATACATGCTCATATTTGCTCATTATAACAAAGTTCTTGCAATAAAAGAATTCAATCTTCTGATCAGTTATTCTAATCGGAAATGAGAGAATACATGAATGTTTAAATGAATTAACACATTTGTAGAGGTAACTTCAGTCTTTTAATTAAATGTACAAAAGTAAAATATTAATTATAAATCCAAATTTAACTTTATCCTCGTAATTGTTAATTATTCAAGTAAATGAATAAAGTAAAATGCTATGGAAAAGCGAAAACAAATCACTCTTGCTATTTATTTATTATTATTTGCAGATTCGAAAAAAGTTTCTTATACTCTGCACTTTTTTCAAAATCCCTTTCATCACATACTTTTTGTCTAATTAAACTTATTCACCTTCAGAAAAATCACTGTCACTTACTTCTTTCACTTTTAAAAAAACTTTGACATTCACTTAAAAATCCAAATGTCACACATCTACATCACAATAATCTCCTCATCTTCATCATTTACAGCAAAATTGTAAATGTACTATAAAAAGATGTTTTCTCAAAGAAGTTATTGTTTAAGAATATTTTTTCAACTTTTTGTGGGTTTGTAGATTTTTTGCTCACTATATCCAACATCCACACTTAATAATGAAGTTTCTTGCAATGTATTTTCATATTGGTCCAACCATTTGCTCACTAATTCTTCATTAAAACAGAGTTCTCCTTATATTGAAGTTCACTATAACTGAGTTTGACTGTACTTGGAACTTGAAATAAACAAAATGCATTGTAATTACATATATTTTATCAAAGGTTTTCTTTTTATTCAACAGCTAATGTTACCCACCATTCTTGATCCGTTTTCTTCTTATTTAATATGCATTAATGAAGTTTCTATGCAAGAGACCTGGGTTCTATCCGGCACTATACCAAAATTATTACATTTATACACTTATTTTATAGTTTCATTTACTTTATGAATAGTTTAACATTATTATTCTCCACAGATTTTTTTTTTATAAAACCTTTTTATTTACAAATAAATGTGTTCACATATTATCCTAAATATTGTTGGTGAATTGGCAACTTTCTTTTCATAAAAATTACATAAGAATAGTAGAAATCATACAAAAAAAGTAAAAAATATTTATAAATTGTTAAAAAAATAATAATAAATAAATAAAAAATAAATAAAAATGTCGTAATTTATAGAATTGAACCAAACTCATTGGTACAGGAAACAAAGACTTTATTTTGAAGCCACACGTGGTCCATTTGAATGCAGTGTTACTGGATTTTAACCAGGCCAAAAAAAAGCCAACCAGTTTTTATTTCTTTTTGGTTTTAACCACTTAAAAAAAGCTGGCTTTTATTAAGAAAAAAGGTGGTTTGTAGCTAATTCACATTAAGTGTGTATTAATTTATTTTTAATGCACTCATAAATGTATTCTATTAAAAAAATTATAAACTTCTATTAAATATTATCAAATACATTATGTCTTTGTAACCATCAGAAGGCAATTATGAAGGCATTATGTCTGAAAGAGAGAATGCATTAAATTAGACTCCAAGGAGTGTTTTGAAATTCAATATTATATAATTCAACACATACTATACATTTTAAAGATTGTATTTAATTAAACAATGTCAAATCACCACAGATAAAAAAAGGAAACATTATTCAGTACTTGTCTATTTTCCCATTGACGACTTTCTATAAGAAATAACTGTCAACATATAATGGGATTTAATGGCAAAAATGCATAACATTCATTGCACGTTTGTGATTATCTGCCAATTACCTGTGGTCGAATGCCGCATCTGTGTAACCCAACTATGGAAGATTGTTAGGAAGGTACCACATCGAAAAAAATTTTAAATACTAAACTTGACTCCCATCATAAATGTCATAGGATAAAGCTGTTTGTATCAAAATTCTTTGTTTATAGTTTGTATACTACTGTTAAAGATAAGTTTTCTGGAGCAATGTAATAAACTACAATAATAATGGAAGTTTGGAATGAACAGATTGCTCTTTAATTAGTCAGAAAATGTAAACAGATATAACATTACATATATAATGCACATGAAAATTAGATAAGGCCTTGAAATTGTGAGCCAAAAATATTTTGAACCATCGAACTACATTCCTTTTTTAGTAGATATTTATTCTCTTATTACATTTTTTAAGATTGCATAATTTTTGTTTATACATTTGCAGATAATCTTATATCATACCCATTAATACACACATTTTTTGATAATAGAATCACTTAATCTTGAAAATAGTTTATCACATCAACTTCTATAGGAGGAAGATCCCAGATCTTTATATTTTTTTTTTTTCAAAATGTGAGAGAAAATAGAAAAATAGCAGTTAACTAATATACTTCATTGGAAAAGTTAAACTCATTTATCTACAAATAAATAAAAATGGAACATGTATACATCACATGCTAGTGCTACATTTGAAGTAGTGTGTGTTGTCACCTTTTTGTATTACTGTTTGTTGAGTTTTTTTTTTTAATAGAAGATGGTCGATAGGAAAGTAGACAAGTACCCATTTTTCTTACGTACTGCTATTTACTTTTAAAATTGATTAAAACTAAATAATGTATATGTATTTAATAAATGAAATTATCTGATATAATACTTGAGAACATCCATATTCAGTTAGTAATCAGTCGGTTCTGATGACTTATAAGAAAGAGGTATATATTTTTAAAGTTTTTGTGCCTTTTCTGCTACTAAGCAATTTCATAACTTATTCCAGATAAGGCCATATGAAGAGATTAAATCATAGAAAGATCAATATTGAAAGAGGAATTGTGAAGGAGATAATTAATGAGGAGATTTCAGTACATGTAAGTGTAGAAAAAGAGAGAATAATAATAATAGAAAGAATTGTTCTCAAAATAAAACTTATTGAAATAAAATTTTGAAAAGCTTGTTGCTATTTAAAAAAAATATTCATGCATATTTTATTCACAATACTGTTTTCAATAGTAAGAAATAATGTTTTTTATTAAATGACTTTATGTATGATTTTAAATATTTATGCGAAAAAATAGGTTCATTACATATCAATAGCTGTTAAAATTAGTTAAATATTAAATTATATAACTAAGCAATTATTGTCATAAAGATAAAATCTTTAATTATTTAACAGGGTGTTATATTTACACTGTGGGAGACAGTGTAAACCAAATAAAACAATTTTGCCTTTTTAAAAATCAGCTGACATATTTGCAATTCTGACTACAAATCATTAGCAGCTCCATGTATGTGTTATTCCAATATTATGTCTTTATTATTTAGAAATTATGTAATTTATTAAATTCTAACTCAGTAAGATGTCTTTAGAATTAGTTTAAAAAAACACTTAAAAAATGCAGTTTATAATAAAAATGCTTCACTATATACAGTGAAGCATTTTATACATAAAAGCCAATTTTGACCAAAAAAGCCAGTGAAAACCAATAAAAGCCATCACCGCAGCTTTTTAAAAAAAAAAATTTAGCCACCTTTTTTTTAAAAATCCTGTTTGAAAGTTATCCCTTGGCCAAGATAATTAGAGGTATGATCTCTATAATATATACTTATAAAATTCCATGGCTATGTCTTGCGGTCTTATTCTTAGAATATGCAAGAAATACTTCTTAATATATAAATGTAATACTTAATATATAAGTGTATACATAATGTATACTTTTTAGCTCACAGGCTATCAAAGCCTGAGAGCTAATGTGCCTACAGGTTCTGAATTATGTACATATGTAACGCGATAACTCTTGATAGAAATATCGGATTTGCTTCAAATTTTGTATATAGGTTCATTGTGATAAGGCGCTTCCCTGATTAGTTTTGGGGGTTCATTGGTTAAGTATAAAGGAGGGAATGGGGGGCTAATACCCCCCCCCCTTAATTTATTGTCGATTTCTTTATTTTTCAAGGGACATTATTTTTTGAAATAAGAGTATAATATACAATTAGTGTGAATAGACTGTGAGCTCAACGCCATCAGTTTAACTGTGCACTTTTCTTTTTATTAATATATTTCTGAATGTATAATGTGAAAGAAAATTTAGGAAAAGTTAAAAGATTATCTGTTAATTATTAAGTGCAAACCTTCTTAAAAGTACTGTAAAAGGACTTGTTTTTATTGCAAGGAGATTCATTTATTTAAACTATCAATTTATTATTTTATTGTGCTTATTTTTGCACAGTTTCTATTACTATAATTATTTTAATTATTTTTGCTTCTTTGCTTTATGTAATTATTTATGTATTTTTTGTGGGGGTTTTCTATTTTTATTTTTCTATTTACTTTATCATAATGCTGTTTTATCTTCCATTCCTTCTTATTTTGCATGTTTTTTTTAGTTGTTTTCTGATTAGGTGTTCCTATATCTTTTGTTTTCTTAGTTCTTGTTTTGTGCTATATGGCTATGTCTGTTCTATTTCTTCTTAGTTCTGTGTTTGCTTTTATAATGAGTGTATGTGTTCTAACCTGTAGAAACATCCCTCTTTTTAGACACCCCTCATTTAGTGCAGTTTTGAGTTTTTTCAAAAAAGCACTTTATACTTTAATTACTGTATTTTGCAATTGATTTTGTATTTTTTTTGCCAAATTGTGCTCTTTTTTTTTATATGTTCATATTATTCTGTTTGTTGAGCTTCAAATGTGATATTAGATTTCCCTGAAGTAATTATTAATAATTTGCCAAAAATGAGAAACTTTCTATATGTGAAGGCTTGCATTGGGCTATTTCAAGATTATGGTTGGCTAACTGCATAAAATAGGATGTATTGAAGCATGTAATATTAAGTCCCCCCCCCCTTCCCTGCACTTTTTTTTAAATGACATGTTAGTCTGCTAAAATAATGGTGATTGCTGGGCTTTCAATATTTTCATAAAAAATTATAATTTATATATATCTTCTATCTATCTTGTAATTGTAGAATTTTTTGTCTGACTTTGTCATTTAATTTTTACTTTAATAAATGGCCTATCATTTATGGTAACATGTGTTAGCCTGTCAGAAATTTAAAATTGTATAAAAATGCTCAATAATTTTTTCAAAGAAAATTAAATTTCCTAATAAATTGTTGAATGCTTGTGATTTAGAGATAAATAGGCGAGCATTTTATTTTTTAATGTGCTCTCTATTCTTATAAGAAATATATTTTTTTAGGCTGCCCTTTGTGCATTTCGCATCATTAAGAAAGTTCCAGAATTAATGGAAATGTTCATTCCTGCCACTCGTTCCCTGCTTTCAGAAAAAAATCATGGTAATACTTTTTGGTTTTGAAGATTTGAGTTTACTTTTTGTAATAGTAAAAAAAATTGTATGGTAGTTAACAAAAGGTTTGTTGAATATATTTTTACAATTCTTCCTTTTTTTTTTTTTTTTTCATTTATCAAGAAGTTGCTACAATGAGGAAATAACAAAGAAATCCTCATGAATATTTAAACTATTTGACTTTTTATATGCATATCTTTGCATTGCATGCATGTATGCTTTATTTTATAAAAAAAAATCTTGAACCCTGCAACAAATGTTTCACAAGCAGTTATGTAGATTTAATTGCTTGTGAATTAATTTCACAATGAGGTAAGCTTATGCAATTATACAATCAGCTAAAAAAAAAAAAAAAAAAAAGAGAACATCTCATACATTTTATCTTCAAATTGTCACAAAAAAAAATGGAAATAGCCATTCGATCAGAAATTGTCTTCTTATAATTTATGTTAAAAATAATAAGCTTAGGAGGTTGTCTTCATGGTGTAATTGTACCAAACTCTGAAGTTTTCTTTACAAACACATAATTTTAATCATACATTACATCATAGTTGGCTATTTCGGTAAATTTTACCTTAGGATACTGAACAAGACGTCATTCAGTCAAGTAGTTTAGGAATGCAGGTTTAAAATTTGGAACACTTAATGTTAAATTCATTTGTAATCATTGCAAAACAGACTGCAATGCAGGTAGTATTTTAACATACTCAAAAACTACTTGGCAGGATGAGGTATAATTTTAGATTTGCATATTTGTAGCTGCTAAAAAATGATTTCTGTTTTAAAAAAATAATACATTACAATTCATATTGTTTTCAAAAATTAATAAAAAATATATATTTTTTTGAAATAAATTTTCAATACAAATATGAAACGTTGTAACCTTACCTGCATTGTAATCTGTTGTGGAATGATTGAAAAATGAATTTAACATTAGGAGTTCCAAGCTTTAAACTTGATCAAATGACTTCCCTGTTGGTATCTAAAGGTAAAATTTACCCATTGGATCATCCGAAAAGCCAAATATGATGTCAAAATAAGGTGTTCATATTGAAAATTTCTGATTTTGGTAGAATTTCACTATGAAGACAACCCCTAAGCTTACTTTTTAAACATAAATTGAAAGAGAACATGGTTTCCTGATATCCAGTTGAATAGCTATTTCCTTTTGTTTCTGGGACAATTTTGCTGATTAAAATGTACTGGGGGGGGGGGGGGGGAGAGGTCTTTTTTGGCCAATCCGTTTAATTCTGTTGACCTATTTCAGATAACAGACCAGATGTCTTTGCCAAAAGGATGTCTGAGTGAATTGTGTCTACTGGATTTGTCCAGGATAGCTTAGTTCAAGGATGCCACTTTTTCACTTTACTTGTTTTTTTGTTTGTTTTTTAAATCAATCTGCGTATTTTGCAGAATTGTGAAATTTAAAAATCGCATTGATGTGTGCTGCGAATGAAATAGGCAGCAGCATAATGCAATTAGTTGGCAGCACAGAAAAATTCATGTTGAGAAGAGAAGTTTTGTCCCACTAATTAAATGTATAGCTCAGGGATTACTTAGAGATGCTGTTAGAGAGAGACGCGAGATATAGGTATGTGATTCTTCCGTTATTATTTTTTGGCCGAAGTCGGCAAATAAATTTGTCAATCGGTCGCAAAAAGAACCCTGATAATTTCGTCAAATGATTGCAGAGTAAAATCACAAATCTCATCAATTGCTTGAGGAATAAATTGCCACTTTATGTCAAATGGTCACAGAAAAGAAATGGAAATTACATCAGTCACGAAAAAAAAAAAATTGTCAAACTTTTGCAGAAAAAATTGTGACTTTCGTCACTTGCTCGCGAAAGACGACTGCGAATTTTGTCAAATGCTCATGAAATAAAATCGGCAATTTCATTAATCAGTCATGGATAAAATTGTGAATTCGTCAATCGATCAAGGAAAATAATTGAGAATTTTGTCAAACAATTGCAGAAAAAAAATTAGCAAATTTTGTGAAACTATTGTAGAATAAAATCTCAGCTTAAGAAAAAAAATCAACACTTTCATCAAACAGATATAAAAAAAAAAAAAATGTCACTAGATTGCGCAATAAAATAAGAATTTCATCAATTAGTTGCATAAAAAATCAGGACTTATGTCAAATGATCACAGAAAAAATTACAGATTTTGTCAAGAGGTCACAAGAAAAAAAATCGTGAAATTTGGCTATCAGTCACAAGCTTTGTCATTGAATCAAGAAATGAAATTCATTAATAATTTTCTGCAGCAAAAGTTGCAACGAAGCTTACAGTGTTCGATCTTTCTCAATTATAGACATATTTTTCGTCATGCTAACAAATAATAGTAAAATTCATCACTGAGCATTAACATCCATGATGCATTAACAGCGTTAAAAGAACAGAGAATAAAAGTTAAGGTGAAGGTTTAAAAAAAATAATAAGTTTTTACTTTTCAAGCTAGTTGAAAAATTTTAATTTGTGTACACTGTAAAGAAAGCCAAAAACAATGCAAACAAGCCAAATCAATGCAAAATGTATAACATTTCAACCTGATTTCTTCACATTACAATAACATTTGGGTTACTTAATAGTATTATAGTATAATTAAAAAAATAATAGAAATGTACTTGATAGAAGTCATTTTAAAATGATATTTGAAGTAAAGTAATATATCGTCACATTAAAAAAAGAAGGGTATTTGGTTTATCAAGCTACTATACATACTAATATGCATATAAATTACAATATATTAATACACATAACACCAATACATAATTCTATATTGGTTTCATAATTTAACAAAGTTAAATAATCTTATAGTGGATACTTTTTTATTCTTTTTTCAATTTGATGGAATACCTTAATAGTTTGTTGAATTTCTTCATGAGGGATAGTATATGTTCGACCTGTTGGATTTACAGGATTCACTTTAAGCAGAATGTCTGGCAATTGAATCCACAAAATATCTGGGCTTCCAGGATAAGTAAATGAAGGTGATGGTCCTTCTGGATTGAGGAATATGAGTTTTACTTCATTCATATCTTTTTGTTTTTCTAAAACATAGCCTAACCACCATTTGCCATCGTAAATCGCAGTTACATAACCACATAAATCATTCAAAACAAATTTATCTTTTAGAATTGTTACGGGTTGCTCAACTGATGCCTGTGTAAACGAGAAAGGTTTCACTGATGTTTTTGTTTCACTTGAAGGTATGAAAGCATGCAGTTTTTGAGTGCATGCATAATTTTTTTATACACAAATTAAATTTCATAATTTATCACATTGTAAAGCAACAGAGCAAGTTATTATTAGAAACTCTAGTTAAAGGCCGAGTCACAAGCTCAGCAGCAAGAAGTCAGCAAGAGTTTTTCTGTTTCATTCTTGATCCTGCTTGCACTCAGTATTGTACAGACTCAGCCACTTAAAACTTAGCATACCAAAACAGAACTGATAAGAAATATTGTATGTTAAAAGAAGTTATTTAATTGATAGTTTGTCGTACATAAACTATGTTAAATAATTCAGCTGAATCTTTTATTGCCTCTAGAAGGAAGTTTGTTATAAAATTTATAAAAATAATTTTATTTAAGATTATTTTAAAAACTAATAAAAAAGATCTCTTTGTACTATAATATTATTAAATGAATGGTTAACTATTGATAATTATTAATTATGTGGCAGATTTGCTACAGTCTGAAAGCACCTTATTATCTTGAAAAAAAAAATCTTTTAATGTTATTAGAGTTTATTTAAAAATTTGAATTTGAAATTTAAGAAAATATTTTAAATATAATACCCATTATGATAATTTTAAAGTTCACGACATGAGACTAAAATAGGCCCTTTAGCTCAACTGGATTACTTGCTACAATAAGATTAAAATAAAATTATCTCTTGATGAATTTAGAACTTACTGGTTACTTTATATCCTGTAACCACAGGCATCTAGTTTTAAAATTTTTAATTATACAATGATACTATTAATTACCCCAAATTTTATTGAAACATTAAGAGGTTAGATAGTCTGTGTTGATTTGTTGTGGAATGACTCAGCAGTTTATTTACCATATTTTCCTGGAATAATGCCACACTTACTGTAAAAAAAAAAATTAGTTTAACGCCTCACCCGGTATAACGCCACATCTCGTTTAATGCCGCGTCGGTTATACCCCCACATGGAATATTAGAGCAATTAATTAAAATTATTAACTGATATAAAATAAAACATTTTGAACACAAATAAATAACTTTCGTTTAGTTCTCTTGCTGCACTATGATTTCCGTTAACTTTTGCTAATCTAATAGCATTGAGTTTGAATTTTACTGGGTAGCTACAGTGCTTAGAACTCACATTAGACTACATCTTTTTTTTAAAAATTATATCGGTAAGTAAAAACCAAATAAAAGCATGAGATTCTTAAAACCTTGAATTTATAAGTGTACGTGTACAGAATATTGAAAGTTTAACAAAAGATTACGATTAGTTGAGCTGTTGCCAAACCTTATGTTATTGCTGAAAAAAAATTAATGAACATGGAGTAAAGTAGATCCCCGTAGTTAGGATTCGGTGCTGGCGAAGATTGAAGGAGTGAGAAAATGGGAGGAGTTACTCCTTATATGGCATGCAAGTCCTTCTGACGTGAACTTAAGGAGAGCAATTGTGATTGGATGCAATGTCCGGTCAAAGTGCAATTTTTTACTCCTGAAATTAATCGTTTGTAAACACGCAGATACGTTTCTTCTGTGTGAGACTTTTTTTTTTTTCCACGACAACTTTAGATTATGGATTTTTTTTGTAACCAGATTTCTAAATTTTTAAATAAAGATCGGAAGTACCATTTATAAGCCGCACCTAGTTATTGGCCGTATTTTTGTTTTCAAAATAGTAAAATCGAGTTTAACACCGCAGCGTTATTCCCAGAAAATACGGTACTAAGATATATAGATTTTTACTAACTCCATAGCTATGAAACTTCCCGCAGCTTCTGCCCCCCCTCCCCATATAGAACAGAAAAAGAAAAATTTGTTTCGTGAACTTTACAATAAATAAGATTTTTTCATTAATACTTACTTGTACACGTAAGTTATACAGATTAGTATACAATATATAGGTATGTCACTTAAATTTGTGACTTTTGTATGGAAATTAAGAGCCTACGCTAGTCATGTGAAGAAATGCTCAAGCTAATGTTAAGTCTATGGGAAGGTTCTTGGCAGATTTCTCAATCGCATTTTAATGTTTTGAAATGATTTTTTTTTCATAGGAAAGCTGAGGTCGATCTCTAACGTTGTTAGTGTTTACTTTTTTTTTATTTTGGTTAGTTTTTTTATAAGCGGACATTTTCAATTTTGGAACCAGTTGGAACTGGTTCTGAAAGTGAAAGCACCCTTATATTAAAAAACTGGAACCAAAATTGAAAAAGTAAAAACTATCATCAAAATTATCAAAATTAGATGCCGATGAGGCGACAGAAGATATTAATCTATAATTCTACAATTTTCTATGGTGGTGGTTGTTACAAAATAGTAACTTGTAAGCACTACCCCAAACCAATGAGCGAAATCTGTGATTATTTGTTAATTTTTGTATTTTAATCATTTTTAGTCCAATTTTTGGAACTTTCGGCCCACTGAGGCGACAGAAGATATCAACCCACAGTTTTAAGATTCTGCCCACTTTTTAATAAAGGGAGTTCACAACTTTTCTGCACAACCGCAAAAAGATTTAAGAAATTTGGATTTTTTCGGTACACCCTAGTCTATAGATACCTTTCTCTGGCATATAATCAAATTTTTGTTTAGCTATTCAGAGATGTGCTGGATGTAACTGATGAGCTCTAGCTGTAACAGGAGGCCCAACAGTAGGAATAAAATGGACTGTATCATGTTTTGCTGTTTGATTGTCGGTATTGTTCAACTGGGTAATCTCTCTCTATTTTTTTAGCAGTTCCATACATTCAGTATTGCCAATAATAACCTTAACAATTGAGACATCACATAGACTTGTGTGACCTAAGACTCCTATAATAGGAGCTGATGCACGTCCATTTTGTTTCTGATTATTGGTGCTCAGTTCAGCATCAATCTACCGCAGCCGGAGTTGGGGTTGCCTAAGACTCGGTTCTGATTAGCTTGGTTTTTCGACTGAACTTCAATTTGAGCACCAAATCTGCGAGGATGTGCCAGCCTCTATTATAGGAGCTCTAGTGTGATCACGAGCAGTAAAGTTAGTCACTGGTTCTAATAAATCAACTAGTAAACCAAAATGCTGCAAAAGGTCAGCACCAACAATCAGTTTAGTTACCTCAGCTATGATAAATGACCATTGCAATTTACATTTCAAACCCATATTGTAAGTGCAGATTTTAGTATCATTAGTGGCACACATTGGGAAATCCCTCTTACTAGTATTTTTAACGAAAAATGACTTTGAAAAACATGAAACATCACTGCCAGTGTCTATCAAAAAGCTGGATTTTGTAAACATATCAGTAACATAAAATCTGCAACTCAATCCTATATGTGCAGTAGCTACCACTACTGCTGTGAGCGATGATCATTTTCTGGTTGATAAGTGCATAGAGAAATACACTTTTGTGCCTTTTCCCCGAGATCAAAAATGATATCAACATAGCCACCCCTCTCTATGAGACCTATCCTTTGAATTAAATGAGTTCCCTTGGTATGGTTTCCTAGGTTACTTGGGATAAGAACACGCTCTAACCATCTTTGAAAGTACCTCAACCTGTAATTGCCGCTGATCCAACTGTATATTTTGCTGATTAAACTGTGCTTGTGTAGTCCTTGCGAATCCAAAGAGTTAACACCTACCTGCATGCATTCACAAATCTCATCTTCCATCTCTGCTAATTTATTTAAACCCACAGAGCTGACAGACAGAATTGTCTGTGTCAATACTGGTAACCTGTGAAGCCATAATTTTTTTTTTAAATCGTCAACATGTCCCTCACTTAACTCTTTCAATTTACGCAACAACATTGAGGGGAACCTATCACCCAATTCTAAATCCTCAAGTCATGTCTTCACCTTCTGATTCTATGAAACCTCAAATTCTGATAATAACCATGCTTTAAGAGCACTATACGTTTCCTCTGGCATTTTACAATTGATATTGGAGACAAAAGACAAAGTTTTGGCTTCCAATGAGGCAACAAAATAATAAAATTTAGTTTGTTCAATGGAAATTCCTGCTAATCTAAAACTAGCCTCAAGCTGCAAAAAAAAAAAAAAAATTGCATTACTGGGCCAAAAATTGGCACTCTACTCCATTCATTCTTTTTACTCTCCCTCTCCCCCTTCATTAGTTTTGTTAGGAATGCCATCAATCATCCCTCATAATATCAAAATACATCAACAGAAGTCTCAAAATTCTGAACAAAACCAACCATTCAATCAAAATTCAGAAAAGTTTAAAACATCTAACCATCCCAAAGGATAAATGGAAACAGGAAAAAAAAACAATCTAATGTTTCATACCTTGAAAAACATCAGTTTTGCTTTAAACCTCCGGCAAACCAAAACCATTTTCTGAATGTGATAATCAATAATTCCTTGCTTAATTTTATTGTACCTATATGACTTGCTAACGACAGGTGCAGCAGAAACCGTATCAATGTCATGCTGAACAATATGAGTTAATTCTGGTTTATCAGAAAAACTCCAAATTCATTTCGAAATTCCCTAAACATCACCCTCTCACTAAGACTCTACTACTCTAAGCCCACGGAATCTGGTGATGACTCAGCTTTGTGAGTATTGTCATCACAATCACCAGCATCTTCTAAAAAAAATCCAAACTTATCTCTCTATCTCACATATAATCAACATCAATTATGCAATGTGCACACCTTCAATAACTTGTAATTACCAACCTGTTTTCACTGAACAAATTTCAACAACTAATTCAATAACTGCTTTATTCACAGAAGCTGACCCCTGAGCAAAATGAACCACAAGCCTCGAATGCTTCAACTTCTTATAACTAAAATGCTTTATTATAAATAGAAAATGTAATGAAATACTGCTTTGTTCTCGTATCAAAGAAATTCTTAACTACAATCCTAACCAACACAATTAATAACTCAGGAAGTTCAACTGGGTTTACTGTCACAATATGTAAATCAACAGAAGGCTTTTGCTGCTTAACATGTGACTGTACAACTTCTGACCTACAGCCACTTATCAGCTTTACCAACATGACCTTCTAACACAGCGGTTCCCAACCTGGGATACGCGTACCTCTGGGGGTACGTGAAAATTACATTGGTAAAGGCAGAAAAGCAAAAAAAAAAAGTTAAAATGGAAACAGATAAACAAAACTGTAAACTTTTCTTTTACAATGAAAAACTTGTGTAAAAGTAAAATAGGTTATTTTCATAAAATGAAGAAAATGCCAAAACTCAGCAATTGATTGATTATTCGCTGCCATAATATCTGCAAACACCTAACAATATCTTGCATGTAACTCCCTCCACCTCCTTTCCTCTTAATATTCTTTTCATTCTTGAAATTTGTAGATAAAACATGAATCATATCGGGAATTAATTGAACCCACTTGAAAGCTGGTCATCATTTGAGTTTTTAACAAGGCAGCATTAGTATAAACTCATTAACATATATCAATGGGAGTAGCTTCATTCCTTCTTTTTGAGTGCTTAACTTGAAATCTTTAGCTAATATTTAGTGTTTTGGGAGACATTAATGTTGATACCTCGTTGTGGTTCAAAAGGGATAAGTGATTGAAAACTGGAATACTAAAGAGAACTGCATCTAACATTGGTAACTAGCATACGAACATTACTAACGAATGAAAACAAAAATATTTGGGACCGATGTGAGAAGGGGTACGCATAAATTAAAAATCTAAGCAAGGGGTATGTGAGAGGAAAAAGGTTGGGGGAACCGCTGTTCTAACAGATCGCCTTGCCACATTACCTCTATCCTCAATGCTCTTCACCACAATTAACTACCTTAAATGAGAAACAGGGTGAGGGGAATTCCTATCCTGAACTACACGTCTCTTGTAATTACCAAAACTTCCTCTATTACTGCCATTACTTCTACATTTATCGCCATTATCATCACTCCTATAATTACCAATATTACATCTTAAAATTATTACAATTATCTCTAGAAGTATTACCTCTATCAATATCGCAGTTTCCATAATTTCTAACCTCATTTCTATAATCATTACCATATCTAAACTCTTGATTTCCTCCTTAAAACCCTCTAAAATAATTTCTATTCCTTTCACATGAAAATGAATTAAACTGATTATTATGAAACATCCTGAATTCTTCAGCATGATCAGAGTTATGCCTTTCAATAGCAGTTCATATAACTCGGAGTTCTTAGGTGCTCTTATCTCAATATAATGTTGAATATACACATGGAAAAGAGGTAAAACTATATCTCAAAGTTCCCCAAAAGTTAAATCTAGCCCTAACTTATTCTTTAGTTCTAATTTATTCAAATAAAACTTGTATGCTTTCTGAATAATAGTTTGTTTATTACAATAAAAGTCTCTATGTAATCCACTTTTATCTCTAATGACTAGGGAAACTTTCTTTAACTCTATTACATTTTGCTGATAACGCTGGGTGGGCTCCATTACTTATACCAATATTATCTAGAAGTAGTAGGGAAAAGAGAGTTCGGGCTCAGCCGGAGGATTTGAGGATCCGCTCCTCCGACCGCTCCTCCGGCTGAAACGATCCTCCGGCTGCACCGATCCTCCGGAGAGGAAAAATAATTTTCTACTGTAACAGAAGGGGTGAAAATAAGAACTCTAAGAAGAGGTTTAATAGACAAGATTATCATACTATAAGATGAATATTGATTTTATATACTAATTTTGAATGACAAACACCTTAATGAGTATCACTAATTAAGCGAAACAAAGAAAAATACCAACTTTAACAAAAAAAAGCGGATTCCTTAAGAATTTTTCAAGTATAAGATGACGATATCAACTTATATGAAGAAATTTAAACTTACATTTTAGTTTTTGAACAATGGACACCTTAATGAGAATAATAATTAAGCAAAATAAAATAACAATTTTAACGAAAAAGTTGATTTCTTATGAATTTTTCAACTATAACATGAGAATATCAAACTATAAGATGGATTTTAAACTTATATTATAGTTTCTGAATAATGGACACCTTAATGAGTATAATAATTAAGCAAAAGAAAATATTACTTTTAACGTAAAAAGCTGATTTTTTAAGACTTTTTCAAATATAAGATGAGGATATCAAATCATAAGCCGTAGATTAAACATATATATTAATTTTGAACGACGAACATCTTAATGAGTATTACTAATTAGACAAAACAATCGAAAAAATATCAATTTTAAGGTATAAAGCTGATTTTTTAAGAATTTTTCAAGTATAAGATGATAATATCAACTTAAAAGAGGAAATTACACTTATATTTTTTAGTTTTTGAACCGTAATACACAGAAAATATTCAAAATTTGAATGATTTTTACCAAATTAATTGATTTTTTCATACAATAATAAGTGTTTTAGCAGCAATTACATAATTTTATTGTATATAACTGATAACTGTACATAATATAATCTTTTTATATCATTTAGACTTGAAATAAGAACCATGCGTAAGTAAAAAAACAGATGTTTCTTTATTCTCAATACGCAAACTTTTTTTTTCATTCCCCAACTGTAGCACTTATGAGGGATGGCAATAATCCAACCCCCCCACATTCTAAGAAAAGGGGAGACATAACAATGACCGTCTAGGTCACAACTTTTACTTTGACGTAATATAAATATTATTCACTATCAATGTTTACAAAAAATCCATGTTGGGTGATAGATATGTGTCATATTTTAATAAAGATTACCCTTTTCCACCTTCTTAACGATTGCTAATAATTATACAAAACAAAAAAAATATCGATTTTTAACAAAAAAAGGTGAATTTTAATGAATTTTACACACGTTTTCGGTATTATTATACACTAACACATAGGATTTTATTTCTTAGATGATTACAATACAGAGAAAATTATATACCTTTAGATTACTTTACGTGAAAAACTTCATAGTAATTATATAAACTCCTGTTTACATCACTAATTTACATATGAAAATAAGGATTTATAGGATAAAATAAATAATCTTAACTTATACTTACTAATTTTTATGCAATTCCAATGATTTTATACCATGTTTTACAGGAGTTTTATATTAACTTCCAATATTTTCCATAATAAGATTAAATATATTCTATCACAGAAATAACACTATCTAAATTTTCACTTAAACTATTATTCTAAGTATTGATATCCACTTATAGCTTTGCTTTACGTAAACTTTTACCTGCAATCATGTGAACTTATATAATAATTACCCTGCTTACGCATATCGAATTTAGTAAACAACATTCTTTTCTACACGAATACACGAACCTTTTTTAATTTTTCCAATTTTAACAGAATATT
Source organism: Maratus michaelseni (assembly GCA_963931845.1). Lineage (NCBI taxonomy): Eukaryota > Metazoa > Arthropoda > Arachnida > Araneae > Salticidae > Maratus > Maratus michaelseni. Next base: position 345,269,998 of record OZ007586.1, read on the forward strand.
CCTAAATATAAACTTTTATTTCAAATAGCCTAGTTTATGAAAACAATATGTAGTACCAAATATTAGACAACATTTTAACCCGAACTTAGATACTTTTCACATACCTATTTTAACATAACTTAGATGATTTAATATTATTTTACCCATTTCTTTCAGAAATATACATATAAAATTATGGATTTACCGAGTAAATATCCAATTTTAGCTTTCACTTAACAATTTTTTACACCATTTCAGTGATTTCATGTCACAGAAACAAAAAAATAATTGAATACAGACGCGAGTAAATAATATCTGTATTGTATTTTCCATTCAAAGATTTGAAACTCAAGTTAAAATTTATGTTATAAGCATTGATATCCACTTTTAGTTATACTTTTACTTGAAACCATATGAACTTGTAGAACCTTGCTTACGCATATGGAGTTTAGTACACACTGTTATCTAAATGAATATGAATACCTTATTGTTTTAAATTTTCCAATTTTAACAGAATATGCACGAATATAAACTTTAAGTTTATCCAAACATTTTATTTCAAATACCCTAGTTTATGAAAACGATACATATTACCAAATATTAGACATTTTAACATAAACTTAGATACTGATCACATACCTATTTTAGCATAACTTATTAACATGCAATAGCATTTTATCCATGCCTTTCAGAAATATACATATAAATATATGGATTTAACGAGTAAATATCCAATTTTAGCTTGCATTTAGTGATTTTTTTTACACCATTCCAATGATTTAGAGCTATTTTATATCACAGAAACGGAAACATATTTGAACATAAACGCCTATAAAATAATATTTGAACTGTGTTTCCTATTCAAAAATTCAAATCTCAAATTAAAATTTATGTTCTATCACTTATCAACTATTTATCCCACATAATTTTTACCACAGAAACATCGTAGAAATTAAATATACGTTAAATGAAAATAATAAATTGTAAGTACCTAAAAATATCAAACACAAAATCTATTAATTAAAACTTAAAAAATTAAAAAAAATTAAAAGTTTTTACGAAGTTGAAAAAAAAAATTACAAATGAAAAAAAAAAATTTACAAAAAAAAAAAAATAGTTTTTACAAAAAAAGTTTAAAAAAAATATTTTACAAAAAAAAAAGAAAAAAAGTTTTTTACATAAAAAAAAGAAAAAAAAAATTACAAAGGTTTACAAAAAGTACCCATTAGTTACAAAAATATATTACAAAAAGTACCCATTTTTTAAAAATTTAAAAAAAATTACAAATTTTTTTAAAAATTAGAAGTTTAATTGCTATTATTACCACTATCACCTCCCAGAATTTAGCAGCCTAGACTTTTGTACACTATATATTTTTAATACTATAAAGAAAATTTCAACTGCAATTGTACCAACACTATTATTAAGTTCGCATAAACCAAATTTTATACTGTATTTAGCGAATTTCCAATTAACATCTTCCGTGTAGAGTAACTTTTTCCTCTAACATTTGAAATCGTGTATATCTGCTACTTTCATATTTATAATTAATATTTCAGAATTAAGACCATACTAACCATTTTAATATAAGACCATATTTAAGCAAGATTCCATGATAAAGCTTATTATACTGATTATTTTTATTTAGTACGCATGCGCAGTTTTGTCACATGATCACTTTAACTGATGATAATATAAAATTTTTAAAAGTGATGCAGATGTTCTCATTTCCCAAGTCAAATTCTTGCAGATGACTATTCAGATGACTGTATATGTATAGCTCTAGTAAATGTCCTGATTTTAACCCAGTTGGGGAAACAATTTCTCTGTTAACGAATAAAGTAAGTTGTACTATATCATTGTAAAACATCAATAAATGATTATTTATCTATTATATCTTTTCTAAGTATATAATTATATTTCTTTTATTGTATAGATGTTACACCAAGATGAATCAAAACAGCAGAAACTCTCTTTACCAGAAATGGATACCCCGGATGATTCATCGTCAAAACATGTAGAGTTAAAGAATAATATACATGTGAGTACTTATATGTGATATATTAGAATACATATATTAAACATAATTAGAGTGAATTTACAATAAAATATTGTACCAGATGTTCTATAAAATATAATGTTTTTTCGTCTATAGTGTTTGAAGGAATTCTAAATACAAGGTGATTCATAAAAGATGGGCAGAACTTTAAGGGGTTATAGTACACTTAAAGACAAATAATATTAAATAGGAGACTAAGGGTCCCAGACGTATTCCCAAGGAGATAGGGGGCATTAAAGTTTAGGGTCCAAAATTTCAAATGATTATAAAACATGGAAAAATTGGTCGATTCGTTTGCGGTTTTTGCAAAAAATTTTCTTTATGCCAGTATTTTCTTGAAATAAAATTTTAAAGTTCAATTTCAAAAAATGCCGATAGGGGGCGCTTTAGACTTTGGAGTAACAAACAACTATTTTTTAACGTTATTTTTTGTATTTCTTTAAATGATTTCGAAAGCTTAGACTTAAACTTAAATTTTGATCTAAAAATCTGAGTCCTAACGAGTAGTTAAGTAGCGTAAACTGAAATTTGAAATTTGAAACCCTTCTCCCCCCCAGAACAAAAATCAGTTATTCCCGATCTTTGTGTCGTAGATTAGGCTCTAACTACTGCCGCGTTTTGCTAAAATTATTCTTTATGTCAGTATTTTCTTGAAAATAAATTTTAAAGAAAATTTTCAAAAAATTCCGATAGAGGGCACTTTAGACTTTGGAGTAACGAACAACTATTTTATACCGTTATTTTTTGTGTCTCATTAAATGCTTTCTAAAGCTTAGACTTAAACTTAAATTTTCAGCTCAAAATCTGAATCGCTGAGCGTGGTTCAGTAGCGAGGGGAGGGGGTTCAAATTTCAACTTCTGAACATAGTTCAGTTTGCACTACTTAACCATGCCCAACGATTCTGTGCTGTGATACGAGGCAAAAATACAACTTTCGTCAAGGACTGCATAGTCTGAATTCACTCATAAAGGCACTGGCACAGTTGAAAACGTCGCTCATGCAAACGTTACAGCTCCATTCCTGACGCTAGTCACCGGGTGAAGAAGGAAACAGAAAGTATGCAAATGTCAAATGGGGAAGAAGAAGAACACGTATGCAAAATTTCGACACGATTCAGGCATAAAAACCACTGAACGGTGAGTCAAGTGTAAGTCGCTGTAGTAATGAATCGGAAGATGGTGCCCTTCACGAATAAGGAAAAGGCTGAGATGCATTTAATTTACGGAGCGGCAGATGGAAATGGTGCAGAGGCACAACGAATGTACGGAGAGCGATTTCCTAACAGGCGGTTGCCTAACCGCAAAACTTTCGAGCGCTTGCACAGACAGTTGTGTGAGACGGGATCATTTCTCGCTTCCCGGTCGAATGCAGGTCGTGCAAAAAAGGACGAATCAGTAGTTGTTGCAGAAGCCATTCTGGATGTAGTAGCGGCGCAGCCAAGTACAAGTACACGAACAGTGGCTAGCCAGGTGGATACCTCACAGTCCACGACTTGGAGGGTACTGAAGGATGAACATTTGCTCCCGTTTCATGTGCAACGAGTCCAGAAACTGTCTCCAGGGGATTATCCAAATCGTATTGAATTCGCCCGCTGGTTTCTGCAGCAGAACGCGCTAAATCCACATTTTGGACGAACTGTGCTTTTCACCGATGAATGTACCTTCACACGTGAAGGTACATTTAACACACACAATGCACATGTATGGGCGGATGTCAATCCACATGCTACGTATCCACATGCTCATCAGAGACGCTTTTCTATCAATGTTTGGGCAGGAATCCTCGGAGACCACCTAATCGGACCGTACCTTCTTCCTGAACGCCTCAACGGTAAAACATACCTCACATTTCTGCAACATGTGCTGCCAGACCTGTTAAACGTTGTTCCTCCACGCATCCGGCGGGTCATGTGGTTCCAGCACGATGGAGCGCCAGCCCATTACGTACGAGACGTCCGCAACTATCTGGACATCACATTTCCGAACAGATGGATTGGTCGAGGTGGTCCTGTTGCTTGGCCTGCTCGCTCGCCAGATCTTTCACCCCTCGATTTCTTTTTTTGGGGACGATTGAAGGCTCTTATGTATGAGACACCCATTGAATCCCCCGAGGAACTGGTCGCCAGACTTTCCGCCGCTGTAGGGGAAGTGCTCGAAAAGCCTGATGTTTTCGCGAATGTTCGCCGTTCCATTCGTCGCCGTTGTTCTGCGTGCATAACCTCTGGTGGTCACAATTTTGAACATTTATTGTGATTACATGTTAATAAATATGCTTTGGTAACATAATCCTAATTTGTGTCTTTTTACCTCGTATCACAGCACACAATGTGTGGACATGGTAAACTGAACTGTGCTCAGGAGTAGAAATTTCAAACCCCTCTCCCCAGAAACTTAACCACGTCTAACGATTCAGATTTTGGGCTGAAAATTTAAGTCTAAGCTTTAGAAAGCATTTAATGAGACACAAAAAATAACGGTATAAAATAGTTGTTCGTTACTCCAAAGTCTAAAGCGCCCTCTATCGGAATTTTTTGAAAATTTTCTTTAAAATTTATTTTCAAGAAAATACTGACATAAAGAATAATTTTAGCAAAACGCGGCAGTAGTTAGAGCCTAATCTACGACACAAAGATCGGGAATAACTGATTTTTGTTCTGGGGGGAGAAGGGTTTCAAATTTCAAATTTCAGTTTACGCTACTTAACTACTCGTTAGGACTCAGATTTTTAGATCAAAATTTAAGTTTAAGTCTAAGCTTTCGAAATCATTTAAAGAAATACAAAAAATAACGTTAAAAAATAGTTGTTTGTTACTCCAAAGTCTAAAGCGCCCCCTATCGGCATTTTTTGAAATTGAACTTTAAAATTTTATTTCAAGAAAATACTGGCATAAAGAAAATTTTTTGCAAAAACCGCAAACGAATCGACCAATTTTTCCATGTTTTATAATCATTTGAAATTTCGGACCCTAAACTTTAATGCCCCCTATCTCCTTGGGAATACGTCTGGGACCCTTAGTCTCCTATTTAATATTATTTGTCTTTAAGTGTACTATAACCCCTTAAAGTTCTGCCCATCTTTTATGAATCACCCTGTATATGCATTTATTTCTCTTGCAGATGTATTCCACTTCTAACAAATACTTTTCAAGTAAATGGAATTTAAAAGAACATATACAAGTCCATACTAGTGAAAAACCATATACTTGTAATCATCGTCAAAAATTATCTACAAGAAAGCGTGAATTATCTTTTACTAGAAAATACAGACCATCAGTTCATATGAAAACACATCCTGTTAAAAAATTGTTTCAGTGTGAAAAGTGTGAGAAAATATTAGTTATTCGTAATAAACTGAATAGACATATGACTGTTATGTTGAACTTGTCGAAGACAGTATCCCAAATCATATTGAAGATGGATATTCAAAAATTAACCAGTAGTTTGAAGAATTTAACAGTCAAAGATCAGATTGGATACTTCGAAAAATTGACTGTATAGAACATAAACCAACATAACATTTACCCAAGCTACTCATGCAGCATTATTGATTTGACATATGATATCCAAAAAGTGAAATTTGTAAAGAAAAATCCAAAGTGTTGTAAAGAATTTTATTGATATAATTGATAAAATGTATTGAAGAGAAATTGATATAAATGTAGACAATATTCACAATGTATTGTTTAAATACCCATAATAATAAAAAATGTATCTATACACATCTGTGTTTATTTTTATAAAACATATTTCATTGTTAAAATGCATTGTATGATTTTTAACATGAAATTTCTACATGACAGTAAATAACTAATTTTGCTTTACGTAAGACTTGAGATTTATCATAACTTGTTCAACGAAAGAACATTTTCCCCAATGAATATCCAGTTTACACACATACATATGAAAATCAACTTTTGATAATACTATACATCAGAGTAATGAAAAATATATAAAATTCATTAAAAAAAATGTTTTTACAAATAAAAAATTAAAAAATTTTTACAAATTTAAAAAAAAAAGTTTTTTTACAATTAAAAAAAAGTTTTTACATATATAAAAAAAAAGTTTCTACAAACTAAAAAAAAAAAAGTTATAAAAAAAAGTTTAGAAAACTAAAAAAAAAAAAAATTAACAAAAAAAAAAATTTCATGTTTTTCTAAAAATATTTACATATTAACAAAAAATTACTGAAAAGTCAGAACCAGACCTATGTCTAATATAGCATTTTTTCGACTTCAGTTGTTAAAATCATAGTGTTAGCGCTGTGAAAATACAAAATAATACCTTCAAATGGTAATCTATGTTGGATCCAATATATGGTATATTAAGAAACATTTGTGATTTCGGCAAATTAAATATGCATGAGAAAACCATTAATGTATCAGCAACTGATGGGACTCATTTTGCTGATGTTATATCAATCTATAAATCTGGAAGTTACCGACAGTAACAGTAACCAAAGACTAACAGATAGAGATGCTTTAAGGGTGTTGACATTACAGACAGATACAAGAAACAATTTATATCAGTCTTAATCAAATAAAAAAGCTTCAGAGTTTCCTTTAGATTTACCTACTGAAGTGTAGATATCTGAAACAGTTGAATGGGGTTTCATTTTCTTTCCTTGAAGGTAAATATTTTATTGGTTGTGTAATTTGAAATCAGTCGTTGTAGAATGTCGTGAATTTTTCAAGTCATAAGCAGATACACATGTTTAAGTTATACTCCGATATGAATTCTCGGTTCATTTTCGACTCATCGTATAATTTACTTGTATGCATAGCTATCCGAAATCAGCAGTATTCATCACTTGAAGTGATAACATAAACTAAAAGTCCGCGATACCCATTATCTGTATGCTTTGCTGTTATATTAGTCACTTCTGAACCGATGGATATGTTTTCAGTTATCTACACTTCAGTAGGTAAATCTAAAGGAAACTCTGAAGCTTTTTTATTTGATTAAGACTGATATAAATTGTTTCTTGTATCTGTCTGTAATGTCAACACCCTTAAAGCATCTCTATCTGTTAGTCTTTGGTTACTGTTACTGTCGGTAACTTCCAGATTTATAGATTGATATAACATCAGCAAAATGAGTCCCATCAGTTGCTGATACATTAATGGTTTTCTCATGCATATTTAATTTGCCGAAATCACAAATGTTTCTTAATATACCATACATTGGATCCAACATAGATTACCATTTGAAGGTATTATTTTGTATTTTCACAGCGCTAACACTATGATTTTAACAACTGAAGTCGAAAAAATGCTATATTAGACATAGGTCTGGTTCTGACTTTTGAGTAAATTTTTGTTAATATGTAAATATTTTTAGAAAAACTTGAAATATTTTTTTTTTTGTTAAATTTTTTTTTTTTTTTAGTTTTGTAAACTTTTTTTTTATAACTTTTTTTTTTAGTTTGTAAAAACTTTTTTTTTAACTTTGTAGAAACTTTTTTTTATATATGTAAAAACTTTTTTTTAATTTGTAAAAACTTTTTTTTAATTGTAAAAAAACTTTTTTTTTAAATTTGTAAAAATTTTTTAATTTTTTATTTGTAAAAACATTTTTTTTAATGAATTTTATATATTTTTCATTAATCTGATGTATAGTATTATCAAAAGTTGATTTTCATATGTATGTGTGTAAACTGGATATTCATTGGGGAAAATGTTGTTTCGTTGAACAAGTTATGATAAATCTCAAGTCTTACGTAAAGCAAAATTAGTTATTTACTGTCATGTAGAAATTTCATGTTAAAAATCATACAATGTATTTTAACAATGAAATATGTTTTATAAAAATAAACACAGATGTGTATAGATACATTTTTTATTATTATGGGTATTTAAACAATACATTGTGAATATTGTCTACATTTATATCAATTTCTCTTCAATACATTTTATCAATTATATCAATAAAATTCTTTACAACACTTTGGATTTTTCTTTACAAATTTCACTTTTTGGATATCATATGTCAAATCAATAATGCTGCATGAGTAGTTTGGGTAAATGTTATGTTGGTTTATGTTCTATACAGTCAATTTTTCGAAGTATCCAATCTGATCTTTGACTGTTAAATTCTTCAAACTACTGGTTAATTTTTGAATATCCATCTTCAATATGATTTGGGATACTGTCTTCGACAAGTTCAACATAACAGTCATATGTCTATTCAGTTTATTACGAATAACTAATATTTTCTCACACTTTTCACACTGAAACAATTTTTTAACAGGATGTGTTTTCATATGAACTGATGGTCTGTATTTTCTAGTAAAAGATAATTCACGCTTTCTTGTAGATGATTTTTGACGATGATTACAAGTATATGGTTTGTCACTAGTATGGACTTGTATATGTTCTTTTAAATTCCATTTACTTGAAAAGTATTTGTTACAAGTGGAATACATCTGCAAGAGAAATAAATGCATATATTTAGAATTCCTTCTAACACTATAGACGAAAAAACATCACATTTTATAGAACATCTGGTACAATATTTTATTGTAAATTCACTCTAATTATGTTTAATATATGTATTCTAATATATCACATATAAGTACTCACATGTATATTATTCTTTAACTCTACATGTTTTGACAATGAATCATCCGGGGTATCCATTTCTGGTAAAGAGAGTTTCTGCTGTTTTAATTCATCTTGGTGTAACATCTATACAATAAAGAAATATAATTATATACTTAGAAAATATTTAATAGATAAATAATCATTTATTGATGTTTTACAATGATATAGTACAACTTACTTTATTCGTTAACAGAGAAATTGTTTCCCCAACTGGGTTAAAATCAGGAAATTTACTGGAGCTATACATATACAGTCATCTGAATAGTCATCTGCAAGAATTTGACTTGGGAAATGAGAACATCTGCATCACTTTTAAAAATTTTATATTATCATCAGTTAAAGTGATCATGTGACAAAACTGCGCATGCGTACTAAATAAAAATAATCAGTATAATAAGCTTTATCATGGAATCTTGCTTAAATATGGTCTTATATTAAAATGGTTAGTATGGTCTTAATTCTGAAATATTAATTTTAAATATGAAAGTAGCAGATATACACGATTTCAAATGTTAGGAAAAAGTTACTCTACACGGAAGATGTTAATTGGAAATTCGCTAAATACTGTATAAAATTTGGTTTATGCGAACTTAATAATAGTGTTGGTACAATTGCAGTTGAAATTTTCTTTATAGTATTAAAAATATATAGTGTACAAAAGTCTAGGCTGCTAAATTCTGAGAAGTGATAGTGGTAATAATAGCAATTAAACTTCTAATTTTTAAAAAAATTTGTAATTTTTTTAAAATTTTGTAAAAAATGGGTACTTTTTGTAATATATTTTTGTAACTAATAGGTACTTTTTGTAAACCTTTGTAATTTTTTTTTCTTTTTTTTATGTAAAAAACTTTTTTCTCTTTTTTTTTTTTTTTTTTTTGTAAAATATTTTTTTAAAACTTTTTTTGTAAAAACTATTTTTTTTTTTTGTAAATTTTTTTTTCATTTGTAAAATATTTTTTTAAAACTTTTTTTGTAAAAACTATTTTTTTTTTTTGTAAATTTTTTTTTCATTTGTAAATTTTTTTTTTCATTTGTAATTTTTTTTTCATTTGTAATTTTTTTTTTTTAACTTCGTAAAAACTTAAAATTTTTTTTAAGTTTTTAAGTTTTAATTAATAGATTTTGTGTTTGATATTTTTAGGTACTTACAATTTATTATTTTCATTTAACGTATATTTAATTTCTACGATGTTTCTATGGTAAAAATTATGTGGGATAAATAGTTGATAAGTGATAGAACATAAATTTTAATTTGAGATTTGAATTTTTGAATAGGAAACACAGTTCAAATATTATTTTACAGGCGTTTATGTTCAAATATGTTTCCGTTTCTGTGATATAAAATAGCTCTAAATCATTGGAATGGTGTAAAAAATCACTAAATGCAAGCTAAAATTGGATATTTACTCGTTAATCCATATATTTATATGTATATTTCTGAAAGGAATGGATAAAATGCTATTGCATGTTAATAAGTTATGCTAAAATAGGTATGTGATCAGTATCTAAGTTTATGTTAAAATGTCTAATATTTGGTAATATGTATCGTTTTCATAAACTAGGGTATTTGAAATAAAATGTTTGGATAAACTTAAAGTTTATATTCGTGCATATTCTGTTAAAATTGGAAAATTTAAAACAATAAGGTATTCATATTCATTTAGATAACAGTGTGTACTAAACTCCATATGCATAAGCAAGGTTCTACAAGTTCATATGGTTTCAAGTAAAAGTATAACTAAAAGTGGATATCAATGCTTATAACATAAATTTTAACTTGAGTTTCAAATCTTTGAATGGAAAATACAATACAGATATTATTTACTCGCGTCTGTATTCAATTATTTTTTCGTTTCTGTGACATGAAATCACTGAAATGGTGTAAAAAATTGGTAAGTGAAAGCTAAAATTGGATATTTACTCGGTAAATCCATAATTTTATATGTATATTTCTGAAAGAAATGGGTAAAATAATATTAAATCATCTAAGTTATGTTAAAATAGGTATGTGAAAAGTATCTAAGTTCGGGTTAAAATGTTGTCTAATATTTGGTACTACATATTGTTTTCATAAACTAGGCTATTTGAAATAAAAGTTTATATTTAGGAATATTCTGTTAAAACTGGAAAAATTAAAAAAGGTTCGTGTATTCGTGTAGAAAAGAATGTTGTTTACTAAATTCGATATGCGTAAGCAGGGTAATTATTATATAAGTTCACATGATTGCAGGTAAAAGTTTAAGTAAAGCAAAGCTATAAGTGGATATCAATACTTAGAATAATAGTTTAAGTGAAAATTTAGATAGTGTTATTTCTGTGATAGAATATATTTAATCTTATTATGGAAAATATTGGAAGTTAATTAATATAAAACTCCTGTAAAACATGGTATAAAATCATTGGAATTGCATAAAAATTAGTAAGTATAAGTTAAGATTATTTATTTTATCCTATAAATCCTTATTTTCATATGTAAATTAGTGATGTAAACAGGAGTTTATATAATTACTATGAAGTTTTTCACGTAAAGTAATCTAAAGGTATATAATTTTCTCTGTATTGTAATCATCTAAGAAATAAAATCCTATGTGTTAGTGTATAATAATACCGAAAACGTGTGTAAAATTCATTAAAATTCACCTTTTTTCGTTAAAAATCGATATTTCTTTTGTTTTGTATAATTATTAGCAATCGTTAAGAAGGTGGAAAAGGGTAATCTTTATTAAAATATGACACATATCTATCACCCAACATGGATTTTTTGTAAACATTGATAGTGAATAATATTTATATTACGTCAAAGTAAAAGTTGTGACCTAGACGGTCATTGTTATGTCTCCCCTTTTCTTAGAATGTGGGGGGGTTGGATTATTGCCATCCCTCATAAGTGCTACAGTTGGGGAATGAAAAAAAAAGTTTGCGTATTGAGAATAAAGAAACATCTGTTTTTTTACTTACGCATGGTTCTTATTTCAAGTCTAAATGATATAAAAAGATTATATTATGTACAGTTATCAGTTATATACAATAAAATTATGTAATTGCTGCTAAAACACTTATTATTGTATGAAAAAATCAATTAATTTGGTAAAAATCATTCAAATTTTGAATATTTTCTGTGTATTACGGTTCAAAAACTAAAAAATATAAGTGTAATTTCCTCTTTTAAGTTGATATTATCATCTTATACTTGAAAAATTCTTAAAAAATCAGCGTTATACCTTAAAATTGATATTTTTTCGATTGTTTCGTCTAATTAGTAATACTCATTAAGATGTTCGTCGTTCAAAATTAATATATATGTTTAATCTACGGCTTATGATTTGATATCCTCATCTTATAGTTGAAAAAGTCTTAAAAAATCAACTTTTTTCGTTAAAAGTAATATTTTCTTTTGCTTAATTATTATACTCATTAAGGTGTCCATTATTCAGAAACTATAATATAAGTTTAAAATCCATCTTATAGTTTGATATTCTCATGTTATAGTTGAAAAATTCATAAGAAATCAGCTTTTTCGTTAAAATTGTTATTTTATTTTACTTAATTATTATTCTCATTAAGGTGTCCATTGTTCAAAAACTAAAATGTAAGTCTAAATTTCTTCATATAAGTTGATATCGTCATCTTATACTTGAAAAATTCTTAAGGAATCCGCTTTTTTTTGTTAAAGTTGGTATTTTTCTTTGTTTCGCTTAATTAGTGATACTCATTAAGGTGTTTGTCATTCAAAATTAGTATATAAAATCAATATTCATCTTATAGTATGATAATCTTGTCCATTAAACCTCTTCTTAGAGTTCTTATTTTCACCCCTCCTGTTACAGTAGAAAATTATTTTTCCTCTCCGGAGGATCGGTGCAGCCGGAGGAGCGGTGCCTCCGGCCGGAGGAGCGGATCCTCAAATCCTCCGGCTGAGCCCGAACTCTCTTTTCCCTACTACTTCTAGACATAATACTGCACCTCCTTTCAACGAACCTTTTAACAATAGATATTTATTTTTATGATACTATTAAATGAAATAGGTTCTTCCAGGTTTAAGACTAAATTATTCGTGTGTTCGCCGCTGAAACTCTCTCTAAAAACAATGTCTAATGGCCTAGATTTGTGAAAATTTCAGGTGCCATTTGGGATGTGTCCCTCTGAAAGCCATAATGCTGTATGTAACAATAACAGCTATTTATTTAAAAACAATAGGAAGATAGGTTTACAGTGGAACAGGCAAAAACAAACTATGATGATCAAATTTGGACTCAGCTAGATGTCAAACAAACTGAATGCACTTTACTAAATTTAAAACTCAACTTACTTAAAGACAATGGCTGCTCTGGTCAAACTTATGAAGACTGTCATGTTCACTAATGGCACTGAAAACAGTTTATTCAATTGTCGTTTGCAAAATATCTCAAATGTCACTAAATAGCTATAATCCCGTGGACTCCAAATATCCCTTTATTTTGAAGTACTTAAATCAACTCTTTACCAAAAGCACACTGCTAGGTTGCAGAAACTAACTTTCTATTTTAATCTACATCAACCATCACAACAAAATGGCACAAGGCTTGAAACGCTCTGGAAAGCTGCCTAATAGAACTACAGCTCGTTTTAACTCTCACTCCCATATTTATACTTACCGGTTGACCACAGTAAGCTAAATAGCATATAACCACACTAAAATAAACGTAAAGCTCAGATTCTGGGAGGCACAATCATACTTCCGAAAGGTAAAGAAATGACAGATATGTGGCACTGGCACACACAAGTGTTATTTTTTGGACAGCACATTCACAAACTAGGATAGCCTCATATGTGAGTTGCCAGACACTGCCATAAGACAAAATGTAAATTTTGGTCAATATTTTGTGGTTTTAGTTTATACCTGTCTTATAAATAAATTCCAAAATTAACAATTGTCTATTATGATGGAGGCTGATGTTGTATTTCAAGTGGTAGCATAAAACTTCAGGGTACATCTGTTCTCATTAAAAACAAAGAAGTATTTATTATATTGAAAAAAGTATTAATGCAACAAAAATCTTGGTTAAATGAGAGTTCACAACAACAATTGGGTTCTGATGAGCTTGCATTAAAAAGTCAATTAAATAATAGTCCATTAAGCATGTCACTGATTTAGAGTAAATCAAAATTAATAGAACTTGATAAAGATTTATCTATTGAGTGCTGCTTTCACAGAAACTCCTTCACGCCACTTGGAATGAAACACTTTTTCTACTTTTCTTTTAGACAGCCCCGGGTAGATGTTCGTTCCTTTCTGTACCCGTTGATATTCTCAACTTGGAAGTACAAGCCTTGCTGGCCTTCTAAGCTATAGCTAGGGGAATCTTTGTGATCCCTGAAGAAACAAATCTCTTCAGAGATTTCCTCAGAAATAAGATTCTGAGATTGAATCAAACAGATTCACAATTGTATCTAAAAGCTATCTAAAATCTCCATCTATTCAATTATGTAACCGGTATATAAGTTGCAAAGAACGAAGGTTATTTCTCTAAATGATATCATGAACAAAGTTCACTCTCATTGGAGGAGAGGTTATTTCATGATTCCACAGTGGAAAGTTCCGTTTTCTTATTGAGTATCACCTGTGTGGTCTTCGGCAAGATGTAAGAGATGCCTCTTTGCCATATCTATTGAAATACCTGTCACTGTAGCGTCAACTTGGATGATTAGTGATGACAGAGCAAAGCATTTTATGTTTTACGGTGGATTTCTGGACATGGTCAAAATTTAGAGCCAAGTTACTTTACATGGCTTTTCCTATGCTGGTTTTTGGTTTTCTTCAGGGGTTTTGTATGAGATATTGCAAAGTTCTCACACTATGAATGAATCTAGATTTGAAAGCACCATCCAGAAAATAGGACATACATGTGTATGCTTTATTTAGCGATTTACATATCAGCTTATGTTCTTAAATATATGATGATGTATTTGTCTTGAAAATGATTGTTTTCTTATTTGAAACTGCTTTATAAGTTTCTGCATCCAACATAAATTTGTATAATTTTGTCATTATATTTAGTAGTTTCTGTTTTGTGGGGTAAAATTTTATATTTTTTTCAGGTGTTCTCATTACAGCTGTAGTACTAATAACAGAAATGTGTGAAAAAAGCCCTGATGCTCTTCATCATTTTAAAAAGGTAAACACATTAATATATAAATATGTAGGAGAAAGTAATGTAAAACCGGGGACCTAATAGTTTTTCTTAGTTAACAAAAGTTTAACTATTCAAAAACCACACCTGTTGCCACAAGAAAATTCTTCTCTAATTGGATAAAAGGCATTTTCTAGGACCTGATTTTTCTGATACAGCTTCGAATTTCGATGGTAGAGTATAAGCCGGGTACTAATCAGAAATTATGTTTTTACACTTACTATAACAAAAGCTTTATTGTAATAAATTTTGAATAAAACTTTAAAACATACATATATTTTTTAAGGTCAGTAACACTTTTTTTCAGATTTTCAAGCAATTTTTAATGTTGTCATGTAATGGCTTTCTCATCTTTTACTTCTCGTATCTACTGCACTCCTCTTGTGCCTACTCTTTACAGACTGAACATTGTATCCATCCTTCACCACCTGTTGAGTGAAGAAACAATTCAATGCAAAACCATGGGTACCTGATTTTGTCCCAACAAGACGACCAAAAATCAACATGGTCGTTCTGGATAGCTGGACATATACACACTTTTCTTGGCATCAAACTATCATGTGAAAGCTATAGAAAACAGTGGTTTACTTACCTAAATTGATCCGTCAGGCTGGATTTATTTGAAAACCAGAAAATATGGCAAAAAATTAAAGTTTTAAGGTAAATTTCTTTCCTATAGCACTGGACAGACACTGAGATTAACTCACTTCAAAAGCCGATGGTACACTGCTAGGGCATGCTAAGGAATGTAGTTGAGAGGGGTGCTGTCCACAGGGCAGCTCAACTATCAGTGAGAAAACAGGGTACCCAGTTTGACCTGCATAACCAGTTTTATTCTACTTTCCCCTATATAACAAACTCACAGAAATTATATAAAGTACCTGAATAATCAACTTTTGTGTAACTAAAAAGCAAACTATAATTTGTTCTACATTTATAGTATATTACCCAAATGCAAAACCTTTTTTCTTTTTTCCAGCTTGTTTCAAATCTAGTCCGTGTTCTTAAAAATTTAATTATGGCTGGCTATTCTCCAGAGCACGATGTTTGTGGTGTTAGTGATCCATTCTTACAGGTAGTTAAAAACATTTTAATAATCTATTGTTTGTTTGCAATAACTGCATTAGTGATATTTTCCCAGTATAATTTAGATACATTAATGTTCATGCATTTTATTTTATTGAATTTCAGGTTAAAATTTTGAGACTTTTAAGATTATTAGGCAAAAATGATCCAGATGCTAGTGAAACTATGAATGACATTCTTGCTCAGGTAAATATGTTTTACTGTTTTGATTATGTATCTTATTATAGTAAAACTATTCAAGCTCAAGTCTGAGTAATTTGACTTAATTACATCTGTGGACAAGGGAACTCGGAACAGCATGATCCAGTAACTGTTGAGGCAAGTTGCCCTATTCCTCTTTCACTGCAGGGATAAGGGTTTCCTTGTTTGTGGGAGGAAATTGTCAAAAGCAATACTTCTACCCAAGCATCCTGTACATTTTCAATAGGATTCAGGTCAGGGTAACATGCTGGCTAGGCTATGTAATGGATATCTTCAGCAACAAGAGAATCTTGTACAGCCTGTGTTTGATGACAAGTTGTGTAGAACATTTTAGTGCCATTGGTCGGTCATGGACCCTTGGTCAAGCACATAGAAATCTGTGCGACCATTAACCATGATGCCTGCGCACACCATGATACTGGAGGTCGCATATCGATCTCTTTCTAGAATATTTTCGCGACAGTATTTACTGCCAACCTTATGCCATAACAGTTTATGTCTACAATCAGACGATAGACTGAACCTACTCTCATCTGAGAAAAGCTTGGTAGACCACTCGTCATCAGTCTAATTGTGATGCATACGGCACACAGTAAACGGGCACTACAATAACGTCTCGAAAGTAGGACACACACAACAGGTCTTTGGACATATAGTCCACCTTTTTTTAAACATCTTGCAACAGTTTTTCAGGATATTTGAGTTCCTGTGGCAGCTCAAAGTTGATTTGCCAATTGACCAGCAGTGCTGTGTCAGTTCCTTTTTGCCAAAGTAACAATATATTGATCTTCTTGGGATATCGTACTGCTAGGAGGACCTTCTCCCATGCACCTGGTGTACATGTTTGAAATGTTGTCCATAGCCTAGAAATGATACTGTGTCCAATGTTAAATTTGCGAGCAACATCTCTCATTTGCCGCCCTTCTTCCAGCTTTGCGATTATTCTTACATGAGTAAAATCATCTAAATGATGCCTTGAAGACATGTTCAAAATTTCAATGTTCTATCTTCTCTACCTCGATTTTTACATCTAACGGCAACTCACAGCATGCACCGATAGCCTGAAATCTCTTATCTCTGCTGTCACATGGCCGACAAATACGGAAAAACAAAATTTACACAAGTTTCACAAAACAGAGTACATCCCACATTCATGCAAATTTACACATGTTGCTGCAGACCTATTTCCAGCTGTAATCATTGAAAATAACAGTGGTCCTTATGTTTTGTCCACCAGTGTATATATACTTATATAAAATTTTCCTACTTTTTGATTTTCTCTTTTGTTATAGCCTATTTTTAAACATTCGTGTATTATCCTCTTTTTAGAGTTTGTACTGTTTCATGCTTTAATCTCTGAACACCAGGTGTTTAAATCTAGCCTCCCTGTACTATAATTTTCAATTTATTGTAACCTGTAAGTCACCAAAAATTTATAAATGTATATGTTAAACTATCAAGTGGAAAAATAATTTAATCATAATAAAGACTGAAGGGCATTTGAACAAATTGTGAAGTTTTATTGATTTTATTAAATAATTTTTTCTATTAGTTGGTGAATTTTTAATCACCAATTTATACATTCATGTTACATTCTTATGTTTTACTTAGCCCTTATGTTGCTCTTTTTCTCTCTTTTCTTATCTATCTATAACTATATTTTATGTGTACATGTACACTTTCATGTTCCTATAATATACATTTTTACTAGGTATTGCAAATATTTTAGTATATGGAAAGAAAGTAAATAAACTGTTTGAGTAAAATGCTTCATTAAAATGATTTTGTTTGATGTTTTTTAAAGGTTGCCACCAACACAGAGACTAGCAAGAATGTTGGAAATGCTATATTATATGAAACAGTTTTATCCATTATGGATATCAAATCAGAAAGTGGTCTAAGAGTGAGTATGCTGTGGCTCTTACCTACTTATGTGTCTTTTGTATTACAATGTTGAATACATGTTTCATTTTTTTTTCAGGTGCTGGGTGTTAACATTTTAGGAAGATTTTTATTAAATACAGACAAAAATATAAGGTGAAATTTGTGTTATGTATATTTAAATGTCTAAAGTGTTACATGTATGAATGTACCTTATTTATTTTTATTTTTTTTCTTCATAAGGTCAGGTTACTGTGTGAGTTTTATCTTACGGAAAATTATAAGTGAATAATGACTCTTGATTTATTTTTAAATTACTAAGTTTGAAAGGAGTTAAGATGCTGTTGTTGAATTTAAGATATAAACTGTAAATACAGTAAAACCTCTTAATGGAATGTAAATAATGGTCCAAAACAGAAAATTTTCATAATCTTGGTAAAAAAAATGTGATCTTTCATAGTTAACCCTCTTGCTGAAAAATTGAGAAAAAACAAAGTAATGAATCATTTTTTGAAATGGTATAGTTAAAATTTGATAGTTGATTGTGCAGAAAAAGAATGATTTATATCACACATGAGGTCTGATTTAATAATTGGTATCATTCAAAATTAAAGTTATTTGAAAACTGATTCATAAAAACTGTATTTTAAGTAACTTAGACAAAAAGAAGCTTCTGATTTTGGCTGTTATGTATATATGTATGTGAAATATGGATATTAGCAAGTAGATATAAATAATTTGATTTGGAACCTCACTGTTGACCAAACTTATTTATTCAACAGTTCCACATTACATCAAGAGAATTGGGAATTTGGTCTGACATAGGAGAGAGGCATCAAGAGTCAATTAGTCTTTTAGAGACTTATTAGATGGTTATCAAGCAGGCTGACTTGCTCAAAATCTGCATTCTTAGTGCACAATCTCAACTTTTGATCAAGAAGTAATATTTTCCAGCTGTGGGGGATGGTATCTGTTAGGTGGAAACTTTAACTTAATTGGTTTAGAATTATTTGATTGATACCTGGGCCCATATTTAAAATGTTACACACAAAAATATGTTCATATTTTGAGATAACGTTCCAAAAGTTTCAGTATAGGTTTCTTTTTAGAGGCCAGTTTGCCAGGCTTTTCCTGCTAAACCCTTTGAGGTCCTTTAAAACAATATTTGGATTCTGTTGGGTTTACTAACGCACAAACATGCATAAATCATCAAAAACACTGACTCGGGGAGACCTGAAAAGGAAAAAAAATCAACATACACATATACATACAGAATCATTATAAAAATAGCTAAAACAGCTTTGATAGACCTCAAAATGTAAAGCTCAGAAAATTTCATAATCAGTTTATTATGATTACAATACTTTCCTTACACTATGAGTTCAGATATTAATAACTTTTCCAATTCTAGAAAAGTATCTTTTGACAGTGTTGACAGAAAAAGTGTTTAAAATAATAACCATAAAATCCAATTGTAAGCCCCTCTTTTTCAAAAGCAGGAAGGGTTAAATTTGGGAGTGGGGCTTATAATCAAGATTTAAAAAAAAAAATCATTTTAAAAGCCATTTTTATCATTCATTTAGAAGTAAAGAACGGCCAAGAATCTTTCGTGTTTCAGCAGATTTTCGTTTAAAAAAAAAAATTCATCTAAATTTCTTCCCATATAAAATTTTAAATCTTTTAAAAATCTTTTTTTTCCCTTCTTTATTGTTATTTTATTGTTGCAATAAAGAATCTAAATCCCCCTCAAAATTACTGTTTCCTCCTTTGCTCCTCCCTCTAGTACCAAAAACGCATAGTTTAACCTTTACCTCTTAAATTTTAAATTCCTTTTCCAACTGATTTAATACTCTAATAATTATTTATAACTCTGATAATTATTTATAATAACAATAAATAAACCTAATCTGCCACCTTATCTACCTCCTAAAATCTTTGCTTCTCTCCCCCCTGCCCCCCAACTTCATCTCATGAAGACCCCCCTCCCTCCAAATGCATCTTATAAAATCTAAAATCTTTAAAATTCTTAATTTTTTTCTGCTGTATTTGTGATTTTGTTGTAACAATAATTAAATAACCATCTAAATTATCCACCCAAAACCTCCCCTTTTTTTCTTCCCCCCCTCTTCCAGTATACCCTTTAAAGTCTTAAAAAAGGTTTTTTTGCCTCTATTTATAACTTTGTTGCAACAATAATTAACTACATTGCTCCTCCTCTCCCCTCCCCCACAAAAAAAAAAAAAAAAAAAAAACTGCTTCTCCATTTCTCTGCCCCCAGCACACAAAATTAAAAATCTTTAATACTATTTTTTTAAAGATTTTTATGCTTTATTGTTACTTTGTAACAAACAATAAATAAATGATCATCTAATTCTCTCTTTAAATTTCCATTCCATTTTATTTTTCATTCGCACTGGATCAATGTTATTTAACTAAACTTCTTAAGATGCTGCCTGCTGAATATTGTTTTGAAGATAGGGGAATCTTTGTTTTAAGTAGTACTTGTAGCTAATTTTAAATGTCAGTAACATCTATTCCTTCCATAAAAAATAAATGAAATAAATTTTCATTTCGAAAAATTATTTCAAAATATTGATAGCAGGTTTAATGTTTTACCCAGACATGCACACTTATAGAAACAAAACTGTTTTAACATTACCTATTAAAACTTTGTAAATTTATACTAGAAACAGAAACAGCATGAATTTAGTAGAAACAATTGTATATATTTATCTAATTGTACTTCCAGATATGTTGCTCTAAATACATTATTGTGCACTGTTCAAGCTGATTACAATGCTGTTCAGCGTCATAGAAGTACTATAGTCGAATGTCTTAAAGATCCTGATGTATCTATACGGAAGTATGACATTTTAATGCTTATTTATGTATGTTAACTATTTTTAAATAGCTGTCTATTATAAGTAATATGCTCAAATTTAGATATTTTGTCTTTTTTTTTTTTTTTTTTTAGTAACACACGCCATTTTCCAGGTTAATGAATATCGTTTTGCATTTAACAGAAAGTTGGCATCCTTACCTCATAAGTTTATTCATGTTTATGCATTTCAAATTTAAGGTGTTTAAGTTTTAACGTGTCACTTTTAGCCACAATTGGTAAATAATTTTCATCCATCTATTTATAAAAAAAAAGGAAAAAATAAGTATTTTATTTAAACTCTAAATAACAAAACTCAATTTTAATTTATCTGTAAAAGCCTTAATGACCTTTTCTAAAACATTACTTTATTTCAACTTTTAAGATTTTTACACTTTTATTGATAAGAAAAGAAAAATATTTTTGAATTGAATCAGAAAATAAGAAGTTTTTGTACATGCAACATGCATGTATAAAAATTGTTTTTTTGCAATTGTGGTCAGTATGTCACGTGGGGCATACACAAAAAATGAGAGACCCGGTACAGATTACACACTTCCCCAAGATCTTTTAATTAATATTAGCTGACCCACCGGGGCCTGTGATAATAAATTTTTTTTTTAAATCAAGTTTTTATTATTTTATATCTTTAACCTGATTTTGTATGAAATGATTTTTTAAAATGAAAAAATCATGAAAAAATATTGATGTTTAGTGATAAAAGTGCTCATTTCCTTGTTCTTTTTGTCCGAACTCTTTCAAATCTTTATTGGTTATAAATAAAACATTTTTACAGCCTGTGAAAAAATTTCTTGAAAAAATATTGTTATCTAGTTGTAAAATAAATATTTTCTACTTGCTTTTTTGTTTGTTTTTGCGCCGGCTCCTTTAACATAGCAATAAAAAAATAGTTCTCATCTTCCGAACGCTCTGATATTTCAGTCGGTTATAAATATAACTGCATCCAAGCTGTCTTTAAAATTTTACAAAAAAATATGCATATTTAGTGGTGAAAACAGGAGTTCTTAGAAAAAAATAAAGCTTTCAACGCAATGGCCATATTATGCCATCCGTTTTCAATCAATCCTTTTCAATCCCCCCTAGGCTAAACAGGTGAGGGCTAAACTCGTTTCTCGTTTCTGAGGGTAGAAGCCTTCAAAAAAAGGTTGAAGCATGCGCAAAGAGACTATTTTCTTGTGGAAAAGAGAGTGTGAATTTGACACAATGCGCTTTTCGCTTTAAATATATAGATTGTAGGGTCCCCTATGGGCCCAGCTTAGAATTCAATTCAACTATCCCCTGTGATCCCACTCCATTCTTGAATCCTGATTGTCACTCTTGTGATTAAGTCACTCTTGTGATTGTCACTCTTGTGATTGTCACTCTTGTGATTGTCACTCTTGTGACATCATTTATAAATTTTTAAAATTGAAAACAAATTTCAGTTTATTTGTTAATATAGAATTTTAACAAATTATTGTATGGGTACATAATTTTGTACATGTATATATGTGTGTATTCTTATTTGCATGTTCTCCTTTAAGCTACTTTTACTTACTAGTGTGGCCATTTGTTTCATTCATTGTTTGTTTTGAAATTTTGCAAACCATGCATAGACATTGTATTTATTCATCCTAATTATGAGATTTCTTCAGTGGATAATTTTTTATTTAGAAGTATACAGGCTTTGATATGTTGACTTCAATGAGTGATGTTGCATCAAATCAAGCAGTCAAAATATATGTAACCCACCATCACAGATTTCAATAAAACTGGGTGTGTTTGTTCTTACTTTTTGCTCCTATGTAAATTAGATTTGAGGAAACATTTATCAAAATTTTGGAAAATTGTCATGAGCAGAGCTGCCAACTACTTCAAAAAAATCGTAGTTGCTACAATTTGAGGCTAAAAACTATTATGCTACGAAAATTGGTCTAAAACTAAAATTTTCTGAAAAAAGCACAAACGCAAAAAAATTCGAGAATTTTGTCAAATAGTCGCAGAAAAAAAGAGATTTTCGTTGAAAGATCTCTGGGGAAAAAAAATCGCTAATTTCATCAAACTATCGCAGAAAAAAATGTAAATTTCATCAAGAGGTCCCGGAATAAAATCACAAATTTAGTCATTTAGGCATGAAAAAAAAATCAAATTTTGACAAATAATTTCAGAAAAAATTGTGAATTTTGTAAAACAATTGCGAAAAAATTGCAAATTTTGATGAAACATTGCAGAAATAGATCGCAAATTTTCGTCGAATGACCATGGGGGAAAAAATCACAAATTTCATCAAAAAATTGCAAATGCCATATATCAGTTGCAGGGGGAAAAAAATCATAATTTTTGTCTCTTGGTCCTACAAAAATTGAGAATTTTGTCAAAGTGGTGCAGAAAAAAATTGCAAATTTCTTCAAAGACAACCGCAAATTTCAAATCGAAAAAAAAAAATCAAGACTTTTGTCGAACAATTGTAGAAAATAATTTTGTGAAGCTATACTGAATAAAATTGCAAATTTCATCAATCAGTCGAGGAAACAATTCTGATATTCGTCCAATGATTGCAGGAAAAAAAAATTGCGAATTTCATCAAGAGGTCGCATAAAAAAGTCATGAAATACGGCAATCGGTCACAAATTTACTCAGTTGGTCCCGAAATGTACAGTTTTTTTCTACATAGGGATAAAAGAAAAACTAATGATTTTTTGTCAACAAAAGTTGCAACAAGTCTTACAGTGTTAGATTTCTCTCCACCCACAATATGACTGTTAGAATTTATTCTATTAAAATCTAAAACCTAAAAGAAATTAAAATCTCCTCATATTTCTTGCATATTTATTTGGGTGAATTAATGCTAATGTAGTATGAAACAGTACAAGTTGACAGGTAGTCATATTCTTCAACTCAACTATGAAAATGTAAAACATTTTTATATAAGAAAAATTGCTATGTATTTATTTTATTTATAATACAATATAGTTTACAAAATTTAAAAAATGTCGTACATTTTTCTTTCACGCAAAATTTTTTCTTTTTTGTTAGTTTCTGGGTAGCATCCCTGGAAATAGTATGTTTCTATGTACATATATGAAAAGAAAAGTCCTACTTTGTGTGCTTATGCATAATTTATTAGTATTTGTTCGCTTAAAACTGGCAGCATAAAGAAACAGCAACCAACCTTCAGATTAATTTGAATTTTGTTTGCTACTATTTCTGATTTTCAAAGGTTGGCAGGTCTGCATGAGTTGGCATTCTTGATTGTTTGATTTTCAAAGTTGTCATAAATAAAGTCATATTTCAATATCTAATCAACAAATAACTTTCAAATAAATGCATGATAAATAGGGTGCATAGATTTTGAAAAAAAAAATTAGTTATGTTTAAAACATTTGAAGCGTGTTTAAAAAAAAATGTTAATCTTTAAAAAATCAAGAATTTTTTATGAAAAAATGATGAATTAACTAAAAATGCTTTATCAACCACCAAAGGCGGAAGTGCTATGAAATTTATTTTTGTTACAAAATGTACATAAAAGTATCCTTTATCTGATTATGAAATATAAATAGTGGAATTTTTTTTTTCCGTCCGAGCAAAACTCATGAAAACATTTTAAATTTTCCAAACTTTTCTTTGTCCTTTTTTTCTTTCTTTTTTTTTTTTTTAACTTCTTTTTTTCAGACAAGACCGAAATCATATACACCCATCCCAAAAACCCTTGTATAAAACCTTTTTTTTTTCTCAATCCAAAAGATATGAAGATTGCGATTTGCGTAAGGCATTTTTGGTTTTGTTGCTCTCTAGAAATCCACTTTACAGCCTCCCCAATGACTCAAATTAAAGGCTTTAGAAAATAATAGAGTTAAAACATTATCCTGTAAACTATTTGATTGATAAAACTGATTAGCTGTTGCTTGTGAAAATCGTTTTCTTCGTACAACTGTCACTGTCACAGATGAAATTTATTGTAATCTGGCGCGGTTGTTTCACTATTTCATGGTTTGACAGACAGGCTCCCCAAAACAAGCAAATATGTTTTACAACTATGTATTTTTGTCATTGTTAACTTGGCAAGGTTGCTATAATCCTGGGCTTTTAGGGGCTTTTCAACAAATGTAGAAAATATTTTTTGACGTCTTTTTTTTACACCGTTTTAAATGATAAAAATTTTTGAGAAATTAGTATCACATAGAAATTGCAATATCTGGAAGGGTTTTTTCAGAGTAAAGATGATTTCTAATTACATTGTAATTGTTATCTATGACCATTTGAATGCTATATTTTATATTAACTGATATACGTTTAATTTACAAATGAGAATTTTATAAAAATTCATTATCCTTTTTTTCTATAAGTATAAAAGGTGCTTTTATTTTCTGGTGCCTTCCCGCTTTTTTCATTTTTATTTTTAAGAAATACATCTTTTTTTATTCTAATTTTTATTTTTTTTCTCCTCTTCTTCCCATATGCGATCTAAATATCCAAATCAGTTACACGGTTTCCGTATGGAAAATGAGAAATAAGTATAAGCTAGAGAAACGGAAAAAAAAAATTGGAAATTTAATAAAAATCTTAAAAGAGGATTAAATTTTTTTTCAGTGGTTTTTTCAGTAGTATATTTTATTAGGAAAACTAATGAACTAGATATAGTCATGAATACTAATTGTTTCAATTTTAGTTAATGTTTCCTTAATTTATTAATTTGAATATACGTACAAAAATTTACAAACAATATTCAATTAATGTTGTTTGTAGAAAAAAAAAAACATTTTTACCCGCTCAACTACGCGAAACTTTAGAATAGATTCACGGACTTGTTTTTACATATACAAACATTAAATTTGCAGGCATTATTATTGAAATGATTTAGAATTGAACAACATTCTTCATTTTTTGATAAGTGGATTGACTTTCGTGCATTTAAGAATAAAAATGTCTTTGTGGTTGTGTTAGAAAATAGAGAGTTTTGCCTTGAGATTATTGTTAATAGTCACTTACTTCCATAAGTTTCAATTTAAAATAGTAACTGTTGCTGTGTGATTCCCAAATAAATATGATTTTATTTCTTTTTTCTTTTCTTTTCTTTTCTTTTCTTTCTTTTTTGGAGTTTTAAAAAGACAATGTTTTCTGATTTTGAACATAGAACTTTCATTTTAATAATTTATACAGAATATTCTTTTTTAGTTAATCAAATTTTATATTTTGATGATGGGTTTTATTTATTTTATATTATGTCATGATATGGCTTTTTTTTAATTAAATTTATTTATTATTTATTAAATTATTTCTCTAAAATATTTGTCTGTATTTTTTTTAAACTTGACTAAAATCTTTTTTTTAATACTTGAATGCAATATTAATATAAACGATTAAAATTATTTATTTAAAAAAAACATACAACTTATTTTGGTCATTTAAAATATTTCATTAACCTATGAAATATTTTCGTGTTTTAAAACAAGGTTTGAAATTTTACTTATAATAATTTAACAAGAAATAATAATATCGTGCCGTTCTTAGATTGTGAAACACTTTCCAACATTATGAAAATATTGTCGCGAAATTTTCATATTTTTTTACTCTGACAAAAAATCTATAAATAAAGTTTAATGTAACTTTTTTTTTTTTCGTTCTGTAGATAATATTGAGCAGTCATTACACACTGATCACCACTCGTATGACAAAATTCACAAAAACGCATATTATAATAAGCATGATGCAAAAAATGTTTAGACACAAAGCTTAGTCTTCAACAAAGCAAGCCATTTTCCTAGAGAAAACTTATGAAGAATTAAATGCAAGGTGTCGATTAAGTCTGCAAAATCGAAAATAATGGCTAACCACTTCAATCACTCATTCAATGTTGAACAATCTTATTTAAATCTTTGTTTTCGTGAAAAATCTTGTGACTTCATCACTCATAATCTAGACCATAATTCAGCTAAAGAAGTTCGTAAAATTTTAATTTCTGGATTTTTAAACATAAGTGTTTGACACGAAATTTCACAGACAATGTCACCATGTCAGCAAAGTTGCCAAGTTTTCTGCTAAGATCGACATCTATACCGGTCTATACATTCTACCCAGTATTCAGAAATGACTGTAAAATGACATCATAAAAACAGCGTACATACATGTAAAATATATTTTGACTCTTTATCGAGTTATAAGCATTTCGTGTCATGTGACGACACAATTTTTCCCCTTTCTTGCTCTGCTGCCTCGGATTTCGGATAAAAACGCTGACTTTGGAAGTATGTTCTGACAGATCTTCTGCCTTTACCAAAAAATAGAAAAACGTCTTTCCATTACATAGTTTCTGAATAAGAACACCTGTCAATTTCATGAGTTTTTGAACAAATATGAATTAAATAATATTTCATAAAGTAGCATGTTTGGATTTAAGAACAGTCTTAAAATCGACATTTTTAACCATATAAAACAGACTGTCTGTGAATCGACCGAAACACATCATCGCACAAAGACTTAAATATGTTTCCCTCCACCTTCCGCTGCTAACAGGGATGCATAAGCTTAATCAAAAAGAAAGTATTTTACCCTCCCTAACTGGCTTGGAATTATAGACACATATGTATATATTATATTGATATAATGGAGAAAAATTAATTTAAAACACTGATTTTACTGTAAAAATTCCCCCCAAAAAATGTAACTTGAAATTTAATTTAAAATTTCAAAATTTTTTATTTTTCTTTAAAAAATTCAAAAATTATTCAATTTAAAGTTTTAATTTAAGAATTGAAATTTGAAAATTTTACTACAGTTAAATGAAAGAAGGAGTATATTCCTTACATTTCAAAGCTGATCCCATTACCCCCGAAACAAAAATCTAGTGACGCCACTGTATACCAAATACTGAAATTTAAAAATATTTCCGAAATGCTTAAAAAAATAACTTTGACTGTTCATTTTTATTTGCTATACATATAAAAATGTATATTCTGTCTCTGATAATCGTTAAATAATTTAATTACTTATTAGTAATTTAAATATTAGTGGGATCTGTTCTTGATTTAATACTAATACGTTTGAATGCTAAGTAAATTCCATACTAAATAATAAAATAATTCTTAACAATAAAACAATGTAAAATTTGAAAATTCTTTTAGTAAGATATTTTTATATTCTTTTTATACATGTAATTATTTGTAATTTATTGCAATATGTATGATTTGAATTTCATATACCTTCAGAGAAATTCTATATCCGAATTATACCGTTATCCGAATTTTCTTATAGACCCTTCAAGCAAAACTTATGTAGAAATGAAAAATTTCTTGATACTCCAGAGCAAATTACTAAAAAAAAAAAAGCCCTTCCGGTTTGTACCGGGAGGAAAGGTAATTACACAGCTCATGTTTTAAAAAATTTAACTCATTTTACTCAAATACCTGAAGCTAAATTGCTTGGAACCTGATTATAGAAGATTCAATCCCGGTTTTCTTTAATACTGAATTTGAATGCGTGTTTCAGCGTATGTATATATGTCAGATATATACATCACACACACATATGACACATGTACATATGTCAGGCATATATATGTCAGATATATATTGAACGGAGGGTATTTTGGGGGTCTGGGGGTCATGATCGGTGAAAATATACCAAAATTTTTTTGGAATTGCTTTCCTCCGAACGGCTGCAATATGTAGCTTTTTGTATTGAAAGCTACCTGAAGAGGCTTATTATCCCGAAGCTACTAAATAAGTAAATAAATTGCTCAAGAAAGAAAAAGAGAGAAAAGAAAAGAAAAAAAATGGAAGTAAATAATAATAAAAAAAATATAATAACCATTTGTTTTATCTTATTTAGAAAGTCTTCAATCTAAGGCATCTTAGATACATAAAGAATTATTCCTTATAGGTTTGATTTAATTTAAATAAAATAATCTATATCTGAATTTATCTGAATCTGACACCACATGTTAGAAGATTCTACTTCGTTAGCTTATATTTACAGTGATGATATAGTTAATAATCAAGTTTTATTCGTGGAATGAGATGTAGTAGTGTTTCATTAAATATCCCTACTGGGATAAAATATTAACACATTAGATTGTAACTCATTAATATAAAGCAAGTTATTTACGAAATAGTTTAGAATTTATTGTTTGATAGTTTTTAAAATCAAATGGAAATATAACATTTTCTATTTCTTTCACTTTCTTTCTTCTTTTTTTTTTCCTTCTATGTAAATGCAAATAGAATGTCACCTACCTGTTTACACAGTACAAGGAGTTTTTCGAAGGGGGATTATAAGGAAATCAATCATGCTCAGAAACTAAACTTCATAAGTCTAACCAGATGCACCCACAATGGACTTCAATAGGCCATTCATTACCAGAGGTGTTTTACAGGGGGAAAGAAATTTCAGCATACTGCTGCTAAACTTTTAACAATGTGAGAACCTTGACTATTTATAAACATGCTCAGTGCATCCCAGAAAAACCCTTTTCAAGTAAAAAAAATGGAAACAGCTTGACCGCGAATGGGTTAAGAGGAAATATATATCCTGAATATGTTGGTGATAGCTAATATTTATGAGATTTTATTCTTTCATTATGACTTTTTACCCCCAAAGAAGATTGTAAATACTCTACATAATTTTGTAATTTATTTCAGATATATTTATCTTGCTAGCTGATGCATGTATAATATTTTTTTTATTATTATTCAGTCTGGTATCTCATTGAATAATTTTATCAATTAAAATCATTTTTAGAAGAAAAATGTGATTTTATTTAGTAAGAAATTATCATTTAATTTCATTTTGTTTAAATATTATTATGTATTATTAGTGAGGTATTTAAACTTATAAAAGTATTGAATAATTTCAGGAGAGCCATGGAGTTATGTTTTGCTCTAGTAAACTTAAATAATATAAGGTCAATGACAAAGGAGCTTCTTATTTTTCTTGAAAAAGCTGATCCAGAATTTAAATCGCAGTGTTCTTCCAATTTATTTATTTCTGCCGAAGTGTAAGTATTTACCTAATTATGTATCCATTATTTATTTATAAAAATTTTTAAGTCACAATTGATATCCTATGAAATACAGCAGTATCTTGGGTGATGCAGCAAAGTCATTAAGATATGACCGGTACTCTTATATATACAGCTAACTTGAGATTAAAGAAATGCAAAAAGCCACCATTTAATATCTCAGCAAATATATATCAATCTTATTGTTTTAGAACAGTCTCATATCTCTTTAAGTCTATTCTGAAATTTCTACATGCAGTATATTTTGAGATCTGGGATCCCATTTTTAACCCTCTGATTACCGAGCAAAAAGGCAAAATTGTAAAGTTTTATGTCTAATTTTTTTTAAATGCTAAAAAAAGATGATTTTTCAAACTTTAAATAAAAAACGTACTTACGTATATGAATATAATCCATGACAGTTTTAATCATTACTCAATGTTTTAAAACTGAATTATATCTCTAGAATTATATTAATTTAAATAATGCTTCTATTACAGTGACACCTACCGCATAGTGAACAGATATATCAGTTCACGGCACTGAGAAGGTTAAGCAAAACTGGTAGTGTCATAGTGTAAGAATTTTTCTCAAATGGTTTGAATGATTTTTTTTAAATTAATGTATGATATTAATGTGCTTTATCTGAAGTGAATAATGTTTATTGTTAACTTAGGAGAAAACTCTTGTTTCTTATGTAAACCGGTTTAAAAGGAGACTATTTTTCAATGTGTATTAGCGTAGTATTAAGTGGTAATGTTTTAACCATTTCTGAGCAAAAAAGCTTACGCCAAGTTAAAGTTAATAAATGAGTCTCAGTTACAGTTAAAACATCTACATGTAGTCGATAAATTATTTAGATTAATTTTTTAAGTCAAAAATACTTTATTATGTATTTTAAATATTTAATATATATTTATTAAATTTAAATTGTTATATATATATATACATATATTGAAAAGAAAGATATTTAACCAATGCAGGGCTCCCAAATGGTCCCCTTTTTCCCCCAAAAGTCCCCTTTTTAGAAAAAGGTCCCCTTTAGTCCCCTTTTATGTGTTTTGATACCCTTAGTCCCCTTTTCATGACTGGAAAAAAAATTGTTAATGTGGAAAAAATTCCGCAAAATGCAAAAAACTTTAAAAATTGTTAAAAGTTAAAAAATTGTACAAAGTTTATTATAACGGGCTCAAACATTGTAATCAGAATTCTTTCACGAATGTCAAAAAATTGCCATGGAATTCAGAAAAACATAAAAGAATACATTGGAAATCTCATTAGAAATCACTAAAAATTCAAAAATCTACAAGAATAAATCTACTGTCATAAAATCACTGCAAAACTCAAATTGCATAAAAAATTAGCCAAAAGTAAAAAAATCGCTGCACGAATTCCAAATACATTTTATTGAAAGAAGGACAAAATTTATTAAACTGGGCAAAAGATTGAAACTGGATTTCCCCTAAGCAGAATATGCTTAAAAGTGCGACATATATCGCAGAACAACGGGCTTCTCTGCAGAACATTTAAAATTCTCAATTTCAGCGAAATTCGTCATTCAGTTGTTATATAAAAAAAAAGAAGGTGTGAAATTCGTCAGACTAGCATTGTAAAAAAATCACGAAATTCTTTAATCGTTCATGTAAAAATATTGTGAAATTCATCAATCGGTCGCGGGGGGAAAAATTGCAAAATTAAACAGTCGATTGTGAAATTCTTCAGCGGGTTGCAGAAAAAAAATGCGAAATTCATCGATCACTTGTGGAAAATAAACTGCGATTTTCAATAATCAGTCGCAAGAAAAAGCCACAAAATTTGTCAATCGGTTGACAGAAAATATCTCAAAATTCGCCAATTTGTCGTGGGTAAAGGCACGGAAAATTCGGCAGTGGATCATCAGAAAAATTCTTCAATTCTTCATGAACAAAAAATTTTGAAATTTGTCAGCTGAATGAGAGGAAATAGTGTGAAATTCGTTTGTAGATCGAGGGGGAAATCGTGAAATTCTTCAATCAGTCGTGGGGAAAAAACGTAAATATCGTCGATTGGTCATGAGAAAAAATCTGAAATTCATCAATTGAATGTGAAAAAAAAATCATGAAATTCTTTAGTCAGTTACTGAAAAAATGCAAAATTTGTAGATCAGTTGTGTAAAAAACCCACGATTTTTGCTAATCAGTCGCGAGAAAAGTCTGCAAAATTTGCCAATCAGTAAAAGAAAAATATCTCGATTCGCCAAGCAGTCGCGGGTAAAATCGCAGAATATTCGGCAGTGGATTGTCAGAAATATTCCCAAAATTCTACAATCAGTCGCAAGAAAAAATTTCGTCAGTTGGTCGCGAGGAAAAAGCATGAAATTCACCAGTCAATCGAGTGAAAAATTTCAAAAATATTTTCTAAATTTGTCTGTAGATCGGGAGAGAAATTGCAAAATTCTTCAATCGGTCGCATGTGGAAAATGCATAAAAAAATCGTGAAATTCGTCGATCGGTCCCGAGAAAAGATTGCAAAAGTAATTATCCATCAAAAGAAATCTCAAAAATATTACAAAATTTGTTAATCGTTCTCAAGAAAAGATTGCAAAATACGTCAGTCAGGAAAAACTTTTGCAAAATTTGTCAATCAGTTGTCGGAAAATATCACAAAATTTGTCTGTCGGTCGCGGGAAAATTCTACCGATTAATGGGGACTTCAAACAAACCAGTTTAACAAAAGATGCTTTTTGAACAGGATGCAATAGTGCCTCTTTCAAAAACTGTATGCCTCTTTTAAAAAATTCCCACCCAGTGCCCCTTTCGTTCTAGAGTCAATACTATATTTGTTACTTACATGCAGATCTTCTTCCTCCAACAAATGATACTCATAACCTGTTAGATAATATTCAGTAATGAAAGAAGAGCTCATGGGCCTCCACATTGACATAATTCTGTTAGAAAACTTCTTGGACTTATGACTAACTATGCATGGATCAAATTTCCAAAGACATTTCTTCCATAAAAGTAATATATCAAAATATGTAATTTCTAAAATTATTGACAGAACTGAAAATTCTTTGTTAATGCAATGGTTTTCAAAATAAATCCTACAGCAAAATGTTTCTTGTGTGTGTATCTTTGTAAAGATAATCAATTAACATATTTTCTGAGGTAGTTTTAAAAAAATGGCATATTTAGGAAAACTTGGTGCAGTATTTTTAGACATGTAGTCCCTTTTCAGTCGCCTTTTTTAATATAAATGATCCCCCCAAGTCCCCCTTTTTTAGTATAAATGGTCCCCCAAAGTCCCCTTTTTAAATAAAAATGGTCCCCTTTCCCCCTTTTGGAGGGCTAAAATGTGTTGGGAGCCCTGCCAATGTGTTTTGCCTGCACTAACTTATGAAGCAGAAACTTGGACACTAACGAAACGGATGGTACAAAGATTACAAACAACACAGCGAAGTATGGAAAGATGTATGCTAGGCATAACCAGAAGAGACCGAAAGAGAAAAACGTGGATAAGAAGTCAGACGAAAGTTTTTGACATCATCGAGAGAATTAAACGGCTAAAATGGAAATGGGCTGGGCACATTGCAAGAAGACAAGACAATAGATGGAGCACAAACACCCTACAGTGGTATCCCAGAGATGTAAAACGACCAAGAAGATTACCTCAAGTAAGATGGAGTGACGAAATCAGAAAAGTGGCCGGTGTTAATTGGATGACCAAAGCACTAGACAGGGAACAATGGAAAAATCTGAGGGAGACCTACATCCAGCAGTGGATTGAAAACGGTTGATGATGATATATATATTCTTTTTTGTTAAAAAGAAAATATTTCACATTTTAAATCTGTATTTAGTTGAAAAATTATTTAGATTCATTTTTTAAAATGAGGAAATATTTTGTAATTATATGTATTCAATTTAATTGTTATTTATAATTAGCTTTTCATTTTCTTGAGAAAAAAAATTTCACATTTTGGCTAGCACATTGACGTAGCTCAAGCTTCGCCAACCAACCAATGGCTTGCATATTCATGAGCAAATTACTGTAATGTAATGGTGTTAAGGAGGTATAATAAATCAATATAACTTAAATAGACCGAAAGAAAAAGCTGTTTAGAGAATACCTTTTAATTTCTCAGTCAATTAAAGATAAATAGACATGACTTTATTTTTACTCATTGATCATGATTAATGAATTTGATTAATGATTAATTTAATCATTAATCAAACTATGTGATTTAAAGTAATTTAATCATTAATCAAACAATGTGATTTAAAGTAATTTAATCATTAATCAGATAATATAATTTAATTGGTTAATCATAGATCAAATTAACTTTTGCACAATCGTGTGTGTGTATATATATTATAATAAGGGCAGTAACATTAATGAAATGAGCAGAAATGCTAACTCTCTGTTACTGTAATTAATGACTAATGCACATAAACAGTTGCAATAATGCTATGTTGAGTAAAACATTTTCTTTAAATTCATTGCTTTTCCTTCATTCATTCCCTGTCATTCCTGTTTTTCACCATTTCGTGATGTAACAAGGTACTGCCCTCTAGTGTTTTACTGTTTGTATTTCGAGCATAGATATTGATTTGTGCTTGTCTAGTCATCCCTCTAACATTTATATCATGAGTTTTAGTACACCTTATATTTAGGTTATTTTTTAATAGGTTTTACTGAATATTGATATTGAAAGAAATGTTAAAATATTCTAATCATTTAATAGATTTCTGGTATACTTTAAATAAGCAAGTTTTTTATAATTTAGTCAGTTTTGTTATAAGATGTTAGTTTTTGAGAATATTTTACTTGTACAGTGCGAATTTTTACAGTTTGTTGTGTTTTTTTATTATGAAGAAGACATCTATGCTTCATAGTATTGTGAATTTATATTTCATAATATTGTGCAAATTATTGCTGATTATTCTTTTTATAATTTTTTTGTTGGTAGCAATGCTAATAAAGGTGACAGATATAAGAAGAAATTACAAAAATGTTTTTTAATGTAGATTTTATGTAAACAAATACATTGGCTATTTGCCATAGAAAGAGTGCCTTTAGGGGAAGTCATTTTAAAACTAAACAGATGTGTATTCTTGTCTTCATATAAATGTACTAAAAGAATGACCACACTATACTAAATTCTATGCAAAACTCTTATAATTAGTATAATTTTATGCATGTTTTGGAAATGTATATGTAGTTTTCCTTTTAATTTTAGGTATGCACCATCCAAACGGTGGCATATTGATACTATGATTAAAGTTCTTACTTTAGTAAGTATTTATATTTTAATGGTATGTTTGCGTGATTTCTTATTTTTTAACCCATATTGGACTGTCCTATAAATATGACAGCTATATTAAACATCTTTAAAGTAAAATTAACAAAATTAAGATAAATTTTCTCATAACAATTTTGAAATATACCAAAGTTTAATATGTTTTATTTTAAAGATATTTTAATAAACCTAAATTTAATTTTCTTTTTGCTTTAAAGAACTGTAATACAAGCTGTCCTATTTATATGACAACGGTCCAATATGAGTTAAAATGTTTAAGAATTTTTTTTCTTTTTTAATTATGTACAGGGTGTCCCAAAGAAATCACGGCTCGAAATGGAAAAATCCACAAACCGGAACGCTATTTCAAAATTTTTGTTAATTATTATTTTTTTTTTTTTTTTAAGAGTAGACAAATTTATTTCTAACCTAATCATACATAAATAATTTTAAAAAATGCATTCAAAATTCTAAATAATAATAATAAAAAGTTACAAAGAGCACAATAAGCTATACTAATATTATAAAGAAGTATAACGTTTGTTTGTTTTATGGTTTGTAGGGGTAATCTCTGGAACTACCAAACGGAATTCAAAAGTAATGGTTGCAAATTGATGATGACAATCCCTGCTCCAACATAGGCTATATTTTATGTCCGTGCCACTACCCTTAGGGGTTTGCCAGAGTAAAAAAAGTTCTGTAATTGCAATTTTTGTGATACTGGAGTTAGAAACTTGAAATTTGGCATGGTAGTTACTTATAATAAGAAGTAAATGCTCTCTAAGGACAGTTTCTAAAAAAATCAAAATTTAAAAGGTTGAAATGAGTGAAAAACATCCAAAAAAACATTCTAAATTACGATTTCTATAGAATTGTTAAGGATAGAAATATGAAATTTGACATGGCTGCTACTTTTAAGACGCACATGTAGAAACAAAGTTTTTTTTTTAATTCGAAATTTGGTTCAGGAGCAGTATACATTCTAAAATTGTAATTCATGTGATCAGTTGGTGTAGAAGTCTGAAATTTAGCATGGTGGTTACTTTTAAGATGTAAATGCTCGCTAAGAACGGTTTAAAAAAATTCAAAATTTAAAAAGGGTGGAAGGAGCAGAAAATGTTCTAAAAGCATTCTTAATTACGATTTCTATGGAGTTGTTAAGGATATAATCTTGAAATTTGACATGGCTGTTACTTTTAAGACGCAAATGCATTCCCAGAAAAGTTTTTTAAAAATTCATAATTTAAAATGGTGCAAGAGAAAAAAGTTCTAAATTTCAATTTTGGTGATACTGAAAGGACTAAAAACTTGAAAGTTGGCATGGCAGTTACTTTTACGATACAAATGCTCACTAAGAATGGTTTCTAAAAAACTTGCAATTTAAAAGGGGGAAATTAGCAGAAAGCTTTCTAAAGAAGTTCTAAATTACGATTACACTGTAAAAAATGACCACTGTTTCTTATTTTATGAAAATATACTATAACCGCGAACAAAAATATAATATAAATCTTCTGATTTATCCGAAATTCTGAAAAGCGTGTTCCATTGTCTTTTGAATCTCCAGAAACCAATACATTTCTAAAATTTAAAGAATTATTTATAAAAGCAAAGTATTTTTTGCTGCCCGTATTTTTCAAAAACGCTTCCGAATAGTTTTATAGTGTATTAATCAGCTTCCTCAGCCCAGAATATCTGTTTTTCGAATGTCATAAATTTTCAAGTAAACGTTTTCAGCTGCATAAGTTAATTTATACATGAAAGAGTAAAGAAATAATCTTAAGGTTAATGTTAACGCTGTTAATTTTGCATGTTTGTCTGTTAAACATATTTGATGAACAGGAAAATGCTTACTTTTGAATTGATAGCATCAGGAAAAACTATATTCCGGGCTTAGAAAACTGATTAATACACTTTAAAAGCTACTCGTAAATGTTTCGGAAAATTACAGACAGCAAGAGAAATTTTGTTTTTATAAATGATTTTTTAAATCTCGAAATGCCATTGATGTCTGAGGTTTCTAAAGATAAAGAAACACTTTTCAGAATCAGGGTTAACAAGGAGGAGTTTATATTATAAATTTATTCATGATTATATTATATTTTCGTAGATTAAGAAACATTTGTCATTTTTTACAGTGTACTATGGATTTATTAGGGATAGAAACTTGAAATTTGACATGACTGTTTATTTTAAGACCTAAATGCTCGCACAGAACAGTTTTTAAAAAATTTTTAATTTAAAAGGGTGCAGGAGCAAAAAGAGTTCTAAAATTGCAATTTATGTGATACAGTTGGTATAGAAGCTTGGAATTTGGCATGGTGGTTTCTTTTAAAATGTAAATGCTCGCCAAGAAATGGTTTTAAAAAAATCAAAATTTAAAAAGGTGAAATGAGCAAAAAACGTTCTAAAATCATTCTGAATTAAGATTTAGTTGGATTTATTTGAGTTAAACTTGAAATTTAGCATAGTGGCTACTTTTAAAATGCAGATTATATACTCTGTTGATTAAAAGTTCGAAATTTAAAAGTGTGAAATGAGCATAAAACGTTCTAAATTATGGTTTATTCAAAATTGTTAGGGATAGAAACTTAAAATTTGATATGTCTGATTTTTAAGAATGCTTGCACAGATGTTTGTGCAAAATTCGAAATTTCAAAGGGTGCTTAGGTTCTATAATTGCGATTTTTGTGATTCGTATGGGCTAGAAAATTCAAATTTGGCATGGTGGTTATTTTTAAGATTTCAGTTCCTGCTAAGAACGGTTTCTAAACAATTTTCGAAATTTAAAAGTGTGAAAGCAGGAAATGTTCTACAAACCTTGAAAACTATGAGTTATCTGAAATTGTTAAGGAGAGAAACTTGAAATTTCACATGACTGTTACTTTAGAGACGTAACTGCACCCATAAAACAGTTTTTAATTATTTAGAAAATTTAAATTGTGGAGGAACAAAAAATATTCTCTAAAATTGAGATTTCTGTGATATGGTTGTTATCGAAGCTTGGATAACCAGTAGCTTGGAAATTGGCATAGTGGTTACTTTTAAGATGTGGATGAATGATTCTAAGAATGTTTTTAAAAATTCCAAATTTCAAATAGAAAATGAAATTAGGGAAAACCTTCAAAAATTTTTCTAAATTAACATTTATATGGAAGTAATTTTAGTTCTGATTAATTCAAGTTTCAAGTTCACCTAATGCAGTATAAGACTGAAGTTTATCGCTAATGTGACTTATTAGTAATTTTTGAACTACCTGTAGCAGTATAATTTTCCCTATTAAAACTAGGCACATGAATACGACTTGGCACCAACAATTACACAAGCAAAGCCACGAGTTTTCTTAGTATATAAATATATAAAACTAGAACAGTATGTTTTAATATTTTCACGAACCGGAACGATATTTACTATAATTTCACGAACCGGAACAGTATTTGTCATAATTTCACGAACCGGAACAACGTTCCGGTTTGCTCCAGTACATTTCGAGCTCTGAAAGAAATTTAAACCCTCTTTATTTTTTTACATGTTGGATATACATAGGCAATATAAATTGCAAAAGTGTTCAAATTAAGGTAGGAATTAAGATTGTGTAGGAAACAGTCCAGCCATTAATTTTCAACAGGGATGGGATGCCCAGGGCTTGAAATTCAAATTTTCCTAAGAGAAGAGTCTCTCTCCCAACTTTTATAAATGGAGGGGAGTTGAACAGTTTGGGAGAGGGAAAATTTCTTTAAACTCCATTTTTATTTTACATGCTATTTAAAGAATTACATTAATACTGGCACGACAAAATACCATTGAAAAAAAATTTAAATCAACAACTCAGCTCAGAATAATTTTGCATGTTTATTTTCATTTTTTTTTAAAAAAGGTACTCAGCTTTATATATACAACATCTATTTTTCAACTTTCACCAAATGTTAGGGACTTTTAACAATTGGCTTGTTAAATGAATTTCTGAATTTAGAGTTTATTTGATTTTGGGTAACGAAGCTTTTTTCACAGGGTACGCTTGTGACAAGCAGCACAAGAGCAACTTTTATAACTTTGGAAAATATTGGAGACTTATAGTTATGTCCTCTTAAAAGCTTTTCAGAAAACTTTTTGAAATCTGATGTGCTTTTATTTTCAACCATTTTCGTGAACAATGCATATTTGAGTTGGTGACATAATCAAGATCCATTTCTGCAGAGAATTGTTTTTGCGAAATATGAATGAAATAAAGCCAAAACCAGAATCCTTGGTATTTTCTTTGATTGAACTGGGTTCTATGCATTGAAATTTTAAATCCATGTTCAACGTTTGAAAGGAAAACTGAATTCATTTCTTCTATTACATGAGAAATGTAGGTTGACTTTAAAATGTCATGTCCTAATTTCTGTATATTGTAAGGCTCATGTGGGTTTTAAGTAATCTATATATTTAAAAGCAAAGGCATTTTTTGTCAACTTACATAAAATCATGTCCAATACGCATGCGTCAGCATTCAGTCAATCAGCTGAGGGCTGTTACTGTCCATAAACAGATTTGGATTCTTTAGGATTGACGAAATCATATATCGCTATTTACATGGCTTCCTGCACGCTGATCTGATGATCAAAAATACAGTTTTTGAAGGTATTTATTATAATTTGTATAAATACCTAGGTGTCAAAACTGAATTTAGGCTCATTTAATGTTCGCCAAACAAGGAATTTTTTCTCGAAAACATACATTTTTGAAAATTTATATCTTTTGATGTATAGAAGTTTAAAATATCCAGGTTCTATGGTACTATAAAAATATTATCGATTGTACTGGGAATACAAATTGGCTAATCTCTTAATATTTAAGAAATATTTACATTATATTGTTTGTATGTATACAAATCTTGAATGTTTTGATTTATTATCATTGTTTTCATTACTGGGCAATGACAACATACATATTTATTCATACTGTGTTCCGATTACTGCAATAAAATTCATAATATGAGAGAAAACAGTGATTTTTTTCCCCCCTCATACTTGCAAATTATAATTGTTTTGATGAAAGCATACGTCTTACACTTCACTGAATGTTTCATTTCTTAGCAAACTCTTAATATTTAAGAAATATTTACATTATATTGTTTGTATGTATACAAATCTTGAATGTTTTTCTGATTCAGTCTGCAGCAAGCCAAAATTTATCTGTGACACAATGATGTAGGAACAAATCTACTGTTAAAAGAAATACTAATAGTAAATCCATAAAATAAACAAAATTTGCATTTACAGAAAATATAATAAAAATATACAATAAATCTAGAGACACTAAATGCTAGCAACTTTTATAAGCCCAGCATTTCTTTTTAAGCTACGAGATTAATCTGCAATGTCTAAAATAATCTGCAGCATCTGCTGCCATGCTGCACTGTTTCTTCTACCAGGTTAATATTTAAGAAATATTTACATTATATTGTTTGTATGTATACAAATCTTGAATGTTTTGATTTATTACATAATTTTATACCAGATTGCATGTCCGTTTTTGGACGATTCTTATGAAACTCATAATTTGTCACAAAATGGTGATTTTATTGATTTCGTGCTTTGCCCAAGAATGCGAAAAAAAAAAACTATTTTTGACTTCAGGCGAAATAAATGAGGATATTTCGGTTTTTCTTTTGTATATAAAAAATGTTACAGTATGGAACCATTTATCCGGAATCCAGTTAACTGGAAAACCAGTTATCCGGAATGATATTTCCAACTGACTGATTTCAGAAACTTTCCAGAAAATGTTCCATGCAGTGCTAGTTTGACATGTGCATTGCTTGATAGATTACCACATGCATTGTACAACTTGATCAATATCTTGGATTTGAAATAAATTCCTATTTAGTTAGATATTGAGTTTTATACAGTATTATTGTTTCCAAGATATTGCCAGAAATTGCCTTCTTTCAAACTCTGATTAATCTTTGATCTTGATAGGATCTGAACCTTAATCAGAGTAATCTAATAATTTGAAATCAGTAACAATGTTACAGCCACATATATTCTACAAATCTCATTAAGTGGATGCTGTTTTAATGTCCAACCAGTTATCCAGAAAAACCAGTTATCCGGAATACATCTGGCCCCGACCATTCCGGATAAATGGTTCTATACTGTATATATAAAAAAAACCTGGCTATTAATCACATTGGTTTTTTGTATATTTAAAGACGATTACTTATTCTTTGTAATTATTTTTTTGTTGGGGCAAAATAATATACTTCAGAGATAGAACCAGTCCCGCTAATCATTAATATTTACTTAACCTTCTGACTGCCGAGCAAATGGGCAAATTTGTAATGTTTTTTCTGTTATTTTTTTAAAAATGTCAAAAAAAAATGAATTTTTAAACTTGGTATAAAAAAACTTAATTATGTATATGAGTATATTCCTTGACAGTATTAATCATTACTCGATATTTTAAAACTGCATCATATTTGTAGAATTATATTAATTTAAACAATGCTTCTATTGCAGTGAAACCTTTAATATA
This sequence comes from Maratus michaelseni, assembly GCA_963931845.1. Taxonomy (NCBI): domain Eukaryota; kingdom Metazoa; phylum Arthropoda; class Arachnida; order Araneae; family Salticidae; genus Maratus; species Maratus michaelseni. The sequence continues at coordinate 345,311,643 of OZ007586.1, forward strand.
GTACCATAGTGAACGGATATATCAGTTCACGGCGGTGAGAAGGTTAATGTTTTACTTTCTTATAAAACTCATAATATGTGCAAAAACTTTTTTTTAAACTTCATACTTACAAATTAAATTGTTTTGATGAAAACATACATCTATACAAAAACCAATGTGATTTCTGGCCAGGTTTTTTTTATATATATAATGAGTTTGATATTTTCATAGGAATTTTTTATGAAACTGATAATATATGGCGAAGTGTCGAAAAGATTATCAAAAGAAAAACTGAAATAACCTCATTCATTTCGCCTGAAGTCAAAAAAAGTTTTTTGCATTCTTGGGCAAAGATGTATATTGTCATGAAACCATTTTAATATGTAAGCACAAAGTCAATAAAATCACTATTTTGTGACAAATTATGAGTTTCATAAGAATCACCCAAGAACAGACATGCAATCTGGTATGAAATGTATATTGTCATTGCCAAATAATGAAAACAATGATAATAAATAACAACATTCAAGATTTGTATACATACAAACAATATAATGGGTACTTTTTCATTATATGAACCCCATGCCAAAATGTATGCTAATGCATAATGTATGTAAATGTATGCTTGGCGACAATGGTGTCCATATATCGGAAAAGTACCATATAATGTAAATACAGTAACCTCTCACTTATATGACTCTCAGTTATACGACTCTCTCGATTATGCGCCAAATTCTCTTGGTCCCGTCCATGCTTTATGGGAAATAATGCATGCTTCTCTCAGTTATACGACTTCTTCTCTCACTTATACGACGCTTTAAACAGTTCAGACGATTTTACATTTCTCACTCAAAAATTAATTTTTATAATCATTAAAGTGCAAATCATTGATGTTTCTTACCTTTATTCTTTTGACTATTGTTAAAGTGTTTATCAATAATGAATAACATTTCTTATTTGCATTGGTGTGTTATTAACGATTAAATCTATGGCGGGAAGATGGTTGTATGGAATTTTCTTGTGCCTGCCATTTAACAAAACCGATTTAACAAAAGCCAAATGACCACCTGCAGATCACGTCTCTGTATAGTACTGAGTGAGAAATGAGGGTTATTGCAAAATGCACTTTCCTGGATCAATATCCATCACATCCAGATATAAAAAATCTACCATTTCTTCAACAAATTAAAGTTCAATTTTTGTTAGAAAATTCTACAAACAGATTAAAGCTATTAGATTTAGGGATTATAAAGAATTTCAAGTAAACTACAGAAGGAGTTTGATTTGTCGTTTTATTTTTGATCGGGAAAACAAAAAGGAAGCTAAAGCAATTTCCATTTCAGATGCTATGCATCTTGCAGCATCTGCATGGGAAAATAGGACATCGCAAACAGTTAAGAATTGTCTTAGGAAATGTGGTTTTTCACAAGACAAAACTTCTTGGTCAATGAATGAACCCGATTTTGAGAGCGTATGAGAATCCTTTAATGAGAAATCTTTGAGGATGTCAATTATGAAGACGTGAGCAAGGAGGGTGACGAAGATGAGAACAACGTTCCTGCTGTAAATTTTTCAGAAGCAAGAACAGTTTTAAATAATTAAAGAATTATGTCCACCAAAAGGATTATTCTCAAAATATTTTAAAAGCTTTAATAGATTTAGAAGAAGACATTTTCTCTTTTTGTCGACGACAAACTAACATCACTTCACTTTTTGAGAAAATCTGATCTGTTAATCTACAAAATAAACATAGTAGTAAGTGAACTATTTTGAGAACTTTAAAAAATATGTTTTATTTTTTAACATTATTTTATAAATTTTGTTAAAATCTGTTCTTAGTACTCAAAACTTATCGTTTTTAATATAGGTAAAATAATTAATGCATATAAAGTTTGAAACTTTTTTAATAAGACGGTCTCTCACTTATACGACTCTCTCAGTTATACGACTTTTTTCTACAGTCCCCTGAAAGTCGTATAAGTGAGAGGTCACTGTATATCTTAAATATTAAGAGTTTGCTAAGAAATGAAAACATTCAGTTACGTGTTAGATGTATGCTTTCATCAAAACAATTATAATTTGTAAGTATCAGTTTAAAAACACAATCCTCATTTTTTCAAATATTATGAGTTTTACTGTAGTAATCAGAACACCATATGAATAAATAATAAATGGACTATAAGAGTTCCAATTTTGTATTATGTGAATTATTTTCTGTACTATACAAACAAAAGGACAGATCTCTAAAAACGCAATTTCCATTTGGTTCAATTTGGCGAACATTAAATGAGCCTAAATCCTTTTTAATGCTAAAATTAAAATCGACACCTAGGTATTTATACACAATACAACAAATAAAATAGATACCTTCAAAACCCTTTTGATCTTCACATCAGCGTGCAGGACAATTTTTTTTACCGGAGACCATTTGATGAATTTCGTGCTTTTTTTCGTTATTGATTGACGAATTTTACGATTTTACCACTATTGATTGTTGAATTTTTCAATTTATCGACTATTGATTAATGAATTTCATGATTTTTTTTCCCATGAACATTTGACGAATTGCGCAAAAAAATTAAGAATATCGTCAAATTGTCTTGGGCAAAAAAATTTTTAATATTGTCAATTCTACGAGTTGAAATTTTCCAACTGGACGAAAAATGTCCGGGCCAGGATTCGAACCTGGGATCTCTAGGCTGAAGCTGCCGCGCTCTACCAACTGAGCTATCCCGGTCGAATCTGGAGGGCATAATTCATCCAGTTAACCTTATTGATCATAGCATCTGGTCTGATATTTTAATCAGCTCAACAGAATAAATCGCAGGTAATGGAACTCCAGTAAACGCTGGATACGTGATTACACTAGATTAATTTTAACACAATTATTCAAATTGGTAAAGAAATCATACGAGTTGTTCTTTACCAATTTGAATACATAGAGATCCCAGGTTCGAATCCTGGCCCGGACATTTTTCGTCCAGTTGGAAAATTTTAACTCGTATGATTTCTTTACCAATTTGAATAATTGTGTTAAAATTAATCTAGTGATTGTCAAATTCCTTTGAGAAAAAAGTCGCAAAATTTGTCAAATGATTTTAAATAAAAAATCGGGAAATTCACAAAATGGTTTCAGGAAAATCTTCGCCAAATGGTTTCGAAATTCGTTGAGCGACAGTGGAAAAAAAATCTCATTTTTCATTCAATCATCGCAGTTGGCGAGTGTGATTATTAAGTTTAGCCAGTGGTGGCAATAACATCAATCACCAATTTTCAGTATTACTTGCCGATTGCCGAGTGCTAATTTTGTCATATATCACAAACTGTATTTACATATATTACTAGATTGAACCAGTTTTCTGATTTTCTTTTTCCCCCTTCGTGTTTTTTTCGCATCTCAACAAAAATTGTGATTCTATAACACAAAATTACAGTAACTTTTTTTTTTTTTTTTTTTTTAAAGCTTTCGGAACATTTTCCCAATGTGTTATTTCTTAAATTCTAATTTTTTTTTTTTTTTTATGAAATTTATTTGGATTTATTAAAGAAAGTAATGTGTTTTGAAAGGAATATTAAGCAAAACCCTTTGTGCGATCTTCGATCACACTTACCCACTTTTTTTTTTCTTTTTCACGTATCACACTGATTTTTCTACATTTATAAAAGAAATCTAGTTTTAATCTTTTAGCCCATTACAGTAAACATTGACCTCTTTTCAATAAAGTTTATTCCGAATTTGTACAGCATTTTTTTTAATGCAATTTTTAGAGTTTTTTTGCACTTTGCTGCGATTTTTTAATATTCGTAAAAGGATTTCAAACGTTTAGCCTAAATATAGTGAAATTTGTCCTTTGTGATTTAAAAAATTTTAGTGATTTTTTTTTAAATTTATTTTTTATATGTGGTTTTAGTGGAGTTTTTTTTTTTATTTTGCTGCGATTTTTCAAACAAAAGATAAGAAAAGAATCCAGTTAGCAAAAGTCCAAATTTTGGAGAATTCAGAATTTTGGACATCCAGATTTGAGTTTTTGTACTGTATTAAATAGAAAATGGTGTTGTGAGTCATCAAGCCTCAAAAATACACCTTTTCAAGAAGTCTCCACAATTTTGGCCACCACTGCAAGTGGAAAAAACAGATTTTCTGGTTAGCTGGGTGATTCAAGAGAGAATGAGGGTTTTATTGACAGTAAAATGCTTTTTATAAAACAGGTTTTGAAAAAAGAATCGCTTAACTTGAAAGTAAACTGAATATCTGGGTTGATATAATTGACAGTTTGAAAAATAGTAGAAATATCAAACCGATCTTCTACTATGACGAAAGTATCATCAACATATCACATCCAACATTTAAAATTTAGCATATTCAATAATTTTTCCTCAAAATAATGCATATAAATGTCTTGGAGAATTGATGATAAAGGATTTCCCATACTTCAGATTGTTTGTAAAATCTACTATTAAATTCTAAAGTAATTTGAGTAATGCAAAGTTAGTTAATAAAATCTTTAACTTCAATACCAGAATAATAAAATTCACATAACCTATTTTTTAAACAAGTAAGAGCACCTTCAATTGGAACATTAGTAAATAATGATTTGACATCAAGTGATAACATAGAACAATTGACTGGGTTGACATTTTTTAATTTACTGACAAAATCATAAGAATTTTTTATGGTATGCGTATTAGTAATGAATAAAGGAGAAGAAATGAAAGTTGAAAACTTAGCAAGAGAATACATAGCAGTACCAATCTTAGGAATATAGACCTTAAAGGAACTGTGGTTTTATGAACTTCCGGTAAAGCATAAAAATAAGCACAGATGATTGAAGGAGGAATTACTGAAAGTTTAGTATACATAACCGAATTCTTATCAACTTTTTTGACACAGGAAAGATGTGAATTAGTAGGACCTTTTTTAACTTCAGTGTAAGGACCTTTGCATAAAAGGGCATTAACTTTATCAGAATAATCTTGTTCTATCAAAACAATGCCTTCTGTTTTCTTGTTGGCTAGAATTTTTTCTTTGTGACCATAATTTTATTTTCTTAAATTTATCTGTAGTCTCTTAAAACATTTGTAGTTATATTTGTATGAAATTTCATATTTTGGGTGATTGTTGCTGAAAATTTTAAGTTGTTCTTCAATTAAATATCTAAAAATCTGCTTATGCTAAAATTGCAATAATATTCTGAAAGATGTAATTTCAAGTTAAATATGATGCCTTTGATTTGATTTTAAATGATTCATGAATAATCGCAGATGTGTCACTTTATTTTTATTATTATTAAGGAACTGTAAGTGATCACTTTTCCCTTTTATTTTACCGCTAGAAATTCAACGTTCTCTGCACCTACATTAAGGCATGACATATCAGAACAACAATATTGATAGGACACCATAAATTTAATATATATTTTTTAATTAAATAACAAATAGAAAAAATATTTTATTAAAAATGTTTACAATTTTATATTAAAATTAAGATTATTTTTACATATGTACAACGAATAAGCTTTAACTTAATATTGATATTTATATATGTTACCTTAAAACAGGAACTATAGCACTTGTAAGCTACTTATAACTTCCTCTTACCAAATACCTAATTTGATGCTAAAAACTAATCATATGTTAAGAAAAAAGTACATTTTTTTTTTGTTTATTGCTCACTAATCTAATGCTAAATAAATTCCAGTTTTCTCCTTTGCTTTCACAGAAAGTCAATTATCCTGGGCAAGCACTAATATAAAAATGGGGATGAGCGGAGATGCTATTGTAACTATTTGATTGATGCATGAAAATGATGTAATTAGCTTTCTGGGGTTAAATAGCTAAACTTTTCTTTCATGACCATTTTTTTTCCCTGTACTACAAAGATTTTGCTTTTTTTCCTGTACTGTGCAAATTATTTTATAATTTGAACAATGGATATAGGCAGCCATTAATTTGTTATAACTTCTACTTAACTGTAAACTTTAATGTAAAAACTACATCACTGGTTGACAGAGTTATTTCATTTTAATTTAGGCTGGTAATTATGTAATTGATGATGTTGTTGGCAATCTTATTCAGTTGATCTCGGAATCAACTACTCTACATACCTACACAGCCCAACAGTTGTGGAAACAATTAATTCCTGATCTGGCTGCTAAACAACCTCTAGTTCAGGTAGCTTCCTGGTGTATTGGAGAATTTGGTGATCTTCTTAATTCTAGTGAAGGCCAAGATGCATCACCAGTGAATGTAAGAATCTCTTTCCATTTCATAACAAACATTTTAATTTCATTATCTTAAATTTAATAGTGCAATTAGTTATTTTTTAAATTATTATTTATTAAAATAATTCTATTATAGGAATGTATGTCATGTTGAAAATATAGAAAAACACTAAATATAGGTTTGATTCTTTTAAATAATTTTTAAAGGATAAACTTATTATTTTAGAGTCACTATTAGTATTTTCTGTGAAATAACTATTCTCATCCAAACCCATAATAGCAAATGTATGTTTTTTAAGATACTATGTTTATTCTTTCCTGGTTGTTTCAGTTGAGATTTGAAAAAAAAAACTCCTTATTATTGAGAGCAAAAATATTTCCTTCAGTTCAACTTTTACTTTCATAGCAGTCATTTGCTTATCCCTTTCATTTCCAACATTGGGTCAAAAGAAGCTTTTTCTGACGACCATACACTTGGAACTCTGATGTTTGCTATCCACACAAGCAATTTTTGTCATTAAGCTTCATCTGTTTTTATAATAATTTGCAAAGACTTTATTCAAATGAAAGTTTTACATATGTGTCAGAACTTACAGTATCTTTTATTGCATTGACAATTCATTTTTTTTAATATCAAGCTTTAATATACATATGATTTATGGCCATTTTAAGAGTAGAAGAAAGCTTTAAAACATAAAGGTAATTATTTTACATATGACAAAAAGTAAAATAACTATTGCATTGCTACATATAAATGAAATCTATATTAATAAAAGAAAGTGTTTATGTGTGTGTGATTGCCAGGGGAATCTGTCACACATAGAGGGTCTAATTTTTTTTTCCTAAAAGGATTTGACATCTCTGTGTACACCTCAAAACCCATTTTTTTAATTTTTGATTAGTTTTTATATTTTATTTTTTCGATATTTTTTTAACAATGGAGCAACTGTCAGAAAAGCTATCTGATCTTAATCTTTATGTCCAATATAAGAAATGTTTTCACTCTTTAATAAATTTAATGTGGAAACCATAAAGTGATTTTTTTTAAATGATTTTTTAATAAAACTCTTCCTTTATTCAAAAATACAGCCATTTTATTGTATTAAGTTATTTCAATCTGAAATTATTGTCATACAGACTTTTCAGTTTTCATCGTTCATGGAATGATTCTTTAGTGAACTTTAAAAAGAGAATTTTCAAAAAATATTCATTGAGGTCTTTTCATGTTTTTCTAAAAATCTGTTGTATAACGATGATACGGACTGCAGAAAAGATAAACATATTTGCAACGATCGTAATGTCATCCAGTAATATCCACACTTCTAAAAATTGAAGAGCAATGGCTGAACATACATGTACGATATCTGGAAAGAAGAGCTGTGAGCAGATATGAATACCTCCGGTAAATAAAAAGATTTTTAAAAGTATATAAGGATATGATTTATAATAAAAGGTAAGTTCATTCTTGAAATGTAATAAATGATATGGAAAATGAGAAATAAAGGAACCAGCTACAGGAGAGTAATTTAAGATTAAGTATGTGAGGTCATTAGACATAGTGTTTTTAGTACCCAACAGATTTTCCTATTTTTTGTGCGATCCTGCATGCTATTTCAAATCCTGCCTCTCAAAGAAAACTTTGCCCACCTTCTCCCAAGAATCTCGTGAAATGATGCCTCTGCTACCGAGTCCCTGCTAAGCACTCATTGTGGTCAAAACTCTGGGCATACGCTCTTTTCCCTGATTGGATTAAGAACCAAGTTTGATGTGCCAAGAGCAAATTTCATTTTCAGAAGAAGAAAAACCGGGACTCTGCTTTAGACTAGGTCCTGGCTTATTTTTTAGATTCGGGGCAGGTTTTTTTTTTTTTTTTTTTTTTTTTTTTTTAAAGACCCAGGCCGGGCTTAAATTTTTTTTTTAGGGCTTGGGCTGGATATATTTTTTTCTGTAGACTCATTCTCAGCCCAGACAGGCTTTTTTTCTGTAGATTTGGGCCATGCCTGGAACTCATTCTTTCCGGGCCATATGATGCCAGCAATTTTTTTATGAAAATAACAGTAACAATATACATTTATTTACTAATACATCTTTAGAAACGTATTTTATTTTATTAAATTATAGAAATATTTTTAATATTTTTTTCCTTGATAGAGCTTCAAAATTATGATTTTTAAACTCTTTTTCTGTTATTTTAAATTATATTAAAGATATGCATGGGCTTAAATTTCCAGGCCAAACAAAAGCTATCTTGGATGTTTTAAAGGTTTTTAAAAGTATATAAGGATATGATTTATAATAAAAGGTATGTTCATTCTTGAAATGTAATAAATGATATGGAAAATGAGAAATGATAAATAAAGGAACCAGCGTACATTGTAAAAACTGAAAGTCCGGGCCGGCCCGTTTATATTTTCATAGTTCATGCACCTGCCCTTGCAAAAAATCAATAAAGTCAAGCTTGTCCTCACTCAATTTCTTTTAAAAATGCCTATTTTTCTTAAACTTCAATTAAGATGATTTTAAAGAATACTGCATACATATGTATGGGAAAATTTTAAAGCATATTTCAGACTATATGTCCACAAGCCATAGAATACAAAATAGCATCATTAATGATCACTTGAACTCTTAGAATCAAATAACATTAAAAAAATATATATGTAGTTTTGGATGAAAGAAAAAATATGTTTAAAACATCCTAATTTTAAAGCTGTGTAATAAAAATAAAGTAGATTTTTGAAAATATTTTTCTGTAATTTATTAAATCAAAATATATTTTCAAAGATTCCATTAACAAATGAGCAATATCACTATTATTTTTACAACAGAAAACAATTTTCGTCCTGACACAGCTCAGGAAAAATTATATCCAGGTCCATCACGGGTATAACTAACCCAGCCCAGCCCAATGCAAATCACTACACTGGATATGGTAAATATTTTTATTGCATCAAAATAGGATCAGCTCATGCTGCATATTTATACTTATTCTCGGCACAACCAGGTCCATTGAAAATTGTTCATATTTTGTCTGCTTAGTCCAGCCCTTTTAAATTTCTTATATAGGGCTGATCAGTCCATTGAATATTTTTATCAGCCCAACAGGCTCATTTAATTTTTTTATAGGCCCAGACTGTCAAGAAAATTGTCTTTGTTCTGTCATCCTGTTTGAAAATTCTACATTACGTTTTCTAATGAGTCTTCATTTGAATGCATTATTTGTCTAAGTAATGAATAATTTATTTCATATTCTGTGGCTTGCAGAAAAATTTTGGGTTTTTGCATAAATATGTATGAAATATCTTTTCTTGAAAATAAGTCAAGTCAGACCTGATTTCCAGAGGTGATTCTGTTCTGAATTTTTCGAAAATAAAAAAAAATCGGTCATAAACCTGAAAATTCAAACATAAAATATATCTCGTTTTTCGGCAAATGGTCACCGAAAAAAAAATCAATTTCATCAATCGTTTGAAGAGAAATTGGCAATTTCGTCAAAGGATCGTGGGAAAAACACAAATTTCGTCAGAAGATAGCAAAAAATGCAATTTTCGTCAAAGGATCGTAGGAAAAACCCAAATTTCGTCAGAAGATCGCAAAAGAACACTAATTTCGTCCAGGGATTACGAAAAAACGTGAATTTCATCAAAGAATCGCTGAAAAAACATAAATTTTGTCAAAGGATTTCAAAAACCACAAATTTTGTTAAAGGATCGTGAAAAAACCGCATATTTTGTCAAACGATCGCGAGAAAACGGCAAATTTTGTCAGAGGATTGCAAAAAAATGGCAAATTTCGTCAAAAGATTGCAAAAAACCACAAATTTCATCAAAGATTCGCGAAAAAACCACATATTTTGTCAAAGAATCTCGAAAAACCACATATTTCGTCAAAGGATCACTAAAAATGGCAAATTTTGTCAAAAGATCGTGAAAAACAGCAAATTTCATCAAAAGATTATGAAAAAAACTCAAATATCGTCAAAGGGGTGCAGAAAAAAAAACACATAGTTAGTGTCGGGAGAAGATTCCCCCTCTCCTTCCCCCCCTTGTTGTAACCTTTCAGAAAATTTGTTGTGAATTTCAGATTTTTTTTTTTTTTTTACTCAGAATCACCCCTGCTGATTTCATTCATTTTTGAATGGACCTGAAAATCTCAGCCCATGCAGACGTCTATGATGTTCCAGTATTTCCCCATGCACAACATGAAAATCTCTATATATCTTTTATTTATTTTATAAAAATAGTAAAAACAAATTTTTTTAATCTAGCATAAACTTGCTGATGCCTATGCATCAAATAAAATGGTTCAGTTAAACTACTTATAGATCCTTGGTTTTCTTTTGAGTTTAAAGTGTTTTTCATATCTTATTTCAAAGGTTTTTTTTTTGGTAGAAATTTGTGACAGCAAAAATTATAGCCTGTACATTTAACATTCTTATAAGGGTAAGAGAGTAAAAAAAAAAAAAAAAAAGTCATGTCTTCTGTCAAATATCGTAACTCTTAATTTGTATGTTTGTTTTTTTTGTTTTCCAAAAAACTTTTTTACTTCTTTATTCTCCAAAATAGTTATTTTCTGTTCCAAAATGAGTGATTTTGCTGCTCCAAAATTATGTTCACGCTGTTTCATCACTGAATATTAATAATGTTTATTTGAACTTTTAAGACTTCTCAAATCCTAATTGCCTACTTTCAGACACATTTTTTAATACATTTTTGTTCGCAAACGCATGAAATTGACAGGTGCTCTTTTATAACTCAATTTGTGATTCATTTATCGAAAAATGAAAAATTGTTTAATTAGAAAATCCCTTCAATAATCATGCCTGCAAATGCTTTTGCATTTAAAAATGAGTCTGAACATATGTCAGGAAGTTTCACATTGTTGAGCAGGGAAAAATGTGTTTTTCAGAACCACCTTAAATTAAAAATGCAATGTTTATAAAGTTTCAAGTTATATTATTTTATCATGTAAAAGAAATTTGTTACAACATAACTTAGAAAAGGTATGTTATTTATCTAAGTACAGTGTCTTTTTAAGTGTCTTAGGATATGACAAATTTCTGTAAAGTAAATAACCAGTGCCAATATTTCAGAATCAGTATTTTTAGGAAAGTGAAAAAAAAAAATCTGTTTCTTTTAATGCCATGTCATTTAGACATTAAAAGGCAATATTGCAGAGAAGCCCTTACATGGATATACACATTGCTTTTGGAAAAAAAAAAGGGGGGGGGTGGTAATAAAAATTCAATGTCAAATTTCTTATGGAAGGAAAATTCCTCAATTTTTCTTTCAAATTTAAATAGAAGACATTACAAATGCTCATTCATTTACTGTGTTCTTTCTTTTTTAAATATACAAGGTGGTCATATTTAAAGTAGAGTTGTTAGAGCTTGGTTGTCAAAAATCTACTGAGTCAAACACAAAAAAATTTGGTGTAAATATTAGAACATGTAGACTAGCTTTAAACAAGAAAAAAAAGTTCAGATTTTGGTACCAGGGAGAAAAGTAGTGCTTCAAGGAAAGGGAACTAAAGATTCAATAACATGTTAGACAGCCATATTAAACATTATTTTTATTGTTGTTCATAAGCCAATAAAATAAGCATAGAGACTGGACATTTCATAAAATTTTAGACAATTAATTAAAACAGTTCCCCCTTTTTTACTTCCTATGGCTGTTTTACTGTCTAAAATCATATGCATGATCATGGAATTATCATTGCCTCCTCACACAGCATGTAGACTGTTTGTTCAGTACATGTTGGTAACAAACAATATTCGCATCAAATCAATTTTGAAATTCTGAAGAAGGCAAACAAACAAGTGGACTCGGATTTTCTGGAAACCCTACAGTATTTATATGAACTTTTGTTGCGTTTGGCTTGGTACAATTTTTACAATCTATCTCTAATACCTCGACTTTAATTTTGGCTACTGCGTATATGATCTAACAAAAACATAACTGTGAAAAAAGGGAGCCAAATTCGTTAACAAGAAAAGAAGTGATAAGTTAGTAGGTGCCAAGTTTAAATAAAATTTACTCAAACTTACCTACTGAAGTGTTATAGCATTGTTTAAATTGTTTAAAAATAAAAATTATTAATAGCATATTAATAATAAATCTAGAACTTGACAAGTTTTTGATAAATATTATGCCTATCATTTTCATGCCTTAATAAAATGATGATGATAATATTAATAACACTGTCATTATAATAATTTATAATATTGTTATTATAAACAAATGACTCATGTTAAAGACTTTATAAACAAATAAACACGCAGATACACTTCTGCTTGTCTTTGATTATCACTCTAGTGACCCAAACTCCCGAAACCTCAATACAGACTAAGGCCTGACAAAGAGACAGATACACTTATGCTTGTCTTTGGTCATCACTCTTGAGACTCCACCCCTTTCAGGAGCCTCAATGTACTCAAATTAAGGCCTCCAAACATGAAATAACAAGTTTTGATATAATAATGTCATTAATAAAGATAAATGACTTTTAGGTAAAAACTTGCCAAGTTCTAGATTTATTATTAATGTGCCATCAATAGTTTTTATTTTTAAACAATTTAAACAATGCTATAATACTTCAGTAGGTAAATTTGAGTGAATTTTATTTGAACTTGGTACCCACTTACATATCACTTCTTTTTTTTTTTTTTTTTTCTTTTTTTTTTTTTTTTTTTTTTTTTTTTTTTGCGGAACTTGGCTTTCTTTTTTCACATTTACATTTTTGTTAGATATCATTACTTTTTGCACAGTTACAATATACTTAAACACATTACTTAATGGTTTTTAATGTATTTACAAGTAACTATTTTATTCACAAAGCAACATTCAATTTAATTTAAATTTCCTACAACAAAATATTTGTATGTCAATTTATGGCAGAAATCTGTATTTTAATACTGCTGTATTTAATGTTTGTTTTAAAACAAAATGTATTGATTCAAAATTTTTATTATTTCTGAAATAGCAATAATCATATTGGCATAATTTTATGTTTTACCATTACAGACTCATTATCATCTAAATCAACAGGCCGATTCATATTTACAAATAAAATGATGAAGCTATCCAAATAATATCAAACAAATAGTGTAAAATTTAAACAGGCACTAACAAGAAAATCCGGCTGACTTTTAGCCCTTACTAATGTAGGTTTACGTTAATGTGAGGGTTACGTTCCAGGAACATCTCGCGAATGTTGAGTCTATCTCTCTGCACTAACAAAGGAGTTACGTTCTATAAAATTTTAATTAGTTTGGCACATCATTTCAAAGAGCAAAAGAAAATGTTTACTAACAATACATTATGCATAGCATATATGTAGAAAGGGAATGTACAGACATGTTCATAAATATGAAAATTATTTAATGAAGATAATTCAAATTAAGTGACTAGAGAAATAATTACAGCTAAAAAGCATAGGTTTATTTTATAAAGTAATTTCGACTCTCTGTATTCGCAAAGAGATGATAATGTATTAGCGGGCCAGTATGCGATACAATATTGAAATACTACGATATTTAAATACAGCTAAATGCTTCAGAGTTATTTTTGATTTTCTAAGTGCGGCTTCAGCTCCGTCTCTACGAGAACCTTCACATTTTAAATGAATAGATTGAAGATTCCGTTACCTTACCGCTTCTCATATGCCCATTGCAATGAGTATTCTGCTGTTGTTATTATTTTGCTTTCCTACAGCACTCGCTCCTTTTTTCAGTAGCTGAAAATTGATTTGTAAATACATAACTGAGAAAACACAGGGGAAACAATCTTTAACCACTGTGTAAATTCTGAAAAAGGAAAGACATAATTTTAAAAAAATCGCAAATAATCAAGTCAGATTCTTGCGAATATTAAGTTTTTCGCATTTTCATGTTCGCGAATAATCAAAACTCGCAGATGTTAAAACCCCAAATGTTAAGGGATTACTGTATATATATTCGAAAAAGAACAAGTACACCATTTTATTATTAAAAGTGCACTAGGGAGGAAAGATTTCTGCCTTCAGACAAACTAGCAGCTGAAACATAAAGTGTTAGCATGCCAGTGATCTATTATTTTGCTGGATTTGCAGATAAAACCGCAATGTGCTCACTCATAAAAAAAATTAATTTTCTTGCTGGCAGCCCTTTGTCTTCTTACTCATTATTAGATCTTGTGTTTTAATGTGGGGATACTTCTTTTGAGATTAATGTAATATAATGACAGACAAAAATAGTATAGAACTGCCCTGGAATATTTTGAAGTTATAGAACAACAAGAAAGTGGTAATTATTCTGTAACATGTAAGTTAGTATCAAAATCCTCTGCTTAAAACCTGAAGTTGCACATTAGAGGTGAGTTAGCATTTTCTTTATTAATAATAATTACTGGATCGCATCTCGCACCGAATATCTAAATCATTATTCATTAAAATTCATAAATCATTAAAAAGAGTATTTTCGAATTAAGATCCCTGGTTCAGAAAATATTCTTATCGAGCTGTTTATCGCAAAAAATTATTTTATTAATACGTCATTTGATCGTTGTGAAATATTTGTCCAATGTATGCATACAAATTAATTTACTGCATATTTCCTTTTGAAAATTCCAATAGATAAAACAAAGGTGGTTGAAAATAAAAATATATTATTTTAAAAAATGCTTAAGAGTGCTTAATTTTATTTTTATGGCTATTTATTTTTACTTTAGCTGCACAGGTTTTTTATCGCTAAAATAATTGATTTATAATGTTTTATATTTGATTTGATATTGGTTAGCTTGGTGTTTTAATGAAATATCTTTATCTCCAGAATGAATCTAAAGCGCAGTATGTTGAAATTCGGGTTTTCAAAGGGAAACAAACAAAAAAAGATAGAAAGGAAAAGAAAAGCTACGATTTAATTTATGCAAGTCTATGTGATCTTGTTAAATTTTTAAATTGCTTTCAGGAACTATATTTAAATTGTAAAGAAATAGGACTATTTAGCTCTATTTTTAAAAAATAATGTATATTCAAATTTACCAAGGGCTATCCGCTCTTAAGGTTGTTCTAAAATCCAAACTGGCTACTTTATGACATATTCTTTAATTCATTTTTGTTCGGAAACTCATGAAAATGCAGATGTTCTTATTCAGAAACTTTGTAACCGAAAGACGTTTTCCACTATTATTAATTTTATTTTAGTTTAGTTTAGTTTTTGGTAAAGACAGAAGATTTTCCAGAAAACACCGTCAAAGTCGGCGTTTTCAACCGAATTTCCGACGCCGCAGCAGGGGAAAAGGAAAAAACGTGACACGAATCGCTTATAACCCGATAAGTAATTTATTTATCAAAAAATGAAAAATTCATTTCGATTCCAAATCGCTTCAATAGTCAGACCTGCCAATTTTATGCCTTTGTGTTTAAAAATAAGTCAGATAATGTATCAGAAAGTTTCGTGCTGTTGAGCAAGGAATTTGAGAACCACCTTAAGCGCTACTGTGCTATATCACTCTCAGAAATTTGTAAGATTATTACAATTTTTGTTTTCAAATTTCCTCTTTTTAACACTTTCCAACATAATAAGTGTCTATGAATTCACTTTGTCTGTCTGTCCATGCTCTAACTCTCGTAAATATACTCTGATTGCCATGAAAGTTTTATATGTTATTGAAGTTTACCATATAATGTTCAGTATTGAAAATGAAATGTGTAGCATTTGTATCTCGCTTACAGGGACATTCAAAAGAAATTAACATTATGGTCTATGGGGAAAAATCGTTTGTGGTGTATTTTTAATTAGCAATGATAACTAAAGTAGCGAAGTAGTGACTACTTTTGAAAAGTAGTTTGTAGTCGCTACTTTTTAAAACAAGTAGTTGTAGTTAACTACATTTTTCATAAAGTAGTTGTAGTTCGCTGCAAACAAAAAGTAGTTTTTCTGACCCCTGCCTACACCCATGGTAGCCACACATCCATGATCAATATTTATATGAATCATAGGAATGACTCCTCTTTTGTTTACATTTTTAATTCTGGGATATTAAACAAATTTCAACTGCCGATGTCTCGAAATATATGCGTATTTTGATATATGTATTCTCTCAAGATGTTTTTGTTTTTTCACAATGTGTCTAAACAGGTAAATTTTATGCACCATTACTAAAAAAATTAATTCTGTAATTAGCCAAAAATGGCTGATAATCAGGTGATTTTGCTGTAAGGTCAGCCCAGATTCAACATTTCGTGCTTTTTTTGGCAAATTAAAATTTTGCCTAATAGATGTAACATTAAAGTAAATATGGACACCGCCAAGCGAGTAAAAACTAGGCTGTGCTGCCAGGTGCCTGAGGAGCACCTGGCGTGTCTTCGACCACCGAACCAAAGTCCTGAGTGACTTTTAGCGTGCATGACCGGATTTGGCTCTCCGTATGTGCTTTGGCCGCCCAGAGGACCGCCACCTGCAGACCCTCCAACCCTTAGACCCATGTGTCGACGATGTAGGTAGATATGCGGTGGAACCCATTATGAGAACCACCACAAGACACTTGGGGACGGGCTGGTGTCTCCCAACAGCTTCGGGGCTGGACACCCAGAAAAGAACCAGGCCCTAGGCCTTAAGTCGGATTTTTCCCGACGCATACTTGCTTTACCATAACTTGAGGGATGTGGAAACCTACAAAGGTAGTCACAGTTCCCTCTCGTAATGGACCCCTCGCCCCCAAATGGGTAATTAATCGATTTTCAGAATTTTTTTTTTTTTTAGATTTCTTATAGTGTAAACGGACTTTGTACCAAATTTAAAGTCTGTAGGTGCTGTAGATATGAGATCTTTTTGATGAGCGAGTGAGTCTGTGATAAAATTATCGATTATCAGACATTTTCAAATATTATTATCTGAGAAACTAATTATGCGTTATTTATAAAATTTTGGATTCCGAATAATTAAGGTGATTTTACTACACATCTAAAATTACAAGTATGTAGGTCAAATAGATTTTCAGTAGTAGAGTGTTGAAATTTGGCGAAAACAGCTCGAAATGGTTCGTGTAATATAACGCACTAGTATGTCAGATGAACTTGGCTGTGTCTAGATGTCAAATTTTAATCTATTTGGTTATTACTTATTGTTTTGTGCATTTTATAATATATATATATGAATTTGAGTCCTATTTATTTGTAGGTTACTCCAGATGACATAATTGAGATGTTTGAAAAGATCACTATGAATATTCACATGAATCTAACTACTAAGGAGTATTCTACTACAGCACTGATGAAACTTAGTGTTAGATTTCCAGATACTGCTCCGTAAGTACTCTCAACCATATTCAACATTTTGTTTCTGCAGTTTCACAATTTGTCTTTTTTTTTTTTTTTTGTAAATGTCTTATTATTGCAAATTTCTTATTATTAACTTATGTTCATAGTAAATAGATATGTATTCAGGGCCCGACTTACACTATCTAGAGTCCTGTGGAAAGCATTAATCTGGGGGGGCCCCCTTGTATGTATTTGTTGAAATTTTTCAAGAATTATGCTAAAGTGACTAATACTAATCTTCATACCTATTGTATGTAAACTTAAATTTCTTACCAAGTACTATTCACATTTGTATAGAGGGTGCCACAAAAAACATGGTAATAACTTTAAGAGATGATAGAATACACCTTTTTGTTTTTGTTATAGGAATACAAGGGCAAATGTGAGCTGTTAAAGTAATGTTAAATACAGGTCTTTCAGGCATTCTTGGCTATTTATCGTAATATCATAACATTTTCTATGACAGTATAAAATTTAATCTCTGTATTGCATCAACATATATTTGGATGATTCCATCATATGGAAAGGCAAGTGCATGCATGCATTTGTACTAATAGCAACAAATTTCAGCACTTATGTTATTACTGCATTCCTCATGCACTAAAGTACTTTAGTATAAAATTTCATATTATGACAAATAGTTTAATTCTTTTAAACATAAAGCAGCAGATAATAGTTGTATGAAATGACAGTAATCTTTAAATTAAACTTCTCTATTTTGAAAAATCTTTATCAAACCTGGAAGGAAGAAATTAAATACCGCAAAATGAAATACACTTTAAATTAGATTCTATGTGAACACAGACGAGGGAAGAGAGCCCCCTCCCCTAAATTTGAAAAAAAAGAATTTTGGACAATTTTTTTCATTTGGCTCCTTTTTAATGAAATTATACATCTGTCCTTCAGGGGGCCCCTCAAATGGAGGCCTAGGGTAGTTGCCCTGAATGCCTCTGCATTAGTCAGGCCCTTTATGTATTTTCTTTATTATTTATGTTAATCAGCTTTTTAAATTTATGTGATTTTGAAGTTTTTTATTCTTTTGTTTATTTTATTACATTAGAAATACACTGCTTTAAAAAATTAAGTAAATGTTTGCAAATTTGGCATACTGAAAAAAGTATTCCTTGATTAAATTAAAACAGAGGTCTATCCAGGGTTTTTTTTTTTTTTTTTTTTTTTTTTTTTTTGTAGGGTCCTATTTTTATTTTTTGTGTGTGTACAAATTACTTTTACATTAAATCAATTAAATTAAAAAAAACTGTGTTCAGACGTAATTAGCAAAAAAAGAAATTAGCTCTTTTTTAAATTCCTTTGTATACAAGGTTTCTGGAGGAGATATATTTGAATTCTTGATTGGATTACTTAAATGTGGCAGTTTACAATTACATTTTAGTTACTTGCTTTAAAGATCATCTTATTTTTAGTTACATAATAATCAAAGTTCCAAAAATTTCCCCCTGTAGAAAGTCGCCCATGTTTCATACTTAACAAGAAAAATTATAATGAGTTGGACATGAAACTATAATTAAAATAGTGAAAAATAACAGCTTTAAATCGCATGTACTTTTTAGTGGAAATAAATAATTTATAACTGACTTTAAAATGCATTTCACTTTTGTTGTTTTAGACGTGTCAAACGATTTTTGGATGTTTTTGGTACAAATGTTAATGTTGAACTCCAACAAAGAGCTATAGAATTTTCATCATTGTTCCGGAAATATAATCACTTACGGTAGGCTAATATACTTAATTTTATTTAATAGCTATCAGTTTCTTTGTTTTTTAATATTTTATTATAAATTTGAAATTTATGCTTATAAATTGTTGTTTATTTTTTGTTGATTTCTGCATCAAGATCTGAATCCTTTGTAAAATGATTTAAAAGAACTTTTTGCACTTATCAGATTTTATTTGTGGTATTCATTATGAATAAATTTAATTTAAACATTGAAGGCATTCTTAACAAGGAAGGTCTTTCAATGCTAAATCTGAAAAAAAAAATAATAAGATTTTTATTGCCAAATGGAACCCTATTAGCAGATAAGTAGAAGAATACTACCAATACAGCCAAATGTGATTTCAATAAGAATTATGGATTAAAGACATGCGTTAACAGAAAGTCATTTTTCACAGATGTGTCATTGTCGTGTAAGAATTTGCAGCTTAATTTAACTGTTTTTATTTATTTGTATTAAAAATAAATAATTTGTACATTTTGTGACTAATTTAACTTGAGTTAGATAAGAAAATAACCATGTTTTCACTTTTAATTTATTAACTATTTGTATGTAAAGTGTTACTGAGAGTTGTAAGATTCAAACAATTGCTGTTTTAACAATTTTTACTCTTTTATATATGAATGTCTTTAAATTTGTGTCCTAATAGAATAAGGTTTTTAGATAGGTTATAGGTTAGGTAAGAATAGGCTTTTTTATAAGGTAAAAAAATGTCAAGAATTAACCCATTCAACACAGTTTGGATGATTTATCAAGAATTTGTTGTGAATAAAAAACAAATTAAGTTAATATTAGGCAAATGGAAACATTTTCAAATTGCATTCCAATGTAAATATTCATGGTCTGCATGCTTATATACAAATACATATCCTGCGTATATCAAATATCCTAACAATTTCATTTTTATAGCAAATAACATATTAGGGTAACTCTAGGATAGATGGCCAGTATAAAAACAGTCTATTTCCAAAACTTGATCATAGATGGCAGCATAAACTTTGTTCGTAGAAAATAGTTTGAGTTCATTCATTGCAACATGCAGCTGTGTTTTTCAATTATAAAAAGTAAGTTAAATTTTAATGTTTATTTAATTTAGTGGCTCAATATTTTTGTTGAGTTAGGTATCTGAATGTTTTTCAGTATGTACCTTAAATTTTTTTTGGACTTTTAAGGCACATATATAATCGAATTTTTGCTTCTAAACCTAAAACAAAGATGTACAATGGCAGAGTGACGCTTAATAATGGGTGGCCATCTGTCCTTCAATTTCAGGATAGATGGCCGCGTCAAATCAAAGAAAGATGACCACCTTTAATCAATATTTCCAAATTATACAGATTGAGGATTTTAACTAAATACAGGGTGTCCATAATTAAACAACCCTACTTTAAAGTTCTACAGACGAAACTATTGGTCAGAAAGTTGTGAAAGACATAATGAAGGAATGGGAATTTGTTTAAGCGAAAAAAAAATTAGTTCAAAATTTTGCAACCAGATGACGTTTTTAATGAATTACACATTTAGCCACCGCCCACTGAATACTAGGCCTGAACTCTGACAAAAGAAATGACTGTTGTCGTAGGCGGATTTTTTTTTTTCAGAGTTTGTACAGTCCGTTCAATTTGAACACCAATAATTTTTTTAAGTTAATACGCTTTATTTTTCTCAGATTAAATAAGACAAAGATACAGACTGCCCCCTGAAAAATATTCAAGCATGGTAACTTAGCATAAATTTACAATAGTTTATAAATTTTATTACAACAAAACATTTTCAACAGAACTTTTTTTACCAAATCAGAAATTTTGAATTCACACCAGGAAATCTTAGTAGTTCTTTTTACTTTGTTTAATTTAGAATATTACATGATTATATAAAGCAAAAAGTATTCCTTCAGAACTTCCGATAAGAATTCCAAATTTCTGAATTAAAAAAAGGCCAAACTGACAACTGTGATCTGGAATCGACTGGTAAATTTTGCCGCCAGAGGACGTGAAATCCTATAATTTAAATAACAAGTTGGAAATTGTACGTCAAACATTACAAATGAGGTGCGTTCGTACTATAGCTAGTTATATGAATATTGAGATCTTGATGATTTTTAATCCTGTGAAATGAATTATATTGTCTGCAGATTTATTTCTGTAATAAAATAAGTATCTCAGTCGCTTGACGATTAAACTTCAAAAGCTCCTATAAAAATAAAGCACCGAATTTTTAAAAAAATCAAATTTCTAAATAAATGTTCTTATTAATATTTTCTAAAGTTTTGATTCGATTTTTAAAAAAATTTAAATGTCTCGACAAAATTCTGCAACGATAACATATCTTAAATTTCAAACCATTTGGTTGGGTAGTTTTTGCGTTGTTATATGCGGACAGACAGACCAGATGACGAGAATAAGTGCTATGTATTTATATAATTACGAACGCACCTAAAAATGCAAGTAAATTTCTGTCGATGTCACGCAAGAGCTGTTATAAAACCTAGAAACTTTTCCAGAGATTTTGTTTTCAATGTGCTTGCTATTGGTAAACAGAATGTCGTTACATTTACCAGACCAAGCTTTGTTAATAAAATTGTTTTACCAAAACAGTAATTCTACTTTAGATGCTCTACGGAAATTTCAGACTTCGAAGAGGATGTAGAAAGGTCCATTGACTGTTAAAAAATCTTCTATTAATGGTAGCCAAATTTGAAGGAACAGGATCGCTAAATGTTCGTTCTGGATGAGGAAGAAAACCTGTTTCCTCAGAAGCAATAGAGAGGGTTGCGCTTCAGGTAGAAGAGTACAAATCTTTCAACGTACAGACTAGTACCAGTATCCATCATGTGGCAGAAGCATTGGATAAGCCTCGTTCAACTGTCCAAAATATCATGTGGATTATCCTCTGGTATTATCCATACAAGCTTCAACTTGTGCAGGTGTTGCTTCTACATGATTTCGAGTCTCGACACCAGTTCTCACTTGAGTTTCTTGCTCTCTTTGAGGTTGATTCAGTGTCCTTAGAATATCCTCTGGATAGACGAAGCACATTTTCATTTGGACAATTCAGTGAATACTCACGACTGCTGAATTTTGGAACCAGAAAATAGGCATTCAATCTTATAGGATCCGTTGCATTCACCAAAAGTAACGGTATGGTGTGAGTTTTCTGCATTGTTTATTCTCAGGGCCCATATTTCTTTGAGGATTTAAGTGCTAGCGGTCCAGTAACATGCTCGATCAATGGGCAGTGATATGCATCCTTGTTAGAAAATAAAATTATTCCGGATCTGCAAGCACGTCAGTGTCTTTCATGTACAATTTTTATGCAAGATGTGGAGCGCCTCCATGCATTAGCTGCTGTGTAAGGACATCCTTAAGACTCACTTCACAGAAGAACGTATAATCAGCCGCCACTTTCATAATCTATGGCCTACAGATCTCCAGACCTCAATCCATGTGACTTTTGGCTTTGGAGGCATTTGAACATTTGGTAAGTCATGATAACCCAAGAACATTACCTGATCTTAAAGATAGCATTTCACGACATGTTTTTAGCATTTCCCAGAACACACTGCGATCAACTGTGGAACATGCTATATTACGATTCCAGATGGTAGCTGAAAATGATGGCTGTCTTGTGGAGCATGTTTTGTTGTAATAAAATATGTAAACTATCATAAATGTATGCTAAATGTGTAATTCATTAAAGAACGGTATCTGGTGGCAAAATTTTGAACTATTTTTTTTCGCTTAAACAAATTCCCATTCCTTTATTATGTCCTTCACAACATTTCACAACTTTCTCACCAATAGTTTCATCTGTAGACAACTTTAAAGTAGGGTCATTTAATTATGGACACCCTGTATAATTATATTTAAAATAATTATATAACTTTTATGTTTATAATTATATTATTTGATATAGTTGTTTAAATTTTAACTAATATAAATATTTCAATAATAATAATATAATAGTGCCTAACAATGTTTGTTTGTTTTTTTGTTTTTTGTTTTTTTTGGGGGGGGGGTAGGGGTTTAGTTTTCCAGATGCCGAATAAATACATAAGAAAGCCTCATTCAAACCGATTGACCTGGAGTTAAAATGATTTGTTTAAGGCAATGGAAGCTGTGCAAATGGAATCATATTTGGTAAAAGGAGTTTCTGAAGCATTTTACATTCCACACAAGACTGTGGAGCACTGATTGAAGACCTATAATTCCAATAAAAGCAGCATGGTTTCTGGTCCGATGTTTGAAAAGAAAATGGAGAAAGGTTAGTAAAATACATCAAACGAATGCAAAAACAAGGATTCCCATTTATTCGAGATGTGAGAATTCTCACTTTTGAATTTGCCAAGAAACTAGATATAAAGCACTATTTTAATGATCAAAGTGGAAAGGCTGGGGATGTGTTTGGCTAAGTCTATTCCTAAGTTGTCATTCTCTCAGAAAAGCTGAAGGTATGTTTGGCTAAGTCTATTCCTAAATCGTCATTCTGATATATCACTCAGAAAAGCTGAAGGTGTGTCACTTGCAAGAAGTGAAGCCATTAATCGTGAAGAAACAGGTGCCTACTTCAAACTACTCCATGACACTTTGGACGAAAATGAGTTGTTTGATAAACCCTCGAACATTTTTAACCAGGATTGCAGTTGAACAATCAACCTGACTTAGTTTTAGCCGAAAAGGGCACAAAAGCAGTTTCCACATTAACTTGATCTAAAAAAGGTGAATCCATCACTGTTATAGCCTGTTGTAATGCTGAAAGATACTTTCTCCCACCATTTATGTGATAAAGGGTAAAAATAAAAGATGGAATGCCACCTGGAGCAGTTACTTATATGTCTCAAAAGTGCACATACACTATATTGCCAAAGGTGACTGGTCACTTGCGATTTTAGACGTTTTGTTAACTATCTAGAAAAATACATGAGGAATTAACCTGAAACTGCAGGTGTGTAAACAGTATAGGTTATATATTTCCGCAAAGATTTTTTCATGAAACCCCATAGAGGACTGTCAACAAATTGAAAAAGAACGAATATCTATTGGATAACCCTGTAAAAACTAATGTAGCAAAGGTGTTCAAACTTGAGATTATTAATAAGTGGCTTATTGTAATATACTGTGTTCATTTTTATGAGGATAGCATGTATACTCGTAGAGAAATTAAGCCGCCATAGCTTTTTCTAATTCCCCTTTCGAAAACCAGAAAACAAAACATATTCATATAAAATATCTTTTTTTAAGAAATCTTGTTTTTGATAAAATGTTTAAACTTAAATATATTCCTAGTAAACTTAACCTTGCAGATAGTTTTACTAAGCCACAAGTGAAAGGGCAGCTGATGAATTTTTGTAAAAGAATTTTTGATATTTAAATTTTTATGTGGGGGGGGTTATAATTTTTCTTACAATGTTATTCACTCTGGTCAATGTCCTGCCAATAAAGTCTTACGTGACCTGACATTGATCAGATCGTAAGTTTTTGAATTTTTCAAGTGTCATTTTTTGTAAATTTTTTGAACTTTTTCATGTTTATGCAAATTTTTCATGTTTTTGTAATATTCTAGAGATGATGAAAAAGGAGGCTGATTGTTATGCATCTTTAATAAATCCTTAAATTAAAGCTTTCTTTAAATTTAAAGTAAAGGTATTTAGTTTTTCATTAATACATTTCGGTTTTTCAACATCTCTTGAATAAACATACTCGCGTATCTGAAACAGCCAGCGCTATCATTTCATTCACGATCTTTAATTCAAAATTCGTTACTTGGTAACAGTAAATAACCTGTGATTTCAGGATCGCGTTAATCACCGTAGTCGGCTAATCGGAACTTGCTGTATTCGTAGCCAACGGCGTTTCAGATACGAATTTGTGTACCTTTTAAATGGCAACATGTTTATGCAAAACATTCGCTGATGATGTGTTTAAAAGGTTGGACTTCCCAGGATGTTTTTGCTTTTTTCTTCCTCCTGCTTGTAATGCTGGTTGTTTTTAGAATGTAGCTGCATATTATTATTTTTCTTTAGTTTGTTCATTTAACAGCGAAGTTATGCTGTTTTATTGTCTGTCATCTTATTTAGAATAAACAACTATGCTTTTAAAGGAGCTGTTATTTTTAAGTCTTCCACGTGAAACACTTTTTTATTGGAATGGCCAACAAATATAAAACCCTCTTAATGGATATTAACTACTAGTGAATCATGTTTCTGTAAATATTTACATCAGAAATATTTTTTTGTGTGAATCGTGCACAAAAAAGAAAGTCTCGCATAATAAAAAATGCTGTATGGTACTTCCCCCCCCCTCAAATTCTTTCACAGGCCCAATATTCTTTTGCAAGTATTTTTAAGTTTTCTTGGAAGTCCGCAACTTTTTTTCTTTTGTGGAATTTTGCAAAATAATTAATGAATCGGTTGCTGAAAAGATTGGGAATTTCTGCAAACTATCGTTGAAAAATATCGTGAATTTTGTCAAAGAGTTCAGAAACAAATAGCTATTTTCTTCAATTGGTTGTTGAAAAAATCACAAATTTTGTCAATATATTGAAGAAAAAAAATCATGAATTTTGATAAACAATCGAGGATAAATATTGCAAATTTTGTCAAAAGATCGTGGGAAAAAATTGCGAATTTTGTCAATCGATCGTGAATTTCGACAAATTGTTGCAGAAAGAAAATCAATTTAGTAAATCAGTCACAGAAAAAAAAATTTGTCAAAGGATCAAGGGAAGGAAATACAAATTTAGTCAAAGGATAGTGGTAAAAACACGCAAATTTCATCAAAGGATTGCGGTAAAAACACGAATTTCAGCAAAGGATCGCAGTTAAAACATGCAAATTTTGACAAAGGATTGCTGTAAAAAAAAAGTGGTTTTTGTCAAACTATTGTGAAAAAAAATAATCGTGAGTATTGTGAAAATTTACTGCATAGAAAGACTGTTAAAATATTGAAACCCGGTTACTTTTGCTAATGTCAAAAAATCATCACAAAACAAGAAGAAACGCTAAATATTGTATAAAATTTTCAGAGAAGAAAGTTCATTATATTGAGCAAAACACTGAAACCGGATTCTTCTTACAAAAGTCAGAAAATAGTCGTACAACACGAAAAAACACTAAAAATTTCATAAAAAGTTCAAAAGTAAATGTAGAAATTCCAGATTCCTTTTAATAATGTAGAAAATTTGCTACAAAAAGTGAAAAAAAAAATGCATATAAAAAATTAAGAAAACTAATCCAAAAACTGGCTTTGAGATGCATAACTTCAGACATGGAGGTACCTTCCTACCAAATCTTGCAGCTCTGCACTTAGCGGTCTCTTCAGAAAACATCACACACAGACAAACATCTAAGTTTAATACATATAGTTTTAAATCTGAAACAATATACAGAACTAACTTTTAAAAAATTGGGTTAGTTGAACCTAACCTGCAGGAATTTAAACTCAGCTCGAACTGAAAACAGAGTTAACCAATCTGCACCTGATGCAGGACTTTAATTAAGACATTTTTCTCCAGAAGGAATTTCTGTAGCTACATCAGGAGAGGAAAATTTCTCTCTCTCCCCCCCTCCCCCATGGATCCTTTCAAAAAATATTTTTTTACTCAGAATCCCCCCTGGTCCTGGGATAAGCTTTTTCTTCCCATTTTAGAAATCCTACAAGAAGTGAGATAATGAAATGATATGTAACATCAAAAGTTATATGCAAAGAGAATAAATCATCTTACCATAATTTAAATAAAATGAAGGAAAATTCTTAATCTAGTGTATTATTTATTCATTAAAATTAAACGCAAAATTTGCAGACAGATTATGAAATTTTAAAAGCTTGTTACAGACATCTACAAAACTTTCTGCCACTGGGGTTCAAAGTAACTTCGAAACGCCGTCTGCAGAATCGAATAGAAATGCAAACACCGAAATAGGATATTTTGTACCCTGGCTGAGCACATAAAAACTCATGATGTAGAATCAACAAGAAAAGTACTTTATGGTATTGTACCAGTTTCTGATGTAGCCATTACAAAAACAGTTAGAAAATATACCAAACAGGTAGCTATGGGTTTGACATCACCAGAAAATATTGAAAAAATCAGAAACTTTCATTCCAGAAACAGATAAAGTTGATAAATAAGCTTAAAACTGTGAAAAAGTCTAAAATAAATGCAAGAAAAAAGCAAAAACATGACACTTCCAGCAGCGAAGAAGATGAAATACATTTGAAATTATCAGATTCTACAGATTCTGAGACAATAGAATTGGATGAGAATCACTGTGTTGGTTGTGAAGAAGAATTCAATACCATAACCAAAAAAGATGACTGGATACAATGCACAAGGTGCCTGAAGTGGTTCCTTGAAACGTATACAAACTATCAAGACCTTTGCCAAAAATGTAGTAAAATTTTATGAAAAGTGAAGGATTGAAATTATACTTCAAATTTTATTCACTCAGTTTCTGTGATATAATTGCACCTTTACAAATTGCTATATGTTTTTCATGATTAACTATATCAAATGTGTTATTTTTTCCTATTTTAACTTCACTTTTTGTTTCTTGTATTTGATGGCCATCTTTCCTCGGCTTGAAGGAGAGATGGCCATCTGCCATTTTAATTTCAAATTTGTTTCCCACATTTTGTTCTCAATGTTTAATTTTTTGCCCAAAATATGATGAGTGTATGTATAAGAATTTTTAATATGCATAAATATTTCTTGTATTTGCATTCTAAAATTTTTTATTGCAATCTTTAAAAACTATGGCCATCTATTCTAGAGTTACCCTAACACTGTTCTTTATTGAACTGTATGAATTGAAATTTGCATATTTGACACATTTATTCTCTATCTTTTGCAGTTTCCAACATCAGTTATCATTTACTTCCATAGAAAATGGAATATATTCTTTTACTATGTTTATTTCCATATTTGTAACCAATCCAAGTTAAAATAAAAGATAGTGTGCTTAATTTGACAAATTAAATGATGGCATTTCAAATAATAACTTAATAGACTGTACAATCGTAGAATATTCTTATTTGTTTTGATAATGTCTCTGATAGAGCCAAAACATGTCAACAGTCTAATAAAACTTATTTTACTCTTTATAAAGTTTTTATTTTATGCCTTTTAGCAATTAAAAGAAGTAAACATGTCTGCACTTATCTACATTGCATCTCCATATAATGTAATTATTAATGTGCAATTCATTTTATGAGAATCTGAACACTCACGTATTTTTGGTATATTATTATTCCTGGAAATAAAGAATAGCGCTTCTGTTTCAGTTCTTTGAAAATCCTTCAAACACATTATTCAAAATGCAGAATATAAAAAATTTAGAAAGAAAATAAGTTAAAACACATGTCATAATTTAAGATACAGAATATAAAATGCCGTCACAATGTAGAAAGAAAGAAATAAGGATTGCTGTAATTATTATATAATTGGTGCCATTGTTGGCATTTTGTATCTGATCTGGTAAGGATAATACATATGTACCTTTTCTTTTGTCCCATGATGTTAGTGTTTCAGAATAAAACCTATTTTAAAATGTTCTTTTTTACTTTGTCTTTAGTCCTAGTTTATTAGAACGCATGCCAGCCATGGAAAGTAAAAATTCAAATTGCAACACAGTACAAAATGGGGAAGTTGCTGAGGATGAAATGTTAAATAATGTCGCGAAAGAAGAAAAAGAAAATCATAAAAATGTGGAAGATTCAGTAAGTTTCTTAGTATTTTTTACTGACATTTTGCAGTTTAATGGTATGTTTTTTAAAAAAATGTATTCTTCAGTGTCAACAAGCTACTTGCCTCAATTAGTGATGGTCTATAACGATAAGTCTTATTGATATTATAGATAATATGGACAACTTGGTGTTATCAATAGTATCAATTTTTTTATTAATGTCTCCAGTCAATAAATTTCTATTCTTATCCAATATCAGGTCCGATTTTATCTAGAATTGTCATTTAAAAAAAATAAAAATAACACTAGTTTTGTATTAACTGTTTTATATCACTTCTTGAAACATGGTTCCAAAGAGAGATAAGCGTAGCCAAAACATTCAATAGAAGCTTTAACCACCGAAAACGCATCAAAAATCAGAGCTGAAGACAATATAGGAGCCAATACAGGAAATTGTAGCTGCCATTTGGTGGAGAGAACCAGAACTAAAATGGTGATGGTGGGGGGGGGAGGGGGGGGAAACAAGCCAAGACAAATGGTCCAAGTTATGTGAGGATTGCACCTATAGCACCTGAGATATCAAAAGAAACAGAAATTTACACTATGCAGCAACACTACACAGTGGATGGGAAAAATTTTTTTAAAGTGATCCGATCTTCACTAAAATTATATAAAAGTTAAAGAAACTTAAAAGAAGCCCACCAATGATAAAAGAAAGGTTGAAGGACGCCATGGGAGGAAGGGAGGAAATGAAAAAAAATGCCTGTTTCTACCTTAAATAAATATGTGGAAGATTCAAGGTTAATAGTCGATATGTGTCAGTGGCCTAAGGATGCAAAAAACATGAAAAACAGCAGAAAACGTATTTAAGGGGCCACTGGAAGGGGTTAAAAAGGTCAAAAATCTTTCTAAAATGAAAAGGCTAAAGTTAAAAATTTCATAGCACAGAAACTAAATGGCCTAGGGCCCAAAAGACTACAGAATAAGGCTAAACTGTCTAAAATGGAAAAAAGCAATAAGAATGAGGCCATTTAGCCTAAAGCAGAAATAGAAATGTAGAGGAGGGGTTTTCAACCCCACCCAAAAATGGTACCAAGGGGAGGAAAAAGGGATAACAAAATACCCAAAAGTGCTGGAAAGAGCTGCACGGGAAGGGGCAACCCTATGCTAAGGCAGAAATGAATACTAGATGATGATTATATTACATATAGTGTACTACTTAAATGGAAAACTGGTATATGGTAGACAGCAGAAATGTTAGTAATAAGAGATAAGAAATACACTCTTCCTTGAAGCCTGTAAATGCAACCCGAGGTCCACAGACCCTCCTCAAACAATAAGCACCTCCATGAAAAGGAAAGATACTATTATAACTAGGCAAGATGGAATTGTAAGTTGGAAATGGCAACAGGCCCATGACTGTTGATTCCTATCTGTCCCTTTGGGGAGGCTCTTTATGGAATCTCCCTCCTATTCCCATTTTTGGGTCCCCTAGTTAGCTCTCCTTCTCGCTCTTTCCATACCCATTTTCATTTTTAGCTTAGGTGGCCTCTTTCTTGAGTTATTATTATTTTTCGGTTAATGCAGTATTTCAATACTTATAATGCTTATATGGACAAACTTAATATCCATGGTGTTGTCTAATTCTGAACTCTTGGATTAAGCCTTATTTTGGGGTAATTTGGGGCCCTAGATACTTTAGTTTCCGTGCTTTGGGGGTTCTTGAACAGGGGTGATTGTGTTCTGGTTATATACTGGAAATGTTTTTTTGATACCAGAATTCCAGTTTTTCTGATAGAGACCAAGTTACTTTAATTGATCGTGGGGAGGAAATCATAATTCCGTTATTCGGTCGCGTTGAGAATATCTCAATATTTGTCAATAGGTCACGAAAAATTAGCATGAAATTTGACAATTAGTCGTGCAAAAAAAATCTCTAAATTTGTCAGTCAGTTGCACATAAAATCACCAAATTCTCCACTCGGTCGCGTGTAAAAGAACCTTGTCAGTTTCTACAGTAAGTCACAAGAAAAAATCCAAAAATTCACCAATCGGTCACAAGGAAAAAAACTGAGAAATTCGCCAATCGATAGCAAGAAAATATTGCGAAATTCATCAGTCAGTCACTAGAAAAATATTGCGAAATTTGACAATCTGTCCCGGGTAAAAAATTAGGAAATTCGTCAGTCGATCAGGGGAAAAATCACAAAATTCTTCAGTCGTTCATAGGGAATAAAACACAAAATTCATCAGTCTTGAGAAAAAAATCTCAATTCATCAATCGATCTTGGGAAAAACTGCAAAATTCGCCAGTCAGTCAGGGAAAATATTGCAAAATTTGTCAGTCAATCGCTAGAAAAATTGCGAAATTCGTCAGTTTTTCTATTTTTTGACCCTGTTATAAATTGTTTCATTGTTTTTTGTTTTTTTTCATGATTTTGAAAATACTTCTAAAAAAAAAAAAAAAAATTTCTTGTAAAGCTCCTACTCTTATATTTCCAAAATTGAGTATGAACCCTGATTTATTCATACAGTACTTAAGGACAAAATTGTCTATTAATCAATTACCCTAGTTCCCATGCTTTGTCATATAAAATTTTCTAATAAGATGAAGGCAAACCAAAAAATAAACATCACATTACATTGTGGTTAAGAACGCAACAGTATCACAAACCTTAAAAATGGTATGTTTGACTAAAAAACTATCATTTAAAGATGGGATCAGTCAAACCAGTTTGTGTATGGGTACTGCTGATAAAAAATGACTCTAAATAAACCAGTTAAAATATGTTTTTGGAACAGGATGCAAGTGTGCCATTTTTTTAAAGTGTCCTTTTTATTAAATCTCCCCCCCCCCCCCCAGGTAGTCTTTTTGTTCTGGAGTTAGCACTTTTCTCGCTAAAATTTCAGGTATTTTTTCATGAACCTACAATCACATCTGCTTGAAGTCTCTAAAAGTGACTCAGTGTCTGCAGACCCTCCTCAGACACTAGTGAGAATTTCCATAAAGAAAGGTACTATTATATTAAGTAAGTTGGAAATAGCAACAGGTCCATGACTGTTGATCCCTTTCTGGCTGTTTGGGATATTTTGGCCTCTCCCTCTCCTCTCCCGGTCCCATTTTTGGGTCTCCTAGTTAGTTCTCCTTCTTCCCTTCTCATCCGCATTTCCATTTTTAGCCTAGGTGGCCTCTTTCTTGAGTTATTGCTATTTTCTGCTTTAGACATTATCTCAGTACCTATAACACTTATATGCACAAACTTGATATCCATGGTATCGTCTAATTTTAAATTATGCAGTTAAGCCTTATTCAGGGATCCTTTGGGGCCTAGGCCCTTTAGTTTCTGTGCTATGGTGTTATTAACTTCAGCATTTCCATTTTAGGCAGTTTTTTGACCTTTTCAACTTTTTTCTTTGGCTTCTGAAATATTTTTTTTTTTTTGCCCCCATGGGCCAGTGACGTGTGTCCACTATTAAGCTTGAATATATGAGATATTTATTTAATATAGAAACATGTATTTTTTCACATTTTTTCCCCCTGATGACATTACCCCCCCCCCCCCCAGTGGCCTCCCTCACTTTCTTTTTTATTATTGCTAGACTTCTTTTTGCTATATTGCTACTGTCTATCAATCTCAATCAATAGTACATCTTTATTTTCTTCAAATCTATTAGTGTCAATGTATCGCACACATTGCTCTTTTCTTCAAATAGTAATGAGGAATTTGCACGCATGAGGTAATCGATCAACTTTATATTTTTCCGATAATTCCAAGCTCATAAATGTTCTCAAAAATGTAAAAAAAGATCATTCAATAATTGTTGAATTAAGTTTAAAGTTATGAGAAAACCAAGCGATTTGAAAACTCTGCGTGATTGGCTATGACATCACTGTTCACGATGTGCCAATATTTTCATTTTTTTTAGCAAGTGCCATTTTGGTTATGATATTTTTATCAATTTCTCATTTTCATTGTATCTCACTATTCTAAAAAAGTACTTGACAAATCTGATGCCGCTGACATAATTGAATTTATTGTGACATTTTGACTTTCTTGGCTCATAATAAAGAAACTATTGCATATAAAAACATGATAACTTGCTGTTTTATAGAGA
Organism: Maratus michaelseni; assembly: GCA_963931845.1. Taxonomy (NCBI): domain Eukaryota; kingdom Metazoa; phylum Arthropoda; class Arachnida; order Araneae; family Salticidae; genus Maratus; species Maratus michaelseni. The sequence continues at coordinate 345,344,678 of OZ007586.1, forward strand.
AATGCATAATAAATACTCTGAAGCAAACAGTTTTAAAATCAAAGAATTATTTTAAGAACTATTTAATGTTAAAATTTGTCAAAATAGCTCATTTAAAAAGTTTTATAGGATCAAAAACTATGCATAGCAGTTTAATCATCTTTCATAGGCATACTTGACTAGATTGTGGTGTGCAATGTGCTAGCATTTTTTTTAATTTGTTATATTTTTAAAGTATTTTTCAAATTTTTCATTGAAATTTTCATTATCTGAATAAAGATTTAATTCACAGTTTGAAATAACATTTTATTACCCACTGTTACCAGATTTAAAATAGCCGAAATATGTTATAACATTTACAAATACTTTCAGTCAAAACATTTATTTACATGCGATTTTTAAAAAATAAACCTACCTTTTAAAATAATTTAATTATTATGTGCGAAAAAGCAATGAACGGTAAAAATTACTGATAATTAAAATGATATATATTTAATTCGTCACATTTATGTCATATAAACAATTTTCTTATAGCATGTAAAATAAAACTTTTTTCTAAACATTATAAAACTTTGGGAGGCAGCGACTGTTTTAACTTAAGGCTGTTCTCAAATCCAAAAGAGCTACTTTCTGACACATTTCTGAATTCATTTTTGTTTGAAAATGCATGAAATAGGCAGGTGTTCTTATTCAGAAACTGTGTAATCGAAAGACTTTTCCCCCTTTTTTTGGTAAAGGCAGAAGATCTTTCAGAAAATACTGTCAAAGTCGGCATTTTGAACCGATTTCTCGACACAGCAGCACAAGAAAAGGGAAAAACATGTCATGTGACACGAATCACTTATAACTTGATAAGTAATTTATTTATTTAAAACATGGAAAACTCATTTCGATTCCAAATAGCTTCAATAGTCATGCTTGCCAATTTTATGCTTTTGCATTTAAAAAGGAGTCCCATTGTTGAGCAGGTCATTTGAGAATCACCTTAACCATTTTATAACAGCTGATTTTCAAATGTTTAATTAATCTTTCTTAACGAATCATGAAAACAGCCGTCCGCTTTTGTGACAACGATGGATGCAATCTGGGTCCCTGAAAATCTCCAAATCAAGGGGAAATGCATGGCAACCCAATTACAGAACATCGACACTTCTTGTGATAATATCATTTAATCTTTCATAATCAGATAAACTTTTTAAAACCATGAAAAGTAGCGTGTTTTTAAAAGCCTGCAGGGTCTGAGTGGAAGTTGTCAAGTTTAGCTCTTAGGATGGCATATATATATATATATATGTGTGTGTGTGTGTGTGTGTGTTTATTTATATCTAGTTCAAATCCATAAATATTTTTTTATTTTTTCTAATCAAAGCTTATATTTTGATTTCTGCTAAAAATATTGATGCATCACAGAAATACATTTTACTTTTTTCAGGTTAATTATAAATTTCTGTCTTTCTTTTATACAAAAAACATTAATTATATACTGGTAAGCATTTAAAATAAACAAATAGCCTGATATCTGACTGTTTGTACACATTATATCATATATATATATATATATATATATATATATATATATATATATATATATATATTGGTTGTTGTATCAATGCTTTATATATGTGTAGACGAAAATTATGTTTAAATAAAAAGTGATTGAAATTATTTGTTTTGATTCCAAGTAATTTATATTTACATTGAAAAGTGATTCATTTTATGAATTAAATTAATCAAAACAATCGTGGATATCTTACTTTATATTTTAAAGTTTCTTTATTTAATAATTTATATAAATGAATTAAGGAATTTTGTAAAATTATTGTAATGTTTGCAGATTACTGTCAAATGCTCAAATATCTGTCACACATTGCCAGGAAAGCTCTTTGCTTCTGTGGTAAATTGATTGATTTATAACAATCATATTTCTTTTCTAATAAAAAATAATTATATTAACAGACAATATTGTGTAACTTATAACTGGTATAAATATTTTATATTGGAATCATTTTTTTCTTTGAAAATTATGGCAATGTGGAAAATCAAACTTACTTTAACTGTTTTTGTACTATACTATTTATTTTAAATGTCCTTAAAAAAAAATAAGGATAACTCTTTGCAGTTTGTGAGTTGTTTAGATTTTTAGTAACATTTGTATATACTTAAAGATTCTATTACTCTTGATAATGTAATACACACGAATTTTATTACAAGAAAAATAGAAAATCGGCAAGCATGCTATCCAAAGTGTAAACAAATGTTACGTTTCTTTTCTTGTCATGAACTGTGATGTTACAAGATGCGTAGGAAAAGTATCGTTTTCTCAACACGGTAAATAGTGCGCTATAAAAACTGTTAGAAATCAACAATTACAGCTCAAAAAAAAAAACATACTGTTTTTATTTTTCTGTTTTCTATTATATAAAAACAAAATCAGAAAACATGAAAATTCCTCATTGCTATTGATAGTTTGATAGCAGAAATATCGACCTCTCCCAGATACATTGAGAGAGAACGATGTTTGCAATACATTGACATAGATAGATTTGAAGAAAATGAAGTTGTGCTATTGATTGATATCGATAAACAGTAGCAAGAGAGCAAAGGAAGTTAAAAGAAGCCTAGCAATGTATAAAGAAAGGAGGGTGCAAGGCCATGGGGGGAGAAAATGTGAAAAAATACCTGTTTCTATATTAAATAAATATCTGAGATATTCAAGGTTAATAGTGGACATGCGTCACTGGCCCATGAGAGCAAAAATCTAAAAATATATTTCAGGGCTAGGAAAAGATACAAAAGGCTGAAAAACAGCCTAAAACCTAAAAGCTGAAGTTACAAATGCCATAGCACAGAAACTAAAGTATATAGGCCCCAAAGTACCCCACAATAAGGCTCAGCTGAATAGATAAGATTTATACGTTATACAATACCATGGAATGGATATCCAGTTTGTGTATATAAGTTTTATAGGTATTATAGGTACTGAGATACTGTCTAAAGCAGAAAATAGCAATAACTCAAGAAAGAAGTCACCCATGTTAAAAATGGAAATGGGGATGTGAAGAAGGGGAGGAGAGCTTACTAGGGTACCCAAAAATGGGGTCGGGGGAGAGGAAAGGAGGCCAAAATATCCAAAGAGCCAGAAAAAGTTTTAAAAAAAAGAAAAACTACCTAAAACAGAAAAACTGAAGTTAAAAACCTCTATAGCATGGAAATTAAAGGGCCAAGATCCCAAAGGACCCCAGAATAAGGTTTTGTTAGGAAAATTTTGTCGGTAGGCAGTAATTTTGCGCGCTCTAAAGTAATAAGGTATATAATAAACAATTGTACTTTTGGAACAAAAGATATAGGTAAGATATTGCTTACCTCCATTTTTCAGCAATAATCCACACTCCTCAATATACCGCGTAGTAGGTCCGCCAGAATCACTGGTTAATCCATTAAGAAAATTGATGTATCCATTACTTTTTGCTCACACAATATGTAAATCCTTGATTGAAGAATATCCATGTGACTAAGCAATGTGTATAAGTTATTGATTAATAAAACATTCATTATACTGATTAAAGAATTTAATTTACAATTTTATATTTAATAGTTACATAATTTTAATCTTAAACATTAATTAAATTTGATAAGTTTAAGGGAGATTGGAGTATACAGTTCCATCTCCATCGCGAGAGAAAAAGCTTCTATTTAAGTTCTATATAGCAGAATGAAATCATTCTTTAGTCCTTATCAAGTGATGTCATTTTACAGTTCTTTCATTGGATGGAAATGACGTCAATGTACGTCATTTATACGTATTTTAGTCTCTTACTTCCTTGTTCAGTTCACGAGTCTGTAAAAACCTCTTCATATTTCATTTCCTCTTTGAAATTGGATAAACACTATTTATAATGATGAGTTTTTAAGTGAACTGTCATAAAAATCAATTTGCGGAGATTATTATCATGATGTATTATCAACAGGTTTAACCCAAGAATTCAGAATTAGATAACACTATGAACATCGTGTTTGTGCATATAAGTATTATAGGTACTGAGATACTGTCTGAAGCAGAAATTAGCTATAACTCAAGAAAGAAACCACCTAAGTAGAAACAGAATTGGGAATGAGGAAGGAGAGCTTACTAGGGTATCTGAAAATGGGACCAGAGGATGAGGAAGGGAGGCCAAAATACACCAACGGCCAGAAAGAACTCAACAGTCATGGGACTGTTGACATATCCAACCAGTGCCGAAACTAGCCTTTTTGGCGCCCGGGGCAAACATGGATTTTGGCGCCCCCCCCCCCCCCCCCCCCCTCTCTTCCGAAAAGAAAATTTCCAAAGCGAATTTTTTCTAAGTTTCTAAAATTTAAAGTATATAATCAGATAATCTGTAGTACTGAACTAAATAGTCAATGTACGCCATTAGAAATTGCCATTAGAAATGATTTTAATTTGTGCTAATTTAACGTTGCACATTTATTTTTTATATTTTTAATAAATAGTCAACTTTGTCAAATACTGATTCATTAAAACCTTGAAAATGGAATCGAAAGGAACCGAAAAATATTCCGCTTTATACTGGTTTTCATCTTAGGAAGTATAATTATTGATATTCTCAGGGGAGGATTTAAGGGGTCGCGAGGGGCCCCGCATCCAAAGAGCCCCAAAATCCTCTTTGAGTTCAACGAGAAAAATTATTTTTTGATCAAAGGATTTTCTTAGCACTTTTTAAAAAAAAATTAGTATTGCTACATAATTTTCATGTAATTTAAATAGAATATTTTTTATACCATTTGCTATTCCCAGAAATGTTTTAGTTATGTTTAAATGTTTTTCCTTGTCTTCTTTTCTGTTAGCAATTATGAGAACTGTGAACGGTTGTGGAGGGTTGGGGTGAGACTCAAAGTTGGACCTGAGCTGAAAGGAACCCTGTTACTGCGTAGAGACTTTTATGACGATTTAATTACACAGATTCAGAATCTAATTAAATCAGATTTGATAAATCTAAATCTGGATCGTGACACTGGGGCCCCTGATTTAGGGGTCCACCACACTTGGTATGCTGTTTACATAAAGCTGATATTTAGAATGCATTTGACTTTGTTACTGATTATAATCGATATTTTGCATTTTTAGAGTAGGATAAGATTAAAAGCAAAAAGAAATTGAACTTGACTATTACAGGGGCACACGATGTATTTGCCCCGGAAATTTACATCTGGATCTAAAAAAATAATTACAGCAAAAAAAAAAAGAGGCGGCAAAACCCGTAAAAATGGGAAAAAGACAATTTTTTTTTTCAAAGATAAAGGCAGAGACGACTTTATTAGCCATGGCACTCTGTGCGAGGTTCTTTTCTGCGTCTCTACAAATGCTATATTATTAAAAAAGAAAAAACGGGTAGAAGAGGTTACTATTTTATCTTGTATATGTTTCATCCTTTTAGTTTTTAGTGTCGTTAGCAATAGCCAACCTCGTGCTCTTTAAAGCCAGATCTGTATGTAAAAAAGTAATTGTAACAAATAGTATGGCGGCATTTTTCATTTATCTTGAAATGGCCAAAGGACGAGAAAATAATTTGGGAGAATAAAGGCAGGGGCGGCTGCGGTTTTATTAGTCATAGCAACTTGGGTATGGTTTTCTCCCTGCACCCCTACAAATGACATTTTTTTTTTCAAAAAAAGTTTTAACAAAGAGTTTTATTTTGCGTATTTTTCAAATTATCCTTTCAAATACTATTTGTTTTTAGTATCCCAGGCAGTCGCCCAACCTCGCCCCCTCTAATAATATTAGATTGGATCTGGATAAAAAAGTAATTTCAGCAAAAGTAATAGGCCGGCATATTCCAGTTGCCGCCAAGGGCGGCAAAACGCTTAGAAAACTTTCGCAAAAAGACGAGTAAAAAACTTTTTGGAAGATAAAGACAGGGGCGGCTCCGGCTTTACTAGCCATGGAGCCCTGTACGAGATATTTTACTGTACCTCTACAAATGCTATACTTAAAAGAAAAATATTTTACTGAGAATTTTACTTTGGACATTCATCCCCCAATTTGTGCTTATTGTCCAGGGCAGTCACCCCTCGCCCATGACAAAATGGAAAAAGAAGAAAGCTCCACGCTGTGAGAAAAGGGAAAAAAATAGAACAGCCTTCATGGAATATTTTTATCTAATAGAAAAGTCAAAGTGAGGGAATAGTTTGCCAATTATCCATGCTGGACAGTGCAGTGCAGTACAAAATCCAGACGATGTTGAACAGTGCACGGCCAAACTCCATCTTTTTCGAGAAGGGATTGAGTTTGGCCTTGAACAGTGTCATATACAGACATGAGTAGGGACCGACCTTGAAAAATGTTAGTGATTCTCCTAAACCACAGGAAGAGATTTAAATGTTAGACGGCATAGACATGATACATTTGGAATGGGAGAAAGAAAATAGCCTAAAAGAACAGTTCGTTTTTTATTCATTTGCTATCTTTTATTGTAGACAAATCTTTTTATCTATTTTAATGCATTTGGTTCAGTTTTTCTTTTGGATTTTCCGGCTGCGAGACTTTTCATACAAATTTCATATATATATACATTTCTATATCTAACAACAAACAAAACCTGCATTTGGCGCCCCCTTCACCTTCTGTTCTGCTGGCGCCCGGGGCACGTGCCCCCTCTGCCCCCCCCTTAGTTTCGGCCCTGTATCCAACTTCATGTTACTTAATATAATGGTACCTTTCCTCTCCATGGAGGTGCTTGCTAGTGTCTAAGGAGGGTTTACGGGCACCGGGTCCCTTTTAGAGACTTCAAGGAGGAATCTATCTCTCACTGCTAGATAGTCTTCTGTCCACCATATACCGACTTTTCATTTAAGTACTCTGTTATATAGTCACCATCTAGTATGCATTTCTGCCTTAGCATAGGGGGCCAATGTTAAGTTCCTGTTGAAAGAAAAGTGGGGAGGAGCAAGTTCTATGAAATTTAGAGTTTGAAAGCATTGAATAAAACCAAAAACAAAATTTTGATTATTAATTCATACATGATAACGAAGCAGAATATATGCACATATTATAAACCTTTATTAGGTGATAACTCAAAATAAATTATTAATTCCAGAAAGAAATTTAGGTCTTTAGATTAAAATAATTTCCAACTCATCCAGTCCTGAAGTGATAATATGCTTGTGGTCAACACATTAAATATCTTTTTCATATTGCTGATTAATCTTAAAGATCTCAAGAATTTTTTCATACCTAACAGTATTTGTCACTGTAACTTATATAATAATTTGACTTTCAGAAAGTTGCTTTTGGGCTATATTCTAGACACTATAAACTAATCAGAAAAAAGGGCATTTATTTATTTTTTATTTTTTTTTTCAAATGGGTATCCCTCAAATCTGGACCTGTAGTAAAGATGTTGGATGCTGAGATTCAAAGTTTAAAACTAGAACATCCGATCACCATAATACTTGGTATAAATTAGTTATAAATATGAACTTCATCTTAAGTGAAATTGGATAGTTTTGTTGCCATCACAATTAATCTTTATATTATTTTTAATTTCTAATTATATTTACTTTTTACTCTTTTTATCTTTAGAGTGTACTTCTTGATCTTCTATCTGGTTCTTCCGAAACAACATTTGAAACAGAAACATCTACAACAGACACTAAATCTCAAGGAGATGGTCCTAATTTGCTAGATTTATTGGGAGGCTTAGAGCTTGATTCTCAAGTTCAAAGTAATTTTCTTTTTTTTGTTTTCAAAAATATATATCTTCCTTTATAGTTCAATTTTGTTGCATAGATCTACCTCAATAAATATTTAATTGAAGACAAAAGTTTTGGATAACTTTTCTATTTCTTTCTTTTGTTCATCTTGAGATTTTCAGGTATTACCACAGTCAAGGAATTTTCTTAATGGTATATATTGCATTCATAATGTTCAATTTAACTATTAGCACTATGACTTATTACACTAAAATGTAATTTATTACAAAAATGTAAGCCAAAATTAATGAGTGGATATTTACTGTAAAATATATGTGTAATTAGATAAAATTATATGATGAAATTTAAGGTTGTATCTTAAAACAACTAAAATAAGTTTAAATCTAGTTGGTTTATGGGGATTTATATGTGTCAGTTTGTGAAAGCAAACTCTTGAAAAGCAAATGCAGCAGAGTCACTCATTTATCTCAACGCAGTAAGAATCCTATATCAAGATCATGTTTAATATTCAGTATATTTCTAAAGTAGTAAAAATTCAATGACTTCATTAAATAAATAACACCTCTTTAAATAAACCTTGCTTCCCCTTTCAGCCATTAAACTATGCATATCAATTACTTCTGAACTGTGTTTTTAAATGACTTGACAGAGAAATGTTTTAAAAACAAACTTTTATTCCTTATTTTGCTTATATTTTTTTTCTTCCTTCCCTTTTCACCCTAGTTTTCATGATTGTATTATAGTAATGGGTCTTCTAATAATCCATATTTATTTGTTTTCTTGGAAAGACAAATAATAATTATTATTATAAACACTAAGTGAAATTTTGTGAGTTTGGTACCAAAGGCAATCTAAATGGGGTTGCTATTCCAGATTTTCAGAGTTTTCACTCTACAAATTAAATAAATATTGTTTATTTCCCCTAAAAATGTTTACCCGAAACTGTCCCATCTATACCAGTATGGACAAAACTGGCCAATGCCTCTCAAAATCCTATCCTAATCTTAATTGAATTTGTTGTTTTTTTCTGCTGTTTGCTTTTTCTGACATCAAGTTCTTTGTTAATAAACCAATTGTCTTTTGCTTAACATATACAACATTATATGTTGTATAGCAAACTCTTTTTCCATTTGTCAATTTTCAATTGAGTTAGAAAAGTAAATTTGGTGAGCATTTCTTCTTTCTCCTAGCTTTTTTTTCTTTTTTATGTCACATGTTAAATGCAGCTTCAGATTCTCTGATGGTAATGAAATATTTACAGCCATGCATAATTTTCATTATTTAATCTTGCAGTAATTAGGATTAATGATAGTGATTAATGTAATCTTCATATTTATCAACAGAAAGATCAAGTTTTAAAAAAATAATAAATCTGTAAATTAAAATATTGCTTCTTATACTAATTTATAAATTATGTTTCTATTTGTTAATGTATTGAACACATTGCAAGTTAAGATTAAAAAAAAAAAAAAATCCTATTTTCTCTCTTAAGCTCTATTTTTTTCCCTACATTTTTATTTAAAAATTCCTACTTTTTTAGGAAAAATTCCTGTATTAGTTGTTTAGTTCAGGGTCAAATTGAAATATTCTTGTTCTCTTAATCTCTTTGTTAAAATCAATAAATTTGAAGCATATGCTAAATGCTTCTAATAAAACTTTTATAAAAAGTAAATAATAACCATTGTTATAAATTCAGAGCAATAGTTTTAGTAAAGCCAAATTGTGTTAGAAAGGTATTTTTTAAATAATGCAACTTCAAGATTTGTTATTTACTTTATAAGTGTCATCAAGATGTGTAGAACACACATTCTTTAAAAATTAATCTGATTAGTCTCTAATCTTTGCAAAAAATACTTATGGCTGTTTTTCAGAATAAAAATACTTTTTTTTTCTAATATATTTTGTAGTATTACACGTACACTTCACTATTTTGCATAATATTGGCTGAAGTATTAAAATGATGCTATAAAATTTATGATTCTTTCTTAATATTACCAAACATGTTTTAAATGTTACATTTTTGTAGAAATCATTTAAAATAGTTAAATTTAGAAGTTATTTCTAAAAATATTATGTAGTCTTAAGTGAATGTTAAACTTTTGCCGTAAAAATGCTTAATAAAGATAACATAACTTTTCAAAAAGTTTGAATGTTTTTGGCCAGTAGCTTCATTTTCTAGTTATGTTATTAGTTGGTATAAAAAAACTAACATACTACCTTACCAGATCTAGAATATCTAGAGCACTTAAGTGCAGGTGCCATGAGAGCTGAGTTTACGCACAGACAGCTCAAGATACCTACTACTGGTCAATCAAGGGACAGTGCCACTACCATGAACAGATTAAATGGTGCGAGAATAGGTCAAGTACACTATATTAAAAAAGTGGTGGGAATCAAACAATCCGAATTTTTAAAAAAGTAGTCTTCTGGCAACACTGCACTATGCAACAGTAACACCTTGGACAAAAGGGTATTGCCATATAGTGTAGGTTACATCTCCAGTTCCTTCTCCCCTAAGAACCCCAATGTAGACTTTATATTAGACAGAAATATTCATTGTTAAACTCATTAACTATCAAAACGATGGATGCATATTGGAGAATGGTTAGCAGTTATCCCCCTCTGTTATTTAATAAATTATACATGAAAGTTGTTTGCTACAGAGAGAGTTACAAAATGGTATGAAAGTGATAGCACAGAATAAGAAGATTAATGCGTTACTGGCGAAATTACCAAAGAAGCAACCCAAAAAACGAGTTGAATATATTAATTTATTGGATCGTCAATTTAATCAATATGAAGATATTATAAAGCACAATGTAAACACATTGATAAGTTACATTACTATTGAGGTGCAATAAATCAAAACACAGTTTTAAAACATTAAAACTATAAGATGTCAAAATCCATGAGCTTTTGGCTAAACATTAGCCTTCCTCAGATGAACAACCAGCAGTTGAGAAGACGCAGCTCCGAAATGGTGCGCTTTGGACAGGCTGGGAATGGGCGAAACCAAACAGCTATGAAATGAAGGGAGTGACGAAAGTCCGGATGATACCATTACAAGCTTGGGGGGGGGGGGGGGGGGTCAGGAGAAACCGAAAACCCCAGTGATACCCAGTACATTGTACCATAAACGAGGGATCTGATAAGATAATACATCATTACATGTATTATCACCTCTTTTCAAAATCTCTAGGGACTCTCTGATTATGCAACTATTATACTGTGAACCTCGTGAAATTATTTTAGCTTTACTGAAAAATACATCAATATCTTTGGCCTGATTTAATCTGGATAAAGCAGTGGATAATCTACCTTTTTTCATGTCAACTGTATGCTCCTTAATCCTTTCATTTAATTTGCGAGTTGTCATGCCTATATATGAATATATTTTAGAACTGCCATTAACTTTAAAAGGAATAATATAAATGCCAGATTTATCTCGGTTATCAACAAGGTCAATCATTCTATGTACCAAATATTTAAGCTTGGTTGGGGGTTTAGCGATAAGAGTTACATTATATTTCTTTAATGCGTATTTAATCCGCTCAAAAAGATGCGGGATATAATCAATACTGTAGAATTTTGAAGATTGCATATCTTTTTTAACTATTTTAGCTTGTTTATTTCTGTACTCATAAATTAACTTATTAATAAATTTATTTGAAAATCTATATATTTTTATGAAGATAATATTTTACAACTTGGACCGAAGTTCATTTTTGAAAGACACCCGGATGTTAAAGAGATGATTACCGAATGCGAAAATATTGTACATGCAGCACCGGTGACTCACAGAGAGGAGGTCAGAAGTGTACTTTTTAATGGAGTCAATAAATTTAATAAACGGTCCAGTGGTCCTGTCAATGCAGTAAATAAGTCAATAAACAAAAAGCAGCATAATACTATTAAAAAGTTAAAATCGTATAATGATATTGCTATTATCCAAACAGATAAATCAAATCGCCTGGCTATTCTTAATAGGAATGATTATATTAGTAAAATGCAGGACTGTATACATAAGATGAAATGTAAAATTGTCAAACGTAATCCATTGAATAAAATTTGTACAAAGATGAGAGATATAGTTGAAAAAGGAAAATGGCCTGATTTTATGAAGGTTAACATCAAGTTTAATAATTTTGCAGTTATACCGAGGTTAGTGGGTAGATTGAAGGATCATAAGCAAGATTGCCCCCTTTGCCCAATAGTTACTAAATGTCAGGGCCCTACTTATTACTTGGAACGGGCGTATGTATGTACCATTACTGAAAAGATAGTTACCTCCCTCTACATTCATTGTGGATTCCACTAGTGATTTTATTGAGAAAATTAAGCAGTTTGAAATTCCTGATGATTGCATTAGGGCAAGTTTAGGCATTGAATCGCTTTATCCGTCGATTGATACAGATGAAGTGGCCAAGAGAATCGAGGGTTTTATTGACAATGTAGAAGAATTTGATGTACCCATGATGAACACCTTGAAGAGTGGTATGAACTTAATGATTAACAGTAACTTTTTTATTTTTGACAATATTATTTATGAACAGTCACGTGGTGTGCCAATGGGGTCCCCAGTGTCAGGCCTTCTTGCCGAGTTCAAATTACGCCCCCTTGATTCTAAGATTTTTAGCACATTTGAATTACTACCTTTAATATGGCTTCAATATGTAGATGATATTTTTATTGTTTGGAGAGGAGGATGTGTTAGTTTATCGGCATTTGTTCAGAAGTTAAATGCTATTGATGATAATATTAAATTTACGTTTGAACTTGAGAAAGATGGGAAATTGTCTTTTTTAGATGTAGAGATAAAGAGAGAGGGAAATGTGTTGGTTCGTTCTGTTTACAGGAAACCAATAACTAATTTAAATATCATACCTTTTGATGCGTGCACTCCATATTCTTATAAGTTATCTACCTTCAGGTTTCTAATTAACAGCATTCAGGTTTCTTCTGCAGAAAATTTGGGGGGTGAATTAGATAAAATTAGACTTATCGCTATTGACAACGGATATCACGTGAATTTGGTTAATAGATTAATTCAGACCTTTATCACTAAAAGGAATAAAGGTATTGGGGAATATAAAGCGGATAGTGATGTTAAGTTGAAAAGAGTGGTTATGAGTTATATTATCCGGGTTTATTTGAGTTTATAAAATTTCCTTTAAAAGCGTTTGGTTTGAGTTTAGTCGCAAGGGCTCCTCCGAAGTTAAAGATGGCTTTGAGCATGAGAATTGATCCTGTCAGTAAGGGTGACCTTTCGGGTGTTTGTTATTCTATTTATTAGGGAGGGGGGGGGGTGTTAGGAATTATTATGTTGGTATGACACAGAGGAAATTCAATGTTAGATGTAAGGAGCATATTGCAGATATTAAGTATGGGAGAGGGAATACTGCCTTATCAAGATTAAATAATAGAGAGAGCATCAACATCCTATTTAATGAAGCTAAATTGATTTATAGTTCCAGTTTTTATTTTCAACTTTTTATGAGGGACTCTATTGAAATTTATTTAAGAAGCTCGAAAGCATGTAATAATACGTTGTCATTTAATATTCCGAAGATTTGGGTTGAGTGGTTGAATAATAGTGGGATGTGATCTGTAGATGGATCTAAGAGCGGTGTTAAAATTAAAAGTATAGAGAGCATTGTACCTTCTTTCACATAGTGACTGTTCAGACTCTCTGGTTTTTAATTAATTTAATCTCTGGTTTTTATGTACATTGTATTTGGGGTTTGTATATATTCTATTCTGATGGTGATTTGATGAACAAATCGAAACATGTAAATTTTAACATCTTTAATGTTTATGTTGACGTCTTTTAAGCAAAATAAAGTGTTTTAGTGTATATAATTCTAATGGACGTATTTTGACTCTCCACTTTATTTGAAATATAATAACATTTGAAGAGCATCGGACTCAAGCCAAATTCCGAGGTACCCTGGATATGCTTGTTTTATCAAAGTGAACAGATGTGTAAAGTCTATAAAGATGACCACTAACCCAGTGTTGCCAGTGGGATACTTTTTTTAAATTAAGATTGCTTGATTGCCACCACTTTTTTCAAGTAGAAATATTCACTTTATTTAATGACAGATTAAATAATGTGAGAATAGGCCAAGTACACTATTTTAGAAAAGTAGCCTACTGGCAATACTGCATTAACCTTTCAACAATGGATGGTAAAAGAAGATTCCACTAGTGAGCCCGAAAGAGGGCAGAAATATTCCTCCAGAGCACATAGATATGCCCTAATTAAAGCTGCAGGTAAGCAAGGCCAGCCCTCTTGCTGAAACCCAAGCCCATGAACTTAACCTCCAAGCCATCAGTTCTGAATGCAAGCATCCTTTCCCATGTAGGCAGTTGGTACCAAGGAGAATTAGGCACCACTAATAATCCTGGAAGAGATGGAAACACCCTCCTAACCAGGAAAACATGCTGTTAGTATAATAATAAAAAAAATCTAAATAAGAGGAATCGAAAGAGCATAGTGAAATGTGTATTTTGAAGCATAAATCATTTACCCTCGTCTCCCAGTTATCAAGATATAAAGTCTTAAAATTTGCTAATTTATTTATTTAATAGGGTGGAAGGAGGAGTCAATATTTTTCAACATAACAACATCATCAAACTTCAGTCACTTGTTCATTTCCAGTCTAGCATGCCACAATACTCTGACATGATTTGCTATGCTTAGTACAAGTCTGGGTTAGTAAAAACTCGGCTACTTCCATTTGAAACTCCCTTGCAATTTTGTTTTTCACAGGAGGGTAACTATGGTAATCATTGCACAAGATTTAAGTTCATGAAATGTTCTTGATGCCATGATTTTCTATGCTTCAATCATTTTTTGGTTCAGTGTCATATTTGTCAATAGATTTTTTTTTTTTTTTGCGGGCTTCTTTCATTTTTATAAAATCTAAATATTTTTTTATATTTGATATTAATCTGATTATTAAAATTTCTGAATTAGAACCACGCCTTTTTTCCCTAAATTAAATAAATAAATTAGCAAGCTTTAAGACTTTATATCTCGATAATGGGCAGACGAGGGCAAATGATTTGTGTGTCAAAAAACACATTTCACTATGCTCTTTTGATTGCTGCTTACTTAGATTTTTTTCATTATTACACTAAGGTGTGGTTTCCCAGTAAGATCATAGACAATGCCCTCCACTCAGGATTTGGTAGTTTGAAAGTTATGAAAGAAGCATATGCTAGTCTAACCGACAGCACAGTAAACTCTGCATATGCATAGACGCATTGAACTCATTAAAAGTTCTTAGTTGGTATATTTTCAGCATTATGTAACAATTTTCTGACATTAATCTTCAGAGGGAGTAAACATCTTGAAAGTGAGCAATGTAAAATATAAATTATATAATGTAAAATATTGTACTTTCAACTTAATCTTTTCTTTTTTTAAGCAGTTTTATTTTTTCATGCCTTTAATTATTAACTTTTTGATCACTTGGCAATATTTCTGCTTATCTATTTAATGCTTTATAAAACGATAGCTATACAATGTATGAGTATATAGATTGATATTTGGGTATCTGGTATATTTATTTATCTTATGCAAAGAGAAAATAAGCATAGTTTTCAAAAAATTTTCATCACCAGCCTTTTAATTCTACAGCACTGGTTGTTTATATCCAATCAAACCTGACAAAAAAAAAAAAAAAAAATTCTGTTGGTGGGAATCGGAGCCGAATCAAATGCACTTCAATTTGAAACTGATAACCGGAATAGAAGAAAATCTTTGCTGTAATTTAATGCAATTATGGAAAAATTGTCTACAATTGTATCTTCAGTACCATTTTTATCTTTTATCTTGAAAAATCAATGTACAGCATGTATGCACATTGATATTTAAATATGTATAGCTCATAATGTAGTTTTTCATCAGGAAACAAAAAATCTGGACTTTCCTTTGGAAAAATCAAGTATACCCCCAACCAGGGCTTTACAAATTTGATCAAATCTGGTAGCCAACAAAAAATTCTAGTCGCCAGTAAAGAATATCCACCCCCACCTTCTCCATTATTAATTTTTTAAAAAAAGATTTTTTATGAATTTATGAAGAAAAAATTGTAACAAGCATCGTTTAAAATTATTAGTTACATAGTTTAGAATAGTACATAATTTAAAATATTATCCAAGGTTTCTGGTGAAACTTATCAAAATTATATATGTTTGAAAAAAAAAAATATTACTGTAAAGGCTGAATTAATCGGCATGTTCGGAAAATGCTGATTACCAAATGCTTCAAATATCCAGATAGTTGAGTGCTACAAAATATATATCTGATGAGGGGAAAATTGATACAATTTTGAAGCAGGAAAACAATTTTTTGTGTATTATCTTGTCGAAGTCAGTCAAATTATTCTGATTTTATTTTAAAATTTGCAGTTAATGAACTTGATTTTGCCAAATTGAAAAAAAAAAAAAAAAAAGTTTAAAATATTTTTTGTTTGGATATAGTTTCTAAGTTTGTTTCTTAATATTAGGGGAAAAGAAAAAATGTCATTTGTGTTCATTTCTTAAGTCTGTTTTTAGTCAAAATTTGAAAAAAACAAACAAAAGAACACTGCCAGTTTAAATAACTTGGTCGCCAGCGGTGACCTGGCGACCACATTTGTCAAGCCCTGCCCCCAACCACACACACAAAAAAAAGTCAGTTTAATATGCTTCAAAATAAATAAATTAATTAATTTTTAAAAAAAGGCAGACCTGACCTGAGGTTAAACCTAGTTTGGTTAAAATCAAATTGCTAACCTGATGCGTAACTCTAATTGGTGATTTAATAGCATGTTGTATTTCATTTGTGAATAAACAATCTATATTCAAATGCAGCAAGCACTTTTATAGCTTATTGGCTGCTGTTTCAAATTTTCTTATTTAGTAATGAAATATTTTTCTTACATGGCTAATTTTATGCATTATTTTTAGATTCCTATTCTTCTGAAACTCCCAATATTTTGATGGACCAGTATGTTTCATCTCAGCCTAGTACAAAAAGTATGTTTCTGTTTCAGTATACAATGAAAATCTTAAATTTGGGGGGAAAAAAATACAATTTCTCCTTTTTTCTATTTATAGGCATTCCTCCAATCACAGCCTTTGAAAAGAATGGTTTAAAAATAATATTTGAATTTGACAAACCACCAGATAACCCACAGATGATAATCATCAATTTAATTGCAACAAATAATTCTTTAGCACCTATTCAAGATTTCTTGTTTCAAGCTGCTGTCCCCAAAGTAATTTTTAAAGTAATAAAAAAAGTTAAATGATATTGGGTTGCTTATTTACTCTTCATAATTCTGTTTTTTTTTCTATTTATTTAGGTGTTTCAGTTGCAGTTGTTGCCTCCTTCAAATAATGTTATACCAGCCAATAATTTGGGTCATATCCAACAAACGCTCAAAATCTTAAATCCTACACAAGTATGTCTGCAAATGTTCTTCCTACATAAGTAAAAGTTTAATTAATAAATTGCCATACATGGTTTTTAATGAAATGTGTTATTGATGCAATTTAGATTATATTGCAAAGTGTTGCTCATTGTTTAAAAAAAAAAAAAAAAAAAAAAACCTCTGTCATGTCAGTTACAATGTGAGATTATTGATGAAAACTTTTGCAATTAAGTCTAAATCTGTTAAAATTACAGTACAGTTAAATTCAGATTCTATTTTCTTAAGGGGCCGCTTCACTGAAATTCCCTGATCGCGAAATCCCATGTTAACCTATGGGAAAACTTAGAAGCGCGATGACTCATTACCTAATATAATTATTAAAATGTGGTTTTCACCATCAGAAAGTACATTCTAAAAAATAAAAATGTAAATTTACACATAAAAACAGGTATATCGATGATACAAAAATGATTTGTCTGCATGTGTAAAGTGGTGTGTAAATTTACAAATGCACATTTTAGTGTGTAATTTAATGATAACACTAAGTGTGTAAAAGTTATCGGATAACTCTTGAAATACACACTTTAATGTGTAAATTTCAAAGAATACACATTTCTGTGTAATATTCTGTTTTTACACATATTTTTATGGAATATGCAAAATACATGTATTTTTGTGTAATATATAAAATACACATTTTTGTATAATATGCAAAATACACATATTTTTGTGTAATGTATAAAATACACATATTTTGTATAATATGCAAAATACACATATTTTTGTGCAACATTCTATTACACAATGCTACGTAACATGCAAAACATAGATTTTTGTGTAATATTCAAAATAGACAGATTTTTGTGTAATATATTCAAAATAGATAGATTTTTGTATACATAGCTTCACCTTTATACTGTAGCATGGGTAAAATGTGAACTAAATGTTTTTATGACTGCAAAACAAAATTGCATGAAGAACAAACTCATATGCTTTGTGTGTTTGTTCTTTCTAACAGGTTTGTTTTAAGACCACAAAACAGTGTGCCCACAATGTATTTTGGCAATTTATACCCCACTTTACACATATAGACAAATCGATTTTGTATCAATCGATATACCTGTTTTCACATAAAACAGGATCGTCTGAAATTATAGCTACTGCATGCAGTCTTTCTATTAGATTTGGTTTGGAGTCCTAAAATCGTTTAGTCACAATTTATGTGCAGAACCTGTATGAACTGAATAAATAGCCACATACAGTGTTGAGTTCCAAATTAAAGTAAAAAAGATAATTTCCCTCATGCAGCTTTACAACTATAACAGCACATGTTGTTTTTAATATTGTAAAGAATTTTTTCTTTCAAAGATACTTATGCATTTTCCCCCACATGCTAAAAATTGCATAGCTTAGCACACATTTATTTAAAATATTTACAAAATTAAAATAAATTAATGTTTTTAAATTCGTACTATTTTTTGAAGTATTGAATTTTTCTTTCTTTCTTTTCTTTTTTTTTTTTTTCATTTAGTAAAATGTGTTACCCAAAACTGTGCATGGATTTTTAGATACAATTAATATTAAATTTTATATAATTTTATTATTATATATAGTGATGAACGATGAAATTTAATGCTTCTTCATATGATTTTAGAAATATGAATGTAAAATAAAATTCATAATGCTAATTCCATGCGTATTTTTGTCACAGACTTAAAAAAAACATGTAGAAAAAAATTATAAACTATCTCAAATACAAAGGAGAGAAAAAAAAAATTAATATTATTAAAACATTAAAGTGAAAAAAAATTAATATTGAGAAAAATCATTTATAGTTTTCATGTTTGAAAGCCCCTTGAACTGCAATCATGTACATATTACACATATAGTAATATTAATCCGGGAGAAGTCGTGCATGCCCAGGGTATAAATGGTTTTTACTTTGTCACCAATAAATAAAAATAATAATTGTTGCCTTATTTAATTGGAGACAATTGTCACAAATTCTGTGATGAAGTAAGTTGAACATTACTTAAAAATACTGGTGACAATTATAAAAGCTGTACGCACCCTGGGTATGTCATAGTCAACGCGACTTCTCCAGTGTTAAAACACAGTTTTGTCATTTTAACCACATGTATAAAAAGGTTAGATCTATAAGTTGAGCTAATAATAAATTAATCAAACTTTTGACTGGGGTACTATCTCTTTAATCACTGAAATGTTGACAGGTAGTTTTAATTAGATATTTCAATAGTTTTTAGACAGTATATATATTATATATTTAAAATATCAGCACAATATATTCCCCCGTATCATTCATATCCTGGGGTGTAGGTTTTAGATGATATTAAAAAAATAACTATACACTTTAATTTATTAAAAGGATTTCAGAAAAATTTGATCAAGATATCACATTTTGAAAGAAAAAAGAAAAAAAAATAGCCAACATCAAAATACACTATTATGCATAAAATCTTTATTTTATAACTATATTTTAAGCCTTTGTGACTCAACAACATCGGTTTGGAAAATGTTATACAAACAGAACATAAAAATAGCAGAAATGAAGCTTACTCTCTAAATTTGACCTATTAAAATCCCTAGTTGTACAAAGAATGGTGCCTAATATTTCTGAAGTCTCTAACAACATGAGAATACTAACTGACTGCCAAGCATTCCTATTTATACTCTTGCTTTGGGAAATACAGTGGCTTGCATTGGGACACTTGTCTTTTTTGGAAATTCTTTGAACAAAATATGTACCAAATGTGGAAGGATTTTCATATTTTTTTCACATGTACTTTTGTATATGCATTTAATAATTTATTAGTTATTAAAGAAATATATTAATACCTTTTTAAAAAATAAAATTGTTTGTTTCAAAGGTGGTGAAAATGAAGTCACATATGTATGGAGACACTGGTAAATTTATGCAATTTCTTTTAGTAATCAGTGTTATTTCAGTGTAATTTTTAATTTTATGTAAAAATATGGCTTAGAAACATTATGAATAGTTTGTAACCACTTGTTCTTTGGCATGATATTTTTTTAGTTTTCAGTTCGAAGTAAGTATGGAGAGATCTTACAAAATTGATATGAATATTCCACTAAAAATCCAATAACAAAGCATTATAATACAGATAAAAGTATTAGAAGCTTTAGGAAGAATTTTTTTGTATAACGTTCAACCAGTGGTCGGAAAAACTACTTTTTTTTTTATTGTAGCGAACTACAACTACTTTATAAAAAATGTAGTTAACTACAACTACTTGTTTTAAAAAGTAGCGACTACAAACTACTTTCAGATTTTGTCAAAGGGTTTCAGTTTACACTGGAAATTGCATCGGAGAGATACAATTAAATAAATGCGACAGAACCAAGGGCATTAAAATAAGTAAGAAAGATCGCATACAAGAAAATGTGTTTGTCTCCAAAATGTTAGTTTATACACACATTACAAATTTCATAGCAAAATTAAGAGACTTATTATGATCTAGAATAATACAGAAAAACAACTCTAGTCTAAATGCAAACAAGAAAAAAAATCTGTAAATAAATCGATTCTGAATAATAAGAAAACCGGTGTTAAAACATGAAGACCTAATAACGAGTAAATAGATAAGTGTTGCCTGAAAGAAAATGAATTCTTTTTGTGTGTTAGTACTTCATTTTAACCTTAAGTGTCAATGGAAAAAATCTATGATTTCATGCAATGCGTTGCTATACACTTTAGCTGACATTCGCAAATTGCTGAGCAGAACAAATTTTGCACAAAAGAAGCAAGTTACGGCTATGTAGTTTGCAGCATGGCACATTTTCCTCATGAAGTAGCATTAAAAGTATAAGTTCTCGCTACAAACTACTGATTTTTTGTATTGCGCTACTCGCTACACTACATTGTTTAAAATATAGTGTGCTACACTACAAACTACTGAAAAAAGTAGCGAGTACTGTAGTTTCGCTACTTGTAGTGCGCTACTTCCAACCCCTGCGTTCAACTTTGTTTGGTGCAATAAAATGGTTAAAATTGCATGGAATATTATTTACTTCTTTAAAATCTAGACTACAGTTTAAGCTATCCCAAAGACATTAAGCATTTATTCTGAGAAAAATCATGCAAATACTAGAATTTTTTAGCAGTAAAATCCTTAAGGCTCCCATTGAGCAAGTGCTCGGGAATACGGTACTAATGTTAAACCTATGGAAGACCATTTTGCTGATTTCTCATTGGCATTTGCATATACCATAAAATACCGTTAATCCGCCCTTCCCGATTAAGCGCCCCCCCTCCCACTTTGTATACAAATAGGAAAATTCAAAAAATCCCGAGAAAGCGCTCTCCCCCAAAAGAAATTTCGCCACGCACATCCAGAACAACAACAAAAATTTTATCTCACGAGTGTTTTTTTTTTTTCCCCTAAGATTCTTTGATATATCGCAAACGTGTACAAACACAAAAGTAACATACACAACCTCAACTATTGTCAATCTGTAAAAGCAATATAACCAAACATTAGTTTTGCTGTAAATTTATCTCCATGGAGATATGAAGGTATTAAAAATATCGATAGTGAAAGTTTCTCGTGAAATAAGTTAAAAAAGGTGTATTTGATGCTGTGTGTGTAATATTTTGATTAAAAAAGAATCTATTTATTTTATCAAATAATTTATAATTGTATTTAATGTTATTATGAAAACCAATCACAAAAAATTTATCGATTGACTGATCAGTAGATGGAGCCACAGTCGAATTTGTAGCGTACTTTGTGCTAACTTTGTGGTAGCAATGTTTTACCTTTTAAAAATCTGGGAACACTACCAATTCGTTCTTTATGTTCTCAAGTTTTGTAATTTGTATTATTTATTTAGCATTTATAGATACGAAATCATGATTTTAAAAGAAAAACGGTTATTTAATCTCCCTAATTTGCAACAGATGGCAACACCTGATAAAATGTTACTAGTTCTAGAAAGTATTTCAGAACATTTTCAACTGCAATTTCACAGCGTTTTTTAATTATTTTAAATTATTAAGTTCCTTTTATTTTTCTGTTACCGTATTAATGACAGATATTAGTGTTATTATTTACCTAAATGCATTCCAGTTTTAAAGCTTCTGAAATCCAGAATTTTCTATAATCTCAAATCGCCATTAATCGTGAAGTTATACTGTTTTTCTATTTTGTATATCATTTTTTGTTCAAAATGCTTTTCTTTTGTCACTTTATTAAAATAATACATGCTTTGCAACGATCGGCCATTAGCATCCCCCCCCCCACCACCACCACCCATAAATATCATATACTACAATTTTAATACAGTGTAAGCGCCCCCTCTTCCCCCCCCCCTGATTATTTTACGATTTTCCATCGCGTTTAGGGGGCAGATTAACGGGATTTTACGGTATTTTTGAATTTTTCTTTTTTCACATGATATTTGAGATCATAATACATTTCCACCGTTGATTAAATTTTCGATTTTTGTTGCTGTTTGATTATGATATTACTTACAATTTTGGAACTTGAAAAATCGAGGTATATTTTCATTCATAGCTTTGTAAAAATTTGCCCATGAAAAATTCTGAAAATTTAAGTACTTAATGGCTGTAGCTTAAACCTTGAACTTTTCAGCTAATTTTGTTTCATAATTTTATACCAATTAGGGAATGTGAAATCAGCGAAAGGGACAGTGACTTTTAATGAAAATCTAAGCAAAATCGTTAAACTGCCCACCCTGAATAAACTCCACCCATCTTATATTGATTGATGAGAAAGGCTACTTTCCCATACCTACTCCAGAGAGAGCTGTTTGTAGAGAGGTGAGGGGAAAAGACTATTTTCTTTTCAAATAGACATCTGTCATTTTAAACTGTACTAAAAATTAGACATTATTATCTCGAAGCAAAATTGAGGAGTTATATTCTTTTCTCTCTATATAAAGGTAACAGCTTCTTCGGATCTTTGTAAGCGTACGTTACGTTTAAAGAATTTTACCGTCAATAAACCAACTGTTTCTAATGAGAGGAAAAGATTATGTCATCTGTAGCACAAACACTTGCCTCTTTTGGTCTGCTGTGCACCTGTATACTCTGTAATTTAGTGAAAAAGGCTCGTGTTCAGTTTTTTAACACATTTACAGTATACTTCTTTATCTGAATAAGATATGTTCTCCTAATGTATTCTTTTGTCATATTATCATAGCATGACAATATGAATTACAAAAAATATAGGTAAAAAACAAAAAAGTGCTTGTAATGCAAATACATTTTATCATAATTATTTTTAATGTTTTATTCTTTAAATATTTCTGTTGATAATGAGAGGCTGGTAAATAAAAATTAATTCCTTCTGTTATTGGATTTTTTTTTTTAAGTAATTTTTTTAATCTATATTATAAGCGAATAAGTAAAAAAAAAATCATGGTTTAAAAGAAACTGGTGTGTGTCCTTGTGCATCTGCGAGTACGATTAAGAGCATTTTGACTGAAATTTCTATGGTAATATAAATGTCGTATGCTAATTGTGAAATCCGGCTATTTGTAAAGAGCCGGGCTAATTGGAAAACCACCTTTATTTTCCCAATCAGACTGATGTTTTTCAGGCTTATTGCAAAGAGCCTAGAGAGTGTTAGGCTAGTTGGAATATGGTAATTTATTTCTCAAACAGCTTGATATTTTTAGGCTTATTGCAAAGAGCCTAGATATCCCTAGGGTAATTGAAAAATGCCTATTTAGAAAATGACCAGATGTTTGCCCAAATATAGTATTCTACCCAACTCAAACCTGAAAATTCCATTCGAAATCAACCTGAAATCCGACAGGAAAATTCTATTGAACCATAACATGATTCGAAAAGGATAAAATAATTTTAGTAGATGCGCAGCCCAACCCCAAACCTGAAAATTGAAGTTAACTTAAAACCGACAAAAAATTCCATCGAACTGCAATCTAATCTGAAGACGACAAAATTGTTTCCATCGAAATGCAACCCGACCCTGAAAATTGAAGTTAACCCCAAACAAATTCCTTCGTCTCACAACCCGACCCGAACCTGAAAATTTACGTTAACCCAGTGCAAACTTGACAAAAAAAAAACTTCGTCTTGCAACCAGAACTGAGCCCGACAAAAAAATCCATAGAACCATAACCGATCCAAACCATACAAAATAAATTTGTTCATCTCGCAACTTGACCAAACCTGAAAATTGAAGTTAACCCAAAACCTGACCTGAAACCGACAACATAGATTCATCGAACCACAATCAGATCAGAAGACGACAAAATAAATTCCTTCGTCTAGCATCCCGACCAAACTTGAAAATTGAAGTTAACCTGAAACCGACAAAATAAATCCATTGAACTGCAATCTGATCCGCTGATGACAAATTTGTTTCCGTCAACATGCAACCCAACCTGAACCTGAAATTTAAATTTACCTGGAATCTCACCCAAACGTGACAAGGAGATGAAGTAATTTATTTTGTCAGGTTATGGTTGGATGGATTTTTTCTGTCTGGTTTTGATTGGGTTTCAGGTTAGCTTAAATTTCAGGTTCAGCTTGGGTTGCATTTCGACAGAAACAATTTTGTCGACTTTGGATCAGATTGCGGTTATTTGGAATTTTTTCTCTGATTTGGGTCTGGTTTCGGTTAACTTCGGGTGCAACCCCCCCTTCCCCCCCCCCCCCCCCCCCCCCCCACACACACACACACACACAAAAAAAAAAGTCAGTCGGTGAATTTCCCATTCGATCGGGGGTAAAATGTGCGTTGTTGGAAAAAAAAGGTATTAATCTATAAAAATTTATAATTTGGAAAAACGAAACAACAGTCGGAAGAATTCCCATTCGATCAGAAAAAGGTATGTTTAGTCGAAAAAAATATTAACCTATAAAAACTTATGAATTGGAGAAATGTTTTTTTAGTTTTTAATTGCATAAGAAAAACAAGTTAGATAGAAGAAAACCTGAATTTTATAGAATTTTATTCTTAGTCGGATTTTTTTTTCTTTTTGTAGTTTTTAATTAGGAAAATAAGAATAAACAATTTAGAACGAATAAAACCTATATAATTTTATTCTTAGTCAGAAATATTAAGAATTTTCTTCTTCTGATAAAACTATACAGAAAAATTTTGATTTTTCGAATATTGTGAACTCGAAAACCTCGATATGATGAAAAAAATATTTATATACTTATTCCAGCAATGTTAATATTATTTTAAACCTTGATATTTTGATCAAAAGCTTTGATATTCCGAATTTTTTTGTGTGCCCTTTGACTTCGAGATATCGAGATCCAGCTGTATTTATTTATAATCAGAAAGTTTTTTGTTTAGTCTGGAAATTTTAGGATATACAGATTGAAGTGAAGAAACTTCTATTTTTTTTATCTAACTTTAAATTTAGTTAGAGATGTGTATCACGAAATTTAGGTGATATCCGATGAAAATTCAAAATTGAATTGCAAATATTTAGTACTTTTCCGTATCAAAATCTGGATATTTTCCACTCTATGCGAATTTTACCTTTAACCCTCTAAGCGTGTGGAACGTAATATTCCGTTCACTAAGCTCCAGGTTTCACTGCAATATATGCAATGTTTAAGATAATATAATTCTATAGATTTAATGAATTTTCAGAACATTGAAGAATGATTAACACTCTCAAGGGCTACATTCATATTTGTAATTAAGTTTTATTTATAATGCTGAAAGAATCATATTTTTTAGCATTTAAAACAAAATGCAGAGAAAACAACATTACAATTTTACCCTTTTTCAAAACGCTCAGAGGGTTAATTGAAAATAATTATAGTTTTATTTTTTCTACTAACCAATTTTGTATTTTATTTTTATTTTATTTTTAAAAATAAGAAAAGAAAAAAGGAAAAGATGTGATTTTTTTTTTTTTTACTTTTTTACGTAATTTTAGATTGATTTAAAAATGTGTTTCAAGAAATTTATATGATACAGAATCAAAATTGAAAACACCCAATTTTTATCTCAAAATACTCTGGATATTTTACAATCTATAAGAGTTTAATTCTACCAGAAATAATACATCCGTTTTCTTTTTCCTTGACCAATTGTATTTAATTTTTTTATATATATTATTATTATTACTACATTTTGTTTAGTTAGAAAAAATAGGGATGACACCAAATTTTTACGCTGCTTTAAAGTATTTCATTAGAAATAATTATAAACTTAAATTAAGATATCCCATATTTTTGACAAATTTTTGTCTTTAAAATATTCCCCAACCAAACCGATTTCAGTTTTACTCAAAAAGAAACACTGGAAAGATTTTAACTGATTTCTAAAAAAATAGAAAGATAAAACATTGTTTTCTCTTCCAAGCTTTTCCTGATGATCACAATGTTTAAAAGGATATATTAAAATTACTTATAATTAAGTTTCAATTTGTGATTAATATTAAACATGTATTGGCATATTTGTAAAGTAAGTTTCTCCAATTAGAAGCAAGACACATATGTATATATGTGTCCAAAAATCATGTCCAAAATTTTAGCATATATGATAAAAATGAAGAAAGGAAATCTTAAATATCTTACGAAATTGTAAAATTTTATAGATGAAATTCACAAGATAATTATGACTTCACATATTGAGGTAGT
Source organism: Maratus michaelseni (assembly GCA_963931845.1). Taxonomy (NCBI): domain Eukaryota; kingdom Metazoa; phylum Arthropoda; class Arachnida; order Araneae; family Salticidae; genus Maratus; species Maratus michaelseni. The sequence continues at coordinate 345,371,429 of OZ007586.1, forward strand.
CAAATAAGTTTTAAAGCTCTGATGTTGATTTCTTTTGAAATATTAATAAATTTATCTAAAAATTAGGGGTGATGGTCTATGATTAATATGTGTCGAAAAATGTGGATTGGAACTCCAAACTGCTTTGTTACATAGTGATATATCTTGTTACTAAGTATACAAAATTTTATTAAATTTTATTGAAGTAATAAGAAATGGATATGAGTTTTGTTCATTCGAAAATTTTCAATCTTTTCAATTTTGGCTTTTTTTAATGTTGTAGACATAGACGGGTTGCAGGAGTCCTTATGCTTAACTCAGAACTTCATGAATTTCTATCTGGAGTGGAGTCTATGTGAATAAGTATTCCATACACAGAAAAAGTAAAATGCATTAAACCCTTCATTGGTAAAAAACTGGCAACGAATCTGCAGCTCTTCAATCCAGTTTCATCAAATTTTGTACATTTAGAAACAAGATATATCACCTTTTAAATGCTAAAGGTGTAAATTAACAACATAATATAAATTAAAATAGCTTTTATTAGTTGTTTTACATGTTTCAACTCTTTCCAAGTCATTTTCAAAATCAACTTTGCAACTTTGGAATATTCTCATTTTGTTTTTGAAAATTATTCTCATTTTGTTTTTGAAAATGACTCTGACAGAGTCGAAACATGTAAAACAACTAATAAAAGTTATTTTAATTTATATTATGTTGTTAAGTTACACCTTTAGCATTTAAAAGGAATATATTATTACAAGGTGTTATAATTTATTATAAGATATATCACTATCAAACAAAGCAGTTTGGAGTTCCAAACCACAATTTTCTACACATATTAATCATAGTACTTCAACACTGATTTTTAGAGACATTAATAATTCAAAAGGAATCAACATCAGTGCTTTAAAACTTATTTGACTATCTCGATATGCTATGTCATAATTATCTTGTGAATTTCATCTATAAAGTTTAATAATTTCATAAGATATTTACGATTTCCTTTCTTCATTTTTATCATGTATGCTAAACTTTTGAACGTGAGTGTGTGTGTGTGTATATATATATATAGTAGTCGACATTTTGTTTTTCATATTACTCGGACATTTATGAGCCTACACCCCCTACATGACTAGGGTGGTTTACACCCCTGCTTATATAACATATAGTGGTTTATGCACACACACACACATATATATATATATATATATATATATATTCTGTGACGTTCTGCGATTAAATTCACTGTAATTTATAATTTATGATCGCAAGCTCTCGCTTCCTTGCTCAACAACGCCAAACTTTCTGACATATTTTCTGACAAATGCAAAGAAATATGGGCACCGTCAGAATCAAATCTAGGGGCAAGATTGTACAGATGTGCCTACGGCCAATAGTCTAGAATATAAACATGAAATAAACGAAACTAAGAGCTTTTTTTTTAGTTTGGGAGGGGGGGGGGGGAGGTCAGTGTTTAATATTCCTAAAAGCACGCACCAAAAAAAAAAAAAAAAAAAAAAAAACATTGAGTATGAGCGATGAATGTTACAAATGCTGTTTGAGGATGTTGAAACTTTTTCAAATATAGCGAAATTGAAATATTTTATTACAGTAGACTACAGCTCATGTCCTACAGAGAATATAACATTTATAATTATTTTCGAGATTCACATAAAATAATTTTGATCTCTGTCATCCTGCCTCCTCTCCTAACCTTCCTTTTAAGGCAAATTTTAGATACATGAAGATGAAATGGCAACCCAAATTAAAACTTTTTTCTTTTTTTTTGTGGGGGGGGAGGGATGTAGTTTCACTTTTTATTAGTATTTAATTATTCTAATAGTGTACACACACATAAAAAAAAATAATGGTGTATGGGCAATGGATGTTATAAGTGTCTTGAAAATGTTGAAACTTTTTCAAACACAGCGAAATTGAAATATTTTATGACAGCTGACTACAGCTTATTTCCTACAGAAAATAATACATATAATGTTTATAACTATTTCAGATATTCACACAAAATAATTTGGATTTCTGCTATCCTGCCTCTCCCCCCCCCCCCTACACACACACACACACGCCTTCCTTGTAAGGCAAATTTTAGATACATGAAGGTAAAATGGCAAACCAAATTAAAACTTAATTTTTTCATCTTTAGGGAAATAATGCATGGGGATTTTATTATCATATGTATCAAAATAGTCTGCTCTACTGTTGATATTGCAGTAAGGCACGCAACACCTCATACTTGTTAAGAAATAAAGCCCAAATTAAAAAAATTCATATAGCACGCATTCCTCAAAGAGCAGTTTGCTGTATTGACCACGAGACGTCAAACACTCAGTTCGAAAATCAATGCGCAGAAATCGGCGAATGGTCCGGTCGTTCTGAAATGTCAACAGACACCTGTTTGGGGGTTACTTAATGATTTTTTTGTGACAGGAGTCTTCCGGTGCAAGAAGATGGGAAAAAACATGCCCTCCTCTTAATATATCACTATAACTTGACAGTCAGACAATTTTTTTTCACCCTGATTGGATGCAAAATTTCCACAATGCACCACCTTCACCTGGTGATCATAGCTTGAAGGAAATTTCTAAAAGACTGAATGGGTAAAATCTTTTTTGAGAGGCTCCTTAACTGATTTAGAAGAAACTTTTAGAATCAAACTTCTGTCTGAGAATATCAGATGTGCCATCTAAGCATATGAGTACAATCGACTAGTAGTAAGAAGAAAATTCTAGTGAATGTAGAAATAACATCTAATTCTTTTTAAATCAGTTTTTTTTTTTTTTTTTTTTTTTTTTTTTTTGAGGGGGCGTTATAATGTTGCATTTGTTTAAAAGTCTGAATTTAACACTTTAACTCTTCATGTGTGAAAGAAAGAATCATTTTCTGGTAAAAACACAACGAAGATCAGAGTCCAACACATCTAGAATTTTCTTTTTACCTCTTGTCCATTATATACATATGCTTAGATGGCAAGTGTGATATTCTCAGAGATAATTTTGATCCCAAAACTTTCTACCAATTCAGCTAAAGGTTTTACTGCTACAAAATTCAAGGATTTGCTTTATTTTCTTCAAAATAAATGTTCAATGTCTTTGGGATAGCTTAAAACATAGTCTAGATTTTAAAAAAGCATAAAATATTCCATGTTTTATACCATTAAACAAAGTTAAACATTATACAAAAACAATTTTTCTAAAGCACCTAATACTTTTACTGGTATTATTGGATTTTTATTAGTCAAATTCATAGTCATTATGTAAGAACTCACCATACTTAAATCAAACTAACTTTTGCCAAAGAACAGTTGACTACAAACTTTAAATCACATTTCTATGCCTTATTTTTACATAAAATTAAAATTTAGACTACAAAATTTAGTTATATCGACTGCTAAAGGAAATTGCATAAATTTACTAATGTCCCAATACTTATGTGATTTCATTTTCAGTACTTTTCGAATAAACAATTCCCAAGTAGCACAAAAGGATTGGCCCAATGTTGACTAATCGCTAGCCTTACAGTAAGAAATGTCTGCCTTGCCATACCATTGTGCAACGCACCATTTGCCAACAAAGGTCCAAGAGTTCTCCAACAATTAGTTGCTCAGGTACACTCCAAATTAGATGGACCTCTGTACCTATCATTTCCCAACCTTACCATTGCCAACCCTACCATTTCCCAACATTTTCCACAAACTGCCAACGTTAGGTCAACAACTTGTATTACTTGGGTTTTATATAAAAAAAGGTGTAACTATACTTCTTTATAGGTGACAAATCTGTATAAATAGACTAATAAATTTTGAAATAAAAAAGTATATTTGAAAAAATTATGAAGTCTATCATTTAACATTTAATACTTATTTTATTCAAGAAATTCCAAAAATGAGTGTCTCAATATTAATTTGAGCCACTTATAATTTCTTCAAAGTAAATCTGAAACATTCTTATTAATTTGGGTCTTATGGAACGTAGAGGCTTGATTTCTGATGTTTTTGTAAATGTGTTTGGCACTATGTTTTGTCAAAAATGTCGCTAATTTTTACCATCCAGCCTGCTTTGCTAAGACAGTATTTGACAGCTCTTAATTGTAAATCTATATATATTCTTTACAAGTGTACTAAGTAACTATCATCGAGTTCTGGTGATAGTGATTATGTGTGGACTGCCATAGTTCGGACAAACACTACTAATATGAACATGCATATCTCTGTGCGTATGTCGCTACTTAAGTATAAAGATATACTGCAGAAAACCACACATTTATCTATTGAAAATTTTAAACTTAACACAAAACTAAAATAAATAAGAGACCTCTGTGCCTATCATTTCCCAACCTTACCATTGCCAACCCTACCATTTCCCAACATTTTCTACAAACTGCCAACAATTTGTATTGCTTGGGTTTTCTATAAAAAAAGGGGTAACTATACTTCTTTATAAGTAACAAATCTATATAAATAGATTTGCATGGATACATGCATGGTGTTATGTTTAAAAAATACATTGTTGCGCAGATTAACATTTAAAGGGAGTAAAGAATGTAAATTTGTGATTTATGCATTCCTTCATCATTTTAACAACCAGTTCACTGAACTGAACAGAATATTAGGTAACAGTTCTACCGATCTGACTGAATCCCACCACTGCTTCCAACTCTCTTCTCATCAAACTATGTGAACATAGTGAATATGAGCAATACTTTTATGGAGGTAATAAACATTGTGCTGATGAAATGAGGCACTCTCAAAATCTGCTTAACTTTAAAAAATATTACTTTCATACACCATTTCTTTGACATGGATTTTTACCAACATATTTGTTATTGAAGAGAATAGATTGCCTTGATAATTTAAGTATATGTCTTGTGCTTTCTCATTTTTTCCCATTTGGCAATGCGAATCTTTCTGACATTTTTTTTTCTTTTTTTGTTCATACATGCATGAAATTTCCAGCTATATTATCCTGATGCTAAAAAATTAAACAGTATCCTTTTATTATAAATATGATGCATCTTCAATATACCACTGTTTAACAGTTGTTATAGACCAAAAATTGATTTAAATTACCAACATTCATAATATTGTCTAAAACAGCGGATCAATCAAGGTTTGCCACAAAATATATCTCTTATTTTATCTATTTAAAATATCTAACAAATATAATATTTTACAACTGCAATAATTGTGAAAGCTATTAGCTTAAACTAAAACTTCATGAGAAAACAGTGTTTTCTTAAGCAGTCAGTCTGTATTATGTTATGACCTTGTTGTGAGATATGGCAGTAGTTGTTGTGGCAACCCTGGACCCCTCCCTCCCCCTCTCTCGAGCTCAGATGTATGCACATGCTAACTGCACTTTTACTTTCTCCCATCTTCTTGTTTTTCCTTGAATCTGAACAGTCTTCCTCTGTTTGTGAGAGTGAGTGATTGTTTACGTTTTGTTTTGATTGAGTATAGATTTAGTGTCATTATGAAACGGCAGTTTAGGACTGCATCATGCCTTAAAATAGAGAATCCAAATGGTGAGGAATCCTCAATCTCTGCTGCTACTAATAGTAACTGTGAAAGTGTTACTGAGCCACGGTCAGGTAGTGTTTGTAATTACAATGCAGGCAACTCAAAAATGCAAAACGTGTCCGTGGAAGTATAACCTGGATTATTTGAAATACAGGTTTGTTTTTTGGGGGCACTGAAGAGAAGCCAATACCTCAGTTCATCATTTGCTGTGAAAATTTGTCTACTGCAAGCATGAAGCCATCAAAACTTGAAAGGCACTTGTCAACCAACCATCCTGATTCCACAAGTAAACCTCTTGAATTCTTTCAAAATAAAAAACGACATTATCTTTCGACTAAATCTACAATGAAAAAGTCAGTGTCAGGCCAACAAAACAAACAAACAAACTACCATAGCATCTTACCAGTTATCCTTGTTAATAGCAAAGTAGGGAGCCGCTCACACAGTGGGCAAGGAACTTATTTTATCTGCGGAAAAAACAGTATCTAATACTTTGTTTGATCAAAAACAAAATTAAAAAAATAAGTGAAATCCCCTTATTAAACACTACTGCAGGAGCAAAGTGATTATTTTTCACTACAGCTTGATGAAAGCACAGATGTTGCTGGCCAGGCTAATTTATTAGCATGTTTTCATTTTAGGTTCAATGTTTCTATGAAGAAGAAATGTTGTTTTGCAAGTCCTTGCTTACAAGAACTATAGGAGAGGAAACTTTTAAATGTGTTGACACTTTTGTTAAGAACATGAGATTGGTTGATCAAAATGATTTTGACAACTGATTGTGCCTGTGCTATGTCTGGCATTTATTCAGGTTTAGTTGCCAAAGTAGCAATGGTCAGTGGCCCCTCAATGCAATGGAGTCATCGCAGCCTTCATCGAGAGGCTCTGGCAATAAAACATTTGGATGAGTGCCTAAAGAAAACTCTGGATGGTGCTGTGAAAATTAACTCTGTTAAAGCACTGCCTAAAAACTCAATATTGTTGTGTAACGAAGGGCAGTGAACACTGACTTCTTCTCCTTCACTGTGAAGTTCGATGGCTGTCGAAAGGTGAAGTACTGTCAAGACAATATTATTTGAACTTTGTGACGAACTAAGAATGTTCTTATTGGGCATGATAGTGACGATAAATCTATAAGCTATTTTATTGAATGTGTTTGTGATGAGAACTGGTTAAAATAGCTTGCATATTTGGCTGATATTTTCACTGCACTCAATGTAGTGAACTTGACACTGCAAGGAAAAGACGTCCACAAGTTTTATATTCACGATACAGTCAATGCAATGATTAAAAAACTTGAATGATGGGCATGCAAAGTAGAAGCATTTCCTGTCTTGCAAAACTTCCTGAAATCGTTCAAAATAAAAGTCAACAAGGAAACAGCAAAAATCATGAAGTAGCACCTTGAAGCGTTGTCGTCTGGCCTAAAGTAGATTTTAATTTTTTTCAGTAAATTATAAGTAAGTTGTAATCCTCATTTATTCTAAAATATTTCTTTTTTATTTCAAGTACCCATAAGGATTTTAAATTTTTTCATGTGTTAAAAGGTGAAATGTTTTCTATTCGTTTACTAAGAAAATAAAATTGTTTTAAGAGCTATTTTCCTAAAATTGACAGGGTTACTTTTGGATTAGAAATCCTTTTGAAGAAGAACATTTGAAAAACCCAAAACTCTCAGCATCTGAAGAAAACTCGTTAATTGATCTATCTTGCGATTCTTCTTTGAAGACAGTTTTCAAGGAAAAATCCTTGATTCCTTTTTGGATGAATATACGAGCAGAATATCTAGAAATATCTAAATCAGCTTTGAGGTCCTGGATGGGGTTCAACACAACATACTTGTGTGAATGTGCTTTTTCTACTTTGCTGTTTTTCAAAAACAAGTACAGAAACAAACTGCAAGTAGAAAGTGACTTAAGGTTAAAATTAACCAGTTTTAACTCTATTATAGATGCCCTCATCAGTAAACACCAGTGCCAGAAATCTTACTGATTGTAAAGTTGTGTTTTGGTAATAATCTATACTAATAGAAAAAGTTGTTTGTCTGTGTGTGTATGTGGGATGGCTAACGAAATTTATTGCACATAGAATTGATAGTCTGAATATTTAGGTGTGGATAGTCCGAGGCAGGTCCTGATGCATCTGAGGCTCAGACTTTTAATTTTTTAAGACCCCGGCCTCCTGGGGTCCTATAAGATTTTTGCACTAAATTGTTGATAACTTGATCCATTTCTATCCAATCTTCTTCATTTTTGGGGCTCTTTCTCCATTTAGCTTTTCCCCCCATTTCTACGTTCCAGTTAAGAGCCTGGCCCCATGTGACCCGGTACTGAGCCCTTTGAAGTTTTTGTTTCCTAAATTGTTAATAACCTGTCCCCTTTTAATCTGATCTACGTTTTTAGGGTCTTTTCTCCGTTTAGGTATTTCTACATTCAAGTTAGAAACCTTCATCTTAGGGCCCTGTCCAAAAGTATTAGCTGACCCCTTTTGGGCCCCTTACTATAGCTCCCTTAAAAATCGTCCGATTCACTAGCTTTTTTTTTTCCTAACAACTTCTTAGGACTTCCAGCTGACATGAACAACAAAAAATTTTCTTGTACAAGATTCTAGGCCCCTTTAAGTTTTTGTGCGCTAAGTTTATAATAAATTGCAACTATTTTATCTGATCTTCTTTGTTTACAGGGACTCTTTCTCCATTTAGTTATTCCTCTATTTCTACATTCCAGTTAAGACCCTGGGCCCCAGTACAGAGCCCCTTGAAGTTTTTGTTCCTTACTTTGTTAATTACTTGCCCCCTTTTAATCCGATCTTCTTCGTTTTTGGGTCCTTTTCTCCATTTAGTGATTTCCGCTGTCCAGTTAAGACCCTTCATCTTAGTGCCCTTCTGAAAAGTATCAGATGGTCCCTTTTGGGCCCCCTACTATAGCTCCCTTAAAAATCATCCGATTCACTAGCTTTCATTTTCTAACAACTTCTTAGGACTTCCAGCTACTACATGAACAACTAGAAAACTTTCTCAAACAAGACCTGGGTCCCCTGAGGGCCCCCTCCTTTAAGATTTTTGCTTTAAATTGTTAATAACTTGTCCCATTTTTATCTGATCTTCATTTTTGGGGCCCTTTTTCCATTTAGATTTTCTCCCATTTCTATGTTCCAGTTAAGATCCTGGCCCTCTGTGGTGCGGTACAGGGCCCTTTGAAGTTTTTGTTTCCTAAATTGTTAATAACTTGCCCCCTTTTAATCTGATCTTCGTTTTTAGGATCTTTTCTCCATTTAGTTATTTCTACATTCCAGTTAAAACCCTTCATCTTAGGGCCCTGCTCAAAACTATCAGCTGGCCAATTTTGGGCCCCCACTATAGCTCCTTTAAAAATCGTCTGATTCACTAGCTTTCTTTTTCTAACAACTTTTTAAGACATCCAGGTACTACATGAATGACAAAAAAAATTCTCGTACAAGATCCTGGGCCAAGTTTTTGTGTCCTAAATTTTTAATAACTTGTCTCCTTTTTATCTGATCATCTTCATGTTTGGGGCCCCTTTCTCCTTTTAGTTATTACTCCATTACTACATTCCAGTTAAGACCCTGGGGCCTAGTACAAGACCCCTTGAAGTTTTTGTTCCCTAAATTAATAACCCTCGCCCCTTTTTTTTTTTAATCGGATCTTCTTCGTTTTTGGGACCTATTCTCTATTTAGTTATTCCCCCATTTCTACATTCATTAGGAACCTGGGTTCCTGGGACCCTGTCCAGGGTCCTTGAACTTTTTGAGTGTCATGTATTTTTCAGCCTCCTAATTGTGTCACCCTCTAGTCAGCTAGTTAAACATATTTTTCAATCTTTGTAATATGTGTGTTGTTTTAATTATTATTCCACTTACATTAAGATTACCAATTCTTGTTTTTGTTGATAGTGCATCCTTCATAAGAAAATTTGCCTTTTTCGTAAGATAGGATAGCTGATAGCTTATAGAGGTCATACAACAATGTCTATAGTAATATTAGAAATACCCTCATATTAGGTGAGTCGTGAAAAAAATTTCTACTTAAAGGTGGGTCATTTACCAATAAAGGTTAAGAACCGCTGGTCTAAAATATGCTTTCCTTTAATCAATTGAAGTAAAATATGTGACATTTCTATTGATTTTATATACTATATATGAATTATTTCATAATTGTATCAAAAAGCTACTAGTTTGTACTTGAGTAACATAATTGAGGCAATCAAGCTATTCCTGACTGTTTTCCTTTTTGCAGATGACTGAATATTAATTACATTATTCTTTTATACTGAGTTTCTTGGTCGTTTACCATTTACCATTTGTTGTTTAAAGAAAAATAATTATTTAAAATTTATTTTCAGAGTCAACTAAGAATGAAACTAAGGATATCCTATGTATCAAATGGCAATTCAGTTTTAGAACAAGTAGAAGTAAATAATGTACCCCAAGCAGTATATATGTAAAAAAAAAGGTATACAAATTTTATTTAGAATTAATTTTTTAAAGCCAAAAGTTAAAACGATATTATTAAAGGGTTATTTTGTTTGTTTGTTTTTCTGGCTGTTACTTGAATTGTGTTATTATTTCTAAAATATTTTTCATCTCACACAATAGAAAAAAATATATTTGTTATCACCATATTTTATTTATTAAATCTAAGTACACCCAATAATTATTCAAGATGATATGCACTGAATAAGTTTTAAGACAAAAATCATACATGGCATGTGCTGATTACTTCATGAAAACCTCTGAGATCAGTAATAAAAAGAGAAAAGGCAAATAATTATATTAGAGAAAAACAAAAAATCTGACCTCTTCCCAAATTGTCTTCTGTCACACTAAAATAAAAACAAAAATCCATCTTTGTATTTTGTATATGAAAGAAGCAACTGTGCAACTAAATAAAGGTACAAAACATTAAATGCATATCTGTATCCACATAGCTAGATATTTCTTTTTTTAGATCTTGTATATCACTAATTATTTAAGGTAGCTAATTAGGTAGTAGGGTAATTTTCAGTATATAAGCAATCGGTACTTCACATGCATTTATTTATTTTTCATTCTAGCAGTATTTTAATATGTTGTTGCTAACATAAATTTCTCATCAAAAATGATTCATCAATAAACTGTAGTTTAGCTGAATGTTATCAAAAACCATTTGCTTATAACATCCTCCCCCCTCTTCCCTTTTATAGTATTTTTATACCACCTCTTAGTCAAAAAAAAGGTTACACAAAATGTTATTTGAGGCTGTTTTTATCATCTTTGCATACATTGCATTATTCATTACCGTAAAATCCCGAAAGTAAGCCCCCCCCCCCCCCCCCGAAAGTAAGCCCCCTCCTACTTTTAAACAATTTTGATTTTCTGATCCATTCCCAAATATAAGCCCCCCCCCCCACAAAAAAAACATTTTTTTGCACAAAAAATTGATTTTAAAAATCCGAGGAAGAGAATTTTCAATCATTTGAAAATTTTGGCAGATTTCCACTTTTGCTTTTATATTTTGTTAATGAAATACCCCCCACCCCCCACATGAAATGCCTGATTCCCTTCTCTGCCCTCCCCAACACAAAAAGTTCAAAAAATCAGTCCTCCAAACTACAATCTCCCCCTCCATCCAAAATTTGTTTCCCCTCCCCCTCAGCATACAAAGTTTAAAATCTTTAAAACTCTTTATTAAAAAATATATGCTCTATTTGTTGCTGTCTAGTGACAATAAATAAATAATCAACCATTATAATTACCTCTCTACCTCCAAAATTTCTGCTTCCCTTCTCTTTGTCAACCAATATAATTGAAAAAAAAAAAACTACTTATTAAAAAGAAATCTTCTATCCTATTTGTTGCTCTCTATTAACAATAAATAAATAATAAATCATCTAAATTACAAACCCCTTCCTTTGAAATTCATATTATCACCTCATCCCCGAGAATACAGAGTTTAAAATTTGTAAAACTCTTTATTTGAAGAAATATTTTGTCCTATTTGTTGCTCTCTAGTAAAAATAGATAATTTGTCACCTGAGTTTTATCTCTACTCCAAAAATGCCTCCTCCCCCCCACACACATACAATATTTTTAAAAATCTGCTGTATTTGTTTATCTTTGGTAACAATTAATGAATAATCAATCATCTAAAATACCCTTCTTTCTCCCAAAAGTTCTATATTATTTAAATTCCCTACTGTCACCCCACTCAGCAAATACTTTAAAATCTTTAGTATATATTTGTTTAAACGCTGCTCTATTTCTTATTTTATAGTAAGGTAACTCAGCTCATCTACATCATCTCACTCATCTAAAATAATCATCCCCTTTGAAATTTTTGCTCTGTCCTTTTCTCCTAATGGAGTGGGTTGGATTTCTAAATATGTGAAAGGAAAGCAAAAATTTTCATATTTTTTGCAGTTTGGCTGTTCTTTCCTCCCTGAATCATGTGTATATTTTATGTTTTGAAATAAATATGTTCTTTAAAATATCTCCCCTCCCATTAACAAAATATCAGCTGTGAGAACAGTCAAACTACAAAAAAAGACTAAAATTTTCTCTCTGCCTCCCCCCCCCCCCTCTATGTCTAGAAATTTAACCCTTTTTCTGGAGATGAAGAATGGAAATTTAAGGGGAGAGTTACATGATCATTTATTTATTGTTGCTACAAAGAAAAACAATAAAGCATAAAAATCTTTAAAAAATAATTTTAAAGATTTTAAAGTTGGGAGCTAATTAGATAATTATTTAATTATTGTAGGGGAAAAAATAAAGATTTTAAAGTACGTACTGGGGGGGGGGGGGGACAAAGAAAATAAAGAGGACTTTTTGGGGGAGAGGAAGGGAATAATTTAGATTGTTATTTAAATATTGTTACAAAAAATAACAAATAGAGCAGAAAAAAAATTAAGATATTTAAAATTTAATGAGATGCATTTGTAGGGAGAGGGTCTTGATGTGATGAGGCTGGGGGGGCAGAGGGAGAAAAGCAGAGATTTTAGGAGGAGGGGTTGATGTAGGTGGTAGATTAGGTTTATTTATTGTTAATATAGAGTATTGAATAAGTCTGAAAAGAAATTTAAAATTAAAGAGTTATAAAGGTTAAACTATGAGGTTTTAGAGTACTAAAAGGGGAGGGCAAAGGGGGAAGCATTAATTTTGAGAGGTATTTAGATGATTGATTATTCATTGTTACAATAAAATAAATAAAAGAAAATATTTTTTAAAAAAAATTCAAAGATTTTCATTTTTTTTTTTGGGGGGGGGGGCAGATTTTATATATTTATTTATTTTTGAGTGAAAATCTGCTAAAATACAGAAGAATTTCGCCTCTTTTTACTTCTAAAGTAATGATAAAATGGGTTTTTAAATGATTTTTTTTAAAATCCCGATTATAAGCCCCCTCCCACATTCAACCCTTTTTGGTTTTGAAAAAGGGGAGGCTTACAATCGGGATTTTACGGTATATGTTGCCTTTGAAGCTGCTTTTCTGTCAATCTGTTCAAACTACAAAATATTCTTTTCCTTTTATTTATTTTCCAAATTTTAAAGTGGAAAATTCTATGAAAGAAAATGATCTGTTTTGAGCAATTCCAACACTGTGTGTATAATTTTTTATGAATAACTAGTCATAAACAAGCATAAACCAAGTGTTTTCTTTCTGTTCTTTTATCTAGTATAATTTCTATAGTAATCTGCTCTGACACAAAAGTTATATAATTTTTATTAACTAGCATATTAAAATATACTTGTTATAGCCTTTTATCTTAAACATAATTTCTTTTAATAACTGCATTTCAGATTTTTATTGAAGATGTAAAATACTGATTTTTGACAAGTGATGTTGCCTCCTTTAGTAAAAGCAGTTGAAGTAGACCTTCAGCTGTAGTTTACTACTACCATGAGCCTACATCTAGCCAACAGGAATGAGTATAAAAGGAACTGATGAGAGTCTTACTTGTGTACTGAATTGCAATTAGTTAATATAAGAAACTAAATTTAGGAGCTTTTACTTATATTTATTTCTTTTGATCATTCCATATAGTTTAATGTATGTGAAAAAGTATATTGAATGTTTATTTTCTTTTATCATAGTTGGTTATAAATGACTTTACAACTTCTGTATTGTCAGTTATGTGATAATCATTATCCAGCTGTGAATTTAAACATTTTTCTTGCAAATGAAATCTAAATTGAACAAATTATTATTTTAATCTTCTGTTCATTTAATGCCTGAAATATTACTATCTTCAATAGTCGGTTGTGGTATGGGCTGTAGTCTTTCATTTTTAACCTCTTCAATCATTTTATTATTAGTACCTAGTCTTTTGATGTAATGTTTTTCCTCAATTCATGTTATTTAAAATTTACATTTGATTCTCACTGTACATATGTAAATGTGAGATTGTATGAAGAACAGTTGAAAGTGTTCATTTATTATGTTATTGTTCATAAATGTTTGCTTATATAAGTTCCCTTTCAATTTTTGAGTGAAAGTGAAAACATGCAACTTCTTTCATATATATAGTTCTCAAAAGATTTAAAATGTATTACAATCAAGAATTAGGAGCATTTTAGTAATTTTCATCTTGTTTTTTATTTTATTTAAGAGATATTTGCTTCAATCTAGAAGGAATATATTAGAACTTTTAAATTATCATTGTACTTATAAGTACAATTTATTTTGTAAATATTGTAATCAATTTTAAATTATTTATATGTATAATTTGTTTTAATTGATGTATGTCAAATAATGATAATATGAAGGCTGTTTTAACCTTTACATTTTTATTATTTATTAATATTTATACTTGAAATATGTTTGAGTTTAATATGATTTAGTTAATATACAGTAATTAAATTAGCCTAAAATGAATTTATTTCATTTTTCATAACTCTAGCTCTGTTAAATGACTATGATCATTAATAAAAAAGAATTAAAGAAAAGCTTAGCAGGGGGAGGGTTGCCTAAATGTTTTCTTGCGCATGAATGTTGTGTATTGTTCTCCCAGTCTTGTGCCTGTAGACTGAAACATATGAGCCAGTCTTTTGTTATTGTTAAGATTTCTCAGTGTCAGCATTTGATTGCATTTGCATTTTTAACTTTCTTAACCGTTCTAATCCATTAGATGATATAATCATATATAGTGAGCATAAATTTTTGTAGTGATATGCCCGATGGTTTAGTCCTGAAAAATTTACTTTTCTAAAATATATTTTTTTAAATCCAAAGTTTTTAAACAATGCTATATTTGCTCACATAAACTGTCCTTTCATATTTTCACACTGTCTACTTTCAGTAGATACTCTATGGATGCAAACACACACAGACACATGCATACATAATTGTATTTTTATATATTTTTTCTCATTTTATATGAATTTGTATATGTGATGATGTAGTAAAAGCATTGATATTTTTCAATCAGTTGACCTTAGAATGCATGTTAACCCAGCACACTGTAGATTTTCTGTATGCAATAAAAAATATATTTTTCGTTTTTTTGTTACAATAGCATAGGCACTTCAACTTTTCTGAGCATGACTGTTTGGTATTTAGTACTGGCATGAGTCATTTAAAATCTTCATTCTTTCTAGATCCTGGAACTGCAAGGCCTTTACTTTATAACTTTTAGCCTCACTAAACTGTGACTAATGAAGTAGAATACAAATACTAGAAATTTTAGTGATGGTTTCTGACCATCTGTTAATAAATTTAAGAAATAAGACTTTTCATCTTTTAAGTGGTTAATTTTCTATTAACATCTCATTCCTCACAGGTATAATATATATATATTTCTTTTTTTTCTCTTGAAGTTAGATTTGCAGAAGTTAAACATAGTTACAAATTATTGTGTTTGTTACCTTGAAAATTTTCAAACCAGATATGATTGTTTGAATACAAATTTCTTTTGTAGGAAGATATTCTTAACCCTCTAACCAACTGCCCCTGAATTTTTCTCTTTTCTGGAAACAGCTTAAATTGGCTGTAGTCAAACATATTTTTAACAAAACTGTTTTAAAAAATATCGAAAATGAAAGGATATAAAAGTATTTTAGCACTAAATTATTTTTTTAAATTTAATTTGACAGAACATTTTTTACTCAATAAGCAATGAATTTTGCTCAAATGTATAAGCAATAAGCATTTTTATAAAAATGCAGGAAAGCCTTCTGATGCTAAGAGATTTCGAGACATCAGAGCTCAGAGATATCCAGAGGTGATAACTATAGGCTTGCGAGGGTGTCAAAATTCTATATCAAATGGTAGATATTTTAAATTTCATTATTTCAGATGTTTAAAATTATAAGAAACCTCAATGTATTTAATTTAGAAAAATGAAAGTAGGAAAATTTTAGACAAACTCCAAATATCTCATCTATATTAGGTCCACAAAAATATGGATGCTGTGATATTTCCTGCTATACTCAATTACATAAAATTAATTTGTTTCTTGCATACAAATACAAAGTGTTCCTTAAATTTTTAATCCCAGTTCCTGTTTTTGTTTCTATACATAGTCAAGAATAGCCCAGAATGTAGTTTTGCTAGGACCTCTATGAGTGTAGTTATGACACCAGCAAAATTACTGTTTGAGGAATGTTTTTAAGGACAGCTTTCAAAGAGATGGTTTTCTGCATTGAAAACTTTAGCACCCACCCTGTTGAAACACCTGGGATTATCTGAAATCTTTAACTTCCAGTTTCTTTTATTCATGAAAAACACATCATCCACTGTGCAACTTCCTTATTTCAGAAATTAGCTCTGTTTATGATACTAAAAAAAAAAAAAATAATGTAATTTCTATATCTTAATTTTAAATTAGACCAAAAAAAAAAAAGTTTGTATGTAAATAAAGTGCTTAGAAGTTATTTTTCATGTTGTAGCATGTTTAAAATTTATATTAATATTCTTTTTTAGTTTAGAGACCAAAATTTTAGCATGGTAGAGATGAAATTTATTCTGCATGGTTCTAAAGTTAGATGATTCAAAAAATTCTCCTTCATAAAATTTTAAAACTGCTCAATTTATAACCTAAGTAACAAACATTATCTGTGAAAAAATTATCAAAAAATTTAGCCATTGAAGTTATGCTTCAAAAGAAAATTCAAAACATTTCTTTAAAATACTAATTCTGGTTACTTATTAAATATTTGTTTTTTAAGCATCCTTTTTATTCTTTATAGATGCCATAAAAAATAGTTTAAAATTAGATGTAATAAATTTTGTCTTTTCTCTTTTAAACGGTTAAAGGTTTCACAATTTAAATGCTTATATATATACATTTATATAGAATTTTTAATTACAAAATTTTGATTTTGTTGTATATATCAAGAAATCATATATATATATATATATATGGTGTGGAAAAAATTTATTACACATTACATTTGTCACTTAAATCTATAACAAAAACAACAAAATAATTGTGAAAAAAAATAAAGATAATCTTTTTACTCTGTTTGATGCAACACATTTTAATGAAGAAATTTGTTTTCAAAACCTTCCAAACTGTTGGATTAAATGTTTTACAAACTGATTCTGCAAACTTATAAATATTTTAACATTCCAAAAAGATTTTTTTTTTTAAGTATCAATAAAAATCTTTCTGGTATTTTGCTACAAGTCTGTTTTAATTCTTAAATGAGCCATCCTTACAAACAGTTTTAATTTTTGTATGTATGTGTATGTGTGTGCACATATATATAGAGGTATATGTATATATATGCATTGATTTGAGTCTTTATTATGTGTCTTAAACTAGACATAAGGAAAATAAGGACCATAAGGATAAAGACATAAGGACCTAAAAATACTAAATAATTGAATTACTGAATAACATTTTAAAAATATTTTGCAATATTTTTTCTGAAAACTGAAATGGTAGGAAAACTGTTTATCTGTATTATTATTACTTTAAAAAAAAAAAAAAAAAAAGATTTGAACCATATACTGCAAAATTTGTGCTGTAAGAATGTTTTCTCTATTAGTAGATATGGTATTCTAGATGGTGCTATCAAAAATACTCACCAATTCTTGTATGCCTTGCAAGCTGAAAGCTTTGTCACAAATTAATGTAATTTTGAGTTCACAGAGCTAAAATATCCGAAAAGGCCTAAAAATTAAAAGTAATGCATTATTTCATATTAACTTCTTTTTTAATTAACACTTTGTTTAGTTACTGCATCACCAATAGCATTGGCTACAAAATAAGCATCAAAGCACAAATCAAAACAACTGCCATCTTTCCTTCATCTGCACATACACAGTTAGTGAGTAGGTTAAGTTACTCGACTTTAGTTTTGATTTTTTTATCCCAGTTTTGCCGGGTACAGTTATTAGTGAATTGGATTTCAGGTTTAAACCAGAGTTAAGCCCTTAACCTGCAGTTGCTGTTAACAGAGAATTGTCAGTTATAGAAACAAAGAGGGCAAATGATTATTTCTGTGCAATGATCTTAATTAGACAAAAAGTACAAGTATGAATGGAAAAGGGTTTTTAAAAGTTTACAAAGTAAAATAATCTTTTTCAACCTGCTAGTAATAATGTATAAATGGTGAGATTGAGTTCTTTTCCTTCTTTCTTTTAGTTTTTTCCTGTTCATAGACTTTATTATGTGAAATATTAGAAGGATAAAATTAAATAATGTACTATAATTAATAATTTATTTTCATACCCTTTTAATTGAAGAATATAGAAATACTATTACAAGTGTGATAATTCATCTGTTTTTACTGATTTAGTTAAACTTGGGTATGTATGATTCTACTTTTGTAGAAAATAAATGAACAAAGCTTGAACTCTATTATTGAAAGAACTTGATTATAAAGAGCAAAGGCCCTAGTCGCTTAATGCTTGTTATAACCAGGTTTGACTGTATTTAATTTTTTCTTACAGGGGTTGTCTACATATAGAAATGTTAAACTTTTAAATTTTCAATACTAACACCTAATTTTGACATTATATTTGGATTCTTTGGTAAATTTTATCTTCGAATACCAAACAGAAAGTCATTTGGTCAAATAATTTAGGATTTATCCAAGTTTACAATTTGGAACTCCTAATGTTAAATTCATATTTAATCATTGTAAAACAGATTGCAATTCAGGTAGTTTTTTAAGCATAACTCAAACTGATTGGTGGAATGAGCTGTAATTTTAATTTGAATATTTGAAGCTTTTAGAAAAAAAATTGCTTAAAATGGGTTACATTTTATATTTTTTCCAAATATTAATTTACAATAATTTATATTTAAAAAAAATAATAATTGTAACTAGTGTTCGACATGAAAAATCATTTGAAAATTAGTTTTTGGTGAGTTTTGGTGAATATTTGGTTTCGGTGAAAAAACAGCCAAACATTCAGTGCATACTGAAACTGTAGCCTGATCTCATAATATCATGCTTATACAAGAAACCGTGCACAGCCTATAGTGCCTTTGGATATTTTTAACTTGTGGTATCATTGTTTGATGATTTAAACAGTATTAATGACAATAAAGCACTTGGTAATAACAATAATCCTCCATCCTCCCTCCACATATAATAAAATAAAAGATAAAACTACATATGTATTACTAGAATATGTTGATGCTAGGTGAAGTTACACTGGATCAGTATGCTAAACAGTTTTAAATTTATTATTGTATTTTTTAATTTAAAATACTTCTGATATTAGAATTTGCATCTGAAAAAATATTATTTTTCAGAAGGTTTATACTTTCTAAAACTTTTTATATCGTAATCAAGCTATAAATATTCATTATATAGGTTTTGCTTTCATCAAAAGCCTTATTTTTTAGTTAGTAATTTATATGAATCATTGTTAACTATATTTGTATTCAACGAAAAACTCTTAATTAAATGTGACTTCCTTTCTTTTGTGAAGTTAAGTGAGTTATATATTTTATATTTAATATTTATTTTTATATAAAAAAAGTAATAGTTTTTGTAAAATTCTCTATATTATTGTTGATTTTAACACTTCATTGACTCTCTCTAATACATTTCTCAATTATATGTGTCTTTTGTTCATATGCACATTTTTCATTATTCCAGCATGAGGAATCAGAAAATAGCCCTTTATATATCTCGCATAAGCTCCATTCTGAGCCACCTTTCTGCATTATGCAGGTACATATTTGGACACTAGACGAAATTTGAGTTTTTCTCACTAAGAGAATTGTTTTCACTTTTTACTAAAAAGGATTGTGTAAAAGATGTTTGTGATAATGGTTCTTGTAATTCTTCTAGTTTCCTGCAAATACTCATTAAAACTTATTACAAAATGCTAATGTATTATCAAATGGAACCATGTATTTTTATGAATTAGATAATGTGGTTATATAGAAACGGCTTAAGAAAAGTAAATTTATTAATAATAATGACTCTTTCTAAAAATGTCATTGTATTATTTTTATATAAGTACAACAAATGTTCCTTCAGAATAGAGTATATAAATTTATTTAATCTTAGTTTTATTTTATAGAAACAATCAAAATAAATTAAATAGCTAAATATTATTAACTAATATGATATATTACGATATTATCACACTAATAAGATTTATTGTACATAATTTTATGTTCTAAAAATGTTCATTTCTTCCTTTTCTATAATTTATGTGTTTAAAAAATTAGTTCAAGAGTCTTTCCTGTATGTTGTTTCAGTTATGTGCCAATTTAAATATCCTTTCAATTGCACATAAGTGAGAATCACTGTATTTAAAATTAGTACAAACATCAATGACAAATATTTTCTGCATATTACTATAGTGTAAAAATGTTTGAAAACATGTACATATATTTTTAATTTCTACTGTAGTAGTAATAATTGTTATTTTAAAATGGCTACTCTTTCTAAGAACAGATGTGCTTTATTACTCTTTAAAAAAATAAAATTCAAATTTTAAATGCTACTTTGATCAAGTTAAAAACTAAATATTAAGCATTTTGAAACTCTGTTTAACTTTTTATTGTATGAATAACTTCAAAGGGAATAATGAACAAATGGGATTTTTGCCTATAAAACTTTAAAAAGTAATGATTGAATAATGTGTTTTCTTTTATTGAAAACAAACACATGTGTATCCACACATATGCATAAATAAAAGTGTGTCTGTAGAAAGGTATGTGTGTTTGTGAATAATTAATAAATAATACTTTTGTATATGTTTGTATTAATAGATTAAAATTAAAATTTGAGATAGCTTGATGATTTCCTTTGTTGGCCAAAACTCAGAAGAGGATCGAAATTGAGTTTCAACCTGCAAAACTTGTTTTGGTAGAGCACTAATTGTGATCTATGAATTTTTTTTACCAGAAATCAATTTCTAAAGGTTTCAAATATGCCAAACCAAAATTACAGCTTAGGCTAACAAGTAGTTTTTGAATAATGCTTTAAAAACTACCCGCATTACAATCTGTTGTGCCACAATTAAAAATTAATTTAACATTAAGAGTTCTAAACTTTAAACCTGTATAATTCCTAAACTGTTTGGTATCTGAAAAGTAAAATTTATTGAAGAATTCAAATATGTCAAAATTAGGTGTTACTATTGAAAATTTTAAAGCTTGTTACAATATCTATATGTATATGACCCTCTAAGCAAAATTTAAGTGTAGCATTAAATAGTAGATGTTATTACTAATCAATTGGTATCAGCCACATTTTTATACAGTGATTTGTGTCTGAGTTTGTAAGGGGGTAATTTATTTTCACTCTTCATGACTGTACTTAAAATTCAGGTTCAAGAGATTTTAATTTGAAAATACAAATATTTTTTTATGAATAAAAGAAATGTATTTTCCATCAAAACCTGACTTATTGGGTGAAATGTAGTTAAATTTATGTTTTAATCAGCTATGATATAAATTTCTGAAAGATATTTTTGTCTATTCCTTTATATATATATATATATATATATATATATATATATATGAAATAAATTGAATGAATTTTAGTTAAATCATTTTATGTTTAAAGTTTGTTTAATAATCCTGAACACGTAATTGGAGATTGTTTTAAAAAAAAGTCAAATACATAATATTAAACTACTACTAAGAAATAACTCATGCATCACATGCTTCTAAAAATGTATCCCATTTCTGCATAATTTGTTCTTCAAATCTTATTTAGCAATAATTACCAGCTAACTGGTTAATCAAAGTAAAGCATTTCATTAGATTTCAGTTAAATTTATTTGTTTTACAGTTTTTCTCAAATATTTTGGTATATATTCCTTAACTACTTTAACATATTCAAGATTTAACACATAATATTCATCTTGAAACAAATCTGTTTCCAGTAGCCAGCAACATTTGTGTTGTCCATAACAGCGACTCATAGTAAATCGCTGGTTATTTATGTAAGATTTTACATAATTCAAATAATTTTATTATAAACTGATTATTATAGATGTTGAGCTGTTTTTCATACTTTTGTCATAATTTGTTAGTGTTTGTATCATCCATTGCTTCTAATCCAAATATTATTACAGGAAGTGCCTTATGTTGTGAATTAATGTATTTTGTCTTAGCATCTATAAATTGTGATATATGTTTAACAAGTTTTTTTTTTCATTGTAATTTTGAAGAAATTTTCTTAGATTAAATCTATTTTTAAAAAAATGTGCCATTACTCAATTTCCTTCCTATGTATTTATGCAATTTTTTTTTTATGTGAAATTTAATTTATCTTTTTGGTACAACTTAAAGCAGCGTTGCTTAACCTGGCATCTTTGTGAACAATTAAGCTAATATCTATGCTTCAGAGAATCTCTACATAATATTTATTTATAATTATTATTTTGTTACTTATATATTAAAAAATGATAAAAAATTGCTAATGGAACCCTGTAGTGATCTGGTGAAATCCTTGGTTTCTGCAGAACTCCAGTTGGGAAACGCTGATATAAAGTAAAAGTATATACCAATTACATTTTGGTAATTTTTTAAGTTATTCTAGAGTTTGATTTTTTTTTCTTTTCACATATAAAATGTATTAAATTTTTTAAGCTTTCCTTGTCTATCTATCATTTTATAAAAAAGAAAAAGTATATATACTATTATTTCGACAAAAATGCCTATGATTAGAATATTATTTACTCTCAATTTAAATATAGATTTGTTGTAAATCATTGTAGTTTGTACAACTTAAATATTTCATTATGTTATCTTCCTTAAAGTACTGCAAATTCCAATTGACAATGTTTTGTGATATATGCATCTTGTGAAGAATATATATGTCAGTATGTAAAGAATATATATCATTCTATTTTTTTCTACTTTGTCTCATTTTCTAAAGAATGCATTAGAGAAAACATTAGAGGCAAAATCTATTTCTCTACAGTAATAAAATTATGCCTGAGTAACTTCAATCAAATCATTAATTTATCTTTATAATGAATTAAAAACGAAAAAAAAATCATTAAAATGTAGAAAATGAAATGTTTTAGATATCCAGGTTTATACATTGTTGTGAAATCTGGATTTCGTTATCTGTAATTCAGTATCAGCCATTTGTTTGATCGAACAACAAAATCCTGATATCATCATGCTTTGGTGCTTGTATGGCATATATGAGTAAAAAATCTTGTCACCAAATATAACTTTTTAATTACATACTAAGAACTGAAAACACATTTGGTTATAAAATATTATAAAATAATAGCTTTTATAAATGTACATTGATAATCAGTCAACTTATTTCTTATTGAAAAAGGAAAGTGGAAACAAACTGTTTTCATGTATTTAATTACTAAAAGGTAGTTAAAGTACTTTTTTCTTCATTTGCCTTTTGTTAAAATAATGAAAAGCTATTATACTTTTTTTTTCTTTTAAAGAGTGTTCAAAAAATATCAAATGGATCTATTGAACTCAGGAGAAAATGGAGATAGGAAATCAGCCTAGAGCTTGGACACTTTTACTATATCCTTATCCCAGGCAATAAATAATCCTGAATGAGCAGTAATTTGATATTCTAGGAATAAATTTTAGATTTTGATCAGCTTTAAATGGTTGGAATTTAAAATAATTATTTGTACCATCACAAATGTAATATTTAATAGTAGCATAATAGGAGGAAATGCTTCTACACTCAAAATATAAATTCTATTTTGTTGTATTTAAAGGTTTGAATTTTATTTCTTTGAATGGTGGCATATTATTTTACACTATTAAAGAAATCAGTTAACAGTATTTTAAAAAAAATTCTTTAAGAAAGACAGATTTTGTAATATTTTATAATTATAGTGGATAAGAACTAATCAAACACTTTGGGAAAAAACGAATTTAAAAATGCATGGTGCGAGTCCTTAAAATATGTCTTTTTAATTTATTTGAAAGAAAAATAAGCAATTCTATCAGTATTCTCAACATAACAAGACTGGTGCAATGCCATTGAAGTCAAAACATTTGAGGACTCGTTTGAAAAATGAGGAAAAATACATAGTGTTTCTGATGGTTGTTCATACCTTTAGCACATCACACAAGAAAGAATATTTTTTTTGTTAATGTCTAAATATTGTATTTGCTTTGGTCTTTATATTTGTTAAAAATATATATTGTTCTGCTTTTAATATGTTAGAACAACTTGGTTATTAATCATGAGTGCTGCCCATGGGAGGGAGGGAGAGACTTTAGTCAATTGTTGATAAAATAAAAAAGAAACATTATTTGTTTTCTTTGTGCTTCCATTCTCCATCTTCCCTGCCTTTTTCTGTTCTATTGCATCAAATTATTTTTTAGTGTAAAAAAGAAGCATCCATTCTGGCTAAAAATTTTTATCTCATGTTTATGTAATAATAATAACCTTTGTATATTCTTTCCTATTCATTATGCATGCCTTATTATTACACATGCTGTACCATAATTGTTGTACATACAATAGAAAAATAATAAATTAGGGAGGGGGTAAAAACTTTAGTCCATTAATGCATAGAAAAATTGTTCTGTATGAATTGTTACTATTAATTTTTTCTTGTTGAAAGCAAAGGATAGAGAGTGCTCTAAGGGAACCTCTAATACATCACTAATAATCATCTAACCTTAAATTTTAACAAAATTTTTAAATTTACCTTGATTTCCTTTGTAGCAGGCATTTTGAAAACTTTCAAGTACTACAATAAAGAACAGGGCATAACCTAGTAAAATGAGGACTTTTTATATAATTTATTCTGTTATTAAAGAAATTTTCTACCATTTTAAATTAATAATGCACATCTACGATTTGGCACAATATTTTTCTACTTTTGGTATATTTGCCATATTATACACACCCCACTCTTTGCAAGGAAATCTTTAGGAGATGTGTGGCATAAAAACACAATAAAATACATTAAAAAGTTTAATAATTAAAATAAACATTAAAAAAAAACATGAGTAAAAATGGGTGAAGTGAAAGCAGAATATGCTGCCGAGCCTACCTGAATCCCCCTCCCCATCCCCCAATAGAGCATTTGGAATTGTTCTCTGGTTCATTCAGTTAATCATGTCTTCCTTTTTCATTAATATAAAAATCTATACTCTTATGTTTGTTTTCTTGCTATTTAATCTTTCATTTTTATACTTGGTGTATAAATACCCTGTATATATTCCTGTATATTTTGATCAATTTTCTTGTTTGAAAAATGCCCATTATATGCTGGAATATATGGTATGTTTATTTTTATGATGAAATGTTTTCAAAACATTTTGGTAAAAATTTTCAATACATTTATCTTATATTTTTTAGTTATTTGATCAGTATTGCAGTCTAAATTTATTCTTTCTTTTCCTCATTCTTCATATGTTATATTGTATGAAAAACTGTTCATAATTTCACTTAGTGTAATTTTGCTTTAATCAAGCACCGTTAATTCTGTTTAGTTTATATTGGAAATATGAAAGAAAAATTACATTAAAGTTCATACACCACAGGAAAAGAACATTTTGTGAAATTTCTTGACCCATTGGTTAAAATAGAAAATTTCATGCATCATTTCATCTTAACCTCTTTCCTTTATTCCATTTATTTTTCTTTCCTTAACATCTGCTCATCTTTCAAATTTTAAAAAGGTTTTTTTTTTTAATTATTACAATGTTTTGATAAAACATTGTTATAAGAGAATTTGACAGAAAACATTCTGAATATATTTTGAAAACTATCAAAATTAGTTCATCCATATAAAAATATTTTTAATTCATTTCTAGTTGTAATATAAGGTGCATTAATGTAAGTACAGTAAAGCCTTGTTAATGTATTTTCTTTTTAATATGGAAGGAGAGGGTGTGTGACTTTGAAAAAAAAAAAAGATAAAGAGTAGGAAGTGGGAGGTGGAGGGATATTTTCAAATAAAGCTTATTAAGCATTTCTATTTTAATTCTTATAACATTAAAACTTGTATATTTGCTAAACTTAATTTTAATTATTTAATTGCAGCAAATATTTTTTTTTATCGATGTTGATTATTCTAATTTACTTGGGGAGAAAAAATACTAGAAATCTAAAATTAAAATATTTGTTTTGGCAGTAGGTAAATTTTTAACATCTTGAAAAACTTTCATTTCATGTGACTTAATCATTTTTATGTAGTTTTTTTTTTTTACTTTCTATACTGTTATATTAATATTTACAAAATTATTAAACTATCCACATTTTTTTTTTTTAATCAAGTTACAAATTATGGATTTTTACTCCAGCAATGTTTTATTCCAACAGATAATAGATAAATTATTTGTATATATTTTTCAAGTTCAAAAGAGGTTGAAAAATAATTGTAGATTATTTACATATCATTATAATCACTTTAATCCTGTTTTTGCTATAATATAATGTTAATGATAAATCATTTTGTAATTTTTACTTTTTAATTATACTTCAATTTAACTTTATTAAAGTGTGATCATTAGACAAAGCTCTTATCCAAAAATAAAGAAAGCTGCTGATTACAATAAGAATTTTATGAGACTTTTTGTAATATCAGTGAAAAAAATAAAAGTTTAAAAGACTTTCATTAATAATCAACATTTTTAACTCAATGCAAGTTGCTATCAGTATGTGATAAACACTGCCAGATTGAACTTTGCATACTAGCTTTTCAAATATCTGTATTTTATTTATTTCAGCTGCTTCACATTTCTTTCAACCTTACAATACTATATTTATAGGAATCCTGGAGCAATTCTTTTTAATTTTCGCCTTTTTATGATGTAGAGTGATGCATTAATCTGAACAGAAATTTTGATAGTTGTACTATAAAGTATGGACCTGAATAATGTCATGCTATTAAAGTCTGCATTAATTAACAAATATTTATTAATGTATATCAATACTTTATTCTAAGCAGATAGATTTTGTTTACTATGAGTATATGTAACTTTTTTGTAACATCATTTTTCACAAACTATCTTTAAAAGGAGTGTAGAGTGGGGAGGGGGGGGGGGGCATTATACTATATATTGAAGAAAATCCATTAGTCCATAAAAAAAGAAATATTTGCAAGTTTTCAAAATTTCTATCAATTAAATTCAGTTGTGAGAATTTTAAATAATTATTTTCAATTTAAAAACTCATTTTTTATATATAATTGATAAAGATGTATAAATGAGAAACTTCATGGCATAAGAATAACATGACTTCATAAACATTTACTATACACATAAGTAATATAATAATGAAAACATTCACCAGTAATTCCCTATATTTTTCTCAAAAATAAGACAGAGAAGAAGTTTTATTTATTCTCATCCTAAAATGAAAAATTTGTTAAGTATGCTTCTCTTGTGAATTTTGATAGCTTTTTTTTTTTTTTTCTCTCTTTTTTAAGGTTACATTCTTCAGGTTAGCCATAAAATAACTTTCCCTGTTGGCGACATCTGCAGCTAAAATTGATGAAAAGAATGAGACTAAATTTTTTATTTAGATTGAAAACATATGGAGATGAGTTTCATGAAAAAAAAACTTTAGTCCCATTTAGTACAAAGTTGCCAACAGAGAAATTTTGGCATTGTCAGAGCCAAAAGAGTCTCATATTTGCCTTAATTGCTAGTAAAATGAATTAGGCATAGCTGACAGCAGAGCACCAATTTCTCTTGAAAAATCATTGAGAATTTTCAGCCGAATAATTCATTTGAATGATTGACATTGTGCGAGGCATGCATCCAGTCTTCCCATATTAAACTACAGAAAAACTTTGTTATTGGATTTCTTGTAATTTTCTTTTCTTTGCGAAATTCATTTCTTGATGCCTTCAAATGTCTAAATATAAAATACAGTTTCATTCATCTATAGATGTCTCCAAATAAGGAAAGTTATTTTATAGTTACCCTTTACATTGAATAAGCAAAATTAAAAAAAGAAAAAACTGAATTAAATTAAATTTGTTTGAATGCTTAGGATGAGTTCAATAATGTATAAAGTCAGAATGCTTTAGCACTACTTTCAATTGAAATGTTTCAGGCATTTCATTTTTTAAAAACATATATATGAAATATTTCATATGAAGCATATTAACATGATTCTACTGTACTTAAAATTTATGCCAATACTCGATGTTTAAAAATTATGTGTGTATGTGTGTGTTTCAGTTAATGTTAACAGTTAATATGGATTCAGTTAACTCTTTCCAGCACATATTATTCCTTTGTTTTTTACATGAAATAACACTTTAAAATAATGGGACTCCAGAGATACCTAAAATGGATTTAAAGAGAAAATAAATATCTCTTTAATAAGAAGAGCCCCTATTTTCTCGTAGGTTTGAGAATGCCAAACCTGCCCTTCTGGGTTTAGTAGAAAGGAAAGAAAACTCATTGCTACATCCGTATGCTTCAAATAAATAATATTAATAACTATCAAATAAATAAATTGTCTAAAGTGCAAAATTCTCAAAAAAAAAAAAAAAAAAAATATTCAAAAATCAATATTTTATTCTAAGCTGTTGATTCTACACAAAAATTATATTTGCATAGGTTTATGATTAATATGTTAAAATGTTTATGTTTATATCATTACAAAGCAATTTTAAAAGGTTAAAACTTATTTTCTTGATTTTTTAAGATTACAAATAGCAGAAAAGCAATCACTAAATTTTGATTTTACGTAATGAAGTTAATCTAGCTGCAACTAATGATATCACACAGGAAAAGCATTACATTTAATATCAGAATTTTATTTAGAAACTGAATTTCTTGAACTTGGGAACTGAGATATATAACTGTAGAATGTGCTAAGAAAGTCAAACTGATTAGATAAATTCATTTGACTAATTTAAAAAAAAATTTTTCCCTATTATTGAGTAACTGAGAAAATATTGAATATTTAAAATTCTTACTAATATGCTCCAACTTTACAGCTCATATATAAGAATAATTAACTGTAAACCACCAAATGTACAAAATAAATAAATTTAAATTGCTATATACCGATGTGATATTCTTATATTATCAGTGGTATTTCATTCTAAATGGTGTGTGACATTGGTGAAAATATGTGGAGAAAAATCCATTGTGATGTCTTAAATTAAAATAAAATATGCATTATTTAATGTCAAATTTATATTTGATTATTGTACATATTTAAACAGAAAATTATGTATTATGTAGAATAAGTGTACAAAACAGTCTTATTCCTGTATACTTTCTTATCGATTTTAGTGAGTTATATCAAGTTTATTTTTTATGTTGTGATTCTTTTTAATACTTTTTCAAGTTAAAAAATTTTTTGTACCTTTAAAAAAAGTCAAAGCACAGAATGCACAAATAGTTTATATAAAGTATTTGTATTAATATATAGTTAATTGTGCATATTTTGATGAATAATATAGTGTGAGAAATTTCAGTTGAAAATGTATGATGTTCTTTCTTTATTGGTTTAAAAGGTTATACCTCAGTAACTCACAAGTTTTGTGGGATTTCAGTTATTAAAAGATTACAGTTATAAATTCAAGGAAAACATTTTAGTACATGCAGTATTTTATTGATTGATTTTTATACTATAATTGTATGTTGTTTTTGGATATTTTTACCTTCATAATTCTTTTTTAAAAATTTATTTTCTTTTAAATTCTTTTCCATATCATTTTACATTAAGAGAAAATTTAAAAATTCAGTAGATTAATTTTTATATTTATGTGTTGAAGGTTTATTATTACTCCGATAATTTTAATTTCACTAGTTGTTTTTCAGTGACAATCTTTGCAGAAAGAATGAGATTATATAGTCCTTTGAAATCTAAGTGCCTCTCTTTGTAAGTTAGTTTCTTGAAATAAACTTTATGTATAAAATGAGGAAAACATGTATGTTAAAAAATACAAGAACGTTGAATTTCAAACATGAGTTTTCGCAAACATGTAAAATTTTTACAATAAATAAATATATTGTAAGTTGTTATGTATCTTTCTTTATACTGAATGCATAAACTGTTTGTTCGTTTAAATTTCATCTATAAATTCTAAACTAATTTACAAATTAAAAAAAAATAGTAATCAAATTATAGGTGTACATTATAGGAAACATTTTTTCAGGCCTGGTACATAGCTTTTGCAAAATGTGCATTGCACTCAGGTGCCTTAGGTCAAAGGACTGCTGGCAAATTCGATTAAAAAAAAATTACCTAGCAGGTAAAATAGTCATTAAATGCAGCATGGCAGTCAAATTTTAAAACAAAGAAAAATTGTTATTCTATGTGTGTATCATTCTTTAAAGGATTTAGATAAGGTCCGTATTTTTACCTCGAGCAGGACCCCAAATTTTTTTATTTTTTTCTATTTTTATTGTTTTAAAGAAATTTTTAATAAAAATTTGATGAAAAATCTATAATTACTGGCTCTATGATTGTTTTTTGTCTGAAGACTGTTTAAATATGTTATACAAAATTTTAAACACAGGTTATTCAGAAAATATTTTAATATATATATATTGAAATCTTTATAAAATCAGTTTTTTTTTCTTTCGATGAAAAATGCTTATACAATGAGCTTGATTTCTGTATATGTAAAAAGAAAAACTGTTATAGTGTTATGAGCGCTTTTTATAAATATATATATATATATATATATATTTTTTTTTTTTTTTTTTAATTGTCAAAAACATCTGCCAGATTTTTGCATATGTTTTACTTTATTATTAACATATATCATGAGAGACGGTAGTATCTCGAGTGACGCAGCAAAAACTGAAAATCTCCATCACTCTATATATACAGCTAGTTTGAGTTCAAAGGAAAAGCAAAACCACTGCCCTTTAAAATCTCAACAAATGTGAAGCATATCGTTCTGATTTTTTCACAGCAGTTTTATATCTTCTATCTAACTTTATCCTGAAATTTCTACATGCAGTATATTTTAAGATCTGGAAGTCCATTTTTAAATCTGCTCGGATGATTTTTTAAAAATTAATATATGATATTAATCTGTTGTCGCTGAAGCAAGTAACAGTTTGCGATTAAATAGGTTGAACAAGGTTTCTTATATAATCTGGTTTAAAAATGGCACTATTTTTCTACGCCTATTCTCATAGCAAGACATTGGACGTTTCACTCTTTTTTTCAGCAGAAAAGCCTACGCCAAGTACAACGGCTCGAAACAGGTGAATAATGGTAGTTACAGTGATTGCAGGTGTGCAATAATAGGATGTTTGTCACACTTTGGCATATTTTTCTGTTTGTTTATTTCTCATTTTGGCAGAACAGATTAGTAAAGTAAAAGAATGTTTAATGATTTTGCTTGAGATGATAAACCGACGTCTTTCTGCATTTGAAACTTTTATTTAGAAGTTTTAAGTGTTAATTGATTGATTATTAGAAAAAAAGTTAGATTAATAGTATTCTTTGTATTTAATTTTAACTATTATTTATGAAATAGCAGCACTGAATAACAGAGGAAAAAAAATTGTTGTCTATATTAAAAGTTGGAAGAAAAATGTTCAAAATTAAATTGATATAAAAATTACTGGATTTTTGCACATTTTTATTAAAATTTATTTATTTATATATTCATTTATTAAAAACTACATGAAACCACATTCTTTTTATAAATTTTTATATAAACATAACTAATTATAATTTTTTTTGATTCAATTCCGTGCATTAGTTTTTGAAATAGAGAGACCAGAAATTTTTTGAAAAATGCAGTATAGCAGATGGCAATGCTACCTGTTGGGCAATTTACACCAAAACTTAATCAGCACCCATTTATATCTAGATATAACTGAATCTGAAGTTTGATGAAATTCTGTTCATTAGTTTTTTAGATATAGTTATTGTGAAAATCATATAAAAGTAGCATAGCAGCGTCATCTTTTGGGTTACAGTCAAATCGTATTAGACTTTCTAAAACGTATAAATCCGTCGAAATCCATGAATGCAATACTTTCTTTTTGTAAAGGTGGAAGAAAGTAAAAAGTTTTTGATTAATAATACTCATATTCAATTTTTAAGATTTGTATTTCACAGGGTAAAAATGTAAAAGATCTGTGAGTGTGAGAGGAGGGGAGGACGAAATTTCCAGTAGAGGGGGAACGGGGACCCAAAAATTTCCAGTAGCCCTAGGCCCCATAAATGCTTAATCCGGATCTGCTAATCAAGAAACTTTTGATTAATAATAATAAATATTTGATGTAAAACTAGTCGTTGGGGGTCACCGTAATACTTACCCATCATGGATATGCATAATGTAAAATATTAAAATAAAAATGTGTAAACTACTTATAAAGTGCATTGCAATTCAAATAAAATCGTGGCTTGATGACGTCACAAACTTTAAAGGCTCGATTACTGAATTGCTTGAAAGAAACATCCTTATAACTCCAAAAATAATACTCCTATTAACTAGCGGTTTATTGCATCTGATTAAGCGTCAAATTTCCAATTAAAATATATCTTTGAAGTGAAAATTGGATAAAATACAGGGTCATGAAAAATCGAAGAGTGTGGAAAATAGGATTCCAAATATCTCGGCAACTAATTTTCCGATCGACTTCATGCTGTATGCAAAATTTATGTTTTTTTATTGTCTTTTATATTCATTTCTTAAAATAAACAATTTCGAAAATTTTTATATACCTTTCATCAGAACAAATATTTCGAGAGTCCGAAAAAAATTGTTCCGGTTAATCGAGGTTATTGAAATGAAATAGGCTTCTTCCCATTATTACATACTATGTACGTACCAAATTGCAAGTCTCTATCTCAATTTTTTCGGGAGATAGAGCGTTTACAGACACACACACACACAGACACACACACAGACACACAGACGGACGGCAAAATTTTTTTTCTAAAAAT
Organism: Maratus michaelseni; assembly: GCA_963931845.1. Taxonomy (NCBI): domain Eukaryota; kingdom Metazoa; phylum Arthropoda; class Arachnida; order Araneae; family Salticidae; genus Maratus; species Maratus michaelseni. The sequence goes on from OZ007586.1 coordinate 345,404,202, forward strand.
ATGTTTTTAGGAATCTCCAGTGTCTGAAACGTGTAAATCCGTCAAAAAAAATTTTTCGATTTTCAAAACGATTACAAGGCTTACCCTATACTACGTATGATGGGTAAGTAATAAGTAGAAAAACCTATCCACAAGCTTTTTAGACTACTGAAAATATTGATCTTAAAATATACAGTAACTTTTCAAAAAGTTGTGATGCGCTAAACTGTACAAACAGCCACCAGACTTAATAAACTGGCTTTTTTTACTCATCTGTGTTATAATATACATTTATTTTACATGACTAAATTAAAATTATATATTTTTCGTTAGGGGCTGTACATATATAATGATATAAACTTTTTAGTAATTTTGGACCCCCTCCCACTTATGATATACGTTATCATTCATCGAAACCCCCGCCACTGCCAATGATATCATTATCAATGTCTAAAAACACTTTATTTTTACAATTTTTTTTGTTATTTTTTTATCATGAGAGATGGTAGTTTCTCGAGTGACGCAGCGAAAAAACGAAAACCGTAAGCCCAAAACCGAAGATTCCATCCCTCTCATATATACAGCTAGCAGGACATCAAAGGAAAATCGAAACACTGACATTTAATATCTTAGCAAATATGAGGCGTATCGCTCCGATTTTTTCATATTAGTCTTATGTCTCCGGTCTAACTCTATTCTGAAATTTATACATTTCTACATGCAGTAGATTTTGAGATCTGAAAGTCCATTTTTAAGTAAAATGGGGGTATGTAATGGTGTAATGGACACATACCTGTTATCTCGAAAATGGATCGAACGATTTTTTAAAAATTAATATATTAATCAGTTTTAAATGAAGCGAATAAGATTTTGCGCTAACGTAGGAAAACTCTTGTTTTCTATATAATCCACTTTTAAAATCGGACTTCTAAAATCTTACGCGTTTTCTCATAAGAATACATGTAACCGAATCACCTCTTTTGACTGCTTAAACATAAGGTTAAAAATCGAATCTCGGTATACAGTTAAGCTCGGAATAAATTTTAGCATGTAGCTGATGAATTATTTCGACTTATTTTTTCATATGAAAATATATTTTTAATTTGTAATATATATTGTATTAAATTAAATTTTCGCTTATATATTTTTCTTTTTTTGTTCAGAATATATTTCGCATTTTATATATCCGTATTTCGTTGAAAAACTATTTAGATTCATTTTATAAATTCCTTTAGGAGGAAATATTTTTTAATTATATGCATTCAATTTTACTGTTATTTATAATAAGTTTTTAATTTTTTAAGGATAATATATTTCCCGTTCCTAAACGGAAGTCTGTCTGACAACCAACCAACTATTCCTTGGGATTGTTTTCAAATTCATACGCGTACGATGCATTCGCAGTACGTTGAATTGAAACAGACAAACTTTTAAAAGATTTCATTCATGAAATCAATAGAAAAAAACAACTCCAGATCAACATGAATTGCATAAGATCATCAGTAAGTAGTATACATTTAAAAGAAATAGTCTAATCTATGTGTAATCTGCATAAAACATTTCGTAAACAAAAGAGGAAAACCATTACTTTTTTTTCACGGGTAAATTTTAAATTTTATGTTTTTTGGTGTTTCGTAAAAATCTGAATTTTTGATATGTCTATGTAGTTTTAACCATTGTAATATGAAAGAGAAGCAAAAATAGTTAATAATGCCTGATTTTAAAACTTTTTTGTCTGTTTATTTATTTATTTTTTTAAGAATTTTATTTGTATTATACATTAAGTGAAATTAGCAGCCAGATATGAGTCTTACAGGGCTCCCACTGGTCCGTTTTTTGAAAACCAGTATTTTCTTAGAAAGAAATTTGTGGTAGGTATTTGCAACAATTGCAAGTGAAACGTGCTTCAATGTTAGTTTCTACAAAATTTATAAAGAAGATTTTTCTTTAAAAAAAACTGGTGTTCAAAAAACGGACCGAGTGGGAGCCCTGGTCTTAAAATAAAAATACTAAGGTGACCATTTTTGCTTTCGAAGTTTGTATTTGATTATTGATAAATGAAAAAAAAAAAAGAATGTAATATCGCAGAATGTCTTAAATGTATTTTAAAATTAATTTAATGTGAAAGCATGAAGTTAAAATAAATAGTTATGGATATTATTTTAAAATTATAATAAATAATAATAGTTAGTTTTATTTTACTTCATCTAGATTGATATTTAAATGAAGAAAATCTTGACTCGCTGGCTCATTCTGCTGTCACATATTAGATTATAATCTATAAATCTAACCTCATATGAATTTTTCATACCATAAAAAAGGAAAAAAAATCAAAACATAATGACTATTATTAAACATATTTCTATGACTGATAGAACTTTAATGACATTTGCTTTCCTCTCAAATTTGTTTGAATAAATTGAAAAGGGAGCGACTAAATTTAGTCTAAATATTTTTTAATTTAACATCTTTTTTGCAAAAAAAAAATTATACTATAATTTAAAATGAGATTCTTTTTGTATTACAATAATTAAAAACTAAACATACCTAAAAAAATTAAGATCACAGAGCACTGAAAAGCATTTATAAAATTTGCCTTTGAATAAAATTAGCTTTCCTATTTTGTTTGCAAGTATCGATAGATTTAAAACAGACTTTGGGTTTTTCATTTCTTTAAAAAAAATTATCCTACTCACTGATGGTCTCGTGCAATACATTTCATATAATTTAAAAGGGGTGGGTGTAAACAATAAAAAATACAATTTCAAAGTGTTAATCCAGTGTATCAAAAATAAAGTTTTTAACAACTTACATTTTATACAGAATACCAAGAAACAATTTTCTTACTTAACCTTAAAACTTCAAAAGCGATGTTTGTTGTAAATTAAGGAGGACGACATAGCTGTGGCTAGAAGCACAGCCAACTTCAGTACCGGCCCAGAAAGCTCTTGTTTGTTTCTCCCGCCTTAAGACGGAATTCATGATGTCAGACCACGTGATCTTCGGCCGACCGAATCGGCTGAGAAAACTCTTATTTGTTTCCCTCCTCCCTAGGACAGCTTTCTCGGCCGATTGGTTTGGCGGAGATCACGCGATCTGACGTCATGAGCTCCGTCCTAAGGCGGGAGAAACAAACAAGAGCTTTCTTGGCCGGTACTGAAGTTGGCTGTGCTAGAAGTGAATAATAAAAGGGGGGGGGGCTGGCTCATACTTTCTCTCTCTGACACATGCATGCACAAACAAACACACACACAGATATATATGATCAAAGTATTATACAGAAAGATAAATTATTGAATATTCGTATTGTTGGCACTATGTTTCTTATTAAACTGTTTATAATAACTATTTATACTAAGAAAAGAAAAGGCTGCAGAATTTTCCAGAAAATTTTCCAGTGTATAACTAGTGCAAAATTATACTTATGAAATAAGTGATGATGTCAAGTAAATGAAAACCTTACAGGGTTAAATCATAGAACAAGTGAGACAGTTGGTGGGGTCAAATTTGGCGAAGGGATAAATTTTTCTTGCTATTGGTTTGTTTACAAAATTCCTTGTGTTTTATAGTAAAACACAGGGTATTTTTTCTGTGTAGTCGTATTTCCAGTGTACTAGTGCATAATTATACTTGTGAAATAAGTGATGATGTCAACAAGTAAATGAAAAACTTACAGGGAAATCATAGAACAAGCGAGATAGTTGGTGGCGTCAAATTTGGCGAAGCGATAAATGAATTTTTCTTGCTACAAGTTTGTTTACAAAATTCCTTGTGTTTTTTGCATGCACATTCATATTGTTGGCACAATGTTTCTTATTAAACTGTTTATAATAACTTTGTTTATAATAAGAAAAGAAAAGGCCACAGAATAAAAATTTCCAGTGTATAACTAGAGCATAATTATGCTTGTGAAATAAGTGATGATGTCAAGTAAATGAAAAGCTTACAGGGTTAAATCGTAGAACAAGCGAGATAGTTGGTGGCATCGAATGTGGCGAAGCGATAAATGAATTTTTCTTGCTACCAGTTTGTTTACAAAATTCCTTGTGTTTTTTGCATGCAAATTCATATTGGTGGCACAGTGTTCCTTATTAAACTGTTTATAATAACTTTATTTATACTAAGAAAAGAAAAGGCCACAGAATAAAAATTTCCAGTGTATAACTAGAGCATAATTATGCTTGTGAAATAAGTGATGATGTTGTGGCAGGTTAGCTGTATCCTGAACTGTTTATCCATAAACTTTAACTCCATGTTAAACAGGAACTATATTAACTGTAATTTTAACTTTAATTTTATTGTATGACGTTTTTCATACAACTCAACGTGTAATGAGTTACTTTTAGCTGTAAATGCAACGTAACAGGCAGTCTGTTTTTGCCGCTAACTGAGTGTGGCTGGCTATCTTGTCGTCCCAGTCGAATCTCATCACTTACTTGTTTTTCTTAAATAATTATATGTTTTTGTTAAAGTTTAACCTGTGTGTTCCTACTTGATTCTTCACCATACACCTGTTCCTTTTCATAAGATGACAGCATGATTCCTCAAATATGAGTGGCTAGCAAACCAAGCCGCCATAATGTCAACAAGTGAATGAAAAGCTTACAGGGTTAAATCGTAGAACAAGCAAGATAGTTGGTGGCGTCGAATGGGGCGAAGCGATAAATGAATTTTTCTTGCTACCAATTTGATTACAAAATTTCTTGTGTTTTTTGCATTTATATTCGTATTGTTGGCACAATGTTTCTTATTAAACTGTTTATAATAACTTTATTTATACTAAGAAAAGAAAAGCCCACAGAATAAAAATTTCCAGTGTATAACTAGAGCATAATTATACTTGTGAAATAAGTGATGATGTCAACAAGTAAATGAAAAGGTTACAGGGTTAAATCATAGAACAAGCGAGATAGTTGGTGGCGTCGAATTTGGCGAAGCGATAAATGAATTTTTCTTGCTTTTTCCATGCCCAATTTACGAAATTCGTGATTTTCCATGCTTGTTGACAAAATTCATAATTTTACAGACCCAATAGACATAATTCATGATGTTTTCCTACGATCTATGGACCAATTGCAAATTTTTTCCATGACTGTTCATTGTAATTCGCGATTTTTCCACACCCATTCGATGAAATTCGTTGTTTGTCTATGCTTGATCCAGGAAATTCATAATTTTACGTGCCTTATCGACGAAATTATCGGGGGGTTTCCAGTGGTTTATTCAAGATTTTTTTTATTTTTTTGAGTGATTGACGAAATTCAAAACTCCGGAATTTCCGATTTTGGCATCTCTGGTTTCTGCCGATCGATTATTAAAATTTGTGATTTTTTTCCATGCCCATTCAACAAAATTCACATCCAGTCGACGCAATTTATAATTTTACAGACCCGATAGACATAATTCATGATGTTTTCCTACAATCTATGGACAAATTTCAAACTCTTTCCATGACTGTTCGTTGTAATTTGCAATTTTTCCACGCCCATTCGATGAAATTCGCTGTTAGTCTGTGTTCGATCCATGAAATTCCTGATTTTACGTGCTTTATCGACGAAATTCGCGGGGGTTTTCCTGTGGTTTACAAAATTCAAGATTTTTTTTTTTTTTTTTGAGTGATTGATAAAATTCACAACTCCGGAATTTCCGATTTTGGCATCTCTGGTTTCTGTCGATCGATTATTGATATTTGGGGGGGGGGGTTTCTTGTGACAAAATAGATAAATTTTTGATTTTTCCATGCCCATTCAACAAAATTTGCATCCAGTCGACACAGTCCATGATTTCATGCACCTGATTGACGAAATTCATGATGTTTTCCTACAATGGACAAAATTTGTAATTTTTTACGAATTATTAAGGAAATCAAAATTTCTGGATATGTTGGCATGTATGGTCTCTGCGGGCAACGAGTTACCCGTCACAGGCCACGTTTAGCCCGCGGGCCAAAGTTGTGCATCCCAAATCGCGACGCAGTTTGGCTCATTTGACTCAATATAAATAAAACTTACCGAGTTTAGTTCAGAGTTTCACCACCAGGAGTGCTTTCTTATCTATGGTTATATGATTCCTTCCGATCTGACCCAATAACGATCACTCAAACTAGTGTAAGAGAGTAGAAGATAAATGAGATTTCCGTTAAAAAACCTGGATAAACCAAGCCATAAAACGCGCCATTTTTGGACAAACATATGTGATTTGCGAACTTACGAAGAAAGGTTTTCCAATTCATCCCCTGCCGCGAAAACTCATTAAAACTTCAGATAATTGAGACTTCCGGTGCAACGGAAAATAACTTGATATACGCCCCCTTACCACGGACATACTTCTTCCTGTTTTTAAAGATTGATCAGTAGCAGGTTTTAGTTATTAGAACAACTTGAAAGGGACAGGTGAATCTTTTTTTCAGTTTGGTATCGTTTAAAATTCGGTGCATACATGTGTCAAGGAACTTCACTTTATTATTTTAAACTTATCTGGATGTGTGGCATAATAGTAAAGAATGTAATACGGTTATTTTGTTGTAAAAATGCAGGATTCAGAATTTAGTGTATTTCAGCTAGTTTCATTAAGGTGGTTCTCAAATGACTTGCTAAACAACGCCAAACTTTCTGACACATTTTCTAACTCATTTTTAAACACTGGCATAAAATTGGTAGGCCTGACTTTTGAAGCGATTTGGAATAGAAATGAGTTTTCCATTTTTTTATATAAATAAATTACTTATCGATTTATAAGTGATTCCTGTCACATGACACTTTTTTCTCCCTTTTTTGTGTTGCGGTGTCAGAAATTTGGCTCAAAACGCCGACTTTGACAGTATTTTCTGAAAAATCTTTTGTCTTTATCAAAAAATGGTAAACGTATTTCGATTATAAAGTTTCTGAATAAGAGTACCTATCAATTTAATGCATTTGAGAATAAAAATGAATTTAAAAATGTGTCAGAAAGTAGCCAGTCTGGATTTGAGAAGAGCCTTAACACTAATTATATGTAATCATATACATTTCCATTGGTTTTATAATGTTGAGTTCAATATTTTGAACAACTAATTATTATATCTAAAGAAACACAGAAATATAAAATAAAAAGGTGATAAATAAATTATACCTTTATTATTTAATCTCTTGCTTTATAAGTGCAAGAAAACATTCTTAAATTTAGTATGTAAAATTTATTGTAGTAATTTTTTTTTTTCTTTTTGTTACATGAATCTTTTTGTGTTTCAAATAATTGAGAATTATCTAATGCATCGGTAGTTAAAATTATTATATCATCTTTTATTTATTTCTTATTTATACTTTGTAAATTTAATTCAGATTTCGAGAACTCTTCAAATTATTTTTACTCGTAAACCCGTAAAATTTGCTGGTATTGCTCAGATACCAATTAATCATATTAGACCTTTTTTAACACTTTCCAACCTAGTTGAAAAGTGTTTATGACTTCGGTTTGTCTGGTCGTCTGTCCGTGCTCTAACTCCCGTAAATATGTTCAGATTGCCCTGAAATTTTTATATGTTTTTGTCGTTATCTATAGCATGTTCCCTATTTCAACTGAAGTGTGTAGCACTTCTAGTTTTTTTACTGGGACAGTCAAAAGTAATCCGTTACATGACAGACAATGTGGAATAATCGTTTCAAGTACATTTTGATGACGCTACTTCATTTAAAACATAATGAAATTGATATATACATGAAGCGCATTAAAACATGCTTTTTATAGAATACGTGGTACAAAGCATTTATTATTCATTTACAGGGTCAAACAAAAGAATTGTGTTACGCATCGTTCTATGGGGAAAAATAGTTTGCAGTGTAATTTAGTGATATTTCACTATTTCAAACATAATGAAAATTATATGCATTTCTGAGGTGCACTATAAATTGCTCTCTTGTGCGCATTGCATTTATTTACAGGGACACGCAAAAGATATTGGTGACAGTACATGTGCAATATTTACAGTCTATGTGTGGTAAGTGTGTTTTCAACTTTGGTTTGCATTTTTAAGTTTAACTATTTTTTTCATAGTCCGTGTGTGTTTATAAACTCGGTTGATCATATACATCCTACACAAGGGAATTCGTAAGTATTACAAACTATGGCGTGAATTGCTTAAGGATAGTTTTTAATTGTGGTTACGCATTTTCCTTTTGAACTATATTTAGTAGACTAATAGAAGTTTGTGGAATATAAATAAATTCATATACAGGGCTACGCAAAAAAAAGATACATTGTCGTTTACGTTTGGTAATTTCTTGAGTTTTAAGTTGCCTTTTAGATTAATAGGTGGTGTGTACAAAAATCTTCAGATAATAGACAGGGCTGTACAAAAGATTTCGAGTGCATTTCCATCGATTAGCGAAAATTGCTAAATGTGAATATTCTAACTGAACTAAATTTTATCATACTGTATATCCGTGTCCGGTATCAGTCTAACACCGGTGGTGGCAGCAAATACCATAAGACTAAGGTCTCAAGGCTAGGAGAAGTTCTACGGTGACCGCATAAGGCGACAAGACTATAACAGATGTCAAACAAAAATATACTATGATTCCAATGTTAATCAATTATTTAAAAGAAAGTAATAAAAAATAAAATATTTTTTAAACAATTTTAATGATATCTATTAATTTTATTTCCCTTTTCGCAGATTTTAAAACTGCATAGATCTGATGAAATCTTATTGTGTATCACTTCTTTCATATTCTATAAGAGTAAATAACTTAAAGAATTAGTCTTTTTAAATAAAAGGAAATTTTCATAAATAGGAAAGCTATAACATCTTCACATAAGACTTCAATCGGAAACACAGTTTAGTCACTGTCGTGTTTATTCACACACGCACACCCATAATTATATGTAATCGCCAACCAACATAAATGATATCTGGGGACAGGAAAATGTTAAAAAGTACCTACGTACATGCATTCTCACATATACACATATGGAAACATTGTAAAATAAACAATTCCATTTCAGAAACAGATGTAATGATAAACCAAAATTTCCATAATCGGGGTTTATTTTTATTAAATACTTTCTTTACACTATATGTGTCCGGAAACTAAAAAAGGCTCAATTTTATTTTAAATGGAAAACAATATTTAATTTATAAGTAATGTGAATAATATACGTATTTGTAATTAATATTAGAAATATAATTACAGAATATTTTTTCTCTAATTCTTTAAAAATTGGATTGTATTTCCGAAGAAGAAAATCAAATTTGATTGCCTGTCAGAAAGTTGAAAACATCTTGATTTAAAAATATGTATTATTTTAAATATTTTATAGTTCCTTTTTCGAAAGTATGGTAAGATATTTTTTTAATATTTATTAAATAGTATATTAGCCATCTTAAGATAGACTCAAGATACTTTCTAAATAGTATTATTTCTCATATTTTTGAATAGCTGAAATAATAAAAAAATATATTTAAAAAGTAAATAAATTACAACAATAATAAAACATTAAATGTTTCCCCTTTTGTAAGTAAAATTTTTCATGTTGTCAAGTAACGATGAATTTCATATAGTATATGAATTTCATTCAGCATAGAATTTTTTTTGAAAACTATTTTTATATCTATTATATGAAAATCTGCCTGTCTGTTTGCATTTCATAACTCCTACATAATATGGAATGCAGTGCGATGAAATTAGCAGCAGTTTTTTGCGTTAATCCGGGGATGTCATAATAACTCACAGAACTTAAAAATTTTAACTAGTTTCCGAGATATTAGTTTTCTTGTAACTTTTAAAATGTAAACAACATGTAGAACAATATGTATCATGACCATGCAATTCACCTGGAATTTTAAGAATGGATTGAACATGCATATATATTAAACGACAGAGCATTTTACAGAGCATATATATTAAACGTTTATGTCGAAACCAAAGCAATTGGTGGGCCACCTTCAGAACTTAACTAGCATGGTCGAATTCACTTAAGGCGGTTCTCAAAAAAATATTTTTTCCCGCTCAACTATGCGCAGTTTTATAACACATTTGCTGACTCATTTGCATGATACTTGCAGGCACGATCATTGAACTTATTTGTAATCGAACAGTTTTTTTCTTTTTCCGATAAATGAATAAAATCTTGAGATATAAGTTACTATTGTCAAAGGACGGTGGTTTTCTCTTTCCTTCGCTGTCGCGTCCGAAAAGAACGGTTCAAAACGTCAAATTTGACTACATATCTCGAAAAATCCGCTTCTTTTTTCCGATAAATGGAAAAAAAGTTCGCTTTCATATTTTCTGAATAAGTGCACCTGCCAATTTAATACGTTTACGAACAAAAAATGAATTAAGAAATGCGCCAGAAATTAGTCAGTTTGCATCTGAGAAAAGCCTGAAAACGAGTTAGGCAAATGAAGAAACATTAGATGGCAATCAAGCTCTCCAAATTTGTATCCCAAATCATCTAGTTCAATGGAATTTTATTGTCCGTATGTCGCCATTTTCCTATAAAGGCATTCTACTCTAATTTCATCACAATCACGTAACTTGCAAGATGTAATTTTCTTTCATTCATATTGAAGGTTGTATGCATGATTACTTTTATAATATGAAATTTAATAAAATTAATATTTTGAATGTTTTCTAAATGTTGAATTTAATTAGATCCCCCTTCCCCCACCCCCTTAGAAAAAGATATCATGCCACGCAAATGCAACATATTGGGGGGCCACGACCGATAGTATAATTTTAAAACATAAACAAATATTTATTTTTTTACGTAGTACAAGCATGTGTTATTTTTAGTGTAATAGGTATTTATTTACATAGCTTAAAATTTAGAATGTTTCCAGCTCACATAAATAAACAATACCCTATACTAAAAACCACATAAATAATAATAATAATAGTTATTATTATTATTGAAGAGCCGAGCTAACTCAATAACATTTCAGAAAAAAAGCAAAAATTTATATTGCTTGCGATTTTGAATTGCCAACAAGAGACATCTGTATCTCATAAATAATACATTCGAAATTCATGGTTATTTTCACATGTTTCGAAAATCCTTTAAAAGTTCAAATTTTATAAAAGGCGCTATATTTTTAGATAAAAATGAAAAATTACTACAATTTTAGAATCTTAATACAAATATCTGAATGCCAGTAGGTTTTTCCTCACTTCAAAATTTGATATTTTTTGTCAATGCGTTTTTTCCACTCATTTTTTATTAACTTAAATTTTTGATTAAACAACATGTTTTAAAGAAATGTGAATGTACTCATTAAAGCCTGTTCAATAACCCTTCAAATAATATCTTAACCATCGTGTATGTTTTGTATATGCATAGAAAAAGGGATAGTGACATCTGAAACAATATATATAATTGTATTCATGTACAGTTTACAAATCACGAATGCGTCAGAAAGTAGCGAGATGAGATGAGCCTGTTTTCAAATCTAAAGTAGCTAATTTCTGAGATATTCCTAAATCCATTTTTTTCCTATAAACACCTGAGACTAGTAGATGTTCTTATTCAGAAGCTATGAAATCGAATAGTTTTTCCATAAAGGCTGGAGGTCTTTAATAAAACGCTGTCAAAGCTAACGTTTGGTGCGACAGTCTGATTAAGATCTTTATAAGACAAAATTTGCTTATCACTCAAAATATAAGTTATTTATCGAAAAATGAAAAATCTATTTGATTCGAAATCACTCCAATATTCTTGCCTGCCAGAGCCAAATAGTTTCGCCGCGCGATTTTTTTTTTATAACGTTTAGAAAGCATTTATCCTTTACTCAACATTTTGAAACATTATTAAACGCAAGTTGGAACACGTCGAAATGCGAAGAAATAAAATATTTTAAAAATGTCCTATTCAATAAACTTTCGTTTCAAACTCATATCGTCTGTAACGGAGCCATTCTTTGCAGCTAATGAATGTTTATGTAAAACTGTATTTTTTTAAAACAATAATAATAATAATAATAAACCAGTCCGTGCGAGGATTTCGCACTGCAGTCTGATATATTTTAGCAATATCTAATATTTTTTAGATGCAGGTTCAAATTTCTAAAGAAAAATTAAAGATAAAAATATCTGCAAACAACATTTGTGAAGCCATAATATCATACCATTTATTCCATCAAAGTTACAGTTAAAACTGATCGAAGATAGCAAAAGACATGCGCGAGAAAAAAAAATAACAAGCGTATTTTAATTGCATTAGAGGATGACATCATCCGCGTTGGGAAAAACATGGGGAAATGAAAAATAAATTGAATACATATTATATACAATGTAATCTAATATAACAAAGCATACCTTTTAGACTACACGTGAAATACCACTGCTTCGATCAATCAATAGTGTATTTTTCTTCTAAACATTTCCATTTAAATTTTGCTTTTCAATCATAGATAATAAATAAACGTGTACGGATATATCACACTTTACCTTTTTTGTGCTTTATTTTTTTTAATCTTTGATGGGCATGATATAATGCGGTATTTTATTATCATAACTGATTTGAGAAACCTATCATTTCCTTTATGAAAACAATGCCAATTTCATTATTAATGAACTGCAATTTTTAACCAACAAACATATTTTAACGAAATGTGAGTGTAAGTATGTCAGAAGCCGGTTCAAAAACTTTTCGAATGTTACCTCATTCATTGTTGTGCGTTTTGTAAATGCATAGAAAAAGGGATGTTGACAACAGAAATATCATATATGATCTGCAGATGATGATGATTTTTAATGTTTTTATTCTTTGTATGGGTTCTTCATTCCATTTCTATAATCGGGATAGTTGTCCATTTTTCCGATCTGGAATCATTTTCCTCTTATAACTTGACATACACAATGGAACTTTCTTTTTTTTTTCAATAAATGTGCAATTCCGAGCATATTCTGATGCAACGTATATTTCAATCAATTCAATTTAATTTAGTAATCAATTTATGTTCAACATAAAATGAAAATTTGCCTTTTCGTGACAAATTTCAGTTTAGCGCCAAAGTGCTGTATCAAAAAAGTAATCTGATCTTATGATTTTTTTTTTCGTTTGAGCAATCAATTGTACACTGTGGTAACTTTGGCAGTAGCTACTTAACATTATTGAAGCATACCGATGCTCAGTGTTGAGTTAAAATTAAAAAATATTCCATGCTTGGAAACTATTAAAATCACTAAATTGACCTGAAATTTTCAAATGAAATTAATTCAAAAGCACATTATTTTCCTTTTTCGATGATGATGTTGAAATTGAAATTGTGCTATATTTAGATGTTGTGTCTAACTTTGCTGCTATATTTTGAAGTTGTGCGATAAAGTGTGTCTAACAATAACAACTGAATATTTTCGGGTGAGAAAAAGTGGGCTACGATTTTCGTCGACAGAAAAGTGCATAGCGAAAAATTCCTGATAAATTATCCTAATCTCAATATAGGATGAATGAAGAACCGATTCAAATTGCTTCATCTAGACATAAATGTAGGAAAACATGTCAGTTTCATTAATTAAAATATATGTTTTCAATTGAATGCCTATTTAAAATGATGGCATTTATACAGGTGAAGGCGTTGTCTTCTTAAAAATTTACCCTCTAATTTCAGATCTGGTGGATTGAAAAATCTTTGAAAATTATGTAATTTTGACGCAGTTATGGAAAAATATAGCAGTTTCGTGTTTTTTAGTAATGAATTTTTTCTTTTGAAAATGATATCAGTTAATTATTAGGTACCTGGAGCCTCTTTGATGGTTTTAAACACAACCTATTACATTAGAACATTTTTTTCTTTATAATGAAACTAGTCGGATGTGCCAATCCCAAAACTTTCTTCTATCTCACAAGCATTTCGCATACACTAAAAAGAATCAGCACCCATTTATATCAAAGTCTAACTGAATCTAAAGTTTTATTCAATTCCGTGCATTAGCTCGTGAGATATGACTATTGCTAAAATCGTGTAAATGCAGCATAGCAGCGCCACCTGTTGGGAGATTTACACCAAAACCTAATCAACAACAACTTATGTTAACGTCTAACTGAATCTGAAGTTTGATGAAAATCTGTGCATTAGTTCTTGAGATATAGTTATCGTGATAATAATGAAAAAAGTAGCCTAGCAGCGCCACCTGTCGGACAATTTATACCAAAACGTTAGCAGCATCTATTTATGTTAAGGTCTAATAGAATCTAAAGTTTGATGAAATTCCGTGCATTAGTTGTTGAGCTATACCTATCGTAAAAATTGAGAAAAAAGTGGTATAGCAGCGCCACCTGTAGGATATCTACACCAAAACGTAATCAGCGTCTATTTATGTCAAGGTCTAACCAAACCTGAAGTTTGATGAAAATAAGTGCATTAGGTCTTGAGATACAGCTATTGCAGAAATCGTGAAAAATGCAGCATAGCAGCGCCACCTGCTGGGTGATTTTCACCAAAAACTAATCAGCACTAATTTATATCAGGGACTCACTGAATATAAAGTTTTATTAAATTCCATGCATTAGTTCTTGAGATAGAGCGCCCACAAAATTTTTGTCACAGACAGACAGACAGGCTCACAGACAGACATTATCTAAAAATAGTCAAATCGTGTTCAGGAGCTTCTAAAACGTATAAATTCGTCGAAAACCGGTAGTCGAAAATTTTCATGAATCCAATACTTTCTTCTTGTAAAGATAGAAGAAAGTAAACAAGTTGGAAATTGTACGTCAAAAGTTACAAACGAGGTGCGTTCGTACTATAGCTAGTTATATAAATATTCAGATCTTGATGATTTTTAATTCTGTGAAATGAATTCTATCGTCTGCAGATTAATTTCTGTAATAAAATAAGTATCTCGGTCGCTTGACGATTAAACTTCGAAAGCACCGATTTAAAAAATAAAAAATCAAATTTCTTAATAAATGTTTTTATTAATATTTTCTAAAGTTTTGATTCAATTTTTAAAAAAAATTGAAATGTCTCGCCAAATTCTGCAAAGATAATATATCTTAAATTTCAAACCATTCGGTTGGGTAGTTTTTGCGTTGTTATATGCGGACGGACGGACCAGACGACGACAATAGGTGCTATATATTTATATAATTACGAACGCACCTAAAAAGGAATGATAAAGATAAAATAATGATGTAAAACAATATTCTCGCGACATAACAGTAAATACAAACATATTTTTTTTATCCGCTTATAAAAATAAAGTACACGTGTTTAAATATTTTTACCGAAACTTTACGTGTAAATTAAAAAAATACATCCAAAAAGCCATGTTTCTGAATATTTTCCATTATTTCTTTTGTCTCTGAAAAATGAAAGTAAAAGGATTGTCACCATTTTGAAGAAATTGCCTTATAAACATTTAAAATTAAAATTAAAATATAAAAATAGAAGTAGTAACAAAAATAACTAGCGAGGGCTTTTGTGTGATTTACATAAATAATATATTGAGAAAGTCAATAGTAAGTCACACGTATTATTATATTCTTTTTGCATGAATCAACACATTTTTCGTTTTAGAACGGATTCCGTCATAGACAGGTTTTCAGTGGTTTACAGGTTTTCCTAGAAATATAATTTTTTAAGTATATGTTATCTTATGTTTTAAATTTGTTCTTTAAAATGAATTAATTTTAATTGTAGAATAATGGCGATTTTAAATATATGCATTTTTCGCAAAAATTGTTGGGCCGGGCCAAATTTTACCGATTTGTGGATGCCTCTAGGTCCACACATTTGTGCATAAAGATGCGAGTGTAACATCTTGAAAAAGTAGAAAATTTCTCTGTTCACTCTCACTCCGATTCCACATTATAAGTAATGCACGTGTATCTCTATTCCCTACCCTTATATTGAAAGATAATGAAAAATACCTCCATAACATAACGGACATTTCTAATGTAGTGGTGAATAATTTCTATATATATATATATATATATTATATGTATTATAATATATGTATTAAATCATGCTTTTCTCAAATCTAAACTTGATATTTCCTGACACATTCATTCATTCAGTCATTTTGATACTTCTTATTTATATACTAAAAAATCGAATAGCATTTCTCTGTTTTCGTTAAAGGCTAAGAAAGTTTTAGAAAATGGTGTCAAAGTTGGAGATTAAGAAAGGTGTTATAAACACATCTATTAGAATCAATTGATTATAGATAAAAATATATTTATAGTCAGATAAAAAATAACATTAAATTCTAAAGCATTTGGATATCAATTTCTGCAAATTTCATAAACTAAATGACTTTCGCAAGGTTTCGCTCATTCAGCTTGATTTCGATAGCTTTACAGATTTCGGTTGCGTTCGTATAGAACAGAGTGCGCCCCCTGGCAGTGGAACTAAAGGATTTTTCAGCTAACTTGAGTTCTTTGTGTCCCATCACAATGCAGTTTAATTCATTCAACTCGACATCGACAGGATATATCGATTTTAGTCTCGTCTTACCACCAGGGGGCGCTTTCCTATCTCCGGTTCTATGGGCCTCATCATTACGAGGTATGGCTCATTCGACTCGAAATCGACAGCCTCAAAGATTTCAGCTATGTCTGTATAGAACAGAGTGCGCCGCCTGGTGGTGGAAGATGGAACTAACAGATTTTGCAGCTAACTCAAGTTCTATGGATCCCATCACAATGCAGTTTGATTCATTCATTCGACTCGATATCGACAGGATATATATTTTTTAGTTCCAAGTTTTGCCACCAGGGGGCGCTTTCGTATCGTGCTCTATGGGCCCGATTACGACAAAAATTGTCTCTTTCAACTGGATTTCGATAGCTTTACATATTTCGGTTATGTTCGTATAGAACAAAGTGCGTCCCCTGGCGGTGGAACGAGGAACTAAAGGATTTTCCAGCTAACTTGAGTTCTATGGGTTCCATCACAATGCAGTTTAATTCATTCAACTCGACATCGACTGGATATATCGATTTTAGTCTCAAGTCTTACCACCAGGGGGCGATTTCCTATCTCCAGTTCTATGGGCCCCATCATTATGAGGTATGGCTCATTCGACTCGAAATCGACAGCCTCAAAGATTTCAACTATGTCTGTATATAACAGAGTGCGCCCCCTGGTGGTGGAAGATGGAACTAATAGATTTTGCAGCTAACTCGAGTTCTATGGGTCCCATCACAATGCAGTTTAATTAATTTTACTCGACATCGACAGGAAATATCGATTTATTTCCAAGTTTTACCTCCAGGGGCCGCTTCCCTATTTCAGGTTCTATGGACCCGATTATGACAATGTTTGGCTCATTCAACTGGATTTCGATAGCTTTACATATTTCGGTTATGTTCATATAGAACAGAGTGCACCCCCTGGCAGTGGAACCAAAGGATTTTTCAGCTAACTTGAGTTCTATGGGTCCCATCACAATGCAGTTTAATTCATTCAACTCGACATCGACAGGATATATCGATTTTAGTCTCAAGTCTTACCACCAGGGGGCGCTTTCCTATCTCAGGTTCTATGGACCCGATTACGACAAAGTTTGGCTCATTCAACTGGATTTCGATAGCTTTACAGATTTCAGTTATGTTCGTATAGAACAGAGTGCGCCCCCTGGCGGTAGAACGTGGAACTAAAGGATTTTTCAGCTAACTTAAATTTTATGGGTCCCATCACAATGCAGTTTAATTCATTCAACTCGACATTGACAGGATATATCGATTTTAGTATCAAGTCTCACCACCAGGGGGCGCTTTCCTATCTCGGGTTGTATGGGCACCATCATTACGAAGTATGGCTCATTCGACTCAAAATCGACAGCCTCAAAGATTTCAGCTATGTCTGTATAGAACAGAGTGTGCCACCTGGTGGTGGAAGATGGAACTAACAGATTTTGCAGCTAACTCGAGTTCTATGGATCCCATCACAATGCAGTTTGATTAATTCGACTCGACATCGACAGGATATATCTATTTTAGTTCCATGTTTTGCCACCAGGGGGCGCTTTCGTATCACGTGTTCTATTGGCCCGATTACGACAAAAATTGTCTCATTCAACTGGATTTCGATAGCTTTACATATTTCGGTTATGTTCATATAGAACAGAGTGTGGCCCCTGGTGGTGGAACGTGGAACTAAAGGATTTTTCAGCTAACTTGAGTTCTATGGGTCCCATCACAATGCAGTTTAATTCATTCCATTTGACATCGACAGGATATATCGATTTTAGTCGCAAGTTTCACCACCAGGGGGCGCTTTTCTATCTCGGGTTCTATGGGCCCCATCATTACGAGGTATGGCTCATTCGACTCAAAATCGACAGCCTCAAAGAATTCAGCTATGTCTGTATAGAACAGAGTGCGCCGCCTGGTGGTGGAAGATGGAACTAACAGATTTTGCAGCTAACTCGAGTTCTATGGATCCCATCACAATGCAGTTTGATTCATTCATTCGACTCGACATCGACAGGATATATATTTTTTAGTTCCAAGTTTTGCCACCAGGGGGCGCTTTCGTATCGTGTTCTATGGGCCCGATTACGACAAAAATTGTCTCTTTCAACTGGATTTCGATAGCTTTACATATTTCGGTTATGTTCGTATAGAACAAAGTGCGTCCCCTGGTGGTGGAACGTGGAACTAAAGGATTTTTCAGCTAACTTAAATTTTATGGGTCCCATCACAATGCAGTTTAATTCATTCAACTCGACATTGACAGGATATATCGATCTTAGTATCAAGTCTCACCACCAGGGGGCGCTTTCCTATCTCGGGTTCTATGGGCCCCATCATTACGAAGTATGGCTCATTCGACTCAAATCGACAGCCTCAAAGATTTCAGCTATGTCTGTATAGAACAGAATGCGCCACCTGGTGGTGGAAGATGGAACTAACAGATTTTGCAGCTAACTCGAGTTCTATGGATCCCATCACAATGCAAATTGATTAATTCGACTCGACATCGACAGGATATATCTATTTTAGTTCCAAGTTTTGCCACCAGGGGGCGCTTTCGTATCTCGTGTTTTATGTGCCCGATTACGACAAAAATTTGTCATTCAACTGGATTTCGATAGCTTTACATATTTCGGTTATGTTCCTAAAGAACAGAGTGCGCCCTCTGGCGGTGGAACGTGGAACTAAAGGATTTTTCAGCTAACTTGAGTTCTATGGGTCCCATCACAATGCAGTTTAATTCATTCAATTCGACATCGACAGGATATATCGATTTTAGTCTCAAGTTTCACCACCAGGGGGCGCTTTCCTATCTCGGGTTCTATGGGCCCCATCATTACGAGGTATGGCTCATTCGATTCAAAATCGACATCCTCAAAGATTTCAGCTATATCTGTATAGACCAGAGTGCGCCCTCTGGTGGTGGAAGATGGAACTAACAGATTTTGCAGCTAACTCGAGTTTTATGGGTCCCATCACGACGAGGTATGGTTCATTCGATCTGAAATCGACAGCCTCGAAGATTTCAACTATATTTGTATAGAACAGAGTGCGCAGTGAAACTAACAGATTTTGCAGCTAACTCGAGTTCTATGGGTCCCATTGCAACGCGGTTTGATTCATTCGACTTGACATCGACAGGATACATCGATATTAGTTCCAATTTCTGTTTTCAATTAGTCCCCCATTTCTGCATTCTAGTTCAGACCCTTCATCCTAAGGTCCTGCTCAAAACTGTCAGCTGGCCCCTTTTGGGACCCTCAATATAGCTCTCTTAAAAATAGTCCAATTCACTAGCTTTTTTTCTAGCAACTTGCATACATTTCCCTTTGTTTGGATACTATGATGCAAAATAATCATTTACATAAATTTTACTTATGATTTTGGATAGCGTGGCACAAAACATAAATCAGTTTATTGAAAAAAATACATTTCAATGCATAATATAGGCTCAGTGAAAGTAATATATTTAACAGTGTATTGAAAAATTAAAAGTATTATTTGTATGTGTAAATATACTTTAGAAGACAAACGAAAAATAATTTAAATTGAATTTTAAAACAATCCTACTAAATTCACGTCAAGGTGTCACTCAAATTTTGATATCATTTCTTTTAAAACCCATATTTTGAATTTCTGTGAGATCTGAATGAAAAAGCATCAGCGAATAAATTTTATATATTTTTTCATGTTAAGATAATAATTGCACCTGTGAATATAAATAAAGCTAAAAAGAAAATGATGATTTTTAAAAATATTATTAACATAGCGTCACTCAAATTTGATATCATTGCTTTTAAGACCCATATTTAAAATTCTTAGAGTCAAAAGATAGTGCTGTGTCACAACTTTTAACCAGTTAAGGGTTTTTGTACTGATATATTTACAGTGATATGACAGATATGGTTTTACATTTATTATTCGTACACTTTACTGATTTAAATGAAGAGAAGAAGTCAATAAAATATCTCTGTTATATATGAAATAACTTTATATCATCTAATACTTATTATAAATAGTTACTATTTAAAAGTATTTGTGTAGCTTTTTGTTGCATAATGCATTCAACAGTAGTATAGTTTTCTTGCACTTTGCCCCCTGCACGAGGAAGAACAAGCAGAATTTCTTATAAACAAAACAGGTGGAAAACATTCTTTCTCTTTTCTTTCTAGTAAACACAACAAGTATGATTTCAAACATACTTCGCACCTGGTTTCTCAAACAGCGGATTATATGCGTATATTACAGTAGAATAAGAATGTCAAATGTTAGGGTATTCCATATTTTGGAATGAAATAACTTTATAATCATTTAACGGTTTTAGTAGTAACTGTATTTTCATAAAAATAAAAGTAGAAAAAAGATTATTTTCATGTAAAAAAGTTACCAAAAAAGAGAGAAGAAAAGGAAAATTTGGAAAAAAATGAGAACGATATCAAAAGACACCCCCTCCCCTTCCTAAAGTGATAACGTTATATAGGAACAGTCCCTTACTTCACAATTTCACAATTATGAACAAATTCATCTTCAAGATTCTTTTCATGATTAAAAAATCCCTGACGACTCGGCCTACAAGGTAGATTTCGAAGACCCAGACCGTGGGGCGCCTGCTCATTGGGGATTTCAGAAGAAATTATCTTTTTGCCATGATGCGGCAGTTGGGACTATCCACTTCAAAATCTACCTGTGTCTGTAAGCAAAGCCTGCAGGGTTTTTTTTTTAATTTTTTATTTTTTTTATTTTTTTTTTTGGTGTAAGGGTTGGTCCTATAAAAAAATTTCTTAGTCAATTCTTAGTCTCTTGTCAATATTAAAGTTGTAGATAATATTAAGAGGATTTATAATAAATTGAAGGGGATTTGATATCTTGTGAGTTGACAAAGTTATGAATTTTTTTCTTCTTAAACACCTATTTCCCCTCCCCCTTGAGGCCATTTTTAATGATATCAAAAATCTGTCATACATAATTTTTTGTCCTTTTCCAAGAAGTAATAATAACTTTAAACGGATTTGATACGTATCATAATTATGAAGTTATGGGTTTTTTTCTGTTTTCAAAAAAAGCCTCCCCCCCCCCCCCGGTTCGATTTTGCCCATTAATGAACTAGACTGAAATTTTCTGCCCTTGATTAAGTATGAGTTTGGAAGAGATTTGTGCAGAATTATTGAAGTTATCGTGTCCATAAAAAAGTGATATAGATAGATAGATAGATAAAGTTTTGAAACTGGGGGTTGTTTTGGGTTCCGGGAGTCATGATCGACGTAGATCTACAAAAATTTTACAGAAATTCCAACGTAGGGGAGAATGTAATAGGTAGTATTTCTTACGAAATCTACCTAAAAGATAATAATAATAAGTAAGGCATAGTATACATAAACTTTATAAAATTATAAAACTTCATTTTTATAAAAGTAAAGAAAAAATTATTACTTATTTTTATAAATTTAAAGATAAAATTATAAACTTTGTAAAGTTATAATTTATAAAATAATAAATTTAAATTTAATTCATAAATCTATAAGCAAGCCAAATCAGTTTAGTGTAACACCAATTTACATATCAATAATTTGCAGATATTTTATGAAACTGTATTGTCTGCTTCTATTACTAACCGAATTAAAATATTTTTATAACTATATAAATAGCTGAGAAACGTTTTTAATTTCGAAAGTATGATACAACATGAGTATGAGCTGATTTACAGATGGCTGAACGGATAATTTCATCATATGCTGTCTTTTAAACATTAAAACAAATATTTAAATTTATTTAAGAAAAAAATTAAGTTTGTAACTACGTGATAATTCGTCTAAACTCTAAAGCATCACTCACAAAAAACAAAATTCGAAAAACTTAATTATTTGATGAGATATTTGGGAGAAACCGAGGAACTTTAATGCCATTGGTTTAACATGGGAAAGGAGAATACAGAATCTGACTGTATTAAGAAATGAAAAAACGAAATTATTATGTAAAAATAAATGAAACAATGCAAATAAAAAATAAATAGTGGGCGCTTATAGAGAGCCGAATGAAATAATTTAAGGGGTCAGGTAACCTTTGAACTCACAAAATACATGAAAAGGAGACCTCTGTAAGAATTATCATAACTCCGTAACTATTTGACTTTGAATTATAAAATTTTAAATGCATATTAATAAAGGTTTATTTTATAAATTAAAATTCTCCAAAAATGTTTACACTCATATAAAGCTTTTAAATTTAATTTAAAATATAATAAATTTTTTACGAAAGAATTATTCTTGCATGTACTGCGCACACGATTTTTCACATTTGAATTGCTAAAACCATTCAAAAAAAATTTTATGAGTACATATATAATGTGTTCTCAAAATAACCTACGATGAAAAAAATAAAATGAGTAGTTCTTGAGAAAAAAATTTTTTTTTAGAGAAATTCGAAATATCGAGTTTTTTTTACTACAAAAGTAGTCATAAATTCTAAACTTGTTACTTGAGAAACATAATCGTAGGTCATTTTGTGCACCTGTTTGGTTAAGACATTCAGTCAAAATTTCATGAAATTCTAACCAATAATTTTCCTTAAATCGTGCGCGCAATGACCAAAATCGTCGTTTTGAGAAAATTGACTTCAAAAATCAAACTGTCCCTTGATCATATACAAAAAGCTCAGACTGTTTTAGACATAACTCCTCTTCTAAAGTGAATTTTTGCATGGGGTTTATTTTAAAATGTTCCTAAACAATCATATTTAATTTTAAGCTAATAAAAAAAATTTCAAATTTCTCACACTTTAAAGGTTACCTGACCCCTTAAAGAAATGCATTTACATATACTTGCATTATAATCAGCATGCATATAACTCATACAACTAAGTATTTCCACTGCATTAGATTTATAAGTATACACATTTTACGAAATGGAAAAATCTATAAAAAATTGTAATAGAACTTGTACTTTAAAGATACATTTCAAATTAAATATTTTACTGTTACCTTCAGAAAAGTAAAAAAAAAAAAAGTGTTCAGGGATTTAAGAGAGCAGCCGTTTATAGTATATAAATACGACATCATATAATTTATACATTTCACACAATTGAAAAATCCATAAAGGATTTATAACAGAGCTTGTACTTTGCTATTTTATTTCAAATTAAATTTTTTACAGTTTCCTTTGGGAATTAAAAAAAAAGAATAAAGGATTGACTAATTCAAAGAAAGCAGTCATATACAAATAAATAAGACATGATATAATTTACAGATTTCACGCAAATAAAAAAACCACATAATATTTATAATACAACTTTACAATTTTATGATTTAAATATTTCAGTTTTCCTTTAGAAATTGGGGGGGGGGGAAAAGTTGTAGGATTCAAGAGAGCAATCTGTATAAATAAACCTCTGCCTTTCTTTTCCTGCAAGGAGCCGACAGCTTGTATATATGGTAAAAATAAAACATATAATAAGAGAATAAAGCATGAAGACTTTATAAATACATATTCTCAACCAACTTTTTCTTGAACTCAATTATCAGAGTTTTCTCAAGAACCGAAAATGGAAATGCTGCTAAATGCAATGAGATCATAAACATATACTACTGTGTGCAAAAAATAGTAAGACTTTGTTCATAATTTAAAAATTCTTAATTTATTCTTCCAAATCTATTTCCTCCCCCTCAAAGTAATCCCCCCTGGCCCCAATACACTCGTGCCAACGTTTCTTTCAATCCTCGAAACAGTTGTTAAAGTCAATTTCCGGAATAGTCTTCAATCGCGTAGCGATTCCCGTTTAATGTCTTCAATTGACTCAAAAGCTCAAAACGGTTTCCCCGGAGCGGTCGTTCGAGTTTGCTGAATAGCCAGAAGTCACACGGAGCTAAATCAGGCGAATACGGTGGTTGCGGCACGATATTGGTTGAAAATTTGGCGAAAAACTCACGAAGAATTAATGCAGTATGCGACGGTGCATTATCGGTACATCTTTCAAAACGGTTTTCACTGATCCTTCCGATATTCCAACGATGCCAGTAAGGTCTCTGACTGTTAATCGTCGATTCTCATGCACCAATTCCTTGATTTTATTGACGTGTTGATCATCAGTTGATGTTGATGGCCGTCCTGGACGTGGTTCGTCGTCAACGCGTTCTCGACCCTCTTTGAATAATTTGTACCAATCAAAAACACTTGCTCGCGACAAACAATTATCACCGAAGGCCTTTTGCAACATTCTGAACGTTTCGGCACCAGAAATTTGATTCCGCACACAAAATTTAATATGAACTTCTTTGTTGAATAAGTTCACTCATTATAAAAATCGCCGAATGCACTTTTTGTACTTCAGAAAGACAAGCGTATACTAAACACTAATGATTATTTTGATGTGATATTTGGCACAGATGTCACTGACAGTCATACCAACCTAGAAAAAAATGTTTCGACGAATGAGTTTTCGCGCGAAATTTAAATTAAAAAATCTTACTATTTTTTGCCCACAGTAGTAGATCGCCGTCGAAAGAAACTCTATCCTCTGGAGGCGGAATCGTTCACAGTCGGGGGTAGATTGCCGGGATGAGATTTATTATGGTTGAGGGGAAAGGAGTGAGACTTGTAAAATAAGAATCACAGATTTTTCCCATTAAAATATCTGCTTTAATTACGAACCGAATTAAAATATTTTTATATCTATGAATAACTAAGAAACAATGTGTAGGCTTTATTATTTTTTAAATTTCGGAAGTAAGAAATAGCACTATGTATAAGCAGATTTACAGATGGCTGAGCGGATTCTTTCATCATATCCTGTCTTTTAAACGCTAAAACAAATATTTAAATTTAACTGAGAGAAAAATGAAATTTGTGACTACGCGATGATTCGTCTAAAGCAGGGTTGTCCAACGCGGGCGCCATAGCGCCCTTTGAAGGTTTTCTTGGCGCCCCTTTGATAGTTTTCTATTTTTTTAAATAAACTTTTTTAATTTATTTTAAATAAAATCGTATTTTAAAGAATTGTTTATTTAAAATCCTTGATATTTTGAGTGAGAACAACTTTTTCTATGAAAATGTATTTTACGCATCAAGAACAAAATATGTACTTTAAAAATTTAATCATGTGTTATTGCGCTTCTTCACTACTTTATAGTTATTTTTTATAAAAGTTTTTATAGAAATTATAACGATTTAAATTGGTAATAAATGGCACTAACTCTTTTAATATGTTAAGAAGTGATTATTATTATTATTTTGAAGCAGCTCTAACCGGCCTCTCCCTACCGGTCAATTCATCACCAACATTCAACTCCCCAATTCAACTCTCAGTTGAGTAACCCCAGGTTCGCAAATGTAACTGCCAGTTGATATTTCGAATTCTTCGTTAACTTCAGAGGTATGGGGCATGGTTATTCGGTTAGTCAACAGAAGGTTGAAATGTGTTTATCTCATTGGCCAAACGGATTACATGACGTAGCAATCGCCTTTCCTTTAACCCTTTTAGGCACAGTTCGTAAAATGAGACATTACTGACTGACACCGGAATTTACAAACGACTTTTTAAGAAAAT
This sequence comes from Maratus michaelseni, assembly GCA_963931845.1. Lineage (NCBI taxonomy): Eukaryota > Metazoa > Arthropoda > Arachnida > Araneae > Salticidae > Maratus > Maratus michaelseni. The sequence goes on from OZ007586.1 coordinate 345,430,116, forward strand.
AAGAACTCCTTATTTTAAGCTTTCGTTGTAGAAACAAAATTTTATTAAATATTATTGGTGTCGAATGCAAGTTTGGAATTAAAATTAGGTGTGCCCGAAGTGGGACGACTGTGCTGGAAAGGGTTAACAGTTCTGTCCTCCTTTGAATCAGTTTTCAATAACGAAACAAAACAAGAGTATTGAAAGAGCATAATTGTGGTGTTTACTTTTAGATAAATAAAATTACAAATAAATTTCGAATTCACATTTTGATTTGATGGTTTAGAAATACTGTCGCAGTCATAAGACGCTCATTTTTACAAAATCTTACAGTAATTCTTTTTTTTTTAGTTACTTGATTTAAGGGGAAAAAATTAAAAATATATATATACAGGGTGATTATAAAAAAACTATCCCGATATATGAGCCCCTAACTGTCATACCGTTCACAGAAACTGAATGAAATTCTGGCCTAAAGTATTTTGAGGTATGCGCTCAAGAATCATGTGAAAAACAACAGTTAAATTCTAACAGTTACGGTTACAGTGACAAAATTTTGAAAATTTCAAATGGCAACACCTACTTTTTTTATTGGAATGTGATCTTCACAGTGAAAAACCATAAAAAGTGTTGGAACGGTACCTGTAGCACGAAAATCTCCGGCGCTAGACAGACTAAGAAGAAAAGTGAAAACAACCAATAAAGGACAAAGAAGCAACAGAAAGTAAAACATTTTATTGTTCAGTGCTATCCACCATCTGCTGCATGTAAAGTGTCGTCGTGTGTGAAATGGAAAATTTATGAAACACAATAAAATGTTTTGTTTTCTGTTGCTTCTCTGTCCTTATTGGTTGTTTTCACTATTCTTCTTAGTCTGTCTAGCGCCGGCAATTTTCGTACTACACGTACCGTTCCAACGCTTTTTATGGTTTTTCACTATGAAGATCACATTCCAATAAAAAAAAATAGGTGTTGCCATTTGAAATTTTCAAAATTTTGTCACTGTAACCGTAACTGTTAGAATTTAACTTTTGTCTTTCATATGATTCTTGAGCGCATACCTCAAAATACTTTAAACCAAAATTTTATTCAGTCTCTGTGAACGGTATGATAGTTAGGGGCTCGTATATCGGGATAGTTTTTTGTATAATCACCCTGTATATATATATATTATCCAAGTTTAATAAACAATTTTATGACAAGGCTAACAGTAATAAGTGGAATAAAAACAAATAACGAGCTATATTTATTTTGCAAAAATATTATATAAAAAAACATTTTCATATATTTATTTCTAATATATAAGTAGGTACTATATGAGGGTGCTGGGCCACTAAATTTGAGGAGGAAGTGAGGAGTGAGGAGGTACTTCTTCCTCCACCCCCGATTTCACTTCCTCCTCAGATTGAGTGACCCAGAACCCCCATTAGATGAGCTTTCCCCCTGAGAGCAGGTGTTCGAATTTATACCCATCTGCGATAAAAAAAATCATTACGCTACAATTTAGAAAAAAATTTCATATTAAAAAATTTAACCAAAAATGTGATCTTCGCAAAGAACTTTCACTAAAGTCATAGTGACAAAAGTCAAAGGTCTCATTGCCCAAGGTGCACCACGGGGAGGTTGATCACTAACACCCCATCACACTCTCATTCACACATGCATGCACACACATTTTTCTGCCATTTAAAAGATTTTTTTATTAAGTATATCATATATTTTAGATTCCATTTATAAATTTAGGTAATTTCTTAAAAGGGAATGATGTCTTTATGGCCTAAAGCTAATGTATCAATTTTATTTTCCAAAATATAACGCTTGTCATCGTAAGCTGATAAGGCTATTTTTCTTTCTACAATGGTGAACAAGTTATGATCTTTACTAGTTATTTTTTTAGCGCTTGCTCTAATTAATTGTTTTTTAAAGAGAACATCCTTATAATTCTCATGTTTGAGAATATATTGAACAACGTATCGGTTTACTCCTTTTGCACGCTTTCTTTCATCTTCTTTTGTTAAAATGCTGTACATTATAGAACGTAAACCGACAAATTCTAATATGGGTTCACCAGAGAGTTCGTCTTTCATTTTCCCAAGAACTTTTTTATTTTCCAGGTTAAATGATTTATGGTTTCTCGGGTAATCCGACATGTCGAACAAGCTGTGGTCTTCTCGCATATCATCGTATAGGTCATATGTGTGGATCTCATAACAAAGGCTGTCTGTGTCCGTGAAAAGTAACGAAGCCTTCATTGGGTATTTTTCCGATATGTATTCATAGTGAAATTTATACATAAGGGTTTTGCTCATATCTAAAATAGAAAATCCCGTGTATATCGGTCTGTTTAACATCACATTAATTTTTTACAGTGTATAGCCACTAAATCTTCATTAAATATCTTGTAGGCGTGAAACGATGGTTTCGCAATAGCCTTCAACAGTTTTTTTTCATCATTTAAAAGACGAATCTGAACATGATCTCTCACATTCTCAAGTGTTTTACCATATACGCTGTTGTTGAGAAGTTTATAAAAATCCCTCTCAAATGTGTTTGTAGCGTTTTTCCTTTGAAGAGTATTAAATTCAATATAAGCTTTCAACCACGTTGATTGGTTACATTTAATTCCTCGACGAATATTTTTCAATTGAATTCCATAGCTGAGACATTGCTTTAAATTTTTATAATGAATAACATAATCTTTTTTTTCAAACAAATTCGGTGTCAATTTTCTCACTGTAGAAATTCTTCTACCATAAATTTCAGCTAAATTTTTAGTATAGTCTGAAACCATTTTTGGTTCAATAAGAAGGTTTTCCGCTGCTAGTGGGTAATCACTCATTTTATCATGAAGTTCAGAAGGAATTTCTAGATCCACAGAAAAAACATAGCCTACTTCTGCATCATCAGGAATAGTCATGACATTAATGCAAGCAATCTCTTCTTCGGTAAGCCATTCAAATCCATTAACAGGTAGGTGTTGAACCATAGCCCAACCATACAAGTTATTTGCATCTAAATAGACAATAAATTTAGATGGTTCAGTTTCTTTAAAATCAGATAGATATCGGTTGTTAGCTCGACTATACCTTTTCGAAATTGTACAAATTCCACCGCGGATACCACGTTCAAAAAACAAGTACATATCCGGATCTGTAATTAATTCCAGTTCAACGTCTGTCATTTTAAGACAGGCTTGCCATGCAAATCCTGCGGCAGTATATAAATGACATGGATCTAGTTTATAAGAAGATAAACAGAGTTCTCTAAAATTTTGAAAAACATCTGCTAGTAGCAATACATCTAATTCAACATAAAAGTCATGATAGGATCCAAGAGTTTGTAGATTAAAGTGATTCCAGACTCTAATGGCATGAGAATAATCTTCATCGATGATAGGTTGAGATGTTAGATCATTAAAGAACGCTTCAGGTGGGGGTAAGCATGTCTCATCAAATCTTTGCCAACTATCCCTATAGGTGTAAGGGTAAACACCTTTTCTGAGAACTAATTGAAAATCTTCAGTATTCGGGTAAAACTTCTTCAAGATGTGAAATTTCTCTTTAGGTAAATTTTTAACTAAACTTTCTAAAGAAGCATTTAAAAATTGCAAAGAGTCTATAAAAACAAGAGATCCAACTGAAAATGAAATGTATTTCTGCATGTTGTTGGGTATGCAGCTAATTCGTCTATTTTTAATTTTTCCAATACCTGACATGATTAAATGTTCATCATATCCACGTAAATTATGCAGCACTACTGGGATTCTACTTGAAATTTTATAATTTAAGTTACAGCTATTGTGCGCAGCACCTCGATAAAATCCTTTTATATGATCGTGATCACGTACACGATCATCCTTCAGCTCCTTCTGAAAGATGTGGCAGTATTTTTCATTTTTAAACTCTTCTTCCTGCGCTGCAGTTATAATCATGTTTTTAGGATTTCTTATAATCTTCAAAATCCATTCTTCTTCTTCTAACAAAGATTGCAAAAAATGATCAACAGCATTCTCACCTCTATAAATAACAGGTTTTGAGATGACTTCACTTTCAGCTGAAACCACAATGTAGGCGTATCCACAAGGATGATGGTGAGTTGATTTGGTTGTATAGGATTTTGAGGGATTATTTTCCACTGTTTCCATTTTCATCAACAATGTCTCGAAATCGGCATAAATTACAAATGGTATAGCTAACTGATAAGCAAAATCTTTAAATCTCAACCATTTATTACCTTCTGTTGGGTATGACACTTTCTGGACATCATATGTTTTACAATACACTTCATGGTTTGTTAAATTTTCTTGCGATATAAATCTTTGTAGACAGAAGTCACAGTAGTACATACGATTCTTATGCTTAGTTGAACCGAATAGAAGACCATCCAAATTTTGAATAAGACAATAGTGACTAGTTTCACAATTTTTCACAAGTAACAAATTTACATGAGTCGATCTTTTCTGTTTAACAGATTTTAACGGGAATAGTTCACGTTCAAATCCATAAACACTAACTGAGATATCATTCTCCTCCTCAAATTTTTTTATAGATCGTACTGTTACAGGATATTTTAAAATGGAAGTGTTTAACACGTTTTCATAATTTTCATATTTTTGTACACGATGAGCATGTTCATTAGCAGGGTATAAGTAAGCTAAAACACTCTACAAAAAACATTTTTCATCTTGCATGTTTTGAACATTTAAAATACATTTAGTATTTCTAAGTTTCAATGGCAGAGGAATATAGCTCGATCAGCTAAGGGTTTGTATAAAGCAGTTTTTACTTCTAATTTCAATACGCAATCAAACACCCAACCGCTTTTTACTCCTTCAAATGACTCAAATGATTTCCAAATTTTCTTATTAGCTTGTAAAATGTGATCTTCCACTTCATCATCTCTTAAACAAACTTCGCAATTGTTTCGAAAGTAAGGTGTACAGGTTTCATCTTCCGATTCAGGTACAGCTTTCCGAAATTGTACTTTTACAACTGCATACTATTTTAAAGCACCTTGATTAGTAATTTTTCGTCTAAGTTTATCACCTATAACGGGTATGGAATCTTGTAAAAATAGTTAAAAATTGTGCAGGTTTTCTGAATTAGGTCGAATAAGGAAAGTCGCCAGAATGTTTTGAAATTCTTCTTCTATTTCATCATTTTCTTCGGCTATAAAACTGTCAGCCATGTTTTCTTCAGGTATGGAATTTTCATTAAGGATTTGTTCAGGTAATAAATTTTCATTAAAATGTTCTCTTGCTTTTTTAACAGAAGTAAAATCAGACGAAAGGACATGATATACACTGCTCAAAACAATTAAAGGATATTTGAAGTTTTATATAAAATAAAGATATAAACGAAATTTTTTTTGCCGAAAATAGAAGAAGAGAATCACAAATGCAAATTTTTCTGGTTTTCAAACTGTGGAGTATGCAAATTTTGAGTTCGACGTCAAAAACGTCGCTTCAGCTGCAGCGAATGAAATTTGACTTTCAACTGGATAAAAGAGAATGAAGACAAGGATGATCGGCATTCAGTGATTGCTTTGTTTCGATGAGTACAATGTCTCAGCGAAGTCATTTGACAGATTCAGAAGCTTGGAGAATTGTTGGTAGGTTAGAAGGGGGCCAAACTCAAGCCGAAGTAGCGCAAGCCATTGGAGTGTCACAAAGTGTCATTTCCAGGATCTGGAACCGTTTTTTGGAGAGTGGATGTGCAGGCCGAAGACCAGGGCAAGGTCGTAGACGGGCAACAATGCCCAATGGAGATCGGTATTTAGCGTTAACAGCTCGGAGACACCGAAACATGAACGCTACTCTTCTCCAACAACACCTTCGCTCGGCTACAGGCACCACGATTTCAACTCAGACTGTCCGAAACCGGCTCCATGCTGTAGGTCTGTATGCTCACCGACCGATGGTATGTGTTAGATTAACATCAAGGCATCGTCGCGACCGCAGGGAGTGGGCAACCGAGCATGTCAACTGGAGGAGAAATGAATGGAGCAATATTCTGTTTTCTGACGAGTCCCGTTTTTCTGTGCATCCGGATAATAGGCGTATTTTCATCTGGAGGGACCGTGGCAGTAGGAATAATCCTGCGTTCGTGCAGGAAAGTGTCAGATTTGGCGGTGGAGGAGTGTTGGTGTATGGTGGCATCTCCATTGACGGGCGCACTGACCTCTACATCATTCGAGATGGAGCTCTGACTGGTCGCCGATATAGGGATGAGATCCTCAGACCTATTGTAGTCCCTTACGCTGCAGCAATCGGAGATAACTTCATTTTAATGGACGATAACTGCAGGCCACATCGCGCAAACCTGGTGGAGGATTTCCTTTTCGAGGAAGGAATCGTGCGAATGGAATGGCCAGCGTGTTCTCCAGACATGAATCCAATCGAGCACGTTTGGGACGCTCTAGGAAGACGAGTTTCTGGCCGCCCACAACCCCCACAAACTCTCCAAGAACTGGAAAGAGCTCTTCTGGAAGAGTGGGGCAGAATACCCCAACTCGTCATTAATAGCCTCATTGAGTCCATGCCTCAAAGGTGTTCAACATTGCTGGCCGCCCGTGGAAACCATACCCCCTACTGAAAATGATTTTCTTTGAAGAAAACACCTTTCTTATTCTTTTTTTCTCATATGCACAAATTGTGTTTTTTTTCTTTTTGTACACAAATGCGCAATAAAATGCATTTTTTTCTGCCAAACATGTGTAATTTATTCTCATATAACCTACTATGTCTGTCGACCATGTATCAATCAGCTAAAAAGTTTCCCAGATACAAAATCCACCTAAAACTGCAATATCCTTTAATTGTTTTGAGCAGTGTAGTTGAATATGTTGTTTTAATACAGTTTTCGAAGAAAATTTTTCTTCACATTGTCGACAGCTGTATTTAAAATTTTCATGAATCTTCAAATGTCTCATCAAATTTTCTTTGCGATTAAATGTTTTGGGACAATTAGGACAAGAAAAAGCACCTTCTTCATGGGTTTTTCGATGGCGCAATAAATTATCCTTCCGTGTAAAAATTTGATCACACTCATTACACTTTAATGTAGACTGTCCGCTAGCATTATGGATTTTCATGTGCCTTACTAACTCCAAATTCCTTACAAAAGACTTCAGACACATATCACAGTTATGCAGTCTCTCTTTCGAATGTATCTTCATATGCTGATTTAGGTTGGAGGTAGATGAAAAACCCTTGCTACAGATAGGGCAAGCATTATTCTTCTTCTCAGCATTCGTAAGGGTCACATTCTTTAGGGAAACATCTTCTTCAGGTGACATCTCGACATCCATGAGACTAGGGGTTATAGTGTCCTTCTCTGTTAAAACTTGAGAATCCTCATAGGGTTCAATACTATTATGCATCTTCATGTGTCTAATCAAGCTTGATTTCCGTCCAAAGGCTTTCTGGCACACGTCACACATATACAACTTCTCATTTAAATGAGACTTTATATGCCGACTTAAATTAAAAGGAGTTGAGAATGTCTTCTCACAAGTCAAACACGGGTACATCTTCTTCACAGGCGCAGAATTCCTCAAAGGCATAACTCCACCACTAGGCATAACGCTATCCATAATATATTAGCAAAAAAAAACTTTTAAAACCAAAACACAATCTTCACAAATAAATGATCCACTTAGGTAAAGATAGGGATCAAGAGCGGTTTAAGACACGTCCGTTCACTAAAAAGCAAATCAACAAATGACACGAATCACACTTCTCACCCGCTATTTATACCCCAGCCCCCTCACGACCACCCACGTTGATCATAATCTGGCGACAAAATATTCCACTTGGTGAGAAAGCATAAAATTAAAATCGCCAAATCAAGACAAAATAATTCATACGGCGAAAAAACAAAAGATTCAAATTGCCAAATTGTAAGACTATTTTTTTCCGACAACTGTCTCTTCAAATATCTAGCTAAAGACTTATAATTCTATTCATTCGTTAATTAAATCCTGTATACAAATGTTTAGCTCATATGAAACTGCGATTATTAAAAAAGGTTTTCTAAAGATTAAATAAGATCGTCTATTATATCAGAAAAAATATATACAAAGTTTAAAATGCTTCAAAATTTTTATATTATCAAATCCCGAACGATTAAAAAATATGTATATTATCAAACTCTTCTAATGAATTTATCTGTTATAGGGAGACTCGCAATATGAATCAGTCTTTCCTCACTACTCATGTCTAAAACTACATCCATGAAACCCTCACTAGATGCCTAAACTAGAAGATCTCAAATCGAACCTCACCTAAGCAAATAATGAAAACAGTTTCCAAAATACTTCAAAAACATCTCATAGATGGCGCTTTCAATCTTAAACTATAAAACGGAAAGACAGAGGTCACGGCTGCCGAAGGCAGTCGTGCATCATCCGCCGATTCCAGGCTCTTGAAGAGCCCATGCGAGACACGACCAGGAGGGTTCCAGTTTACCCGGGGACCCTCTAGGTGATGCTCTTCGGCCGGAGAGCGAAGCGGGGGCGTACGCCTACCTGCACTTCAAGCTCTCTTTCCCAAGTGGGTTGATGACATAGGTCGAAGCGACCGGAAAAAAAATTCTCAAAGACGAAGAAAAAAATCTGAACAATTAATTTATCCCACTCCTTAAAACTAAAAAAAATTATAAAGATACTAAATAATCCACCGTTAAAAATACTAACACACGAATGAATCAGTCTTTCCCCACTACTCATGTCTAAAACTATATCCGAGAAACACTCACTAGACGCCTACGCTTCCTAAACTATAAGATCTCAAATCTAACCCCGCCTAAGCAAATAATGAAAATATTTTCCAAAATACTTCAAAAACATCTCATAAATGGCGCTTTCAATCTTAAACGAAAAAAAAAAAATTCTAATTCTCAAAGACAGAGAAGAAATCAGTACAATTAATTTATCCCACTCATTAAAACTAAAAAAAAATTATAAAGATACTAAATAATCCACCGTTAAAAATACTAACACACGACTGAATCAGTCTTTCCCCACTACTCATGTCTAAAATTATATCAGAGAAACACTCACTGGATGCCTACGCTTCCTAAACTAAAAGATCTCAAATCTAACCCCGCCTAAACAAATAATAAAAACATTTTCCAAAATACTTCAAAAACATCTCATAGATGGCGCTACTAAAGAGAAAAAAAACTAAACTAATTTAAAACACTTTAAAAAATAAATTCTAAACTTATTTCACACCATCACAAAGTAGAGGAAAAGTGGGCGTCCGACCCCAGGTGGAGGGCGTAGGGCATGGTGCATGGTGCAGCACCTGCCCTCAGCCCTCCACCCGAAGTGCAGCACCTGCCCTCAGCTCCACCACTCGAAGTGCCACCACTCGACTATCGTTTTTAGATCACATTTCTCCAGGTTGAGCTAGCGGAGAATTCCGGGTCAACCGAGAGTTACAGCTTAACTCGCCAGTTGAGGTTGACGGTGAGTTAGCAGGTTAGTGCATTAAAGTTCAGCTTTTTTATTTGTGGTTGTTGTGGTTACACTGGCCCATTGGCTGTTTTATAAGAAGGGTAAAGGGGCGTAATTTTCTCTCCTAGACCTTTGAAATTTTAGGTATTTTTCCCACTTTGTAAAAAAAAAAAACACTATAAAATCGGGCGAAATGATATCTGTCAATGGAAGCTCTTCCATGCTGTCTCTCTGGAACAATCCAATGGATTGGTCACTATAATGCATGTCTTTTATAACGCCAAATTTACGCCTCAAAAGTCAAGGAGTATATTTATGTCCTAAAAAACTAACAATATCTCTGGTGTTAAATTTTTTTTATTATAGCTAGATTAAAGCTTCTGGATCCTTCCCCTATACATATTTTTGAGATAGGGCCCTCGAAGAAAATTTTATAATTCTAAATGTACTACGATTTATACCTTTTTCGATTTTTTTTACATGGAGCTTCTGAACCATTAGGGGACTTATATATTCCACTGTGAGATGCATTTGCTTCGCATAAGATGCGTGTGCACCTCTACTAACACTGCGAGATAATTTTGTTGCATGCTTTGACCCATGTGAATAATGGCGCCCTTCATTGTTTGCAAATAGATGATGTGCGCCCCTGCTTACTGAAAGGTTAGACAGGCCTGGTCTAAAGTATCACTCCCAAAAAACAAAATTCGAAAATCTTTATTATTTGATGAGATATTTTATGGAAACCGGGGAACTTTAATGCCATTGGTTTAACAGGGGAATATAGAATTTGAGTGATCTGCCACCTTAATAAGCAGAACTGCCGCATTTGGGGAAAGGAAAATCCGCATGCAGCCGTACCTTCATCTCTGCATCCACCAAAAGTCATGGTTCCGGCCGCCATTTCTTCCAGAGGACTTATTGGGCCCTTTTTTGGACACCAAATGATTACTTCAGCAAAATATCTGGACATCTTCCATGAATTTGTAGCCATTCAAAATGCTTTGGAGGATGGTAGGAATAGCTCGCGGTTTATGCAAGACAGTGCCCAGCCACATCGAACGGCTGCAGTGTTAGATTTTCTCAACGAACATTTTGGTAATCTTATCATTGCCCTTGACTATGAAAAGCATATGCAAAGTAGCATGGATTGGCCTCCCTATTCAACAGATTTGACGTCATGCGATTTTTTTTCTTTGGGGGTACTTGAAAGACCAAGTGTATCGTCACAATCCACAAACTGTAAATGAAGTGGAACAATACATCTCTGCTGTTTGTCAGAACATTCCAACTCGAGGCTAACGAAAAAGACAGGCTACCGCGGTGCGTTCCACTTATCTTTTTTTACAGACCGCTAGAGTGACGTGATACTCTTTTCGTACACCTGCATTGGTGGATTCGAGCCTCACGTGATTCCCGCGGTCTGTAAAAAAAGATACGCGTAAAGCACCGCGGTAGCCTTTCTTTTTCGCTAGCCTCGATTCAAACTGAAATGTTTTCACAAGTATCTGCGACTTTTCTCCTCAGACTGTGCCACGTTGTTGCTACAAACAGTGTTTATTTTGAAAACATTGTTTTATAGTTTTTCCTTTTCAACAGCGCCATCTGTTGACTGTGATATATTTGTTTCATAAATATTTGTACTGTAACTGCAACTAAGATATGTACTTAAACTTGCACTACTAACACATAACTGTAACCCATTAACTGATTGAATGTTGTTATGTCGGGTGAAGACGGATGCTCGCTCTCACGAGCCGGATATTCAATGTGGTTAATAAATTATCAATATAATTAATCAAGTGTTTATTTAAAGTAAATCATAATGATTACGATACAACGGACACATCACCATAAATAACGATGAACAAAACATGGTGTCAGTGAAATAATAAATCCGATTACAACGGATTGTCGAACCCATATTTTGCAGCCTGCTCAGTAGAAATGAACTTTAGTGTTCACTAGTAAAAACTTTTGTGTGTTTAACTATTTAATTCGTACTAACGGAAATGGAGACCTTCAGACCACCTGGTGTTATGGTAATTAATGGAAATTTGAAAGAGAACTGGTTGAAATGGAAGCAGAAATTTAATAATTTTCTGTTAGCATCGGAAAAGAATGAGAAATTGGAACCGATTAAAATCGCCATACTGCTGAACCTCATTGGAGATGGAGAGAACATTTACAGCACTTTTACGTTTGAGGGCGATGAAACAGCAAGGACACTTGACATGGTTATTTAGCAATTTGACGGCTATTGTTTGCCCCAAAGCAATGAAGTCTTTGAAAGGTTTAAGTTTTTTCATGCTCGAAGAAAGAAGGTCAGAATATAGACTCATACGTAACTGAATTAAAAACACTGGCAGCATCGTGCAACTTCGGGGACCAGGAAACAAGCCTCATCCGCGACAGAATTGTTCTAGGTGTAAACGACCCTGGTTTACAAGAAAGACTTTTAAGAGAACCAAAACTAACATTGCAGAAAGCTATGGATAACGTCCGTGCTTGTGAAATTAGCAGAAGACAAGTGGAAACCATTGATGAATCTGTGAATGCTATTGACGCGATAAATAAACATCCGATTAGAAGATCCAATACTGTGAATAATGTTGCTTCGGAAATATCGGCATGTCTTCCTGAAATTCGAAATTCAGTCGGGTCGGGCTGAAGTAATTAAGTTTTTGTACCAGCCGGGCTCGGGCCGAACTATTAGTTCCCATATCGGGATGGGCTCGGGCTTTTAGCTTTAATACCGGGCTTTTATAATCTTAGCTTTTATTCTTTTTACCTTTTATACCGATCAGGGCTCGATCCGGGATTTTAGCTTTACTCGTATATCGATCTGGGCCAGTATTTAGTTTTTTACGGGCCGGATCTGGCCAGCATTTTCTTTGTCGGGCCGTGGCAGAACTTTTAGCTTTTGTACCGGGCCGGGCCAATAATCTGTTTTCATGGGCCGGGCTGGGCTCGGGCCGAATTTTCAGATTTTATACGGGGCCGGGTTGGGCCAATCACTTGTTTTACACGGGCCGGTCTTGGGCCGAAATTTTAGCTTTTTTATTGGGCCGGGTTCGGGCCTAATTTTTAACTTTTATACCGTGCCGGGCCAATAATTTTTTGTACGGATCGGGCCGGGCCTGTAAATTCCGGCAGAAATTGCAGATCTCTGGATGCCTATTGAATTAATGAAGGTAGGTTGTGAAAACTTACGATATCGAACGAGAAAATGGCGGAATGTCGGAACTGATATTGTCGATATTGATATCTGAAACGTTGTTACTGAATAAATTAAGATAAAATAATAAGATTTAATTAGGTAAGTTTAGTTTATACTTTAATGAATTATAGTAAATAAAGTTATTTTATATATGTAGATATTGTTGAATGTATGTACTTATTATAAATGAGTAAATGGAGTTATTGCATGACCTGATAACATGTTGATAAGGTCAAGAGGTGTTGAGATATGCTAATGAATAGCAATTTTACTCATCAATATTTAATAAAAAGTCGTTTACCCCTACCCCTTGTCATTCCCGCAAATATAACAAACAGTTAAAGATGAGTTAGTTCCATTTTCTACCGCCAGAGGGCGTGCTTATGGCACCGTATAGCAGGCTTGCGCTGAAAGTCTTTCAGTTCCACTTTCCACCAGTTGAATGAATCAATTTCTGTTGAAATCGAGACCATAGAACCCGAGAAAATAAATCCTTCCCTGGAGATCAATATTCATAAATGAATGGCTGAAAAAATTATAACGAAATTTATTTAGTACTAGGGAGATCAGTCGTGCCTACAATTCTTTCAGCTACCAATCACAACTACCCTCCAATGCAGGCCCGTAACTACCGCCGGGGCACTGCCCAGGGGCCCCCAAGCCCAAGGGGCCCCAAACTGATGGCTCCAAATTATTGTATTTTAATATCTAATCTAACTTCCTATAAAATACCTAGCACCTAACTAAAAGTTAATAATAAAAAAAAATACATCAAAGTGCTTGAGTAAATGTTTGTGCGTGCCCGTTCATATACTCCATACGCTTCGCATTCAAAAGCAGCTCTAGAGCAGACAGCAGAGTGTCGAGTCGAATGTGCCATGTCGCGCCAGGTGCCTGCCGAGTGATGAGTCAAGTGCAGGCTGGGACGTGCAGTGTGCTAGTGCTATTCATGATGATTCATTTGTTTGCTAACAGCTCATCAATATACACTACGATGCCTTTCTTAGTTTAATAGAAAATCAAGATAAGAAACGTAGGCTGGTAACAGGTGTGTCTAATACAACCTGGCGGACCATTTCCCAAGGATATTAATCAACAAGGCCGATCTTTTTCAAGTAACTATTATAGTACTAACACAAAGTCAGGGCTGAAGCTTAAATTAAGTTGGTTATGTTACTCAAAAAAGTTAGATTGTGTCTACTGCCTGCCATGTTGGTTGTTCCCTCAGTTCCAATCGGAAGCACTTGAATATAACAACCGTGTATTACCGTTTTCAACAACCGGAGTTCGGGACTGGGAGCATATTTCAGAACGTATTTCAGTTCATAAAGCATCCAAAAGCCACACACACTCTTGTGTAGTTTATGAGCAGTGCTGGAAACATGGTACTTTAAGAAGACGTTTTCGACAAAAATTGGGAGAATGAAAGAAGCTTCTGGCGAAAGGTTCTTGAAAGAATCCTAAATGTGACCGTAACACTTGCACACTCAGGACATTGCTAAAGTTGATCAGTTAAATGAAGTTTACAGGTATGTCAAAATAGTTAATGATGAAGAAAGGACACCTATTGATATCAAAATACGTGAAAGTTTTCTATCCTTTAGAGAAGTAAAAGATCAGTCTGCCCAAGGTCTTGCAGAAGAAATACTTACTTCATTGGAAGATAAAAACTTGCATTTGACCAAATGTCGAGGACGGGGCTGCAGACATGAGTGGGTCATACAGTGGAGTGCAGCAGCGTATTAAAGAAAAAGCCTCACACGCATACTTTGTGCACTGCACTGCACATAACCTTAATTTAGTATTAAAGAATGCTGTGGTAGGAAACCGAGTGGTCTGACAGTTTTTTTAAACCATTCAAAGTGTGTATTGCTTTTTTGGTTATAGTATTTTGCGCTGGCAAGACTTGAAGTCAGTGTACGACATTGAGGCTCAGACTCATTCACTGAATTCGAAAGTAACACTAAAAACTCTTAATCCAACTCGCTGGGCTGGTAGGCATGAGGCAGTGTATGAACTGAAGTATAGGTTTTGTGACGTGTTGAAAAGCCTTACCCGCATAACTTTGACTTTCAGGAAAATCAAAGAAAGAAATGAAGCACAGCAGCTAAAGAACAAACTTGAAAGTTTTGATTTTGTATTGCTTTTGATTGTGCAGCGTGAAGTTTTAGAGTCTCTCAACCTCGTATCAAAATCCTTACAATCTAAAACCATGGACCTGTTGTATTCATATGAGTTATTGGGTAACTTATTGTTAAGGATAACCGAAATACTGTAAAGTTTGAAGAACTTGTTTCTGAAGCATCAGATGTTTGTAGTCGATGGGGAATAAACAAAGAATTTCGCCAGAACAGACTAAGGAAAGTGAAAAAACTCTTTGATGAGTTGAGTGAAGACGAGAGATTAATAGACCCAAAATCTTGTTTCCGAGTCACTGTGTTCTATCCAATGGTAGACACACTTTGTACTCAACTTGATCACCGTTTTGAAGGGATGAAAGCTGTTTTTGACACTTATCAAGTAATACAACCTGATTTTTTAGCAAATGCAAGTGAAAGTGATATTCACAAAAAAGCTGTTGATTTCGTTAATAAGTTTCTAAATGATGTGAGTCTAGCCTTTCCTTCACAATTATGTTCACTGAAAAATTCGTTTCAAAACAAACTGCAAAAAATGAAAAGTATTAAGTAATTTGCTAATTATATAACAGTCGACCACAGTTCGCTTTCATCAAGCTATTCAGATGTTTGCACAGCGTGCATCATGTATTTGATTGTTCCTGTGACAGTATCTAAGGCTGAACGATCCTTTTCTAAGTTTAAATTGATCAAAAATTACTTGAGAAGTACAATGGCTGAAGAAAGACTCAGCAAGTTAGCTTTGCTTTCAATTGAGAATGATCGAGCTCAACAAATCAACTTTGACAAAGTATTTGATAAATTCGCTTCTTTGAAAGTTAGGGAACAAATGTTTTAGAAATAATCAAATATAGCCAATCTTTAATCTTTTCAATCTACACTACTTTCCATGCATCAGTTACTGACTCCTTGTCTTTTAAGCAAAGTATACATTTTAACAAACTTAATTTACATCTATTGTAACTATATCTTTAATCTTCCTTAAACTTTTATTTAGAAAAGTCATATTTTAAATTAACCATTAAAAGTTTTCCGCTAGTTTAAACTAGTTCTAAATATGACGAACTAAAATGTAAGTAATTTTTTTTATTGTTATTCCCATTCATTTGAATAAAAACTAGTCGGATGTGCCAATCCCAAAACTTTCTTCTATCTCATACATGTTAATTCTTCAAAATTCGCTATCACATAACCAATAAAATCAAACAGTAGACCCGTGCGAAGATTTCGCACTGCAATCGAATAGTTTTTACCAATATCCAATATTTATTAGATGCAGGTTTAAACTTCTAAAGAAAAATTAAGGATTGCAAATATCGGCAAACAACATTAGTACAGCCAGAATATTATCTCATTTTTTCCACCAAAGTGACACTAAAAACTGATTGAAGATAGTAAAGACAAAAAGGAATATATATCAATCGTATTTTAACTGCATTAGAAGATGACATCATCTATTCTGAAAAAAAAAAACATGGGATAAAGAAAAATAAATTTAGCATTTGAATTTCAGTTTTGCTTTTTAATCATAAATATAAAATAAACCCGTGCAGCTACAATATTCCACTTTATCTTTATTGGACTATTTATTTTTTATCATCATTTTTGAGAACGGTATAATCCGGAATATTATTCTTATGGCAACATTAATTTGAGGAAAACCTTTCATTTCATTCATGAAAACAATGCCGATTTAATTTTTAATTATCAGCAAATTTTATTCAAAAAACATGTTTAAGGAAAATGTAAGTGTATTATGTCAGAAGCCTGTTCAAAATCCTTTCATATGGTATCTCATTCGTTGTTCTGCGTTTCGTATTTTCTTAGAAAAAGGGATGTTAAAAGGAGAAATAATATATACGATATTTTTCGTCATTCTGTTGTACGTCAGCTGCTTGCGAATCGTCGGGATACCGGGATGCGATCAACTGATGTATATTAAACTACGAAAAGTCCTTCTGGTCTGTACCGACGGGAACAGATAGCCTCCCTATTCCTTGGTTTTACGATTGTAGCTAATTTTACGGGAAAACACGAAGCTAAAATGAGTGGAACCCAATTAAAGAAGATTCATTCCCAGTTCTCGTCAACATTGAATTTGAATGAGAATATCGCCAAATTAGTCCTCTAAGTCAAGTTGGCTCCATTTATGGCAACCTATTTTTGTCACCAAATTTGGCGATATTTCATCAACTGTCGCCAAGCTGGGCGAGAATTTCACGTTTGCTAATATAAATATATAGTGTTAAGCATATAAGAATAGGAACAATGGTTGCAACAATGAAAGAAAATTTGCCGAAACCATGTTAACTAAAACTCATAAATTAAACCCGTTTATGGATGAATTCTGCTGTCTTGTTTGAAAATGTCAGCCACCCTAAAATTTCAAACCGCTATATTTTAGCAATTTTTTAAGATAGAGGCAAAACAAAAATTGCTCCGGATCAAGGCCGAACATTTTACTAAAAAAACTTTTAGGATTCTTTTTGAATTTGAAATATTTCACAGCGCCCCCTTCTGGCTGAATGTCCCCAAATTCAAGTAGAACCTGCTGGCCATAGCCAAAAACATAGAAAAAAATTGGTTTAATTATCTGCATAACTTCATACACTTTTCGATGATACAATAGTGAAAATCGAACAAAAATCGCGATCGCAGCGCCCTCTTTCGTTGAAATATCCCCAAATTCAAGTAGGACCTGCTGGCCATAGCCAAAAATATAGAAAAAAATTTGGTTTAATTTGAAGCATAACTTCATACACTTTTCAATGATACAATGAGGACGGACAGACAGACATTTTTTAGAAACATGTTTTTCGGAATCTCTGACCCCTAAAACGTGTAAATCCGTCGAAAACCGGAAGTCGAAAAAAATTTCGATTACAATACTTTCTACTATTTTAGATAGAAGAAAGTAATTATGTACGTTTATGTTAGGCGTTTTCTGTACTATAGCTTCCTCATACCATTAAATTGTTTTCATTCCTGTTAGGCGCCGTCCATAAATGATGTCACGCTTGGAGGGGGGGGAGGGGCTTCATGAAATTGTGACAGTTTGTGACAAGAGGGAGGGAGGGGGTAAGAAGAAGTGTGACATCACACATTTTGATTTGAATAAAATCATTTAAAATCAGCAGACTAAATTTTGAAGTTATTTTAAAATTACCAGAATTTGAGGGTATTTTTCAATCGAGGCTAAAACAACTTTCATGTGATTTGTTTTTACTTATATTCCTTTCTTTAAAAAAAAAATCAATTGCTCCTTCATATTAATATTTTATTACTATTGTATATTAATTATATTTTTTGTTGTAAATCTTAATCTTATTTCATACAAAATAAGTGCACGAATCATTTTTATTGTTATGCTCACAAATGTCATTAAAACACGTAGTTAAAGTTTAAAAATAAAATTTGAAATATGATCTATAACGCAGTGCTTTGTTTCTGAACTGCAAGTATATGTTTATGTAATATAGTGTGACATGTGACAAGAGGGGGGGGGGTATGGTGAAGTGTGACACTTTGTGACAAAGGGGGGGGGAGGGGGTTAAAAATATTGAAAAAAAGTGTGACATCATTTATGGACAGCCCCTTATAGGCTTTTTCAGTAAAAAATGACTATAGTATTTCTGTATTTGTACTCAAAATTTAAACTTATTAAAAGTTACTGTTTTAAGTTTTTTTATGTTAACAAAACTGTAGCGAATATTTTACCATGTATTTTTAATGTGTGATTTTATAAATTTTTAATAAACATACACTCTTTTTAGAAATTGTACTTTTGAAAGTATTTTGCTTTTGTATTATTCACCTTATTCTTTTTACAACCATACGCACTGAATATTTAATTTACAAAACTTGTATCATAAAACTAATCCATTTAATAATTTCTTAATTGTATAAGCTAGATAAATACTTGAACATTTGGCTTACTGAACCTTTTGTAGCTAGTTTTGTTACCATTGCATGGACCAATAGATAAAAATAAATTTTTGTCGAATTGGAATAAACCCCCATACATATAAAAAGAAAGAAATATTGAGGGGCCTCACTATGAATTTTCGCCTCCAAGTTTATAATTACTGCCCTGCTCCAATGGTGTTTAACTTCCCATGGCCGATTTCTGACGTCATTTGAAACAAACCCGAGGCTAATGAAAAAGACAGGCTACCGCGGTGCATTCCACTTATCTTTTTTTACAGACAGCTAGAGTGACGTGATGCTCTTTTCGTACACCTTCATTGGTGCATTCGGGCCTATATCCCAAGTGTAGATAATTGGCCGTCAATAATCAACCCAACCACTCATTGGAGCATTCGAGCATCACGTGACTCAGGCGGTCTGTAAAAAAGATACGCGTAAAGCACCGCGGTAGCCTTTCTTTTTCGTTAGCCTCGAAACAAACCGAGGCTAACGAAAAAGACAGGCTACCGCGGTGCATTCCACTTCTCTTTTTTTACAGACCGCTAGAGTGACGTGATGCTCTTTTCGTACACCTACATTGGTGGATTCGAGCATCACGTGACTCCCACGGTCTGTAAAAAAAGATACGCGTAAAGCACCGCGGTAGCCTTTCTTTTTCGTTAGCCTCGAAACAAACGCTGCAAACCGTTAAAAAACGCATAAAAAATGAAATCAAAAAATCCAAATCGGGATAATTAATAACCTACCCTTCCCTTTTAAAATCACGATTTTTAATCTTAAAAGAATTATCAATTCTCTCCAAGCTAAAAAGAGGGGGAAAATGACGAATTTGGAGATAACTGAGGCCAAAATGGAAGCAATCAACGAACCAATCAAGCATTATGGAGGAGATTTCTTGGTGGCGAAGGAATAAAATCGCCAAAAATTCAAAAATCGCTGCACGGTTTTCGAATAAACTTTATTGAAAAGAGGACAAAATATAAATTTTGTACTATTAGGCTAAAAGATTGGAACCGGATTCCTGTTACTAATGTGGAAAAATCGCAACAAAACGTGAAAAATGCTAAAAATCGCATAAATTTAAAGAAATCTAATAAAAAAATCCAAAATTGGGCTTTGAGGTGCAAAACTACATACATAGACGTACCTCCTCACCAAATTTTGTAGCTCCGCGTGCAGCGATCTCTTCAAAACACAGCGGACAGACATACACTCACACACAAACTTCTTTCTTTATTATTACAGATTTACTGTCAATCTTGTACTATCACCTACTATCTGAATCTCTTCGCAGTTCTGAGATGCCATGATCGTGATTTTTTTTCAAGGTCTGAGATTTGAATGAGATTTCATGTTTGTGAGTAGAAGAGAAATAGGGGTTCTGGGTCAGAAGGGGGTGGAGGGTGGC
The DNA here is from genome assembly GCA_963931845.1 of Maratus michaelseni. Taxonomy (NCBI): domain Eukaryota; kingdom Metazoa; phylum Arthropoda; class Arachnida; order Araneae; family Salticidae; genus Maratus; species Maratus michaelseni. Next base: position 345,450,247 of record OZ007586.1, read on the forward strand.
ATAATTTCCGTCTCCACCGCTGATCGACGATTGGGATTTTTGCGCTTTCTAATTATTTGTAAAAGCATGCGCTTCTTAAGTCATTTCCGGTATTTTGGAGGATTACGAAGATATAAGAAGATATAATATAAGAAATTAATATATATTATTAGATTATATAGAAATATTAGATTATATAGAGATTAGATTATATAGAAATTAATTAGATTATATTATATAATATTTATTATATTACAGTTATAAATTAATTAGATTATATAGAAATTAATAGATATTATATAAGAAACCAAGTTCAACCGGAAATGATTTAAGAAGCATTCTGTTTAACAACTAATCAGAAAGCATGGTAATCGCAATCGTCTATCCGCGGTGGACAGGAAAATTATGCTGGAGGGCGTGGCCTAAAGGTGATGGATATGTAATAGATAATGAGAAAGTGAATGAAGATGAAAGCGGCGAGATCGTAGGAAAAAGGTATATGTTGCATCTTAAGGTTCGTGGTAGTGTAAGAACTCATGCCGGTAGGCAGTTGAAAACATAAACAACATTTATTCAGATCTGAACAACTTCGTTACATCGCGGCTAGTGCAAGACTGGCGACCGACCGACGATCTGCCGATCACATAAGCGCACCGCAGTGGCGCCATCTGTTGTGGACAAGATCGAGTATTACACTCATAACATTCCCCCCCCCCCCTTCTTAAAGAACATACAAAATGTCAGAGTCTTTTACATAGGGATAGTTCAAAGCAAAACAGTCTATCACAGAAAACAGTTCAACACTAACGAACAGTTTGTCAGGTTCAAGGCAAAACAGTCTAAAACTGTAGACGTGCTGGTTTCACTTTAATACGTTCTGAACGCCTAAGCAATGGAGTACTTACATCAGGGGTGAACACTTGTGGTGATAGAACTGGGGGGTTTGCAGGTGACTTGTACACTATATTTGGAGAACTTACTTCTAAGGGGAGCACAGGGGGTTCGGGAGTGCTTGTGGGAACCTGCATATCAGCAGATTCTGTTTGTGGAGCTGTAGGAGCTGGTAAGTCAGGTGGAGTACGAACATCAGCAGGCAGATCTTCCTGCCTGAGCCTCAGCTGGTCGATGTGACGTGTCCAATTTCCCAAAGGGGTTGAGACTTCCCACATAACTTTTCCCACAGGCCGTAAAACATTGCCCGCAACCCATGGTGGGCCACGACCAAACGAACGCACCCAAACTGGAGTGCCTTTTGTATATTTCTCTGAGCTGATCTCTTCTTCCTCATGCGTTTGGCTCACAGGATCTCTAATCAGGTCCAGCCGTGTCCGGAGAGGACGGCCAAACATAGCCACAGCTGGAGATATACCTGTAGCTGCTGGTGGTGTATTTCGATGATTGAGGAGGAACCGAGACAGCCTATCTGCAAGAGTCCCTCCAGTCATTTTCTTCAGGGCTGATTTCACTGTTCGCACCGCTCGCTCCGCTAGACCATTCGAACGTGGATGGTACGGTGGCGTTTTAACCTCGGCAATGCCATTGCGAGATAAGAAATTCTTAAATTCTTCACTTTTGAATCCAGGGCCATTGTCGCTGACCACGCTTTTGGGGAGGCCGAAACGAGAAAATAGGCTATGTAATACCATTATGGTTACACTAGCAGATATACTAGGTACTTGCGCAACTTCTAGCCATTTTGTCTTGGCATCTACAATTATAAGAAGCATGTGGCCTTCCACTGGACCTGCATGGTCGATATGGATCCGTTCCCATGCTTGCTCTGGCATAGGCCAAGGAACATACTTTGTCGGAGGTGCTGAAGCATTTTGTTGACATGCAACACAACCTTTTACTTTAGCTTCCAGATCAGTATCTAACCCTGGCCACCAAACGTAGGAACGAGCATGTGCTTTTATGGCCGTTATGCCTTGGTGAGATGAATGGAACTCGTCTAGGATGAATTTTCTAAATTTTTCAGGGATGAGCACTCGTGAGCCTCTAAAAATTATATCTTCTTCCAAAGATAATTCATCCTTTACTCTGAGGAAGGGATACAAATTCTGCTCTATTTTCTTAGGGAAACCTTTCAAGATGTAAGATTTTAGCTTTCTTAGATCAGGACATTTGTCAATTTCAGTGGCAATCAGATGCCTTGTCACAGGAGTGTCGTCCAGCTGAGTCAATAACAGCACCGACTCTGATGGAACTGGTGGATCAGCATACTTGGTATTCAGGGGCAGTCTACTGCAAGCATCTGGATTAGCATGCAAACTTCCCTTTCTGTACTTGATCATGTACGAATATGCTGCAAGGGTCAGAGCCCAACGCTGGATTCGCGCAGCAGCTACCACTGGGACCGGCTTGTCTGCAGAAAGAAGGTTCACTAAGGGACGATGATCAGTGAGCAATGTGAATGTTCGTCCCAACAGATATTTGCGAAATTTGGTAATACCGAAAACCAAAGATAATGCCTCTTTCTCTATATGGCTGTAGTTTTTCTCAGCTTCGGTTAAGGAACGGGAAGCAAAAGCTATTGGACGATCGCCATCGTCAGTTTCGTGGGATAAAACGGCTCTAAGCCCATAAGAACTTGCATCACAGGCCAACACAACCTCTTTCCCGTTATCAAAGTGTATCAGCAGCGATGAGTTCTGAAGTACCTCTTTCACTTTCGAAAATGCTTCCCTCTGCTGTGTCTCCCATCTCCATTTAGATTTGGCTTTCAACAACTCATATAATGGAGCTAACAGGGTGGCCATGTTTGGTAAAAACTTACCATAATATGTAATCAGTCCAATGAAGGAACGTAGCTCATCAACATTCTTGGGATCACGTGCTTTGATCACAGCATCCACTTTAGACTCCAGTGGATGAAGTCCTTCCCTGTCAATCCGATGACCAAGGTATTCGACCGAAGACTTCAGAAATTCACATTTATCAGAGTTCAGCTTCCTGTAAGCGTGTTAGAACAGCCGTCAAGTTCTGTAGATGTTCAGCTTCATCCTTTCCAAAAACCAGAACGTCATCAAGATAGCAAGTAGCCTTCAGGCCATGTAGAATTTTGTCAATTTCTCTCTGGAACATAGCTGGAGCTGAGGCTACTCCGAACGGTACTCTAGTGTAGCGGAAAAGTCCTTTATGGGTATTAACCACGACTAAATCTTTGGAATCTTCGTCTAGCTGCAACTGGCAGTAGGCATCACGAAGGTCCAGTTTAGAGAAAACAACTCCGCCAGAAAGCTGGGCAAATAAATCTTCGATGTTCGGCAGTGGATATTGTTCCAATTCAGTCACCTTGTTGGTTGTTAATTTAAAGTCTCCGCATATTCTGATGCGTCCGTCACGCTTCAACACAGGCACAATTGGCGCTGCAGACTCAGCGGTCTTAACTGGCTCAAGAATGCCTTCTTTAGCGAGGCGAACTAACTCCTGATCAACCTTGTCTAAAAGAGCATAAGGGATTGGACGTGCCTTGAAAAATTTAGGTGTTGCAGAATCTTTCTTTAACAAATGCACTTTGACGTCCTTCACAATACCTAATTCTGGTGAAAATAAATCTTTCTAAAAGGTTATGTAACATCAGTTCAGGAGTTGGCACATTGTTTGTGGCATAAGACTGGTTCGGGTTTTTTAAAATATTCATCAACTGCAATGGATAAATCCAGTTGCGGCCTGCTAAATTAATGTTTCCTTGCCCAACAATCATCAAAGGTAATAAGCAAGACTTAGATTCATAGGACACATTAACGTGTGTCATTCCTATCACTTCAATAGGATGCTCTGTATAAGAATTTAACTTAACTGCAGTTGGCTTCAAAGGAGGAAAATATTCTTCTACGCTATTAAATATACTTAATGGCATAAAGGAAAAAGGGGCACCTGAATCCACTTCAAAAACGAATGGCTTGCCCTGGAGTAAGCATTCAACTTTAGCAGGTGGCAAGGCTTCTCCCATCCCTGATATGTTGAATAGCGTGTAGACTGGTGGCACCTTATTTTCTGCTTTCTCCGCCTGCAACTTATGCACCCGAGCTCCCTGGTTTCTTTTCTTAGATCGGCACACTCTAGCGATGTGCCCGGTTTTTTTACAAGCATGGCAAGTAGCATGTCTAAAACGGCATTCGTTCGCCACGTGACTACCTCCACATCGATTGCATTTTTCAGCATTCTGGCTTGTCACATAAGGATCTGGTCTTTTCTCTGCATTACTATTCCTGGATTGAATTCTATTTACCTCCGAGCCGAAATCGGTCATACGCAGATTTATTGTATCCCTGGCTGCCGTCTCCATCGTCACCGCGATCTCTGTGGCCCTCGTTAGGGTTAGCATGCTTTCCGCCAGTAGTTTTCGCTGGATTCCTTCACCTTCAATCCCGCAGACGATTCGATCCCGTAACATTTCATCGAGCGATGCGCCGTAATTGCAATGCTTTGCCAAGCTACGTAGTTCTGCGATGAATTTAGTGACTGATTCGCCGGCGTGTCGAACTCTGCTATTAAACTTGTACCTTTCTACAATCACAGAAGGTGCCGGATCGAAGTGTGAATTTAGCACCAGAATTATTTCTTGAAGCGTCTTTGTAGTCGGCGCCGCTGGTGACAGGAGATTGCGGATCAAAGCATACGTAGTTGGGCCGACGATCGTCAGGAAAATAGCTCTTTTGCGATCATCATTCACAATCCCATTTGCGATGAAAAACTGTTCAACCCGTTCGGTATACAAAGTCCATGATTCAGTAGTAGAATCGAACTCTTTAATTTGGCCAAAAGAGCCCATCTTAAGCTATTTTCTACAGCTTACTGCAAGGAGCAAGAGCACGCACGCACTGGCGCTTTAGGCTTCGTTCGGCGAGCGCTACCGGCAACTGGTAACTCCACGACCGCGTGTTAGGCTTAGCGCAGCGCGGCTTAAGATCGGCAGTGTAGATTCGCCGAAAAAAAGAAAAAAACTTCTTCTAACATCACCATCCCATTCTCGTCGTCAACTGTTGCGTCTTAAGGTTCGTGGTAGTGTAAGAACTCATGCCGGTAGGCAGCTGAAAACATAAACAACATTTATTCAGATCTGAACAACCTCGTTACATCGCGGCTAGTGCAAGACTGGCGACCGACCGACGATCTGCCGATCACATAAGCGCACCGCAGTGGCGCCATCTGTTGTGGACAAGATCGAGTATTACACTCATAACAGTATACTTACGGACAGTGTCGCAGAGACTACCTTCTACTCTGGAATCCTCTGAGCAACTGAACGGGGTTTACGATATGCACGGGTGATGTCATCATCGTCCTAGAGGGCACTGTGAATGGTCGAGACGAATGCTGCTTTCTAATAGGTTGTTTCCATTTCACCTGAGGGGATGGTAGTACCGTTCCTCCTGAAGGGGTTCGATGACGTCATGTTCTAGAACACTCTGTCGACTTAGGACTTACGACGCATGCACGGAGAGAGAGGTATGATGCAATCACAAACACAGTGATGCAATTCAAGTTTTAAAAACGAAATGTTGAATTTTACGTTTAACAAATTAATTTTTTTTTAAATATGAAGTCGACCGATGAACACGGGTGATGGCATCATCATTATCCTAGGGGGCGCTACGATCGGCGCTCTGATTGGTCGAGAGCTTTTCCCCTGAAGGGATGACAGTACCACGTTGCTGCGAGCGGGATGCAAAGATTTAGCACGTGTCATCCAGACTTAGTGCTGCTCATGTAGATCATGAAGACTTTTTAATTAATTAATTAATTAAGTATTTTTTTGTCAACTATTTTGAAAATGATTTTCAAATATCATGCAATGAAGAAATAGATTACTGTAAGGATCCTAATTTAAGTGTTGAACAAGTTTTATAGAATCAAAAGTTTTGGAAATTAAGAAAACTTTAATTTTTAATGACATTAATTTTTGAATGCACAAGTTTTTGATGAATTAAGTGAAATAGTTACATAAAATTTTGAGAACTTACGACGCATGTGCGAGTTTTGCATGAGTTTCACGAGGGATGTTGCAATCCCAGCACTAGCATTTAAGTAATTATTTTAGTTAAAGGATTGTTACGTGGAAGTTGCATCATTTATCGAAATGACTTCGACGGACGAAGTTATAAGTGTTGTGTGCTTATACATCGCGGCGTGTGTTATTTTTTTCATTAATTTATATTTTAACCGGAAGTGAAAAGTTCGCATTTGATTTTATATTGAAATTAAATGATACAGGAAATTTATCTTTTTCACCATAACTATGCTTTCCCATTCTCATCAGTGTTGTCATGGAGGAAACATACAAAAACCCAGCTGTGGTTGGAAGTTTTGGCGGTGTGGATGCATTACATCGTGCTGTTCGTGGCAAAGTATCCAAGAAAACCATACAAAAATGGTTACCTACCTTAATTCCTACACACTGCACAAACCGGTGCGAAGAAAATTCCCAACAAATCGTGTGATCGTGTATTCGATCGATCAGCAATGGCAAGCTGATTTGGTTGATTTAAACAGTTTGAAAAAACATAATGATGGATTTCGTTACATTTTAACATGTATAGATATTTTATCAAAATATGCATGGGCGACCCCATTGAAAACGAAACGTGGGGAAGATATCATGAATGCCTTCCAACCTATTTTTTCTACAAGAAAACCCAAGTCTTTGCAAACAGATGCTGGTAAGGAATTTCAGAACAGTCGCTTTCAAAGTTATTTGAAGCAAGAAGGAGTTCGTTTTTTACAAAGAATAATAATAAAAAGCTTCCGTGGTGGAACGATTTAACCGCACCTTAAAAACTAGAATGTGGAAATATTTCATGCATCATCACACTTACAAGTTTATTGATGTGTTAGATTCGCTTATGCACAGTTATAATCATACATACCATTCGAGTATTAAGAGAACCCCTGCGGAAGTTACAGCAGAGAACGAAGGTGATGTTTCGTTTACTCTCTATGGAGATATGCAGAATGCAGAAAGAAAGCCCTGCTTATTTAAAACAGGAGACATCGTTCGTGTTTCAAAACAAAAACTGACTTTTGAAAAAGGATATGAAACAAATTGGACAGAAGAACTGTTTGTGGTGACTGAATGCGTGTCAAAAAAAACCCTCCTGTATATCGAATTAAAGATTTGGACGAACCCATCTAAGGGACGTTTTATGCTCAAGAATTGTAAAGAGTACAACCGAAAGAGGATTATTCTATCGAAAGGGTTTTAGAAAAGCGAATGCGAAAAGGACATGCGGAATACAAAGTGAAATTTAAAGGTTATCCGAATAAATTTAACCAATGGATTCCCTCCTCTAATTTATTTTCATTATAAAAACTTTTATAGTTGATTCGACAACATCATTTCGAATCATGTCTTTCTACGTGACACTACCTTCAGATAGTTCGTTGAATTTTTACCCTGAGAATAAAATTTCTCCCTTTATAACGAAATTATCCACTCCTATAGACTTAAAAGGTGAGTGGGAAGTAGGTTTAACAGAACTAATTTACCCACATATGTGGAATAATATAAACGAATATTCTAATAGTTATGAATATGTGATAGAAGAGAATATAGAATGGAAGATCGGAAGACCGAGAAACGGTGCGGAATTTGAAATAGGTGCACAAGAAGTTAAAAAAGTTACAATCCCTGTCGATAATTACGAAACACCCAACGATATTATTAAAGTGTTAAACTATCAAAAATTTTATGATAAAATTTCGTTGAACTATAACAAAAATACTAAAAAAGTGAGAGTTAATCTAAGAAAAAATGCACGAATTTACTTCGGTTCAGGTTTAGCAGAGAGTTTAGGAATTCTACCTGGTGATGTATGCGAACCCTTTGCAGTTCAGTCTGCATCATTCGACAGTCCCTATATAGCAGATCCGCATGCAGATTTTAAATTGCTATATATTTATAGCGATCTTGTAGAACCGCAGATCGTAGGGGATACGGTAGCCCCACTTCTTCGTGTGATTCCCGTTAAAGGACAAGATGGTGAAATGATACACGAAATGTTTGATAGACCTCATTACATTCCAGTGTCTCGAAAAAAATTTGGGACGATCGAAACCGTTATAAGAACCCACACAGGTCGATTAATGTCATTCAAACGTGGGAAGTTGATCGTGAAACTTCATTTTCGTCAAAAGTACCTCTCGTGATGTTTGTTCCTTACAAGTGTTGTACAAAATCTTTCGAAGATTATTATACCCACCAGTCAGGTAGTGGGTTAAACTATTATCAAGGATCCACTTTACAAAAAGGATATGGAATAGGCGGACTGTTTTGTGCTGCGGTTCCCCTTTTGAAATCGGGAGCGAAAGCCGTTGGCAAACAATTATTGTCTGCAGGAGTGGATGTTATAAATGATGTGTCACGTGGTGAAAATGTGAAATTGGCCGCTCAACGTAGGTTGAAAGAAGCCGGCAAACACTTAACAGACAAAGCTGCCACCAAGATGAAGACGATGATTGGTTCGGGCCAACGCAATAAAAAGAGGAAGCGTTCGACTAAAGCCGTCATTCGACAAAAAGCAAGGAAAGTGGAAGCACGTGATATTTTTGCTTAAAGATGGCTGGACTGATTCATAAAGATTCTGCTGCCTGTGCCAAATCCGAATTAGATTTATTTTTGATCCCACCTACACAAACAGCTATTGAAAAAGGTATTTTTGTTGAATACCATCCCCTTACCAATATACAAGATGGTGTACCTGTGGAATTTATGATTTCTGGCAACAGCAAAGAATATATTGATTTAGCTACATTCCGTCTATATGTGAAAGTAAAAATTACTAAAGCCGATGGATCCTCTCTCACAGAAAGCGATAAAACTGCTCCTATCAATTCATTTTTACACTCTTTGTTTTCCCAAGCCGACGTGAGTGTTAATGGCAGAACGATATCCTCTTCAAGCAACACTTACCCATTCCATGCCTAATTCGAATCGCTAGCGAATTACGGAGAAGATGCCAAGAAAAGTTTACTGAGTTGTGAATGTTTTTACAAAGACGAAAAATTGACCACTGCGGATCCTACCTCTGATGATAACCCTGGATTGCGTAAACGATATGAACTGACTAAAAATAGTAAGACTTTGGATATGATTGGTCCTCTGCATTGCGATATTTTTCAACAAAACAGATTATTACTGAACATGGTGGATTTGAAAATTAAACTGATTCGCAGCAAGCCTGAATTTTGTTTAATGGCTGAAAAACCTGCAGATGCTTCCCAACCAAGACCTGATTTTAAAGTGATTTTAAAACAAGCTTCTCTTTTTATTCGCAAAGTCAAAGTCAGCCCTGGCGTGATATTAGGACATGCTAAAGCATTAGAAAAAACTTCAGCTAAATATCCAATCGACCGTGTGTTATGCAAAACTTATTCCATTCCCATCGGAAGCCGTTCCTTTTTACAAGACAATGTGTTTTCGGGACCTATGCCGAAGCGTATTCTTATTGGATTATTAAAAAATGCTGCTTTACTGTGAATACTTCGGTACAATTTATTCCATAATATAGATGCAAAGATTGAAAAATATGAAGCACATGGTCTCAGGTTAGGCCTATTTAAAACCACGTGGAATGACGGACATGATCGTGTAAAATCTGTATTACTAAAGTACCGAAAATACCGCTAACTCAGGCACAGAGTTCGCTATCATCATCCTCATAGGTGACAGTTTACTTGCGAAGATACCCTCATCAAAATAGAGTAAAATAAGTTACCTTACCTAAGGCTCCTATATACCGGGCTGACTCACGCCTCCATTTAATTGCCCAAGCGGACGCCTGACTTGGCGTCTTATCGCGTAGATGGCGAGTGAATTTAGTTACTTAATCATATGCAAAAATATAAGAATAAATAGCTAACATATTTAATAGCGCCATACTAAGGAGATATACATTACAGGTATATCTCCTTAGTATGGCGTCCTCCGTATCCTCCGTATGTTTTAATGGTCCTCCGTTAATAGAGGTCCTCCGTATGTTTTAATGTATAGACTATTCGTCTATACATTAAAAAGTAAAAAACATGTAATTATGCTTTTGTATAATAATATATTAAAATTAAAAATTCATTTTCATCAATTAATATTTATTGCTTTCCTTTGCATGAATAATTAAGAATGACAATATAAATTTAACTAATTCTAAATTTGATTTAATATGAAAATATATATTCACATGCATTGGACTCTTATAATTTTATTACTTTCAGTATGAAGTTAAGTTGTGATATAATTTGTTATTAATAAAATAGTCTTAAAATGCTGATATTAAGAAATAAATTCCGTATGTTAGATATTCAGTTTTTACAATTTAATCGCACGTAAAATAATCCTTATTAAAAAATAATAATGATGATGAATAATCAGAACCTTCCGCGTTTCGAATAATTTCTTGTTTTCTTTTAATGTTATCTCAATCTTCCCCCCCCCCCCCCCACCCACATCCCTACAGTTCAAAAATTTCAACCAACCCAGTACGTAAAAGTTTAAAATTTGTAAAACTTATTTTTTTTTGTCTACTCATTTATTACTTTATTGCAACAATAAATAACCAATTATTTAAATTCCCCCTTTTCGAAATTACCGATCTCACCTCCTCCCCTCTGTTTTTAAATCCAAAGACACTTTCTGACATATTTTTGAATTCATTTTTGTTCAAACTCACATAAAATTAGCAAGTCTTCTTAAGATCTTTCAGAAAATACGTCAAAGTGGACGGTTTGAATCGAATTCCCGACGCGGCAGCGCGATAAAGGGAGAAGCTTGTCGTCACGTGACAATGATCGCTTATTACTCGATAAGTAATTTATTTGACAAAAACTAGAAAACGATATTCGATTCCAAATCACTTCAACAGTCAGTTCTGCCAATTTTATTCCTTTTCGTTTAAAAATGAGTCAGAAAATATGTCAAAAATTTTGCACTCTTGAGCAGGGAATTTGAAAACCACATTAAACAAAACTCTTTCAATTAAAAATATGTAGAAAATTCCATATAGTAAAAACGTCAAATTCACCTTCTTAAACTTGAAAAAATACAATGCAAACACAATGCAATTTATTTATTACTATATAGAAACAAGGTATATAGTTTTTCGACTATTTTTATCCTCTGATGATGGCTAATGTTTAGCCAAAAGCGCTTAGGTATTTTGACATCTGATTTTACATCATAAATTGTTTTAATGCTTTAAAACTATGTTTTTAGCATTTGCACCTATTATAGTAACAAATAAAGTTTTATCAGTGTGTTTGCAATGCGTTTTTTCAAAACTCTTTAATTAAAAAAAATTTTTGCTCTATTTGTAATTTTACAATAACAGTAAATAAATAATGAATCGTCAAAATTCCCCCTTCCCGCCAAAAACACAATAAAAGATCTGCCCCCCCTCCTCCTTTCTGCAGCTGATGAAATTAAAAATCTCTTTTTTTTCTCTTATGTGTTTGTTACTTTTTTCAAACAAGAAATATATAATCATTTCAATTACGCTTCCCCCCTCCAACCCTACTCTCAACTTTCAGTTTTTTCCTTTTGACCTACCCCCCCCCCCCGCGCAAAATTAAAAGTGTAAAGTGTAAAATTTTTAAATTTCGATTAAAGAAAGTGTCTTTTCTACACTTTTTAACAACAGTAAATGAATTTAACTATCTAAATACCCCCCCCCCCTTTCACCCATCCAAAAAATAAATAAGGGGGATTTTCTAGACAGGGGGGGGTGAATAAGATTTTTTTCTCCTCTTTAACAATTAGGCTTTTCTCACCCGTCCTGCAATATACCATATCGGACTCGAAGAACCGGTTTATTGTATACAAGTGATCTGGTGCCTTTCTTCATTTATATGGATTTTAAATATTCTAAATCCATTCCTTGACAGATTAGAACAATTTTATGCGAAACAACAAACAACCGTCCATTTTAAGCGATTTATTCACTCGATAATCGTTTAAACATTTCTCGCCCTATAGGCAGCAATGGGCAACAAACAGTAAGTGGGCATCAAAATGCTTGATGATTTAGCCTGTATTATAGGAGCCCTAACCTTACCGTGACTAGTGACGATGTTTCAGCGCGGGCATCTCCGTTCTTTCCTGTTTCAAGAATACGTGCTGAGTAAAAAGGAGACAACAATCTGAAACACATTCATTATGAATAACTCACGACACAGTTTTTTTGTGCTTTAAATTTCTTGTTTTAATAAACTTGTAGAGTATCAACGGGATGGCTGGTGACGAAGATCATCTCCCGGAGAGGGGGCGAGGGGAAGAAGGAAAACACGTACGCGATGTTCAACTGACCAGAAGCAACTGAAGAATCTATTCAAGGGGTGCGCGCTGGTCGGAGCTTGGCGCCGGAAAACTCGTCCGACAGGTGCGCGAACGCCAAAACGGGAGCCCGTGTCAACACCAAAGGGCGAATCACCCAGCACTGCTGGCAGGCACGGACCGCGGCGCGCGCCAAGCGAGATGCAAGGAAGAGGGGAGACCGGAGGCCGATCATTCTGCAATGGCGTTTTACCTGCTCAGCAGTGAAACGAAATTAAAATAGATAATAATTATGAACTTTCCGGGGGGAGGTCAAAATCCGAAAGAATTAACGTAGAGCGATAAATGAGGTGTCAAAATAAAGGGAATTTTAAATGCAGAACGATTAAGCTAAAGGGAAATTTACATTTTAAAGAGAAATTAACAAAAATATTAGAGTTATGAATATGAGCAAGGAGTGAGCCACGTGTAAACACCGATCGCAATGCGAATGTTACATCCGTTATGTGACATACACCCCCGCGAATAAAAATTTGTAAAATTTAGAACGTGAGATGAAAATTTTGAAGTTAAAAAAATTTGAATGAGAGAAAAATTTTGCAAAATTTAAAAAGGCGGAGAGACACGTCACCAGGGGTTACACGGAATTACAAAACGACTTTGACAATAAGTCGTGCCAGAGAACAGAGTAACCTCAAATTAAAAAAAATACTTAAGATTAGAATACATAACATCTGTAGAATCATGTATCTGAAAAGGAAATTACATTAATGTTGAATCAAGGTTTGTCAAAAAAAATGTTTACAGAATGGTACCGTATTGACCAACGTGCATTTAAAAAAAATCTACAGAGAAAGAAGCACATTTGCATGAATTATAAAGCACATACTTGACCTATTTGGATGAAACATCCAGTTATTTGAAACACAAGTTACATTATACACAAATTGTAATGTATATACACATCATGATGCAAAACACTTGATCAATTGAGAAAGCTTTCATATGAACACAACAAATTAACACAAAAATTGAAATTGACATGTCAAATATGTAGAGGAACACATTATCATCAAACGCTTGAAAAAAAATACTCCAAAACATAAAAGTGAAAAAAAAGGCCAAAAAGGGGAAGGGGAAGAAACTCATGATTATTTTTAAAGGGAGTAGGAACACAAATAATATAAAAAAATAACTGTCACGGAGAAATATGCCAACCTTAAAAAAATTGTATATAGAGATAATACATTACTATAAAGTAATAGGTATACAGAACTTTGATATACAAGATACAACCCTTGTATGCGAGTGGTATGTATCTCGGCTTAAATTTCTTTATATGTCACATTTTAACCCCAGAATTAAAATTTAACAGAAATTAGACATCACATGATAGCATAAAATAGTGAAAATATTTTTAAAGTTGAAGATAAATTAATTTACACAGTTACTCACTAATTTTACAAAAACAGATGAATATCAGGAACCACATCAACAGGGATTCACCAGCAGCTAAAACAAAGGACAGTATTAAGAATGCAAACATTTAATTTGTGAACTCGTTAAAGGATATCGATGAGAAAGTTCTTTTGTAAACAAGTAAGAGTTCAAAAATTTATATCGATGAGAAAGTTCTCTTGTAAACAAGCACAAAGTTCTTTTGTAAATAAGCACAAAGTTCTTTTGTAAATAAGCACAAAGTTCTGTTGTAAATAAGCACAAAGTTCTAAAAAGAAATTTACCACTGAGAAAGTCGAAATCACATGCTAATTGTTTGTTGATCAGCAAGTAAGAATGAGACATCACAGTCTGTCAGAACTTGCACACTCTGCCAGCAGAGGGTAACAAGGTTGGAATTCCATTGAAGTAAGATGACTAGTCAATTGACAGGATGCTTATCACTTTCTTTTAGCTGAAGTTGACAAACCATAGAACTTGGGTTGATGATTTCTCTTGTTGTACTGAGATATAACAGGAGGAGCTTGCTTCGACCGATTAGTTGGACGACTTCGCTGATTATCAGGTAAGATAGTAGGTAAAGAAGTATCTGGAGACTCAGGAGGAACATCAGAAACTTTCGGCTGTGGTGACTCGCTGTTGAAAGGTTGGTCGTTGTCTGATGAAACATTACCATCAGGAACATTTGAAGAAACATTAAGAGAGGATGAAGGTAAGACATCATCCATTTCAATACTGGATTTGCAGTGGCAGGCTGAGCATTCACAGGCCAAGTTCTGTGAGCCGGACGAAATCTATTGATATGGACTTGATTGACTAGAGCATGCAAATCTTCTAAGAATTGAATCTTTACGATGACATCAGATATCTTTCCTATTATTCTGTATGAGCCTATCCACTGGACCCTGAATCTATTTTTCTCTGACAGGTAAACTATATCGTTAATTTGAAATTTTCTTAGTTTTGTCTTAAGATGCTGTTTGCTATTTTGTAATTTTTGGAAATTAAGTAAGTTCTCATGGATCTGCCGGTATAGGTGGTTTAAGTTTTGGCTTAAAGTGTAGTAATCTGCATCGACATCTAATCTTGTGTAGGATTCAGAGGGGAAAAAATGTATCGGTGATACTAGAAAGAGCATGTCCAAAGTGAACCCGATTAGGAGATGCTTGAATAGTAGAATGAAAGGTATTATTGTAAATCGATTGATGAATTATGAGTGCATTATGGAATGAATACCCATCTTGCATTAGGGCTTTGATGGTTGATTTGATAGAGGTGTTAATGCGTTGAGACACCGCATTCGCCTGTGGGTGTGTTACTGTTGTATGACGGAGTTTTACACCTATCATCTTGTTGAATTCATCAAAAATGCTTGCAGTGAACTGTTTCCCATGGCCAGCCAAAATGAGTTCCGGTCTGCCGAATGTGCAGACGTAATAAAATATTGCTTTAACCGCATTCATTGCTGTGATATTTCTGATGGGATACAATTTTAGATGTTTAGTGAAGTGATCTATTGCCGTTAAAATATGGAAGCCATTCTCGAATGGACCTACAAAATCGAGAGATAAAAGTTGACCTGGCCTGTCAGGAATTTGAGAATTTTGAAACGGAGCTTGGGCGATTCTTTGTGGTTTTGATGTGATGCAAGTTGTGCACGCATTGACAAAACATACTACATCTCTAAACATTCCCTTTCAATAGAATTTTTCAGCAATATTTTTGTAGGTCTTCTCAATGCCCAGATGCGACAAGTGATGAATTTTTATACATTTACTTTGCAAAGATTTAGGTAAAACAATTTGGAAAGTTGAGGTAGTATGATTTCTTTATTCTCTAACGTTAATAAAATAAAGCAAATTTGTATGAGGACAAATGAAAAATTTCTTTTGTTTGTGAGCCATATTATTCTTAAGTATATCTTCGATTATTTTATATGTTGATTTATCTTTAAGTTGTTCAAGGAAAATGGTATCAAGTGAGATTTCGAGAGGAGTATCTTGAGGTGTGTTACAATTAAGATCTGGAGAAGAAAGAGGCTGAAATAATGTGTTTACAGTGTCTTCTTGACTACAAACAACTGGAAGAATTTCATTTGAAAAAAGAAGAGATGGATAAGAATTTAAGTCTGATGTTTGATTTTCTGTTGTGATTCTTGAAAAAAAATCAGCAAGTACGTTTTGTTTGCCTGGGATGTGATGAAAGGTGTAAGTGTACTGTCCAAGATCTATAAGCCAACGTGTTACAATATTTGCAGGAGAAGTAGTTTTATGATAAAATTTTAGTGGTTTACTGTCAGATAAAATATAAAAGTGTCGGGCATACAAGATATTACGGAAAGCATTGATACCTTTTACAATTGCCATGAGTTCAAGCTTTATAGGTGGGTAATTTTTCTCTACTCCCAGAAGAGATTTAGAGAAGTAGGCCACAGGTAAAAGTTGGTCTTTACTATTTTTCTGCATTAAAATTGCACTGATAGCAACTAGGGAGGCATCAGTATTTAAATAGAACGGCGAGTTATAGTCGGGCTGCTGTAGAAAAGGCTCATTAAAAAAATTTCTGAAGTTAGTGGAAAGCTTCTTTTTGTTGCAGACCCCATGTAAAACACACCTTTGGTGAAGTGAGAGCAACAAGCTGCTCAGGAATTTCAGCAAATTTTGGTATTAAAGATCTGCAAAACCCGCACAGTCCAAGGAATTTTTTTATGTGGCGTTTTGTTTTTGGCTCAGGAAAGGCGTTAATCGTCTGAATATTTGATGATATGGGTTCAATTTGGTTATTCTGTATGTTGAAGCCCAGAAAGTTAACGACAGATCTATGAAAGTTGCATTTAGCGAAATTTAATGTTAAGTTATACTGTTTGAAAACTTGAAGTAACTTCTCAACATTTCGTCAAAGGAATTAGCTCCAACTATCCAGTCATCCTGGTAGACTGCAACGCCTGGGAGATTAATTTCTTCCTTTATAGAATCTGCCATTCCCTGAAAATGGCTTGCAGCCGTCTTAAGACCAGGTGGGGTTCTCATGAACATAAACGTTCCCCATTGAGTAGTAAAGCTAAGTTTGTCACGATATTCTTCTGGGAGGTCAAGTTGGAAGTATGCTGAAGGCATGTCAAGGGTTGTAAAATATTTATAGTTAGCTAGGTCGTTAATTATGTTCTGTATTTTAGGTAAAGGGTAACTAGAATGCATTATGACAGTATTTAAGAGTCGGAGGTCAAGTGCGATCCGATATTTCTGCTTGCCGCTGCCATCATCTTTCTTTTTAACTAGAAGCATCGGGCAGGCCCAAGTGGCAACATTTTTCTCGATGATTCCTGCTTCTACTAGTTCATCGAGCTGTTTTTTTTTGCTTCAGCTTGCAGGGCTTGGGGAATAGGGAATGGCAATTCCTTAATGGGATAATTGCTTGAGAAGCTAATTTCAGGTTTCATCTTGTCTGTGTGACCAAGGGTTGAAAGAGATGAGGAGAAACACTGGAAATATTTAGCTAATGTTGTTTTTAATTTAATCTGTTGATCTTGACTCAAATGATTAAGGTTTATTTCGGCTTTTGCAAACTCTTCTTTTCGAAGATTGATCACATCTGATGAGGCTTGAATTAAATTGATGCATTCATCAGATGTTGGTGGAGGAATTTGAACCAAGTTTTTTACTTTATCATGAATTACTGTCTTTATATCATCTATTAATTCGAGACTTCCTATGTTTGTGTCTTTGTTGAGATGTGTAGTCTGATCAGATAAGTTTTCGATAAATATGTGGAAGAGGAATTCTTTAGGTGGTGAGCTAATTTCGGGGTTGTGGTTGGCAGTGACAGTGAGTTGCGACTGGTCAGTTGTGTCATCGTAGACGTACGAAAAAAAAGCATCATGAATGTTTAAATTAGTATTTTTAGAACTTGATGAGAAAATTAAGTCCTTGTTTATAAATGAAGAGGGTAATAACGAGCATATTTGTACATATGTGCTGTCATTCGGATGTAAAGTGAGTTTTCTTTTAATTCTAACTTGAGTTTTGTCATTGATTACTTTAACTTTTAGCATTGATGCAGGAATAAAAGGTTTCGCATTTAGAAGTTTAGACCAGTCAGTTGGTTTTGTAGTGGTACCTTGACTGACTTTCGAATTAATATTAATAGAGCTATTTACAAATAATTGGTGTATGAATTTACTTGACTTGTTTTTACTGTTGGTGAAATATACATATTCGTTGGCAATCTTGCAACATTCTAAACCAGGAAAGATGTTCAGATTGTATTTCGCTATGAAGTCGTACCCCAGAATTCCAGAAAAAGAAGAATTTTTGTCAAATTTAAATAGATACATCGGATGTCTAAAGTGCATTGCACCAATTTTAAAAGATGCATAAATACAACCATCGAATTGAACCTCTAAATTTATGGTGGAGATGCTAACTGTTCTTGACAGAAAGTTATACTTGAAACAACTTTTGAAGTTGTGGAATATATCTTTAGACAAAAGAGAGACGGAGTTGCCAGTATCTATGAGAAATTTAATGTGCTCAGTTCCAAAGGACAGTTCAATAATGGGAATAGATGGGTGTAAAATATTTACGTTAGCAACTAGTTCTTCCATTGTAGTGGTAGGCAGAGAGTTATCACAATAGTTGTGTACAGGAAGATTACATGAGTGTGAATTAGAATCAATTACTTGAGAAAAAAAATTAGTTTGAGCAGAGGAGTCTGCTGGATGGCTGACGGAGTGAAAACAAGCTCCAGCAGGCAGGTTCCCTAAGACCCGTTTGGGTGATTTGTAATAGGTAAAGGTGCCGAGGACTGCTGCTGCGATCTGTTATGCATGACGAAGGATGCAAATGCACAATCTTTAGCAGTGTGACCAAAACATTGGCAAAATTGGCATAAATCAGTGCTTTGGGAAGTTTCACGAGAAGTACTCTGCTGATGTGAAGATGGCCTGCCTCTAAAAAAATTACGTGGACGTTGTTGAAATTTATTATTGTTATAGTGTCTATTGAAATGTCTTCGTCAAAAAGTGCCACGTTTGTTCCGACGGAAGTTTTTGTGCTTCGGCTGGGGTGGGATGCAGGCAATGTTATCAACCGTGGACTGGAGAGCATCAAGTCGTTTATCAAGTGCATTTATAGTTTCGGGATGCGGGTTAGAAAGCATGGTATTCTGAAGGGAGCATTGTTGCAGCAATGTGGCTTTAGCAACAGCAGCATCAAATGTGTCGATTGCATCTTGGAGAATGGCACTTCTGATATTGTCGGGTAGAATTTTTATTAATTTAGTGAATTTTATCTGTTTAATAATTTCATCGGACATATTGGGATAAACTCTGCGTGCAGTGATATTAAGTCGATGAATTAAATGAGAAATTTTTTCATCCTGCAACATAACAAGAGACTCTAAATCATGAATATGCTGCACAACAGAAGAAGTTTGGAAAAAGGCTGAGAGTCTGTTGAAGAGATCAGTGGTGGAAGTGAAAGGATCTGCTTCCTGTGCTTCTCTATAATATTAGAGAGCTTTACTAGTAAGCTTACCACTGGCAAACATGAGGGTGAAAGCATCAGGCCACTTAAATATGTTAGCCATATCAATAATTTGCTGTTTAAAAAAATTTAAATGCTCTGGCGTTCCATGAAATGGAGTAATGTGAATAACTGACGAATTCAGGTTAGAAGAAGCCATTGCTTGCATGCTAGGTAAATTATTTTGACTAGTTAAATTAGTAGAAATGGGTAACAAATTAGGCATAGAAGGAGCTGGATAAATGTCAACAGCACTGGTGCTGGGTGTAGAGATACTACTAGCAGGCTGCTCAGATGGTCTTTCATTATTACGGCGAGAACGAGTGTTACGTTTCATATTTAAGATTTATTAGATGTAATTATTAGGATTTAATGACAAAAAAATGGATATAGTAATGAGAAAACAAAAGTAATTGTTACTTTTAGATTGACAATAGGCAAAAATCATTTTTCCATAAGATGATTTCATTAAAATATGTTGATGATTTTTCTTTAAAATCGATGATAAGTTAAAATTCACAAATAATGTTTGACATGCACACTTGAAATACACACTAAAATTAAAAGTTCGTTTTACGATCGTTCCACATGACGTCACTATCAGAAAAAATCATACAATAAAATTAAAAGTTCGTTTTAAGATCGTTCCACATGACGTCACTATCAAAAAAAATTATACAATAAAATTAAAAATTCGATTTAAGAGCGTTACTCATGACGTCACTATCAGAAAAAATGAGAGATATTTCATATATTAGTTACTTGCAAAAAAAATCTTCATCTGTTTTATTTTCTTTTCATTTAAGATACTTCAATCTTGCTTATTACTGTCAAATATGCATAAGTACAGTCATGTACATGCAAACTTTCAATTTAAAATCAATTAGATTCAAAGTTACTTAAAAAAATTTAAATTCACCATGAGAATGAATTGCGACCTGTCAAAAGGCACGACGTGTACTGCTGAATACTTCGGTACAATTTATTCCATAATATAGATGCAAAGATTGAAAAATATGAAGCACATGGTCTCAGGTTAGGCCTATTTAAAACCATGTGGAATGACGGACGTGATCGTGTAAAATCTGTATTACTAAAGTACCGAAAATACTGCTAACTCAGGCACAGAGTTCGCTACCATCATCCTCATAGGTGACAGTTTACTTGCGAAGATACCCTCATCAAAATAGAGTAAAATAAGTTACCTTACCATGACTAGTGACGATGTTTCAGTGCGGGCATCTCCGTTCTTTCCTGTTTCAAGAATACGTGCTGAGTAAAAAGGAGACAACAATCTGAAACACATTCATTATGAATAACTCACGACACAGTTTTTTTGTGCTTTAAATTTCTTGTTTTAATAAACTTGTAGAGTATCAACTGGATGGATGGTGACGGAGATCATCTCCCGGAGAGGGGGCGAGGGGAAGAAGGAAAACACGTACGCGATGTTCAACTGACCAGAAGTAGAGCTCCTATAATACAGGCTGACGCATCCTCGCAGATATGTGTCTCAAAGTAGAAAAGCCAAGCTAGTTTTCCGCCATTTAACATCCAGCCTCTTTCAGAAGGTGGAGGAACGAGGCCTTAGGCAATCCCAGCTCCGGCAGCGGTAGATTGAGATGCTGAACTGAGACCCGAATAATGCGAAACAAAATGGATATGCGTCAGCTCCTATTATAGGAGCCTTAACCAGAAGCAACTGAAGAATCTATTCAAGGAGCGCGCGCTGGTCGGAGCTTGGCGCCGAAAAACTCGTCCGACAGGTGCGCGAACGCCAAAACGGGAGCCCGTGTCAACGCCAAAGGGCGAATCACCCAGCATTGCTGGCAGGCACGGACCGCGGCGCGCGCCAAGCGAGATGCAAGGAAGAAGGGCGACCGGAGGCCGATCATTCTGCAATGGCGTTTTACCGGCTCAACGGTGAAACGAAATTAAAATAGATAATAACTATGAACTTACCGGGGGAGGTCAAAATCCGAAAGAATTAACGTAGAGCGATAAATGAGGTGTCAAAATAAAGGGAATTTTAAATGCAGAATGATTAAGCTAAAGGGAAATTTACATTTTAAAGAGAAATTAACAAAAATATTAGAGTTATGATTATGAGCAAGGAGTGAGCCACGTGTAAACACCGATCGCAATGCGAATGTTACATCCGTTATGTGACAGCTGCATTAAATGGTCAATATGATTTGAACCCCTTCAACTTTCATCATCACAACGTAAACTTTTTAAGTGTTTACGTGGTCGGACAACCTATTCCCAGCAAACCACTAGAACTTGATTTTAAAGAAAATAACTATATAAGAGCCTATCATCGCCTGTTCTCAGGTTTTAATAATGATGCAGGTATTTATTTAACACTTGAAGAATTTGCGGAAGGGCATACTGTATATGCATTTGACTTAACCCCAGATCTTTGTGACGGTCCTCACCTTAATTTACAACATCAAGGAAATTTACGAATCGAAATAAAATTCGCTGAAGATTCAGAAAAACACTTTCTGTGTTAGTGTATGCAGAATTTGAAAACATCATTGAAATTAGCAAATCACGTCATGTTTTATGTGATTTTCCCAATTGAATGAGTTCCTTACAAATCGACACCATTTTATCACATGTTCGAGAAACCCGAAAATATTTTTTAGGTGTGTTCGCTAGTGATGAACTGACTAAAACAATTAAGCATTTCCCCGCCTGTTTTGTATGTAATGTGGACAAGTCGACTAAACCAGAATGCCACTGGGTTGCCTTCTACCTGTCGTCATCTGATGAAGTTGAATTTTTCGATTCATATGGAAACGAGCCTACCTGTTTTCAAGGATCTTTAGCGAACTATGTATCACAATTCAGTCGAGTGTTGCATAATCCACTTTTACTACAAAGTTCTGTAACAGCCGTATGTGGTCAATATTGTGTGTATTACCTGTATACCCGTTGTCGTGGAAAAACTTTGAAAGATTATTTTTATCTCATTTTGTAACTGAAAATTTATGTAATGACCAACGAGCCTACTATTTTGTTTCTAAGCGATTTCATATGTTTGTGAATTTTTACCAATAAATACGAGTTGAAACCTATTTTTTCTGTGTTTATTTAAAGTGTGTTCTTCTGTATGCTCATTCACGATGGATTTCTCAAGCTTTCAACATGTCTTGACAGCTAACAGTTATAATTATGAATTGGTGAATTTTCCACGTGTTGAACATCCCTTCACAGCTCTATGTGCGGGTCCTTCTCTAGTGGGTAAATCATTTTTTTTAAAGTCCCTTTTTGAATTTAGAGGGGAAATGTTTAACCCTCCCCCGAATAAAGTAGTATGGTTTTATGGAATTCGACAAGAGCTTTATAATACGATTCCTAATGTAACATTCGTTCAAGGCTTACCAAAAAAATATATGGATTATATCGAACCCCAGACTTTACTGATTATAGATGATTTGATGGAAGAGTGTGGGGATGACAAACGACTTAGCTTTTTGTTTACAAAAGGATGTCACCACTTAAACGTCAGCGTTATTTTTATAACACAGAATTTATTTCATAAAGGAAAACAAATGCGCTGCGCTTCTTTAAATGCACAATACATGATGATTTTTCGAAACCGACGCGATCCTAGTCAGATTATGCATCTAGGTCGACAATTGTATCCAGGTCACACAAAATTTTTCCAAGAGGTGTATGAAGACGTGATGAAAACACCTTACGGGTTTCTGTTAGTTGATTTAAGACGCGACACGGATGAAGGAATGCGATTGCGATCACTGATTTTACCGAATGGAATACCTCGCGTGTATCAACCCATCATATAAATAAGTTTGAAATTTTGTAAAAGTTTAGTTTAGATCATGACGTTGTTGAAACAACAAGTGCATGATTTACAGCTGATCAAGACCTGTCCTAAAGCGTTACGGAAGCAATTGTTAAAAAAATTACCATCGCGCTCTGTGAAAGCTAACTGCGAATGCTGTTTGAACGTTTTAAAAGGAAACATTCCACTGTCTTCACACCAGAAAAAGTCTTTACGACAATATAAGACAACTCTTAGAAAAGTAGGTACTAAAAAGGAATTGCTTTCTCAAAAGATAAACATTATTATACAGAAAGGCGGGTTTTTAAATATATTAATTCCAACTGCACTGACTGTTTTAATATCGCTGATTCAGGGAGCACACTAAGAAATATGCTTTAGTACCAGAGGAAAGTCTGTATAAACATGTTCCCAGCAAGACGCAGATGAGTCAGTTTGATATGGCAATGTCGAAAATTTTAAACAGTACCTTACCTGATCACGAGAAAGTTCAACAATATTATGAACTTTAAAAAAGAAAAATGGACTTGCAAGAGTTTAACAAACCTTTAGAAACCAAACAAGAGGAAGAAGAACGTATTTCTAAAGAAACAACAACCCCGCAAGAATCCAAGATTCAAGACAATGCTTCAATTATTTTATCTTCAGTTCCTTCTAACATGAAGAGACCTGCTCAAGCGTTGCTAGACCGGTTAAAGAAAAATCCAGGAAAATTCAACTGGGATAACAATTTAGTGGTGTCTTATGAAGGAAAATGCATGCCTGATTCAAATGTAGCTGACTTATTTCATCTTATTTTTTCTGTGAACAAAAAAGCTCCTATTAAAGCACAGAAGGAATTGTTACAAGCTTTACAAGAAATGCACATACCTGAAGCTTTTATTAAAAAAATAGATATCTGTTATCACCTACTCATGTTGATGAAAAAACAAAAGAGGATGTTGTTATACCTCATACCTGTGTAACTCCAAAGAAAAGAAAATTGAATGTATTAAAATGGGAAGATTATAAATAAAGCAGATGAAAGGGAATCAAAGTGTTGTCTTTTATGCATTACTTCTACAGTTATACAAAAACAAATTTCTAGAAACATATACTCAAAAAACACAGAGTGGTCTTAATACATGTCTTTCACAGTTAACATTCACAGAACTTTATAATACGATTCCTAATGTAACATTCGTTCAAGGCTTACCAAAAAATTATATGGACTATATCGAACCCCAGTCTTTACTGATTATAGATGATTTGATGGAAGAGTGTGGGGATGACAAACGACTTAGCTGTTTGTTTACAAAAGGATGTCACCACTTAAACGTCAGCATTATTTTTATAACACAGAATTTATTTCATAAGGGAAAACAAATGCGCTGCGCTTCTTTAAATGCACAATACATGATGAATTTTCGAAACCGACGCGATACTAGTCAGATTATGCATCTAGGTCGACAATTGTATCGAGGTCACACAAAATTTGTCCAAGAGGTGTATGAAGACGTGATGAAAACACCTTACGGGTTTCTGTTAGTCGATTTAAGACGCGACACGGATGAAGGAATGCGATTGAGATCACTGATTTTACCGAATGAAATACCTCGCGTGTATCAACCCATCATATAAATAAGTTTGAAATTTTGTAAAAGTTTAGTTTAGATCATGACGTTGTCGAAACAACAAGTGCATGTGCATGATTTACAGCTGATCAAGACCTGTCCTAAAGCGTTACGGAAACAATTGTTAAAAAAATTACCATCGCGCTCTGTGAAAGCTAACTGCGAATGCTGTTTGAACGTTTTAAAAGGAAACATTCCACTGTCTTCACACCAGAAAAAGTCTTTACGACAATATAAGACAACTCTTAGAAAAATAGGTACTAAAAAGGAATCGCTTTCTCAAAAGATAAACATTATTATACAGAAAGGCGGGTTTTTAAATATATTAATTCCAACTGCACTGACTGTTTTAATATCGCTGATTCAGGGAGCACGCTAAGAATTATGCTTTAGTACCAGAGGAAAGTCTGTATAAACATGTTCCCAGCAAGACGCAGATGAGTCAGTTTGATATGGCAATGTCGAAAATTTTAAACAGTACCTTACCTGATCACGAGAAAGTTCAACAATATTATGAACTTTAAAAAAGAAAAATTGACTTGCAAGAGTTTAACAAACCTTTACAAACCAAACAAGAGGAAGAAGAACGTATTTCTAAAGAAACAACAACCCCGCAAGAAGCCAAGATTCAAGACAATGCTTCAATTATTTTATCTTCAGTTCCTTCTAACATGAAAAGACCTGCTCAAGCGTTGCTAGACCGGTTAAAGAAAAATCCAGGAAAATTCAACTGGGATAACAATTTAGTGGTGTCTTATGAAGGAAAAAGCATGCCTGATTCAAATGTAGCTGACTTATTTCATCTTATTTTTTCTGTGAACAAGAAAGCTCCTATTAAAGCACAGAAGGAATTGTTACAAGCTTTACAAGAAATGCACATACCTGAAACTTTTATAAAAAAATAGATATCTGTTATCACCTACCCATGTTGATGAAAAATCAAAAACGGATGTTGTTATACCTCATACCTCTGTAACTCCAAAGAAAAGAAAATTGAATGTATTAAAATGGGAAGATTATAAATAAAGCAGATGAAAAGGAATCAAAGTGTTGTCTTTTATGCCTTACTTCTACAGTTATACAAAAACAAATTTTTAGAAACATATACTCACAAAAACACAGAGTGGTCTTAATACATGTCTTTCACAGTTAACATTCACAGAACTTTATAATACGATTCCTAATGTAACATTCTTTCAAGGCTTACCAAAAAATTATATGGATTATATCGAACCCCAGTCTTTACTGATTATAGATGATTTGATGGAAGAGTGTGGGGATGACAAACGACTTAGCTTTTTGTTTACAAAAGGATGTCACCACTTAAACGTCAGCGTTATTTTTATAACACAGAATTTATTTCATAAGGGAAAACAAATGCGCTGCGCTTCTTTAAATGCACAATACATGATGATTTTTCGAAACCGACGCGATCCTAGTCAGATTATGCATCTAGGTCGATAATTGTATCCAGGTCACACAAAATTTTTCCAAGAGGTGTATGAAGACGTGATGAAAACACATTACGGGTTTCTGTTAGTCGATTTAAGACGCGACACGGATGAAGGAATGCGATTGAGATCACTGATTTTACCGAATGAAATACCTCGCGTGTATCAACCCATCATATAAATAAGTTTGAAATTTTGTAAAAGTTTAGTTTAGATCATGACGTTGTCGAAACAACAAGTGCATGATTTACAGCTGATCAAGACCTGTCCTAAAGCGTTACGGAAACAATTGTTAAAAAATTACCATCGCGCTCTGTGAAAGCTAACTGCGAATGCTGTTTGAACGTTTTAAAAGGAAACATAACATTCCACTGTCTTCACACCAGAAAAAGTCTTTACGACAATATAAGACAACTCGTAGAAAAGTAGGTACTAAAAAGGAATCGCTTTCTCAAAAGATAAACATTATTCTACAGAAAGGCGGGTTTTTAAATATATTAATTCCAGCTGCACTTACTGTTTTAACATCGCTGATTGAGGAAGCACGCTAAGAAATATGCTTTAGTACCAGAGGAAAGTCTGTATAAACATGTTCCCAGCAAGACGCAGATGAGTCAGTTTGATATGGCAATGTCGAAAATTTTAAACAGTGCCTTTCCTGATCACGAGAAAGTTCAACAATATTATGAACTTTAAAAAAGAAAAATGGACTTGCAAGAGTTTAACAAACCTTTACAAACCAAAAAAGAGGAAGAAGAACGTATTTCTAAAGAAACAACAACCCCGCAAGAAGCCAAGATTCAAGACAATGCTTCAATTATTTTATCTTCAGTTCCTTCTAACATGAAGAGACCTGCTCAAGCGTTGCTAGACTGGTTAAAGAAAAATCCAGGAAAATTCAACTGGGATAACAATTTAGTGGTGTCTTATGAAGGAAAAAGCATGCCTGATTCAAATGTAGCTGACTAATTTCATCTTATTTTTTCTGTGAACAAGAAAGCTCCTATTAAAGCACAGAAGGAATTGTTACAAGCTTTACAAGAAATGCACATACCTGAAACTTTTATAAAAAATAGATATCTGTTATCACCTACCCATGTTGATGAAAAAACAAAAGCGGATGTTGTTATACCTCATACCTCTGTAACTCCAAAGAAAAGAAAATTGAATGTATTAAAATGGGAAGATTATAAATAAAGCAGATGAAAGGGAATCAAAGTGTTGTCTTTTATGCATTACTTCTACAGTTATACAAAAACAAATTTTTAGAAACATATACTCACAAAAACACAGAGTGGTCCTAATACATGTCTTTCACAGTTAACATTCACAGGTAAACTAACACAACCGAGTTTTACTATGTCACAATTAAACTATTTTTTTCGGAAATGTATGACACTTAAACATTTTATCTTGTCTTGTTAACATGTTCTGCTCACTTGTCCTTCTTTGTGTTAAATTTGAAAACAGTTTGATATTTTTTTCTACAGGCTTGTTAACATACAAATATAATATATGATAGTTGCCAACCTCCCGATTTTTTTCATACCAGTATTTTTATGGAAAGATATTTGCCTTTTTTAATCGTACAATTTCTCCAATTTAAGAAAGCGAAAAATTTTGTAAGATTTTACTGGTATTCAAAAAATCGGGAGGTTGGCAACTATGATATATGTATATGATTTAAACAGTTATCTAGTAATTTTTTATATTTTAAGCTTATAATATTCGTTCAAAACATTTTTTTAATCTGTATCTCTAATGTTTTTTTTCTATTACATAAAAAAAGTTTGAATTATACCTATATTTTTTTTGTTACATATAAAAAAGTTTAATATTTTTCGAAGACTTGTTAACAAATGTATATAACATATGTTATATATATAACAAGTGTATAAAACATATACATAAAACATATATACCATATGTATAAAACATATATAACATATCTAACATATGTATAAAACATATATAACATATCTAACATATGTATGTAACATATATATAAAACATATGTAACATATGTATAAAACATACAACATATCTAACATATGTAACATATGTATGTGACATATCTAACATATATATAAAACATATGTAACATATCTAACATATGTATGTAACATAGCTAACATATATATTAAACATATGTAACATATGTAACATATCTAACATATGTATAAAACATATGTAACATATCTCACATATCTAACATATGTATGTAACATATCTAACATATATATTAAACATATGTATAAAACATATGTAACATATCTAACATATGTATGTAACATATATATAAAGCATATGTAACATATGTATGTAACATATCTAACATATGTATAAAACATATGTAACATATGTATGTAACATATCTAACATATGTATAAAACATGCGTAACATATGTATGTAACATATCTAACATATGTATAAAACATATGTAACATATGTATGTAACATATCTAACATATGTATAAAACATATGTAACATATGTGTGTAACATATCTAACATATGTATAAAACATATGTAACATATCTAACATATGTATAAAACATATCTAACATATCTAACATATGTATAAAACATATATAACATATCTAACATATGTATAAAACCTATCTAACATCCGTATAAAACATATGTAATATATCTAACATATGTATAAAACATATATAACATATGTATTATATATATATATATATATATGTAACATAAAAAAATATTTTTCATTCTTTTAATCAGAACTTATCTAATTCAAAATTTCTTCATAAACTTTTTATTTGTTAAAATTCATTTAAAAAATAAAATCTTTCAAAATTAATTTGTTAAAAAATAATTAATAAACTTTATAAACTTTTTATTTGTTAAAATCAAACAAAAAATTTTCGTTCTAAAAACATTTTTATGAATAAGTTACACAAATATACCTAAAATTTTTATAAATAATAAGTTAAAGTCATTTTGTACTACTTTTTAAAAGAACATGAAGTTATTTCTCAAAGTTCTTTTCTTTCTTAAAGTACTCGTTTACAATTACAAAATTCACTCATATAATATTATTTTCTTTTAAAGTTGAGACTAAATTCATTAGTTTAATCTTTTTACCTATAGCATTTACAGATCACGATAATCATCAAGAATCTCCCAATCTTCTTCTAAAAACAATTACTTAAAAAAAGCGAAAATTAAAAATTAATTAATTAAAATGTCTTCATGATCTTCATGAGCAGCACTAAGTCTGGATGACATGTGCTAAATCTTTGCATCCCGCTCGCAGCAACGTGGTACTGTCATCCCTTCAGGGGAAAAGCTCTCGACCAATCAGAGCGCCGATCGTAGCGCCCCCTAGGATAATGATGATGCCAACACCCGTGTTCATCGGTCGACTTCATATTTTTAAAAAATTAATTTGTTAAACGTAAAATTCAACATTTCATTTTTAAAACTTGAATTGCATCACTGTGTTTGTGATTGCATCATATCTCTCTCTCCGCGCATGCGTCGTAAGTCGTAAGTCGACAGTCGTCAGAGTGTTCTAGAACATGACGTCATCGAACCCTTTCAGGAGGAACGGTACTACCATCCCCTCAGGTAAAATGGAAACAACCTATCAGAAAGCAGCATTCGTCTCGACCAATCACAGCGCCGATCGCAGCGCCCTCTAGGACGATGATGACATCAGCCGTGCATATCGTAAACCCCGTTCAGTTGCTCAGAGGATTCCAGAGTAGAACTGCGACTAGGTAGTCTCTGCGACACTCTCCGTAAGTATACCTTTTTCCTACGATCTCGCCGCTTTCATCTTCATTCACGTTCTCATTAACCTTCTCATTAACCTTCTCATTAACCTGTTTATTAACCTTCTCATTAACCTGCTCATTAACCTGCTCATTATCTATTACCTATCCATCACTGATCTGTCACATATCCATCACCCTTAGACCACGCCCTCCACCCTCCACCCCCCATCCCCTGCTGACCCAGAACACCTATTTCTCTTCTAATTTTGTGGTTAACGTCAATTTTCTCCAAGCGAACCTCTAATTAAAGGAACCTGGATAGGAAACCCCACTGCTTTCGGTAGCGTACACCCATGCGAGCTACGCCCACTCAAGTCTCGAATCAAATGATTTTTTTATTTCGGCATAGATTAAATTAAAATTTTCGCATTCACGTTCACGTTGCTGCAGAAACAGATTTGGCATTCTCCCAATTTGAATTTCATCACCACAGTACAAAAATTTACCAGAGAGTTATTTCTGTTTCAGTAAAAATCGCCTGTGCAAATATCACAGCGGAATGGGAAAAAATGCCGAAAATCGCATAAAAAATTTCGTAAAAATTCAAAAATTGCAGGATATTTTTTTATATATTGGTCAAAAAGATTAAAATAGGATTCCTTTTACTTACTACTGTCAAAAAATAGCCTCGAAATGCGAAAAGAAGCATAAAAAAATCGCGAAAAATCGGAGAGCACAAAATTATATTGGGGTAAAAGATTGAAACCGAATTCCTACAAATGTCAAAATATCGTCGCAAATCGACAAAACACATTAATAATGACAGAAAAATTTCGAGAAAAAAATCAAAAATCGCAGCGGACAAAATTTACTGTTATAGGGCTAATCAATTACACCGAATTCCTTTTACGAATTTTAAGAAAATGCCCCGGAATGCAACAAAAAAATGCTAAAAATCGCATAAAATATTCGCGAAAAATTCAGAAATTGCATGTGACAAATTTTACAAAATTTGGCTGAAATATTGTAACCGGATTACTTTTGCGAATGTCAAAAAATAGCAGCAAAATGCGAAAAAACATTAAAAATTGCATAAAAAATTCCGAAAAATCGCAGAGGACAAATTTATTAAAATAATTGAAACCGAATTCATTTTAAGGATATCAAAAAATCGCTTCGAAAAGTGAAAAAAAACCCAGTAAATTACATTAAAAAAATTGTGAATAATTAAAAAATTTCTGAACAAATTCAGAATAAACTTTATTGGAAAGAGGATAAATTTATTACATTGGTCTAAAAGATTGAAACCTAATTCCTTTTACTAACGTGAAAAATCGTCCCAAAACGAGAAAAAACGCTAAAAAGACATATATATATATTATCTTGTCAAAAAAATCCAAAAGATACTAAAGTTATGCTTCGAGGTGCTAACTTCAGGCATACCGGTACCTTCCAGCCAAAAATCTTGTATCTCTATGCGCAGCGGGCTCTTCAGAAAACTCTGGATACACACATACTTGTTTAGAATCTTTAGTATCTTATCTTATCGTATCTTATCTTTCTATTTATCTTCTTATCTTATCTTTTAGTATCTTAGTATCTTATCTTTTTAGTATCATTAGAATAGAATATCTTTAGGATAAGATGTCCAGACACACATATACATCTTATCTTATTATAGACATTGTGGATGAAAACATTTTTTAATTACCAGTCTTCACCGGAAGTACAATTGGGCTCACTTCGGAGTTTTTTAACAAATGGACCTGTAAAAAACATGTCTATGTCTGTATTGTTTTTTAAACTGTTTCTGAAAAACTGCGTGGATTTTTCATTAAAGAGATATGTAGTTCCGATAGCATAATAAAATTATTAGAATTTCATTTCAAAGCAACATTTGGAACTCCCCCCAACTTTGCCAAAACATATTTTTGATTTCAGCAGTCATAATTTGTTTTTTCCGACATCCTTATCTTTAGAAGAAATTTCCATTTTTTCCCTTCACATTGCCGATAGAGAAATCTTTTTACCTCGTCAGTTGCCAGATCACGGTTATGTATCTTCAATAATTCTTCATCTTCTGCCTCTACTTTCAAGTTAATATGGCTGTGTTCAGAAACGAAGATCAGGCGGCTCGCGGGCGAAGGAGATTTGCATATGGAGTGATCTTGCTGGAGCAAGTATTTTGTAATAATTTAATTATTTCATGCTTTTATAGTTCAGAAATAGGTAAAAACAATGACTACATATCCTTATATTCAGGGTTACACTAGATACCGGGCTTGCTCATTCATTATCACGACGCGACGTAACAAATGGTGGCTGGCCGCGACCAGGGCTACACTAGATACCGGGCTTGCTCATTCATTATCATGACGTCAGAAAAGGTGGCTGGTCACGACGAAAGACGTACAACGATTGGCACAAAACGATGGGCGCATCGTTTTGTACCAATCGCTGGTCGCGGCCAGCCACTATTTGTGACGTTTTGAGAATGAATGAGCAAGCCCGGTATCTAGTGTTGCCTTGCCGCGACCAAAGACATACAGCAATTGGCACAAAACGATGGGCGCGCCGCTTTGTACCAATCGCTGGTCGCGGCCAGCCACTATTTGTGACGTCATGAGAATGAATGAGCAAGCCCGGTATCTAGTGTTGCATTGTTATCTTTCCAAAACAATGGCTCTCGTAATAGGAATACATGCCTATATTTACTCAGACAAAATCCAAAACATTCATGAAAGTATCATGTGATCTGATTTAGTCCGATCAGCGTTCATAACCCGCAAAATTTCCGCTCGCGCTGCACTCCATCGACCCAGAAAAAATCTATGGGTGGTTTGATCACGTAATAGGGCTTTTTGTGTTTATGATTTACTTGGTTTGGTAGGTTGGTTGATACAGCTGTAGCAGCCTGATCGGATATCTAAAATTTTTCAATTTTTAACATTCTAAAATGCTTTTTTAAACCTTCATATTTTCTAATGATCCAACATAAAAATAAAAGAATACCGAAGTACGATGTATATATATATACATCATATATGTCACTAAAACTACAACGCCTACTAAAACTAATATATTAGTTTAGTTGACAGCAGTTACATAAATATATGTATTGTACAAAACAATACATACAATAAAATAAAGTTTAATTTTCTATAACCAGTGCATCTTTAACTAACAAGGGAGAGGAAGTTCGGATCACCGATTTCCTGAAACACAGTGTTGGTTCGAATAAAGATAATGTAAACTCTTAAAAAAATTGTCACGTACTTTACAGTCGTTTGGGTTATCCTAAGGCTCCTATAACTTATATTATAGGAGCCCCAGGTTATCCTACACAGATAAATCTGGACGGTATGGATACAAAGTCCATGATCGCCGTTCATTTCAGAATTTTTTTTCTATTTTTATTAATTAAAAAATGATTTATCAGTTGTTTTATATTTTTTGAGATAAATAAAGTACTCTGTTAATAAATGAAGATCGTGATATCAACATGTTAAGAGATTTATTTCTTTATTTGTAATATAGTAAAATAAAATCTTTGTTAAAATTTGATAAGAAAGCTTTTAAACATTTCATAAAAATATCTTTTTCGATAACAACATTGGTGAAACATAAATATACAGTGTGATTCATAAATATTGAAACAATAGGTTATCTCCTTAAATATTGCCCCTAGCCACATACTTTAAATTGCAAAGTTTCATAAAAAAAGTGCAAAATTTGATGAGATAAGTTGCAACTCCATGGGGGGTCTATTTGAGAAAATACAAAAATTAAATTTTTATACGGTCCCCGTAGGATAAAATTTCCAATTAGGAAATTTTTCCTTATCCAGTCCTGAATTAAGCTAAAAACACTCCATTTTGATATCTGCAAAATTCACAGATATGTTAAAATGCAAAATTCGTGACTTACACCACTTAAGCATACCTCTGAGTCCTCTGAGCGACGCGATATCAGTTCATTTGAAATGCAAGTTAGGGATCGACGATAAATTTACACATTATTAAAAGTCGATCTAAGACAATGCCTTAACTTTTAGTTATAAAATAACAGCGTATAGATTTTTGCGTTAAACTTGCTTGATAAATATGCTAGAGGTCTGCATGAGCCCGAGCTTGCCGCCAGGTTTGTAACCGGCACGGCCCGCTAGCCGAGGCGTGCCGGCCCGTGTCTTTATTGTTCTTAGGACGTGTCGGGCAGGCAATAAGTTTTGTAAAAATAGTAATAGCGATAATGAAACTTCTGTTACTGGAATCATTGGAAATATATTCTAATAAATAACACAGAAATATTTTCAAAATCCTACTTTTTGTTATACAGCTTTAAAAGTTATGATGTATTTAAACCTATTTTTCATTTATTTCAAACGACATTGTTTTTTAAAAATAAATCTTTATTCGAATGTAATTGTCTAAGAGTATAAATAATCATTAACGTTGCATTGCGTTTTTTTTTTAATAGATGCCAAGCTCCCACTAATCTTCCGTTATAAGTGTGTTTATTTGACCCAGGTTTAATACGTTCGAACCAAAAACTCTTTTAAGAAATTCAGTTGAATAAATTCGACTTAAAACCTTTAAATTAAATAAGCCAAAGATTCATTAAATAATTTTTCTGGTTTTGAAGTGGTTAACTGGTTTAAATTAATCAACATATTACGAAGGATTAGTGGGAGAATTGGCAGCTATGTTTTTGTCATGCGAACACATAGTAATCTAAAATATACTGTAAAATTTTCTTATAAATATGTATGTAGTATTCTTTAAAATAATCTTAATTGTATCTTAAGAAAAATGGGAATTTTTTGAACAAATTCCGCCTGCGCAGATATCTAAAATATGCACTGATACCTGTCTAGATAATGAATTAAATAAAATTAAGTGCATCGCTCATGAAAATGGTTTTCTTTCGCATCATATTAATAAACCCATCTATGATCTGAAACATAAAGTGCATAAAAGAAATTTATATCTCTAATAAACTTTAATTTTGTAACTTTCGCTGTATACCAGATTTGTATGAGAGACTAGGGTATGCGTTAAACAAATTTAATATCTGTACTCGAGAGCCAAACTATCGAAATCAGAAATTGAAGCTACAGGAAGGAGTTACTACTCACCTGGAAACTTTTAAAATGTATTTAATCGTTCTATTATGAGTCAATCTTGTTTAAAACTTCAAATGCATTTTTCTGCATCATAGGTTTTTTTTCAGAATTTCCCATCTTTAAATTGATGTAAGTCAATAACCGTTAAAGATAAATGGTTCAAACTGGGACTATATCTTTTTAAAATATTTTACTTAAATTTTCATTCGGCAAATTTGAAAAAAATATTCACTTTTGAAAATATGATTTGTTTAAAATAGGGGTGCACAACCTTTTTAAGCGAAGGGCCACTTACAAAAATGACTGGGTTGCCGAGCGCCACCATCAGTAGAATTTTGTTTACAGGAGGTGTGCCGGGGGGGGGGGGGGGGTTCCTTCCTTCCCAGTCAATGTATTCAGTTCTGTTTGCAAGGATATATCAACAGTTTACGTTTGTATTTATGCAAGAGATATATCTAAGATTATATTCAAAGAGTGAAAATACTCCTTGACTTTATTTGAGGGAGTAAATTTAGCTTTAAAGATTGCCAGTGCCGAAAAAAAATTCTGCTTTCATGAATGAAGGTGGGGAGGAGGAGAAACATATATTATTCTAAATTGTACTTCTTAACCTATTCAGTCATAAAATGTGGATATGAAGTAGGGGTGCACAACCTTTATAAGAGGAAAAATGACTGAATTGTCGAGAGCCAACATCCGTAGGGTGAACAAAATTTTGTTTCGGGGAAGGAGGGGGAGGATCGGCCTAAAAGTTCATAAAAATGCTAATTTTAAAAGGAGAGTTAGCTTCCTATACTCAATCACCTCCTTAGTCAGTATAACCCATTTCAGTTGGCAAGGATAGAAAAATCTTGCATTTATTTTCCATGCGCGATTGACCATATTCATAGTTTTTTTCCTAGTGATTGACAAAATTCACAATTTTTACGCGCCCGTTCGGGGAAATTTGCGATTTCTACGCATCCGATCGGTAAAATTCGCGATTTTTACGTACCTGACCGGCAAAATTTGCAATTTTACGCGCCCAATCGGCGAAATTTGCGATTTTTTCGCAATTGATCGGCAAAATTCACGATTTTTAAACGTCCGATCGGCGAAATTCGTAATTTTTACGCGCCTAATCGACGAAATTTGTGATTTTTCCGCACCCGATCGGCAAAATTCGTGATGTTTACGGGCCCGATCGGCAAAATTCGTGAATTTTACGCAGGCGATCGGCGAAATTCGCGATTTTTACGTACTCGAACGGCAAAATTCGCGATTTTTACGTACTCGAACAGCAAAATTCGCGATTTTTACGTACCCGAACGGCAAAATTTATTATTTTTACGCACCCGATCGGCGAAATTCGTGGTTTTTACGCGCCTAATCGGCAAAATTTGCGTATTTTATGCACCCGATTGGCAAAATTCGCGATTTTACGCAGACGATTGGCGAAATTTACAATTTACACGCACCCGATCGGCAAAAGTAACGATTTATACGCACCCGATCGGTAAAAATCGCGATTTTTACGTGCCCGATCGGCAAAATTTGCGATTTTTACGCATACGATCGGCGAAATTTACGATTTTTACGCACCTGATCGGCAAAATTCGCGATTTATACGCACCCTATCTGCAAAATTCACGATTTTTCCTTGCCCGATCGGCAAAATTTACGATTTTTACGCGCCCAATTGGCAAAATTCGTGATTTTTACGCGCCTAATCGGCAAAATTTCGATTTTTACGCACCTGATCGGCAAAATTCGCGATTTTTACGCAGACGATCGGCGAAATTTACAATTTACACGCACCCGATCGGCAAAAGTAACGATTTATACGCACCCGATCGGCAAAATTCACGATTTTTACGGGCCCGATTGGCAAAATTCACGATTTTTACGCAGGCGATCGGCGAAATTTACGATTTATACGCACCCGATTGGCAAAATTTGCGATTTTTACACACCCGATGGTCGAAATTCGCGATTATTACGCGTCCGATCAGCGAAATTCGCGATTTTTTGCGTCCGATCAGTGAAATTGATCCGCGGGCCACAGGTTGTGCACCCCTAGAAAATAAGTTACATCTTTTTTTTTCTTAAATTGCTATATTAAATATTTTTATTTTTTTTAAATGTTGAATCAAAATTAAAACTTATATATTTCTATTTAATTAAAAGAAAAAAATTCAATTCCACAAATAATATTTCGAGTTATAACAATTTTAAATTATTCTGAATTTTTTGAAAAAAGAATATTTTTTAAAATTTTGTAAGAAATCTTATGATGTGATTCTGTTTACAAATTATATGGTTAAGCATCACAAACAAATTCAAAATTCTAATTCTATAAATAAATAAATAAAATGTTTCCCGGACGCCTTACAGTAACACTGTTTCTTAAATTACACGCATTTCAATTTGTGTCTGTTCTTTTGAAACCTCACGAATTATTAAAACGGACGTATCTCTCTGAGTTTTGCAGATATCAAGATGGAATTTTTTTGTTTACTTCAGGAATGGATAAGGAAAATTTTCCTAATTGGAAATTTTATCCTACGGGGGCCGTATAAAAATTTAATTTCTGTATTTTCTCAAATATACCCCCCATGTAGTTGTAACTTATCTCATCAAATTTTTTACCTTTTTTTTTATGAAACTTTGCAATTGGAAGTATATGTGCCTAGGAGCAATATTTAAGGAGATAGCCTATTGTTTCGATATTTATGAATCACACTGTATAACTAGCAAAATTATTAATTTCTAAAAATATGTTTTTCTTGAAATTCATTTTTTGATGTAAACTGCATTATTTATTATAATATAATAAACATCATAAAACACGAGAAATAAATGCCAGTCAATACTCAAAACCATGTTAGTATATACAAAATACTTATACGTTCAGTAGAAAATTTATAAACATTCTAACTATATTTTATTCATTACGAAACTAGACGGTAAACCACATATATTTTACATCTTTACAAAAATAGTTACTGATATTTTTAGTTTAAATAATGTATATCTTTTACATTTTATTTTTATAATATTTTCCACATTGATTTTTACATTGTAAAATATGCTTTGCATTCTATTCGTAATAAAAATCCACTGTTGAAGTACTCATTATAAAAAAGCTGGAGAAATTCATGCAAACTGATATTTTCATTTTATTTTTTCATTACTTATTTTACATTTTGTAAAAGAAAAAAAAATAATAATGTTTAATTATTAAAAGGCACTGTAATGTAAAATTTTAATCGTGAAATAGCTGAATTTGTCGTATTTAAATGAGTAATTGTTAATAATATCAAATTTTACTTTTATGAAATATATTGCATTTATCATGAAAAATACAAAGCAACCGATAAAGCATTTTTAAATAAGAAAAGTAGAAAAATCAAATAGAAGGGTCGGAGAATCTAGCCCGCAACTTCCAGAGTCAAGCATAGTGCTCTAACCGTTCGGCCACCAAGTTCACTTCTAGCCTTCAACAAAATATTATTAAAATACGCAGATTAGTCAAATCAGTGTTTCGAACGCAGGCCCTTCAATTTCACCATGCATACATTCTCAGTATAAACCCCCTCCATAGTCTCTTTCGCCCGCGTGACACCTGATCTTCGTCTGTGAACACAGCCTATCATCAGTAGTTGCCACAATATCCTTTACCAATTTGTGTCCTTTATCTGACGTTTCTTCATTACCAAAAGAAGAACACAGTTTCTTATATGCTGTTTTGAGGCAATTCATTGTTATTTCTGTCTAAAACTTTACAAATAGTCTAATTCGTATGACAGTGTTGAATTATTCCTTCAAAATTTTTCTTTTGGTCATGTCATCACGCATTGCAAAGTACCTTCTTAAACGTGCCCTTGTGCAAAGAGTTTTAAAATTTGCATTATCAGCTTATCCTTAGGTTGAATGAGAGATGTTAGCTTTGGGAGAAAGAGAAATCATTTTTTATAAAATCTAATTTTTCTGGTAACTTTTCTTGTATGCCCATTGAATGACCGCATTATCCAAGGTTAAAATGTCTTTCAGAGTATAATATATTGAATAATTAAAAAGGCACAAATGATAAAAATGAGATGGACGACTAAATAACTTTTAAACATTTAACGAACTTCACAAAACAATTTACGTAACATCGCAACATGAAGACATAACTATAATTACATTCTGTGGCACTGCTGTGAAAAACAAACATCTGAAAGATAGATGTCACTAGCGGATGGAAGACTTATAATTCTCACAATTATTTTTGTGGTGCTGCCATCTAGAGTTTCTTATTTGAAGTACAAATTCCACACAGTGGCAGACGGTTTTTCTCAAAATAGGCTTTGACAGTTGATTCAAACACTTCGCGAATCCAATCACCAAATTTTTTTCTTGTGACCTATTCTTTGCTGTTAGACATCCAAAATAAAACACGATTGATTTAAAGATATTGAACTTTTTGAATACTCGGGGATTCTGTGATTGGTAAGTTAAACGTTGGTTTTACCTTCCAGTCTATACTTGAACTTGCTGCTACAAGCAATGTTAACCTATCATCGGTTAACGTATCAGTAGTTTATGCCCAGGAAAAATATTTTTTTCGTTATAATTATAACTGTCCTACAAGGCATTTTCTATCCGAATAACACAATCTTTTCGCTGCCTTCCTAACTGCCTTTCTAACACCTCATTTTATTGAAACTGTGCCATCTGATAATCAATAGTAGTTAACAAAAGCATGTGTCGTTAGCCAAGGGACTTTTTCGTACAGCCATTTGTTGTTAACCAAATACATCTTTAATTGAAGCCATCTTTAATCAAGCTATTAATGTACATATATCTATCCAGTAAAACTTCCATGGCTAACACTCCCAAATAGCAGACATCTCTATTTAATGAACACCCTTTCCAATCCACAACACATACATATTTATATATTTTACCTGTGAAAAATGGACACCTCCAAATAGCGGACATATAACTATTAATCGTAAACAATAATTGTTTATTCTATGAGCCAGTAGAATTGAAATATGCAAGTTGTTCGAATTTTTTTCTTTGTTTTGCTTGCTTGGTATGACGTTTTCGTGACGCGTGTCACGGCTTTCTTATCAAGGGTGCGTTGGTGTTGGGCGTCTTTTCGAGCAGAAGGCAGAAGTGAGTGAGGTGTTCGAGGTAGATGTATAGTATAAACATTCTGTGAAGCGGAGATGGGTTTTTAGTCCAATATAATGATTATTGTTAGTAAGACGACAACGCATGTACAATTTGTAAATAGTCCTTTTTCTGTAAATAGTATCTTTAATTTTCAATATAACGTTTATTAAGTTTAAAGGTGCTTGTGTCAACTCATTTATATGTGTCTCAGAGTGGAATTCTATAAATGTATATATATATATATATATA
Source organism: Maratus michaelseni (assembly GCA_963931845.1). Taxonomy (NCBI): domain Eukaryota; kingdom Metazoa; phylum Arthropoda; class Arachnida; order Araneae; family Salticidae; genus Maratus; species Maratus michaelseni. Next base: position 345,490,608 of record OZ007586.1, read on the forward strand.
TATATATTTCATTTAATTTCATTCATTTAATTCCATTTATTCAATTTTTAATTTAATTTCTTATTCTTTTAATATGTTTTTGTTCTCATATTCAGTGTGCTGGGGAATCTTTCATTGTCATCTAATTATTACATACTTAATTATTATTTCATTGTATCAGTTGGTGTTATGATAATGTTTCATTTATGGTTATATATATATATATATTTGTGTATTTAAAAGGCATTTGTGCCCCTCCCCCCCCCCCCAAATTTTTGGTCACGCTTCGCCTATGGTGAAAGTAATATATTTAACAGTGTATTGGAAAATTAAAAGTATTGTTTGTATGTGTAAATATACTTTAAAAGACAAACCAAAAATAATTTAAATTGGATTTTAAATCAATCCTATTAAATTCACGTCAAAGCGTCACTCAGATTTTGATATCATTTCTTTTAAAACCATATTTTGAATTTATGCGATATGTGACTGAAAAAGCTTCAGCGAATAATTTTTATACATCTTTTCACGTTAAAAATAATACTTGCACCTGTGAGTATAAATAAAACGAGAAAAGAAAATAATTAAAAAATATATATTTTATTTAATAACATATTAGTGTCACTCAAATTTGATATCATTCCTTTTAAGACCCATATTTAAAATTCTTGAACCCATAAGGTAAAGTGTTATGTCACAAACTTTTAACCCGTTAAGGGTTTTTGTACTGATAAGAACTACAATGTGTTATGAGCATTTCAATGAGTTCAATGTGTTATGAGCATTTTCATTTATATGTGTCTCAGAGTCGAATTCTATAAATTTATATATATATATATATATATATATATGTGTGTGTGTGTGTGTGTGTGTATTTAAAAGGCTTATTGTTCTTTGTTGTCATTTGTTGTTAACCAAATACATCTTTAATTGAAGCCATATTTAATCAAGCTACTAATGTACATATATCTATCCAGTAAAACTTCCATGGCTAACACTCCCAAATAGCAGACATCTCTATTTAATGAACACTCTTTCCAATCCACAACACATACATATTTAAATATTTTACCTGTGAAAAATGGACACCTCCAAATAGCGGACAAATTCCGCGGTCCCGGGGTTTCTTTATTGAGAGATTTTACTGTATATACAAACAGTAAAACCTCCATAACGGACACCTCTATTTAGCAAACACCTTTTTTCAATACACAAAACATACATATTTATATATTTTTACCTCTGAAAAGTGGACACCTCTGAATAGTGGACAAATTCCGCGGTCCCAAGGTGTGGTTTTACTGTATATATATATGTGGGGGGATTATGGTTTCCCTGCTTTAGCAGCGAGCAAAGGAAAGCTACAATCAGCTATCGTCTACCACCTACAGCGTAATGACGTCAGAATGTACGTGTGTGAGGTATGCACTGCACTCTCCAAACGACACTACGAACGTGACGTGAATTGAGCTGTTCGGGGAAATGAGTGTTGCAAACGCCCCCTAGATAAGCCGTGACACGCGTCACGAAAACGTCATACCAAGCAGGAAAATCCTCTTCAATATCCATTAGTGTTGAATTAGCCGATTTTCAAAAATATAAGGTATCTGTAATTAAAATGTTTTCGAATATGTGAATGTGATTGGAAATTTATTGGTGCTTTTATAATGCTTTTTCTCAGATTTTGAATTTATTTAACTCGCTCTTTTCTAAATTTATTGGCAGAAATATGAAGAATATAGTCAAATACAAACTAGTCGTTGGGGGCCACCGTAATACTTACCCATCATGTATATGTATAATGTAAAATATTAAAATAAAAATGTGTAAACTACTTATAAAATGCATTGCAATTCAAATAAAATCGTGGCTTGATGACGTCATAAAAAGGCTCGATTACTGAATTGCTTGAAAGAGGTTTTTCCTTATAACTCCAAAAATAATACTCCTATTAACTAGCGGTTTATTGCATCTGATTAAGCGTCAAATTTCCAATTAAAATATATCTTTGAAGTGAAATTTGGATGAAATACAGGGTCATAAAAAATCGAAGAGTGTGGAAAATAGGATTCCAAATATCTCGGCAACTCATTATCCGATCGACTTCATGTTTTATGCAAAATTTATGTTTTTTTATTGTATTTTATATTTACTTCTTAAAATAAACAATTTCGAAAATTTTTATATACCTTTCATCAGAACGAATATTTCGAGAGTCCGAAAAAAAATGTTCCGGTTAATCGAGGTTATTGAAATGAAATAGGCTTCTTCCCATTATTACATACTAAGTACATACCAAATTGCAAGTCTCTATCTCAATTTGTTCGGGAGATAGAGCGTTTACAGACACACACACAGACACACAGACGGACGGCAAAATTTTTTTTCTAAAAATATGTTTTTCGGAATCTCCAATGTCTGAAACGTGTAAATCCGACAAAAAAAAATTTTCGATTTTCAAAACGATTACAAGACTTACCTTATACTACGTATGATGGGTAAGTAAAATTAGAATAAAAAATAGTATGAAGTAGATATGGAAACAATGTAGAAAAAACCCAAACAAATTCTTTTTAGTTTGAAAGTAAATCCCATGTCGATTGCTAATGGCATATTTTTAAAACTTTTTATACGACATTGCTCTTTTTGATGGAGGAGAGGGATTGTGTCTTGTTAGATCTTTTCAGATATGTTTGTGTGATTTATATTCTGATTTATTTGAAGAACTAAAACTAAATCTGTGTTTAAAAGACATCAGAATAACTTTACATTCATTATTCTCCTTTGAAATAGGATTAATAATTCTATGATTAAAATTATTCTGCTATTTCGTTTGAAAATTTGCAATTAACTCATTAATGCCGATGGGCAAGAAAAGTTGCCTGCCTATCAGAAAATCATAAAAAATCCTTGTAAAATTTTAATTAGCCCGTGTACTCGAATAGATCTAAATGAGCAAGTTATAGAAGAAAAAATTTACTTATTTAAAGCTCGATATTAATGGGTTAAAAACTGAACATTGATACTTATTTGTAAAGATTACAATTTTTGATTGATATACAAAAGTTAGTAAAAGACTAAATTAGTATTTTTAAATAATAATCAAATACTTTCATGGTAATATTTTATCTAACAGACGTTCAGTATTATTGTAAACAATTTAGCAAGATTTGAGTAAATTGAATTAATAAGTATGAATATCTCTGACTACATTGTGGATATAATAATGCTTTAAATGATGGAAAATCTTTTTGTCCAACGTTTTGTAGATATCAAATGTAAGAATTAAATTAATCCTTTGCCATAAATATATCATCGGCATCTATTTAAAAAGAACAAAAAAAATCTCACATGTCCTTCCATTTTGTGGAATACATTGAAATGAATAATTTCGTGTTTACACCACGGAATTAACTTTGCTCTCTGGAAATTTATGTCAATCTGATTTTTACAGTTTCTTGAATATTCATACGAACTATATGAGGGGGGGGGGGGTTAGAATGACAGTGGAGTAAGTCAATATTTAGTAATTTGAGAAATGAAGGATTTTGGGAAACTTGTCTATTGCCGTTGCATTAACCCCTTGGGGACGAGCGACACGTATGCGTGTCGCATAAGATGCTCAGAATCCTCGATTATTCCCACCAGTTATTTTTTATTGTAAACTTTGGCTCATTAAATCTTAGCATTTTTGCGATTCAATTTGGCGAAAATATCTGTTTTGGAAAACCGGTGGTTAAAAGATTAAAAATTCTGTAAAGGACACCCGTCGTGAAGGGGTTAAGTGGTCGAACTTGTTTTGCTCTCTAGTGGCTCCCTAAGTGAACTATGATTTATTTGACTGTCACACTGAACAGAAATTAATATACGTTCAGTGAAAATATGGTTATCTAGATTTTTCAAATTTTGACAATCCACTGTCATTCTAAACCCCTCAAATAATTTGACCACTTTGAAATGTTCTAAATCCATGTTTCAAAATTAAAGATATAAAACAAATTACAAAGTTTTGAAATAATATTGTGTTTTTCACCTAACTTTATCAAATTACTATGTTTTCTTTCTTTCTTTTGCAATAAAAAATGTAAAAAAATTAGTTTACAACTTGAGTTTACAACAAAATTTTAAGGTTTAAATTAGTAAGTAATATTTTATTTGCACATTATTTATTTTTATATTTTGGCAAAATTATGACAGAATTACAGTAGATGATCTTTAAAACACAATTCTATATAGTGCAATTCTCTATACAACACACAACTTCTCAGACATAAACAATGAATTTTGCTGTTAAGAAGCACTTGCATTCCCACATTGTAAAAAATTGCTACTCTCTAGCGGACTAAATTTGATGCATTAGTTCAACTTTATCTCCTTAATTCAGAGTTTTTTTTATGAAAGAAATTGCTATTATTACAATGATTTTTTTTTTTAATGAGTAATATTTAATAGTGGGTAATAGTGATTTGGTTCATTGGACCACGTTTATAAAGTAAATTTAACAATGAAATTTATAATCCACACAAAGAACGTCGCAAAGAATGCCATACAAAAATACTCTACTATATTTTGATATGTTTCAGATATATTTGGCCGTGTTTACAAGGTAAGTTTACTGATGTGTGACCTATATAACGCACAACCCCAGGTTTTTAGGTTTGTGTTATAAAGATCTTCTACTGTATATGTCATCCTAAGTATCCCAAAAACACAATACATGAAGGACAATTCACTAATTAAAAATTTATAACTTATGCAAAACAGCTGCATCAACTTGAAAATAAAACCATACTATTAAAACATCATTATTTTATTACATCATATTATTAAAAATATTATAATTATAAAAAAACAATATATATGAGAAGAGTTTGATCTACATACCAAACAATACTTTCAATTTTCATCAAAATTAAACACCAACCAAACGCAAACATGGTATACAAGGACAAACTGGTCCACATACTGAAACTTAAAAATCACCACTGGCAGCAACTTGCTACCAAAATGTAAAAATACTGAAATTTATCTAAATAAAAAATATGATTACCCCAAATAAGAAAAATTATTTCATATGATAGGACTTTATCAAATGAGCAGCAGAAAATTATGGGCAATTATAATTAAAATTATAGTACAGCAAAAATGAGAAGGCAAAAAATCCCCACCCCCACAAATAAGCCTCATATTTTGCTTAAATTTAAAAAAAGAGGAAAAAATCTGTTAATATGATGTACAGCAACCACTTTTATCAAGAACTTCATGTAATTTCTGTGGTACTGGTTCAATGAGGCTGTTGACAATATCAGGATCTCTTTGAAATAATTTGCCAAACATCAGAAGCAGCTCTTCATAGCTCATCAGCCATTATAATTCCTTTCAGGCAAACTTCCTCCTTCTCTCTCTCTCTCTCTCTCCACGGAGCCCAAACATTTTCGATTGGGTTTAAGTTGGCAGCATTGCTTGGCCATTCTAACTTCATTATACAGTTCTCTTCACACCAAGTTTTAACTACACAACTTCTGTGGATTGGACTATTATCCTGCAAATTCCAAACAAAATTAAGAATCATGAAGTATACTTAATTATTTCTATAATATTAAAATTTATATTTATAAAAAAATTGTTAATAGAATCAATTTCTAAATATATTCGCAAATATTTTAGCATAAATTTTGCAAAATGTTACTTTTTACAAATCAAGAGATATGTGGCGACGTTAATTTGTCTTAGCCGAAAGTGGAAGCTGAAGCATAATTCGGTTCATTCAGCGGAGCAAAAGAGAGTTCTCTTGTTTGACGTGGTTTCGCTAAGTATAGAGACAGACGGAGAACTCGACGAAAAACTTTCAACACACTTGCTTACAGCAGTCACCGGTGAAGCTTGGCTTTTGTAAGAGGCTGCTGGACAGCTTTTATACTTCATATTTATTAGTTATGTTTATTATTTTAATATGTTGAGTAATTTATATATTTTGTTACAGTTTAATAAAGTTTTGTACAGTGACACATGGCTTATACATAATCACAGCGTACCGTTACATCCCTGCAAGTGGTGACCCTTTATACACGCTTGGAGCTGGGGTTAAAAAAGGGTTTTAAAAATAAAATGTATTCCTAACCAGTTCTCGTCAAATATTTTGGGATGTCTGTCAAGATTTAAGTAATGAGATTTTTGTTTGGTTTATTACCTTTTGCATGTATCCTCTGGGACATTTAGACTTGTTTCAGTTTATTTTAAACTTGTTTTAGGCTCCAATGGTTGGTTGGTTTGAATTTGATATTGCTGTTTTAATGTTTTAAAAGTTTTGATCTTCTTTCAATCTGGATGAAATGGTTGTTTAGTTCTGGATTTTGTGATTTCCGTTTGTTTTTTATATTCTATGTGATGCTGGACGACATTTCTAGTGCATGCAATGTGTCATCGTGTATGAAGGAGGTCATGTGGAAAATTTGTGAAACACAATAAAATGCTTTATTTTATGCTGATTCTCTGTCCTTATTGGTTGTCCTCACTTTTAGCCTATCTACCGCCGGTGATTTTCATGCTACAGTTGCCGTTCCAACGCTTTTTAGGGTTTTTCAAAATGGAGATCACATTCCAATACAAAAAACTGGGTGTTGCCATTTGATTTTTTCGAAATTTTCTCACTGTAACCGTAACTGTTTGAGTGACACTGTTGTTTTCCATATCATTCTTGAGCGCATACCTCAAAATACCTTTTGCCAAAATTTCATTCAGTTTCTGTGAATGGTATGATAGTTATTAGGGGCCCAAATGTCGGGATAGTTTTTTTATAATCACCCTGTATATACACATGTGTATATATATAAAAATATATGTATATATATATCACTGGCGCTAAAGGGCAAAATTAGCACTAGCCACTGGCTACAGGGCCACTAAATGAAAAAAAGTGGCTATTAAAAAATTGTCTGTTAGCAGGCACCTTATGGCCACTTTCTTACAAGGAAAGAGTAAAAAAATTTTGCCTTTCATCAAGGATTCTATTTTTGCTGGTTGAAATAGGTTTGTAACACATTTTTTAATTGAGCTATTTAATTTTAGATTAATACTAATTGAAATTTTAATAAAAGTTTACTGTTTAGAACTTTTAAATAAAAATGTGTCCACTAGTTTAAAAAAAGTGGCCCTTTATAAAACTGCTACTACTGAACACTAATGAAATTTTCCAATTTTGCCTTTTAACTGGCGCTCGGCTAATGGAAAAGTACCCATTGCACATATTATTTGTTTTAATACATAATATTTTTTTGAAATTATAGAACAAATTTAAAACTATACATTCTGATTTGATATCTTAGCTTGGTCAATCCATATCAATTCCCCCAGGCCATGTCACCCACCACTCAAGATTTTAATGAAATTTTTTTTGCAAGTTACTATGACCAAACTATGAAACCATACAATTTTTTTTGTCATAAGTCAAATATTTTCCGAGATATCGAGGTTTAAAGTTTATGGATAAAAGTTGTTTTTGCCATTCTTGTGGCTCCGCAAAAGTCTTTTAGCTACTAAGAGAAAAAATCATAACTCGTAAATTCTGAATAATTTAATTCAAAATTTTTACCATATTTTCTATGAAATGTACAGATACTATAAAAACATAGCTTTATTTTATTGTAATGTTTTAATTAATAGTAAAAAAAAATTATTACTCTCGTGTACCTTCAAAATTTTGAGGTAAAAAGTAAGATTTTTTAAAAATTAGATATGGAGGTGAGACAGTGCAGTTACCAAGTCATTCTTAAAAATATATAGTACTACCCCCAAAATATAAATAATAATATAAAAGTAAAATATATAGCACTACTAAAAATATATAGGGCCTACCCCCCGCGAGCTACGCTCGCCAACTCCCGCTCAGACTTCGAGGCCTCTAAAAACATGACAGCGTGCTTTGTTTTAAAAATATTGGTAAATCTGTAATTGGGGTTCCATGCTTTTAACGTTTTAATGGGTAATTTTTTGATTATCATGGCCTCATGCACAGCTGTTGCGACAACTGACCACTGTTTTCGGAATTGATAAGTAAAATCAATTACAACTTGAAAACCAGCTTGTATAAAATGGTTAGGTTTAAATTGTGGCAACCTGTCGGACTTTTATAACAACGATCTGTATTCTATTCTTCCTTTGCGTTTAAGGATGAGAAAAATTCCATCTGTTTGTGAGTAACATTAAGAACCACGGTATTAAAAAGTACTATGTTATAGACATTTTCAGCAACAGATTTTAATTTTCTCTCTATTTTAATGCACCATCATGCATATTTTCATGTTATTTTAAATATGTAAATTATTTATTTTAATTAATATATATATACGAATTTTCTAATAATTATTTATCAAACAATATTAATTAAATATTTTGTGCATGCATGCCTGCATTTATTCGGCATCAATTGATGAGATATTTAAACAAATATGCTATCCGTGATAATTTTACACCATGTTATGTCACTTGAATATTGTCCATAAGAAAATCGGGTACTTTTCCAGTATAGGATCCTTTGCTTTTAGGTTTGGCGTATTTCGAGCTTCAAAAAGGGATAGATTCGTTAATATACATAGATTTGTTGCCAAAAGTTATGAAAACAAACCCAATGAACTTTTGGTACTTTTCTATTATAGGGGTCTTGACGCTTTTTTAAAAAGCTTGGCGCAATTCGGGCATCAGAAAGTGAGATTTGCTGCCAAATGACATAAACAGCCATGGAAACAAATTCGGCGATTTTTTTGTTTATATGCGTATTTTAATTATACGCATATTATTATTGTTTTTTCTACATATTACTTCTGATTATCTATAAAATAGGATAAATAACATTCTACGCTAAAGAAATTGTATAAATATTGAAAAAATGCTTCTGTATACGAAATGACAAAGTTAATAGGTTGACAGAAAGTATGTTGCCAAATTTCCTTTTCTGCCAAGGCTATTTTCTCTGTTTCGTCAAGGCTTTGTTATTTATGTGTAAACATATAATTCATTATTAAAAAAGTAATGCTACTGAAATATTAATTTGTTTTAAACTTTAATAGCATTTCTCTAATGTATAGGGAGCATTTTTTTCCTTGCTGCCAATAAAAGAGAGAAAGGAATATATGTCATTTTACCATAATTGATGTCATATTCTCATTAAAATTGGAAAGAAAACTAAGAAGGATATTTTATTCTCCTTCCGTTCAGTTGGGCAATTATTATTTTATATATTCGTTTCAAATATCCGAATTAGTGATTTTATAAATTCGTTTAATTAAATTTTACAAAAAAATAACAAAATGATATCAATAAATAATAAGAAATAAATAAGTATTGCACTGCCGCGCAATACTTAAATTACTATGAATTCCCCCCCCCTTTCTTTTGCGTTTACATAAATGACGTCATTTGGACGAATGTATTCAAAATATTTTCAGTTTATAAATTAAATTAAATGCTGACAGACGATTGAATCCTGACGATAGAAATGTGATTTTTTTTTCAAATTTTCCTGAAAAACATAATTTAATCACAATCTTGTCTTCATTATCGATTGAAATAAAAGATAAATTCAATTTCAATTTGAAAATGACGAATAAAAAGAAATCAATAATCCCTATCGGGATCCTTTTCAATTTTTTCTCTTTTTTGTCACAAAAAACTGAGTAATTAGTTGCCATCATTACAGAAATGTCATTAAAATTAGAAAAAAATTAATATCTCGAAAACTAATTCCAATTTCAAAATTCTATTACCAGTTTTGACATCCGCGGATTTTTATGGACAATTGGTATTAATTTCACCATCAAGCGTTTAATATTTTATTAAAAATAGCCCTGAAACATAATCAGTCGTTTAATCAGTCGTTTCATAAAATCGTTTCATAAATTCGTTTCATTAGGATTTTATATATATAGGGTAGATATAAACCTAAAAATATGATCCAACAGAATGTGAAATAAAATATATGGTTTTATAGCTGCTTTTATTATTATTATTATTATTATTATTATATATTTTTTGGCTATCAGTGCATATTAGCCAGCAGTCAGTCATTTTAAAAAAAAATTAATCTTGTATTATTAAATACAAATCAATTAAATAACACGTTTATAATAAGTAAATATGGATGAAAATTATTTTGGAAATGAGAAACACAACAAATGTGTTTTGATTTAAAAAGTAAGATGGCAGACTGCCGACTAATACACAAGCTGTTTTTTTTAAAGCTAACTTTTGCTTTAAGCTACAAACCCGAACATACTTTTATGTATAAGTGTGTTATGTTTGGAAAATAATAAATACTACTTTTAACCCTTTTTCATTATATATTACAATTATAAACCGAAATAACTAACTAAATACGTGATAATATTATATAGCATATCACAATTTCTTACTTGTTAGTCTGAGTGACGGGGCTTCCTGAACACATGCAAATATTCTTGTTGCACAAATTGTGTTTCTTCTGCAGAAAATGAGTAGACTCGACCTGATCCTTTAGTAACTTCAGTACTGATTTTGGCAATTACATTACTTAGAGGTACGTAGCAAATGTTTTCTCTTGAAGGCCAATGAAATTATGGTGCTGGACCAAAAAAGATGCATAAATTTCACTTTATTGTCACCTTCCTCTTCATGCTTTGACACAATAGTTGCAAAAAACCAGTGGTCATCATATACACGTGCTATGTAAGAGTTGGTGCAGAGTTCTGAAAACCTTATGGTAGGAACTTCTTTTGTGAAATTAAAAACTAACGTAAAATCCTCCACACTAACTCTTTTTAGTTCCTACTGAAACACTTGATAGGGGCACAAACTGGTGGTAGCTGTGAGTTTCAGGAACTGGCTTAGCTTGTTTAAATCTGTTTTCTAGATTCTCTTTTCTGTTGTTGATGAGTTTCTGATAAAGTTTCTTTTTTCAGTAGCCAAAAAATGAACGTTTTCTATCTTTGTTGTGCAAAAGCTGGAAAACTTTGTCAAAACTATCATTTGTACTTCCTAAAAAAAGTTTGGAGATTTTCTTTTGCAACTAAGCACTTTACTATCCCTCCAATCCCATCGCAAGGAGAGCTGGTAAATTGCCAAATATTCTTCATAGTTACAAATGTAAACGAGTTACAACAACAATAGAGGTTATGCGCCAAACCATGTTCTCTAAAATATGCCAACTGGCTGTGAAAATGCACCAATGAAATATTTAAACAATAAAAAGTAAAATATAAATAAAAAATAAAGAGCGTAATAAAAAAATATGCTTTTATTAATAGTTTAATAATTAATTAAATTATGATTATACGTTGTGAAAACAAATTAGAAATCCTGAATAGATAATTTAAATAATCCTTTTTCTCTTTCCTGTTACCATATGTTAAAACAAGGAACAGAGCAAAAATTATAATTCTTAATGAATTCACTAGTTCGCGCTTTCTACCAAGCATAAATCAAAGCAGTGAATTTTCCAAAATCGGAGCCCACATCAAATTAACACATTGTAACAGAATTTTTTTAGAACAACATGAGTTGCAGTCATGAAATTAGGCATGATTTTTACAATAAACATTCAATGCTTATAAAAGAGTGTTTAAAAAAAAACTTTTTTTTACTTTCATACTTATTTTATGGGGCAGAGAGCCTTATAGGTTTTTAGCTACAATGCCTTTCTTTAAAATAAAAGTACATGATAATTAATTCATTTCCCAATTAATTTGGGGGAGGGACGCTCGTCTTTTCCCCATTTTTATCCAAACTTGATAAAATTAAATAATTATTTAAAAAACATTATTGATGATTTTTGCTTACAGAATTTTTCTTTTTTATCGTTTTACGGGTGTTGAAGGTAGATAATTTTCATTCCTTCTCTCCCCTCCTTCCCCATAGCCTTTTTTTTAAAAAAATTGTACTATTTACACTGATATTTAACGAGAATTTATAATATTTTATATTATCTTAAAGTCTAAAAAAATTCCTTTCTGATGATAGTTATTGATCTTTTCTAGGTTAATTAGGTTAACTTCTTTGTTGCCTTAAATAGGTTAATTTCTATAAAAAAACAGAAGCATGATTTAATATTAAATTTTTTAAAATAAAATAATGTATTAAAACTTCAATTCATCTATAGAGAAGTTGCAATCAGCTGATCAACCATTGTACTTCAATTGGAGGTCAGGGTAGTTCCACCAATCAGAACTGCCTATTTGTAATATGTGACCTCCAACATGACGTCAATTGCAACTACCCTATATATATATATATATTACGCTAGCGTACGTGGCACAGAAATCGCGATTATTTGTTAATTGTTAAATGGCAATGCCCGAATGAAACGCATCTAATTGGTTTTGTGTAAAAGTCCTTTGGCAGGATTTAGGCCAGGATTTTTTACATTTAACTGTTTGGTGCTGCCATCTACAGGAATAAAAGCGAAACAAACAATGTACAAAAAATTTTTAATTATAATTTGTCAACATTAACAATTAAATAGATATTTTTTTATACATTTTCATTTGAAATATTGATTTTTGTAAGCATTTAATATTTATAATTAAAAAAATAAAAAAGCAATATAAAATTTAAAATGTAAAGCAATGGTTTTTAAAAAGGGATTTTTAGTAAAAAGAGAAAAGTAAATGTAATAATTTTCCTCGAACGCTTCATTTTTTAAACGTAACTGTTATACTTTTGAAATGTTAGCTGTTATTTAATTTTTTTACAAGTTTTTAGTATAAACAGTAGCGTAGCTAAGGGGGGGCAAGGGAGGCGACCGCCCGGGCGCCGCTGCCAAGAGGCGCCAAATTGAGAGGGGTTTTTAACCGAAATTATCTATCATATTTTGACAATAAATACAAATTTTTGACCTTTTTTTGTGTGTGAATGTTTTTTTTTTAGTGAAACATTTTATCATATTGAAATAATGAAAGAAAAAGCTTATGTAAATGTTTCTAGGGATGGCTCAACACTCTTCGTACTTTACATGATTACGTACCTGAAAGTTGACGCAAAATGATTAAATGCACGAGGGAGGGGCGCCCAATTGAGAGACGCGTTAAATCAAAACTTGTAGGGAGCCCAAAAAAGTCCAAGCGATAGTTTTGAGCAGTGCCCTAAGATGAAAACATTTTAAAAGGTCCTATTACTTAGCGCTTTAGATCGTCAGTTAGTCGAAATTAAGCATAGGTTATAAATTAATCATTATATTTTAATATTTTAATGCCTGAGGAAGACCACTCGGCTGAGGGCGAACCCAGCCGTTGAGCGTTTAATGTCTTCCTCGGCTAGCTCCCCGGCACGCAGGGATTAAACGTGGCAGTACAGACTTCGCCATGGCGGGTCCTGCCGGGCAAAGCCCCACGCGACAGGTGGCAGGAACTAAAGACACACACAAAAAAAAATTACAGGGTCTGTCGCTGGAACCAGCGTTTCTACGCGACAAGGAGCGACAGACAGGGTGGACGAGGTCCACAGGTGCGCCTGCACCAGTTGTACAGTCCGCTTATTTAGTAGAAGGGTGCAGTTCTTAGGTAAGATTGTACCATTTGTACAGTTCGTAAATGACGGCACTTGAGATGTGGAGGTGCCAGTGTGAGATTCCCACGCGACAAGGAGCGCCACACAATTGCGCTGAAACTCTCACACTGGATGGAGGCTGGATGCACTTTGTGTTAGAGGTGACGATACGTTGCTTGCTGACCAGACTTGCGGTTCCCGATAAGAATAGATAATTAATGGGGACTCAGCCCCTGCTAGGAAGAGAACATTACTTGCGGATGAGAGAAACAATTAAGCTGCAAAATAGCTAAAGGAGAAAGCTAAGCAGATAAAAAATGATGGAATGATTACGTTAATGACTAAAATAAGCGATTTATTATTAATTTATGGAGAAAGAAAACTGCTTTGAATGATTAAGTTCTGTTAGATAGGTCTAATAGTAATTTGTAAATTTCTGAAAGTTTATGAGTTAAGATGGGACGCGTAATTATGTTCAGCAGCCAAGAAGGATGTGGGTTAGAAGGAGCAGGCCTAAGATGCCAAGCAACAGTCAGTGGGCAGGAGAAGTAATAATGCATGGGGGTACCAATATCGCCGCACTCGCACACATTGGTTCGTGAAATTTTAAATTTGAAGAGGTAATTTTTAAACGGGCCATGCCCGGATAAGAAAGCACTTGTATAGGGAGTGAGGTTAAGTAGCTCTCTGGAAACTTTTGGAATTAGGTTGTAAGTGTGTCTACCTTTTGTGGAGGTGTCCCAGTTGATTTGCCAGTTGGGGAGTATTTTAGATTTGAGTTCTCTGCGAATAAAAGATGGGGGTACCGGAAGAGAGAAGTCTATTGATTGGCGTTTGGTGGCTCTTTTGCAAGGCTGTCCGCTAGCTCATTGCCTGCGATACCAATGTGTGCAGTGACGTGGCCAAGGGTAACTTTTTTGTTCAGTTGGTGAAGTTTGATTTTAATTTCCAGTATGAGAGGGTGTTTTGTCCGTAAGGCAAAAATTGCTTGAAGTCCAGAAAGACTATCACTGAAAATTTTTTAATTTTCCTGTGTGGGGGAGGCATCAATCCATTCCAAAGCCTTCAGAATTGCAAACAGTTCAGCTTGATATACTGAGTTGTCGTCTCCAATTCTGGAGGCCCACTCATAGGTCGGCATTCCATTTACCATGGCGCAGAAGGCTGCGGCCACGCCAGTTTCAGTGCGCGACCCATCAGTGTAGATGGTTGGATGCTGCGAGGGTCTGTGACTGTTCTTGGCGATGCATACCTGTAATTGTGATGTCTCCTCCGCGGGGTGCAGGTGCCAACTTGGAACTTTTCTCTAAATAGTTGTTTGTGGAAAGTATTGCGTGGTTGTTGGTTCAAATTCTAGGTGTAGGATTCTGTTTTTCTGGTGCTCGTATTCTAGTGATATTAGGATTGGAGGGATCCCCGTTAGTACTGTGAGTGCGTCCGTTGAGATAGTCCTATACCCTCTCACCATTTGCAGCAAGAACATCCTTTGAATCGAAACCAACTTTTCCTTGACTGCCTTGGTGAGATTTCCTCCCCAGACGCCCACACCGTAAAAGAGGATCCGTTCTATGATTGCGTGGTACCAGATTTTTAACATTGCAGGTTTAATTCCCCAAGACTTAGAAGTTAATCTGCGTGCATTGTGTTGATACTTAGTTAATTTTGTCTTGAGGGTGTTGATGTGTTCCGTCCAGCTCCTGTGTTCGTCTATGACGATTGCTAGTAATTTAAGGTGTGTGACATGTGAAACGCTTTTCCCATAAATTCTCATTATGGGTTTGCGCTTAAGCTTCTTGGGTTTTGCGAATGTTAGGGATTGTGTTTTGTCTGTAGAGAGCTGGAGGTGGAGACGTTCCAAAAGTTGACAAAAGACCAGGAGAGCTCGAGCTGCCGAGTTTTCCAGGTCCAAACGCCTCCTGCCCGAGAGTACAAAGCTGAAGTCATCGGCGAAAGCATACAGGACGAATCCCAATTTTTCTAACTCTACTAAAAATATATTTGCAATTATTAGCCAAAGGATTGGCCCAAGGCAGGAGCCCTGAGGACAACCTTTCTGCAATATGTGTTCTGAGGACCCAGAGCCCCAGTTTATAAATATACTCCTATTACTTAGATAAGATGCGATGACTCCCGCTATGTTGCCCGGGCAGTGAATCTCTATTAGTTGTAACAAAATGTCCCGCCACTCCGCATTATCAAAAGCACCTTTGATATCGAGGGAGACGAGCGAGGTATAGTTGCCTTCCTCTATGCTTTTTGTGCATGTAGAAAGGATGTCAAATAGGGCCTTGTCACATGACCGACCCTATCTGAATCCATACTGCCTGTGATGGAGTAGATTGTTGCTTTCCAGGAAGTGAACTAGTCTGATGACTACTAGTTTCTCCAGGAGTTTTCCTAGAGTTGGAAGCAAACAAATCGGACGGTATGATGTGGGTTCAGAGGCATCCTTTCCTTGTTTGAGGAAGTATACCACTTCGCCCTGTCTCAAAGTGAGCGGGAAGTAATTGTGCTTAAGGCACAGGTTGGCCCATCTGGTGAAAACACCGGGTATAATTTTGTGCGTGAGTTTTAGGATTTTGAAATCCACACAGTCTGGGCCTGGAGCTTTTTTGTCATTTAATGTTTTGAGTGCATTTGCTATTTCAAATTTTGAAAAGGGTTTATCTGGAGGTGAGTCGAAACGTAGGTCTGAGTTATCTATGTTGTGATGGGCCGAAAAGGGTTGTCGTGAGGTGCTCCATATTATGCTGTCTGGATGATCTGCTAGGCGGCAGTTCGAGCTTTATTTCGTCAGGCGTGAAGTACTTGCCTGAGAAAAATTTTTGTGCTGTGCCGAAAGGATCTGTTTGGTTGCTGCAGAAGTTTCTCCAAGCTATTGTTCGTGCATCCAGAACACTGCGTTTGTATTTTGCCGAAAGGTGTTTGTATTTAGCACTTAGATCACGGAAGTATTCAGTGTCTTGGTCTGTGTTGCGCAGTGCTTTAAGTTTTTTACGAAGTGCCGTGAGATGGTTTCTTTTCGTTTTGAGGTCGGATGTCCAGAAAGAAAAAAATAGGTGTTCTTCGAGTGTTTTTGAGTCTAAAGGACGCTCCCGCTGCTGTTTGCATGGTTTTGATTAGTGTGGATGTAAATTCGTTAAGTTGTGCTGTGTTTGTAACGTCCTTTATCTGACTGGTGAGGAGTGATTTTTGTGTTTTGATAATGTGGGTAAATTTTTTGAAGTTGCCTCGGGTTGTGTTAAATCTACGCTGTGTTGTATAGAGTGGTGTAATTTCGAAGCCAAATTCTATGTATTTGTGATCCGAGGCGGTGTGAACATCTGAGACACGCCAATGTCTGATTTTTTTGGAGTGCTTTGGAATTCACCAGGGTGTGATCAGGGAAGCCCTGAGCTATTATCTCACCTCTGGTGTTTGTTTTGACAAAGGTATGTGATGTGTTGTCTATGTTAGCTAGGGATAGTTTATGGATTGTCAGATGTTCAATAAGGGTATCCCCACGAAGGCTTTCATGATCGTAACCCCATAAGGTGGAGCTAGCGTTGAAATCACCTCCGCAGATAAAGAATAGCCTTTGCGTAATAAGTGAGCTCCACTCCTCGAGGGAATCTTCAAAGTTTGTTTTGGGTGCTGCATAGGTGGAACCAACAATTAGTTTGCCCTCCTTTGCAGTAATTGTGACAAATGCACAGTGCATGCCTGTGTAGAGATGTGAGTACTGTAGTGATGTGTTCTGGATTACTAGATGTGCACTCTTTGCTTTGGATGAGAAGATAGCCCAAGATGTGGGTATGTCCCCAAGAGTGCCATCCGGCCCGCAGTATGCGTCCTGCAGCAGGGCTATATCTATTTTATTATCGATTAGATGCGCCTTAAGGGCCGCATTTGCCACTTTGCAGTGGTTAAGGTTGATTTGTAGAATTTTGATGTGGCCGAAAGGTGGGGGGTCCTCTGGATTGGAGGAGGACGGAGAAGACATTGCACAGATAATAAAAATAAATTAACTAACAAGCTAAAGATAATAAGCAATAAGATTTCACTTACTAGATTAAGTTTGAATTTGTTTACCGTGAGCTGCGGGGACCGCTCAGCTGATCCATTGGTGGCCTGAAGGGGTTTGGAAGATAGGGCGAGCGGGAGTACGGATGGAAGTAGGGGAACCAGAAGTTGCTCCATTCATCCTGGTTTTGAGTCTGCAGTGGGAGGATTCCCTCTGGTGGGGGTCTCGAGGTGCTGCCTTCTTGTGGTCGTGATGATATGTTTCTGTCTTGGCGTAGTGGTGGCTGTGGCTGTGGCTGTTGTTGGTATGTTGGGTTTCTCAGTGTGGGTGGTGTTGGTGATACTGGGGCAAATTCCTCATCCAGACGTCTTCTGAGGGTTGCATATTTTTCCCTGTATGTAGGGCAGGATGAGTCCGACGCCTGGTGTTTGGTGTTAAAATGTGCCCGTGTTCTTCATGGTAGAATTTGCAGTTTACGCAACTGGGAGACTTTGCGCAATTGGGGTTGGTATGTTCTTCTCCACAGTTGACGCAAGAGGGTGCGACGCTCGGGCAATGCTTTTCTACGTGTGTTAGTGCCTGGCATTTACGACATCGGGGTACTGTGGTGTGTGGCCGGAGCTTGTGAGTGTTAAGTCCTATAGTGAGCCCCCCGTCTGTAATGATGGAGTGTCCCAAGGTTTTAGGTAGAAGCAGGATCACGTCTTTGATAGTCTCGTCTCTTCTGTTGGGGAGCTCCTTTAGGACTGTTATTTCCTGTGTTGTGATCTCGTAGTGTGCTGTAATTGCTTCCTTGAGTTTTTCTTCTGTTATTGTGGTGTTGATATCTAAGAGGATCATTTTCTGTTGTGGGAGTGACTTGCGTACTGCGTTGAGTGTCTTGTTGAGTTGTCTGTGTTGCTGGATGTCGTTTTGTAGTATTTTTAGGTCGTTATTGGTCTTGCATTCTATTTCGATTGGTTTCTCTTGCGTGTGATCTTGTTGGGGTGAATTGGGGCTGTGTATGATGTTTTCTGAAGTGTTGTGTCTATATCTTTGGAGCTGAGGTCTTGTACTCCCTTGATTATTAATGTATTTCTTGTGTTGTGGTTGGGGAGTTTTTTCCTGCGTGGCTTCTGTGTAACTTGGCTGTATGAAGGTGATGAATCTTTGTCTTGGTGGGATTCCGATGTTGCATCTATGTCGTCTGCCAGGCACTCTTGTGTTGATGGTCTTTTGTTGACTGCTGTGTTTATGGCTTCGATGATGGCTGTGGTGTCGGGGAATTTGTGGAGTAACTGTTGATAATTGTTTCTGGCTTCATGTAGTTGCTCTTCCAAGTGGTGGATTCTTGCACTGAGCTTCGCGTTTTTACGTGTGATTTCTTCCATTTCTTGTTGTGTGTTTGTGTCAATTTCATCTATGATTTTGAGATTTGTCTTGAGCGTTGGGATCATTTTAGGGTCTGGAAGGTAGTTCTCGTTTAGTCTTTTTACGATCTTGACGATGATTTGTCTGGAGTGTTTGGTGACGCCGGTTATTGTGTGTGCTTGTTCTGGGTTAGAGGCCAAAGAGCAATTACTAGCCGCTCGACTAAGAGATTGTTCAGGGTGCAAAAATACCGCTTCTTCCGATTTTGCTGTCTTGTCAACTTTACTCATGGCTGAAGTTATGGCAAATACTAACTAAGAATATTATAACGTTTGAGAGATAAAATAACAAAACTGACAGACCTTTGGGCACTAGCGACATCTGCCTCTTCCAGGCCACCATGTCTCGACCATTGTGCAGCACGTTTCTGTAAATTAGGAGAGAGTGAGGGGGGTGTTTGCCATGCAAAGCAAGGGGGAGGGAAATGGACTAGATGAGTGGCATCTTTGAGCTTCGAGGTGAGGCGGGAAAGTAAGAAAGGGGAACTTTAAGTGGGGAAGGGAAGAAAATAAAAACGAAGAAAGGGGTCAGAACTGTGGCCGATGCTAGCTAGACTGGGGCCGGGCAGGAGAGGGACACCGGACCAGGCCGGGGAGAGGAAGAACAAAATACTAACGACAATACGAAGGTAACTGGTGAAAGGGGTAAGAATAGATTTGTGCACAATAAAAATGGAAAGATGAAAGTTGGGTGCGAGTTAAATGCTGATCTCAAATTTCCTGCAGAAAAGATTAAGTCTAAGTAAGGAGATTTTAGGAACTTAGATAATAAGTGGCAAGTTAAAAACAATACCAAACTGAAAGTGTACAAAAATGATTGGGTGGGGAAGCAGGTATAACATGAAAGTTGATTTTTAGTGTGAAGTACTAGTCTTAGCCAGATTTGCTAGGGGAAGAAAGAGTAGAAATAGGATGAAAAACTCGAAATAACTCAATATATTTCCATGTAAAGTTTGAAATTTTTATGAAAAGTAGAAGAGAAAATTGTGTTTTTTTAGGAATTCAGTTTATTTGATAATCGTATGTGTGGAAAATTACGATTTATAAATAAATAAATAAATAAATAAATTGAGTTTCGAGCTATGTGTTAAAAAGTTAAGAATTTAAAATTTGAAAAGAATTATTATTTTGAGTGGAGGAAAGAGTACGGTTCGTGAAATGTTTAAAAACTGATTTTTGTGATTATTGTATGTATGGTTCAGGAATTATTGCTAAGTTAAGTGTTTGAAGTGATGTTCCCACCTGTACCGATTCCTCGGGACCGACGTCAATGACGGCATAAAGTCCCCGAGTACCGTCTAAGTGCAGGTGCCGTACTCGGGAAAAAATTTGAATTTTGAGAAAAAAATGGCAGGGAATGGATTTTAATTAAGATAGTTATGTGTTGACAGGTTTTTAGGGTCAAGATTGAAAATTATTGTTTTATGAAAATGTGAAAAAAAGGCCAAAAATCCGGCTAAGTTACCCTAAAAAAGCTTAAAAAATGATAATAATGCTGAAATGATTAAGTTTACTAAAAAGCATAAATATGAGAAAAATCAGTTAGATGCCAACTATGATTTGCGATGTCATTGAAAATTTACAAGTTTTGTGAATAAAGATGAAAAGATGCAAGTTGGTTCGAGTTAGGCGTTCTACTACAGAAGTGCCTGCGAAAAAGTTTGGATTTTTTTTTTTTTTTTTTTTTTTTAAGTACAAGAAAGGTGCTGAAAAGATAAAGTTGGATATGATTGATTTGAGATTTGTTAAGAATATGGTTGAGTACGGTGTTCAATAAAATTACATGTGAAGTATCAAATTTTTATGAAAAGTAGAAAAGAAAAATGTGTTTGTTTAGAAACCCAGTTTATTTGATAATCGTATGTGTGGAAAGTTTAGAAATTTTAAAAAAAAAATTGAATTTTTAGTTGTGCGTGAAAAAAGTTAAAAATTTAAAAAGGTGAAAAGGATTATTATTTTGAGTGGAGGTATAGTACGGTTTGTGAAGTGTTTAATAAATCAGATTTTTGTGATTTTTATATGTGTAGATTAGGAATCATGTCAAAGTTAAGTGTTAGAAGTTATGTTCCCTCCTGCACCAGTTCCTCGGGATCCGACGTTAATGACGGCAAAAAGTCCCCGAGTACCGTCGAAGTGCTGGTGTCGTACTCCGAAAAATTTGAGTTTTAGAAAAATATTGCAGGGAATGGATTTTAATTTAGATAATTATGTGTTTGACGAGTTGTAGGGTCGAAATTGAAAATTTTTGCTTTCATGAAAAAGTGAAAAAAAAAGGCAAAAATCCGGCTAAGTTTCACTAAAAAAAGCTTAAAAATGATAAAAAAATAAGTTAAAGATCTACTGTAAATTGCAAAGACATTGACAATATTCAAGATTTAATAGCAAAAAGTGACAAAAAATGTCTATGTCCAACTGGTGCTGTTATGACTAAATTTTAAAAAAGCATAAAAATGAGAAAAAATAAGGAGACCAACTATGATTTGCGATGTCATTGAAAATTTACAAGTTTTGTGAATAAAGATGAAAAGATGAAAAATGGTACGAGTTAGGTGTTCTGCTACAAAATTGCTTGTGAAAAGTTTAAGTCTGGTTTGGGGGCAAAATTTAAAGTACAAGAAAAGTGCTGAAAAGTTAGGTATACTCGAAAAACAGACTGTGTTCACACTTAGGTGTTAGAAAAACTTAAGTGAATCGAAGAAGGGTCCAGACTTTGATGGATTTTCAGCACAGAAAAACTTATAAAATAAACCGACAAAAATGGAGAAATTAAAATGATGCAAAAAGAAAACTGAACATATACGATTCAATGGGGAAGCGAGCGTAACTAGAAAGCATAATTTATAGTGAGAAAAAACGAGACTTAGCCGGATTTACGAGGGGAAGAAAGAGTGTAAACTAAGGATGAAAAACCTGAAATAACTCATCAAGCAGGGCGGTCGCTCTGCCAAGCCAAGCTTAAAAGAAAAACGCCACACAAACAACGCCAAGAACTGGAATAAAGACCGCTAATGCTTACTTACAGAAAGCGACTTCGCAATGTTAAATCGACAAAACATGCCAGATTAAAATATCAGATATCAAAGAAACCAAGCGTCGCAGAAAAAAAAAACGAAAACTAGAAGAATCTAAGGAAGAATTTCTTCAATTTAAGACCAAACTCATCTTCATAAGTGATTTATAAACAGAGATATAGCTTTTTTAATAAAACGTCGAGTTACTTAAAATGATCAAGCAGGGCGGTCGCTCTGCCAAGCCAAGCTTAAAAAAAAAACGCCACACAAACAACGCCAAGAACTGGAATAAAGACCGCTAATGCTTATATACAGAAAGCAACTTCGCAATGTTAAATCGACAAAACATGCCAGATTAAAATACCAGATATCAAACAAACCAAGCGTCCTAGGAAAGAAAAACGAAAATTAGAAGAATCTAAGGAAGAATTTCTTCAATTTAAGACCAAGCTCATCTTCATAAGTGATTTATAAACAGAGATATAGCTTTTTTTAAAAACGTCGAGTTACTTAAAATGATCACTTTTTTCTTCGTCAAACTTTTTTTTTTCAAACAAGCTACAGGCCTTAATATTGGGCAGAATAAAAAAAGGATTGCATTTTTGGACAAGTAATTATGTAATCTATGTGCTTTTATAAAATTCAGTGTAACAAAGAATTATTTTCTATTCTTAATTAGCAAAAAACTGTTAATTAACTTGGAGATTAAAAAAATATGCCAAAACAGAGATAAAACCCGCCAACGACCATGTACCATCTGTATTAAAATAGCAAAAATCAGTTACAGGTTATAATATAACCACATCAAATTTCATCTGCAAGTCAGCCATTTTCTTGTGAAGATATTTAAAAAATAATAAAACTTCATAATTATAAGAACACACATTTTACAGACAATTAAATATGACTGCAAATTGTAGCAGATGACTGTTTCCAACATGAATAAGTATGAGAAATTGCCGCTCAAAGATATCGGTCTGGGTGGCTCTGTCGCAGCGCGTCAACACGGCATGCACAAGGTCCCAGGTTCGAGTCCTGCCCCCGGTTAACTTTTCACTCATGTTTGTTTAGTGTATTTAATTGTCTGATAAAATGCATGTTTTTTTAATATTGTAAAATAAAGTAATCAGACGTAGTGTTTATGCTTTAAAAAATATTTTTAATATATAATTTACGTTTTTAGAAAGATCTTTAAAAATAAATTAGTTTTTGAGGGAAGATGTACCTTCTAAAATGTATACATTAAGACTTATCGGCATTTAAAATTTCTTTCCAAACGTAAACAAAATTTTTGAAATGAATTAAATGTGATTCATTTATTTCTTTAAAAAAAAAGAAAAAAAAAACACGGTAAAGGACAGGCATTTCGTTCGCAGGAATACCTTTCACGTCATTTTCCTATAAATTAATGAAATCCAGTTGTTAAATTACACAGCTCAACACAAATCTGGGGTTTGAAGAATGGCACTTTTTTCTTAGTAAATCAGTCACGCTGATCACAAATATGACATTAGTTTTTTTTCTAACACCACAGTTTTTTCACAAAACCAAAAAGAAGGGGGTGCCTCTTAATAAAATCATTGTGTAATATTTATTAAATAACATACATTTTTAATAAAACAAAAATTAATTTCTTAGTAAAATGACATTAATAAATGTTAAAATACAATACTGCACTAAAGAATGTGAAATATAAATATAGATGGCGTCACTTTATGTATTGATATTTGCGAGAAGGTGCAATTTTCTCCCGCGCATTTGTAGTGAGAACATGCATTTATTTTGTTCGTTTATTTATATCTTACGTTTGTTTTGTCAGTTTCTTATAGCAATATGGCATCAAGAGGTTATATAAATCCAGGATATATAAAAAAAGTGATTCGGCAGAACTTAGTTGATCCAAAACAAGTCCTCTTGCCTCCCCTGCACATTAAATTAGGTTTAATGAAACAATTCGTAAAAACCTTAGATAAAACAGGGGATAGTTTTTGATATTTAAATGAAGTTTTTCCACATTTATCGAAAGGTAAAATCAAAGAAGATGTGTTCGTTGTCCCAGATATGAGATGGTTAATGAAGAACGAAAATTTTGAGGAAAAAATTAAATCAATCGAGAAAGATGCATGGGTTAGTTTCAAACACGTTACTCAGAAATGTTTAGGAAATTACAAAGATCCTAACTACGCAACGATCATTGAAAAAAATGGTTCAAAACTTTCAAAAACTATGTTGTAACATGAGTTTAAAAATGCATTTTCTGCACCCCTATCTTAATTGTTTTCCTGAATATCTTGGTGAAATGAGTGAAGAACAAGGTGAGAGATTTCACCAGGACATAAAATGCATGGAAAAACGCTATCAACGACACTGGAATGTAAATATGTTGGCAGATTACTGCTGGGGGGCTAAAAAGAGACACTAAACCAGCTTCAAAATCTAAAGGATACAAGCGTTCTTTTTATGATAAAGAAAAGTAATTTTACTATATATACTAGAATATAATTTCTTATAAAACATGCACACACATTAATATATGTATATATGATTTTATTTATTTATCTGATTTTTTTTGTACATTTTTAAATGAATGTTGTGTAAATTGTATATTCTCAAATTCCAAATTCTTAGTTTCTTAATTGAAAGAAATCCTGACGTGATACATAAAAATGGATATTATTTTGAAATAAGCATAGCAGATTTCTTACAATTTACATAAATTCATGAAAACCCCAGATAAAAAGTTAAATTTTGTAGGCCTGTGTTATTTTTGTTTTAGAAGTGAAGTTTCCATTTAAATTTATTGTAACAGTACAATGTTTAATTGAATAAAATAATGTAAATCTAAGAAATTGCTAAGAGATTCCAAACATGCACAGGGCAACGCAAAAATAAATAAATAAATAAATAAATAAATAAAAAATAAATAGATAAATAAATAAATAAAAATCAGCTTTCAGAAATTCTAAAAATTGTTCGTATATCTTAATTACAAGCTAAAGGAGGGTTTATTTCTATATTATTCTATATATAATAGTAATTTCAGCAAATATATTGAATTCCAATGCGATCTGATTTAAACTTTAAGATATTTTATAAGACATGATAAAAAAAATTATAAAAAAGAGTGGCGCGTCACATTTCGGGGAGGAGATGGGGAGGGGCGTGAACAAAATTAGGAAGTATAATAAGGCTATCTGTTTGAAACGTTACGATAACACATAACATAAATTTTAAAAATAAAGCCGCTTCAAAAATTATAGGGAGGGGCGCAGCGTGTTTTGCCTACACAAGGGGGGGGGGGACACTTTTCTAAATTTTAACGATATCCGTCATGTCACATATCGTTACAAAGGGCTGTGACAACTTATTCCTGTTATGCATCACAGGTGTCACCCTCACATTTTGCGCCCCCCCCCCCCCGACACTACTCATGTAATATATCGTTGGAAAGGTCTGTGAACGCTTAATCATACTATGCAGGGAGGGGGGGGGGTTCTAAATTTTGCACATAACCCTCATGTGATACATCGTTGGAAAGGTCTGTGACCGCTTAATCCTATTATGCGTCTCCGGTGTTCATCACCCCACTTTGCTCCTAAACGTGATTAGCTTTCACCATCAGGGGGCGCTTTCCTATCTCTGTTTCTATGGGTCGGATCACGACGGGGTATGGCTCATTCGACTCGACTTCGATAGAGCTTTCTGATTTTAGTTCGTTTTTTCACCACCAGGGGGCACTTTCCTATCTCTGATTCTATGGGCTGGATCACGACGGGGTATAGCTCATTCGTCTCGACATCTATAGCCTTAACGATTTCAGTGCCCGAGGTTCATATAGAACAGATTGCGCTACCTGGTGGTGGAAGATGGAACTTGAGCGTGTGCAGCACGACTGCTATACGGTGCCGAAGGCAGTGGGGACCCATGTCGGAGGTTCGTTCGGTTAGAGATTTATACTATTCGATGTGCAAATTAAGGGATTATCCGGTGCCGAAGGCAGCGGGGAACCTGGTCGGAGGTTCGTTCGGTTCGAGGTTTTACAAGATTCGAGGACCCGATGTAAATTAAGGGCCCGCTAGTGGGCGAAGCCAGCTAGTGCTAATAATAAAAGAGCGTGATATCACGTTTCATATCAAATGCAGCACTGACACGCTATGTACGTATTCCATTTTTATTCATTTCATGGATAAGTCAGTGATATTTTTTAACGGAGGATAACAAGTATTATAACAAGCCACAATTAGTATGTTGTTTTTAAGAGTGTATTTAGTTTAATTGAAAAATCTACTGGTATTTCTAGTTAACCCTTTAAACAACGACTGAAAGTAAAATGTAATTTTAAATTATTTCTCATGTTTAGATTATTTAAATTATGTTTAATCTATTTTTTTAAAAAAGAAATGATATCTACAAAAACAACTTTTCAAAAGTAGAAAAAGCCAAGCGTAAAAAAAAAAAAAAAAAAAAAAAGTTGTGGCTAAAAAATGGTGTGATATCAAATTTCCAAGCTATTATATTACTTATTTAACTTTTTTTCCATTAAATAAGTTATCATATATATAAGTCGAGTGCTACGTATATGTTAATAAAAATCGTTTTCTCCTGTACTAAATACATCCTAACGAGTTTCTGAAAATGCAATTTTTTTCAAATTATGCATGATGGGCTTGGCGGCCATCTTTCCATATTTCTAAGCATCCGAATTTCTAAAGTAAAAGAGTAATATGTTTGCACTGTAATATGTTTATAACAATTTCGAACTTCAGATTTTAACTACGGACAGATAAATTAGATAAGACTGATATTTTGAGAAATTGATTTTTACTAGTTTGAAATTATTAATTACTCTAAAAAATAAATCATAAGATGAATCTTTAAGATAAGTCATCATTATCTTAAGACACAATTTTCAGAGCATATAAGTCTATAAATGAAACGCTTAAAACATTTGCTTAAATAATAATTTTGAACTTCGGATTTTAACTACGGATTTGAGTGTTGAGAATTTTGTGAATAATATGCAAAGATGGCCGCCAAGCCCATCATGCATAATTTGAAAAAAATTGCATTTTCAGAAACTCGTTAGGATGTATTTAGTACAGGAGAAAACGATTTCTATTAACATATACGTAGCACTCGACTTATATATATGATAACTTATTTAATGGAAAAAAAGTTAAATAAGTAATATAATAGCTTGGAAATTTGATATCACACCATTTTTTAGCCACAACTTTTTTTTTTTTTTTTTTTTTTTTTTATTACGCTTGGCTTTTTCTACTTTTGAAAAGTTGTTTTTGTAGATCACTTTTTTCTTCGTCAAACTTTTTTTTTTCAAACAACCTACAGGCCTTAATATTCGGCAGAATAAAAAAAGGATTGCATTTTTGGACAAATAATTACGTAATCTATGTGCTTTTATAAAATTCAGTGTGAAAAAAAATTATTTTCTATCCTTAATTAGCAAAAAACTGTTAATTAACTTGGCGATTAAAAAATTATGCCAAAACAGAGATAAAACCCGCCAACGACCATGTACAATCTGTATTATAATAGCACATATCAGTTATAATAGCACATATCAGTTACAGGTTATAACCACATCCAATTTCATCTGCAAGTCAGCCATTTTTTTCTGAAGATATTTTTTTTAAAATAAAACTTCATAATTATAAGAACACACACTTTATCAGACAATTAAATATGACTGCAAACTGTGACAGATGACTGTTTCCAACATGAATAAGTATGAGAAATTGCGGCTGAAGGATATCGGTCTGGGTAGCTCAGTCGCAGCGCGTCAGAACGGCATGCACAAGATCCCAAGTTCGATTCCTGCCCCAGGTCAACTTTTCACTCATGTTTGTTTAGTGTATTTAATTGTCTGATAAATTGCCTGTTCTTATAATATTGTAAAATAAAGTAATCAGACGTAGTGTTTATGCGTTAAAAAATATTTTTAATATATAATTTACGTTTTTAGAAAGATCTTTAAAAATAAATTAGTTTTTGAGGGAAGATGTACCTTTTAAAATGTATACATTAAGACTTATCGGCATTTAAAATTTCTTTCCAAACGTAAACAAAATTTTTTTAATGAATTAAATGTGATTCATTTATTTAAAAAAAAATAATAATAATAAAACTACGGTAAAGGACAGGCATTTCGTTCGCAGGAATACCTTTCACGTCATTTTCCTATAAATTAATGAAATCCAGTTGTTAAATTATTTTTGTTTTAGAAGTGAAGTTTCCATTTAAATTTATTGTAACAGTACAATGTTTAATTGAATAAAATAATGTAAATCTAAGAAATTGCTAAGAAATTCCAAACATGCACAGGGCAACGCAAATAATAATAATAATAATAAATAAATAAATAAACAAAAAATAAGTAAATAGATAAATAAATACATAAAAATAAGCTTCCAGAATTTCTAAAAATTGTTCGTATATCTTAATTACATGCTAAAGGAGGGTTTATTTCTATATTATTCTATATATATGTAAAAATTAACAAGAACGAAAAATCATGCGTCAAGCATAGATTATGTAACACTTTCCAACGCTTCCAAAATAATTTTACAAATCATTACCGTTTAATAAGCTGAAAGATAACATCTAAGTAAACAATTTGGAAAACGCATAACATATTTAAAAACGTAATTTCAGGAATTCCCAACATATATTACCAACATATACAATATTCGGAAAAATATCCGAATACTTTTATTCAGCCCTGTATGGGATCTATAGATTTGTATATATACTACATATTATGCTAAATGTTAGTTCAGTTATATATTTGCTGAAATTACTATTATAATAGTAATTTCAGCAAATATATTAAATTTCAATGCGATCTGATTTAAACTTTAAGATAGTTGATGACACATGATAAAAAAATTATAAAAAAGAATGGCGCGTCACATTTCGGGGAGGGGATGGGGAGGGGCGTGAACAAAATTAGGAAGTATAATAAAAGTATCTGTTTGAAACTTTACTATATTTTATAACACATAACATAAATTTTAAAAATAAAGCCGCTTCAAAAATAACAGGGAGGGGCGGAGCGTGTTTTGCCTATACAAGGGGTGGGACACTTTTCTAAATTTTAACGATATCCGCCATGTCATATATCGTTACAAAGGGCTGTGACCACTTATTCATATTATACATCACAGGTGTCACCCCACCCACATTTTGCACAACCCCCCCCCCCCCGACACTACTCATGTGATATATCGTTGGAAAGGTCTGTGAACACTTAATCATATTATGCAGGGGGGTATTTTCTGAATTTTGCACATACCCCTCATGTGATACATCGTTGGAAACGTCTGTGACCGCTTAATCCTATTATGCATCTCCGGTGTTCACCACCCCTAAGTTTGCCCCCCAAACGCGATTAGCTTTCACCACCAGGGGGCGCTTTCCTATCTCTGTTTCTATGGGTCAGATCACGACGGGGTACGGCTCATTCGACTCAACATCGATATAGCTTTCTGATTTTAGTTCGTTTTTTCACCACCAGGGGCACTTTCTTATCTCTGGTTCTATGGGCTGGATCACGACGGGGTATAGCTCATTCGACTCGACATCTGTAGCCTTAACGATTTCAGCGCCCGAGGTTCATATAGAACAGATTGCGCTACCTGTTGGTGGAAGATGTAACTGGAGCGTGCGCAGGACGACTGCTATACGGTGGCGAAGGCAGTGGGGACCCGTGTCGGAGGTTCGTTTGGTTAGAGGTTTATACTATTCGATGTGCAAATTAAGGGATTATCCGATGCCGAAGGCAGTGGGGAACCTGGTCGGAGGTTCGTTCCGTTCAAGGTTTTACAAGATTCGAGGCCCCGATGTAAATTAGGGGCCCGCTAGCGGGCGAAGCCAGTTAGTGCTAATAATAAAAGAGCTTGATATCACGTTTGATATCAAATGTACCACTGACACGCTATGTACGTATTCCATTTTTATTCATTTCATGGATAAGTCAGTGATGTTTTTTAACGGAGGATAACAAGTATTATAACAAGCCACATTTAGTATGTTGTTTTTAAGAGTGTAATTTGTTTAATTGAAAAATCTACTGGCATTTCTAGTTAACCCTTTAAACAATGACTGAAAGTAAAATGTAATTAATTGCTCATGTTTAGATTATTTAAATTATGTTTAATCTATTAAAAAAAAAAGAAATGATATCTACAAAAACAACTTTTCAAAAGTAAAAAAAAAAAAAAAAAAAAAAAAAAAAAAGTTGTGGCTAAAAAATGATGTGATATCAAATTTCCAAGCTATTATATTACTTATTTAACTTTTTTTCATTAAATAAGTTATTATATATATAAGTCGAGTGCCTACGTATATGTTAATAGAAATCGTTTTCTCCTGTACTAAATACATCCTAACGAGTTTCTGAAAATGCAATTTTTTTTCAAATTATGCATGATGGGCTTGGCGGCCATCTTTCCATATTTCTAAGCATTTAAATTTCTAAAGTAAAAGCGTAATATGTTTGCACTGTAATATGTTTATAACAATTTCGAACTTCAGATGTTAACTACGGACTGATAAATTAGATAAGACTGATATTTTGAGAAATTGATTTTTACTAGTTTGAAATTATTAATTACTCTAAAAAATAAATCATAAGATGAATCTTTAAGATAAGTCATCATTATCTTAAGACACAATTTTCAGAGCATACAAGTCTACAAACGAAACGCTTAAAACTTTTGCTTAAATAACAATTGTGAACTTCGGATTTTAACTATGGATTTGATTGCTTAGAATTTTGTGAATAATATGCAAAGATGGCCGCCAAGCCCATCATGCATAATTTGAAAAAAAATTGCATTTTCAGAAACTCGTTAGGATGTATTTAGTACAGGAGAAAACGATTTCTATTAACATATACGTAGGCACTCGACTTATATATATAATAACTTATTTAATGAAAAAAAGTTAAATAAGTAATATAATAGCTTGGAAATTTGATATCACATCATTTTTTAGCCACAACTTTTTTTTTTTTTTCTTTTACGCTTGGCTTTTTTTTTACTTTTGAAAAGTTGTTTTTGTAGATTAAAATTGCATGTGAAGTTTGAAATTTTTATGAAAAGTAGGAAAGAAAAATGTGTTTGCTTAGGAACCCAGTTTATTTGATAATCGTATGTGTGGAAAGTTAAGAATTTTAAAAAATTTGAATTTTGAGCTGTGAGTGAAAAAGTTAATAATTATAAAATGTGGAAAGATTTATTATTTTGTGTGGAGGTAAGAGTACGGTTTCTGAAATGTTTAAAAAACTGAGTTTTGTAATTTTTATATGTGAAGTTTTGGAATTATTGCGAAGTAAGATGTTTGAAGTGGTGTTCCCACCTGCACCGTTTCCCAGGGCATGAAGTCCCCGAGTACCGTCGAAGTGCAGGTGCCGTACTCTGAAAATTTTTTTTTAATTTTGGAGAAAAATTGCAGAGAGTGGATTTTGAATAAGAAAATTATGTGTTTGACAAGTTTTTGGGGTCGAGAATGAAAATTTTTGTTTTCGTGAAAAAGTGCCAAAAAGGACTAAAATCCGGCTAAGTTTCACTAAAAAGCTTAAAAAATGATAAAAAGTTAACTACCAACTATAAGTTACAAAGACATTGAAAAAAACAAAAAAAAAACAAACAAGTTTTATAAAATGCAATAAGTGACAAAAAATGATTATGTCCAACAGGTACTGTAATGACTAAGTTTTCTAAAAAAGCATAAAAATGAGAAAAATAAGTTACAGACCAACTATGATTTGCGATGTGAATGAAAATTTACGAGTTCTGTGAATTAAGATAATAAAATAAAAGTTGGGTTCGAGTTAGGTGTTCTACTACAAATTAGCCTGCGAGAAAGTTCAAGTCTGGATGATGGATTTTTTTTTTTTTTTTTTTTTTTTTAAGTACAAGAGAGGTGTTGAAAAGTTAAAGTTGGTTTGCGATGTCATTGAAAATTACAAGTTTTGTGATTAAAGATAAAGATATGGAAGTTGAGTTCGAGTTAGGTGTTCGACCACAAAATTTCCTGCGAAAAAAGTTAAGTCTGGTCCATGGAAATTTTTTAAAGTACAAGAAAGGTATTGAAAAGTTAAAGTTAGGTTTACTTGATTTGATATTTGTTAAAGATATGGTTGAGTACGATGTTTTGGGAGAGAGAGGGGATTACTAAGGAGAAGTGCTCGAAAAACAGACTGAGTTCGCAGTTAGGTGTTAGAAAAAACTTAAGAAAATCGAAGAGGGGTCCAGACTTTGATGGATTTTCAGCACAGAAAAACTTATAAAATAAAACGACAAACATGAAGAAATTAAAATGATGCAAAAAGGAAGCCGAACATATACGATTTGTTGAATTTGAGCGATATCTCGCCAATTCTGGTTGTGCTTGGCGATTTTCCTTTCCTTGGCGTGGCTTGTGAGCCATCTCGCTAGTACACTGATGTAACTCATGCTGGTATGACGTGCGTTTGTTGCCGTCCAATTTATAAGTATATTTTCTGCTATTAAAAGTATAATCTAGATAATTATTGAGTAATCAATTTACTAATTTAAGATTACTGTCGAAATCACAACAGGTTATGGCTTTCAGCAACGCTTCTACTGCGAAAAATGTCGTATTTATGTGAACTTTAAGCGATTGAAGTGCATCGCGCCATTTTTTTCTTCTCGTGTTGTGTACTCCGAATTGAAAATATATAAGAAAATGGCACCTATGGATTTTAAGTTCACGATTGAAAAATTGGAATCAGCAAAAGACTGGACTAGATGGAAAATGTCTATGTCATTATTACTTAAAACGCACGATTTGTTGAGTTATGTGAATGGAGAAAAGACTGTCCCTGTAATGGCGGATCACGCCGATGCTGTCGCTTTTGGAGAAGCGAAAAATAAATTTGAATTAGCCGATGCAAAGGCACTTTTATTTATCTCCCAAGCACTTGATGACAAGAATTTCGATTATATTAAAACGTGTTCAACGGCGAAAGATGCATATGAAAAGTTAATCGCGATTTATGATAAATCATCAACGCATCGACTCGATAATTTGTGGACTGAATTTTTTCATCTGG
The DNA here is from genome assembly GCA_963931845.1 of Maratus michaelseni. Classification (NCBI taxonomy): domain Eukaryota; kingdom Metazoa; phylum Arthropoda; class Arachnida; order Araneae; family Salticidae; genus Maratus; species Maratus michaelseni. Next base: position 345,523,620 of record OZ007586.1, read on the forward strand.
AATGGAAACAAAATGAAAATATTGCATCCTTCATAAGTCGAACTCAAAATATATTTATTGAAGCAAACGATGAATTGCAACGTATTCTACAATGTGCTGTTCCCGAAGCAATGTTACTGTTCCGAATTATTTCGATGCTACCGCAAGAATACATCGCATTTAAGACTGTGTGGGATGGAATTCCGTTGAAAGATCGATCGATCGAACTGTTAACTGAAAGATTATGTGCTTTTGAGCAACAAATAGAGCAACAGCAATGTGATAGTACAGCCCTGCAAATTCAATCCAGTCGGCAAGTGCCGTTGCCGAGTTATGGAAGAGATGACGTCAACACCAAATACTTAAGAGGAAATAAATCAAAACAGAAGAAATGGCAAAATCAAAATAAGAAGCCTATGAACGCTAACATTACTTGTTTTCAGTGTGGATTTTTTGGTCACAAACGTATAAATTGTCCTCAAAATAAAAATAAGACACTTCCTTCCTCATCTGGTGTAGCCATGCCATGTACAGTTTCACAGGATGATAAAAGCTGGATTTCTGACTCTGGAGCATCTCAGCATATGACATTTGATAGCTCTATATTTGAAAGTTTTAAGAAATTTGCTGTTCCAGAAGTAGTCAATGCTGCAGGTGGTCAGAAACTTATTGCTTATGGTTCTGGACAAATTAATGTGAAAACTCTAGTGGCTGGTAAATGGCAAGAAAATTACCTTACAGATGTCTGGTATGTACCTGAGTTAAAATACCAATTATTTTCTATTTCTCATGCTTTAAGTAAAGGACTGAATGTTGTGTTTAAAAATAAATTTTGTTTGGTGAAAAATGGTAATCAAACCATTGCAGTGGCTCAAAAATCAGAAAATGGTTTATTTGTGATGGAAATGCTTGCTAAAGATCCTAGGAAACCTGCAACTGTTCTTATTTCAAGTACTAGTGATACTCTCCAAGTAATGCATGAAAGAATGGCACATCAAAACAAGAGGCAGTGTATTAAATTTCTTAAAAGACAGGGCATTTCTTTACCAAACGAGAACTCTGAATTTTGTGTTGGGTGTGTATATGGCAAAGCCCACAGAAAGTCGTTCCACTCAAGAGCTGTTAGACCAACAGAGCCTGCTGAACAAATCAACGCAGATCTCGCTGGTCCGATGGAAGAAGACTCAGTTGGTGGTTCACGTTTTATGCTAGTTCTTAAAGATGACTATACAAAATTTCGCAGAGTATTCTTCTTGAAAGCCAAGAGTGAAGTACCAAATTGTATAGAAACCTTCCTTAATGAAGCAAAGACTGCTGGACATAGGGTTAAACAGATACGGTGCGACTCTGGCAAAGAGTTTGACAACTATTCTCTGAAGAAGATTTTAAATGATCGGGGTATTGATCTACGTGAGGCAATGGTTGAGACGCCTGAACAAAATGGAGCTGCTGAAAGAGAGATACGCATCATTGTGGAAGCTGCAAGAGCTATGGTTCACCAAAAAGAATTGCCAAAGAAGTTATGGGCTGAAGCCTGTAATACTGCTGTCTATGTATTAAACCACACAGGTCCCACTCCAGTAGAAGATAAAACTCCATATCAGTTATGGTATGGAAAGTCGGAGAATTTCAACATTAAGCGTTTGAGAATATTTGGTACAAAATGCTATGTACATGAACCAAAACAAAGACGTAAAAAGTGGGATAAAAAGGCTGTTGAAGGACTGGTTGTCGGATATGAAGCTTATGATGGATATAGAGTTTTTATACCTTCTAAAAATAAAGTGGAAAGAAGCTGCAATGTTATATTTTGTGATGAATTCCCATATGAGCCATTGACTGTCGAAGTCACAAGTTGTAGTGATACGCATTCAGAAGAAGAAAATGGAAGTATCCAGAAGAAGGATGAAGATGAATGCCAAGATGAACCTGATCCTGGAAGACGCTACCCTCAACGAGAACATAAGAAGCCAGAATTTCTGTCAGAAAATTACGTACTTTTTGTAAGTACTCTTACTGGCATTGAAACTCCTGCCTGTTACAGTGAAGCAATGAAGTCACCCGAATTTAAGCTGTGGAAAGAAGCCATGACAGAAGAACTGCAGTCTCATGAAGAAAATGGAACCTGGAAACTTACAGAACCCCCAGAAAATAAAAGGATACTTGACAACAAGTGGGTATATAGAATAAAAACAAATACTGATGGTTCTCCTTGTAAAGCTAAAGCTCGTCTGGTGGCAAGAGGTTTCTCGCAAAAGGCTGGCTATGACTATGATGATCTGTTTGCACCAGTAGCTAGATTTGACACCTTGCGCACAGTTCTTAGTATTGCTGCTTCGCAAAATCTGTACCTACATCAATTTGATGTGAAAACAGCTTTCCTTTATGGTTTTCTTGATAAAGAGCTCTACATGAAACAGCCAGAAGGTTTTGATGATGGTTCTGGTCGTGTGTGCAGATTAGTTCGCTCTCTTTATGGTTTGAAGCAAGCTCCACGCTGTTGGAACCGGCGTTTTGTTCAAGCAATTCAAAAATTGCAATTTCAGCAATCATATGCTGATCCTTGTTTATTTACAAAGAGAAAGGATTCATCTGTACTGATAGTGGCCTTGTATGTAGATGATGGACTTGTAGCTGGATCAAGTATTTCAGAAATAAAAATATTGATTAGTAGTCTAAAAGAAGAGTTCAAAATTACCGATGGTCCTCTCGGTTCTTTCTTAGGAGTGCAAATTAATCAGAGAGATAATGGTGACATTTTTATTTCACAGTGTTTGTATACCGAAAAGATACTACAAAGATTTAGGCTTGAAAATTCAAAACCTCTCTCTACATCTTGTGATGTGACTAAATCTCAGGAAGGAGATACAGCCATGGTTGATGTTCCTTATAGAGAAGCAGTAGGTTGTCTACAATATCTTGCAGTTGCTACTAGGCCAGACATAGCATTTGCTGTAGCTTTGGTATCAAGAGCTCTGTGCAATCCTACAAAAGATGACTGGAAGCGTGTAAAAAGAATTTACAGATATTTACGAGGCACGAGCAGTGTTGGCCTTCTATACAAGTCACAAGTAAAAACAGAGTTTTCTGTTTTTAGTGATGCTGACCATGCCGGTGATGAAAGGACAAGACGTTCAACATCTGGTATGGTTTCAGTAAATGCAGGTGCATCTATAACTTGGTGGTCTAGATTGCAACATACGGTTGCAATTTCATCGACAGAAGCCGAGTATGTTGCTGCTAGTGAAGCAGCAAATGAGCTTGTTTGGCTAAAGTTGCTCTTCAAAGAGATAATAGGATATGATGGCACTCCCATTTTGTATGTCGACAACCAAAGTGCTATAAAACTTGCCCAAAATCCACAGCATCATCGAAGATCTAAGCACATTGATGTGCGTTTTCACTCGATTAGAGAGAAAGTTGAGCAAGAAGTTTTAAAATTAGAGTATGTTCCATCATCAGAACAAACTGCTGATATTTTTACGAAATCTCTCTCACAAAACCTGTTTATGAACTTACGCGATGGACTTGGACTGGTTAAGTTAAACTGACTGTTTAAATCTTTTAGTGTTTTTTTGTTGTGTATGATTTTTTTAATTTTTTTTTGTTGGCTAATTGTTTATTTTTGATGTGTTAAACAAAATTGGCCTTGATATCAGGAAGGAGTGTTGAATTTGAGCGATATCTCGCCAATTCTGGTTGTGCTTGGCGATTTTCCTTTCCTTGGCGTGGCTTGTGAGCCATCTCGCTAGTACACTGATGTAACTCATGCTGGTATGACGTGCGTTTGTTGCCGTCCAATTTATAAGTATATTTTCTGCTATTAAAAGTATAATCTAGATAATTATTGAGTAATCAATTTACTAATTTAAGATTACTGTCGAAATCACAACACGATTGAATAGGGAAGCTAGCATAACTAGAAAACATGAATTATAGTGAGAATGAACGAGACTTAGCCATATTTACGAGGGGAAGAAAGAGTGTAAATATTGGATGAAAAAATGGTAATAACTCAATAAATTTATATGTGAAGATTGAATTTTTCGGAAAAGTAGAAAAGAAAAATGTGTTTGATTAGAAAACCAGTTTATTTGAAAATCGTATGTGTGGAAAGTTAAGAATTTTAAAAAGTTTGAATTTTGGGCTGTGCGTGAAAAAGTTATTTATTTATTTGTTTATTTTTTTTTATGTGAAAAGAATTATTATTTTGAGTAGAGGAGAGAGTGCGGTTAGTGAAATGTTTAAAAAAATAGTTTTTTGTGGTTTTTGTATGTGTAGTTTAGGAACTATCGCAAAGTAAAGTGTTTGAAGTGATGTTTTCACCTGCACCGGTTCCTCGGGACCCGACGTCAGTGACGGCATAAAGTCCCCGAGTACCGTCAAAGTGCAGGTGCCGTACTCGGAAAAAAATTTTGAATTTAAGAAAAATAATACCGGGAATGGGTTTTAGTTAAGATTATTAAGTGAATAACTAGTTTTTAGGGTCGAGACTAAAAATTTTTGTTTTTATGAAAAAGTGCAAAAAAGAGCAAAAATCCAACTAAGTTTTACTAAAAAAGCTAAAAAATGATAAAAATAAGTTAAAGACCAACTATAAATTACAAAGACATTTAAAAACTAAAAGTTTTATAAAATGTAAAAAGTGACCAAAAAATGGTGCTGAAATGACAAAGTTTTTTTTAAAAAGCATAAAAATGGAAAAAAAGGTTTAAGTTCAATATAAAGTTCTAAGACATTGAAAAATTTCAAGTTTGCAATTAGAAAGAAAGTGGTAGAAAAATGGCAGTGTCCAAATGATGCTAAAAAGACTAAGTTTTATTAAAAAAGCTTAAATGTGGAAAAATAAGTTAGAGTTCCACTAAAAAGTGCAAAAACGATGAAATATTACAAGTTTTACTAAAAGTACGAAATGTGACAGAAAATGGCAATGTCCAAATGATGTTAAAAATGATGTCCCCGAAAATGTTTAAGTTTTAAAATGCTGGAAAAAGTTAAAGTATTTCATATAGTGAATGAAATTTGCAAAAATGAGTTAAAGTTCCTTCGTTAGCTTAATTAGTTTAAATGGGGGGAGACAATGCCCCAACAGGCGGACCTCAGTCCCAGCCCCGGCCAGCCGCGCCAGCCACTGTTACAGCAACTGCTGAGGCATCAGCATAAACTGGCTCCTATCAGGAGGATAGGCTCCCTATCAGAGATTGCTGCACATGCGTAATAGATCATTTACGTTAATATATTTGGCAATTTATCGCTTGCTTGGCGAGAAGGATAATTCTTCAAATAGAGAGAAAACGCCGCTGAAGTCGTGACGTCATCAATATGGCTGACTGAAATGCCCATTGAAATAACATGGATGTAAAATATAAAATCTTCTAGGAATAATAATTTTCATATATAAGAACTTTCAGACACTATTCTGCAAAGTTTAAGGTCTCTTTCTACTTATAAGCAAAACTTTTATTTAATTTAAATTAATAATTTTACTAATTTTATGTTTTAAAAACTATTAATGATAGTTTATAAATTATTATAATACATAAATTATAAATAATATTTAAATTAGGTATATAAATTATATATTAAATAATATATTAAATATATAAAATATGATATAATAATATGAATAAATATAAAATATAATATATTAAATTATAATACTAAGATGATATACTATATTAAATTAAATATTAAATCAATTTAAACATTAAATTATTTATATATTACATTAAATTAATATTATTAATAATTAATACTAATGATAAATAATTATTTATCATTTTAAATGATTAATAAATATAATTGATATTAATAAATATAAAATTAATTATTAATAATTTTAATTAATTATTTAATTATACGTATATATAATTATTAATTAAAAGTATTAATTTAATTATATTATTTAAATATATCTATAGTTAAATAATAAATATTAAAATTATGAATAATTAATTTTATATTATTTATTAATACCAATTATATTTATTAATCATTTAAAATGATAAATAATTATTTATTAGTATTAATTATTCATAATATTAATTTAATGTAATATATATTTAACTTAATATGTTTTAATTATCATTATTATTATTATATTATAGCTATTATAATTTTATAGTATATTATCAATATTTATAATTATATTGATATACTTGATATACTTATATTTGATATAAATTAATAACATAAATAATAATATTATTACAAATTATAAATTTAAATTATCATATTAGCGTAATTTAATTATTATTAATTAAAAATAATTATAATATAATAATATGAACTAAAATATTAATTACTTGATAATTATATTTAATATTAAAAACTATAATTAATATTAATAATAATAAAATATTTATAATTATAATTAGTATTAATCTTAATAAATAATTATTATTGTATATATAATTAGTATTAATCTTAATAAATAATTAATATTGTATTTATAATTAGTATTAACCTTAATAAATAATTAATATTGTATATATAAATAATATCATAATGAATTATATTAAATTAATACTTTTGGAGAAATCAACTCCACAGCATCGCCAAAGGTAAAGTAAGCCAAGCAGCGAGCAGGCGCCGTAAATGTTCAGATAGGGAGCCCTTCCTCCCGATAGCTTTTACTTCAGCATAAGCAAGTGCCCGGTCACATGGTCTCTCTGACCCTTGACGCCTAAATGGCAAACCCCAAAGAATGACTTGCAAAAAGCTAGGAATATATATCCTAATACTTATCCCTTAAGGCCCCAATTTATGCTGGTCAAAGTATTACCATGTGGCCGAGTGAATAATTAAAACTTTGATAACTACTGAATTAATGAAGATAGAGTTTAATGGAAAGCATGATTAGAAAGGGAATTTTTTTTTACATAAGAATTAATCTGGAAATAAAAGAGATAATGATTAAAACAACTGATTAAGGGGCAAATACAAAAGAATCAATTAAGATGCATGGCAAACAATACTAAGATATGAGCGAAAATATTAAAATGCTCATAAAACAATTAATAATTGGGTTAGAAACATGCTGCTTACCAAAAACAATAGCCGAGACATTCGTGGTCTAGAATCCATCAGATGCGCCCGGCCCGCAGATCTTGGGAGGGCTCTTAGCCTTGCATTATCGGGAGCCCCTGCGTAGCACAACCTCTCTCAACGCAGTTAGATATTTTTTTTAAATTAATCATTATAATAAAATTTTAAAGAAATGCTCCAAAAATGGGGGTAAATGTTTAAAAAAGAGCCCTAGGACCCTAACAAAAATATGAGGATTGTGGCCCGAGGAATGGAATTAATACAAAATTTTAAAGTTATGCTTCTAGAGGGTGACACAATTAGGGAGGTGAAAAATGCACAGTGAAAAAAAGTTCAAGGAGTCCCGGATCGGGCCCCAGGGTCTTAACTGGGAAGTTGAAATGGCGGAATAACTAAATGGAGAAGACGTCCCAAAATATGGAAGATTGGATTGAAAGGGGGACAAGTTATTAACAATTTAGAACACAAAAACATAAAGGGGTTAAGGAGGCCCAGGTCTTAAAAAAATTAAAAATCTGAGCCTCAGGTTCATCAGGGCTTGCCTTGGACTATCCACACCCAAATTTTCAGATTTCTGCGTGCATTAAATTTCGCTAGCCGTCGCACACAGATAAACAACTTTCTTTTATTAGTATAGATAATTAAGTTCTTAAAATATTAAAATGCTGTATTGTCTTCTGAAATACACCTGCATATATAATTTTTATATTTCTAGTCTATCAGGAAGGGGATGAAAAATCAATTAGAAAATTCCATTTTTACATTACAAACAAGCTGGAAATTGTACGTCAAACGTGACAAATGAGGTGCGTTCGTACTGTAGCTAGCTATATAAATATTTAGATCTTGATGATTTTTAATTCTGTGAAATGAATGATATCGTCTGCAGATTAATTTCTGTCATAGAATAAGTATCTCGGTCGCTTGACGATTAAACTTCGGAAGCTCCTCTAACAAGAAAGCACCGATTTAAAAAAAAAATTAATTTCTTAATGAATATTTTTATTAATATCTCCTAAAGTTTTGATTCGATTTAATAAAATTTGAAATGTCTCGACAAAATTCTGCAAGATAATATATCTTAAATTTCAAACCATTCGGTTGGGTAGTTTTTGCGTTGTTATATGCGGACGGACGGACAGACAGACGGACGGACCAAGCGACGACTATAGGTGCTACGTGTTTATATAATTACGAACGCACCTAAAAACAAGTTAAATGAAAAGGAAATAAATAAAAATGAATTCATGATGTATTATTAATGAAATCTTTATTTATTGAGTAAAGACACAAGTATAAAAATAACGCTAATCATAGATAATTTTATAACTAAAACGTTTTATCAGATCTTCAGATATATATTTTTTTAAAAGAGCTAAATTTTTTAAAATAAATAAAAATAAAAATTCATTAAAACTTTCAGAAAACTTCCATCCATATGCTAAACTTTTAGAGATTTAGTATATTGGAAATCAAAATTCCTCGCTTGTTGTATCCGGGATTTATTATAAGTCAGATATTCTATTGCAGAGATCATTTGCATACGTTTTTTGGCTAAGCCACAATATTATAAGTTTCGGGGACGCAACTGAAATTACGCCGCTACTTTTAAACAACAAACTTGTAAATAGTTTTTTAGATTGCTTTTCAAACAAGGATTAGCCATCATGATTAAAAGAAAGCAAAAGAGACGTAAAATAATATAATTAAATCTGAATGGACAAATATATTTTTTTTTTCTCTTTGGGCTAATCAAATTAAAAATTTTACAGTAATAAAAGTTAGGAAATAAGGTGCACCGATGTAAGTTTTCAGATGCAGTTTTTATTGATATTATTAAATGGTTTTGTGAAAGTTTTACGATTTAATCAAGCAAAAAGTAATTCTTTAGTTAAAATTAATTTTGTGTGAAAAATATTTCATTAAAAATCTTTTAAAGAAAATTTCAAAACCACACTTTTGTACAATTATAAACTTTTCACAATATTTTTCTTTCATACTTTCCTTACAAATCTACTCTATAACTGTAAGGATAACATTTTCAATTAGTTAAAATGTCATGACAAATGTTAATTAGTTAAAATGTCATGACATATTTTAAAATAAAATACAAAAGATATTTTACTTAACCTTTTTGCTTAAAATGCACCTTAAGAAAAAAAAAAAAAAAAAAAAAACAGGAGTCAATTGAAAAATAGTTGTTGCAGTTTTGTCACTTAGGATAATATGAAACTCCTTGTAATTTTTAAAGAGTGTACGTACCTTGTAAATGAAACAAGGCAGCAGATTTTTTTTCCCCATAATCGGGTTTAATTTAGGAGTTTTCGCAAACGGGATTTCTAGCAAATAATTTACTTTCATGGTTGTAGTCATTGTTGCTACTGTCATACTCTTAAAACTACATAGCTACATAGCTAAGCATCTTGGAGATAAAAGTAGGTCGTCATAAATGAAAAAGTCGTCATAAATATGCGATAGCTGACAATTTTTCAAAATTCCCAAATATTGACGAAAATTAGGAATCTTCTATTATCGTGTTCCACGCATTTTACCTTCGTGTGTTTGAGTAAAATTCGTTTAATTCTTAAAAACAAGGAAGAGGAAAAAAAGCTTTTCCTCCTGTACAAGCTGGAAGGGCTTTCCTTCCGTCTTGAAGACAAATTTGGTTATTTTTTTATTGGGGGGGGGGGGGGGCGCAAAATTTTTTCCTTGCCCCGGGCACCAAAAAACGTAGCTACGTCACTGAGTATAAATAAATATTATTCAGTCTTTTTTTTTTTATGAAGTCCACTCCACTGTTGTATTTTTCAATGACAGTCTGCCCGGGCAACGCGCCAGGCTGGTCAGCGAGTTTTATAAAGTTTCCTGTTTTAAAAATCTACATTTAAACGAAATGCACAATATAAAAAAATACAGCTTTTTAAATAATTTACAGTTTGCTGTGGGGTATACAGTAATGGTAATAATCAAAAATGGGGTAATAATCAACAGTATAGCGGTCATACTAATTAATATTTATCATTAGTCATGTTTTTTTTTAATTACACTGGCGAGAAAAATTAAAGGAACAACTATAAAAACTTATTGAACATGAATAATTTTGCAGATAAAAACATGTAACTTGCACAAGATATTTATTTTGTCATGCCTGACATATATTCAAAATGCAGAACTGCCTATTTCTGCAAAACATAAATTTACATAAAAACACAGGACTGTGTGATATAAGAAGGGATAAGGCAATTGTACTGTTACAATACTTTAGAGACACACAGGAAAAATCAATAAGGTATGTGGTCACTCCTCACCGAAATGCAAGTTTTACAGTGATTTTCCATACTGTGGATTAGATTAACCAGAAGTTCTTGCAGTAACAATGTGTATTCAAGATGAATAGTGCTCCGAAACTCCTGGAGAGTGCTAGCTGTGGGTTGCCGAGATGCAAGTCGGCGTACTAGTGCGTCCCACACATGTTCTATCGGATTTAAAACCGGAGAATATTTATGCCACTCCATTCGCTGGATTCCTTCGCACTCAAGATAATCAGTCATTAGTGCAGCACTATCAAGTCGCGCATTATCATCCATTAAAAGGAAGTTATTACCGATTGAACCCCTAATCAACTTGACATGAGGATCAAGAACCTCATTTTTATATATTTTAGCATTCACAGTTGCACTGGTAAAAATGTGTAGGTCAGTGCGGCCATTCAAAATGATACCTGCCCATACCATGATTCCAAGACATTTGTATCGATACCTTTCACGGATGTTTGCAGCCTTATTGCGTGTGTTTTTCTCCCTCTATATGGTAACAAGTCTGAAATTACTCTCCAAATAAAATTGAGATTCATCCGTACAGAGAACTCGGCTCCAATGCGCGGTACTCCAATGACGATGATCTCTGCACCACTTTAACCGGGCGCATTTCGCTGCCGGAGTTAACGGAATACAAATCATGTGTTTCTTTGCATACAGCCCTCTTTTATGCAGCCTGTCACTCACAGTAAATCTGAATAGTCTAGTTCCTGTTGTTGCGGCGAACTCTCTTGCAATTTGAACTGACGTCAGTTGCCTGTTTCTTTTAGCAATCGTTGCCAAATAACGGTCCTGACAGTCTGTTGCGGCACGTTTTCTACCTTGACCTGGTTGTCTTTGCATATTACCAGTGTCTTTAAACCGTTTCCAGGGTCTTGATGTGACGCTTTTGGCTATTTTTAAGGCTTTCCAGACCTCTGTCAGTGTTTGTCCTGCTTCCATTCTCCCTGTCACACGCCATTTCTCACAATCAGTCAAATGTCTTCTGGATGGCCTATTCCACCAACTAGAAGCAAAATTTTTATGCAACTACACGTAAAACTCCTCGAAATTAGACTTTAAATCACCCACGTGTACTCCTTTTCAAATGTGCCGAAAGAACGGGCTCAAAAATTTGCATATTTTTCTGTAGCAAAGGTTAATCTCATTGGAATATGTGATAACGTTAACATTGAGTTACAAACCAATCACCTTTCATTAAAGTCCCCGCAATAGAATTAACATAAAGCACCTTCTTATGGTTGTTCCTTTAATTTTTCTCGCCACTGTACTTACATTTATTTGGATGTAGCATTCAAACATTGACATTTTTTTTTTACATTATCTACATCAAGGGCCATCATTAAAACTAAACTGAAATTATATTTGTAAACAGTTCAATTTTCGAAAATTTCCAAGACATATAGGAGTGCGCCAAATATAAAACACTAGACGACAACAGCGTCTATGACACGTGAATGATAATAGCGAATGAGAACGCATTTCAAGCCAGTAATGCTAAAAGGTGACTATCTTTTAGAATCTCGCTGGCGGGATTCGCATCTTCTTGGTAATCCTACTATCCTGAAACAGACCCACTTTCCCTACTTTGTAATCGGGCGATCCGATCGCCATTCGTGAACAGAGCCATTATGAAAATTAAAAGGCAGGTGATCACAATTCATTCCGATTTAACCCGTGCCTATGTTGACGGTCATGAAGCTAGAGAGAAGGAAAACATAATTGTTTCTACTTTTGAAACTAAAAGCAGTACCTAGTATGGCTGCCGTTTCCTGGAAAAAACGGGCACGTAATTGGGCACTGGTAAATGTGGCGCCATCTATATTCTGTGTCGCAACCTAAACTCTAATATATCAATGATTTCATTTCAATATCTATGAGTCGGGATCGTTTGATACAGATACTTTTTTTAATAACAATAATTTGAAAATATTGATTTGTAACATGGGATTTTGAAGACTTCTTTTCCATATTATTTCATAACGCTTTATATATTTTGAAAGCATTACTACTACAAAATAAATAAATGTACATTCACTTTATTAACTCATAAATATAATTGCGTTAAAAACTTCATATAAATTTAAGTAATGAATTTTGTTCTATGCATTTAATAAATTTCATAACTATAAATGTTAACTTGTCTCCCAATAAAAATTAAAAATCTCAGATTAACAGTTCTAGAAAGTATTTCCACAGTTCATTTAATTTCTTTTATGCGTATATCTATCTCTCTCTAGGTATATATGGCTTTTTCTTGTCTGGTGTATAATTTTTATATCTGCTAAAAGATTAAAAAAAAAATTAAAACACTTTCCAAACAAAGTGTTGATTTCAGACATTTTTTCAAATATGGAATAAATTTCACGACTATTTAAAAAAAAACTGCAGAAATTACTTTTCCTATATTAAGAAGTATAACAAAAAATAACGTAATTTAAAGTAAGAATCTCTTTAAATTGCTCCAATCATTTATTAAGTTATTAACTAACTGTCATATTTATTTTTTATATACAAGATTTAATCTGCTTAAAAAGTCATGTCTTAACTAGTCTTGTTTTTGCTTTCATAAATGAAGCAGATTTAAGTTATTACATTGCTGTTTGGTGTGTAACAGAATAATTCGAAATTGATTTTCTGAGTAGTAAAATAATTTGTAATTCACACAATTAATATCGGGTGCAGAATAATATATAATAATAGTCTTCTACTCACAAATATGAGTACTAAAAATGTTTTATACCTTAAAGAGTTAAATGTCGATATTTTGATATAATTTATGTTTTTTGCTATGAACTTAAATTTAAAAAGAAAAAAAAAAACATATCTTTGTCAACCAGAAGTTTTGCTTAATTTCATTCATATTTATTGATCATATTAATAATGGGGATTTTTTTCTTAATACTTTTTGGCCCCACCAGTGGCTGAGAGGTTCTGCTCTCGAAGCTGGTAGACGGGAGGTGCTGGGTTCAAACAACTGTCGTGGGACCTAACCGTTCGGAGATTTCCGTGGTTTTCTTCGAACCTTGCCGTAAATACGGGTTAGGATCCCTTAGAAAGACCCCCCCCCCCCCCCCCCACGGAGGGCACTCCCCCAGTGCTTATATTCTCGTGTAGATAATCGGCCGTCATAAAATCAACCAACTTAATATTTTTTGTGTTAAACTGAAACAAATTCAATTATTTGGTGCTGCCATCTATTATCGAAAATTGAAACAAAACCAAATGAACACGTAGATGATAATTTGTCCTGATTGATAGGTCACGTGACTGTGCACTCGCGAGCACCAGCGCCATGAACCGAGTACAAATTTCCGGTCCGATTTCTGTATCTTCACTGTTCGCCTTCTTTATATTCTATCTTCATGTTGACGGTTGTTGAGAATCTGTCTGCAAATTTCTGTGGTTATGTTATGGCTTTTTAAACTGCTCATGTGGCGAGTTATTTCCCAATCTTGTTTAAAAACATAAAATCATGGCTCTCCGAAAAGTTAAAGGAAATCTGGAACGAATTTTCGACAAAAATCTTACTGATTTAGTGCGTGGAATAAGAAATAATAAAGAGAATGAGGTGCGAAAATTTTCTGTTTTTAGATAATCTGATTTTTATGTCCATTCAATATTTATGTTTCAAGTTATCGTATAGTAATGGGTGTATATAATTGTGTGTCTGGTACTATATAGCTATAGTTTCAAAGTTTATACGTATTGCAAACACAAGTTATTTGTAGGGGAACAGTATACTAAGGCAGTAGCTGGAGCTTGTGAGTGATAATTATTTGGGAACTGATGCTTTACACTCACGCAAACATGTAAACATAAGTTTGGCGACTTTTTGGTTGGCGCGATTTTCAAGACCGCGCCAAACGAATAACATAATACAATGGCTAGGTTGCCATTAAAGGAAAAAATCCCCTGAATTTGGCGACTTTTTCCCTTTTTTTAACCGATAAATTTTTTTTTTTCTGCGTGAGTGTAAAGCATCTTAGGCAAAAATTCTTCTTTCGAAATCTCAGGTACGAATTCGTAATTTTAGATTGAACAATGATTGAACCAACTACGAGTATACTCGTGGTTGGCAGTGAATGGGTTAAACACAATCAGATCGATATAGAAATCTTTAGTATTGTACCAAATAATGGCTAAGATGCTTTACACTCACATAGAAAAAAAGAATTAATCGGTTAAAAAAAAAGGAAAAAAGTCGCCAAATTTAGGGGATTTTTTCCTTTAGTGGCAACCTAGCCATTGTATTAAGTTATTCGTTTGGCGCAGTCTTGAAAATCGTACCAACCAAAAAGTCGCCAAACTTATGTTTACATGTTTGCGTGAGTGTAAAGCATCAGTTCCGAATATTTATTTTATGTAATCACAAAATGTCTGTGATTAAAAAAAGTAAATATTGCTATTACTATTTTCTGGTATGAATTCGAACTTTCTCTGATTTTTATTTCCATTCAATATTTATGTTTCAAATTATCGTATTGTGTGTTTGGTACTATAGGGTATACATAGCTATAGTTTCAAAGTTTATATGTATTGCAAGCACAAGTTATTTGTAGGGGAACAGCAGACTTGTATAAAACCAAAAACTTTCTGCGCACATAAATATTGGGTCAAAAACTTTCTGCAAATTAATTTACTGTTTAATAAAATTACGTGTTATATTATTTTGACGATATGGATTAAAAACAGTAGTTTAAAATAATTGCCATTTAAAATTAATTAATATTAGTTAAAGAACAATAATTTTGGTTAAAAAAATAATAAAACTACAAATCCATGATAGGAAGAGCTGAATTTTTATCAAATATTTTGTCAATGCATTTAGAAACAGCCCAATTCTTAATATTTTCCCACAAAGTTTTGCATCTTTAAACTTTGAATTTGACAGTAAATAAATCTTACATAAAATTGGGGAACATTTTTAAAAATTTTTTAGTATCTTAAAAAAAAAAAAAAAAAAATTATAATTTTGCAGGAAATTTTCCACGCACGCCGTGCGTCTATATTATACAACTCTGGGGAACAGTATCCTAAGGCAGTAGCTGAAGCTTGTGAGTAATAATTATTTGGTGATTGTGTACAATACTAAGATTTCTATATCGATCTTATTCAGGTCTGTAGCTAGAAGTGAATAATATAGGGAGCTCAAGAAAATGTAGGGGAAGCTCATGTTCTCTCTCTCTCTCTCTCTTTGACACATGCACACACAAATAAACGCACACACAGAGATATATATGATCAAAGTATTATATAGAAAGATAAATTAGTGCATTTTCATATTGTAGGCATTATGTTTCACATGTCACTTGTTTCATAAAGAGTTACAAACTTTAATTTTTTTTCTGAATTTTCCCTGCCCTTAAGAGTTTTAAATTGGTATTTTTATATGATAAAAAACATTAACAGAATCAAGGATGTATTTTGCATTTTTAAATTATTATTGTTTTTAAAACACATATTTAAACTAATTTAAAACACTTATTTGCAGTTTTTATACAAATAATACAATTTAGTATTTATGCAAAACTGTAAAAGGGCCTCAAAACTAAGTTCAATTTTTGAACAGAGTTTCATTTGGTGACCCTTGGAATCTTTCCCAGAAGGGGCTCAAATTATTTTAGGGGGAGCTGAGCCCCCCTGGCACCCCTCTAGCTACGGCCAACCACGAGAATACTCGTGGTTGGTTCAATCTAAAATTACGAATTCGTACTGGAAATTTTGGAAGAAGAATTTTTATTTTATGTAATCACGAAATGTCTGTAATTAAAGAAAATATTGCTATTAGTATTTTCTGGTATGAATTCGAACTTTCTAAATAAAATAAAATTCCAGTAATTTTAACCCGGCAGTGAATGTGTTAATATTGATTTATTTGCTATTAGAATATGCTTTTGTAAGTTGGCTTGTTTAGAATTTGTTTTTGTATATTAATATGTAGTTATTCGTACCAGTTTTTGAAGAAATGTGAATGTTTTTTCCACCTAAAAGATCCGTCTCTTCTGAATAGTATTTAGTAAAGGAATAAGGTTATGTTACTGTTTATATTTCAGGATTAGTATTTTATTAAATGGACATGAATACCTCATATCTGTACCTAGACTTTCTGTTGAATGCTGGTGAAGTTGCTGCAAGCTTGTTGAAATTTAACCCTTTATTAATTACTAGCTAACCCGCCTGGCGTTGCACGAGCCAAAAATATTAATCTGTTCTATAGGAAACTTAAAACAAACCTCGTCGTAATCGGGTCCATAGAACCGGATATATATACTCCTATAGTTCCACCTTCCACCGCCAGGGGGCGCAGTCTGTTCTGGAAGAGGCCTTTTCAGAACACTCGACCCAACCAAATTTCCTAGTAGAATTGAAATTTAGCCACAGGTAAACATTGCCAAAATAGTGGAAATCACGAAAGTGGGTTACATAATCGATCGGTTTCTAAAGAGTTAATGTAGATATTTTTTAAAACCCAATTGTGCGTTTTGAAGAAAATGAACGCGTCTATGATCTGGAGTCTACTGTTTGTCCGTACTCACATTTCCTGAGTCGATGCTGATTTTTAAACCTGGACCGAAAATCGTGTGAGTGAGCTTTGGATAGGATTTCTTTTCGGAGGGTTAAAATTAAAATTTTTCAAAACGAATACCAGATTTTAAAAAACAAAGGGATATAGATTAGGCTCGGTATTTTTAATTTTTCGTATCTTGTTTATAAACGCCGATTCGTATTTTTAAAGATAGGAGAAATAGTTAAAAAGCGAAATTGACTTACGGTAAAAAACGTTTTCAAAAGGGTTAACGTGCATTTTTTTAAAATTAAAGGTTTCTGCTTGAACCCGATGGGATGTAGATGTCTTTAGGTGTGTTTGTTTTTTGTTTGGTTATTTTAGAGAGCCGATGCCAGATTTTATATATCACAGAAAATCGGAATTCACAAAAGTGAGTCCTGCGCAAGAATTTTTTTCGAAGGGTTAATATTCGCATTTTTCTAAAACAAATACAAATATCGAACAAGGAATAAATGTAGATATTGTCTGGTATTTTTAATTTTTTGTACCTTTCTCTGAACCGCCGATGCGAATTTTTAAAAATTGCCAAAATCACAAAAACTGCAAAACGGCGTACAGAAAATATACTTTTTCGAAGGGTTAATTTTCATATTTTTAAAAACCAATAGTAGCTTTGAAAAGGGCAAACTTAGATCTTTAATTTGGTCACTGTCGTTTTTCCGTATCTTTTGTATTCCGGTGGATGCAAGGTTCGGAAAACAGGAGAAATAAAAAACATGAATTCGATGCTTTTTGATTTTTTTTTTGAAAGGGTTAAATGTAAAATTTTTTCAAACCAATCAGATCGTTCGAGACGTAAAAGTATGTTCTTTCAGAAAATGTAGACTGTTTTTCCGTATTTCCGTTCGTCCATGGCGAATTTAGAAAAACTTAAAGAGAAATGGAATGATCCACGCTTTGTTTCATCTTCTAACGGAAGAACGAATAAATGCCTTCTGGGCATGCGTGAACTCTTTTCGAAAAAGTGATTTTTTATTTGCGATCTTTGATCAGTTTTTAGTTAATAACTACTCTAATTTTCAAAATATTAAAAATCTGAGGTTCAGGTGCACCAGGAGAGGGTTTGGACTAATTAAATCTAAATTTGCAGGCTTCTAGGTGGGCTAGATTATGTTAACCATCGCCGACAGACACACACACAGAGTGAAACTTTCTTTTATTAGTATAGATAAATTTTTCCTTATCAATGATCTTAAAGTTTGATGTTTATTAAATATCCTGTGTTTGTAATAATTATAGCTGATTATTTTACTTGAACTTGTCTCAAAAAATGAATATTATGTCTGTATAATTTTTATGTTTTCTCTTTAATGGTAATATTTTTCGCATGTATATGTCGTAGGCTAATTGGGAAATCATTTCCCTTTTCCCAATCAGCCTGATGTTTTTCAGGCTTATTGCAAAGAGCCTAGATAGTGTTAGGCTAATTGCAAAATGACCATGCCTATTTAGAAAATGACCAGTTCTTTATCAAAATATGGTGTTGTACCCAACTCGAACCTGAAAATTCCATTCGAAGTCGACCCGAACCTGACAGAAAAATTCTATCTGAGAGTAACCCGATCCTAAAAGGACAAAATAAATTCCTTCGAGTCGCAACCCGATCCGAACCAGAAAACTCAAGTTAATCCGAAATCTGACATGAACCCGACAAAAAAAAAAAATCTAACCATAACCCAATCTGAACCCGACAAAATAAATTCTTTCATGTCGCAACGCGACCCGAACCTAAAGATTCGATGTTAACCAGTAACCCAACCCGAACAAGACATAAAAATTCCATCACACCGTAACCAGATCCGAACCCGATAAAATAAATTCCTTCGTGTCGTAAACTGACCCAAAGGTGAAAATAATAGTTAACCCGAACCAGGAAAAAAATTCCATCGAACCGTAACCCAATCCGAACCCAAAAAATAAATTTCGTCATCATGCAACCCGAACCGAAACTTAAGTTAACCCAAAACTGACCCGAACCTGAAAATTTAATTTAACCTGAAACCTAACCCAAACTGAAAATTGAAGTTAATCTGAAACCCGAACCCGTCAAAAAATCCATCGAACTATAACCCGATCCGAACCCGACAAAATAAATTCCTTCATGTCACAACCCGATCCAAACCAAAAAATTCAAATTAAACTGAAACCCGACCGAACCCGATAAAAAAATCTATCGAACCATAACCCGATCCGAACCTGACAAATTAAGTTTCGTCGTCATGCAACCCGATCCAAAACTGAAATTTTAAGTTAACCCAAAAACCGATCTGAACCTGAAAATTTAATCCGAAACCTAACCTAAACCTGAAAATTAAAGTTAACTCTAAACACAAAGTCGAAACGCAACCCAACCCAAAACTGAAAATTGAAATTAACCTGAACCCGTCAAAAATTTCATCTAACCGTAACCCAATCTGAACCCTGTTAAATAAATTCCTTTGTGTCACAACCCGATCCAAGCCAGAAAATTAAAGTTGACCCGAAACCCAACCCGAACCTGATAAAAAAAATCCATCGAACCGTAACCTGATCTGAACCCGATAAAATAAATTCCTTCGTGTCACAACCTGATCCAAAGCAGAAATGAAGGAATTTATTTTGTCAGGTTCTGATCGGGTTACAGTTCGATGGATTTTTTTATCGGATTTGGGTCGGGTTTCAGGTTAACTTGAATTTTCTGGCTTGGATCGGGTTGTGACATGAAGGAATTTAGTTTGTCGGGTTCAGATTGGGTTGCGGTTTGATGGATTTTTTTTGTCGGGTTTTGGGTTAACTTCAATTTTCTGGTTCAGATTGGGTTGCATGATGACGAAAATTATTTTGTCAAGTTCGGATCGGTTTACGCATCAATGGATTTTTATTTCTCTGGTTCAGGTCGGCTTTCGGGTTAACTTCAATTTTCATGTTCGGGTCGGGTTGCGAGACGAAGAAATTAATTTTGTCGGGTTCGGATCGAGTTAGGGTTTGATGGAATTTTTTTTCCTGGTTCGGGTTGGGATTTGGATTAACTATTATTTTCTGGTTCAGATCTGGTTACGGTTCGATGAAATTTTTATGTCTTGTTCGGGTTGGGTTACTGGTTAACATTGATTTTTTAGGTTTGGGTCATGCGACATGAAGGAATTTATTTTGTCGGGTTACGGTTCGATTTTTTTTTTGTCAGATTTCGGGTTAACTTGAGTTTTCTGGTTCGGGTCGGGTTGCGACTCGAAGGAATTTATTTTGTCCTTTTAGGATCGGGTTTTGGTATGATGAAATTTTTCTGTCGGGTTCGGGTCGGCTTCGAATGGAATTTTCAGGTTCGAGCTGGGTACAACACCATATTTTGACAAAGAACTGCTCATTTTCTAAATAGGCATGGTCATTTTTCAATTAGCCTAACGCTATCTAGGATCTTTGCAATGTGTCTAAAAAATGTCAGGCTGATTGAGAAATAAATGACCATATTCCAATTAGCCTAACGCTGTCTAGGCTCTTTGCAATAAGCCTGAAAAACATCAGGCTGATTGGGAAAAGGGAAATGATTCTCCAATTAGACTGGCTCTTTGCAAAGAGCCGGATTTTCCAATTTGCCTACGACATATATACTATCCCTATCATGGACTGAACTGATCAAATGTAAATATTTTGCTGGATGTCGTTTAGCTACTTACTGGTCTCTGTTTTGATTTTATATGGTAGTGCACATTTTTTCTTATTTTTATTACAATTAAAAAAAGTCAAAGACGTCAAATTTTATTGATAAATCACGGAACGGTAAGTTATGCTTTGGTAACACCAATTTTTTCCCTTTGGGAACAGAGAAGGTAAGGAATTTTATTGTGCATATGTGTTCATCTAACGCCTTATCACCCGGTGCTGGAAAAATAGAAGAGTATTATTTTATATAGTGCATGACTAGTTATTAATTGATCCTTTGCCGAAATTGACGTATTTTTACCGCGATCTTTGCTGTAATTGATGTGTTTTTACCGTGATTCTTTGCCGTAATTGACGTGTTTTTACCATGATCTTTTGACGAAATTCGCGTTTTTACCCCGATCCTTTGCCGAAATTCATGTGTTTTTACCGCGATCTTTTAAAGAAAATTGCGTATTTTTAGCGCGGTCTTTTAACGAAATTTCCTTGTTTTTACCACGATCTTTTGAAGAAATTTTGCGTTTTTACCGTGATCCAAAATTCGCGTGTTTCTACTGCGAGCTTTTGACGAAATTCAGTGCTTTTACCACGATCCTTTCACGAAATTCGCGTGTTTTTACCGCGATCCTTTGACGGAAATGACGTGTTTTTCCGCGGTTCTTTGCCGAGATTCGTGTTTTTACTGTGATTCTTTGCCATAATTGACGTGTTTTTACCGTTATTCTTTGCCGAAATTCGCGTGTTTTACCACGATCCTTAGACGAAATGCACATGTTTTTACCGAGATACTTTGCCGAAATTGACGTGTTTCTCCGCGGTCCTTTGCCGAAATTGACGTGATTTTCCGCGGTGCTTTGCCGAAATTCGTATTTTTACCGCGATCCTTTGCCGAAATTCGCGTGTTTTTACCACGATCCTTTGCCGAAATTCGCGTGTTTTTACCGTGATCTTTTGAAGAAATTCAGTGTTTCTGCCACGATCCTTTGACGAAATGCACGTGTTTTTACCGAGATCATTTGCCGAAATTGACGTGTTTTTCCGCGGTCCTTTGACGAAATATTTTCAGCGCGAGCATTTGACGAAAATCGCGTATTTTTAGCGCGATCATTTGACGAAAGTCCCGTGTTTTAACTCGATCTTTTGAAGAAATTCAGTGTTTTTACCGCGATCTTTTGACGAAATTGGCTTGTTTTTACCGCGATCTTTTGACGAAATTCGCGTGTTTTTACCGCGATCTTTTGAAGAAATTCAGTGTTTTTACCACGATTTTTTGAATTAAATTCAGTGATTTTATCACGATCCTTTGTCGAAATGCACGTGTTTTTACTGCGATCCTTTGCTGAATTTTGTGTGTTTTTAGCGCGAACGTTTGCCGAAATTCGCGACCGCGATCCTTTGCCAAAATTGACGTGTTTTTACCGCGATTTTTTGCCGAAATTCGTGTTTTTACTGCGATCCTTTGCTGAAATTTGTCGCGTATTTTTAGCGCGATCATTTGACGAAAATCGCGTATTTTTAGCGCTATCATTTGAAGAAATTCCCGTGTTTTTACCGCGATCTTTTGAAAAAATTCCGTGTTTTTACCGTGATCCGAAATTCGTGTTTTTACCGCGATCTTTTGTCGATATTCGCTTGTTTTTACCGTGATCCTCTGATGAAAATCGTATGTTTTACCTCGATCTTTTGACAAAATTCCTGTTTAGTGCGATCCTTTGCTGAAATATGCGTGTTTTTAGCGCGAGCCTTTGCCGAAATTCGTATTTTTTACCGCAATCCTTTGCCGAAATTGACGTGTTTTTACCGTGATCCTTTGTCGAAATTCACGTGTTTTTACTGCGATCTTTTGCCGAAATTCTTCTGTTTTTACCGCAATCTTTTGACGAAATTCGCGTGTTTTTACCGCGATCTTTTGAAGAAATTCAGTGTTTTTACCACGATTTTTTGAATTAAATTCAGTGATTTTATCACGATCTTTTGTCGAAATGCACGTGTTTTTACTGCGATCCTTTGCTGAATTTTGTGTGTTTTTAGCGCGAACGTTTGCCGAAATTCGCGACCGCGATCCTTTGCCGAAATTGACGTGTTTTTACCGCGATTTTTTGCCGAAATTCGTGTTTTTACTGCGATCCTTTGCTGAAATTTGTCGCGTATTTTTAGCGCGATCATTTGACGAAAATCGCGTATTTTTAGCGCTATCATTTGAAGAAATTCCCGTGTTTTTACCGCGATCTTTTGAAAAAATTCCGTGTTTTTACCGTGATCCGAAATTCGTGTTTTTACCGCGATCTTTTGTCGATATTCGCTTGTTTTTACCGTGATCCTCTGATGAAAATCGTATGTTTTACCTCGATCTTTTGACAAAATTCCTGTTTAGTGCGATCCTTTGCTGAAATATGCGTGTTTTTAGCGCGAGCCTTTGCCGAAATTCGTATTTTTTACCGCAATCCTTTGCCGAAATTGACGTGTTTTTACCGTGATCCTTTGTCGAAATTCACGTGTTTTTACTGCGATCTTTTGCCGAAATTCTTCTGTTTTTACCGCAATCTTTTGACGAAATTCGCGTGTTTTTACCGCGATCTTTTGAAGAAATTCAGTGTTTTTACCACGATTTTTTGAATTAAATTCAGTGATTTTATCACGATCCTTTGTCGAAATGCACGTGTTTTTACTGCGATCCTTTGCTGAAATTTGTGTGTTTTTAGCGCGAACCTTTGCCGAAATTGACGTGTTTTAACCGCGATCCTTTGCCAAAATTCGTGTTTTTACCGAGATCCTTTGCCGAAATTGACGTGTTTTTACCGCGATTCTTTGCCGAAATTAACGTGTTTTTACCGCGATCCTTTGCCGAAATTCACGTATTTTTACTGCGATCCGTTGCCGAAATTCATGTATTTTTACCGCAATCTTTTGACGAAATTACCGTGCTTTTACCACGATCTTTTGAAGGCATTCAGTGTTTTTACCACGATCTTTTGTCGATAGTCGCGTGTTTTACCACGATCCTTTGCCGAAATTCGTGTTTTTACCGCGATCTTTTGACAAAATTTGCTTATTTTTACCGCGACCCATCGCCGGAATTCGTATTTTTACCGTGATCCTTTGTCGAATTTCATGTGTTTTTACTGCGATCCTTTGCTGAAATTTGTGTGTCTTTACTTCGATCTTTTGACGAAATTCCCGTGTTTTTACCATGATCCTTTGACGGAATTCACGTGTTTTTACCGTGATCTTATGACAAAAGTAGCGTGTTTTTACCGCAATCTTTTGACGAAATTGGCTTGTTTTTACTGCGATCTTTTGAAGAAACTCAGTGTTTTTATCACGATCCTTTGTCGAAATTATCGTGTTTTTACTGCGATCCTTTGGTGAAATTTGTCGCGTATTTTTAGCGCGATCGACGAAAATCGCGTATTTTTAGCGCTATCATTTGAAGAAATTCAAGTGTTTTTACCGCGATCTGTTGAAGAAATTCCCGTGTTTTTACCCCGATCTTTTGAAGAAATTCCCGTGTTTTTACCTCTATCTTTTGAAGAAATTCACGTATTTTTACCGCGATATTTTAAAGAAATTCCGTGTTTTTACCGTGATCCGAAATTCGCGTGTTTTTACCGCGGTCCGAAATTCGTGGTTTTACCGCGATCTTTTGTCGATATTAGCTTGCTTTTACCGTGATCCTCTGATGAAAATAGTATGTTTTACCTCGATCTTTTGACAAAATTCCCGTGTTTTTACTGCGATACTTTGCTGAAATTTGTGTGTTTTTAGCGCGAACCTTTGCCGAAATTGACTGTTTTAACCGCGATCCTTTGCCGAAATTTGTGTTTTTACCGAGATCATTTGCCGAAATAGACTTGTTTTTCCGCGGTCCTTTGACGAAAGTCGCGTATTTTCAGCGCGAGCATTTGACGAAAGTCGCGTATTTTCAGCGCGAGCATTTGACGAAAATCGCGTATTTTTAGCGCGAGCATTTGACGAAATTCCCGTGTTTTAACAAGATCTTTTGAAGAAATTCAGTGTTTTTACCGCGATCTTTTGATGAAATTGGCTTGTTTTTACCGCGATCTTTTGACGAAATTCGCGTGTTTTTACCGCGATCTTTTGAAGAAATTCAGTGTTTTTACCACGATTTTTTGAATTAAATTCAGTGATTTTATCACGATCCTTTGTCGAAATGCACGTGTTTTTACTGCGATCCTTTGCTGAAATTTGTCGCGTATTTTTAGCGCGATCATTTGACGAAAATCGCGTATTTTTAGCGCTATCATTTGAAGAAATTCCCGTGTTTTTACCGCGATCTTTTGAAAAAATTCCGTGTTTTTACCGTGATCCGAAATTCGCGCGTTTTTACTGCGATCCGAAATTCGTGTTTTTACCGCGATCTTTTGTCGATATTCGCTTGTTTTTACCGTGATCCTCTGATGAAAATCGTATGTTTTACCTCGATCTTTTCACAAAATTCCCGTTTACTGCGATCCTTTGCTGAAATTTGCGTGTTTTTAGCGCGAACCTTTGCCGAAATTCACTTATTTTGACCGCGATTCTTTGCCGAAATTAACGTGTTTTTACCGCGATCCTTTGCCGAAATTCGTGTTTTTACCGCAATCCTTTGCCGAAATTGACGTGTTCTTACCGTGATCCTTTGTCGAAATTCACGTGTTTTTACTGCGATCTTTTGAGGAAATTCGCGTGTTTTTACCGCGATCTTTCGAAGAAATTCAGTGTTTTTACCACGATTTTTTGAATTAAGATCAGCGATTTTATCACGATCCTCTGTCGAAATGCACGTGTTGTTACTGCGATCTTTTGCCGGAATTTGCGTGTTTTTACCTCGATCCTTTGGCGAAATTCGTGTTTTTACCGCGATCTGTTGAAGAAATTCCCGTGTTTTTACCCCGATCTTTTGAAGAAATTCCCGTGTTTTTACCTCTATCTTTTGAAGAAATTCACGTATTTTTACCGCGATATTTTAAAGAAATTCCGTGTTTTTACCGTGATCCGAAATTCGCGTGTTTTTACCGCGGTCCGAAATTCGTGGTTTTACCGCGATCTTTTGTCGATATTAGCTTGCTTTTACCGTGATCCTCTGATGAAAATAGTATGTTTTACCTCGATCTTTTGACAAAATTCCCGTGTTTTTACTGCGATACTTTGCTGAAATTTGTGTGTTTTTAGCGCGAACCTTTGCCGAAATTGACTGTTTTAACCGCGATCCTTTGCCGAAATTTGTGTTTTTACCGAGATCATTTGCCGAAATAGACTTGTTTTTCCGCGGTCCTTTGACGAAAGTCGCGTATTTTCAGCGCGAGCATTTGACGAAAGTCGCGTATTTTCAGCGCGAGCATTTGACGAAAATCGCGTATTTTTAGCGCGAGCATTTGACGAAATTCCCGTGTTTTAACAAGATCTTTTGAAGAAATTCAGTGTTTTTACCGCGATCTTTTGATGAAATTGGCTTGTTTTTACCGCGATCTTTTGACGAAATTCGCGTGTTTTTACCGCGATCTTTTGAAGAAATTCAGTGTTTTTACCACGATTTTTTGAATTAAATTCAGTGATTTTATCACGATCCTTTGTCGAAATGCACGTGTTTTTACTGCGATCCTTTGCTGAAATTTGTCGCGTATTTTTAGCGCGATCATTTGACGAAAATCGCGTATTTTTAGCGCTATCATTTGAAGAAATTCCCGTGTTTTTACCGCGATCTTTTGAAAAAATTCCGTGTTTTTACCGTGATCCGAAATTCGCGCGTTTTTACTGCGATCCGAAATTCGTGTTTTTACCGCGATCTTTTGTCGATATTCGCTTGTTTTTACCGTGATCCTCTGATGAAAATCGTATGTTTTACCTCGATCTTTTCACAAAATTCCCGTTTACTGCGATCCTTTGCTGAAATTTGCGTGTTTTTAGCGCGAACCTTTGCCGAAATTCACTTATTTTGACCGCGATTCTTTGCCGAAATTAACGTGTTTTTACCGCGATCCTTTGCCGAAATTCGTGTTTTTACCGCAATCCTTTGCCGAAATTGACGTGTTCTTACCGTGATCCTTTGTCGAAATTCACGTGTTTTTACTGCGATCTTTTGAGGAAATTCGCGTGTTTTTACCGCGATCTTTCGAAGAAATTCAGTGTTTTTACCACGATTTTTTGAATTAAGATCAGCGATTTTATCACGATCCTCTGTCGAAATGCACGTGTTGTTACTGCGATCTTTTGCCGGAATTTGCGTGTTTTTACCTCGATCCTTTGGCGAAATTCGTGTTTTTACCGCGATCCTTTGCCGAAATTTATGTGTTTTTACAGCGATCTTTTGAAGAAATTCAGTGTTTTTACCACGATACTTTGTTGAAATTCACGTGTTTTTACTGCGATCCTTTGCCGAAATTCGCGTGTTTTTACCGTGATCCTTTGTCGAAATTCACGTGTTTGTACCGCGAGCCTTTGCCGAAATTCATGTGTTTTTATCGCGATACGAAAATCGCGTATTTTCAGCGCGATCATTTGACGAAAATCGCGTATTTTTAGCGCGATCATTTGACGAAATTCCCGTGTTTTAACGCGATCTTTTGAAGAAATTCAGTGTTTTTACCGCAATCTTTTGACGAAATTGGTTTGTTTTTACCGCGATCTTTTGAAGAAACTCAGTGTTTTTATCACAATCCTTTGTCGAAATTATCGTGTTTTTACTGCGATCCTTTGCTGAAATTTGTCGCGTATTTTTAGCGCGATCGACGAAAATCGCGTATTTTTAGCGCTAACATTTGAAGAAATTCCCGTGTTTTTACCGCGATCTTTTGAAGAAATTCCCGTGTTTTTACCGCGATCTTTTGAAGAAATTCCCGAGTTTTTACCTCTTTCTTTTGAAGAAATTCCCGTATTTTTTCCGCGATATTTTAAAGAAATTCCGTGTTTTTATCGTGATCCGAAATTCGCGTGTTTTTACCGCGATCCGAAATTCGTGGTTTTACCGCGATCTTTTGTCGATCGATATTCGCTTGTTTTTACCGTGATCCTCTGATGAAAATCGTATGTTTTACCTCGATCTTTTGACAAAATTCCCGTCTTTTACTGTAATACTTTGCTGAAATTTGTGTGTTTTTAGCGCGAACCTTTGCCGAAATTGGCGTGTTTTACCGCGATCCTTTGCCGAAATTTGTGTTTTTACCGAGATCATTTGCCGAAATTGACGTGTTTTTCCGCGGTCCTTTGACGGAATTCACGTGTATTTTCAGCGCGAGCATTTGACAAAAATCGCGTATTTTTAGCGCGAGCATTTGACGAAAATCGCGTATTTTTAGCGCGATCATCTGACGAAATTCTCGTGTTTTAACAAGATCTTCTGAAGAAATTCAGTGTTTTTATCGCGATCTTTTGACGAAATTGGCTTGTTTTTACCGCGATCTTTTAACGAAATTGGCTTGTTTTTACCGCGATTTTTTGATGAAATTCAGTGTTTTTACCACGATCTTTTGACGAAATTCAGTGTTTTTATCACGATCCTTTGTCGAAATTCACGTGTTTTTACTGCGATCCTTTGCTGAAATTTGTCGCGTATTTTTAGCGCGATCATTTGACGAAAATCGCGTATTTTTAGCGCTATCATTTGAAGAAATTCCCGTGTTTTTATCGCGATCCGAAATTCGTGCGTTTTTACCGCGATCCGAAATTCGTGTTTTTACCGCGATCTTTTGGGGATATTCGCTTGTTTTTACCGTGATCCTCTGATGAAAATCGTATGTTTTACCTCGATCTTTTCATAAAATTCCCGTTTACTGCGATCCTTTGCTGAAATTTACGTGTTTTTAGCGCGAACCTTTGCCGAAATTCACGTATTTTTACCGCGATTCTTTGCCGAAATTAACGTGTTTTTACCGTGATCCTTTGCCGAAATTCGTGTTTTTACCGCAATCCTTTGCCGAAATTGACGTGTTTTTACCGTGATCCTTTGTCGAAATTCACGTGTTTTTACTGCGATCTTTTGCCGAAATTCTTGTGTTTTTACCGCAATCTTTTGACGAAATTCGCGTGTTTTTACCGCGATCTTTTGAAGAAATTCAGTGTTTTTACCACGATTTTTTGAATTAAATTCAGTGATTTTATCAGGATCCTCTGTCGAAATGCACGTGTTTTTACTGCGATCCTTTGCTGAATTTTGTGTTTTTAGCGCGAACGTTTGCCGAAATTCGCGACAGCGATCCTTTGCCGAAATTGACGTGTTTTTCCGCGGTCTTTTGCAGTAACTCTGTATAATTCTGCTGTATGAGGCTACTCATACAACAAGAATGCTTCAATCTGATATAAATAAATTTCACTGCACTCTTTTCTTTTACTTCCTATTACTAAAGAGTATGCACTGTGAAAGCCTTTGCTGAAAAATGATCCTTGTTTAATTGCAGAAAGTAGTTTATCTATTGCAGTAAGTGTTTAAAAAAAGACTAAATGATGACAAAAATATTTAAATAAAATACCAGCTTTATTAAGATAAAAAATATAGAAGTATCGTTATATGAGGAAAAACTAATGCATTAAAAATGTTTAATATAAACAAAAAAAAAAAGATTGGCCAGCAATATATTTCATAACAGAAATTAAGTATCACTCAGGAGCTGTACTGGGAGTTCATTTATTTAAAGGCTATATCAAAAATACGCTAATTATATGTAATTTAATTTATTATCTTGTAATTATTTTAAACTCCATCGATGCATCTTTCAAAAGTCATGATTCAGATTACATTATTTTAAAAACAAATAAACTTCATGAATGTAGGTCTTCAAAACGATGTATCCAAGTTAAAAATGGTCTTATTTAATTATGTGATATTAAAAACAGAGTACTTTACCACGACAGTCATCTCATCATTATATCGGCGAAAACAAAACAAAAACAAAAACTGATAGGAGCAAGATAGACTCAGCACATCACATCACATCACATCAGCCGTAGTTGAATATCGCGGCGTTCTATAAATAGCTCGGCCCAAGGAGAGCACACGTCGTGGAAAACCGGAATTGAGAAACTCCCCCCTGTTCTAAACAACGTGACTGGATGAACGAGCATCGCATACGCCGATGCGGAAAACCGTCAGCACGTTAGACGGTAGCGCCATCTCGTGGCTAAGTGAGCTACCTCTCATTTAAAACATCGTTTATGATGAAATGTGGTGTGAAAAAGGCTTGTAAGCAAAGATGAGAAAGTCAACAGCGAAGATGACAAAGTCGGCAGCGAGGATGACAAAGTTCGCGAGAGTGAACTGTGGTATAGTTAAAAGACTGCTAAATAAAATAGCTGAAATAAAAAAGGTAAGAAAAGTATCTAGTAATAAATGAAACTAATAAAAATAAAGTATTAAGGTATTATAAGTGATAGGAAAAATTGGGATATGGCTAACATTTGCCCCCCCCCTCCTATCACTTATACTGGCTACCAACAGGTAAAAGTTTGCCATGCATTAAAACAAAAACTAAAAAAAAACAATTTAGTGCCAATAACTGCCAAAGCAAAAAAAAAATTACTAAAAGTAAAACTTAACCTCATTAACTAAAACCAAACTATTAAAAAAAAAAAAAACATCGAGGAAAATGTAAAGCTCCAGAGCGATTTACAACATTTTAAACTAGTTCAGTAATACAGCAAGTTTCATAAAGCCAGTAATAATACGTTAGGTTAACAAACATTCCATGAAACTACAGAACAATTGATCAAAAGTGATCAAAAACCGGTTAGTTATACAACAAGTTAGAAAATGCAATTTGTTAGTCAATTTTAACAACATTAAATATTAGATAACAAACTTAACAATACCATGTCAATTCAAGCTCTACATGTGATTAACACTTATAATTTGACATCTTTTAACATTACAACATTATCTAGACAAGAATTTCTTTAAATACAATATCACAAAACAAATTTATCCTTGAGTCCATCAACAACTACTTTAAATTACAATTTCTTATCAACAATAACAAAAATTTGCATACATTACAAAACCTTAATTGATACACCATTTCTTCCACATGCCACATAGGACATTTTGTGATGTATAACTCTTCCACATGCCACATAGGACATTTCGTGATTATAACAGTAATTGACATAAAGTTACAAGGTACCTAAAAACCAAAAATTAAAACATAGCATAATATAGATAAATGTTTCAGACATATTCTACTTCCATACATCACTTTCTTATTTTATCTTTCACACATACATTCTTACTTTCTTACATATCCTACATTCAATCTCCCTTACGTGGCGCCACGATTTTCCTTATCTCAATCTTACATAAAAAGATAGCTCGTAACAATAAAGCAATCACTGCCATGCAAGTTGGCAAAAATTTGAATACCTACAAGAACAATTTTTAATCTTTCAAATACAATTATATCAATATAATAAATAAAACAAATTCAAATGCAAAAGTTATGATACAAAAATTCTTTAAAAAAAATTACCAACTGTGAAACTACAACCAAAATTTTTCACTTGGGCCGGCCCTTTCATATCTACCTAAAAATTATGTGAAAAATTTCAAGATTACTCTACTATAAATTTGCATAAAATTGCTAGCAATTAAATTTTCAAACATAAATGATACAAATATATTATTTCATACACATTTTAAAAATACAATTTAAACTCTTAATTACAGGATGTAACCCTAACCAAATTTTTCCTTTGAATATTCATTAATTCTAATACATATACAATACATACAATTCTGATACACAAATTTATTCTAATACAATATAAAGATATACATTTAAATTCCACATACACATAAATATGAAAAACATTTAACATTTAAAAATACTTTCTATGAATTTTTTCAATTCAAATTTTGTGAGAGGCTTTGTAAAGATGTCTGCTGCATTTTCCTTACTCCTAACAAAACAGAGGTCAAAAATATCTTGTTGCACCAAATCTCTCACAAAAAAATAATTTTACATCAATATGACGACTTCTGTGGTTTTCAATTGGTGATTTTACAAAATCAATAGTTGCACGATTATCAACATATAAAATAGGTTTTATTCTCTCCCCTGTGACAATTCCCTTATTACAACACTCTTTTAAAATCCTATCAAACCAAATTAGTTCCTTTGTGTCCTCTGTCATGGCAATAAACTCAGCTTCCATAGTGGACAAACTTACACTTTTTTCTTTAAAAGTTCTCCACGCAATGGGGGAATTCCCCAAAAATACAATCTGACCACCCAGTGAAGTCCTGTCATCTCTATTAGCTGCAAAATCAGCATCAGAAAAAGTAATTAATTGGTTTCTATTACAGGAGAGATTAAGAGTTAAATTACTAGTATGTTTAACATACCCCAATAATCGAAGTAAGCCATACCAATGAACAATACCCGGGTCTGCCTGAAATTGACTGTATATGTTAACTGCATAACTTATGTCAGGGCGGGTTCTATTGGCTATAAAAGAAAGGCAACCTAATACACTTCGATATGGTAATTTTGTCATTTCCTTCCGTTCCTCGTCGGTTTTAGGACAGTTTGATTTTGAATATACAGATCCTTTACTTAATTGGTAGAGAGGAGATGGGGAATTTATATGATTCAAACCTATCGCATACTTCCTTAATGTAGGGCTGCTGGTGAATTCTTAACCCTTCCTCATCCTCTACAAACTCTACCCCAAGTAGTTTCTTCGTTTTTCCCAGTACCTTTAGATCAAAATGTTTATTTAAAAGATCTAAAACTTTATCTATTATTTTTTTATGCTTTTCAAACAACACTATATCATCTACGTATAGCAGCAAAACCAACTCAGAACCAAAAACATATGCACAATTACACCATTCTATCTTAACAAAACCAATTTCTAAGTGGACACGATTAATTTCATAAAACCACATGCGACCAGATTGATGCAATCCATATATGGCCTTGTTCAATTTACAAAATAAATTTTCTTTCCCAGATTCTATAAAACCAGGTGGTTGAGACATGAAAACGGTTTCTGAAAGGGGTGCATAAAGGTAAGCACATTTAACGTCACACTGTAAATGCAACCATCTTTTTAGGGAGACAAGTAAGGAAAAGAAAAACCGTATAACACTGAAATTGACAACAGGAGAAAAAGTTTCATCATAGGATTCACCTCTGATTTGTTTGAAACCTTGTGCTACTAAACGTGCCTTAAACCTAGCAATTTTTCCAGATTCATCTTTCTTTACTGTAAATACCCATCTGCAACCCACCGGATTTACATCTTTGGGCAATTCTGTCAAGTACCATACATCTCTTGCATGCATCATTTTAACCTCTTCCTGCATAGCTTTTTGCCATTCGTCACATTGATCGGACCTCATAGCCTGCTTATAGGTTCGCGGTGTCACCAGATCATATAGTCACGCCTGAGATAGGCAAATGTCTGCACTGGGTTTGCTAGAACTGGGACTAGATACTATGCCCTGATATGTATTTGCCCCCTTAAAATCAAACAGGTCTGGTTTAAAGACAAGATTATTCCTTCTACAATACTCTATTACTTCTTTTGCTGATCTTAAACGTTGACTTTGATTTTCGGCATCAAAATAGTAAATATCGGTATGAGGACCAATTGACCTAGGTACAGCTTTCCTTATCCAATGCGTTTCTCGCAAAAAGGGTTGAGGTTTCTCAGTGGATTCATCTTCTGAAGAAGACTCCTGACTCTCAAGTTCTATGTCAGCTAAAGGCTTTGGGGGGTTGTCGGAGATATCAGGAAGATGCCTGATCTCCTCAACAACGTCCTCATCCTCAGAGTCTTTGCTAGAACTAGGAAACCAGTAAAAATCATCCAGAACAGGGCCCATCACTGCTTCCTCACAATGCTGCTTATAAGTAGCTGTTTCATCAAATGAAACATTTAAGGTCTCAATAATTTTATTTTCCTCTGGTAACCAAATCCGATAACCCTTGGTTCGAAAATCGTATCCTACTAAGTATCCCTTTTTGGCTTTAGAATCAAGTTTAGAACGTTTCTGGCGAGGGACGCCCGCATACGCTACGCATCCAAAGGGTTTAAGATGCATTATAGAGGGTTTTGAACCACCGAAAAGCTCAAACGGGGTTTTGGTTTGATTTTTGTGACATAGGCTATTCCAAGTGTATGTAAAATGAAGCATAGCTTCAGGCCAAAAACTAGAGTTTAACCCACTCTCTTTCAACATTGTTCTAGCCCCATTTGCAACCGTTTGATTGTAGCGTTCAATAACGCCGTTTTGTTCGGGGGTGTATGTATTCGTTAGTTCATGAACGATCCCTCTCTCTGCGCAATACTCCTCAAGCCAATTATTTATAAACTCCTTACCATTATCTGACCTTATAGCTTTGACTTTCCTGCCTAAAAATCTCTCAGCACGATTAATGTGCTGCTTTATTACCTCAAAGGCCTCCGATTTTTCCCTTATGGGGTATAGGGATGCTTTACGTGAGTAGTCGTCTATTATAGAGAGAAAGTATCGTTCCCCCTGTCTGCCCTTTACTTGGCATGGTCCGCAGACATCTGTGTATAAGAGTTCCAGTGGTGCTTTTGACCTAATAAAATTTATTGCTTTAAAAGATTTTCTCCTATATTTGTTCAATTTGCACATTTCACATTTAAAATTTCCCTCCCTCAAAATTGGTAAGCCCCTAGCACCCATTTTCCTACAAGTATGTGTAATTAAAGATGGACTAATATGGGCTAACCGCCGGTGCCATCTCATCATATCATCCTCCCTGCTAACAGCAGATACCTCAAATCTTACTTTCTTTTTACTAGGGCTAGGAACTTTAGGATAAATATAATATACACCATTTTTGAGGGTAGCTTTGAAAAGGGATTGACCATTGCAGCTTATCTTTACTTCACCACCTCCACCATTAAAATGTGCCCCATTTTTGTCTAATCTTGCCCCTGAAATTAAATTATGCCTCAACTTGGGCGAATACATGACATCCTTAAACATTAAAATTCTATGTCCAAATTTTAGCTTTACAGTTCCACGTCCCTCAATTGGGAATGTCAACCCCTCAACAGCAACAGCAACATTCTCATCATTCAATGGAGTATAATCTACAAATAAAGATTTATTTTTACAAAAATGATGAGAGGCAGCTGTGTCAAAGACCCAGTCTGCCACATCATCAACTAAATTTGCTTGTGAAATAAAGAAAGAGGAACAGGACTTACATTCAGGACTTCTATTTCTAATGTCTCTGGAACGGCCTTGTTTAACTCCTTCAGATTTCTGGAAATTTCTGCGACGATGCATAGATTTGGCAGGAGAACGAGGCTTGCGTTGTTGCAATAGGGTCTGATCATCAGGACTTGCATTCCGTCTCACTGGGGAGGAACCTCGAGAGGACGTCAGGCTGGCCGATGGTGATGACTCTTGACGAGTTAGACTTTTCAAAAACAGTCTACACTTATTCTTAAAGTGTCCGGGTTGACCACAGAAAAAACACGTAAATTTCTTCTTATTTCTTTGATATTGAACAGATTGAGCTTCTGCGTATACTTTACGATGATCACGATCTCTCAAATCGATTCTAGTTTCTTCAGCCACCAAGGTCGTTACGACATCATTGAATAAAAACTCCGAATCATTCCATCTTAGGATGGTTTGGACTATACCATCAAATTTAGATGGTAGATACCTTAGAAGTTGAAATGTAACGTAAATATCGTCAAACTTTTTGTTTATACTTTTTAGTTGATTGGCAATTCGTAGTAGCCTGGCAGCGTACAAATTAATGCTTTCAGCATTAGCGATTTTGCATTCACATAATTCTGTAAAAATTTGCATGTGACGGCTTCGAGTGTCAGGGTAAAAGTGAGTTCAGAGCATTTCCATGCGTCGACAGGACTGTCACTATTTTCGATTATCTTCCTGAAGTCTGGTTCTACGTTTAGGTAAATGATGGACAGTGCCAATTTAGAACGAATATGATAGTCCTTTACATCTTTCACTGTTACTTCACCTTCTTTTACCTCAGGGACTTTTTCTATTTCTGTCACAATATCCCAGACATTTTTCTCCATGAGTAGATACTTTATGTCAGATTGCCAGTTGGCATAATTTGTAGCATTCAGTTTTTGAATTGGAAATTGCATCATGGCCATCTTTATGATTTGTACAAAAATTTCAGCCAATTCAAAAAAAAAAAAAACTGCCAACTCTTAAAAAAAATGCTCGAATCAATTTTTCATAACAAGAAATTTTCCTTAAAATTTTTTTTTCCAAAAACCATTACTTTTTCTCTTATTTTTTTTTACTTCTTTCTCAAAAAATTTTTCCTTAAATTTCTTTAATTACTGACAAACTTCCTCAAATACTTATAAACTCCCTCAAATACTGATTAATTTCCTTTAAATGCTAATAATTTTTCTTATTTTTTTTTTTTTCCTTCCTCTAAATAATCATTTGTTTATCTTAACGTCATCGAAAAAATAGCGGCCCCCCCTACTAAAACTTTCTATTTACTTTCTTAGGGCCGTATTTTTACACTTTACTGCATTTTTACTAAAACCTGTTAAGGTTTTAAAAAAAAAAAAACAATTTATCTGCAAGGATCCAGTGCCCATAACCAAAATGTGGTGTATGAGACTACTCATACAACAAGAATGCTTCAATCTGATATAAATAAATTTCACTGCACTCTTTTCTTTTACTTCCTATTACTAAAGAGTATGCACTGTGAAAGCCTTTGCTGAAAAATGATCCTTGTTTAATTGCAGAAAGTAGTTTATCTATTGCAGTAAGTGTTTAAAAAAAGACTAAATGATGACAAAAATATTTAAATAAAATACCAGCTTTATTAAGATAAAAAATATAGAAGTATCGTTATATGAGGAAAAACTAATGCATTAAAAATGTTTAATATAAACAAAAAAAAAAAAAAGATTGGCCAGCAATATATTTCATAACAGAATCATATGTAATTTAATTTATTATCTTGTAATTATTTTAAACTCCATCGATGCATCTTTCAAAAGTCATGATTCAGATTACATTATTTTAAAAACAAATAAACTTCATGAATGTAGGTCTTCAAAACGATGTATCCAAGTTAAAAATGGTCTTATTTAATTATGTGATATTAAAAACAGAGTACTTTACCACGACAGTCATCTCATCATTATATCGGCGAAAACAAAACAAAAACAAAAACTGATAGGAGCAAGATAGACTCAGCACATCACATCACATCAGCCGTAGTTGAATATCGCGGCGTTCTATAAATAGCTCGGCCGAAGGAGAGCACACCTCGTGGAAAACCGGAAGTGGGAAACTCCCCCCCTGTTCTAAACAACGTGACTGGATGAACGAGCATCGCATACGCCGATGCGGAAAAACGTCAGCACGTTAGACGGTAGCGCCATCTCGTGGCTAAGTGAGCTACCTCTTTTTCAAAACATCGTTTATGATGAAATGTGGTGTGAAAAAGGCTTGTAAGCAAAGATGAGAAAGTCAACAGCGAAGATGACAAAGTCGGCAGCGAGGATGACAAAGTTCGCGAGAGTGAACTGTGGTATAGTTAAAAGACTGCTAAATAAAATAGCTGAAATAAAAAAGGTAAGAAAAGTATCTAGTAATAAATGAAACTAATAAAAATAAAGTATTAAGATATAAGTGATAGGAAAAATTGGGATATGGCTAACAGTGTTGTTACCGCGATCTTTTGCCGGAATTTGCGTGTTTTTACCTCGATCCTTTGACGAAATTCGTGTGTTTACCGCGATCCTTTGCCGAAATTAGTGTTTTTACTGCGATCCTTTGCCGAAATTCGTGTGTTTTTACCGTGATCCTTTGTCGAAGTTCACGTGTTTGTACCGCAAGCCTTTGCCGAAATTCACGTGTTTTTATCGCGATACGAAAATCGCGTATTTTCAGCGCGATCATTTGACGAAAATCGCGTATTTTTAGCGCGATCATTTGACGAAATTCCTGTGTTTTAACGCGATCTTTTGAAGAAATTCAGTGTTTTTGCCGCAATCTTTTGACGAAATTGGCTTGTTTTTACCGCGATCTTTTGAAGAAACTCAGTGTTTTTATCAAGATCCTTTGTCGAAATTCACTTGTTTTTACTGCGATCCTTTGCTG
Organism: Maratus michaelseni; assembly: GCA_963931845.1. Lineage (NCBI taxonomy): Eukaryota > Metazoa > Arthropoda > Arachnida > Araneae > Salticidae > Maratus > Maratus michaelseni. The sequence continues at coordinate 345,561,265 of OZ007586.1, forward strand.
AAATTTGTCGCGTATTTTTAGCGCGATCGACGAAAATCGCGTATTTTTAGCGCTATCATTTGAAGAAATTCCCGTGTTTTTACTGCGATCTTTTGAAGAAATTCCCGTGTTTTTACCTCTATCTTTTGAAGAAATTCCCGTATGTTTACCGCGATATTTTAAAGAAATTCCGTGTTTTTACCGTGATCCGAAATTCGCGTGTTTTTACCGCGATCCGAAATTTGTGGTTTTACCGCGATCTTTTATCGATATTCGCTTGTTTTTACCATGATCCTCTGATGAAAATCGTATGTTTTACGTCGATCTTTTGACAAAATTCCCGTGTTTTTACTGCGATATTTTGCTGAAATTTGTGTGTTTTTAGCGTGAACCTTTGCCGAAATTGACGTGTTTTAACCGCGATCCTTTGCCAAAATTGACGTGTTTTTACCGTGATCCTTTGTCGAAATTCACGTGTTTTTACTACGATCCTTTGCCGAAATTCTTGTGTTTTTACTACAATCTTTTGACGAAATTCGTGTGTTTTTACCGCGATCTTTTGACGAAATTGGTGTGTTTTTACCGCGGTCTTTTGAAGAAATTCAGTTATTTTATCACGATCCTTTGTCAAAATGCACGTGTTTTTACTGCGAACCTTTGCCGAAATTCGCTTATTTTTACCGCGATGCTTTGCCGAAATTGACGTGTTTTTACCGCGAACCTTTGTCGAAATTCGTGTTTTTATCGCGATCCTCTGCCGAAATTGACGTGTTTTTACCGTGATCCTTTGCCGAAATTCACGTGTTTTTACTGCGATCCTTTGCCGAAATTCACGTGTTTTTACCGCAATCTTTTGACGAAATTCCCGTGCTTTTACCACGATCTTTTGAAGGGATTCCATGTTTTTATCGCGATCCAAAATTCGCGTGTTTTTACCACGATCTTTTGTCGATAGTCGCATGTTTTACCACGATCCTTTGCCGAAATTTGTGTTTTTACAGTGATCCTTCGCCGAAATTAGCATGCTTTTACCGCGATCTTTTGACAAAGCTTGCTTATTTTTACCGCGACCTTTTGCTGGAATTCGTGTTTTTACCACGATCCTTTGACGAAATTCGCGTGTTTTTACCTCGAGCTTTTGAAGAAATTCAGATGTTTTACCGCGATCCTTTGTCGAAATTCTCGTGTTTTTACTGCACACTTTAAAAAAAATCCGTGAAAATAAGAGATTTTCCGTAGAATTTTTCGGAGAAGTTTCATCTTTCCAAAACATCAGTACAATTTCTGTAAATGACATTAGTTCCGTTAAAGAGATTTCAAATCCATAAATATGCAGAAAGTTTTCCGTAAATTTAATGGATTTTCTCTGTATTTCTTTCAAAACAGTACAATGTCCGTATTTCTTCCAAAACAGTGCAATTTCCGTAAATGACGTTTAAAGGTTGAGTACAGTTGGTTGGTTGATTTTATGAGGCCGATTATCTACTCGAGGGATAACGCCCTAGGGGGGAGTGCCCTCCATGGGGGGTCTTTCTAAGGGATCCTAACCCGTATTTACGGCAAGGTTCGAAGAAAACCACGGAAAACTCCAAACGGTTAGGTCGGCGAGCGCGACAGGGGTTTGAACCCAGCACCTCCCGTCTACCAGCCTCGAGAGCAGAACCTCTCAGCCACTGGTGGGGCTTTCTTTGAAATGCGAATTATAATTGTTGTATTTACTAGAGTTCTTCTAGGATACGGCTGGCTCATTCTAACCGAGGGCATGTCAATTTATTGTAAAAAGAATAGTAATATTTATATTTTTTAATGCAATATTTAGAAATTTATTTTAGTTTTATAAATTACAGAAAAAAATATATACTTTTAAAATATACTTATTTTTTCTTAATAGTACTTTAAATTAAGATTTTTTTTTTCACTAATATTTTTTTAATTTTATTTTAACTTTTTTAACGTGATGCAATATTGTGTTATTTAAAAGTTTCATAACATAATATCTTTGCAAATTATAGCTATGTAAATTAGTATTAATTAAACTGATTTGGCTTACAAATTTATGAATTACGCTAAAATTTATTATTTTATAAATTACGAGCAGGGAAGACCGAGCTATGCTCGGTCAAAATTAAATTTGAGTTCAAATATCATGACCAAAATGACCTACTAATTGAATTTTCTTGAACATGTGACTTAGCTCAACAGTCTTCTTGTGCCCGAAAACCATAGGATGCAAAATTTAGTGTAAATAGTCTGAGCCGTTTTTAAGATAAAATAGCTTGATCCATAATGACCCATGACCAAAATGACCCACTAATTGGATTTTCTCGAACATGTGACCTAGCTCAACAGTCTTCTCGTGCTCGAAAACCATTGGATGCAAAATTTAGTGTAAATTGAGCCGCTTTTTAGATCTTGACCCACAATGACCCAGAAATGACCCACTAATCGAATTTTCTCGAACATGTGAGCTAGCCCAATGATTTTCGCGTGCCCGAAACTCGTAGAATACAAAATTTCGTCAAAATCGTTTGAGCCGTTTTTTAGATACAATTAGCTTGACCATGACCCAAAATGACCCAAAATGACCCACTAATTGAATTTTCTCGAACATGTGACTTAGCCCAACAGTCTTCTCGTGCCCGAAAACCATTGGATGCAAAATTTTGTGTAAATTGAGCCGCTTTTTAGATCTTGAACCACAATGACCCAGAAATGACCCACTAATCGAATTTTCTCGGACATGTGACTTAGCCCAATGATTTTATCGTGCTCGAAACTCGTAGGACACAAAATTTAATCAAAATCGTTAGAGCCGTTTTTTAGATAAAATTAATTTTACCCGCGTTGACCCACAAATGACCCACTAATCGAAAGTTCTCGAACATGTGACCCAGCCCAATAGTCTTCTCGTGCCCGAAAATGGTCGGATACAAAATTTCGTCAAAATCGTTTGAACCGTTTTTTAGATACAATTAGCTTGACCATGACCCAAAATGACCCTAAATGACCCACTAATTGAATTTTCTCGAACATGTGACCTAGCCCAATGGTTTTCTGGTGCCCCAAAACGGTAGGATACAAAATTTCGTCAAAATCGTTAGAGCCGTTTTTAAGATAAAATTTGCATATATATATATATATATATATATATATAACCACACACAAGATTTGCTCGTATTAGAATATATGATAATTTTACAAAGTTTATAATTTTTTCCCTAAATTTATAAAATTAGTTAATATTTTTTCTTTACTTTTATAAAAATAAATTTTTTTAACTTTCTAAAGTTTTTAATTTATTTTGTTAGCTTATATTTTTATAAATTAAACTAATTTAAATTAAGTCAATAAGTCCAGATTTGAACCTTCCTATCCCAAGGTCATTAATTTCAGATTTGTCTCTAAAAATCATTTTTTTAAACTATTTAGTTTAACAGAACCGTATGCAAAAGCTCTCAGCATAGCAGAAATATAATAATTTAATTTATTATAAAAATTTTTATTTACATAATTTTTTTAAAATAAGACATTAAAAAAAAATATTTTAATAGCATGTAATAAACACGTCTGATTAAGATAATTGTTGTTTTTATTGGAATTAATAAATGGATAATCAGGCAAATATTTAAAAAAAAGTATATGTTCAAAAAAAAAATGTTGGTACTGTTGCAAAAAGAAGCAATCATCATTCTTAATACAATGTTTTATGCATATAATACATAATAAATTAAAATTTATCTGTTATAAAGCACCAAAAAATACAGCAAAATATTGAAAATTATGAAAAGAAAATATTAAAAACATTGGAACTGAAAAAATCATTCTACGGATGAAACCTCAAGTTTTTGCATCATAAAATAACTAACAACATTTGAGAAGGAAGTGTGACTACTCATGGCACGTTGGTCTAAGTCGTCAGGTTAGTGTACGTGAGTTTACGGGTTCGATTCCGCTCATGGCAAGGATTGGTTAATTACTATAAACTCACACAGGAATGAAAAAAATGAGCAGAAATGTATGTATTCCTTAAGAACAGGTTGTCCTCGCGAAGTAACTTTTTTTTTTGATCCTATGAATTTTATTTTAACGACATAAAAATTTCTAAAAAATACGGAAGTTATCTGTTATAAAACGGAAATTTCAGAAATCAAGGAAAATTTCCTGGAATTTACGGAATTTTTTTCCGTTAAAATACGGAAAAAGTACTGGCACTCGATTGCCGGTACAATTTCCAATTTTTTCAGGATTTTTTTTTTTACAGTGCGATTTTTTGCCGAAATTTGTAATTTTACCGCTAATGTTCGTCGAAATTCGCGTATTTTAACGCGATCCTTTGCCGAAATTAATGTGTTTTTACCGCGATACTTTGACGAAAATCGCATATTTTTAGCGCGATCTTTTGACGAAATTCCTGTGTTTTTTCCACGATCTTTTGAAGAAATTCCGTGTTTTTACCACGATCCTTTGAAGAAATTCGCATGTTTTTACCACGATCCTTTGCCGAATTTCCGTGTTTTCACTGCGATCCTTTGCCGAAATTCATGTGTTTTTACTGCGACCTTTTGACGAAAATCGCGTATTTTTAGCGCGAACTTTTGATGAAATTCAGTGTTTTTACCACGATCATTTGTCGAAATTCACGTGTTTTTACTGCCATCCTTTGCCGAAATTTGTGTGTGTTTTTACCGCTAACCTTTGCCGAAATTCCCGTGTTTTTACTGCGATCCTTTGTCGAAAATCGCGTATTTTAGGCGCGATCTTTTGACGAAATTCCCGTTTTTATTACCACCACCTTTTGAAGAAATTCCGTGTTTGTACCACGATCTTTTGAAGTAATTCTGTGTTTTTACAGCGATCCGAATTCGTGTTTTTACCGCGATTTTTTGCGATATTCGTGTGTTTTTTCCGCGATCCTTTGCCGAAATTGACGTGTTTTTACCGCGATCCTTTGCCGGAATTGACGTGTTTTTACCACGATCCTTTGCCGAAATTCATGTGTTTTTACCGCGATCCTTTGACGAATATCGCGTATTTTTACCACGATCCTTTGCCGATATTGACGTATTTTTACCGCGATCCATTGCCGTAATTGACTTGTTTTTAGCGAGATCTTTTCATGAAATTCGCATGTTTTTACCGCGATCCGAAATTCGTGTTTTTTTCGCGATCTTTTGTCGATATTCGCGTGTTTTTACCGCGATACTTTGACGAAAGTCGCATGTTTTTACCTCGATCTTTTGACAAAATTCGCGTGTTTTACTGAGATCTTTTGACGAAATTCCGTTTTTTTACCACGATCCTTTGCCGAAATGCACGTGTTTTTACCGCAATCCTTTGCCGAAATTCATGTGTTTTTACCTCTATTTTTTGAAAAAAATCGCGTATTTTTAGCGCGATTTTTTGACGAAATCCGCGTGTTTTTACCACAATCTTTTGAAGAAATACCGTGTTTTATCACGATCCTTTGCCGAAATTCGCGTGTTTTTACCACGATCCTTTGCCGAAATTCCGTGTTTTCACTGCGATCCTTTGCCGAAATTGGTGTGTTTTTACCGTGATCCTTTGTCGAAATTCACGTGCTTTTACTGCGATCCTTTGCCGAAATTCATGTGTTTTTACTGCGATCCTTTGCTGAAATTTGTGTCTTTACTTCGATCTTTTGACGAAATTCCCGTGTTTTTACCATTATCCTTTATCGAAATTCACGTGTTTTTACTGCGATCCTTTGCCGAAATTTGTTTGTTTTTACCGCGAAACTTTGCCGAAATTCGCGTGTTTTTACCGCGATCCTTTGTCGAAAATCGCGTATTTTTTGCGCGATCTGTTGACGAAATTCCCGTTTTTATTACCACCATATTTTGAAGAAATTCCGTGTTTGTACCACGATCTTTTGAAATAATTCCGTGTTTTTACCGCGATTTTTTGCAATATTCGTGTGTTTTTACCGCGATCCTTTGCCGAAATTGACGTGTTTTTACCGCGATCCTTTGCCGAAATTGACGTGTTTTTACCGCAATCCTTTGCCAGAATTGACGTGTTTTTACCGCGATCCTGTGCCGAAATTCATGTGTTTTTACCGCGATCCTTTGACGAAAATCGCTTATTTTTACCGCGATCCTTTGCCGATATTGACGTGTTTTTACCGTTGTCATTTTTTAATGTGACCTGCATAGTTAAAACTTTTTTAACATCTGTGCATAAGAGTTAACACATTTTTTTTTTAAATTTCAAATACTCGGACAGTACTTTTTCTGGCAATTCTTCATCTCTCTAGCTTAGTCATCTGTTTGATATTTTTTTTTCTTTTTTTCACCTTGTGATTTTCATTCTGATTTTCTTGATTTCTTACTGAATACTTGATTATAATAGCAGTAAACACTTGGATTGCTTTAGATTTAGCATTATGAAGATATCTAAGTTTATATTTTTGAAATTTAATTGCCTTTAATTTTACATAATACTTTTTTTTTTTCAGACTAAATATATTGCTCAATGTATTGAAGAAATAAAAGAAGAGTTACGCCAAGAAAACATATCAGTAAAATCAAATGCTGTGGCAAAACTCACATATGTAAGTAAATTTGATACATTTCTTTCATTTTCTTCTAACAAGGGTAGTTTCCGAGGTCTGAAACAGATAATTCAGTCAACTTTTGTGTATTGATATAGTCCCTGTGGCAGAATTGCAGCGACATGGTGACAGTGTCACAGAATAGGAAATATTCCTTGCAGAAAAAAATTTCATTTTGGAAAAAGTATACATATTTGGGAGAGAGAGATCTATTCAGCAAAAGGATCAGTATATGTTTCAATTCTGCAGAACAATATTGGTAAAAAGTGACAGTCTTTTGCGTTTTGACAGATTTTCATCTCTGCCTCTTGGAATTTTCGTTTGAGCTTCCCTCCCTCACATTGTTTAAAATCTTTAAATCTCTAAAAAAACTGCCCTATTTATTACTTTGAAGTAACAATAAATGAATGATCAATTATCTACCTCCCCTCAAAAATTTTTGTTTCTCTTTCTTTGCCCCCCCCCCCCCCCCACCCCAACCCTACTCTCTCTCCAATATTAATTCTTAACTGCTGTGATAAAAACTGTTGCATAGATACTGTGAGCAGTCTCTGAGACTGCTTGATCAAAAGATGAACAAAAGCTCAATTTATTCATAGGATACTCTTTATATACAGGACTATCTATATATATGAAACGCTAAGGTACATGGCAGCAAAAAAGCAGTTATTTATATTTTGCCAAAGGCAACGAGTGGTTTGTTTTCACTAATTTGCGAATATTTAGAAAAGTATTTGAGATATCGTTTTAAAAATCACCACACATGCATAGAAAATTTTTCTGCATCCAAAAATCCAATTTTTGTAAAAATCAGCCAGTAATTTTTCTTAATATTTGCAAAAAAACTAGCTATTTTCTAAAAAGGAAAGAAAATAAAGTTTGAAGTGAAACAAAAAAAAAGTTATACTATTTTGTTTCCATTTCAAAAGTAACTGATATTTGTTAATGTTAAAGCTCCATTGTTGTAACTTATGCAATTTAACTTCATTGTTGTCTGCATCGCTATGACATCAACGTTATTGACACAAGCACATTTGTGATTTACAATATAGATTGACTTTTAGAAGCTTTTCTTCTTACATACATAACAACCACCTGTTTTTTGAAAGTGCGAATTGATAGGTAGCCGAATTACACTGTACATGCTCTGTTGAAGCCCATTTGTCAAATTTTTAGGGTGGGGGAGTTTGGTTGTAATTTAAATATCTAGTCAATGTTAAAGGTATCTGACGCCCCTGGCTGTGGAAGGTGGAGCTAATTTATTTTGGAGACACACCTGCTATAAGGTGGCATAGGCAGTAGGGGAACCATTCCAGGGGTTTGTTTAGAAAAGAATGAGCCAGCAAAGCGGGCATAGCCTGCTAGTTATAATTGAAATTTCCCTGTTCAGAATTCTCTAGCGATAATACTAGGGCTCCAAATGAAACAAAATTTCATTATAGTTAAATCATTATGGTATTTATAGTTAAACTGTAGAAATAAAATAAATAAATAAATAAAACAGCAGTCTGTGACCGCTGACAACAGTTAAGGGTTAATGTTGTTAATCTTAAAACTTCTCCAGTTTTATTATTTTTTTTTAATTGTCTTATTTTTTAATGTTTGTGTTAGTTCTTTTATTTGTTACTTTGAAATACCAATACATAAATATTCATCTATATCCCCCTCCCCCCCACACCCCAACATCGAAAATTCTAATTACATCTCTTTTGCTCCATCATCACATTTTAAAATCTTTTGAAATAATTTCATAAAAAAGAGCATTTAAAGTTATTTTTTAAAAGTTTCCTTGTTATATTTCTTACTTTTCATAAACAATAAATAAAAATATTTAAAAAAGAAATCTCCCTTGAAATGTCTATTCCTCGTTTGCCCCACCACTACTAGCATACAAAGTTAAATATTTTTGACAACAAAAAATAATCATTCTAAATTTTCCAAGGGGAATTTCTAATTATGGTGGGAGTGGGCAAAAGTATTTCAACTGTTTTGTAGTTTGGCCTATTATCACTGTTGTTTGACTTCAGGGACTGTTCATGCAGAAAGATTTGCTGTTAATAAAGCTTGTTGCAGAAAGCGTAGTAATTTTCTGCCACAAGGATAGCGTATAATCAGTAGGTAAACAAATGAAAGCCATAGAGTGCAATACCCAGGGAGCCTGTCTCAGAGTTTACATTATAGTTTATAACTGAATAAATGACTCCCTTTGGTAAGCAACTCAGCAGCATGCTGCCTTTCAGATTTTTATTGTCTGGGATCAAACTCCTGATCAAACTCCTTTCTTTCACAACAAAAATATTGTGTTGTTTTTGAACTACAGTTGAAAATAATACGTATAATTTAAATTTTTGAAAAATATAAATAAAATATATGGTTTTGAATATATATATATATACAGTTCTAACTATGAATTTTTATATGTATTTAATAAAAAACAAGAAGAAGAAAAGTACACAATTTGCATTTTTATAGACCACAAAATGTTACTATTTTTAAATTTATTTACTGTTATATTTACATGAATAAACTCCTGTTTGCCACAGCAAAATAAATTAAAATATGCTATATAAACCAAAATAGGCTATTTAATTATTTTTTTCTGTTATCCAAATACTATTGCACAAAGTTTGATTTTTTTTAAATTTGCTTTTGATGTGATTTCAACGTTTCTATTTCTTGATTTTGAAATTAGAATAATTGTCTATATAATAACTGTTTTTAGCAATTCTAAATCTTTTCAAAAGAGCTTGAAAAAATAATGCTTAAGGATCATAAGTTATTCTAATTGCAAACACAGGAATCTGACATTAAAAAAAAAAAAAAATCTAAATTTAAAAATTAGTTGTTAACACATATTAATTTTAAATTATTAGGATAATGGAAAAAATAATCTTTTTTAAAGCATTTTACTTTTATATAATGCATTTTAATGAGACAAATAGGAGTTTATTCATGTAAATAATTTTAAATAACAATTAAAAAAAGCAAAACTTTGTGGTCTATGGAAATGCATATTGTGTACAGGTTTTAAATTTTTACTTTTCATTAAATCTATAAAAATGCTAAATTTCATAGTTAAAGCTGTATATATATGTGCAAAACCATACATTTTATATATTTTTTCATAAATTTAATTACATACATATTTTTCAGGGGTGGTTCAAAAACAATATTTGAACATTTTTCTGAAAAAAAAATAGAAGATTGATTAGACATCGACCCCAGATGAAAAAAATCTGAAAGCCAGCACTCTGCCAAACGCTGTTGAGCCACTTGGTGAATGAAGGTCGTTTATTCAATTATAAACTGTAAAGTAAAATTTGAGGCTTTGTTTTTTGAAAATTTCCTGGTAATTGCACTTTATGGCTTTCATATGTTTATCTACTGACTCTTTATTGATACACAAAGTTTCATCACATTCTCTATTTTCAATCTTGGAACCTTCCATTGTAAGTGTTATTTAAGTGTAACTGTGAAAATTCAAGAGTTAGAGTACTATGTGCACGTGCAGTTTACCAGCAATATGTTATATTTTTCTGTATCTGTGCATGTTTTATTTGTATGAGATGGCATCAATATTTAGGATACAGTAAAATATCGTTACAATGAATTTGTAGGGGACCACTGTTTAAGTTCGTTAATGTGAAATTCCAATATGGCTGATTTAAAAAATTAAATTTGTATACAGATTAAATAAAATTATATATTACGTATTACTAAAGTTATATTAAATTTATACATCAGGGATCATTCTAGAACATAAAAAAGGGCAGGGCGCAGTTACAGAATAAGGGCACTTTTGTTAAAAAGGGCATATCATTTCATAAAAAGGGCATTTTTGTACGTTCTGTATAGAAAACACATTAATATTACTTTAATGTAATCTTCCTTAAACAATACGTTTTTGTCTCATTCATATACTTAGAAAATCTGTTTTACATTGATTAATAGAAAATGTGAATCTCCATTTCGGAATTAAAAAAAAAAATTATATTTTAAATGAGAATGGAATAAACAGTATGAAGATTGTAATTTAATTTACTGAATAATTATTACATTGAATGTACAAATTAATAGAAACAAGTGAATAATTTTGAAGAAATTGTAACATCTTAATAGATACGTCTCACTTTAATGCTTTTCCATTTTTTTACCGCTTTCATTAAATAGTCAGTTCCATCATTTAATTTTAGCATCATCAATTTATTTACAGTTTCAACCTTCAACCTGTTTCGGTTATCTGTTAAAATAAGTTTTAACTGTGAGAAAGTTCTTTCTATTTCTGCATTAGAAATAGGTAATGTAGAAGCTGTGCATAAAAGTTTTTTTATTAATGGAAATCTTTCACCAGCAGTTTTTTCTAATTTTAGAATATGAGAACATACTACTGGTATAGTTAAGGAACTTTTATCAAAGTTTGATTTTAAGAATATATTTTTCACATCACTCCACTCATCTAAAAGTTCAACCTCATTAAATTCAAAGTGCTCCGAAAGTTCGACCATTTGGGAATTCCCATAATGTTCATCATCGGATGCTTCCCTAAGATCGAGAATAGACAAATTTGTGATTACTCCTCCGTTGTCTAGTCTTTCTGAAATTTTGTTGCACAAACAGTCAATGAAAACTTTTGCATCTTCTTCAAATTTTGCATCAGACTTTATCACTGGAGCTATAATATTCAGATTTCTGGCTTTTTGATCTATTTTTCTGCTGAAAACTCCACCTGGTTTTTTACTTAATTTCCTAAGATCTATTAAAGTGTTTTGAATATGTGCTTCAATAGAAGCAAGATCTGTCTCATTTTTCTGAAAATAAAGATTTAATCTGGATATCACTGATAGCACATCACAAAGAAAATGAATTCCTTGAAAAAATTCATAAGATTTATAATGTTTCAAAAGTCCACATGCAGTTGGACCAGTGAGATTAGAGGATTCTCCCTCTGCTACAGCATTTTCTAGATCTACTAATATCGATTCATAATTAATTCTAATTGAATTTAGAGCTGCATCATGGGACAACCATCTAGTAAATCCTGCTCTCTTAATAGTTACTCCTTTTGTTTTGCTAAATAGTTTTGCTGCATTCAGGAGACTATTCGTTCTTGATGTACTAGATTTATAATATTTGTATGTTGCTGTCAAAATTTCATCAATTTTAAGGAATCGTTGAAGATATTCAAAACTGTTCTTTGTAGCCAAGGCCAACCTATGATTCATACAGTTGACAGGAATAATTTTCTTATTGACCTTTTTCAGTTTTGCAACTATGCCTTCGTTATGTCCAATCATTGAACTAGCACCATCGCTGACAAATCCACTCATGTTTTCAATACCACCACATTTGTCGATAATTGGAGTCATAGCAGTAAAAATAGTCTCTGCTTTACCATCAGCTAATTCTGAATCTTGTACAAAAGATATTTTGTTCTTGCCATCTTTTAGATATTTTACTTCAACAGCCATGTGCTTTCTGTTATTTATATCAGAGGTTTCATCGACCATCATTGAAAAACACGGACTTTTCTTGATGTCATCTAATATCTCTTCTTCTTTTACAAGGAACATTGAATCTAAAAATTCATTTATGGTGGTACAGCTTGTATAGTTAGCATTTTTAGCTTTTCTTAATGGTGCTAAGAGTGGGCTAGCTAAGTCATCAATAGCAAAATTGATAAAGTCTTCAAATAAGGATACATGGGGCAAATTATGCTTAATTAAAAATTCCAAACATTTCATCGCTGTATGTACTGCTTTGAATGATTTTGTATTTTCTTCTTGTTTTGAATTTTCATTTCTGTTTAAGTTTGCTTCTGCAGCTACAGAAAGAGTGTGCATTTGAGTCTCTTCATGACCCTTTATTTTATCCAATCGAACAGTGGCAAAGCCCTTTTTTATCCAAGGTGAGTTTTGAAACTTTGAATTTTGATTCTGATGTTGCATGCATAATTGGCAAAGGATAACATCATTGCCATTATATGATGAATGTTTCAGCCATGGAAATGATGTTATCCATGATGAATCAAATGTAGTTCGGTGTTTGCTTGTTTTGTTGGAGTTTTTTTTATCAAAAACTTCTTCAGCAGCACGTGTATTTTCAGATGAGTTGCATTCTAAAGTATTTTTTTCATCCAGGGATTCTTCCGTATTTACTAATCTTTCATTTACCTGACAGTATTTTGCAGAAGCATCTTCCGTTGTGTCACATTGTAAGACACTTTTTTCAGGCAGAGATCCTTCTGCATTCACTATGCCTTCATTTGACTGAGGGGTATCATCCTTTTCTTTCGATAAGCAATTTACCTGACAGTATTTTGCAGAAGCATCTTCCGTTATGTCACATTGTAAGACACTTTTTTCAGGCAGAGATCCTTCTGCATTTACTATGCCATCATTTGACTGAGGGGTATCATCCTTTTCTTTCGATAAACAATTTTTCAATGGTACAGGTTCATCATCAGTGATATCCTTTGAGCCTTCTTTTTCTCTCGATACCTTGAAGATAGAAAAATTCAATTTTTTATGATGACTGATTCGATAATTTCAAAAAACAATCAGATGTATTTATTGTATTGATGTATTAGACAAAAAAATTGAATGATAGCTCAACTTAAACTAGCCCTTTTTTAGATTGAAATTTAATGTTACATTATTAAGCTATTCTATTAATTCTAGTTTAGCAATGTGCAACTTAAATACTTTCGTATCGTTTATCAAAGCCACTTTATCCCTCAGACTAATTGGTCTATAGACCAGAGAGGCCCCATTGATTTGAGGAACTTAGGAGTTGTAATATTTTTTAAAAATATATGAAAACATATATATTTCAAGCTGTTACTGTTAGATGAAACTTTTTATAGTAATATTTCTTATTGTTAAAATTTCTTGTCATTACCCAATGGGTAATTCCTTCCAACCACAAAAATGTTTTGAATGTTGTTTTCTATCATATTAAGAGCCATTTAAGTCAAATAGCTACTTTTGTAAAAATTAAAAGATTAAATTTTTATATAATTCCTTTGTCATTTAAGTTATATTTAGAGAGACTTTTTTTCTAACAAATAAAATAGCAACAACAACAACAAAACAACATTTTTTGTATGACCAACACTTACCCTGTTATGATACTTTGAATTTTATGAAATTTGAGCGTTTACCAGAAGATTAATTTTTTATAAAACTCCTTTGTCATTTAAGTTATATTTAGAAATGCTTTTTTTTTCTAGCAAATAATATAGCAACAACAAAAAAAAACATTTTTGTATGACTAAAACTTACCCAGTTATGATACTTTAAATTTTATGAAATTTGAGCATTTACCAGCTATAAAAATGGAAAAACTCATTTTTAGTGTCTTAAATGCTGAAAATTCACAAAATTGAAAGCTTCACAATTGTTAAATTTTAGTCATAGAAAAATGATTTTATGGAACCAGGGAATGTATACAAATCAAAATTTCATAACTTTTGCAAAAGTAACTATTTTGGCTTAAATGTTCTGAAATATAATGGAGACATTTTTGCAATAGGAAAATATACCCCTAAAACTAATGGTTCAAGAATTAGCTATAACGATAACAGGGGATAGATAATCTGTATATAAACAGGGGTGTTGTGTTCAGGTTATATACCTAAATTCAGGTATCTTTTTCGTTTTCAGTATCGAAATTCTGTTTTTTTTTTTTTTTTATGGTTAAAGTCATAAAATAAGACTGAAATATCAATTTCATATGATTTCTAAACATAATTAAAATTCATAATTTGACCTCCTGTAATAAATTTATGTTCCCTCCCCCCGCTCTCCATATGGAAACGATTTCTTGCTAAAATTTCAGGTATTTTTCCAGGAACTACCACAATCACTTCAGATATAAACTAATTTAAATAAAAATGCACATGATTCAAATCAAATAACAGATACAATTTTCTTAGTCACATAATAAAATAAAACTATGTGTTATAATGTAAAAAACTAGTATGCTGTGGCCATCACAAAACTTTTTTCTATGTATATGAAATCGTCTGCAACTAAAATTAAATTAACAATCTAATTCTTGAGATAGAGCTATCGTGGAATTCAAGAAAAACAGAGCATAGCAGCGACATCTGTTTTATGGTGTAAACCCAAACCTAATTAGCGTCTATTTATTTCAAGGTTTAACAGAACATGTAATTTGATGAAACTCCACAGAAATCATGAAAAACAGAGCATAGCAGCGCCACCTGTTCGGCAATTTACACCAAAGCTTAACCAGCATCTATTTATATGAAGGTCTTACAGAATATTAAATTTGATGAAATTCCGTGCATTAGTTCTTGATATAAAGATATCGCGGAAATCGTGAAAAATGCAGCTTAGCAGCGCCCCCTATTGGGCGATTTACGCCAAATCCTAATCAGTGCCAATTTATGTCAAGGTCTAACTAAACCTGAAGTTTGATTAAATTCTGTGCATTAGTTCTTGAGATATAGCTACCACAGAAATTGTGAAAAATAGAGGATAGCAGCGCCACCTGTTCGGCGATTTACATCAAAGCTTAACCAACATTTTTTTTATGAAGGTCTTACTGAATATTAAATTTGATGAAATTCCGTGCATTAGTTCTTGATATAAAGATATCGCGGAAATCCAGAAAAATGCAGCTTAGCAGCGCCCCCTATTGGGCGATTTACGCCAAATCCTAATCAGTGCCAATTTATGTCAAGGTCTAACTAAACCTGAAGTTTAACTAAATTCCGTGCATTAGTTCTTGAGGAAAAGCACCACAATATTTGGGCCGCATACAGACACATACACATCACCAGAAAACAGCACAATCGTGTTCAAGGCCTTTTAAAACGTATAAATCTGTCGAATACCGGGCTCGAATTTTTTCATAAATTCAATACTTTCTTCTTGTAAAGATAGAAAAATAATAATAAATCGATCGTTACAAAAAACAATGAAATCACGCCGGGTCCGTAGATGTCTGCACGGCCGAAAATTCCGAAGCCGGTTCGACCCGATTCGTACAAAACATTGTCCCCGTTCGATATAACAGTTAAAAGTTTTGCCCGATCCCCGCCTTGTATAAAAGCTAAAAATTCGGCCCGAGCGCAGCCCGATATAAAAAATAAAAGTTCGACTTAAGCCCGGTCCGGACCGTACAGAAATGTAATTGGAACAGCCTAGCCTGAATGAATTTATACAAAATACCCATCATGCGACTTACTATATACTAACATATAAAACTATTTAAAAAAAAAAGAAAGGGGGAGGGGGATTTCTGTTTTATTATTTGCTTTCTCTATTCTTAATTAATGTGGTTCTGAACTAACCTGCTCAACAACGCGAAACTTTCTGACTCGTTTTAAACACAAAAGCATAAAATTGGCAGGCCTGATTATTGAAGTGATATTTAGAATCGAAATGAGTTTTCTATTTTTTTTTTTTCAATACATTACTTATTGAGTTATTAAGCGATTTATGTCACGTGACTACACGTTTATCACCTTTCTCGTGCTGCGGCGTCGAAATTTCGGTTCAAAGCGCTAACTTTGACAGTATTTTCTGACAGACTCTGTTCCTTTTACCAAAAAAAAAAAAAAAAAAAAAAAAATGGAAAATGTGTTTCGAATCAATAGTTTTTTAATAAGAACATCTGTCAATTTCATGCATTTCCGAACAAAAATGAATTAAAAAATGTGTCAAAGTAGCCAGTTTGGATTTGACAGGGATGAGATTGACAAAAAAGCAGAAAACTGCGCGAACGATGTTTGAGCAATAAGTTATGAATTTCAAGCGCAACAAATATTATAATTGCTATTAAAATATATATTACATCAATTTAGCTTTGAGTAAATTAAAAAGAAATTATTTACTTACTCTAATAAAAAGTCTATTTTACCAAGATACAGCACATTAATAAAACCCTTCAATAGCATGAACATTTTTTTAATTGAATTTTTGAAAAATTGTATAACATTTTTCTTGCTAGAGCAAATCAAGTATATGCTAATAATCGCAACCACCTTAAATAAATGATAGAACAGAGTTCCCACCCTTTTAAAAAAAATAAAAATAAGCTTTTAAGGAATTAAAGAGATTTTTTAAGGACATTATTAGTGGCACTAACTAGTCAGTGCCATGGTTATTCCAAATTCCAGGTCATTTTTACCAGTCAGCTGGAATCTAGTTTTTGGATTTTTTGAATATTTTTAAAATTTAATTTGTTTCTGCATTCCATATCGAATTTTCTACATTACTAAAAGAAATTTGGTTTCAATCTTTTAACCCAATGCAGTAAATTCTGACGAAATTTGCGTTTTTACGGCGATCTTTTGGTTAAATTCGCATTTTTACGGCGATTTTTGGGCTAAATTCTCGTTTTTACGGCGATCTTTTGGCTAAATTCGCGTTTTTTTCAGCGACTTTTTAGCTAAATTCAGGTTTTTTCAGCGATCCTTTGTCGAAAATTGCGTTTTTTCAGCGATCCTTTGTCGAAAATTGCGTTTTTTCAGCAAACGTTTGGCTAAATTCACGTTTCTTTAGCAATCTTTTGGCGATTTTCACACGATTCTTTGAAGAAATTCGCGTTTTTTCAGCGATCCTTTGACGAAATTCGCGATCTTTTGCGTTTTTCACACGATGTTTTGACAGAATTCGCGTTTTTCAGCGATCCATTGACGAAATTTTTGGGTGTTTTTTTTTTCGCGATCTTTAGGCAAATTTCGCGTTTTTTCGGAAAATCTGAAAAAGCGGAAAATGGAAAATAACAAAAAAGCGGAAAACCGCGGATGAATCTCATGCCTGATTTGAGAACAACCTTAAAGCTGTTTTCAAATCCAGAAGAGCTACTGTCTAACACTTTTCTGAATTCATATTTGTCGCTATAAAATTTTCACATAAATATGTACGCAACATTTAAAAAAAGAATGTTAATAATATCATCATTTTTTGTAGAAATTGAGTGGAGGCGGATTTCATTGATTTTTGCAGGAACCTTCTGTGAACTGTGAAAACGTAAATGCGCGAGCCGAACTTTTAGCTTTTACTCCGAGTAGAAAGAGTTTTGCAGGACAAAATTTTTTTTATCGACCAGCAACCCGACCCGAATCCGAAATGAAAGCAAAGAAAAACACGCTTTAATGCAATTATGAAAAAAGTAATCTACAATTAAATCTCTAATACAAATATTATCTTTTAAATATAAAAATGGATGTATCGACATTGTTTAACATTGAAGTATATTAAAATCTCTGAAAAGTGGACACCTGGCTCATTGAATAGAGTCCTGCATTAGATCGGGTTTTCCCTAATTCTCTTTTTTCGGGTCCAGGTCACCGAAGAATAATTCTTGTGGGTCAGATTTAGGTTTTACGGAAGCCGAATTGTTGAGAATTTCACAAAAATTTTTGAGCAGAATTATGTTTTCTATGAAAATAAATGCGTATTTAAATGAGTATATATTCAATTTACTGCACGAAAAATAATTGCAATGTATATATAATGTATAAGTACTTAAAATGTATATAAGAAATGTGATCGTTAGATTATTTTTTCTTCTCCCGAAATATTACTAACGTTCCGTTTTTGATACACGCACAACATATGTATATCGTATTTTTGATCATTTATGCATATATACACATGTTACGTGTGTGTAGATTGGGAGGTGTCCACTATTCAGAGGTAAAAGCATATGTGTTTTACGAATTGAAAGTGTTCGCTAAATATGGGTGTCCGCTTTTAAGGAGTGTCCATAATGGAGGTCTTATTGTGCATAGATTTTTAACTTGAAAAATGTTTTGGACATTCTTTTTAAAAATCAGATCATCCCGAATCCGACCCCTCGCAAGAGTCAAAACTCAACTTGAAACCTACCCAAACCCAATTCGTAGCAAGTAAAAAAAAAAAAACTGAAGTCAACCCGATCCGAAACTAACCCACAACAAAAAAATATACTCCGACTCGACCCGATGCAGGAATCTGTCCCGAGCCCGGCCTGAAAAATTTGCTCCGTACAAACTACCTCCAATGCATAGTTAATTTTGTTTTATCTTTCTTCTGATTCTGATCGTAAATTGTAAGGCAAACTATAATTTGTTTTTTATCTGACTCTGCAGATTCTGATTACGTAATATACCACGTTCAAGAGAAGTGTTTGTTTATTGATGCGTATTATGAGTAATCCTTGAGTACTTGAAAATGAGAACTTAGTTTAGATATTTTATTCTGTGATGATTTAATTTATAAGCACTTAGAAGGAGTTTAATGGTTGAGCTGGGTTATATTTTAAGAGTATTTTTTTACTTCACAAAGCTCTCTGCAGTGTATAATTGCTGTATATATTATAACATAAATGTTTTATACAGTCCATGTATATAAGTGATTATGAAGATAGGAAGGCGGGTGGTGAAAATACTTTCCTTTTGTAAAAAATCACGTGCTTAGATAAAATATTTACAGAAGCCTGTTTTTTTTTTTTTTTTAAATCAAGAGTAAGTTATTTTTGCATTCTTGCGCTTTGTCGAGAGATTTGGGAATCAAACTGTCTTCTGTTGTGTTGCAGCTTTTTCGTACCACGGGAATTTCCGATTTAATATTTTTCGGCGGGAATTTTGCCACCCTGTTTCCTCCGCGTCTCAATATTCTGCATCCCTAATAGATAAATTCCGTTTATCAATAATTTAAATTTGCAGATTTCGCCTAATTCACGGTTAAAAACCAAATTTATAGTGGCGAGAGATTGAGTAAAAGAGGCAACTGTGGCATGTAAGACTTAACTATGTAATCGAATAGAGTTTTCCCTTTTTTGGTAAAAGCAAAAGATCTTTCAGAAAATACTATCGAATTTGGCGTTTTGAACCGAATTTCCGGACGCGATAGTAAAAACTTGTTGCCACGTGACAAAAATCGCTTATAACTTAATAAGTAATTTATTTTCTAAATAATGAAAAAAACCATTCGATTCCAAATCGCTTCGAAATTCAGGTCAGCAAATGCCTCGCTTTTGTGTTTAAAAATCTGTCAGAAAGTTTTGCGTTTGTTGAGCAGGGAATTTGAGAACTGCCTTAAAGTTAATGCAGATAACCATAATATTCCACAGATTTTTGTAATGATTGATTAAATATTTATGAATGAAATCCTTGTAAAAGGCAACATTGATTTATTTTTCGCCTCGAAATACAGGATTAATAAATATAGAATTTTAATATAACAGAATTATAAATTAAATTAGATAATTTGTATAAAAATGTACAAATTTTAATAGAAAGATTTATATACTCTTTGAAAACAGACTTCCTTTCGAAATTGCGATCTCCTGCAATTCGCGGTGTGAGAGGGGAGGGGGGGGGACGCTCAAAACTAAGTGAAATACACAAAACTTAAAATTTAAGTTTCTTTGGAATAGATCAATAGTAGAGGCACGGAAAAAATCGTACACTACTGAGGCCGCCCTTTCTTATAACAATACATAAAAATTTAGAGTTTAATATAACTTCAATCATACAAAAAGTATTAAAAATTGTGAAAAAAAAAAAAAACTTACCTTCTCGATTTTTCCAGCAAAATAATCTGTAAGTTTAGCGCATTTTCTTCCTTGTTTACTATATTCACGGTCACTTTCTCTTTTCCTACGATCTTTTGACGGCATTTTTAAAACTTAATGACCAGGTAACTGTTCCCTATTTCTTAGCAAAACGTGTTCACTTGACTACGAAATAAAGTACAAATGCTGCTTTTCGATTCTGTATCAACCTCGTGTAAGCTATCATCACGTGGTCAAAGAAAGATCAGAGCAAATGGTCATAATACTATTTCACTGAGAAGGTGAAATGAATGAATGACCCTACCCTTTATGTTTTGGTTCAATGGAAAGAGTGAATACTCATGTCAAGTTTAAGATTAGTGACATACCACAGTACAGATAAGAGAACAAAGAGTGAGAGGAAGGGGGAAGAATTACTCTGGAAATACCGTACTAGCATTCTAAAAAAGAAAGATGGTTAAGGAATTTTCGAAAGTACGATGCAAACAATGGAGGATTTTTCCCCTTAAAAAGGGCGGATTTTTACCTGTAAAAAAAGGGAGGGCGCGTTTCTTCCTGGGAAAAGGGCAAGGAGGGCGGGATTTTATCGGAAAAGGGCATGAGGGCGGGCCGCCCCGCCAAACCTCTCTACAATGAACCCTGTATACATGCATGTCAATAAAGAATTAATTTGCAGTATATTATTGTGAACGTTTATGTTATAAGATAAACATTAAATTCATTAAATTTGAAGATTTTAATCGTAACTATAAAGAAATCAATTTATCTTACATACCTGACTGCTCAAAAATTCACATTGATATACAGGGTGGTTATAATATAAGTATCTCTATTTGGAGCTGTCTGTAGCTCGCAGGAATGATCCGAAAGAAACCAAAATCGGTGTACTTACTATTAGAGAAGGGGGAAGGAGAAAGGAATAGTAATAAAAAAATACTTTTAATCACCGACAGATGGCGCTACTGAGTGTGAAATGTAATGTGTAATACAAGAACAAAAAATTAAGGCGCAGACCGGATGGCCCACCTAATTTATTGGAAAATGTCACAGTGAACGTGGTTACTTTTTTGCAGGGCGGTGCCACGATCATGTTCAGGTTCCACGTGGTCATTGTGCTGGAGGACACAATCTAGGCTGTGCACATCATGCTCAAATGTGGAATTTAATGCATCAGGAATGATGTTTTGCACATGTTATGATATGCAGTAAAGTCATTGAGGTTTGTGACACCTCCACGGTACACAATATTACACATTATATTTCGCACTCAAAAGCGCCATCTGTCGGCGATTACTGCATTATTTTTTTAATTGTACCATTCTTCTTCCCCCTTCTTGAATAGTAAGTGTACCAATTTTGGTTTCATTCCTGTTATTCCTTCAAGCTACAGACAGCTCCCAATAGGGATACTTATTTTATAACCACCCGGTATATCATTAATGTAACCTTTAATAAATTTTTTTTAAATTAAAAAGTCAGAAATTTTTCTTTTTTGTGAAATTGACAACAGATTTTTCAAAACAAAATCTGCAATATTATTCAACATTGTATAAAAATGTTTCCGGCACATTGTTTTGTTGGGATAAATGCTTTTTAAAAGTTCCAATGTTCGACAGCGCTTCTTTTGATTGTAGAACACAATTTTCAGTACTGGATGAACAATTACCATTTTTACTTTCACTGTCATTTGTCACCCTTCTTTCATTAAAATGTCAACAATTTGTAGTTAAGTTAGGGCATGAGGCGATTCTTCACCCATTCAATGTAATCATTAGCAGATGATGTAAGTTAAAAATATTCTAGCTATGATCCAAAGATCAGCAAGAAATTTGATGCAATAAGTACACTCTTCTGCAGCCTTTAGTGCTTCATTTGTCAAATTTATAAGGCCAACTCACTAACTGACCATTTGTATATTGCCTCTACTGTAGACTGGGGAACCCCATGTATAAAGGTTGAAGAGTATGTCCCACATCCCATAGACGCTTGGCTGGCTGCTTGACTTAGCACAAAAAAAGTCCCAAGTTTTCAACAGCAAAATATCGGAGTCTAAGAAAATCATTCAAGAGTTAAATCGCACAAACTCTAGTGGTAGGTTCAAAATGCTCCTTCAGGATCATTTAGGCTTCAGCTCCACTTGTCGTATGTGCAATCAAAGGCTTGAATTCTGGTGACAACATCTGATAGATTATGGAATAGGTCCAGGCCTTTCTTAAATTCACCTCACTTCTTTCCCCCCAATTCAATTTTTCTTTCTCAGGAACTGCTTTTTCATCTTTCTTTTTTGATGGCCCATTGCTTTCTCCATTGCCATCGTCCAATTCAGGATTCTCGATAAATTCCCAAGTGCCATAATGCACCAACACAACTTTTATTTCGATTTTCCACGTTTCCAAGTTTGCCGAGGTCAAAAGAGCTACGTTCTGGAACTCCATTCTTTACGTGGCCTCCATCGAAGCAGTAGGGAAACACTTTAAACAATACAAGAAAAAGCCAAAATGACGATCGTCGAAAGTACAAGTCTCTGAACAAGGGCTCATTTCAAGGAAAAACATTGGCAGGAAAAAAATCTTCACTTCCACAAAAGAAAACATCATTTACATGCTCTGCTACCACTGTTAGCCATTTTTAATATGAGCAGTGTTTTGCATAGAAGATTTTAAGACAACAGTTCTTGTAAAAACATACTAGTTTATTAGACGATGAGGTGAATGACAAAATACAGCATAAGGGCTGTACATACAGGGTCTGTTCTGAAATTAGTAGGACTGTTTTTTTCCTGAGCGAACGGTGGACGAGAGGTGGGCTACGCGTGTACGATCGGTGGAGGGGGATATTGGGAATGCTGGGAAAAATCGGCCATTGAAAAGAGCAGGTCGCTTGTACTGTGAACCCTAATTTTAAACACCCATTTACAATTTGTAATGTTTTGATTTTGGGGTTCATCTACAATTTCCTCTGTTTTATTTTTAATATGACCTGATATAGTTTTAGATATAGAATCTTTCCAATGATTTGCATCAACACCATTGAATGCTTCATGTCAAAATCCTGAAAACGGTGTGGTAGTCTAGTTTCCCTGTATGAACTAGTCAATACAGGCAGGTACGAATTATCAATTGCATTATCACTAACATTATCATCTACAGTAGCAATATTTTCTAAAGAACCAATTTCAGAATTATCATTTACTACCATTTCTATTTCATTACTTGATTCATTACCCTCATTAACTGAAGATCTAATTTTGCTCCCACTGAATAAAGAGTCAGTATAAAATTCAGATTTATTACTAGTTGTTTGATGAAACATTTGATTTTCCAAAAATTGTACATCTTGTGAATTGATTATTTCATAAGTTACAAGATCTATTAAACAATATTCTTTCCTATCCTGACAATACCCAATAAACATAATTTCTTTTGCTTTTATATCCTATTTTATACATTTCTCTTTTGGAATACGAACAAATGCACAACACACAAAAACACCTTTAAGAGCCTACACTAGTCATCCGAAGAAACTCGAACGCTAATGTTAAGTCTATGAGAAGGTTCTTTACAAATTTGTCGCTCTCATTATAATATTTTTAAATGACTTTTTTTTGCATAGGATATCTGAGGTCGATCTTTAACATTGTTAGTTTTTACTTTTTCGATTTTGGCTCCAGTGTTTTTATATAAGGGTACTTTCACTTTGAGAACCAGTTCCAAAATTGAAAATATCCGCTTATAAAAAAACTGTGACCAAAATCAAAAAAGTAAAAACTAACAACGTTAGAGATCGACCTCAGCTATTCTATGCAAAAAAATCATTTGAAAATATTAAAATGCGAGTGAGAAATCTGTAAAGCACCTTCCCATAGACTTAATATTAGCTTGAGTGTTTCTTCCTGTGGCTAGTGTAGGCCCTTAAGTACTCTTAAGTTTGGTTTATCTCCACTCCATTTTTCATAAGGAGTCATACCTGCAACTGCTACTGTAGGAGAAATATTCTTAAAGTGATTTGCTGTTTGTACAGCTTCTGCCCAGTATTTTTGATCAATATGAGCATCAACTAACATTGATCTTGCCCGTTCAACAAGAGTATGGTTATTTCATTTTGGTATCCCCATTTGCTCAGGTGTATGATGGATTTTTGATGCTGAATCCCTTTTGATGCTAAATATTTCATCATCTCATTATTTACATATTCTTTTCCATTGTCAGAATGCAATATTTTTTATTAGTTTGCCAGTTTGCCTTTCAACATATATATTTGAAATGCTTTGAATTTTTCAGACTTCAAATTTATGTTTTAATAAATAAACAAAAGTCATTTGTGACAAATCATCAAAAAATATGTATATATAATAACGAGAATCACCAATTGATGAAACTTTCATTCATCACATAAGTCACTATGTACAACACCTACTAATTCCTTATCACATTAGCTTTACCCTTAGGAAATGGCTGCCTATGCATTTTCCCTTAATACTTGTACATGATGTACAATCTGATAATTTTCCATTAAATGTGAAACCTTCAACCATATCCTTTAATCTCACCCTCCTTCACTTAGGTGACCTACCCTTCTATGCAATAAATCATTTAAAATATTTTGAGGAGTAGTTAATGTGCCTATTCATTACATATATCGAGTGAACACAAATTGTGACTAATATCCATTCTACTAGCAACTAAATGTTTATTTTTGTATACAAAACATCTTTCTCCTGTGAATGTTCTAACCATTCCAAATATTTTATTAAAATATTTGATAAACAGCAAATTTGCTGTCAACTTTGGCTCATGCAAAACATTACTAAAAGTTACATGCACTTTTTCTCCATTTCTAGACAAAAGCAATGTTACATTGCGTTCACCCTTAACTTCTATTACTGAACTCCCTGTTTTAATTTGTTTAACATTAGGTTTTGTATATTATCAATTATTTATTTATGTAGAGTCATGTGATAAGAAGCACAAGAATCCAAAAAAAAATTTTAGGATCTGGATTTGAATTAGCAACATATACATCTGCTACTTAAACTTCCTCCTTTTTAGGTTGTTTTGGCTTAAAACCATTCCTTTTACTAAATTTATTTTCACTATACTGAACATTTGAGTGAGGAGGTTTTTGACAATCTGAACTTTTGTGTCCATATAAATTACATTTAAAACATTTGCCCTTAAAAAATCTTTTAGCTTTAAACTTTTCATTAATAAAAGCATGTTCCATACAATAATTTATTTGGGGTTTTACATCTTCAGCTAATAAACGATTTCTAACATTATCAACTGTAATTTCTTCACCACAATTCTTTAATGGCATTATAAGTGGTTCAAATCGATCAGGTAAATTTTCAAAATTATCCCAGCAATTAATTCCTCATCAGGTTTAACACCTGTAGTTTTTAACTGTTGATATGCTGAAATTGTCCTATGCAAATAATCAGTCATATCTTTACAGTCTGTATAGCAAGTGTTAATTAATTCCTTTATAATTGAAACCTTTCTTATACCTTTGTACTCATAGGTATCGGCTAACACTTTCCAAGCTTCTTTCCCACTTGATAAATCTCTTAGGTCATTAAAGATGATTTCACTCACCTCCTCAACAATATAAAACAAGGATTTGGTATATTTTACTTGGTTTTCTGTACAACTTTTCACATATTCCCACAATTTCTTTTTAATAAGGTGAATTTTCATGGCAAATTTCCAATACATATAATTAGCGCTACCAGTTAACTGCTTATGGTTGAATGAAGATTCTCCTCCAGGCATGTTTACTCTTATTTTAACCCTAACTAAGTACACTAAACAAAATTAATTTTGATAGCAATTTTAATAAATTTTCTATTAACATTAATTTATTCTCAGCAAAATTTGTTCAATTATTTAATTAAAATACAAGATTAAGAGTTAAAATAATAATTTTTCATCTTTAAACGTAACCAACCATGTGGTTAACATTACACACTTTAATTCTAAAATTTATTTAAAGAATTAAATATCTTAACTAATTTACCATTTATTCTCATTCCCTGGCCTGGGCCCTTAACCTAATAAACACTCAAAATACAGTGAAAAATAACATGACATGACAATAAATAAATCATAACATACTTGGTTGCTGGAACATAGAAGACTGGACCAATGTGAGGAGTGATGAATTACTTACACTTGTCGCAATGCTCATTTACATTACATTGAGTTGGATGTTATCAAAGATAACAGAGGGCATAGATGGATTTAGCATCATATTTTGCATTACAATGGATTTTGCATTACAATGGATTTTGCATTACAATGCAGAGCAAAGTCCAGCATTGAGAATGGTCTAAACACAGATGCACTAAAGGAATATTCAGGGCACTCTACCGATGAGAAAGTCCAGGGGAGGATGAATTCCAATTGGTTAGAGCAAGCTGCCCAACTGAAACACCCCGAGCATGAATGGTTATCGAAAGAAGCAGTAAAGAATAGGTGAAAAGAAAAAAAAAGCCTTTTCAGGTGCAATATATTTTAAATAACCATTATACAATTTTCATAACAATAAAGGTACATAATATAAATACAAAAAAGTTCAAACAAATTAAAAGAAAAAGTAATATTAAAAGTACAGATGCTATTAATACAGGACGTGAAATTTCCGTTCACCAATTCGCCATTGGCGAGCAAATATTTAAGGTTGGCGAGTAAGTTTCGACTTTTAAAATGTTGTGCTTCAACTTGAACTATATACGCTCAGAATATCGTGCCTCAATCCAGCGACATGCAGAAGTTTTTAAAATCAATTGATGGCATTTATCTTCCAAAAGAAGAAAAACTGCGGCGTCACCCACTTCCATTTCTCTCCTACAAAGGAGTGAATTTCCTCTCGCTTTTACACCCCGCAAGTGCCAAGGCTTCTTTTTTCGCTTCCGAGGCCAAATCTGATCGCTCTTCACTTCTGCGCAAAGTAAAGGTGAAAATAAGGAATTTTGCTTAGTGGCCACTGGCCGGTAGGTTGATTTTTTTTAGTAGCCAGTGAGTGGCGAATGAGAATAATTTCTTTAGTAGCCAGTAAATACATTTATGTCACTGAATATTTATTTTAAAATATATATAATTAGTTTTCAATAAAGTAATCTAGGTACTAAATAAAAATATTTTAATTTATATTGCTTTGAATAAACTTGAAATACTAATTTCCAATCTATTTTAAGTTTTAAAATAAGTTAACAGCAAAGTTATACACAACATGCTTATGTAGTTAACTACATAAGTCTCACTAAGCTTAGGTACTTGTGTAGCTAACTGCATAAGTCTCACTAAGCTTAGGTACTTGTGTAGCTAACTACATACCTTTTTAAAAAAAATTATTTGTCTAGAATTAAGATCTGACAAAAATAAAATAGGTATGTTTATACACTAAGAAATAACCCACAACATGATATACATGTGCACAACCCCTAGCCAGCGGACCAAAAGTGGCTAACATCTTCAGAAATTCAGAAAATGTGTATTTCGTCAATTAGTCCAGAAAAAATTACAAATTTCGTCATTCGGGAGCGTAAAAATCATGAATTTTCACCATTCGGGAGCATAAAAATCATGAATTTCCATCATCCGGGAGCATAAAAATCACAAATTTCGGCGATCGGGTGCGGAAAAATTACGAAGTTCATCGATCGGACACGAAAAAATTAAAAATTTCGGCGATCAGACGCAGAAAAATCATAAATTTCGGCAATTGGATGCAGAAAAATCATAAATTTCGGCGATTGGGTGCGGAAAAATCAAGAATTTTGGCGATCGGGTGCGGAAAAATTATGAAATTCGTCGATCAGAGTAGTAGAGGAATGAGAGTTAGACCCCAGCAGGAGCCGTGAGCCGGAGCCGGAGCCGGAAGTAGCAGGTGTGGACACCAGAAGTTCTGCGAACGGTGAAGGTCACCGGAAGTCGCAGGTGTGAATAACAAACAGGTTAAGACAGGAAGTGAACCGGAAGGAATTTGGAGATAAGGACAGGATGAGATGTATTTTTTCTAAAAAAGGGTTTTAATCAGATTCTTTCTTGTCAGGGAATTTTTTTTAAATTGGGGGCCCACCATAACCACCTGCTATGAAAACAATTCATAACGCCACATTTTTTTTTTTTTTTACCTATTCTTTTACACCAGTCATCTGCGTGAGACCTGCAACGAAATAAAAGGGTTTAATTATTATTATGCTTCAGCAAAGTCGAGTGGAGTTGAGGGGTAGGAAGCCTGCTTTAAAAATAACAGAATGCGAACAGTGCGAGTAGAGTTGAGGGGTAGGAAGCCTGCTATAAAAAATAATAATGTTAACAGAATATACAATTTTTTTTTTTTTTTTTTCTCACCTGAAATAAAAATTTTATTTGCTAACTAACACCTAATATAAAAATGGAAATCTTTCTGACTTTGTTTTACTTTATAAAAGTTTAACGTGAAATTTATTTTTAGACTGGAAACGCGACAGGAAATAAGATCGGAAACGGGATTAGACATGCTTTTTCCAAAAAGGGTTTTCAGGAAGCAGTAAACATGTTTTAGGAACATGTTTGGGAGCTTGTTGGAACAGGAGAGGTGGTTTGTGAGACCGGAAGTAATTAAGATGAGAGAGATAAAGAAGGTGCATGATTAGACATATAGATTTTGTTCTTTGTAGAGGGTGAAATTTTGTTTTATTTTTTATTTAAAGTGTTTTCATTTTTTTTTTAATTTAATTTATTTAAAGCGTTTCAAATTATTTTTTATATTTTTTTTTTTGTAGTGTTTTACGTATTATTTTAATTTTTAGTGACATTAGAACCTGCAATTTCTGTATCACACATGTCTTATCTTAGGTCACCAAGAATGTGTGTGTGTTGTTATCTCTTTAAATGCGAGAGATGGTTACTTCAGACCTGCGTTGAGATATCTTTATCATAGTTTTAATGAACTGCAGGAAATTGTCTTTAGCTATTGAGTAATTCGCGAGTTTTGGTTTAATATGAATGCTATTACATCTGTTTGTTTAATTTACAAGCACATTTCTCTTACAACACTCTGTCAACAGATCACTTCCATATTCGAAATAATAATTTAGAGGGAAAATTTTTACTTTCTATACGAAATTTTATTTATAGAGATTGACGAAGATAGTATGCCTAATTCTTTCTTGTACATTTCTTGTACAACATTATATTCGAAATAGAGTTTTGTTACGAAAAATAACGTGTTTATACATTTTAAAAACGAAAGCAAAGTGATTTTAAAAAATGTAAATATAAGCTATACACCCACGCATTTTTGTTATTGAATTAAATTACAAGGCTTAATATTGTATTCAGCGTAATATTTTCTTATAAAAGCCGTTTCACAAACTTGTATACTAAAAGTAATGTGTCATTTTTAGGGGAAAAAATTAATTCAAGTCATTGAGACTAATCCTTTATGGGGGAAAAATTTGTCATACTTCTTTGTGTTACATTATATCTTCCGTTTTTTAAGTTTACAAATTTGTGGACTAACTTAAATAATCGTTTTTAGGATACTTAAACAATATATATATACTTTTTAATTATATAATTTTTTTAATTGACTTGTAATATAGCTTTTTTTTTTCTTAAAAGGGTACTGTAGAATAAATTATCTCACAAATACTACATCCTTCTTTAGTTAAATATGTTTCACTTAAGACATGACAAAGTGTCTTAGAAACATTTCATTTTGGAGTTAAGTGATTAAACAAGAAAAATATTATTTATAAAAACACAACACATAAGACCAGTGACTGAGAGGTTCTGGTTTTAAAGCTACTAGACGTTTGGGTTTAAACTTCTCTCGCGCTCGTCGACCTAACCGTTCGGAGTTTTCTTCGAACCTTGTCAATACGAGTTAGGAGCCCTTAGAATGACCCCTAGAGTGACCTATATCCCAAGCGTAGATAATCGGTTTTAACAAATAACCAACCATCCACAACACATAAGACATTTTAGATCATTACATAAGACATTTTAGATTATTACATTTAGTTAAGAAGTGATTTGACGTGCAAAATATTATTTATAAAATCATACAATAAGAGAATTTTAAAGATTTTTTCCTTTTAAATGAACAATTTTTAGTGACTATTTAACTTATTAAAGAGAGCGGGTATTTTGTTTAGAGTTATACGATTAAAATAAATTTTCAATAGATTTGACTTTATACAACCAACATTTTTAAAAAAGGGAATGGAATCTAGTTTTTATAAATTAACGTTTTTCAATTTTACAAATACTTCACACCCCGTCTTTTTTCCCCCTCTTTTAGTAGACTTTACATACATAAGACATAAAAAGCGTTTTAGAATACATCATTTAGAAATTAAGTGGTTTGATAAATAAAATATTATTTATAAAAGCAATAGATACGAGAGTAATAAGGATTTTTACTTACATATGTACGAACTTCTGATAGGTAAGACTTTCTAAATCATTGTGCAAGAATTAAGTGGTTATTGAACTTATAACATTATAGGATGAAATAATCACGTGACGTATTTTTAAACCAATAAAATGTCAGTATTTTCAAACAAATAAAAAGTTAGTATTTTTACACGAGCGCCCTCTATCATTATATAAATTTCAATGAAACGAGTTCATAACATTCTACTGTGACCTGATATCGTTGTAATAGGTTGTATTTTTCATTTAAGTTATTGTGGAACGAGTTATGAATTCTTATGTTGGTGATGTAACCAACTTGGAGTGTCAACACTCATCACCAGAGTTAAATAATCAAGAGATGGATTCTACACTTTTATCCAAAGAAGGACTCGTTTCGAATTATGAAGTGAAACTCACCTAATCAGGACTAAAGAAACAGAAGTTACCCCATGTGCGTAAGATGTGTAACACAGCATTTCCTCGAAAAGTTAACTTAGTGTTTCATATGAAAAGTCATCTAAAGGAAAAATATTTTTGCTGTGAGGTGTGTGCTGAAGTTTTTTCACAAAAGAGTGATTTACGTAATCATCAAAAGATTCACAAATTGCCCAAACAATACAAGTGTAGTGATTGCAACGAGATATTTTCAAGAATGTCTGACTTATTAATACACAAGAAGACCCATAAGATTCGTAAACAATATTCATGTGCAAAGTGTTGTGAAATATTTAAGTGTGAATCGGATTTTTTACAACATTGTGATACTTTTCATAAAGTTTTACCTAACATTGCGAAATCACCCTGTTTAAAAGATTTGTTATTTGAACTTATAGTGAAGCTTATAGATTAGTTCGAACTTATAGTGAATTAAAAGACAAAATGATATGCAAAATATATGAACTAGAATTAACAGACCAAAACATACATGTACATGCTGAGAATGCCTTTTTAAAGTTGTACAACGGCTTTGAAGATTTCACAGAACGAGTGTTTAATTGGACATTACGAAAAATTTTGAAATTAGAATTGATTACAGCTCAATATGACAGGCTTATTTGATTTGTATTATTTTAAATGATTAATAAATAGTTTGATTTCGAAAAAAAGTGTTTTCTTTAGCATACACTGTGTGACTTTTAAACTAATGTTGTGTATTTTGAATGTGTCAGACAAAACAGGAGTGTGTTGACATTTAAAAAAAAAAGATTTTACATAATATAAAAGTTTTACAATAAAAATTGACTTACCTAAAGTTTTTTCAAGATAGTCACGATATCCTTTCCATTACAATTATTTTAAGGAAATAGAATTTAATTTTGTTGTGAATAACACTTTGTTGTTAACATCACGTGGTTTGTCTTATCATAACTATGAGATCCTAAGATCACTTCCTATTAACATGATAACGAAGAGTAAAAAAAAAAATGACTAATGCAAGCCGATTTTCCTGCCTAAACTTGTTATCAGCTTGCATGAGTGACTCATCTTTACATGTGTGGATTTGTATGTTGAAAAAATGATTGCTATGTTTAACCTGTGTAGACGATTTTTATCCGGAAGCTGTTTGAACTACCAAATTTCAGATATCACACATTTTACTAGAACATTTAAATATTTTAATGTCTTTTCGCCCGCAAATTGGAAACTTAGGATTATCACCTTTACATCGAGACATGGAAGGTAGAAAAATAATAACTTTACACTTAGACAATATTTTAATTTAAGAAGAATTAGACTTAACACATTGTTAGAGTTTCTTTGAAAAATATCTAGTTGGTTGTAAATTTTAGAAAATTCGACCTAACGAAATTAACACACTTAAAAATATCTAGTTGGTTATACATTTTATAAAATAAGCAACAAATAAACATTTCGATACATTGACAAAAGAAAATAATTAAGTTTAAGTAAACTTTACACTTAGACAATATTTCAAACTAAGAAAAATAATAACTTTACACTTATATAATATTTTCAACTAAGGAAAATTAATAACTTTAAAAATCAGACTTAACACATTGTTAAAGTTTTTTTAAAACAACACAATATTTTCAAAGCAGTGGAAATAGTATACCTGAAAAAAATTCAACTTAGTGGAATTTAATAGTGAAATTTTTTAACCTCACTCATTTAAAAAATAAAACTTTGTAAATTTTTTCCATTTTTAAAATAAAACTTATTTAAAAAATAAATAAGCAACTATTAAACATTTTGAATGTCTTAGACAAAGTGTGAATAAATTTGTTGAAATTATATAAAACATGAAAAATTTCATTACTTTTAAAAGAAATTTTATTTTTGGTGAAATAAACTCGAGGTATTTATTATATGTTACTTAAACTACATGAGAATTGATTGAAAATGTGTTACTTTTAATCACTCACAAGATAAGACATGATGTTACAATATACACATAGGAATGACATAGGAATTTCAGATGGGTTTTTCTCCCACACATGACGTCACTGATAACATATTTACTGATCAAGTCATAAAATCATAGTTTAGGGTAGGTTTTTAAGCACGAAGTTTAGTTGAGATTTAAGATATTTGAGAAATATAAACTACAACTTTGGCTACTTTTTGAAATTTCCCCCTACATAAGAAAAAGAACATAGAAAAATAAAATGAAAAGTCGTATTTGAATGGAATCAAATTATTATCCTTTCACTTAACAGCTGAATGCGTCGGTAATTACATCACAAAGGCACTGATAACAACTGATTGAATATATTGTGTTTCTTTTTTAAGGTTAAATTGATTTAATATTAAAGTTATTTCTTAATGATACACTTAAAAACAATAAACTTAATTAGCATTCAAAAAGCAAACGATCACATTATTGTGTAAAACAATCAAATGTTTTAAAAGTCACGAGTTAAAATTTGAAATGACTTAGAGTTTAAGTAGAATTTAGATGTGAACCTTTTAAAATGAAATAATAGTTTTTTGTATCGCCCTCTATCGGTGGGTAATAGAATTAAGAGATAATTAAAAGTTTTAACTTGAATTCGAGCCCACAACAAAAATTATTTTTTGGTTTTATAATTTAGGGTAGGTTTAACTGAGCAAGCCATGATATTTCAGTATTTATAGACGATTTAAGATATTCGATAAAGCAAATCATTTGAATTTTTAATTTAATTGAAGGGTTTACTGCTTAAAGTACTACAAAATGAGTACAACACGATGCATAGTTTTTTAATTAATTATATTTTTCGAAAGATTAAATTGACTTATTGATAAACTTAGGATTTATGTTTAAAGTGAATAAATTTGACATGTTAGGTTCACTTAATAACAGAGGGTTGAATAAGTTATTTTTAATAAAAATAAAGTTTACTAAAAGTTTTTAAAGTTAAAAAAATATAGTTTTAAAAAATTTAAAGTTTACAAAAAGTTTAAAAATCTTTAAGTAAATCAAAATTAACTTTTTAATTTTAACTATTGAGAGACTATAATCTAACTGTTTATCCTTGTAACCAACTGGTGCATATCAACTATATACTCTGTATCTGCATATGCGCAGAAAAACATAGACATTTAATCTAACTTGAGTTCGACTTTAAATTATTTGCCAACTTTTAAGTTTAATTACTATACACAACTCGATTACCTTTCCCACAAAACACCTTTCAGAAACAAAACAGAAATTAACACTTACCGAAAAACACGTCCTGTTTGGGTGTTAGTCTTCACTCAACTAACGTTTCTCCCTTATCTTTGCTAGGGGGCGCTGCAATCGCCGCTAGAGGCGTTAGTAGTCTTCAGGTGTGTGATAAGAATAAACTTTAAATCCAACTTACACTCGCTCAGTCATTCTTGCTTCTCTCTACCTTGCTAACAACCGTTTGCTGCTGGCTCATTGTTTGGTTGTTTAAACTTGTTGAATGACGTCATCATGTGTTTGTCTAAACTTGTCCAGTCTTGTTTTTATGCAGTACGTCTATTTAGATGAGTCATCACTCGTTTATCTTGGTTGACTTGTCCAAACTTGTTTTTGTGTGGCACGTCTATTTGGGTGAGTCATCGTTCGCTTATCTTGCTTTACTTGTTTGAACTTGTCTAGTATCCACCACCTCATGTCTTTTGTCATAGCTTGAATATACTTTACACCAATCACTTAAATATAAAAGTCTTGTCACAACTTACTTAAACTTTGATAAAAATATTAATTATTTATAAATTTCATCAAATTCTTATTTTTCTGATACATTTACTATGTAATTTTCGTTCAAAAATATGGTAAAGCCCGATTTTAAATCGAAGTCTAAGATAAATTCCCCAAATTTGTAACATTTTAACACTAATAATAAATATTGTAAGCACCCAGTACATACAAGTTTTGTAAAAATAATATTACTTATAGCTAACTCGTTATGTCCCATGATACAAAACTTCAATATAACTAAAATCAGTGTTAAACGAAAATCTAATCACGTGTCTTTATATATTATTTTGAAATGCAAAGCATTATATCTAAACGAATGATATAAGGAGTAGTTAGAATAGTTCTTATATTTTTGTTAGTAAAAAAATTATACACATTATCTTACAAGGTTGCAATATTCAACACACGGTTCACCATATTTAAAAACGATTCACCATGATTTAAAAACTTAGTAACATATTTTAAATTTAAAAATTTAAATTAAAAATACTTAAGTATTTATAATTGTTTATTTATAAAAATATGTTTTAATTTAAATTTATAAATTTAAAATATGTTACTAAGTTTTTAAATCATGGTGAATCGTTTTTAAATATGGTGAACCGTGTGTTGAATATTGCAACCTTGTAAGATAATGTGTATAATTTTTTTACTAACAAAAATATAAGAACTATTCTAACTACTCCTTATATCATTCGTTTAGATATAATGCTTTGCATTTCAAAATAATATATAAAGACACGTGATTAGATTTTCGTTTAACACTGATTTTAGTTATATTGAAGTTTTGTATCATGGGACATAACGAGTTAGCTATAAGTAATATTATTTTTACAAAACTTGTATGTACTGGGTGCTTACAATATTTATTATTAGTGTTAAAATGTTACAAATTTGGGGAATTTATCTTAGACTTCGATTTAAAATCGGGCTTTACCATATTTTTGAACGAAAATTACATAGTAAATGTATCAGAAAAATAAGAATTTGATGAAATTTATAAATAATTAATATTTTTATCAAAGTTTAAGTAAGTTGTGACAAGACTTTTATATTTAAGTGATTGGTGTAAAGTATATTCAAGCTATGACAAAAGACATGAGGTGGTGGATACTAGACAAGTTCAAACAAGTAAAGCAAGATAAGCGAACGATGACTCACCCAAATAGACGTGCCACACAAAAACAAGTTTGGACAAGTCAACCAAGATAAACGAGTGATGACTCATCTAAATAGACGTACTGCATAAAAACAAGACTGGACAAGTTTAGACAAACACATGATGACGTCATTCAACAAGTTTAAACAACCAAACAATGAGCCAGCAGCAAACGGTTGTTAGCAAGGTAGAGAGAAGCAAGAATGACTGAGCGAGTGTAAGTTGGATTTAAAGTTTATTCTTATCACACACCTGAAGACTACTAACGCCTCTAGCGGCGATTGCAGCGCCCCCTAGCAAAGATAAGGGAGAAACGTTAGTTGAGTGAAGACTAACACCCAAAGAGGACGTGTTTTTCGGTAAGTGTTAATTTCTGTTTTGTTTCTGAAAGGTGTTTTGTGGGAAAGGTAATCGAGTTGTGTATAGTAATTAAACTTAAAAGTTGGCAAATAATTTAAAGTCGAACTCAAGTTAGATTAAATGTCTATGTTTTTCTGCGCATATGCAGATACAGAGTATATAGTTGATATGCACCAGTTGGTTACAAGGATAAACAGTTAGATTATAGTCTCTCAATAGTTAAAATTAAAAAGTTAATTTTGATTTACTTAAAGATTTTTAAACTTTTTGTAAACTTTAAATTTTTTAAAACTATATTTTTTTAACTTTAAAAACTTTTAGTAAACTTTATTTTTATTAAAAATAACTTATTCAACCCTCTGTTATTAAGTGAACCTAACATGTCAAATTTATTCACTTTAAACATAAATCCTAAGTTTATCAATAAGTCACCTTTCGAAAAATATAATTAATTAAAAAACTATGCATCGTGTTGTACTCATTTTGTAGTACTTTAAGCAGTAAACCCTTCAATTAAATTAAAAATTCAAATGATTTGCTTTATCGAATATCTTAAATCGTCTATAAATACTGAAATATCATGGCTTGCTCAGTTAAACCTACCCTAAATTATAAAACCGAAAAATAATTTTTGTTGTGGGCTCGAATTCAAGTTAAAACTTTTAATTATCTCTTAATTCTATTACCCACCGATAGAGGGCGATACAAAAAACTATTATTTCATTTTAAAAGGTTCACATCTAAATTCTACTTAAACTCTAAGTCATTTCAAATTTTAACTCGTGACTTTTAAAACATTTGATTGTTTTACACAATAATGTGATCGTTTGCTTTTTGAATGCTAATTAAGTTTATTGTTTTTAAGTGTATCATTAAGAAATAACTTTAATATTAAATCAATTTAACCTTAAAAAAGAAACACAATATATTCAATCAGTTGTTATCAGTGCCTTTGTGATGTAATTACCGACGCATTCAGCTGTTAAGTGAAAGGATAATAATTTGATTCCATTCAAATACGACTTTTCATTTTATTTTTCTATGTTCTTTTTCTTATGTAGGGGGAAATTTCAAAAAGTAGCCAAAGTTGTAGTTTATATTTCTCAAATATCTTAAATCTCAACTAAACTTCGTGCTTAAAAACCTACCCTAAACTATGATTTTATGACTTGATCAGTAAATATGTTATCAGTGACGTCATGTGTGGGAGAAAAACCCATCTGAAATTCCTATGTCATTCCTATGTGTATATTGTAACATCATGTCTTATCTTGTGAGTGATTAAAAGTAACACATTTTCAATCAATTCTCATGTAGTTTAAGTAACATATAATAAATACCTCGAGTTTATTTCACCAAAAATAAAATTTCTTTTAAAAGTAATGAAATTTTTCATGTTTTATATAATTTCAACAAATTTATTCACACTTTGTCTAAGACATTCAAAATGTTTAATAGTTGCTTATTTATTTTTTAAATAAGTTTTATTTTAAAAATGGAAAAAATTTACAAAGTTTTATTTTTTAAATGAGTGAGGTTAAAAAATTTCACTATTAAATTCCACTAAGTTGAATTTTTTTCAGGTATACTATTTCCACTGCTTTGAAAATATTGTGTTGTTTTAAAAAAACTTTAACAATGTGTTAAGTCTGATTTTTAAAGTTATTAATTTTCCTTAGTTGAAAATATTATATAAGTGTAAAGTTATTATTTTTCTTAGTTTGAAATATTGTCTAAGTGTAAAGTTTACTTAAACTTAATTATTTTCTTTTGTCAATGTATCGAAATGTTTATTTGTTGCTTATTTTATAAAATGTATAACCAACTAGATATTTTTAAGTGTGTTAATTTCGTTAGGTCGAATTTTCTAAAATTTACAACCAACTAGATATTTTTCAAAGAAACTCTAACAATGTGTTAAGTCTAATTCTTCTTAAATTAAAATATTGTCTAAGTGTAAAGTTATTATTTTTCTACCTTCCATGTCTCGATGTAAAGGTGATAATCCTAAGTTTCCAATTTGCGGGCGAAAAGACATTAAAATATTTAAATGTTCTAGTAAAATGTGTGATATCTGAAATTTGGTAGTTCAAACAGCTTCCGGATAAAAATCGTCTACACAGGTTAAACATAGCAATCATTTTTTCAACATACAAATCCACACATGTAAAGATGAGTCACTCATGCAAGCTGATAACAAGTTTAGGCAGGAAAATCGGCTTGCATTAGTCATTTTTTTTTTTACTCTTCGTTATCATGTTAATAGGAAGTGATCTTAGGATCTCATAGTTATGATAAGACAAACCACGTGATGTTAACAACAAAGTGTTATTCACAACAAAATTAAATTCTATTTCCTTAAAATAATTGTAATGGAAAGGATATCGTGACTATCTTGAAAAAACTTTAGGTAAGTCAATTTTTATTGTAAAACTTTTATATTATGTAAAATCTTTTTTTTTTAAATGTCAACACACTCCTGTTTTGTCTGACACATTCAAAATACACAACATTAGTTTAAAAGTCACACAGTGTATGCTAAAGAAAACACTTTTTTTCGAAATCAAACTATTTATTAATCATTTAAAATAATACAAATCAAATAAGCCTGTCATATTGAGCTGTAATCAATTCTAATTTCAAAATTTTTCGTAATGTCCAATTAAACACTCGTTCTGTGAAATCTTCAAAGCCGTTGTACAACTTTAAAAAGGCATTCTCAGCATGTACATGTATGTTTTGGTCTGTTAATTCTAGTTCATATATTTTGCATATCATTTTGTCTTTTAATTCACTATAAGTTCGAACTAATCTATAAGCTTCACTATAAGTTCAAATAACAAATCTTTTAAACAGGGTGATTTCGCAATGTTAGGTAAAACTTTATGAAAAGTATCACAATGTTGTAAAAAATCCGATTCACACTTAAATATTTCACAACACTTTGCACATGAATATTGTTTACGAATCTTATGGGTCTTCTTGTGTATTAATAAGTCAGACATTCTTGAAAATATCTCGTTGCAATCACTACACTTGTATTGTTTGGGCAATTTGTGAATCTTTTGATGATTACGTAAATCACTCTTTTGTGAAAAAACTTCAGCACACACCTCACAGCAAAAATATTTTT
Source organism: Maratus michaelseni (assembly GCA_963931845.1). Taxonomy (NCBI): domain Eukaryota; kingdom Metazoa; phylum Arthropoda; class Arachnida; order Araneae; family Salticidae; genus Maratus; species Maratus michaelseni. The sequence goes on from OZ007586.1 coordinate 345,600,577, forward strand.
CCTTTAGATGACTTTTCATATGAAACACTAAGTTAACTTTTCGAGGAAATGCTGTGTTACACATCTTACGCACATGGGGTAACTTCTGTTTCTTTAGTCCTGATTAGGTGAGTTTCACTTCATAATTCGAAACGAGTCCTTCTTTGGATAAAAGTGTAGAATCCATCTCTTGATTATTTAACTCTGGTGATGAGTGTTGACACTCCAAGTTGGTTACATCACCAACATAAGAATTCATAACTCGTTCCACAATAACTTAAATGAAAAATACAACCTATTACAACGATATCAGGTCACAGTAGAATGTTATGAACTCGTTTCATTGAAATTTATATAATGATAGAGGGCGCTCGTGTAAAAATACTAACTTTTTATTTGTTTGAAAATACTGACATTTTATTGGTTTAAAAATACGTCACGTGATTATTTCATCCTATAATGTTATAAGTTCAATAACCACTTAATTCTTGCACAATGATTTAGAAAGTCTTACCTATCAGAAGTTCGTACATATGTAAGTAAAAATCCTTATTACTCTCGTATCTATTGCTTTTATAAATAATATTTTATTTATCAAACCACTTAATTTCTAAATGATGTATTCTAAAACGCTTTTTATGTCTTATGTATGTAAAGTCTACTAAAAGAGGGGGAAAAAAGACGGGGTGTGAAGTATTTGTAAAATTGAAAAACGTTAATTTATAAAAACTAGATTCCATTCCCTTTTTTAAAAATGTTGGTTGTATAAAGTCAAATCTATTGAAAATTTATTTTAATCGTATAACTCTAAACAAAATACCCGCTCTCTTTAATAAGTTAAATAGTCACTAAAAATTGTTCATTTAAAAGGAAAAAATCTTTAAAATTCTCTTATTGTATGATTTTATAAATAATATTTTGCACGTCAAATCACTTCTTAACTAAATGTAATAATCTAAAATGTCTTATGTAATGATCTAAAATGTCTTATGTGTTGTGGATGGTTGGTTATTTGTTAAAACCGATTATCTACGCTTGGGATATAGGTCACTCTAGGGGTCATTCTAAGGGCTCCTAACTCGTATTGACAAGGTTCGAAGAAAACTCCGAACGGTTAGGTCGACGAGCGCGAGAGAAGTTTAAACCCAAACGTCTAGTAGCTTTAAAACCAGAACCTCTCAGTCACTGGTCTTATGTGTTGTGTTTTTATAAATAATATTTTTCTTGTTTAATCACTTAACTCCAAAATGAAATGTTTCTAAGACACTTTGTCATGTCTTAAGTGAAACATATTTAACTAAAGAAGGATGTAGTATTTGTGAGATAATTTATTCTACAGTACCCTTTTAAGAAAAAAAAAAGCTATATTACAAGTCAATTAAAAAAATTATATAATTAAAAAGTATATATATATTGTTTAAGTATCCTAAAAACGATTATTTAAGTTAGTCCACAAATTTGTAAACTTAAAAAACGGAAGATATAATGTAACACAAAGAAGTATGACAAATTTTTCCCCCATAAAGGATTAGTCTCAATGACTTGAATTAATTTTTTCCCCTAAAAATGACACATTACTTTTAGTATACAAGTTTGTGAAACGGCTTTTATAAGAAAATATTACGCTGAATACAATATTAAGCCTTGTAATTTAATTCAATAACAAAAATGCGTGGGTGTATAGCTTATATTTACATTTTTTAAAATCACTTTGCTTTCGTTTTTAAAATGTATAAACACGTTATTTTTCGTAACAAAACTCTATTTCGAATATAATGTTGTACAAGAAATGTACAAGAAAGAATTAGGCATACTATCTTCGTCAATCTCTATAAATAAAATTTCGTATAGAAAGTAAAAATTTTCCCTCTAAATTATTATTTCGAATATGGAAGTGATCTGTTGACAGAGTGTTGTAAGAGAAATGTGCTTGTAAATTAAACAAACAGATGTAATAGCATTCATATTAAACCAAAACTCGCGAATTACTCAATAGCTAAAGACAATTTCCTGCAGTTCATTAAAACTATGATAAAGATATCTCAACGCAGGTCTGAAGTAACCATCTCTCGCATTTAAAGAGATAACAACACACACACATTCTTGGTGACCTAAGATAAGACATGTGTGATACAGAAATTGCAGGTTCTAATGTCACTAAAAATTAAAATAATACGTAAAACACTACAAAAAAAAAAATATAAAAAATAATTTGAAACGCTTTAAATAAATTAAATTAAAAAAAAAATGAAAACACTTTAAATAAAAAATAAAACAAAATTTCACCCTCTACAAAGAACAAAATCTATATGTCTAATCATGCACCTTCTTTATCTCTCTCATCTTAATTACTTCCGGTCTCACAAACCACCTCTCCTGTTCCAACAAGCTCCCAAACATGTTCCTAAAACATGTTTACTGCTTCCTGAAAACCCTTTTTGGAAAAAGCATGTCTAATCCCGTTTCCGATCTTATTTCCTGTCGCGTTTCCAGTCTAAAAATAAATTTCACGTTAAACTTTTATAAAGTAAAACAAAGTCAGAAAGATTTCCATTTTTATATTAGGTGTTAGTTAGCAAATAAAATTTTTATTTCAGGTGAGAAAAAAAAAAAAAAAAAATTGTATATTCTGTTAACATTATTATTTTTTATAGCAGGCTTCCTACCCCTCAACTCTACTCGCACTGTTCGCATTCTGTTATTTTTAAAGCAGGCTTCCTACCCCTCAACTCCACTCGACTTTGCTGAAGCATAATAATAATTAAACCCTTTTATTTCGTTGCAGGTCTCACGCAGATGACTGGTGTAAAAGAATAGGTAAAAAAAAAAAAAAATGTGGCGTTATGAATTGTTTTCATAGCAGGTGGTTATGGTGGGCCCCCAATTTAAAAAAAATTCCCTGACAAGAAAGAATCTGATTAAAACCCTTTTTTAGAAAAAATACATCTCATCCTGTCCTTATCTCCAAATTCCTTCCGGTTCACTTCCTGTCTTAACCTGTTTGTTATTCACACCTGCGACTTCCGGTGACCTTCACCGTTCGCAGAACTTCTGGTGTCCACACCTGCTACTTCCGGCTCCGGCTCCGGCTCACGGCTCCTGCTGGGGTCTAACTCTCATTCCTCTACTACTGATCAGACACGAAAAAATAAAAAATTTCGGTGATCGGGTGCGGAAAAATAATAAATTTCGGCGATCGGATGCGAGAAAATCATAAGTTTTGGCGATCGGGTTCGGAAAAACCTTGAATTTCGTCGATCTGACGCGGAAAAAAATAAAAAATTTCGGCGATCCGGCGCGAAAAAAATCCTGAATTTTGGCGATCAGGAGCGGGGAAAATAAAAAATTTCGGCGATCGGTGCGGAAAAATCAAGAATTTCAGCGATTGGGTGCTGAAAAATCATGAATTTTGGCAATCGGGTACAGAAAAATCATAAATTTCATCGATCGGACGCGGAAAAATCACAAAGTTCGTCAATCAGACGCGAAAAAATCAAGAATTTTGGCGATCGGGCTCAGAAAAATCGTAAATTTTAGCGATCGTGTGCGGAAAAATCATAAGTTTTGGCGATCAGGAGCGGAAAAATCATGAATTTCGGCGATCGGGCACGGAAAAATCGTGAATTTTAGGGAAATTAGAAAATACTGCATTTGGCCGGTTCTTTCCATATTTTTAATTGCCAGTTTTTCAAGTTTAATCGACGAGTGGCGACTGGCGAGTGCTTATTTTCACCTTTAGCGCAAAGTGAATCTGGTTTCGCCACCTAAGCACAGCTGCTTGAAACACAGTAAAAATTACTCGTTTGGACCAAGTGAACAGGAGTTTATGGACTAAATATCCAACTCAGGTATAATCAAGGTGCAGCTGAGAAATATTAAAAATGGGGAGCAAAAGTTTCAGATTTTAAGAGGGAGATTAATTAAACATGCAAAGCTATACATCACAGAAAGACTACAATCTATGTCAACAGATGTGTTAACATCTCTGCCTGTTTTTGACACTTTGGGTTGTCCTCTCAAAGAAAAAATTCTTGAATTTGGGATAGATGAAATAAAGAAGCTCTTCATGCATTTTAACCAAATCTCTTTAATGAAAAAGGTGGATATTATATTGGCAGAGTGGGCAGAATTCAAGTTTATGTTCCCTTCACTAACACTGAAAGATATGCTGGAGAAGTTTTACAGTGAAAAGTGTTCAGCAAGATTCCCCGATTTGCTCCAGATTCTAACATTTTGTGCTGTTCTACCAGTGAGCACAGCTTCATGTGAGAGAGCTTTCAGCTGTCACAACAGACTCAAGACTGCATACAGGAACTCTCTGAAGATTGAGACACTGGAGCTCAGAATTTCTATTAATGGACTAACCCTGACAGAGTTTGACCCTACAGCTGTGATTGACAAGTGGTATTTGACAGGAAAATGTGCCCAGTTTCCCTGTATCTCATCACTCTATTACCACTTTAGGTCCCAATTTACTCTTTGATTTACGTTTTCTCTGTTCTTTTATATCTATAAAACCCATTATCATTTATGAATTCTGTTAGTTTATTTCCTTAAGTTATGTATTACAATAGTTACTTTAGTTACATTTTTACTTACTTTTTATATCCAGGCACTCTTAAACAAATATCCAGTTCTAAATTCTTCATTGGTTTTTCATTAACATCGCTTCATATTTTTTTTGTCCAGACATTATTTACATTTTGCAATTCCTATGCCCATGCGATCGGCATTTAGATCAGCTGCTGATCGGAGAGAAAATATTTTTTGAAAACACAAGAGAACTATTCTTCCAACAATCTTCTTATTAATGCAATGCATAAGAATATAAATACAAATGTTTTTTTTAATTTTTTTACTTTCACTATAGCAACCTCCTAATAAAACATTTTTACCATGAAACAAAAAGTATCGTTATAATGAACAGCGATTGCATTAAAAAAATAACATATAAAATATAAATAGGCTTCAAAATATTTTTTTTAAATGCATTATTAATTCCTTGACTCAGTTGCATAACTACAATTTAGAATATGCAAAATTAATTTATGTAATAAAATAGCAACACAGTTTCATTTCAAACTCTTAAATATTTAATTATGCAAAAAAAAAAAAAAAAAAAAAAAAATCACAAGTATGAAATTCAGTAAGATAAAGAAATTCGGTGGTGCAAAACTTTTTCTAATACTTTAAATATTGAACAACATTCATTTTTATATTTATAAAAAACATTGTCACTATGTTTTTGTAAATGTGAGAAAATAATGTGAAAAACACATCCTGTTGTTTTATCTTCTGTTTAAAATAAAATATTGAAATATTTAATATGATATCTTCTAAAAACATATGTATGAATGTGTTAAACAATAAAACTTCAAGTATTCTCCCAAATTATGACAGTATTTCTAAAAGATAATGCAAAATGCCTTGGAAAGGAAACAAGTTCACTTAAATAGTAAAACCTCCAAATAACAGACACTTATAACCCTATATATATTTTTAATTGTCACATGCCATAAAATCCCCATTGTAAACACCCCTTTTTCTAAATCAGAAAGGGTTAAATTTGGAAGGGAGCTTATAATCAAGATTTAAGAAAAAAAATTAAACCTGTTTTTATCATTAATTTAGAAGTAAAAAGGGGGTGAGAATCTTCCGTATTAAGGGAAATTTTCACTTAAAAAAAAAGCTAAATTTCTCCCCTAAAATCCTGCCTCCCCATAAAATTAAAAATCTGTAAACAAGCTATTTTTAAAATACTTTTCTTTATTTGTTATTTTATTGTAACAGTAAATAATCAGTCATCTAAATCTCCTCAAAATTACTCCTTCCCCCCCCTCTGGTACCAAAAACACATTGTTTAACCTTTATAACTCTTTAAATTTAAATTCCTGTTCAGACTTATTTAATACTCTATATTAACAATAAATAAACCTAATCTACCACATAAATTAACCTCTCCTCCTAAAATCTGTGCTTCTCTCTCCCTGCCCCCTCTAACCTCATCTCATGAAGACTGCCCCCCCCCTTCCAAATGCATCTCATAAATTAAAAATATTTAAAATTCTTTTTTTTCTGCTCTATTTGTGGTTTTTTTGTAACAATATTTGAATAATGATCTAAATTATTCCTCTTCCCGCCAAAAATCCTCTATTTTCTTTGCCCACGCACATACTTTAAACAGTCTTTAAAAAATTTTTTTTTCTTTTTTGCAACAATAATTATATAATTATCTAAATCGCTTCTCCCCCACCCAAAAAAATTCTGCTTCTCCCTTTCTCTCCTCCGCAACACACAAACTTTAAAATCTTGAAAACTATTTTTTTAAAGATTTTATGCTGTATTCCAGCAACAATAAAAAAATCATCTAACTCTCCCCTTAAATTTCCATTCCCCATCCCCAGGAAAAGGGGTAAATTTCTAGACAAAGAGGGGGGAAAGGACAGAGAGAAGATTTTAGTCTTTTTTGAGTTTGGCTGTTCTCACAGCTGATATTTTGTTAATGAAAGAGGAGTTATTTTAGAGAACATATTTATTTCAAAACATAAAATACAGTAAAATCTCATAACGAATTTCTGGAGACCACCGATTAAATTCATACTGAAAAATTCATTAATGTGAAATTCCAATATTGTGTTTTTTAAAAAAAGGAAATTTGCATGCACATTGAAGAAAAAAATATATTATTACTACACTTGTATTAAATTTTTGTTAACATCCAAACATGTCAGTAAATAAATATACAGTATGAATGACTTGTGAACTTACTAGTTAGAAATAAGATAATTATTAAGTTCATTAAGTTTCAAGGTTTTGATCATAACTATTATAAAGAAATTATAATTCATCTTAGATACCTGACAGATTAAACAACTCCACTGACATCTGCTGTTAATGTAACTTTATTTCTTTACAAAAAAAAATCCGAAGTTTATTTTTCTGCACTGAATGTTCATTCCCTAAAAAAAATTTTTTCTTTAAAAATATACATTTTCAGGCGTACATTTAATGCTTAAAAAATATACATTTTTCCTTATACTGGTTGTCATTAAGCTGGGTTATAGTAAAAATAAAATGTCTACTCTTTTTTTTTTCTTATTTTACTATTCAATTTTAAATTTAGGCAATGCATTTGTGGTTGTATAATCCTTTAAAATAGGAATTTTTGGTGATGAACTATAATGATGCCTGAAACATTACCAAACATTATCAAACAATGTATTTTTCAAAACAAATTGCATAAATGTTTTCAGAACTTTATTTTGCTACACTGTTAAAAATTTTGTCCTAGGTTGAACCAACTTTTGGTACACTGCATTATAGCTGGAACCATTAGATGGTGATATCTTGTTCCAATATTTGGAACTATGATTCAACTGGAGCTCCAATTATTGGACCGAGATATCAACATCTTATGGTTACAGCTACTGTATCGCAAAAAGTTGGTTCAATCTAGGATAAAGTTTTTAACAGTGTAGGATAATTACTTTTTAAGAGTTTCAATGTTCTGTATAGCACCTTTTGATCGTACAATACAATACAGGGTATTTATAAAGTCTCTATACATTTCTTAGGTATAGATTCTAAATCGAAATTTTTTGTAAGTGATCAGATAGAATGCTTTCAACAGAAGGAATAGCCATTGTTTGTGCTTATCTACATGAATTAACATATGAACAGGTGCAGAAAGATTTCACCTGCATTAAGTTGCCATTCTCCATAGCTTCCAGTAAACTGTAACACATAGCTTGCCAAGGTGTATAGTTTTCAGTTTCAAGTTTATGCACAATTTGAATGTGGTAATGATAATGAAGAGTTTTCCAAACAATAGAATGCATAATAGTGAGCTCCCAGCTGAGTCTTCACATAAATAATTTGGGGTTATGTCCAACTGCTTCCTGTACTCTTTGCACAACATTTGGTGTTATTAGAGATCTGTCTTCATCTTTAACATTACTGGTTTGCTTGAATTTGTGTACCAAGCTTTTATGAGCTACTGTGATACAGACTGATTTTCTGAATTTGTGGGTGAAGTCCTCCTGCACCTGTTCATACGTACAAACAATGTCTATTTTTTCTTCTGTTGAAAGCATTCTATCGGATAACCTGCAAAGAAATTTAATTAAAACCCATTTCTTAAAAATGTATAGAGACTTTACAAACATCCTGTATTCGGTTCTTGATGGGCAATCATCAGCTTCATTTTCACTGTTGTCGGTCTCCCCTACATTGAGTTTGTGATGAAAGTTTTCTTCCAAATTATAGTTTTTTAATGGAGATATATATATTTTTTAACTCAACATTCATAAAACTGAAATAACTATTCTTTTTAAGCTTTCAATAAATTTGTTAATTTGAAAAATTCATTAATATGAAATTCGTTAAAGTGAATATTTTTATAATGTGAAAGCATAGGACATTTTTTAACAATCCAAAAAATATTCTTTAAACTGAAAAATTTGCTAAAGTAACATTCATTGTAACGAGTTTCTACTGTATACACATGATTGTGGAGAACCAACCAAACTGCAAAAAAGATGAAAATTTTTGCTTTCCTCTTTCATATTTAGAAATCACCCCCCCCCCCCTCCCACACACACACACCCTTCTCTTGGAAGAAAAGGACAGAGCAAAAATTTCAAAGGGGAATAGTGATTCTTATATGAGATGATGTAGATAAGATGAGTTACCTTACTACAAAATAAGAAATAGAGCAACATATTAAAAAAAAAAAATAAAGATTTTAAACTATTTATTGGGTGAGGGGGACAGAAAAGGAAGTGAAACTTTTGGGAGAAAGGAGGGTAATTTAGATGATGGATTATTATTTATTAATTGTTACCAAAGAGAAACAAATATGGCATATATATATTTTTTAAATAGAGTTTTAAAGATTTTTAATTTTGTATGTGTGTGGGGGGGGGGAGGCAAACATTTTTGGAGTAGAGAGAAAATTTAGGTGACAGATTATCTATTTATTTTTACTAGAGAGCAACAAATAGGGCAAAAGATTGCTTCAAATAAGAGTTTTACAAATTTAAACTTTGTACTCTGGGGGATGTGGGAGAAATATGAATTTCAAAGGAAGGGGTTTGTAAGTTAGATGACTTGTTATTTATTTATTGTTAATAGAGAGCAAAAAATAGGACAGAAGATCTTTTTTATAAATAGTTTAAAAGTTTTTTTGCTAGGGGTTGGCAAAGAGGGGGAAGAGACATTTTGGGGGTAGAGAGATAATTGAAATGGTTGATTATTTATTGTTACTAGACAGCAACAAATAGAGCATTATATTTTATAATAAAGAGTTCTAAAGATTTTAAACTTTGTAGTCTGAGAGGAGCGGGGGGGGGGGGGGGTGTATTAGACTCTCTCAAATCCACAAATCTGCAAATGCCTAAAATCCACACATCATTGCAGATGTAAACAATGAAACTTACAGTTAAGATGTAGGGGAAAAATTCAAGATTTTTTTTATATCATTCCATGCATATTTTAATCATATTTTAATCAATTTAGATCATTGATTATTTACTTATTGTTACTGAGTTTTAAAGATTTTTTTTTGCTGGGGAGGCAAAAGGGAGGAAGCAGACATCTTGGTGGTAAATATATAATTTAAATAGCTGATTATTTATTGTTACTAGAGAGCAACAAATAGAGCAAAAATGTTTTATAAAGAGTTTTAAAGATTTTAAACTTTGTATGCTGAGGGAGGAGGGGGAAGTGCATTAGACTCTCCCAAATCCGCTACCCTAAAATCTGCAAATGCCTAAAATACACAGATCATTGCAGATGTAAACAATGAAACTTACAGTTAAGATGTAGGGGAAAAATTCAAGATTTTTTTATATCATTCCATGCATATTTTAATATGTAATTCTGGTTAATATGAATGAACTCTTGCTTTCTCATGAAGGAAGTATAAATTTATTTCTGAAAAATTAAAGATAGCACTGATATCAGTTGTGATTGTGATCTTTTTACCAAATACATTTATGTATTAATCAAGCTTTTTTGGTTATTAAGTCTGTCTAAACATGAAATAGAATATTATTTTATGATTCTGGTATAAATGATTAGCTATCTTTATAAGGCGAGTTTCATTGAATAATTTAAGAATAATTTATCTCATCATTATTATGCACATTTAGTATTGCATTATTAATTATTTACTTAGCATTTACATTTAATATTTTATTTTTTTTTAAACTTTTCTTACTTTTTATTATTTTACTTATTTTATTATCCATTGTAAGCATTCATTATAATTTCCAGTGCATTATTACATTCAAGTTACTGTTTAAAAAATGTAAACAAAACAGTGACCAGAAATCCGCAAAATTCTAAAATCTGCACAACGTCTGGTCTCAAGTTATGTGGATTTGAGGGAGTCTACTGTATAAATTTTGGATGGAGGAGAGCAGCAAGAAGGACAGAAGAATTTAAGATTTTAAACTTTTTGTGTTGGGGAGGGCAGAGAAGGAAAGCTGACATTTCATGTGGGGGATTTCATTAACATTATATAAAAACATAAGTGAAAATCTGCCAAAAATGTCAAAATATTGAAAATTCTCTCCCTTGCATTTTTAAAATCAATTTTTTGTGCAAAAAAATTTGTGTGTGTGCAGGGGGGGGGGGGGGGGAGGCATATATTTGGGAATGGATAAGAAAATCAAAATTGCTTAATAGTGGGAGGGGAGCTTACTTTCAGGATTTTACGGTACTTATTAAAAAATACTCTCAAACCATTGTTTTTTAAATTAGCATTAATCAATATTTCTCATTCAGATTTATTTAATTATGGATATTATACACTGGTGGACAAAACTTAAGGACCAAGAAGAAATGAGCATGTAAATGAAAATCTACTTGCGATTGTTGATCAAGAGGCAAACAGTAGTACAGTAGAAAGCCACTAATCCGCAAAGCTTGGTTCCAAGTGTTGTGCGGATTGGAGGCTTTTTGCGGATTACAGGCCATGTCTATTTAATCTTTGTTTACATTTTTTAAAATTCATATTTTGGACAAATTTAGATTGCTAATACTAAAAAATAAATAAATTACACATTTTAATATATAGATAAAGTAATAACTATGTAAAAAATAATTTATTATTTTTTAAATTTCTTAAATATGGCATCAATTGTTGTCTGTTTTAAGACATTTGGTTTATAGTGTTGAATATTATCTTTAAGTAAGAGTTCAAAAGCAATATATATGTATTTTTTTATGTGTTTTTCAATTTTATAATTATGATTTAATAAAAAAATAAATAAATTATAAAATATACTGTCTAAGTAAGGATTTTTTATCATTAAAAAAAAAAAAATCACGAAAGCTCAAATTGTATTTTACAAGTATTGTATGAAGAAATGAATATGTAAAATAATATACTAATTAAATGTGCTTTCATTTTAAACTATAAAGAAGAATGTTACATGATATATAATACTATATATAAAGCTAAGAAATGTTAAAATTGGTGAAAAAAAAATTTCAAAATTCAAAATTTTGTCACCATTGAAGCATTTTTAAAGAATGAAATTTCTTTGTTTACATTCATAAATTGATTGCGGATTAGAGGCCTTTGCAGATTACAGGTTTGCGGATTAGCGGTGCTCTACTGTATTAACAGTATGTTCAACATGATTTAATATAAAGATTTTGTTGAAAGGGTGTATACAGGGTGTTACAAGAGGTTGTTTTTCTGAAATGTTCATATTGTCTGAATACATTACAGTACAAAGAAAGCAAAATACTTACAATAAACAATCGTTAGTGCCATGTCAGTAAGGAATGTGGCCACTGTGTAATGTGAGGCAATTTTCAACACAATGTGGCATACTGACAACAACATGATTCAGTAGCTATTGAGGCAAGTTACCCCATTCCTCTTTCACTGCACAGATGAGGGTTTCCTTGTTTGTTGGAGGAGTCGAGCAGCAATACGTCTCCCCAAGGAATCACATAAATTTTCAATAGGATTCAGGTCAAAGGAACGTGCTGGCCAGGCTATGCAATGAATATCTTCGGCATCAAGACAATCTTGTACAGCCTGTGTGTGATGACAAGTTGCATTATCATCCATAAAATGAAACTTTTTGCCAACAGCCCCTTGAAAAAGTCAAACATGTGGGAGCAGAACATCTTCAATGTACCGTTGGGCAGTCATGGACCCTTGGTCAACCACATAGAGATCCATGCAATCATTGACCATGATGCCTGCCCACACCATGATACTGGAAGTCGCATATTGATCTTTTTCCAGAATATTTTCATGACAGTAAGCATTGCCAACTTCGTGTCATATCAGTTTACGTCTACAATCAGACGATAAACTGAATCTACTCTCATCTGAGAAGGGCATGGTAGACCAGTCGTCATCAGTCCAATTGCGATGCATACGGCACCACTGTAAATGGGCTCTACGGTGATGTCTGGAGAGTGGGACACACACAACACATCTTTGGGCATATAGTTAACCCTTCTTCAAATGTCTTGCAACAGTTTTATTGGATATTTGAGTTACCGTGGCAGCACGAAGTTGATTTGCCAATTCACCAGATGTGCTGCGTTGGTTCCTTTTAGCCAAAATAACAATATACTGATCTTCTTGGGGTGTCGTATTGCTAGGACGACGTCCCAAGAAAACGACCTAGAAACGGTACTGTGTGCAATGTTAAATTCACAAATTAGATTTGCCACCCTTCCAGCTTTTTGATTATTTTTTCACGAGTAAAATCGTCTAAATGATGGCTGGAAGACCTGTTCAAAATTTCAATGTTCTAACATCATTCCCTCTCCTTTGGTTTTAGCTCTAATGACAACTCACAGCACACACCGATTGCCTGAAATCTTTTATCTCTGCTATCACGTGACCGACAAATGCGGAAATACAAAATTTGCATAAGTTTCACAAAACAAAGTGTATCCCAAATTCATGAAAATTTACATACGTTGCTGCGGACCTATTTCTTTCTAACTGTAATCGTTGAAAATAACAGCGGTCCTTATGTATTGTCGACTAGTGTACAATGCAACGTAGATGATTATTGAAAGAAAGATGTAACTTTCTTTTTCTTTTGTTATATCACAGCAGTACTCTAATAGTAGTCCCCTTGATTCCCCCCTCCCTAAAAGAACTGACCATAGTAAAAAAATTACTTTATATTATAGTTGAAATTCATTTCAGAATTTTATTTTTTGTTTGTTGAAAAACATATATTTAAATATATTTAAAAGAAATAAATGATCACTTTTTATTTAAAAAAAACTCACAGCTATAAAATAAAATAAAACAAATTTTTTCCCTTTAATTTATTGATGGTTGTTATCAAATGAACGTTAAGTAATACATGTTAAATTTCCTTCCTTGAAAAAAAAAGTAAAGCATTTAAAAAAAATTTCCTTCTGTAAAATAGTAATTCTTGTATTCATAAACCAAGTCTCAATATTTTATCTCATACTTTCTGTTATCTCCTTAATCCTGTCTTCCCTATTCTTAAGTCCAGATAATGAAAAAAATTCTCTTTTGTTTGTTTTTATTTCATCCCCACATCTCTATATTTTTTTAATTAAGTTAAAAATTTTTAAGTTATCAATATAGTGAGTTAAATGAATATGTAGGTTGTATTTTCTTTTTAATCCCTTGTCCCCTTGCAGGATCTTCCCCCCCCCCCCCCCACGTAGAAGAAATAAAGCATCCAAAATTTCTCTCTTTAAAATGTGTAAATTGTGTTTATTTATTTATTTTTTTTAGGGGGGGGGGGTGAAATATCAAAATTTTATCTCGTATATTTCTGTTACTCTCCCTTAATTCGCTCTCCCCCCCCCTGTCCTGTAAAAGCCAGATAATCAGAAAATTTCTCTTTATTTTATTTCCTTTAAAATCGCTATATGTAAAATTTAGATTTTTAAAATTTCTTGGGTACCTACTCCTTCCCCCATCAAAGGCCACTCTTGGTGAAAGTTAAAAAAATATATATATTATAGGTGCAGATTCCCAAAATTTGGAAGGAGCCACTGGCTCCTAAACCCAAAAAATCCAGTAACCACAATTGTAAAATAAACTCATAAAAACAATAGTGTTTATATGGGCTAAAAAAAATAAAATAAAAATAACTCAGGAATTCAAAGTGTAAAGGAATCTATTTAATATAAACACGTGTAAACAAAATTTGAATATTAATTAAATCTTAAATCATGTACAGTCAGAAGATAAAGTTGGGCAAGATACGGTTTAAAAAAAAAAAATGTATAAGCTAAGCAATCATGATAGCGGGGAGTATCAGAAAAACAATATTTCTTATTTTGATTTTGCTAGACAAAAGTACATATGAAAGAAAATCTGAATTTGTGAGATTATTTTGCACTATAAAAATCAAAACACACTTCAAACATTTGTTTATATATATATATATATATTTAAATCACAGTCTATTTAAAATTATCAGATTCAAACGGTTATGAATAACATTGCTATTCGAATATATTTAATAGTTTGCTGTGTTAAACGGATCATTCTGAAATGTTATTAAAAGATAACAATAATGTTTGTTATGTGTTTTGGTCTTAATCTTTAAAGAAAATATCAACATTTCACGATGGGAACTGGGAATACCAGAAATTGATTACTTTTAAATCACATGGCGAATTAAATACCGAAAGTTAGTGGCCACAGCAAAAAATTTAGTTGCCACGTGGCGACTGGCGACCGTGAATCTGCACCTATAATATATATGAGCAGCTGTTCTTATACATAAGCTATCCATGTAGGAGAATCTACAGATTGTATTTTCTTTTTAAACTGCCTGTATACGCTGATACTAATTGACAACCTTTTTGTAATTTTTCTTGCCTTTTTCTTAACTCTTTTTTTTCATGATGGAGGCTTTTATCATAAAATTCATGCCATTTTCCCCAGTGGTCTAAAGCAATATCTAGTCTATCTCTAATAATTTAAAAAAGAAATGACTTCCTTTAATTCATTAAACTGCCATTTTCACAAAAGACACATGAGAGTCATTGATTTTGAAAGTGGGGCAAGTCAATTTTGTGAAAAAAAAAATAGTTAAGGTTAAATCTTATTGCAAATTAACATAAAATTTATGTTTTTAATCAACTCACAATAAAATGTCTTTAAATATCTGTATGAATTTGTTACTACTAATTTATTTGGTCAACAATATTTCAAATGTGTTGACTTTGAAAGTGAGACAAGTACATGTTGAATAGAATTTTTTTTTATGTTCCATAATATTAACAAGAAGAATCATGAATACTTTAAAAATCTTTACTATCTTAATTAAGAAATATAATTATGCATATAACTTATTACTGAACAATTTTTTTTACCTTTTCCTGTAAATTTGATTTTTGTTTTATTGTAACTTTTCTAAAGAACTATGAAATATCAAAATAAAATATAAAAGTAAATTTAAAAAAATCAATTTTTTGTTGTTATAATTATATTCCATTCAAAGAAAATCAACATTTTCAACAAATCATTGCTTTTGAAAGTGGCAAGTTCATTGGCACATACCAAAACCATGATTTTTTTTTTTCTTCAGCTAATATGGATAACCATTATTGCATATTAAATTTACATGAAATAAGATTACAAAAAATGTAAAAAGCAGGGTTGGGTTTTTGACGTCAAAAACTGGTTTTTGACATGACAGTGGTAAAAACCGTGTTTTTACCGGTTTATTCCGTCAAAAACCTATCATTTTCGATTGTCCTCCAATTTATGGTGTAAGTTAGCATACAATACATTTCTAGATTGATTTTACCTTGTTGTTCTTGTTATTATTATTATTTACAATTACATTTGTTAAACTTATTTAAAAGAAGATCATTTCCTAATATGGGAAAGATTTAAAAATACAATATTAAAAGAAAAGAACAATATTTGTCATAATTTTCATTAATATAGATTCTACTAACTGCAATTAACATTAATATTAAATACTAATAAAAGGTTATTATAATTATTAAATAACATTCAATATACATTTTTAATAAAGTACATTAAAATTATTTTAGAGATGCAAAAATGCTGTTACATTGTATAACAACAGATGTTAAGCATAGACTGGCAGTGAATAAATTTGAATATTCTTCGATATAATATTTTAAAATGCATATCTTATGTATTCATAAATGCAATTGTGGTGATTTCCATTTGCACTTCAATAAGTAGTCTTAAAGTTCTGTTTTCAACAATGTAATAAATTGTACTGCAATTATACACATTGTTTAATCTAGAACTTTTAAGTTACAGGATTTCTTCAAAAAATCAAATTTTTTTAGACTTTGCTAAACTGCTTAAGATATTGTAGAAATCTTCTAACAGAGATGTACACGTATTATTCTAATGCAATTCTTTTTTGTTTTTCTTGGATGGATAAATATACTTTAGAGTCTTTTTGATACTCACTGAATATTTTATGTAAAACAACGTAATATTAAAGATAAAATGAAAAAAAATGTAAAAACAAACTACACAAAAAAATGGGTTTTTGACAGTTTTTGACAAGGAGGTTTTTGACATGATGGTAAAAACCATGGTTAAAACCGTCATGCGTCAAAAACTTGCCAACCCTGGTAAAAAGTCTATTACTGCTTACAAATATTTTAAACCCATACAAATGCAAACCATTAAATATCTAGCAATAACATAAAATGGACTTGCCCCATTTTCAAAATCAATGGCTCATATAAAGAAAAAATTCTCTCCAATTACCATAATTAGTGATGTTCGAAAAAATATATTATCACACTAATAAATTAGCTTTACTTTTATTATTATAGCCTTTAAAAACATAACTGGCACAATGAATTGACCCCGGCAACAAATTAAATCCATATTGATGCTGCGATGAATTCTGCACAATGCATTGTTCCACAGTGAATTCATGCAGAAACAAATTGTAGTAATGCAAAATTTAACTAAAATTTAGCTTTTGAATGTTTCTTGATTGTCACTTATTAAATTAACGCGCACATTTATGATAATGGAAGTTTATTTAAATTATAGATAAATTAATTTTATTTTAAAACTTTCAAATCATGCTGTTGTATATGCTTTCTAGCAATACCACATCAAAACCTATATCATAGTATAATTATTATATTGTTTATTTGTGTATATTGAGTTCTTAACCCCTTCGGGGACCATGGATGCATATATGCATCTTCAAATGCTGCATGCAAAATTTCTTTTTGGTACCATTAATGAACAAAAGTAATATTGGCCTTATTTAATTAGAGCATTTTTGTGATTATATAAATTAACTGTTTAAAAAAAAAAAAGTGATGCCAACAGATTTTTACTTCGCATACATGAATTTTATTAGTGTATGGAATGTCAGTCCCGATAGGGTTAAGGAAATTGGCTGTGGAAGTATTTTAATTTTTTTCCTTTGGATTATGGATGTCTGTTTTGATTAGTGCAGTAATATTGTGAGATCAATTAACTGTACTAATCCAGTTAAACCCATAATATATATTCTATCAATTTTTATACACTTTTCAGTTTCAAATTAAAATAGAAAATTAGCTGACCAGGGTAATGTGAATGCTTCTCTTTGGATTAGGAGTAAATATTTAATTCTGTTTTTTGTAACCTCATCAGAGTGTTTCAGGAGGTCATTTTTCTTAAATTAAGAAGTTCTGATTTAATCTGTACTTTAATTCTGTGTTTGCCTTGCCATTTTGTATTCACAAAGTCTGTTCCATATTTATTTTTCTTTTTAGTTACAAATGTTGGGCTATGATATAAGCTGGGCTGCTTTTAACATAATAGAAGTAATGAGTTCAACAAAATTTACTTTTAAGGTAAGTTAGTTAGGTATTTCAATCATTTTTTATGAATTATGATAATATGAATTATACTATATTATACTTACATGAATATGATTTTTTATATGAATATTATTTTATTCTTTGATTTTTTTGTTACCATGCTTTTTTCTATTTTTTTCCCTTAGATTATTGTATGTATCAAAACTAACATTTTGCATATAGTGTCCTTTCAGCTTTCCTGCTTTTGATAAATAATTACCAAATCATTAAAAAAAATTCTGAAAATCTTTGAATTTTTATAAAAAGTTTTTAAAAATTGATGATTTTCTTTTTTTTTTCTTCTTTTATTATTTTATAAATGAAATCTTAAAACTTAATTTTTCACCCTTTTTTCTGACTTGCATGCTGAAAATTTATTAAGGATTTTTTTCTTTTGTATTTGTGTGTAAACAAAATAGAACTTTTATTTATTTCTCTGTGCTTTTTAAAGTACACTAATTTATGCAAAAAAAAAAAAAAAAAAGTGTTTTGATTCTTGAAAGTGTTTTATAAATGCACATGGTTTATTTGGTTATGAAAGTCATCTATATATTAAAATCTATATACCTAAATTCTAAAAGTTCATTAGCAACACCATAGTTTTAATACATATATTAAATTCAGCATGTAGAAAAAAACATGTAAATACAAATGAGGATCAGCATAAGTAACATCTTCAGTATTTGTTGCTTTTCATCCTTATATTTAGTCTTCAATCAGTATTTTCACTATTTTTATTTTACACTTAAGGATTTTTAATTCTAATTGTAGTATTAAGCACTAGCAGGCTACACCTGCTTTGCTTTTGATTTTTTTAAACAAACCTTGAGTGATTAAAGCATCTTTTAGTTCCATCTTCCACCATCAGGGAGTGCATTCTGTTCTAAACGAACCTCTGGCACAGGTCCCTGCTGCTTACAGCACTGAATAGCAGGTGTGCAGTGCACATGCTGCAAAATAATTTAGTTACATCTTCCACCACGTTGGGACACCAAATCTGTATACCTTTAACATTAACACAAATCATTAACTTCTGAAACAGAAACAAAATGGCACATTATTTTGGCTTGACTTCACACTTTTTCTTATCTTTTCAGAAAGTATCTAGAGGGGTGGGCCCCGGAAACTGAATTTAATGAAAGCCGAAGAAATAGAAAGATAGCCGTTTTTGAAAAATTAAGAAAAATTACTGGCTAGTTTTTACAAAAATTGCATTTTAGGATGCAGAATATTTTTTTATGTGTGTATGATGTTTTAAATAAATACCTCAAATACTTTTCTTAATATTCGCAAATTAGTGAAAATTAGCAAATTCCATTGTCTGAGATTTCATATTGTGAACAGGTGTTTTATTTCTTTCGCCATTTTGAGATACGTTGCATTTTCGGGAGATTTTTAAAGAGTTTTTAATATCTCTGGTAATTATGGACAGATTTTATGAAACTTGAAACAATGGATAGAGGACAAAATTTACTATATTGGGATAAAAAATTGAGGCCATATTCTTTTTATTAATGTAGAAAAATTGTCTTGTAATGTAAAAAAAATGGTAAAAATCACATAAAAAAATAATCAAAGATCCAAAATTAGGCTTCGATGTGCAAAACTGCATATATAGAGGCACCTTCTGATCAAATTTTGTAGCTCTGCATACAGCAGTCCCTTCAGAACACAGTCGTCAGACACACAGACAAACCTCAATCTTTATTATATTTATAGATGCTCAACAGAAAACTTTTCTAATCATTCTATATTCAGAATTTTAAAACTTGCCCCAATCATGCCAAAGAACCCTAAAATTCATTTTTTTTGCACCATGCAGTGCCAAAACAACTTTTTTAAAATAAATTTTGCACTAAATTTCTATTTTGATTTCTGGTGACAAAACATCTAATGAGAGAGGTGAATAACTTTTGATACAACAGTTGAGCAACAATTCCTGCACACTTATTCTACAGATTTAGTAAAAGGATGCTTTTGAATACCTATTTCAAAACTTTAAAACCCAATTTTCTATATTTTTTAATGTATTATCTTTTTAAATTATGTTGCTGGATGAGCAGCTGCTATGTCTTGGAACTTGTAGAAGCTAAAGACAAGAAACGTCATTCGATTGTAGGGCTTGAATTGGAGGGTTAACAAAAAAAATAAGATTCATTTTTATAAATTCGCTCTCTGCACTCTACCCCCAGGTAAGAAGCAGGAAAATTACATTTAGGAATCTATTATGATTGAAAACAATAAACTTTGTAGGATGGCTAACTGATGACTATTTGAAAAAAAAAATTTATAAAAAAAAATATAATTCAATTCTTAAAAGATTAATAAACATTTGTGAACAATCAGAATGTTCATTAGTCTTGTCGTGTCTCACCCCCCCCCCCCCCCCCCAAAAAATTGACCTATTTTTTAGGTAATTATAAGTAAACATGGCTTTAATTTAGTAGTTAGAAAAGCATTTTTATTCAATTTTGAAAACACATTTTTCAGTATTGACACAATTTTCAAATACTTTTAGCTTATATTTAACATGTTTTTCAAGATAGAACCATGAAATTTTATAATTAGAGTAAATAAAGCATGGTAAATTTAATGAAAGAAGTGAAAAAATGAAAAGTTTGTTTTGAGAAACTCAAAGAAAAATTAATATCTAGTCTGTTTTATCTAAACAATAAAAATGTTACAAAACCATAATATATTTGATTAAACAGTATAGAATTAAATTGATTTTGTACACTTTTTAATTTTAAGATTAAACAAAATATTTTAAACTTTTTTAGTATGTGAGTTACTATAACACACTGAGCATGAAATCAGGAACATCCAGTTATCATTTTTATTTTTTAGCATGATATTTTGATGAATTTTGATTTTGCATTTTATGATTATTTCTTAGTTTAGACATGTTGGTGTATAGTGTGCAATTTTGTATTTGAATGTCCTTAAATCTTTAAAAAATAATTTTATTTGCAAATATTTTTTTACAATTTATATTCTTGGTATCTATTTTTTAATATGCAAAAAAGAAAGTAAAGTAAAATAAATAAATATGTATAAACAAATAAATAAAATTTTGAACAATGTAAATTTTTAGATTTATAAATCCTATAAATTTATATTTTATCTGACCATTCCAAAACACTATTTGAATGTATTTTTTAAACTTATTTATATGTTCTTATAGATTTGTTTGATTGCAGTTTGCATATAATTTTCACAGCTATCCTTAGTTATTAAAATAAGGCAAGCATTGTGTAAATTTGACAAATTACAAATTATAATGAGTGATATATGTTCTGCAAGAAATATTTGAAGTATTTTATGTCATTCTCTTCTTAGCGAATTGGTTACTTGGCAGCATCACAGAGTTTTCATGAAGAAACAGAAGTTTTAATGCTTACTACTAATATGATTAGAAAGGTATGGTTTTTTTTTCTCTCTCTTCATTCTGCTTAACATTATTTATAAGAAAATCTTTAAAAAAAATTAAATATGAGTAAATAAATAAAAAAAAGCTTTGCAAATAAGTAGGACAAGGAATTTAATTATTATTATTCTGGAATCTATAACATATTATTGTAAAACTTTTTTCTTTTAGTTAAAAAGTTGTGTTATGTTTAAGTCTGATGTCCATGCAAGAGATGCATTTTTATTTTGCTTGTTTACTAATTTTTAATAAATATTTATGCATATTGAAATATATCATTTCTAAGAGCAAAATGTTTTAGTATTAAAAATAATTATTTTAAATATTTAAACTGGTTATCTTTTTTGTAGGGGGTGGGTATAAGGACGACAAAACTTTAAAAAATCATAAAAAAAATTATTAATTTAGTTTTAGCAGTTCTTTTCTTGATTCAGTAGATTTATTAAAGCCTATGCAAGAAACTCTAGATTTTGATGTTTTAGGTGACATGATAATGAATTATGTTGTATGGTAATAAAGATGAAGTACATAACAAATGTATTTTAGGTAACAATGAATTAAATATTTTTTAATATTTATTTGAAAATACCAGATGAAATATATAATAATTATTATTTTTTACGGTTTTGTTCATCTCACGAAATAATATTCGTCTCACTTCTCTGTCTGTCTGTCCGTCCGCCTGTCCATCACAGAGTTTGTACTCTGAAACTGTGTGGGTTTACAGGGGGTGTGTGGCCTCGTACCATTAGCCACTTGCTTTGGAAGTGGCAAAAAAGCAGAGTGTGGTGTGAAAAAGTTATATGGTTGGTTGTTAAATATCACCAGTTCAAACAAGAATACTGGACTGTAACACATTATTCATATGCTGAATAAATATGCTTAAGTTGAAAACTGGTGACTGTCTTAGAGATAGAAGTGTTCAACATATGCAATATGCAAATAAACTGAAGAATGCTAACTTGTAAAATGATGTAATAGAGTTATATTTAAATGTACTTACATAAAAGATGAAAATTTCAGGATAAATCCGGTTTATGCTTTTTACAACAAGGAACATGGCTTATGATCCAAAATAATATAAACTTGACAATCGAATGTGTCGTAAGTATTCAATATTTAAAAAAAAATAATAATAACTGTTACAGATCTTCTATTACAGTAACATAATGTTCGAAAGTGTTCCTTGTTTTAAGACTCAGAAATATTTCATAGGTCAATAAAATATTTGAAATGACATAAATTAAGTTGTGTTTTTAAATAAAATAATTTTAATTTATATATTTAATGTACCTTACCCATGGCCCTAATTCTTTGCACAGCAGTTTAAAAGGGAAGTTTTTCAAAGAAAGAAAACACAAACTTAATTTTGTCTAAATAAACAATTAATTCATGGAATGTCAGTCATCTAAAATGACTGACATTTCACGAATTTGATTGTTTTAGACAAAATTTAGTTTGCATTTTCTTTCTTTGAAAAATTTCACTTTTAAACTGGTGTGCAAAGAATTAGGGCTGCGGGCGATGTACATTTATATTAATAGTGCTTTCAAATATTAAGATTTTAAATAAGCTTGAAATAGATACAGGCAGAAATATTTCCTAGAAAAATAGGCATAATATCCAGGACTCTAATAGCTCTCTAAAATTAGTAAAAATCATTTCTTAAGCTTTTTTGTTAGTTTATTTTTTTAAATCCACATATCACAAATAAAACCCATCATGAAAATATGTGAGCTTGAAAAGTGGATAAACTAAAAACCATTCTGTATAAATTATTAAAATGAAAGTTTTATATTCAAAAGCAGAAAACATTTTACCTTTTATAAAAAAAAAAAAAAAAAAAAAAATGTTTATTTGGGAAGCATGCAACAAAAATTACTCTTTTAAACTGAAAGGTATGGAAATAAGTGACTATTAACGATGTCCTCAAGTCCAAACTCGCTATTTTCTAACACAATTACAAAGACATTTTTATTCTTAAATGCAGGAAAGTTGCAATTATTTTATTCAGATCCCATGACAGCAAATAGCGTTTTCCTATTTTCTATCAAGACAAAACAAAGGATCTTTCAGAAAATAGTGCAAAAATAGGTGTTATAAGCCAATTTTCGAGATTAAACAGTCCAGGAAAGATCATGATCGGAAAACAATTGTTTGTAACTCTAGATTCAATGCATTTATCAAAAAAGGAAAATTGCTATTCGATTATAAATCATTTTCAATAATCATGCCTGCGAATTTCATGTTTTTAAATGTAAAAATGAGTTTGTGAATGTATATACTATTTACTTAAATTTCGCATTGTTCAGCAGGGAAAATTATTTTTTACAATGAGCTTTAATTGAATATTGTTTGTAAATTGTTCAAATTAATACGTTTTGGAAACACTAAAAAAATGAAACAATGAGTGTTTCATAACTAAGTCTAGTTCATTAGTTTTCCTAATAAAGTATACTAGCCTTTCACTGTAAAATGTTAATGCACTTTTTACACTTGTATTAAATTTTCAATTTGTTTTTCCATTTTACAAGCCTATATTTATTTCTCTCTTTTCCATACGGAAACTGTCTGACCGATTTTGATATGTATATCACATGGTAAGAAGGGGACAAAAAAAAAAAAGTTAAATAAAACACACAATGTCTTTGTTAAAAAAAAAAATAAAGGATAAAGGGGGGGGGGGGGGTTAAGGCATCAGGAAGAAAAAAACCCACTTATAAAAAGGATAATTAATTTCTATAATATTCTCATTTGTAAATTAAATATATACTATTTAATTAATATAAAATACAGCATTTAAATGGTCGTAGGTGATATTTACAATGCCGTTAGAAAACCCTTTTACTCTGAAAAACCCTGCTAGATATTGCAATTCTGTGTGACACTGATTTCACAAACTTTTATCATTTATAACTGTGCAACGAAAGTTATCAAAGAATGCAGGGGTCGATGCAGGTTTTTTTTCTTGGGGCCCATTTTGTGAAAAGTAAAGGTTATTTTTGTGAAATTTATTATATTTTTGTGAAAAATAACATTTTGTAACAAAAGTTGAAATCCAGTTAATCAAATTCGAACCAAACATTTATAAACAAAAACTTTTTTAAATCCTTTTGCTGAAGTTTTTTTTCTCTCTGGTGAACTTGTTTGTTTACAAATTACACATTTTAAAACATCACAAAATAATAAATAGTAAGTTTTTATGGAATAGAATTTTGTGAAAGTACCATTTTATCAAATTGATTTTTGTGAAGGGGCCCATTTTATTAAATTGATTTTTGTGAAGGGGCCCATTTTATTAAACTGATTTTTGTGAAGGGGCCCTAAACAGGCCCCAAATTTTGCCTGGATCGACCCCTGGAATGTTTTCAACTTTTGTTGAAAAGCCTCCAAAAGCAAACTATAGAAGTTAGCAATGACAAAAACACATGCTAGTAACACATGGTTGCTGCCTTTTTTTTGTAACCTGTTGTGTCAAGCCATGAAATAGGTAGCACACTGTAACTGAAAATCCAAGCAAGGGTGGGCTTTGCCTGTCCTGACCCCCACCCGTCTCTGGGCCTGTTCCTATCTCAGGCTCTGTGGTCCCAATCACAACGGGGTTTGACTCATTCAACTTGGTTTACGATTGCCTTACAGATTTTGGTTCCACTTTCCACTTCCAGGAGGCATATAATAAATGAAGCCCCCTGTGCAATCTTCGATCACACTTACCCACTTGTCTGGAGGCATGGCAGTGCCTCTGCCAAGTCGAGAAAGCACAGCCATAAGCATCCTTTTCTGGAAGCAACTTGGGGTATTTTGACCTTCCTCATATCTTTGCGCTGGAGTTTCCTAAAAGCCCAAAACTTCGTTTATCTAGAGCCTGTGGCACATAGGACCAAAATTTAAAATTTCTCGTTGCTGTCTTTTCTAGTTCAGACGCTTTTTTTTTTCACTCACTCATTCACCCGTCATCAAAAAGTTCAGGTACATCCCGTAGTCCTAGAAACTTGAAATTTGGAATAAAGATAGTGTTTAGGATACAAAAAAAGAAAAAAAAATTTAAATCTGGAAAATTCGAAATTTTTTTTTTCGAAAATTCCCCAAATTCTAACGAAATCGGAAATTGAAAATAATTTCATTTCGTAGTCTTAGAAACTTAAAATTTGGTGTGAAGGTATTGTTTAGGGTTCAAAAAATGAAATAATTAAAAACACAATAAAAATCGAAAAAAAAAAAAAAAATTTAAATAATTCGATTTTGTAGCACTAGAAACTTGAAATTTGGAATAAAGATAGTATTTAGGATACAAAAAAAAAAAAAAAAACAGAAAAAAAAAATAATTTAAATAAAAATAATTTGATCTCTTAACCTTAGAAACTTAAAATTTGTCGTAAAGGTAGTGTTTAGAATTCAGAAAAAGGAAAAATTAATAAAACAATAAAAATCAATCGAAAATTTGAAAATAATTCGATTTTGTAGCGCTAGAAACTTGCAATTTGGAATAAAGATAGTATTTAGGATACAAAATAAGGAAAAATTGATAAAAATGAAAATGATTTGATCTTTTAGAATTAGAAACTTAAAATTCAGCATAAAGGTAGTGTTAAGATTCAGAATAAGGTAAAATTAAAAACAGAATAAAATTTGAAAAAAAAAAAAATATATCGAATAATTGAAAATAATTAGATTTCATAGTCGGTAGAAACTTGAAACTTGGAATAAAGGTAATATTTAGGATATAAAATAAGAAAAAATTAAAAAAATATGCAAAATTTGAAAAAAAGAATCAAAACATAAAAAATTCAGAAAAAGCTTGATTTGTTGGAATTTTTAATTTTTTTTTTTTTTTTATCCTAAACAGTATTTTTATGCCAAATATCAAGCATCTAGGGCTATGAGTAATATATCTCATATCGATTGCACCTTTCCTGGAAGTAACTCAGGATACTTTTGAACCGCTCTTCCATATCTTTGTGCTGGAGTCACCTGGAAACCTGAAACATTTTGTAGTTCATAAACTATATGAATTTAGAGTAATCAGATGTATCAATCAAGTTACCCACATCAGCGAAACATATATATATATAAATTAATATACTTAGCAAAGGACAAACTCTCTAAATTTCTTAGGCAAGATCTTCTAATGTCTTTAATCTAAGCATTTAGATATGTGGTTATTTATTGCAGTATAATTGAACAAAGAAGAGCATTTATTTTTAGTTTTCTGCCTTCGCCATGTCGAGAAAGCACAGCCATGAGCATTGTTTTCTAGAAACAACTCAGGGCACTTTTGACCCATCCATATCTTTGCGCTGAAGTTTCACAAAAACCTGAAACTTTGTTTATCTAGAGTTCGATGCAAATGGGACCAAATTTCCAAATCTCACATTTCTATCTTTTCTAGTTCAGAAGATACATGAACTCAAAGTTTGCATCTTTTGACACTCACTCACTCACTCATTCCCTCAGCAATCATCAAAAAGATAAGGTACATCCCGTAGATCTAGAAATTTGAAATTTGGAATAAAAATAGTGTTTAGGATACAAAAAATTCAAAAATCCAGAAAATTCAAAAAAGTTTTTTCAAAAATGAAAAAAAAAATGAAAAAAATTTGATATTGTAGCTTTAAAAACTTAAAATTCGGCGTAAAGGTAGTATTTAGGATTCAGAAAAAGGATAAATTAAAAACACAATAAAATTCAAAAATAAAATTAAAAAAATTAAAAATTTGAAAATAATTCTATTTTCTAGTGCTTGAAAATTGAAATAAAAGTAGTATTTACGATACAAAATAAAAAAAAATTAAGAAATCCAGAAAATTCGAAAACATTTTTTCAAAAATTTGGAAAAAAAAAAAATTAAAATAATTTGATCCCGTAGTCTTAGAAACTTAAAATTTGGTGTAAAGTTAGTGTTTAGAATTAAAAAAAATCCCTGATGGCTCGGCCTACAGGCACAGGTAGATTTAAAAGACGCAGACCATGGGGCACCTGTTTGTTGGAAATTGCAGAAGAAATGACCTTTTTGCCATGATGCCGCAGTTGGGTTCCATAAGGGACCGCCCACTTCGAAATCTAACTTGTTCGCAGGCGGAGCCGGCAGGGATTTTTTTGTTTTTAATTTTTTTTTTGCTATAAGTCCTATAAAAATTGGTCCTATAAAAAACTTGTCAATATAAAAGTTTTAGATAATAGTAAGAGGATTTATAATAAATTTAAGCGGATTTGATATCTTGTAAATTGACGAAGTTATGAATTTTTTTCTTCTAAAACCCCCCTTTTTCCCCCCCTTGGGGCCCATTTTTAATGATATCAAAAATTTGTTATACATAAATTTTCGTCATTTTTGTTAGAAGTAATAATAAGTTTAAACGGATTCGATATGTATTATAATTAAGACGTTATGGGTTTTTTTCTGTTTTCACAAAAAAACACCATTTCCCCCCCCCCCCCCCCGGTTCGTTTTGCCCATTAATGAACTTGACCGAGATTTTCTGCCCCTTGATTTTATGTATCAGTTTGGAAGAGATTTGTGAAGAATTATTCGAGTTATCGTGTACATAAAAAGGTGACATAGATAGATAGATAGATACATATATAAAGTTTTGAACTGAGGGTGGTTTTGGGTTCTGGGAGTGATGATCGGCGTAGATCTACAAAATTTTTTCAAAAATTCCAACTTAGGGGAGAATGTAATAGGTAGTATTTCTTACGAAATCTACCTAAAAGGGAGGGAAAATTCAAAAATCGAAATATTTATAAAAAGAATAAAAAATTTGAAAATAATTCGATTTTGTAGTCCTAGAAACTTGAAATTTGGCACAAAGATAGGGTTTAGGATACAAAGAAAGAAAAAATTAAAAAAATCTGGAAATTTCGAAGAAAATAATCGAAAATAGTTCAATTTGTTGGAATTTTTCAGAATTTTTGTCTTTCTTTATATTCTAAACAACTATCTTTATGCCAAATATCAAGTATCTAGGGCTGCAAGTAATACCTCAGATCAGTAGCACCTTTCCTGGAAGCAATTGAGAGTACTCTTGACTCACCCCTCACCATAGCTTAGGAACTTGAAACTTCTTTTTATGTAGAGGACTTTGCAAACGGAACTAAAACTCCAAATTTTTGGTAACTCCAAATAATGAGGACAGGGCTTGGCAAAAATCAGTGGACGATGTTCAAAAAGAGCCCAAAGTCAAGAAAAGGAGGATTGCTTAGAAAAAGAAGTGAAATCCCATCAAAAATTCACATGCAAAAAATGCAGCCAAGTCTCATGACCCTTTTACCATAAAAAGTTCTGAGATCATACAGGGTGAATCTAAACTCTTGGGCAAAACTTTAAGGGGTGATAGTACACATCAAGATAAACAATATTAAATAGGAAACTAAGGGTCCCAAACGTCTTCCAAAGGAGATAGGTGCCATTAAAGTTTAGGGTCCAAAATTTCAAATGATTATAAAAAATGGAAAAATTGATAGATTCGTTTGCGGTTTTCGCTAAAACTATTCTTTATGTCAGTATTTTCTTAAAAATAAATTTTAAAGAAAAAGTTAAAAAAATGCCGATAGAGGACGCTTTAGACTTTGGAGTAACGAACAACTATTTTTTACCGTTATTTTTTGTATCTCATTAAATGCTTTCAAAAGCTTAGACTTAAATTTTGAGCTCAAAATCTGAATCGTTGGGAGTGGTTAAGTAGCACAAACTGAACTGTGTTCAGGAGTTGAAATTTGACCCTCCCCATTTCCCTGAACACAGTTCAGTGTTTCCCGATCTTGGTGTCATACACCAGACAGAAACGACTACCCCCTACACGTGAAATAAACGATAGAGGGATGACAAAATTTAATTAAAAAATTATTTAAAAAATAAATTTTAAAGATAAAGTTCAAAAATGCCGATAAAGGGCGCTTTAGACTTTAGTGTAACGAACAACTATTTTTTACCTCTGACTCCAACCTGGTTGCGAGGATTGCCGTCGTAGCAGGCGATATCCGGGAGATGCCCAGGGTATTCGCTAATGTTCGCAACTCCCTCCGCCAGCGGTGTGAGGCCTGCATCGTTGCTGGTGGACACTCTTTCAAGCAGATTTGTGTTTCCCCACGAACATCATGCGTGTACCATTTTTTTAAGTGTCAACCTTCATTCATGTACATCAATTTATTTCATTTTATTTTGCGCGGAGAAATTGCTCATGTCTATTATGAATAAATTTTCTATTTAATTTTGTCATCCCTCTATCGTTTATTTTACATGTAGGGAGTAGTAGTTTCTGCCTGGTCTACGACACCAAGATCGGGAATAACTGAACTGTGTTCAGTTATTCCTGCTACTTAAGTTTACGCTACTTAACCACTCCCAACGATTCAGATTTTGAGCTCAAAATTTAAGTTTAAGTCTAAGCTTTTGAAAGCATTTAATGAGATACAAAAAATAACGGTAAAAAATAGTTGTTCATTACTCCAAAGTCTAAAGCGTCCTCTATCAGCATTTTTTAAACTTTATCTTTAAAATTTATTTTTTAGAAAATGCTGACATAAAGAATAGTTTTAGCGAAAACCGCAAACGAATCTATCAATTTTTCCATTTTTTATAATCATTTGAAATTTTGGACCCTAAACTTTAATGGCACCTATCTCCTTCGGAAGACGTTTGGGACCCTTAGTTTCCTATTTAATATTGTTTGTCTTGATGTGTACTATCACCCCTTAAAGTTTTGCCCAAGAGTTTAGATCCACCCTGTATAAAGCCAAGTTTATCTCATTTATTAACTCGAAAATTTTCATTCACAAATCCCTCCTAGTCTCTAAATCTTTAGTTAAAGATTATTTTGTGATGGCAATTACGCAGCACAAGGAACTTATTATACTTTACTATGGGACGGGATGGGATTATTTTATTAAACCTATTATGAATGCGAGGAAAAAAGCCTAAAGGAGGGATATCTTGTGTGGATGTCTTTTTAAAAGGGGTTGTTTGGCACCTATTCACGTTATATCAGAAGAAAACCACCTAAAACTCCAAACAACCAGCTCAACCGCAGAAGAGCTTTCTCACACGGGCTTACAATATTATATAAGATTAAGTGCACGCTACAAATACATATATGTTTAATGTTCATATAAATACTATTTTATACAATATTTTATTAATAAACTTGATTATTAAAATGTAAGCATGTAAAATGTAAGCTTTCTCTTGCTGCATAATTATCAAGTCACAAAATAATCTTTAATTAAAGATCTAGAGACTAGTAAGGATTTGTGAATGAAAATTTCAGAGTTAATAAGAAAGATAAACTTGGCTTTATACGATCTCAGAACTTTTTATGGTAAAAGGGTCACGAGACTTGGCTGCATTTTTTGCATGTGACGTTTTTGATGGGATTTAAATTATTTTTATCTAGTTTTTAATTTTAATAATGCATTCATGTGCGTGCACAATCATACTTTTTTTTTTAAATATAGGATCTTAATAGTCAAAATATGTATGATGCAGGAACAGCTATGAGTGGTTTCGCTTGCTTTGTGACACCTGATCTTGCTCGTGATCTTGCAAATGATGTCATGACTTTGGTATGTTTTAAAACTTGATAATTTAAATAATTTTTTCCCTATAATATAGCAAATTTACTTGCTTTTTTATATTTATATTATAATAAGCAAAAAATTTGTTATCTACTGTAAAATTTGTGGTTCTATACAGTTCTGGAATCATTTATTAATATATTTCCAATGTAATACAGTGAAACCTTTTTTTAATCTGCTGTCTCTTGGGACTCAATGGTAGTGAGGCTTTAATTGTGGTGATAGTGCAAATGAATTACATTATTTACTATAGTTAAATCTATTTTAATAATTTTGATGAACATGATGCTGAAATTTAGTTAAAATGAAGTTTTAATATTAATTTAATGTACAATAACAATAATTTTTACAACCTAACTTAATGAGTGTGGAAACATTATAAAAAGAAAATTCTTTTACTAATCACCATCACAAAATATTCATTTTACAACTATTATTAAGTAGAAACTTGTACTATTATTAAAATATGCTACAATAGTTTAATAAATACAACAAACATTACTTATAAGAGTCTTATCACACACATGGTTGGCAACCCACCTGGGTTTCTTCAGATTTTTTTTTTTTTATCAGGGTTTTTTGGGTGTTTTTCATGGTTTGTTGGGTATTTTGTTTTTTTTTCTGAGTTTTGGTATTATCAGTGTTTTTTTGTTTTGGTGTTTCTTTCAGGTTTTTTGCAGGCTTTTTTTTTTTTTTTGTTTTGTAAAAGAATGTATAGGATGATTAAAAAAAATTAAATATTAATCCTTTATTAATATCAAAATAAAAAAAAATTAGTTTTGAAATTCATAATTCTTTTAAAGACATTTTCTGGCTGAATTGAAGGGCAATATTGAAAAGTAAAAATAATAATATTCTAAAATTTTGTTTTTCTTGTCGTTTACAAATAAAAATGTAATTTAAATAGTCAATTATTTAGTTTTGTTTTATTAAATATTTCTAATTTAATAGAATTTTTTCGAATGTTTTGAATTATTGCCCTACTACTAATTAGTAGTATTTTGTTATTAAATTATACAGATATTTTCTTATTTGATTTGTTAGTTTTATGTCATGGTAAGTACTAGAAATATTCACATAAGTTATTATCATATTCACATTTACGTATTTTTAATTGTTATTTATAAATTTTATTTGTTTAAAAATATATACAATGTACTTCAATTAAGTTCAAATTGGGACAAAATTACTTTGTTTATATATACTTTTAGATTTTATAGCTTTCATTAATGTTATCAGTTTTTTAAAAAGGTGAAAAAATCTTTAAATTTAAAAAGTAATTTCAATTAGAATGATTTATTTTTATCCTGATTTTTAAATCTGATAGAGAACAAAAGAGAGCAGAAGTTTATGGAAGGAATTTCTCTTATTCCGTGTAACAGAGACAGACAGGCAATAATATAATTCATATCCTATCTCTTGAAAAGACCCCTCCCACCTTCTCCTTAAATGAAAAATGAGTGTTGACTATAGGGTTGCTAGATTAAAAAAAAAAAAAGGAAGGTTTTTATTGATACTAGTTAGTTTAAGTTTTATCATACTACCAGCTTCCACATTCTACTAAACTATATTGACAAAAGAAATATCTTCTTTCAGAAATTTTTTATAAAAATAGTTCATTAATTAATAGTTATAAGTATCTTCCAATTATATTTGCCTTACATTATTTTGTTGAACTAATTTTGCCATTTGAAAATTGTGCCCTAATTAAATCAAAATATACTAAAATTCAGTAATGGTCAGGAAAATTTTAATTATGGGCATTCTAAAATAAAAGCTTATATTTAGAATCAAAGTTAGGTATTTAAAAATTAAAATATGCTAAATTAAAATTTTTATAATGTAAAGATGCATTTAGTTTACATTAATGTCAAGTTTAAATAACGAGACAATAAAATAAATATCTGTCTTAGTTCTCATCATCATTTGAGTGAAATACTGTACAATTGTGCCACAGAAATGGTATCTTCAACATTGAGGTTTTACAATAGAAAAGTGAAATGTTTGAAGTAAATTGGAAATGTAAACTGAGAAAAATACCTGAAAATATTAAAAGTCAGATATGTTAAGGAAAAAAATGGAAGAAATCATCATACAGGAACAGTTTACCCCATGGCTAATGTTTGAAATGACATGTATGGTAATAAAGCATACCATGAGAATATAATATAGAGTGGTTTTTAGGCCCTTGAGATAATCTGGGAAGTATGAGCTGCTGCCACTATTTTTCAAATGCGATTTTCTCAAACAGTATAAAAGTTAGAAAAATGAAACCAACACCAATTATTGAAAAATATGTTAGTTTATATTATATATTTTTTCACATTTTTGCACAATTTTTGACATAGAAAAGTAAAAAAAAATATATTTTTTAAAAATTATTAATATAGTAATATTGTATTTACACCAACCAAAAAATTACAGGATAATGCTCAAGGTATGCACTTTAAGTAAAGAAAATTTTGTTAAAATCGAAGATGCACTTTTTGAGTTATAACAAAAGTAATTCTAACAATGTGTTAGACTTTTCCTATCTTTTCCTGTTTGAATTTGTACAATTACATGCGTATTATTGTTATTGCAAAACAAATACAATAAGTGGGTTGAAAGTACATACGTAATAGTCTGTAAATAATTAGATATCTTGCTCATTTAATAGAAAATGACCTAACTCAAAAATAACAAATTTTTAGTACAGCTGTTTTAACAATTTTTAATTAAACAATATTTTGTTCATTAATAAAAGATTCTTAAGTGTACTTTTTTTCTGTGATTTTTTTTTTTAAGTTAATAGATTTATTTAGGTTATTCCAGTAGCAATAACAACTCAAATGTGTCACTTTATCACAAAGAATAATGTAAATACATTGGAAAAGCATAGTGACACCCTCTGACAGCATAATAAAAAAACTGCCACTGTGCTGTTTTTCCAGATTAAAAATATCAGTGTGTAGGACTTAAAAACTGTCTTTATCTCAAAAATGGGGATTTTTAAGTTGTGTCACTTTTCTATTAAAGGAGCGATGTTTAGAGGCCCTTTTTTAACAATGGATTAAACATTACAATATTAACTAATATTGTTTCATATAACAGTATATTTTTAATCAGTTATGAGTAAGAGTTCACTTTTTACTATAAAGGAAATAAATATAGAACATTTCAGAAAAAGGAACCTTTTCGAAAATATTTCAATCACCATCACTATTTTCATTTATCACAACATTAATATTATCAATCAAAAAGATTTTTGTTAATATTTTATCAGGGTGTATTATTCGTCACATATCTTCCATGAGCTAGGTAATATATTACACTTGCCACATGGGAGCAACACCCAACAGTCCTGTTACCATTAGGACAATTACAGCAGTACTTTTGAATGCTGTCGATGTTATAACTGTTAGAGATATAGTCAATGTATACGTGATTGTGCTGTATGAAGCTGTATAAGCAGGGTTGTTATGTTTAAAACATTACATTTAAAACAATGTTTAAAACATGTTTATTACTGTTTATAATGTCACAATGTGACAATTCACAAATTAAAATTTACCAATTAAAATTGTATTAAAAATTTAATTAGTTCTATACAGTAAAAGACATGCAAATTTTATTAAAATTATAAATTGGTTATTTAATTTTAATTAAGTATTTAAAGTAAATTTATTTCCTCTAAAATTGAAAATATGTAATTTATTTTTTTAAATACCTCAATTATGATTTTTGTATGATATCAAAATTAAAGTTCTATAGTATATTAATATTAATAATCTAATTTTCAAAAACTAACAGTATTTCAGTGTTGTTAAAAATTTTAAAAAGATAGAATTATCTAGAAACATGCATTTCTGTTTCTCTACTATCTCATTGTGCTGTATGAAGCTGTATAAGCAGGGTTGTTACATTTAAAACATTTTGTTTAAAACAGCTGTTTAAAACATTACAACATACTATCTACTATCTTTAATTTTTAAGGTATTTCTGTCTAAAAACAAGAAGTCAGTAGTCGTCTTTTTATAATTGTGTTGCTCAACTTTGTGTAATACCACGATTGTGTAGTATCTCGATTGTGCAATTTCGGTTATTGCTGTTCTCTTTAAAATGAGCAGAAATTGAGAACAATTAGTGTTTAGTTTAACTAGTAGTAGGATAGTTTTTTTATTGGTGAAGGTTTCATTTAACTTTATCATGTTTTTTCTTTATGGTTTATCATATTGTGCTATACCCCAATAATGAAAAATAGTGAACAACTTTTTTTTATACATAATTTGTCTCCCTGTTATTTTTGTGTTACCAAAAAGTGTGCAGAAACACAAACTACAACAAAATTAGAGATTAAAAGTTAATATTAATAGCATGCATACCCTTTATGGATTTACCTTTTTTAAGGTGGTATCCTATTTATACTCTTGATACATTTGACCATCCTCATGAATTTAATCATCTTTGTGAGCTTGTAAGTATTGCCATAAATAAAGTAGAGGAACACTATGGTTGTCTTATTGGCAGCTCTGTAATAGACAATGCTGCCAATGTTATGAAGATGAGAAATGATCTTAAAAAGACTTAGAGGAATAATATGAATATTTTAACTTATGGGTGTTCAGTTCATGTCTTAAATCGTCTAGCAAAAGACATTAAAATCTCCAATATAAAGCTCAAGTTGTTGATATTGTTAAATATTTTTGAAATAATCATTTTGCTTCAGCAAAGCTTCGGGAAACAGTTGCTAAAAAGCTTGAGTTACCATCAGATGTCAGGTGGAATTCCATGTTGGACACAATGCCGTCTTATATAAGCAATTGGCCACAAATTTTGAAAGTCTCTGAAGATAATCGAGAGAAAATCAAATCTGATATTTTTAAAAAAGTCATAAACTTGCAGTTAAAAAGAAATGTTGAAGATTATATACAAAGGCTCTAACCTATTGCAGTTGCATGTGACAAAGCTCAGAGAAATAATTGTACTACAGTAGAAAGCCACTAATCTGCAAAACTTGGTTCCAAGTGTTGTGCGGATTGGAGGCTTTTTGCGGATTACAGGCCATCTAATCTATTTAATCTTTGTTTACATTTTTTTAAATTCATATTTTGGACAAAATTAGATTGCTAATACTAAAATATAAATAAATTACACATTTTAATATATAGATAAAGTAATAACTATGTAAAAACTAATTTATTATTTTTTAAATTTCTTAAATATGGCATCAATTGTTGTCTGTTTTAAGACATTTGGTTTATAGTGTTGAATTTTATCTTTAAGTAAGAGTTCAAAAGCAATATATATGTATTTTTTTATGTGTTTTTCAATTTTATAATCACGATTTAATGAAAAAATAAATAAATTATAAAATATATTGTCTTAGTAAGGATTTTTTATCATTAAAAAAAAAAAAAAATCACAAAAGCTCAAATTGTGTTTTACAAGTACTGTATGAAGAAATGAATATATAAAATAATATACTAATTAAATGTGCTTTCATTTTAAACTATAAAGAAGAATGTTATATGATATATAATAGCTATATATAAAGATAAGAAAAATGTTAAAATTGGTGAAAAAAAAATTCAAAATTCAAAATTTTGTCACCATTGAAGCATTTTTCAAGAATTAAATTTCTTTGTTTACATTCATAAATTGATTGTGGATTAGAGGCCTTTGCGGATTACAGGTGTGTAGATTAGCAGCACTCTACTGTATTAGTAATGTAGTTGAAGTTTGGAAATACTTTTTTTTTTTAAAAAGTCAGAAATATGTGCTGCTAGTAATCTTACCATGATTACAAAAAAAAAAAAAAAAAAGCCATAGAAGACAGATATGAAATGGCCATGACGCATGCACATTTCTTGGCAAACATTACTGATCCACGCTTTAAAGAAGAATCATTTACAATTGATGAGACAGAAAAAGGCATGAACCTTGTAGCCAAATTATGTTCTGAACTAATTCCAATAATTATAAACTATAAAGCTAAGTCAGCTTCATTTTCTTCAGTTATATGTTTGATGCTGTTAATAATATGATGCAAAAAGAAAAAATGATATGCTGTCAGTTACCAATCATAAATTTGCTACTCAAGAATCAAATAAAGTGGACAATTTTGTAGAAATAACACCTTTATCTTGGTGGATAAGCCTTGAAAAGCATGTCGATAAAAATGTCATGCAGATCATAAAACAATTACATACAGCTGTATTCTCTACTGCTGGTTTAGAAAGAGTGTTTTCTACTTTTGGCTTTGTGCAGAGCAAAACTAGAAACCGGTTAGGTGTTGATAAGGCTGCCAAACTTGTTACTATTTTTAAAGAACTTAATAATTAAATGTTTTAGTTCAGAATAAAAAATTAATTGTTAATTAATGTTTGGTATTTATTATATAATTTTTTTCTTCCTTACTGTTTTTTGAAAATACTTTCATTCTTTATATTTAATTTATTAATTTTTGCTTGCTTTAATCAAAATTGTGCTGTTGAATGAGAAAAAAACCCATTTAAAACATGTTTTAAACAAAAAAAAAGTTATTGTTTAAATAAAAAAAAATCTTTTTTTCCAACCCTGTGTATAAGCTTGTTCTATAAGGAAAGGTCATATTTACAAACAAATACTTCTGTCAACCAATCTACCACTACATTTTTGATGTAGCAGGAATTTCCAGGCGACTTAAGGCCAATCATATCTTAGACCTGTTTGACCCCTTG
Source organism: Maratus michaelseni (assembly GCA_963931845.1). Classification (NCBI taxonomy): domain Eukaryota; kingdom Metazoa; phylum Arthropoda; class Arachnida; order Araneae; family Salticidae; genus Maratus; species Maratus michaelseni. Next base: position 345,638,101 of record OZ007586.1, read on the forward strand.
GGGACGAGCGACACGTATACATGACGCATAAGATGCTCAGAATCCTTGATTATTCCCACCAGTTATTTTTTAGTGTAAGCTTTGCCTTATTTAATGGTAGCATTTCTGTGATTCAATTAGGCGAATATTTCAGTTTTAAAAAACCGGTGGTAAAAGATTAAAAATTCCGTAAAGGACGCTCGTCGCGAAGGGGTTAACGTAGACCAATCAAATCGCCCCTTCACATGGTACACTAGGAGTCATAAAGAATGGACAGGTTTTTTTTGCTATCCAACAGTATTTTAACCAACAGTGATGACAATAAAATGGGACATGCCTTCCCCCTCTTGCCAAGCACACAAAATTTAAAGTTAAAGCTCTTTTATTTAAATTTTTTTTTGTCCTATTTGTAAATCTTTAGTAAGGTAAGTAATCAGTCATCTAAGTTTGAAATTTCTGCTTCCCCCTTAAAATTCATAGCTTAGAAGCGGCTAAAAATTTTATATCCACATATGTTAACCTAAATTACTTACTAGATCCCTAAAATATCAATTTAATAAAAATGTTTTTCTATAATTTGTTACTAAATGTATGTACAAACTCTGATGAGTATATGAAGAACAATATGATGAACAATGATGAGTTTCTTACATCAGTTCCAAAAATGTACATTTTTCTAATGAAACAATGCCCTTTTCACTGAAACTAGTGCCCTTTTTCTGCTTCAATAGTGCCCTTTTTGTGAATAGCACCCTGCCCTTTTTTTTCTAGAGTGAACACTAGAGTATATATTTAATTTATTGCATGAGAAAAAATAAAATGTATATAAGAAATGGAATCTATAGATTATTCTTTCTTACAGTACAGTGAAGAACCATTTTTACTTTTCTCAGAATATTAAAAACATTATCAACATTTCATTTATGATACACACAAAAACACATGTATCGTATTTGACAGTTTATGCACACACACATACACATGCTATGTGTGCATAGTTTTGGAGGTGCCTGCTATTCCAAGGTATAAGTGTACAAATATATAAGTGTTAGGAATTGAAGAAGCTTTTGCTAAATAGAGGTGTCTGCTTTTCGGGACTGTCCACTATGGAGGTCTTATTGTATATATATTTTTAATCTGAAAAAATATTGTGGACACTCTGTTGAAAAAGTGAGTCAACCCAAACCGACCTGCAAGAGTCAAAACCCAACCTGAAACTGAAACAATGAAATCTAGTAGAAGTCAACCTGACCCTAACCCAAACTGCAACAGTAAATTATAATGCTGACCCGACCTGAACTGCAGGTCGGGTCTGGTGTGGGTAACAGTGGATAATCTGACCCGATACAGGACTCTACTCTTGCTTGATTCTTTATCATAACTTTTTGCTGTTTGCAAAACAATAGAAAATGGTAGCTTCAATATTTGTTTAAAGCAGGACAATTAATTGATTACAGTTTTAGTCTGTTAAATTTTCAATCCTACAAAATTTAATTATGATTGAAATTGAAAAAGTAATTACTCTTTAAAAATTGTTTCATGCTTAATTCAATAAGGAGTAATTTAATCATGATTACTTTAATCATTAATCTGATTGCTTAGATGAAAATTAAACATGGGCACTCTTTAACTTTCTTAAAATTGCTTTCATTTCTACGAAATTATTATTAAGAATAATTTCGCTATACATTTTTCCCTATCTAGACACATGGCAGTGTGTCATCCAAGTTCGTCTGACATATTAGTGTGTTATATTACACCAACCATTTCGAGCTGTTTTCACCAAATTTTGACACTCTACTACTGAAAATCTATTTGACCTATGTACTTGTAATTTTAGATGTGTAGTAAGGACCCCTTAATTATCCAGAATCCAAAATTTTATAAATAACGCATAATTAGTTTCAGAGATAATGATATTTGAAAATGTCTGATAAATCGATAATTTTATCACTGACTCATTCACTCATCAAAAAGGTCTCATATATCTACTGCACCTACGGACTTCAAATTTGGTACGAAGTTCATTTACACTATAAGGAATAATAATAATAAAAAAAAATCTGAAAATCAATTAATTACCCACTTGGGGGGTGTCCATTTTTTCTTTAACGTTACGTCTATTAGGCAAAATTTTAATTTGCCAAAAAAAAGTGCCAAATGTTGAATCCGGGTTGACTTTGCAGCAAAATCACCTCATTATCGGCCATTTTTTGCTAATTCCACCTGTGCTCTTTTGTCTATGAGTGTGTGTGTGGGTATATATACGCACACACACACACACAGAGTTTCTCCAAGACAGTTTTAGAAGGGTGCTGCACCCTGCTTACCCTTTGGTTTACAAAATAGCATCCTTCTTGCCCCTCAGTAAAAAAAAGTGCTCTTTCTCCTTTTTGCATTAAAAAATTTGCTTTTATAGTAAAGATTGACTCAATGGTGTCTTGAAAAGAGTGCTTTGACTTTTAAATATCAACAGTGGCTTTAAAAAACAAAAGAATACCTTTACCAATTAAAGTGCTCTTAAGAATTCAAAAAGTGTCCTTAAGAATAAATAAGTGCCCTTTTCTCACCAGCAGCACCTTGCCCTTTTCTAAACCTGGGGGAAACTCTGTTTATATATATATATATATATATATGCACAAGGTGGTCACAGACCTGGAAAACATGGAAATATCAGGGAATTTTGTTAACCTGGAAATATAGAAATATCAGGGAAATTCATTGAAACAAATGTTAATTTCCATTATTATTGCAGTAATCTGGAAGAAAAAAAATAATCTCAGCTCTCAGGCTCAGTCCATGCTTGAAACCAGCTTGGACTCTATTTTTATACCAGTCTTCGGGCTCAGCCTCATGGTGAAAATTTTATTGATACAAAAATGGAAAAAAAGAAAAAAAAAAAACTCTCGTTATTTGAGAAACAAGAATGTAGCCTAAGTTTCTTCCAGTGTTTTACAATCCTTTAAAAACTGAAAGTAAACTGAATTGATAATAATGTGATATAAAGAGAAATATTCTTTCTGATTTTGAAGCCTTTGCACAGTCACTGTTAGTAACATAAAGACGCCCTGGGATATTTCTCTTCTGTTTGAAGTCCTTTGTTTATTGGAAAACAGAACTAATACCTTTCTGCCATAGTTGTACAATGATATTTTAGCAGAATGAAAACAGTGATTTTTACAGATTTTTGCCAGTGGTTAGAAATAAAAAACAACTTTGCTATTTTAGATGATTTTCAGGAACATGAAAATTGAGGCTTTTAAATGAAAATATTTATCTTGAAACAACTTTTAAATGTTATAATGTTGTTAACAAATTTCTGCAGTGTATTTTCAATATCCGTTTCAATATCTCAGCTAAAAAGAAGAAAAAAAAATCTGAACTTATCTCTAGGATTAAAATGAATGATTGTATTTTCCTTGTACAAACCTTTAATTGGTGAAACTTGATATGCGATTCATTCTCAGATAATGGGAAATTTTATGTTCATCTCTAAGAAATAGGAATTAATCAAGTCAACTATGAATGTTTGGTTTTTGTGAGCATTTGTGTTTAAGCACTCACTACATTATGTACTTTATGAATAAAAAAATCAATATGTAAAAAAATTGTAAAGTTGTAAATGTCATTGCCACGGCTTGTCCCAAGCTTCAAATTTATTAATATTTAAACCCTTATTTTTAAGATTGGGAAAGCTTTAGAACAAATGCAATGATTATGTGATTATATTTCCTGTCTCTATTTTTTACACATTTGACACTTTAAGGAAAACAGAAAACATTTCAATTAATTATCCGGTTCTTGTCTATTACCTTGTTGACCACTTTCTGTTAAAAGAGTGCCAAAATATAATGTTGAATAAACAAATTTAAGAATGTTGCCATTCCAAACTTTTATATGTAAGAATATTAAGGAAATTAGAGTTTAAAACATCACTGAAGAATAGGGTGCTTTAGAAATTTCAAACAGATTTGATTAATTTAAGACATTGCATAACAAAAATTTAGCATTCATAATGCAATGCTAATTATTCTAAACAGTCTTTTGCCCAAAATCGCCTGTATGAATGAAATTTTATGCCTGGTATGTCGATATACTAAACATACGAATATATAGACATACCAGATATAAAATTTCATTCGTTCAGATGATTTTGGACAAAAGAATGTTTAGAATAATTGGCGTTACATTATGAATGCTAAATTTTTGCTATGCAATGTCTTAAGTTAATCAAATTTGTTTAAAATTTTTTCAATAATTTCCTTGGCCTTTCACGATTTTCTATATTTTATGGAATTTTGTGCGTATGCTCAAAAATTATTAAGATTATATAAATAAGATTATATATGTAAGATTTTTCTTTATCATTTTTACAATTTTGAAATAATATGTATGTCTTTTTAATCATATATTTTATTTAACAGTTGTCTAGTTACTGAATTTTTCAGCATATCAGAAAGGGAAAATAAATAAAATCAGGCTAATTTGATATTCTTAAAAATTAGATTTTCTGAACTTTTAAGAAAACTTTATATGCTTAGAAATTTACAAATAATCTAACACTATTAACTGCAGATTTCAAGGTGCTATATATTATGCGAAACAAGATGAACTGTTTTGAAAAATTGACGTTGTGGCTTCTGATCTGAAGATTTACTAGTTTTAGAATTTAAATGTAAAATTATTAAATTAAACAAAAATATAATTTTTTTTTATAGATATTGCATTTATGGATGAAACATAAGTATTTTATTTTACATATTTAATGATACATATAAAAAAGTTAATATAAGCAGTAAGAAACTATCTTTTAATGCACATTTCATTTGTATTAGAAAAAATTTTAATGATCATTTCATAAACATTACATTAAACCTTGAAATTATAAAAACACAAAAAAAGTCAAAATTTGCAGTAATTATTCCAGCGGCCAAAAATTTCTAATGCCATTAAATAGTGACAAAATAATCATCCTTTCTATGCATTAGATGTCATATAAACACAGTTAAACTTTAATCTAAGTGTTGATGTGCTGTTTGGCAGCGTTTTTTATTTCACCATTTAGCTGAAACCCAAAGGTATTTAATGTTTTGTGTATGTGCGCCAGTATATGAATCTACAAAATTATAACGATTTTGCAAATCCTGCAGCATTTAATTTAGTCAGTTTTATAAGCCTGTCATGAATCTGAAAAAAGGATAGAGCCATCTTCTATACATTATTTTATTTCTCTCATCAGTTCTGTTGGGAACTTTTACTATAAAACATTTATTAGTTTCACAGAATAATCCTCCAAACAACCATTGCTGATGTAGAATTTGACCGGCTTGATTTTTTTTTTTACTTTTACAAGAAACTTTTGTTTTTGACCCCCAATTTTTCCAGATTTTCTTGTTAGAAGGTTAGATATACAAACTTCTCTGAGATAATTATTTCAATCAATACTATAATTCTAATTCCAATTAATACTATACAATGACTTAAATCCAATTTCTTTTTTTCTCCATTTTATTGATGTTAATTAATCAGACCAGGTATAAATGAACCTTAATGCAGTTACAAATGTTAATTTGGAGCCATCCAACCAGCTTCCTTTTATAATGGATATTCTTTTATTGCAGTTTTTCACATTAGATCATCACTGTTTATCAGTTTGTAGATAGTCTCATATCATGTTCATCAATACACACTTTTTTCATGGCAGAATTTCATATTTTTTAAAATACATTATTGCCCTATTTTCTTTAGATGGCTGATCACAGATCTGTATCATTTTTTCTCAAAATGCAAGAGAAAGCATGGAAATAGAAGTTAACTAATATCGTTCATTAGAAGCACTATAACTGACTTACCCTCAAAATAAACAAAAATGGAAAATGTACATCATGTGCTAGCTTTGTATTTAAAATCAAACATTATTTTACCCTTTCATTATTTTGGAGTGAAATCCAACAGTTCTTAATTAATTTTTCTTAATTATCATTTTGACTTGGGGATAAATGTTTGTGACGTCGGTTAAAATTGATAGATTCTACACATCACAATATTTTTGCAGTGTTTTTCTGTTTTGTTATCATAACATCATCGTTTAATGACATAATTGGTATTTTAATTGATGAAATAACTAAAAAATTAGTAAAACATCATTAAAAATACAGAGAAAACATCGAATTAAAAATCTCTTGATGACATAACAAACATGTGTAAGCTCTTTTCTTTTTTCTATGAAAAGTGGTTGACGAGATAATAGACAAGTACCAATTATCCTTATTTGAAGTTCGTCTCTATTGTCCTTACAGTGATGTACAGTAATTTTTCATTCAGCTCCCCACTAGATGTTGATTTGAAATGACAGTATTCTTACCTTGTACAGTACCACAAGATCTAACAAGCAGTAATGCCTATTTTGGATTAACTATGCAAAAACTTGTAGTGTAATTTTTTTTTTTTTAATATAAACTTTCACTGAGTAATGACTGTATGCATTAATGTTGTAAAAGAAATTATCTATGAAAATTTCATTATTTTAACGCTAACCTGGAAATTTGAGGCTAACCTGGAAATATCAGGGAATTTTAACATAAGATATTTGTGACCACCCTGTATATATATATATATAGATATAGATAAAATTTGCTTATATATATATGTAATGATTTATTGGGTGAAAGGAGTTGACTCGGGACCTCTTTGCAGACTAACTGATTTATTAATCCAGATAGGTAATACACACAGAGAGTGGGAGTTCAAAGAGGCTCCGAGAACCATAATATTTACGAAAATGCCTACATGGCTTCTAGGGAAGGCTGATCATCTCAAATTCTGCCAAAAATCTGACCTCCTGGTGGTTACACGCTAGTTTTGATAAAAATTTAGGAAGCTTTCCAGCAGAGGGCAAACTAATCAAGTATAGGCGGGAACTTTGATAGAAGGCTTTATTTAAGTGGTCTTATGATGCAATAGGTTTTGCCAATTGCATCACAACAGTCATTTCTAAATTTAATGTTAATGGTTATTTATGAATCAATCATATTAATAACTGTCAAACAGATAAAAGTTAATTAGGATTTACAACCTAAAATGTACTCGCCAATTTCTTATTTTTACAATAATTTGAATTTATAGTCTAAACATAATTATTTACTTAGATTTCCTGATCTGGGTGTAATAACTGTCATATTGAAGAAAGTTGATTAAACTTTATGATCTAATTGTAATTCTGGATTTATTATTTTGACATTAATTAGAATTTATTGTCTGGACATAATTATTTAGTTTGATTTTATTAGATGAGTATAATACCTGTCATCTTGAAGAGAATCATTAGAATTTATAGCTTTTGAGATAATGTGATTAGAAATTATAGCTTTGAGTAATCATCCAATATAAACGTGTCAATCAACTTCTATTTGAGGAAATTAATTTCACGAACATCAATAATCATTAAAGACGTTTATGATGGATAATTTCTTTTTAATAAATATGTTGGGCTGAGAAACAAAACAGGGGAGCTGGAAACTTCAATTTTGAACTTTAAATTTAATTTTGAATTTTAGAAAGGGTTTATTTTTATCCTTTTTATCCTTTCATATATAAGCAAATTTTATCTTAAAAATGGCTCTAATGATTTTGACGAAATTTCATATCTTACCATTTTGGGGTTCCAGAAGACCATTGGACTAGGTCATATGTTCAAGAAAATTCAATTGGGTCATTTTTGGTCACAACAGGTCAGGGTCAAACTAATTTTATCTAAAAACGGCTATAACGATTTTGACTAAATTTTGTGTCCTACCATTTGGAGGACGAGAAGACCATTGGGCTGGGTCACATGTTTAAATAAATTCGATTAGGGGGTCATTTTTGGGTCATTATGGGTCAATGCATTTTAATGTGAATGAAGTTTGAAAGTTATTTTAAGTTGTTGAATATTTGTCAGTAAACAAAGTTGCAAAATTCGTAACATTAGAAATTTGGCGAAATGGGTGGAAAATCAACTTTTAAGATTAGTAATGCCAAAACACAAGCTTGACGCCAAATGAAAGAATGTTGTCAAGTTTGCTATTTTTCACCAAATTTTGGCGACATTTGGCAAAAAAAAATGGCTTTCAGAATATGAATGAATTTTCTAGAAATTCCCAGTATGAGCCGAGATACATGATTCAACTAACCAGAATCCATAGAATGTTAAAATAAACAAAAATCAATCAGTTAGGGTACATAGAACTGATTGTCAGAGAATTTATTGTTATATCAAGTTGAACACAAAGCTAATTTTAACCGAGCATAGCTCGATCTTTCCAGCTGGTGCTTAATTTACTTGCCACTGTGCCCTTTGCAGGTTATTTAATTTACATACATTTAATATAATGAGAAAAAACTGCTTTATATTTTTATGTCTCAATTTAGAAGCAGTTGTCCCTCCCCCCACCTTTTTCCCCCCCTTACACTTCTGACCTGCTATTTTCGGCATTGGGGATGACAACACTATTGTTCTCCAATAAATTTATAGGCGGCCAAACCCTTGAAATAAAAAAAAGAAGCTAAATTAACTCTTATAGCTTACTAAATACATGGTTATTTTTCAACTTCATTTTTATTTATATACCAGCATATGAAGCTGGTAAGTTAAAATGATCACCTGCTCATTATCACGAAACAACATTGTTTGAGTCGGTGATGATTGTATTTGAGCAGTACACTAGAATTCTAGTGGTTGTTTTATTTCAAATTTTTTCCCTAATGGAACATTCAGTCTTAGATAGGCCACAGTCTTCAAAGTAATTTTATAAATGTACCTTTATAATAAAATAAAATTTTAAAATCTTTAATTCTTTTCTAAACAACTTTATTCTATAGAGGATTTTTTTAAAAGTATGAGCATGAATCATCAATTTTTGAGGGTCTTTTGATGTGGTTGCAAGACATCTGTTTTTTATTGATTTTTATATTTTTTATATTTTATCAGTATGAAATCCATTTATAAATATTAAAACATTTGAGATTTTCTAAATACCATTAGCCATTGATTTTTGATTAGAAAAGGCTCAGTTATACGTTAGTGATGGGCGATTCTGAAAAAATTGATAATCGATCAACATCGATACTGTATAAAACAACATAGATTAAAAAAATAATTGATTAACAAATTCTAGTATCGATGTTTTAGAATAGATTCTCACACAGATAGCTTAAAAAGAGTAACTCCTAAACTTATCGATCAAATGGCAGGAAATTTGATCATAAATCGTGATAGCGGGGGATTAGCAGATAATAATTGATATTTCTGGCACTCATTTCTTTTGCATAGCAGTATATAATATATTAGCTACTGTCAAATTTTGTTTAAAGGCCTTTTTCTTTTCAGGTAAAATTGTTATCTTTTCAGTTTAGAGTTAGAGGGTACTTAAGAGTGAATCCAGAGAAGAAATAATATTCAAAATATGAACGATACGTGTAGGGAACCAAGAGGTGGGGAGAAGAGGGCTACCTATATTTTAACTGGAATTTCTTGTCCGAATTTAATAAAAATTTAGAAAGAGGAAGGACTGATGCCTAAGCTGCTGAAAATGAAAGATCGTGAATGCGAGATAAAAATTAAGGGGAGAGGGCCCTCCTCCTCCCCCGAAATCAGAACTTTTTTAATTATGGTCATACTTGAACGTAACCTTTTTTGACTTTCTATCCAAGTCATTTGGTTAATAACTAAACATTGGTATTATATCTGTAACTGTTTGTTACCACTATTTATGAACAATAATCAAAATTTTCAGCTTTTCTCCCAGTTAAAACACACCATCCTTGGTTTAGAGCCACTTTACTCAGGATGCTCGTTAGTTAAGTTGTATATGTCATTATTGTCTCCCTCCCCCACACCTGAAATCATAACTTTTGTTAATTATGGTCAGATTTGAACGGGACCTTTTCTGACATCCTTCCCAAGTCATTTGGTTAGTAACTAAACATTGGTATTATATCTGAAACTGTTTGTCACCACTATTTATGAACAACAATAAAAAATTTCTGCTTTTTTCCCAGTTAAAACATTTTATTCTTGGATCAAAGCCAGATTACTCAGGGTTCTCCTTCGCTAAATTGTATCTCTCAAGTTTGCCAAAATGTTTGTGTAAGTTATATTTTAAAAATTGCTCCATGCTCAGACAAATAAAACATTAAAAAATTCCAGTCATTTAGAATTTAGAACCAAACCCGCTGAGCTATGATACTTTGAATTTTATGAAATATCGGAGCTTTCCATCACTAAATAATCATCTGCTTATTGTTAATGTTTTTCAAGGGTACACATATGATAATACTTTAAAACTTATTTTTTAAATTAATATATCAAATAATTTAAACAAAGTGACCCCGAGAATTTTGTACATTTGAGAATTTTGTTTTTTTTAAATTTCTTATATACAATACACTATACAGGAAAAAGACTAGACTTGTGGATGTTCCAATTAAATATTAAGCTTTTATCGTGTATAACAACATCATAAAACAAAATAAAAATAAGTCTTTACAAAATCAGTAATTTCAAATGGATTAGAAAATAACATTATATGAAAAACATATACGAAAAACATTATGCGAAAAACATTTATATGTATTACATATATATTCTGGAAAAATATTTGAGATAATGCTGTTTAGGTCTTAAAACGTAAAGAATTTTTTTTAAATAAAATTTCTAAAACTAACGAGCATCCTGAGTAAAGTGGCTTTAAACCAAGGATGGTGTGTTTTAACTGGAAAAAAGTAGAAAGTTTTGATTATTGTTCATAAATAGTGGTGACAAACAGTTGCAGATGTAATACCAATGTTTAGTTACTAACCAAATGACTTGGGAAGAATGTCAGAAAAGATCCCGTTCAAATCTGACCATAGTTGAAAAAGTTATTATTTCAGGCAAGGGGCAAGGTAGGGGGACAAGGGGGAGGAGACAATATTGACAGATACAACTTAACTAACGAGCACCCTCAGTAAAGGGGCTCTAAACCAAGGATGGTGTGTTTGAACTGGGAAAAAAGCCAAAAATTTTTATTGTTCATAAATAGTGGTGACAAACAGTTGCAGATATAATACCAATGTTTATTTATTAACCAAATGACTTGGGAAGAATGTCAGAAAAGGTCCCGTTCAAATCTGACCATAATTAAAAAAGTTATGATTATGGGCGAGGGGGGGGGGGAGGGGGGAGACAATATTGACAGATAGGACTTAACTATCGAGCATCCTGAGTAAAGTGGCTCTAAACCAGCCATACTCAACCTGCGGCCCGACGACCTTTTGTATGCGGCCTGAGGGACATAATCATTAATCCATATTTATAATATTAATTGTTACGGGCATAAAAAGTATTTAAGATCTTCACTGTTGTTTAATATATTTTCACAGGAGGCCAAAATATGTCCTGTTATTTCTAATTAATTTTTGATTATGTTAAAACATCTTAAATGCCATTTTCTTAGTCAAAAGTTCTTTTTTCATGTAGCCCTATTTGTGTGTATACATTTCTTAACCATAAAAAAAAATCTCACATTATTCTAAATTAGTTAAATTTGCACTATGTATTTCTACAATTAAAAAAAATTAAATAAGAAGTTTTTGCATTGAGCTGATTGATATATTAGATAAAATCTCCTAATTTTTTCCTTTAGAACTTGTAAAGTCCGCATTGTTCAATTATTTCATTTTATGATTATGGTCCTGTACATAGCTAATATTTCTTTTTAGGGTTGAATATTTGTCGAGGAAATTATTGACATCAAACAATTGGTTCACCACTATTTCTAAACTAGTGTATAACCCCAGTCAAAAATGACGAATTGTTGATCTGTGTTCCATTTTCATAAAACTTCATACAAACAAACAGCATGAAGATTTTATTATTGAAAGGTCTGTATTGTAGAAAAGTACATTTTAAAACTGGTTGATGGCGCCAAAACAATATTGTTCGCAACAGAGTTCGTTTATTTATATCTGGGATTCTGATGTTTAATCTGGATTTTTAATTAAGAACTTAAAACATTATAATAAGATATGATATACATGTTTTATAGGGAAAATATGCTGAATAGACATGATTTCAAGTAGAAGATATTATCATTTAGCTGTCATATGTTAGCATAGGTTTTTCATTAAGCCTAACATGGCGTTTAACTATAGTCGAGTGCCTAACGGCACATGAGAGAATATTTTCGGAACGTCGTTGATTTAAGTTCTAAATCAAAATTCAGTTGAACTCCCCAAAATAATGGAACATCATTATTTTTCTTCCATATATGCACAAGCTTGACTGAAAATAGCTGTTGTTTGCTATAATAAATGCTTGTGTACTTGTCATATCTTTGAATTACCCGCTCAGAAATATCTGACTTCTGACACCATCCCCACTCCCTCCTTCCTCGATTTCATACTGCCTTTGATTCACATTGAAAGAGAAAGAAATGTAGCAAACAAATTATTTTTTGCTTTATTGTTTATGAAATTTCTGCATCATTTAATGCATGTTGATCTGTATATGAGACTTTATTTAACTGTTGCAGTAATTTGTTAATTTTAGTCAGCCAAAATGAGAAAATATTAATAAAACTCATAAAATATGCCCTTTTTAGGTGTGTTCGTAATTATATAAATATGTACCACCTATAGTGGTTGTCTGGTCCATCCATCTGTCTGTCCGTCTGTCTGCTTATAACAGCACAAAAACTACCCAACCAAATGGTTTGAAATTTAATATATGTAATCGTTGCAGAATTTTGTTGAATCCTTTCACATTTTATGAAAATTGAATCAAAACTTAAAAAGATATTAATAAAAGTTTTATTTTCTTTTTAATCCTACCATACGTAATCTATATAATAAAAGCACAAGTCATGTGACTGAGGAAAACAAATACAGGTAAACCACTTCTTTTTTCATATGCCAAGTGGCCATTTTTAATCAAAATTATTTTTTCGAATAAAATTGCATAAAAGTTACATTTTTAGAAAGATTGTTAAAAAAAATCGTTTTTTAGAGAAATTAGTTTAACCCCTTCATGACGAGCATCCTTTACAGAATTTTTAATCATTTGCCACCGGTTTTTCAAAACAGAAATTTTCGCCTAATTGAATCGCAGAAATGCTGTTATTAAATAAGGAAAAGCTTACAATAAAAAGTAACTGGTGGGAATAATCAAGGATTCTGAGCATCTTATGCAGCACGTATACGTGTCGCTCATCCCCAAGGGGTTAACAGCTGAATATCTCAATCTATTAAAGTAAATAAACACAAGAGATTCGTTCATGGTGAGTCATAGAAATATTAAACCATGAAGGTAATCATTCGTAAAGCAAAATCAATATGGTGAATTTTGCAGCACTGTCTGGTGTAGAAAAAAAATCTCATCTGTAAATGCTGCAAACATAATAAGAAAAAAAGGCATGCTCATTTCGCTCATAACAGACGATATGATTAATTCACTGAAACAATAAGGATGATTTTTTACATTGTAAAACTAGTTATAGTATGAAAGCACCTCATTTGTCACATTTAATGTACAATTTCCAACTTGTTTCAGATAAGCTCAAAAGGGGTGGGGATCTTTGGCATGCCATGGTCACTTGAAAAAATTTTTGACAAAAACTGGCATATGAATATGAAAAGGTTCACCGACCGTAATATAGGATTTCAAGTGGGCAAAATCTGCCCAGGTCTATGCTGCTGAGGGCAGTAGGGGTTCTACGTTCAATTTTAAAGATTTTCATTTAAAAATAAAAAATTTGATTAATTCGAAACCCTTTCACCACTTGGTTCATTTTTAAAAACTGACCAGCATAGTGGGCAAAGCCTGCTAGTAATTTATATCAATGTCAATAATATATTTTCAAATAATTAATGCTAAAGAAAAATTTAGAGAATAATCAGAGTTAATTAATGCCGTCCATTAAACCAATTTAAATATTTTATGCTATTTGTTTAAGGGATTTTATTTGCAATTTACTAAATACAATATAAATTGTTTTGATTTGTATATGTATATATATTTTATACAGGATGGATTATTAAATTTTATGCTGTAATTTTAGCTTACTATTTTTAATATATAATACTAGATTACTTAAAATTTTATTACACTTTTGAAATGTAGTACTGAGTATTTAATTATTTTAGCTTTCATCAACGAAACCATATTTGCGAAAAAAGGCTGTTTTGCTGATGTACAAGATATTTTTGAAATTTCCAGAAGCCTTAAGGCCTGCTTTTCCAAGGCTTAAGGAAAAACTTGAAGATCCTGATCCAGGTATGCATATGTTAATAATATTCTTTAGCACAGGTGTTCTGATTGATTATTTGTAGGTTTTGTCACATTTAATAAGATTTGTACTTTTATATAAAATTTGATCATACTGTGATTTTTTTTTTTTTTTTGTCCCTGTTTTACAAGATCATCAGAAAAAACTTTTTACTTCATGTGGCCAAGTAAAATTAGAATTACCCCCTCCCTCAAGAATTGGTTGAGGAGTTGACATGAAATTTGCATTTTAGAAGTTTTGCTTTAGGTTTTTTTATAGACTTATGAGTTAAATCGGTTTAAAAAATTTAATGAGAAATTTTTGCGGAAAATGTTAAAATTTTTCTGATTGGATTTTTTAAGTATTACTTTAAAGGAAAATAATAGGCAGAAAAGAAAAAGATGATTTGTTGTATTTAAATAACTTTTCTGTACATTTGAATTCAAATGTTATGGTCATTGTTTAGTATATAATTGGTTAAATAGATTCACTACTTCAGAGCATTCCGGGCAACAAGTGCATTTGTTGTTGGAACTTGGATTCTATTAATTTAGGCCCAGTGGCAGAAAGTTCTATAGCTGTCTGCGACAAGCTTTTAAAATTTCATAATATGTCTGCAAATTTTGCATGTAATTTTAATGAATGAATAATACACTAAACTATTAATTTTTCATCATTTTATTTAAAATAGGATCAGCTTGATGCATTCTCATTCATTTTGCTTATGACTTTTGATGTTACATATTGTTTCATCCTCTCACTTCTTGTGGGATTTCTAAAATGGGAAGAATAAACTTGGGGGGGGGGGGGAAATTTCCCTCTCCTGATGCAGCTACAGAAATTCCTTCTGGAGAAAAATGTCTTAATTAAAGTCCTGCATCAGCTGCAGATCGGGTTAACATTGTTTTCAGTTCGAGCTGAGTTTAGATTCCTGCAGGTTGGATTCCGGTTAACCCAATTTTTTAAAAGTTAGTTCTGTATATTGTTTCAGATTTAAAAATTTATGTATTAAACATAGATGTTTGTCTGCATGTGATGTTTTCTGGAGAGACTGCTAAGTGCAAAGCTGCAAGATTTGGCAGAAAGAGTGAAGTGTTGTTTTGTCTGAAGTTATGCACCTCAAAGCCCACTTTTAGACTAGTTTTCTTCTATTTATTTTTTTTTTTTTTTGGCAGCAAATTTTCTACATTAGTAAAAGGAATCCGGAATTCCTCCATCTATTTTGGAATTTTTTATGGAATTTTTAGCATTTTTTCTCGTTTTGCGACGATTTTTAGACATTAGTAAAAGGAACTGGGTTTCGCGTGTTTTTACAGCGATCTTTTAACGAAATTCGCGTGTTTTTACCGCGATCTTTTGCCGAAATTCACGTGTTTTTACCGCGATCCTTTGTCGAAATTCACGGTGTTTTTACCGCGATCCTTTGCCGAAAATCGCGTGTTTTTACCGTGATCTTTTAACGAAATTCGCGTGTTTTTTACCGCGATCCTTTGCCGAAATTCCGTGTTTTTACCGCGATTCTTTGCCGAAATTTGCGTGTTTTTACCGCGATCCTTTGTCGAAATTCACGTGTTTTTACCGCGATCCTTTACTGAAATTCATGTGATTTTACTGCGATCTTTTGACAAAAATCGCGTGTTTTTACCGCGATCTTTTGACGAAATTCCGTGTTTTTACCGCGTTCCTTTGCCGAAATCCATGTGTTTTTACCGCGATCTTTTGACGAAAATCGCGTGTTTTACCACGATCTTTTAAAGAAATTCGCGTGTTTTTACTGCGGTCTGTTGAGGAAATTCCGTGTTTTTACCGCGATCCTTTGCCGAAATTCACAAGTTGCGGACAGTTTTTTAAATTAATTTGATTAGTGCAGACAAAAATTGTCCGCAAGAAATTTTCTTTGTCCGCGACTACGTCGCCGTGTCGCGATGTTTCTGCCACTGGGAATTTAGGTATTTTTAAATTGTGAGCTGTTTCATATTTGCAGTATAATTTTTTCTTATTTCATTAATCATTTCAATCCTATAATTAAGTGCACACTGAGAAATGGAAAAGAAATGGTTGAATGCAGTTAAAAGAGAGGGGGAGAAAATGAATGGATAATAATTATTATTTATGTAGATGTCATGTCTTGGTGAGTGAATTAGAATCACATCACTTTTAAGAAATGGCTGGTGGATGAAATAACTGACTTGGAGACATTTTCAGTGATCAAACATAATTTATTACTCCAGATTGATGATACAGGCATAGTCATGGAAGTCCTGAGGAGGCCCCGATAACCATTTAAGATTATTTTCCCTACATGGTTTCTAGGGCAGGAAGATCTCAAATTTTGTCAAAAATCTGACTATTTTCGTATGAGTTCATGCTTATAAATTATTGCTTACAATATTTTCCAGCAGGGGTAAAAGAGTTAAACATGGGCAGATAATTTCATTTAATTGATTGATGTAGTTTTATGAATGCAATAGGGTTTACTCCCCAATTGCATCACCAACAGTGATTTCTAAATTTAATGTTGATTGTTATTTATGCACTTAAATGAAATGATAAATATCAGACAGAGAAAAGTAATTAGTTTATGATCTAAAATGTAATAATCAATTTCCTCTCATGAATTAATTTGAATTTATAGCCTAATTATAATCAGTTTATTTGAATTTATGACCTGAATCTAATAACTGTCATATTTGAGGAAAGTTGATTAGAATTTATAGCTTTGAGTGATCATCTAATGAAAACATGTCAATCCACTCCTATTTTGTGAAATCACCTTCAACATTATTAATCATCATTAACAATGTTTGTGATAGGTAATTTCTTTTCTTATCATTTCATATGTATATGAAATGCAAATTTTTGAGGTTTCTTAATGTCTATAATGTTTTAATTTCAATCATTTAGATTTATGAAGAAAACAGAATATACACCAAGTAACTTTTATTGAGCACTGATGAACACTAGTGGTTAATTTCATTAGAAATAACAGTGTAGGGCAATTACAAGTAACTTTATAAGTCTTTCTCGTTAGGGAAATCTCTGAAAATATAGAGAAAACCCTAACAAAGTTTACCAGCCAATAGAAACATGGCCAAAAAATGAGAAATAACTTTGAGTTAGGCTTTTATAATCTAGTAGCAGTCCTTAGCAAAAATCTGTGCATATGGCTTTATGCAAAGATGCTAATTTCATTAATATATCTGCAACCTGGTTTAAAAAGAATTGGAGAACAGATGTAAAGTCACGTGTTTTCCATGGCCATTTTTCAAGTTTGGATTGCTTTATGTGAAATAGATATAATTAATGATTGAAATTTAGAATCTTATGCTTTAACTTAAAAAATTAATATGAAAATTAAAATTAACTTTTTCAATTTTATAACATACATATATATATATACATACAGGTGTCGGAAGTAGCATGCTACAAGTACAGTAGAAAAACTATGAAACTACAGTAGTCACTATATTTACAGTAGTTTGCAGTGTAGCGCACTACATTTTGAACAATGTTGTCTAGCGAGTAGCACAATACAAAAAATCAGTAGTATGTAGTGAGAACTGATGCTACATTTAACGCTACTTCAGAAAAAAATGTGCCATTCTACAAATCATGTGGCAGTAACTTGCTCCTTTTATGCAAAATTTGTTCTTTCAACAATTTGCAAATCTCAAAGACAAGTCTTAGCTGCATTGTATAGCAACACATTACATGAAGTCATAGATTTTTCCCATTGACACTTGCTGCTAAAATAAAGTATTAACCTACCAAAGGAATTAATTTTCCTGCTGGCAACACTTGTCTATTTACTTGTTATTAGGTCTTTATGTTTTAGTGCTGGGTTACTTATAATTCAGAATCACTTTATTTACAGTTTATATATTGTTTGCATTTAGAGTTGTTTTTCTGTAATTTTCTAGATTATAAAATTAAACAACCCAATATAATTAACTCTCAACAGAACTCAATACAATTAACATATTAAGAGTATATTGGAGGATAAAAGAAACAAATCTATTGGTAAATATATTTCAACGGTAATTTTAATAATAAATGAAATTTATTCAGTGGTAGAATTGTGCATAAATATGTTATATAAATTGACTCTATTGGGAATTATGGACCATTAGTCTTATCACTTTGGTTATTCTGTCACGTATAATTGCTGTATCATTTCCATCTACATTACTCCTACTATTTACTTTATTTAAAATACTTTCAAATACTTTTGTTACTTTTTATTACTTATATATATATATATGTTGGACTTACCTTTACTTGAGCTTTATTGTTTCTTTAAACTCCATATTTAGTTCTTACATCATTTTGTTCACCTGGTAACATTTCTTTATTTACTTTTTTTGACGTGCTACATCTATTGTTCCTGCGACCATTCTGGCAGTAGTTATTTCACTTGCTAATGTAAGGCCGTGCATAAGATTCATATACTGCTCATTAAATTTCAGTATTTCACTGGGTGTTCGAGCCATAATAAATGCAAGTTAAATTTAAGCAACAACTAATTTATTTAATAGAAGAGACAATGGTTAATAAAACATGTAACAAGAGCTCCATATGAAAAATTCAGAAGCATAATTTATGCAGCATCAGCAGTGGAGAAGCAGAATTAATATGGAAGTTGGTCGATTTCATGGATAAGATGAAGAAAAACTGGTTTAAAAACTAACAGCTGCATTTATTCTAAACATGGTGAGCTGTACCCGCCAGCATCACAAAACAGCATCAAGCTACTAAGAGCAGGAACTGCAACTCTACTGCACTGCCAGAAGTCAAACCACTAATGATTAAATACTACAGAAAACAAGGTTAAAACATGCAGTTAAAGGTTATTATGCAAATGTTTAACACCCAGAGGCAGCAAAATCAATTAGCTGGAAGTTTGACTGACATGAAATACATTTTCTGCCACATGTCCATTCAACCATGAAACCAACCAACCACATCCACAATGCAAACATTACAGTCAGTAGTGATGTTTGCAGGTGTGCTAATACAAATACATACTTAGTATTATTGAAAATAAAGTTCATAATACCACATTAAGAAAGTAATATATATTTTAAACATATACTTAAACTATTGAAACACTTTAACAGTATAAGCAGGTAAATTTTGTAACTTCACCTGTGAAAAAAAACTTAGTGTTAATGGTTGAGCATGGGAAAACTATCTGGGAAAAACTATTGAAATTATTTATGTGGATAAACTTAATTTGTTTATATTAAAACTTAAACCAGCAGCTAACAGATGGCATCAGCCATCAGAGTAGATGTTTCTTCACGTCTTCGTGGGTTGATGAGGGCATGGCCTCATACCACTTGCCACTTGTTCTGGAAGTGGCAATAAAACAGAGTTTGGAATGAAAGAAATAAAATAGTTGGATGTCAGATATCACCAACTCAAACTAAAATACTGGACCATAATACACATTCTTAAGTTGAAAAGGTGATGTCTCAAAGATAGAAGTGTTCAATAAATAAATAAATAAATATATATATATACTATGCATATAAACTTAATATTTCTAACTTGAAAATACTGTAGTGCATAAAATACGAAGTTTCTACGAAGTCTTGATTTATTAAGATGAGAGTTGTTACAAAGAACATTACTTATGTTCTTAAATAATATTAACTGGACAAATGAGATTTGTTTCCTTGAGCTCCATATATCACCATTGAATGTTGATATCCTTTTCAAAATAATCTACTAAATCCATCTTTAATTAAGATGCGAGACTTACTGGAGATATTGGCAATTTCAAACTTTGTATAAATACTACAAAAAGATTGTTCACTTTACTATTAAACTTAGCACTGCCTTTAATTTATAATTTATAATAAGTTTCCTTTTTTGGAACTCAACTTTCTTGAAAACTTCAATGACGAATATTCATCAGCTATCTTTCTTTCTCATCTGCCGAGAAACAAGACCGCGGACCTTTTAAATTGACTGAAGAACCGTGCCAGCCAATCACAGCTGACTACGCGATGTCAGCTCTGGACAACCATCATCTGTGAAGGAGGACCTCTTATAAAAGAAGCTATCAAATGATCATTCATCATGCACTGTACTTTTTTGGAATATTTAGTCTGTGTGATAGCTCCTGCAATGTGGAACGTTGATTTTCAGCGATAGCTTCTTTTAAGAGGTCCTCTTTTACAGATGATGGTCACTCAGAGCGTGCACAAACTTAGAGGCTGGAATTTCTGTGCTTAAACTTCTCAAACCTCTTTGAACTGTGTCATCTGAAAAAAAAAAACATTTTGTTCATATACAGCACAAATTTTACGAACAGTCTGATAAGTATTTTTACCTTTCTTAAAATAAAACAGAGTAATATGATGAAAATGAGCTTTTTGGTTCTCCATTCTTAGCACTGCATGGAAACAAAAATTATGCCACAACACAAGCAAGAATTATGCAGTGCAAGCAGAAAAGACTGAGCATACATATCTGGGTCATTCAAGGTCACTCAGCAAAATAATTAGACGGAACCACGCTTTGCTTTGAAAAACCACAGAACTTCTCTGGTGGACATGTTACTGTTTAATGGAAGTTATCTTGGATATGGTTTATATATGAGGTATTCCACATCAAATCAGGCAGTAGAAATTGAATATGTAACCCACCATCACCGAATTCAACGAAACTGGATGGGTTTATTCTTACTATATAGATATAATCAACAGTAAAATTTTTTGCACCTAAGGGAATTATTTTTGGAGTAAAAAATTATCCAAGTTTTGGAAAATTGCTGTGAGTCGGCATTCTTGACTGTTTAGTCTTCAAAGGTAGTGTGTTATAAATAGAAATCCTATTTCAATATGTATTCAACAAATGGGGTATGTAGATTATTAAATATATAAATATATATATATATATATATATATGTATGTATTGTTACGTTTAAAATATTTTTAGTGTATCTAAAAAATTTTATAATCATTAATATTGAGAACTTTTCATGAAAAATAATAAGTTAGCAAAAAATGCATTATCAACCAAAGGTGCAGTTGCTATGAAGTTTATTTTTATTGCAAATTGTACGTAAAGGCATCCTCTATCTGATTATGAAATAAAAATGGTGAGACTTTGGATGTTTTTAGTAGTATTTAAATGATATTTTTTAAAAAATCATTTTTAAAGTTAGGACTTATTCAATATATGATCCTTGGATTTTTTTAAAGTTTATACATTTATTTTATATCTACGATAGAAGAAAATGATAAGATTATTTTTTAGTAAAATCGGGTGTATTCTGGTAGGGGACAGTTATGCCCTGCACCAATTAGAAGAAAGAAAAACTTGCTCCCCACCCCCCAAAAATTTCAAAATGTCTTTCAGAAAAACTAGTAAAATTTGATATTTTTTTATAACAGTTGCTCAAACTATTGAAAAAATGAGCTTAATAATTAGTTTTTCTGGAAGGCGTCATTTAAAAATTTTTTGGGGGTGGGTAGCAAGTTTTTCTTTCTTATTATTTAGGGAAGGAATAACTGCTCCCCACCAGAATGCACCCCTTGTTTTACTAAAAAATAATGTTATCAATATCTTCTGTCATATTTAAAAATATAAAATAAATTTATAAATTATTAAAAAAAATTCCAGGGATCATATATTGAATAAGTCCTAGCTTTAAAAATATTGATTTTTTTTTTTTTAGTATAATTTAATTACTAGTAAAAACAACCAAAATCTCACAATTTTTATTACATTATCAGACAGAGAATACTTTTATGTACAACATATATGCTACCATTTACATGTTATACATTTTATTTCAGATTCTCAACTTTTAAATTTGGAAATTGCAATCCTGTTCCAGCTTAATGCTTTTCAACTGCGAACTGTCTTTGACAGTCTCTGCCTATTTTCAATTATGCATCTACTTAATATTTTTTTAGGATGCATAATTCTGTAAACCAATATAGTTTGGTTTTATCAGACCCTCATTATATTGCTCGTTCATATACAAAGTTCTGTTTTCATGCCTCTTGAAAAAATAAGCTGTACTTTAATCGTATTTTTACTTTCCATACACATACAGTATAAAGAAAGTTTTGTAATCATGATAAACCCAATTATAGAAATATTGGTGTATGTTTACATTTTGAGGTGCCCTGATTCCATTTTAGCTATTTTTACAATGATTCCATATGTATGTGTTTATATTAAAATTTCCTTGTGTTTTCAAGTTCCCAGAGCTCACCTTTTTAAAATTAACATATAAGTTATTATATTATTATTTATTTGAATTCACAGTATTCTCTTAAGTGTTTGGAATGTAGAGTGGAGTCCTTTCAAAAAATTTTAAGTAACCGTATTTAAATATTATTTGCATTATGTATTTCTTTTAATTTCACTAAGAAATTTGTAATATGTGTATAAACTAACATTTTGGAAACAAAGAATTTTTTTTTCTTTATGTTATCTTTCTTAAATTTTTAATGCCCTCGGTTATGTCACATTTAATTGTATCCCATCTGATACGATATAACGAGGCATCACTGTATTTTAATCCATATCTTCATTTTTGAGTGTAAATTGAATCCTTTGGCAAAGTCTGAAAGTAGCGAATTAGTGACTGCTTTTGAAAAGTAGTTAGTAGTTGCTACTTTTTAATACAAGTAGTTGTAGTTAACTACATTTTCAAAAAAGTAGTTGTAGTTCACTACAATATATAGTTTTTGATATATATCAAAACTGTTAGTTTATAAAATGTCTCAAAGATCTAAAAATTTCAATTGTTTTATTTTGATTATCAAATTTCAAAGCATTTCATTCCACCCTTTTTGTAAGTCCTTCCAAAAAAGAAAATTTATGTGAAAGAAATGGTGTTGCCTTAAAAATATTACTTTCAATTCTAGATTTTAACCTATATTTTTCATATTAGGTGTTCAGTCTGCTGCAGTAAATGTTATTTGTGAACTTGCACGTAAGAATCCCAAGAACTATCTTTCACTAGCACCTGTCTTTTTCAAATTAATGACAAGCTCTACCAATAATTGGATGTTGATTAAAATTATCAAACTGGTAAGTTTGTCATTTTTTATTTAAGATGTACAAATTTTCGTTATAACATGTTAAATTAGTTTCTCTTAATGTTTTTAAAATACATTTTCTGCTTTATAATTTATTTCATTTCAAATATGTTTATGTCTAATGCAGAGATATCATACACATGACCCTCAGCCTGATATAGACTTCAAATCATATTTTAGTGGCTATATCATCTTACAATATTGCATATTTTGTTTGTATATGATCAGATAGTCAAAGTGGTGTCACACAAAATGATCTTTGTTTTGAGGTATAAAGTATGATTTTCTCTAGAATTTTTTCTTATGCTTTTTAAATTTTTATTGCTATCTAATAGGACTGGGTGATCTAAAAAACAACTATTTTTTAATTGATAGTGACAAAATAAGGCCTTTATGGCAGCCCCCCTGTATTACATAGTATACTTAGTTTATATTTTTCCAAATTTTTTGAAAAAAGATATTTTTTACCAATAGAAAAATGTTAAACACCCTTTCCCTCCTGTATGCACAAGTTCTTAAATCGATATGTTGATCATATTTTATAAAATATCAATAAATAAATTTTATTCTAAGTGGAGTATATAATTTAATTTAAAGTGTAAAAAAATAGATTGAAATAATAATTCCTCAGATGACAAATTTATTAAAATAATCTTAGTATATTTATTTGTTGTGGAATACTATGTAACTAAACTATCATTCATTTTTTCAAAGTTTTGACTCTTTTTAAAAGTATTTTTGCTTAAATACAAAATAATAATAAGATAAAGGTAAAATTTTGAAATATTATCCAAACATGTAAAAATTAATTTTTCATCAATAGAATGCATAAAAATATTAACTGAAACTCTATGAATTTGGATTAAAAAGAAATAAAACTTTATTATTTTTTAAACCATAAATACTGAATCAATTTCAGAAATATATTCTCAATTGCAAAAACGACAAAATAATAAATCCATGAGAACTGCAGCAAAATCGGGATACCCTATGTAATGCAGGACTTCATTTTAAGTATTTTTGCTTAATTACAAAATAATAATAAAACTTAAAATTTTCAAATGTTATCCAAACAAATGAAAATCAAAATAATGCATAAAAATATAAACTGAAATTCTATATATATATTATCACAAGAGATTTGTGACTTTATATATATTAAATATTAGCTTTAATGATTACTTTGCGCTGTGATATCTTCAAGATTTAGTTAAAAATTAAGTTGGAAAATGAGCTGGGCCACGTGCTCCATTATAGATTTAAGAGCACCATGCGATCGTATTTGATCGATGGAAAACAAAGGCTAATTTAATTAACATCATCCTTAAAAGAATTTACTGCAGGATCGGAGTCTCGCTGCGTTCTCAAACATATTGATGTGCAAACATGAAGAGCAAAAAAGAAAAAAAGAGAACAG
The DNA here is from genome assembly GCA_963931845.1 of Maratus michaelseni. Taxonomy (NCBI): domain Eukaryota; kingdom Metazoa; phylum Arthropoda; class Arachnida; order Araneae; family Salticidae; genus Maratus; species Maratus michaelseni. The sequence goes on from OZ007586.1 coordinate 345,662,844, forward strand.
TCTTACCGTCGTGACATGAGTAGTTGACTCCAAAACACATGCTCAGACGATATGAGCATTGTTGGGCTTGACTTGAGGAAACAAAATGTAAAATATGAGTGTTTTGTTTAAGAAAAGGAAATCACCAGGCCATTATTTAATTACCAAATATTTTTAATTTACTCTGCAGAGTTTATGGGTCGCCTGATGACAGCCATCGTGGATACGAGAAACTTACTACCTAACGTCCACACTGCACCGATGTAACTGATGGCCGCTGGTCAAGCGAGCGTGGGACTCACCGTGCTTGCTGCCCAAAAATCAGCAAACCACCAAACTGTAGCACGCGCCCAATCCCACCGAGCGATAAACGTATTACGCCGGCACATGGGGAATGCATCGATCCAGCGCCGTGACATAAAAGCCGTGAGGGTAGACGAACTCCCGCGGTCAGACGAAGCGGCGAGCCGTAGGGAGAAGATTCCAAAAACGATCGTCGTAACAGGAAGTCAACATACGAACGAAGTGCCAGAAAATGATAAATTTGGTGTTAAATAAAAGCTAAAAATAAATGCCGAATAAGGGAAATAAAACATTAATTAAATTTTTAGGGGGAATATTGAAATTAATAATGAAAATATGGAGTTATACCATATGAAGACGATGACATCGTGATAAGAATGTCACAAAACTTTTGTGACATATATATATATTTAATATAAAACTTTATTTTTTAACCATAAATACTGTATCAATTTTAGGAAAGTATTCTCAATTTCAAAAAGGACATAAAAATTAAATTAAATTAAAAAATATTCATGTGAAATTGGGTACATGAATATTTTTTTAATTTAATGTCACATTCTTATTTATTTCCATTCTTACTTTTACCCATGCATGGTATAATGACTCAAACCTGAAAATTCTGCATAAAGTCACCCTGAAATCTGACAAAAAAAATTTCATCCACCTGAACTGAAATGAAAGGAAATTAATCTGTATATTAATACAGTAATAGAAAAGTAGGCTACAATTTTACTATAAAAGTGAACACATCTATTCTCATATTCAAATATATAGTTTTTTTACGAATTGAATTTTTCCACCTGAGCAAAAAATGCCCAAGCCAGGATTCAAACCCATAACCTTTGACTTAATGGTTAACCTTATTGAACCTCAATGATAACCTTATTGGCAATAGCATCTGGTCTGCCATGTAGAGCTAAGTCTTCATGACAGACTAGATGCTATTACCAATAAGGTTATCTGAGCCAAATATGCCAGCAGGTTGTCGGCCCAGGTAGCTCAATCAGTAGAGCATTGGCAATTTAAATCAAAGGTTCTGGGTTCAAATCCCAGCTTAGGCATTTTTTCACTCAGTTGGAAAAATTTAATTTGTATGATATCTTTACGAATCAGTTTGATTGAGAAAAAAAATAGTGTATATAGTTTTTGTTCATTTGAAAAATATTCAGAACTTTCTGTTGAAAAATCAGGTCAACCCAATTCTGACCAAAAAGAGCCAAAACCCAACCTGTAATTGAAACATTTAAAGTGAACCTGACTTGCGAAACAATCAACTTGACCTGAACTGAATCATAGGCCGGGTTTGGGTAAATTTGTGTTACCTCACTGAGTAGTATATTGATGTAGATTGAAATTCCAGAATTTTGTGGAAGATTAAACAGATAAATCAGATCGCCAATGTTAGATTTAAATCAATATTTTGTTTTTCATTGATTTAAAGCTCGGGCCTACTAGCTAGCAGCATTTACTACAGTCACAAGGTGTACTACTATTCCTTATATTGATTTGAAAAATGGGGATTACATTAACAGTCATAAGCTAGATGTGTTTACTCTCTGAGACTTTTTGTTTGTTATAAATGAAAACTTATATCTGAACATCATGTTGGAAAAAATATTTTGGCATGATCTTTTGCTATGTTTTGTAACATTCTTTAGCTGGCCATGCATACTGCAATATTTATACTGAGCTGTGTTCACCTATATTTCACTTGTTATTTGTTTTGCCAAACATGAGGATTTTTTTCTGCTGGGTGAGTTTTGAGTTCTACAAAATTGTTGCATCTCTCTTTTTTCATTGAAAGTTGATGGATAAACTAACACAATGTGTATTTGGTGTAGTCATGATTCTTTATTTTCTCATTTCAGAATGCTCAGGATTTGTTATCCTTGTCTGTACATTCATTGTTCTAACTATAAGATAAATTTATCACATGGGATTTTTGTTATTTTCCTGTTTTTTCTTATGCCATGCCACTCTTAGTATTTATTTAAACAAATGAAAACAGGGTATAAAAAGAATGTTAAGAGGCACAAACAGAGTTGGGCAGTATCGAAAATACATGTATTTGAAATTCACTTGTATTTTAAACAGATAAAACTAAAGTATTTTGGTAATTTATTTTGAAATTACTTTTTCATGTATTTTGTATTTTCAAAATACTCAAAATACATTTTTTGATTTTTCAAGCTTATCAAGCTTCGTACCAGACTTGTGTTTAAACCACAAATTAATGATTCACAACAGAAAAATACATGCTTGTCTGTTTTGTCTGGTCTTCGAATTCGTTTCTGGGAGTTAATATAAACATAATTTTTCAAATCTGGTACAATAAGGATTTTTATCTTCTACCAAAACATTTTTGCTGAATGGTTATAATAAAAGTTTTTATGATCCTTAATGTTGCTATGGGTGGGAAATTATAAAATTTTGTTGTGTGATACACAAATAGGATCGTCCAGAGTTTTCCCGAGTGTTGCATTTTTAAAGTATGTTAGAACTGTAATGCAGTTAATAATTGCCTAGATTGTGAAAAGAGGGATAATACATACTTGAGAACTTTTAATGAAAGGAAATTAATTGTGATACGTTGCACTATGTGTTAGATATAAGTATACTCGAAATATTTCAAAATAATATTTTTTGATGATGATTGGTGTAAGACCAAAACACAATTTTCAGGCCGAAAACAACTGAGGCTGGTCATCACTCTTTCCGGACCATGATTTGGCTTTACTTTTTTCTGCAGACTCAGGCTGGACCAGGTCAGACTTTTTTTCTGGACCGAACTAGACCTGGACATTCTTCCTAGAAGTCTGGACTAGAAGAAATTTTCAGGCCTGGTCTCGACCCAGATCATATGAAAATCATTGGTTCAGTCTAACCCGTGCAAAATGATTTTTTCACGGAGAAATTTTTGCTGGTGTGAAATTTGGCCCGGTCTAACAATTTTTACAAAAAATGCAGGTATTTTTAAATCACTATTAGTCTGCAATCAAAATTTTAAATTTATACTTTTTGAACAATAGTGCATATATTTCTAGGCAATAAAATTAATGTATACAAAAACATGTGAAAAGAAACTTGTTTATGATTGAATCCTGTCTTAAGTTGAAAAATTTGTTGATCCATGCAAAATGAATGTAATAATACATGTGAAAATAATATGCATTTACAGCAGGTGATGTACCAACTGAGGTCGGACTTGTCTGTAATGGATTTTTTCTCTCCTATGCGATTCTGTCTTGAAAGATTTTTCTGTATATCATTTATCTGATTTGTAAGCCTGGAAGCTATGTAATATGGATTAATGATAACTCAAACATTTGTATGCAAATAGAGATTCATAAAAATAAATATAGTTTACATGGTCACAGGCTGAGGTAAATCTAGGGAGGGCAGTATTTTGGAACGAATATACCTGTACTTTGCAGTTCTGGGCGCTTGAATATAAACATGAACAATTGATACAATAAATATTGTTTGTCAGAACACCTCGTACAAGAGAATTGTTAACCACATCGGTATAAAAATCTATCTTTTTGTAGAAATTCTCTCAGGACAATTAAGTTTTTGTATGTGCCAGGCTTGGGTCAAACATTTAGCATTTATACCGGGCCAATAAATTTTTTAGACCAGCTGTCCCAAGCTTGGGCAGAACTTTTAATTTTTATACCATGCCGGGCTCAAATTATGTTTACAGGTCAGGCTGGAAATTTCGGCCTGTGCTGATTTCTACCTTTGGTTACGGACCTGTCCATACAGTAGATAAAAATTTATGCCATGACATTGCAATTAAAGTCCTGTACAGATCGGGTTGTGCCCAATCTGAACTCAAAAATTTAATTTGAAATCGACCTGCAGCCCGACCTAAACCGACAAAATAATTTTTGGTGACCCAAACCGGACATATTTTCACCCGACCTGAACCTAAAATATTTCAACCCACAACCTGATCTGACTCCGAAATGGAAGGAAAGTAAATCATGTTTTAATGCAGTTATGAAAGTACTCTATACAATTATATCTCTAATATAAAATTTTATCTTTTATATAGATAAACTATATTCTATAACTGTATAACTATATTCTTTAATATTCAGAAACAGTAAAATCTCTGAATAGCAGACACCTCTGGACCATTGAATAGTGTCCTGCATCGGGTCAGATTGTCCTTCATTTTCTTTTTCCAGAACGATGTGATTCTAATTTTCTTTCGATTCATACTAGAATGTTTCTTGTGGGTCAGATTTATGTTTTTGCAAGTCTGTTTGTTGGGATTTTCACAAAGCTTGACAGGGCTATGTTTCAGATAAAACTAAAAACTTATTTCAGTGGGAATGAGTATATATATTCAATTTACTGCATGAAAAATAAAATGTATATTAGAAATGAGATCATAGATTATTCTTTCTTTACGGTACTTTTAAGAACCATTTTTTCTTCTCTCAGAACATGAAATATATTACCAACATTTTGTTTCTGATACACACAAACACACATGTATTGTTTTTGTGATAGTTTATGCACACATACACATGTTACGTGTGGGCAGATTAGGAGGTGTGCACTTTGCAGAAGTAAAAACATACAAATATATAGTAATTGAAAAGTGTCTACTAAATAGATGTGCCAATTTTTCAGGTGTGCCCGTTATGGCGGTTTCTTGTGTATAGAATTTTAATCTGATAAAATGCTTTGAAAATTCTTTTGAAAAAATGGGTCAACTGGAATCCAACTGGCAAGAGTCAAAACATAACCTGAAACCAAAATAATGAAAGTCAACCCGACCTGCTGCAAAAAAAGTAGAAGTCAACGCACAATGAAATAATACCTGCCACAACCCGAACTGTGGGTAAAAGCAAGTAACCCAACCTGATGCAGGACTCTAAATGCAATTTAAAATAAAAATTATAATGCAAGATAATGCAAAATAATTAAAATTAATCTATTCTGTATTTTAAATGTATTTTGTATTTTGAAAAGTATTTTGTTTTTTTGGTTCTAAAACCAATGTATTTTGTATTGAAAGTGGTTTTTTGATGTATTTTGCCCATCTCTGGGCACAAATATATTTTCATTATTTGTAGTCTTTTTTTTTTTTTTCTTCTAAATTTATTGGTCTATTCTGTTGCTATTTTAAAGCAAGGATTTTCAATTATTGTAGTGTTTGCCTTTATGAAACTCCTGCTGTTGATAATGGTATTATTAAATCATAGATATCAGTATTTGTAATAATTTTGATTATTTTTCATTTTATGAGGATTTGCAATCATGTAACCACCTTTTGTAATTAAAAAATTATTAACAGCATTCTGCACTGGTTAATAAACAAGATGCATTTTTGTAAGTTTTTTTAAACATATAAACAAAGTTTAAATTATACTCTCTGATTCTTTTTTAAATGGAGGCTTTAGCAGATTGACAATATATGCACACATATGCATATAATATTTTTAATTTTAAGTCCTTTTTAAATGTACTAAATTCTATTACTTTATAATCTTAGTATTTTAGTCATTCTTTCATTTGTTAAAGTTCTTGATAGGTGTCCAAAATTTAAAAAGTTTGCTGCAAGAGGTAGCTCCAGTTTTTAGATGTTATGAGTTACTCATCCTATACTTATAAGTAAAAATACTTTCAGTGAATGGAAAAATGGTATCTCCTACTGTTAATTCATATGTTATTTATTCAACAAATAGAGCACTTTTGTAGCATTTGTACTTCCTAAGTTATAAGACTGTTTTTTATTATTTGGGTTTTGTCTTTAAGATTTAATAGACTGCTTTTACTGGAGCTGCATTCTTTCAGCAGTAAACCCTTCTGTTCATTGTTTGGAATTTTTGCAGTTAGCACAGCACTTTTTCTATGAAATCAAAGCTCATCATGTATAGTCGGTAAAAAGAAAACCATTCCTCCCATCTGTTTTGCCAAATAGATGCAGAGAAAAATGAAAATAGCCATTCAATTGGGAATTATGTCTTCTTTAAAGCATGTTATAACTTTTAAAAAAAATTACCTAAAATTTCTTTGCAATTTTTTGTGCAATTATACAATAATAACAATGGGTATTTTTGCAAATAAAAGAGCATATCTTGAAGTTTAAAAAAAAAATTTATTTAGAAAGTGATTGAAAAATGATCCTCTGACTGCCTTTGATACAGGGGTGTGTAAAAATTGAACGGTTCTGTGGTACCAGATGAATCGCGGAATTTGCTTATCTGAAACAAAAAACAAAACCTTAAAATTTACGATATTTTGTAGTCCTTCGCAGATGGGTTTATCAATTTTTCAATCCTGAAGAAAATGGTGGCCATTCAAATTTAAGGTTGTCGATTTTAGACAAAAATTTTCAGATTTAAATCGCGCAAAACATATTTACACTTTGAATATTGAAAAATGCATCTGTGAGGGACTACAAAATAATATATATTAGAAAAGCATGCAAATTTCAACCAAATAGGTTATCCAATCTAGAGTTCTACCTGGTACTGATTTGTAAAACAAAGTTTCAAGAAACACAGGTTTAAAGTTTTACAACGTTTTTAAAGAAACATAGATAACAGTGACAATTTTCAATTTACATAAAATCATCTATACCACGCCCATATAATGAACCCTCCTGGTCTTCTGCTTTCTCAATTCTTTCGTTTCTACATGCATGCCGCACACAATACGTTAAAAATGAGCCTATTAACTACAATACCAAAAGGCAGATAACTTTTGAACCAATATGAATTTCAAAAAGAACTGCTTTACCACAAAGTTTTTGCACATTTAAAGAGTGAAAATATCTGTTATTAAAAACAGTTAATATGGCTTAAATATGTTTAAACAAATAAGCTTAGGGAGCCATCTTCCTATTAAAATTGTATCAAACTTTCCAATTTTCAATTATAACTCCTAATTTTGACATCATATTTAGATATTTCATTAATTTTACCTTGGGATACCAAACAGGAAGTCATTTGGTTAAGTATATACTGTCAAAATTAGGTATTAGTATTAAAAATTGCAAAATTTGATACTACTTCAGTTTAAAGATGACCCCTAAACTTTTTTTACAAACCATACATTGAAAGAAGACATAATTCCTAATCAAATGGCTATTTTAATTTTTCTCTGCATCTATTTGGCACTAAAATAGATTGGGGAGAGAACTTTTTTTTTTTGACTGATTGTACATTTATTACTTGTATCAGTGTATCATAAAAAGATTGAAACACTCTTTAACTTTTTTACTTGTTGGAGATGCATATTCAATATAAATTATAAAAGTGTTTAAAATAAGGTAAGAATTAAGATTACGTTTATGAAATAGTCCTGCCTGAAATAGGACTTATATATAGTTATATTTAGAAACATCTTCTCCATGCTCTGAGAAGTACAACAGCATACATTCCATTCTTCTATGACCAAAACTCACCAAGTTATGATACTTTGCATTTTATGAAATTACACAACTATCTGCCCTGTTGCACTGTTCTTACGTAAATTATTTGACTACATAATTTTGTCAGTAAAGCTTCAGCTCAATTTCTTTCTTTCTTGGTGTGCTAATTTTATTCTGTCTGTGAGTTTATAAAAGTGGGTGGATTGTTGAATAATTTAGATGCTAGTGTGGTATATTGCACCAGATAAAACTGCTTGAATTATTTAAAAAGGGTATATGGATATTAAATTTACTTCCCAATATAAAAATTACACCTGCAAATATATCCTTCAGTATTACATATACCTGTTAATTGCTGCATACACAGAGTTATTCAAAGTAGCTATGCTGATTATTTCCTAAACTACTGATGATAGAAACAAACTTCCTATTACAAAAAGTATGCAAATCAAATGTGACCTTTTAGGTATGGCATTTCTTTTGCAGTGAGCTGTATTCATATGAAAATATGTTTCTATCATCAGCGGTTTAGGAGATAATCAACATAAAGTCTATTTTGAATCACACATGAAGAGCATGAACACCAAAGCAACTGTGTCCTATCTTTAACCATTTTGGAGTTATGGCAGATAGAAGGAAATGCATCAAGTTTGCATAAAGTCTGTAACCCTCCAAATTTGTGAGATTGTTGAAAGAGTATAATTAAATTATCATAAATTTGGAAAGAGCAGAAAAAATCCTATAAGATAATCTACTTTCCATCTGGATATTTAGATTTGAGGCAGCTGTCCCAAAAACAGATTTTATGTATTATTGAAGAAATTTCCTTGCAAGCTATCGTCAAGGGGGTAGGCAGTGCATTGGGAAAATTTTGCCTCTAATGAGAGAGAAAATAATTTTGTTTCAACTGTCAAGTTAGAATGATGTATTAAGAGGAGGACATGTTGTTTCACTTCTTTTTTCACCTCAAGGTTCATGTCAAACACACAAAAGTCTCATTAAGAACCCCACCAGATCTGTGTTGACATTTTAAATACTTCATACACTTCTAGCATAGTAGGTAATTCCTGTCTTTAAATATGATAATGTTAAAATAAAAGTAAGAAATAGACAGACTGAAAAGGGTTTTTAAATAACATTTAATAGGAGAAAATATGAAACAGCAGAATGTGCATAACAAACAAAACTATTGCCTAACTACAACACATTAAAACCTCAGAGTAGGTGTGATTACTTCAACAGCTTCCCTTAATTGCACCTTACACCACATTTATCTCTTAAATTAAACAATCTTGGCTTGGGTCAACTTTTAGTAAACAAATCAGCTAAATGGTTTTCAGTGGATACATATTTAAGATTTAAATTATACAATTTTATAATATTATGAACATACTTTTAAGATTTCAGTCCATCACAGTGACTTTCAGTGAATATAGCTTTTTATGACTGACTAATTATTTTCAAAAATCGAAATATCATACCTGCCAAGTTTTACGCTTTAGGCATAAAATTTACACTTTCGAGCATTTTTTATGCTTACATCACCAGTTTTTATGCTTTTCTTACTATTTCAACAGTTCTCTTTATTTCCTTAGAAAAATTTATTTTTTTTCAATATCCTTTAAATTTGAGTTTTATTATATAGTCTTTTTTAAAAATAAGTTAGAAAATCTCTTAAAAATGCAATATTTTCAGCAATTGTTTGATAAACAAGTACAGCGATCTGGATGCGATTATTGTTTGATTGATTACGAGAGAAACTTCATCTTCTCAGCATTGATTGATTAAAGAATGCATCATTTTGAAGGCATGGCTTACGTTTTCTTCCTCCTTACCGGGGAAGCTCAGTTCAACTGTTCCAAGGAGACAACAGATCCATCTGTGCATGTTTTGTTTACTGCTGTTGGAAGATCGCACGTTAAATCTTAGTACACTACTTTATTTAATTATTTGTGTTGTGATAGCTTTGCCCCCCCCCCCCCCCCCAAAAAAAAAAGTCCAAGGAGAATTATTCAAAGAAATTTTTTGTATAAGTATATGCAGCAAAGGCAAGAAATTTATATATTGCGTTAATTGTTGAAGTGATTTTCCTATTTCCCATAGTGGTAAATCAGACATGTTTTCTTCAATCTATTGTTAATATTTGAGATTTTTTTCACTTGGCCACAAAAAAAAAATCCAGATTTTCATTGATTTGTCATGAAAAAAAAACCTGCTATTTTCCTCAATCTGTCATTTAAAAAAAAAAATGTGAATTTTGTCGATCGGTAAAAATCTTGAATCATTTTACCAATCAGTCATAAAAAATAAATATCTTGATTTGGTGAAGAAATCGATCGGTGAAGAAAAAAAATCACGTTTCGTTGATCATTGAAAAATAATAATTATTTTCCTTGATCAGTGAAGAAAATATCTCAATTTTCATCTGCTTGGTCATAAGTTACACTAGGGGGTATTAATGTTTCAATCCTCCAATGTACATCTACAACATAAAGTCAGCATTTATGTTAAACTTATCTTGTTAAAATCTAAAACCAGAAAAGGATAAAACTGAATCATATTTGCATTAACATCATGTATGCTAAAATTTGTATTATTATTATTTATCCAAAAGTAGTAATTTGATTAGAAATGTATTAACCCGTCATTTTTTAACCTGTTTTTAATCTTCTTCGTACATACAGAAGAAAATGTGAAAAATTTTGTTTGTGCATTGCTTTACACTTTCGAATTTTTATAGGTTGGCAGGTATGTAATATCAATATCTGAACATCCCAGTATCCTTTTTTTTACATTAACACAATTTACTCCTGAAGGGCTTTTGCTGCCAAAGCCAAAAATTTCTGCTTCTGTAGGAGACAGAGCAATTGAAGTTTGCTTTTTAACACACCATGTTATTGGACAATTATTTATCATTTTAATGTATCCAGAAACAGGTTTTCTATCATCAGTATTTGCTCCCCAGTAAAATCTACATAAAGAAAAATCATTACATTATCAAAATTAAACTTATTAAACAGTAATTTGAGTTTTTTTAGGTTCCTTAAGTTCCTTTTAGGTAACACAGTCACTCTCTTCAAACCATCCCAAGCAGTAGCAGTTGGATGCACTTGAATTTTACTAAGACAATTCACAGAGTACAAAATGTCTGGACGTTTCGTCAGATAAATAAAGTAATGCACCAACAAGTCCATGGTTGGGACAATTGAAACTTTCACCAGGTACAAAATCTGATGGTACTGACTTTGGCACAAGTGGGGTATCACATGGTTTGCTGTCTGTCATTTTAACTTAAAACTTTCTCAACATAATCCTTTTAACATAAGGGAAGGTTCTACTACTTTGTGTCAAAATTTTTGATTTATATTTTTTTTGCATCTCTCAAGTGAATAGATCACTGCCCTAAAGTAGTTTTGTGATAATTCCAATTCTTTACAATCATGTTTTTATCATTGAACATAACACTATTGTAAAATTTTAAACTTGTTTTTCTCAAAACCAGGTTTTTTAAACTGGGCAACCCTTTTTCTTAAGAACTATTTGACTGATTACCTTCATTTTTTTTTAAATAAAAGAAAGGCAGTTGTATTTGCTGGAGCTTATATCACAGAAAAGTAGAATTTTCATTGATTATTTTTTTTAACTTGCGAAAAATTTAAATAAAAGGCAAAAAAAATGACTTTATTGTTCAAATTTCCACCATTTTGTCAGAAATCAATTTTTTAAACTAAATATTGGCTCCATATAAGCTTCAGAGAATTTAATGCCCTTTCATAATTTGGTAACCAAATGTTTTTCAGATGCTTCTGCCCAGAGAAAAATGGTTATCCATTTGGAAGTTCACGGTGCATACCTGTGTGTGTATGCAGGTACTCCCTGTCTCACAAGGCATATTATTCATTTATTTTACACACAAAAATTTAAATATATAAGTGAAATGTCAGTAAATATATTGCAAAAGTACAAAGGTGATATCTCTTATTTGTAACCAAAACAAAAAATAAACGTAAAAATCACACAAATTTTATCCCAAAGAAGTAGAACCTTCCTTTAAGTAGCAATGATCATAGGAATATTCAAAACATATGCCAAGAAATTCTTCTGCAGATTCAGCTTTTGACATTTCAAATTTCTTTTGAAAAAGATAAATCACCACTTTAACTTCTGATTCATCTCGTCCTGCTATTACCAGATCATCAACATATAGAACAATTCACTATGTTTAGATCTTCTCACACATAACTCATTATAAAATTGTTGAAATTTCAAATTATGTATGAATTCATTAACTTTCTTAAACTACTCTCTAGAGCTTGGTTTAATCTATATAGGCTTTTAAGAAACTTCCATACTTGACCACTGTTGTCTTTGTAGCCCATGGGTTGTTCTATATGCATAGATTGTTTGTTCCTTTTGAAGAATAATAGCTAACACAAGTCGTAGAGAAGACAGTAATAACAGGAGCATAAGTTTCAAAATAATCAATGCCTGGTTTCTGTTCACAGCCCTAAACAACAAACCATGCTTTGTACACATTATTTTGTTTACAAGGCTGTAGCCAATAAAGGGGATGAATAGGGCCTGATCTCCATCTGAAATTGTTGAAATGTTAACTGTAAATATGTCATAAAAACAGTCGATTTAAAAAAATTTAAATTTTATGCTAGCATCTCTTTTTTGTTTGATTTCTTCAGCATGTAGCAAAACTGAATACAATTCACAAAAAATTGTTTAAGTTCATATGAATTTTTCCTAATGGGGCTCTGCAGAAGAAAAAATTCAATGCTATTAATTTATAACAGTCTGTATAGATTGTCCATCATGTTTAACAGAAATTCTATTTTCCGAATATTCAATATCTTTCAAGTATTTTGGCAAACTTAGTTGCTCTGACATATGCCAGTGGGAATAAATTTTTGACAGTGAAACATTTGTATAAAAGTCCAGAAAACATTAATTTGGGAATGCAACATCAACACAAATTAGATTATAAATTTGTTTATAATGAATATTTACAAAACTATGAAAAAATGTTCTCCTTTGTAATATCTATATTTTTGAATAATTTGAATTCACAATAAAACTGAATGGACTTCTAACTTCTTTAACCTTTCTACTAAATTTGTAAAAAATACATCTAAAATCAGATAAGATTGAATTTTGAGGTACAAATCCCTCTCAGAATTACTTTTCTGGCTGCGGCCTTGATTCACAGTACCCATTTACAAGATATTGGCTTCTAATCTTTAGACAACTCTGCCAGTTTCCATACTTCATTCTTATTCAAAGAATTCATTTCTTGATTCCATAGCTTTTCTCCAGGAAACCTGCTTGTTTTTTTTTCTATATCTTCGAATAAAACTGAATCAAAACTTGGTAGAGCTCCATAGGTGTAATAGTCGTTTATAGCAGGTAGTTTAATATCTCTCACCTGTCTGAGATTTTCATCATTAACAGATTCAGTATCACTTGAGTCATGAATATTTCTTCCGATGCAGTATTTTTAATTTCTACAGGAACACTTTCTCAAATTGTGTCAGTAATACACAACCTTTTAGTTTTCTTCATTAAATTGGACTTTGTTAGAGATTACAATATTATTTGTGACTGGATCGAGCAAACGATAACCCATACTAGTGTCACCAACAAAAATAATTTTCTTGGATTTAGGATCTACTTCTTTCTTCAAAATTTTGGGAACTTCCATATAGGTATCACATCCAAAAACCTTCCATACTTAAGTTCAAATTACAGAGTTCTTGATACTTTGAGTAGGTATTCAGTTCTTAAGATAAGCAGCAGTCTGTAATAGCATAGCCCCAAAGTGTTAGGGCAACCTTGCTTCCTATATTAAAACTCAAGCTTGCTATAAAAGGACACAAACCATCAACATAGACAATTTACCAATAAAATTTTATAAACTGAAATTCAGTCTAAATAATGTTCTATTAAGCTGAAACTTTATTCATTTATTGAACAAATATAATATGAATTAATTAAATGAAAATGCTTAGTGTTTCCTCTACATGTAAAAATTGTACCAAACTTGAAAATTTTCAATACAAACATCTAATTTTGATGCCATATTTGGATTCTTTAATAAATTTTACTTTTGGATACCAAACAGGAAGTTATTTGATCATGTAGTTTAGGAATTGTGCAGCTTTAAAGTTTGAAACTCTTAATGTTAAATTCATTATTAATCGTTTCAAAACCGATCACAATGTGTGTGGTTTTTTTTAAGCATAACTCATAAACTATTTTGCTGAATGGGCTGTAATTTTGGATTTGTGTTATTTTTGTTTGTAAAATTTTTGTGGAAAAGTAGATAACAAAATTTAAATATACTGAGGCAGGTTATAGCATGTGATTAAAAATGTTCATGGAACATTTTTTCCATAAGCCCATATGAAAAAAATTCTATTATAATTAATTTGATTAATATATGACTTGGTGTTTCTTAAAATGAAACAAAGAAAAAAACTTCCAAGTTCAGCAGTTTATACGTGCCTCAAAATTCATTTATTAAGGAAAATTAACAAGAATAATTTTTTCTAAAATAAATTTCAATATAATATTGTCTATATTCAGTCTAAGGGGTTTTGTCATACATTAATCAGTCCAACATTTTATTAAACAACAACGAAAAAATGGAAAACATGTTTGATGAGGGGAGGGCAATAATAAAATGTATGAATAAAAGTGAACATTTTGGAAATTAAGAATTCAGTGGAGCATTCTAAAGCACATCATTTTATTCTGTTTTGGTGCAGATGGAAATTTCAGAATTAGTTATGTGTATTGATGTGCAAACAGGATAAGTCTTCACTTTTCTTATATTGTACTTTATTTTTCTGCATTTGACTTCATTATTTCCTTCTTTTACAATCTATAGAAGCAGTCGTTTAGTGCATTTGAATTTATTTTTCTGACAATTAAGCTTTTTGCTTGGCTTTTAATTTTCTTGTACAAAATAAATGTAAAGCAAATTAAAATAGTATGCTTCATTGAAGTGAATCCTAGATGAAAAGAACTTATTAAAATCAATATTACAATATATATGGAAATATTTTCATTTGAATTGAATTTGGTTTGATAATTTTATCTAGATAATATTTTCTGTCATCACTTACTTAACATGGCACATCAATGTACCATTTTCCAGGTTTAGTGTGTTGTTCTTTCTTCATAAATTTATTGCAGAAATTTATTTCACTGGAATGTTCTAGCCTCTTCTGGGCACTTCTTTACTTGAATAGTTATTTCTCCTTTGGAATGTAGTACATAGCAGATCACTATCTCTTAAATGATTAACATACCTTCCTCAGATGACAATAGAGTTTTGTAGGCAAAACATCCCACCCCTCTGCAGTGCGATGTGTATATAATGCATCCGGTCCCAGGGCCGGACTACCGACGGCGACAGGGCCCTATTCCACCAGTAAAATTTAATAGAATTTTTCGTCTTATCAAAATGCCTATTTATGCAAAATGAAATAAAATAAAATAAAATAAGTAAGTAAAAAACCAAACACAAAAATCTTTTTTTACTGGTGGAAGTGTGCCCCGTTGGTAATCAGGCCCTGTCCAATCCCAGGCCCTTTTTTAATCATTTGAATAAAAAAAAAAAATAGATCAGCAAAAATATTGCCACCCAATAGGTAAAACTATTTTTTTTATTTTTTCCTGGTCTTTTTACAAAATAAATTAGGGCCTCAGAACCTTTCTTGTGCCAGTTCCTCTTTAAAGAGAAAAAAATCTGTCTTGTCCGTTGGATAATTTTGAAATTACAAATCATAAAGTAAAATAAAAAATGTATTTAATATAAATTAAATTATTATACAAGGTAAATTGGTTACTCCAATTTTATCTTTCGATTGGGTGTGGATTTGACTCAAAAAGACTCGTAGACTAGTTGAAATAAAATGCTAAAACTGTTTTTTTCCTTGGGAATGCGACAGCTTACTTTTCTAGTTCAGTTTTGTTTTTAGACCTGTTTCTTTTATTACGAGAATGGAAACCGAAAGTTGACAAGAAAGGGATTACTGCCAGAAAGTGGAACACTTTTGCCGTTTTTTGGCGATGAAAGGTGAAAGATATTTTCTTCAAGTCTCTCGGAAGAGAAGAAAGGAATCCACTGTCCATTTATATTTGAAGTCAATGGTCATATATGGCCAATTCCTTAGCCACCTAGACTGCCAGATCTAATGGAACATGTGGACCTATCAAGTGACCACCAAGCACTCCAAGCCAAACATTTAAGTTTAATCATATCTGGAACATTGAGTTTTGCATTATAAATGGATTTTGTTGAGTGTAATGATGGCAAAAATGTGAATTTTGCATGTCATCTCAATGATTCCAGTGAAATATTACAATTGAAAAGCTAAATTTCTTCTGAACTAGAACACCAATATGGTTTATTTTAGATTCATTCGAAACCTGGTAGAGTTGATAAGTTTTCAGTAAATTTGACCAATTGTAGCTAGAAGGGTGTTTGCAATATTGTCAGTTAAAGGTTTTGGCAACAATTTGATTTTGCACTTAACCAATTTTTCAGTGCTTTTAGCTCATTGTTAAATCCAGATATTCTGATAATAGTGATGTTATCAGGATTTTCCCTGTTCTTTTCAAATGTGTTATTATTTTGTACATGGGTTTATCAGAAGCCTCATGCATTTGGGTTTTTTCAGACTTCACTCCAACAACATATTTTTCATCTATCCACCATAACATGGTAACAGTTAGAGATAGGACAAAGTTTCTATGGTGTTTTATGTTCCACATGGGTTCCTCTATTACCCTCTATCATTTAGCAGATAGGTCATATTCATACCGGTTTGTATGGTGAATACTTCATTTATCTTGGCTTTATACCTGATCTTTCATTGTTCTCTATCAGTAATTTTACAATTGTGTAACTATCTCATCACACTTTAAAATATTAAAAATTGGCATTCCATAGTTTATTTTTCTCTTCTTTTCTTTTAACATTCTGTTTTTTCATTGGACAATTAATACAAATTGAATATTATACTTGTAAAAATGAAGATTTAACATGAATTTTTTTGTTTTTATCAATAGTTACATATATTTCTAGCTTAGATTCGACATAAAGTTTTATATGTGTGTCAATGGATGAAAATTTTCCAGTTTTTTTTAATGCAATTTTGATATTTTTTTTTTATATTGAATCTCCTATGTTTTATAGTATTTTTTTATTATTAGCTTTTATTTTGTTCTGTCTGTTTTTTTATGCAATTTTCATTAAGGGATTATGCATTCCCCAGTGTTTTGTATTTCAGCTCTTTTTGTTCCCTTATATCATCTGTTTATGATGTTGAAACATAGATTTGTATTTTGATTACATTTATTTATTTTTCAAATCATTGTTGGTTGTACCATTTTCTAATAGATCGAAATTTTAGCTAAATCTAGCCCAAGTTAAAACAGACAAGTTTACAAGTATTATAGCTCAATTAGTTCTAATTGTAAAACTTTGAATCATTAAACTGTATTTACATGCATCTGAACACCTTTTCTCATGCATATAAATATTTGAAAGCCTATTAGCATTAGAACAAACAGCATGGTATGTTTTCTTATTAGTTCCACTAAGCAGTTATTTGAATATAACTGCTGTAAACATTTAATTAGTTAAGTGTACTTAATTTAGTTAAAGGTTAAACTTGAAGTGGCAGCTTTTTAATTGTATTGTCTGTCCTAAAATTTTGCTTCAATATATTTCTTGTAATGTTTTTCTGAAATACTTCATGTACTATAAAAATTATAATTTATTTTAAAAATAAAAGTGGTTATTGAAAGATCATTTTTTTGTTTCATCAACATTCTCAGGATCAGTCAGTTTGAGGTTTTGCTATTAGTGTTTTATTTTGTTTTATTTATTTATTTATTGCCAGTCAGTATTAGACACTTTGTAACATTCATTTTTAATTCATATTTTTAGTTCTGTATTTTGAGTTTTGCCACTTTCAAAATTAAAAAATGTCAAACTGCAAGCTAATGATAAATAGGCCAAAATCTCATAAGTGTGATTTTTGACTGCTGAATTTTTGCTGGTATCTGCTTTTTAAAACTCTCAATATTATGCTCAATTTGAATTTTTAATAACCACTGATATATTGCAGGATACTAATAATTAGTAGATGGACACAAACTTTATTGAAAAATAAATATGATATGGCAGTTTTTATTAGACAAAACACATATTGTAAGGGAGAGAAGGGACATATTTTTGTAATTTTGTCACTTTACTTAAAAAAGAACATTTTTGGAGTGTTGTATGCATTATTTTCAAAGACATATCAAACCTACAATTAAATGGCTAATCTATATTGGTTAATCTATAAATATCAATATTTAAATTAGCAATGGGGACAGTAGTGATGGTAATAAAGGTACGCTTACCTTTTCTCCATTCTTTTCAATTCAGAAAATCTTTATGAACAAACAACAAGCAATATCAATTTGAACAACATGTGCTCCGATACTGGAAACAATACTGAACATAATTGCATAGTGCTATCTGGGAGAAATAAGAGAAAATTCATACCACTGGGGACAGTGGTGACCAAAAGAATGTGGGACACAACTTTAAACACAAGAAAATCAAATATTACACATTTCACTCATATAAAAATTATATTACAGGGGACAGTAGTGACTTTTGAGAAATTTAAATTCCATTTTAAAGATTAAAATAAAGATTTTCACAGTAGAAGTAATGTAATATTGTAGAACAATCACAGAGAAATATTTTAACATTAAATGAAAATTTATATTGTAAAATGCACACTTATGAGATTTTGGCCCAAGTAAGTCATGAATATGCAGAACATACTGTAATGATTTAGTATACTTTTGTGCTGAATATTCCATAGTACCATTTAATACAGTTTCAACTCTACATTTATAGTATTAAAATTTTGATTCTGGCTAAATTAAATGGCTTTAAAAGCAACATTTTTTATAAAAATGTGTCTTAAAAGGTATGTCATTGTCCATAAATTGAAGCAGTTGCAGAATTAAACCCGTGTAAATCACATGACATTATGTGTAGCCTACGCAACTTCTTAGTTCTCAAAACTAAACATTTATTTCTTTATCTCCAGAAAATATTAAAATAATAAGCATATAAATTCTTATCTGTAATATTCTAATTGGTACAATGTGATGCTTTTGTGTGACTTAATGTTATCTAATCATCTAAGGCAGTGGCTCACTTTCTTTTTTTTATTAAGAACTATGCAGCAAATATGTATACTGTTGTTTAAAAAATATATTTATGAAAATTAAACATCTTTACTTATACGTCTGTTGTTACACTACATCACAAAAGATAATAGTTTTTCACTTTAATCCAGTAATAGCCTGCTATTAAATGAACTTTGTCAATGCCAAAATCTGAATTAAAATCTAACTATTCTTTTAAAATTTAATAACTCGACTTATTTGATTTAATCTCAGAATGAAAAGGTTTGAAAAAGGTTGCTATGGACCACAATGTCTCAGCAGACCTGCTGTGCCATCTATTTGGTAAAATAGAAAATATACCTCAATTTTTATTATTATTGTTGGAAGGGGGAGAAAAAAAACCTAGACTCTATAATCATTGACTAACATTTTCGAAGTCCTTACTGTCACATCCATCCGTTGATGATCATCATTTGCGATAGAATGCTTTTTGAAGTAATTATGAGTTAAATGTATCATTATTTGAAATGTTTTATTAGTTTCTAGATTTAATGTTTAAAAAAAGGCTGCCCATGTTTTAAACTGAAAGTTTGATCCTCCTTTAATTTACAGTCATATAATTTTGTAATTAACATGAAACTGTAAACTTTTTTGCTGTTTATTAAACTGATCTGTTTTTTGTTTTACTTTTAGTTTTGTTATGTAAACCAGTTTTCTTACATTTTGGAATGTGGCATTTAAAATAAATTTTCAAAATATTCAATGCTATAAACAAGAACGAAAAATCATGCATCAAGCATAGATTATGAAACATTTTCAGACACATTCAGAATACTGTAACAAAACTTCTTAGTTTATGAAGTAAACAAGGTCAAACCGGGTAGGGAGGCCTACCTTTCGGCTTAAGCTCAACTAGCGCCGCCCATATGAAGTGAACAATTTAGAAAATGCATAACACATTTGAAAACCCAGTTTCAGTAATTACTACCAATAGTAAAAAAAAAAAAGTCATATTTCTTTTGTGCAGTCCTGTATATGATCTATAGATTTGTATGTATACTACAACAGTATGTAAAATTTGCTTCAGTTAGGAAATACATAGCCCAATTGAAAATTCCCCTTCAGCAATTTCCATCAGTAAACAGAAATGTATGCAATATCTTTTGAGCAGCCCTGTATATGATCTATAGAATTTATATGCACCAATTAATATGCAAAATATTAGTTACTTTTAAAAATGTATACCACAAGTGAAAACAAGCTACCAGTAATTATTGTTCATAGACAGAACTGTAACCAAATTATTTTGAGCGTCCCTGTAAATGAACAATACATTCTATGCATACCATATTCTACAGTAAGCACCTTGTAGTGCACCTCAGTGGTATGTATCAATTTGAATATGTTTAAAATAGTGTAACATCATTAAAATATGCCACAAACAATATTGTCTCTATAAATGAACGATACATTTTATGTACATTACATTCTACAGTAAGCACCTTGTAATGTACCACAGTGTTATGTATTAATTTGAATATGTTTAAAATAGTGTAACATCATTAAAATATGCTGCAAATGATTTTTCTCATATACCATAATGTAACAGAATTGTTTTGAGTGTCCCTGTAAAAAATCATAAATGCTACGCACTTAATTTTCAATACCAAACATGCCGTAGTAAACCCCAATAACATATATAAATTTCAAGGCAATCCGAGTATATTTATGCGAGTTCGAGAGTGGACAGATGGCAAACAGAGTGAATTCATAAACACTTTTCAACTCTGTTGGAAAGTGTTAAAAATGTATAATGTACTTTAAAAAAAGGGAAATCATTATGTAAGAAAACTGCAAACCTTAATTTAATTCAGGTGGATTGGGAGAGGGGAGTCGAAAAGTCACTTTATTGCTACAATTAACAGCACCAGCTTTATTATTCTAGCAATGCAGGAGACTGAAAAAAACTATAATATGTTGTATTTAACAGCTTTTCAAAAAATGTGACATTTCAATGTTGTAATCTTTATTTTCTTTTTCTACCAATACATTTTAATACATCCATTAGTGAATGTAATAAAAACTAACATATCTGTAATAAATATCGGTTTCCTTAATATGTGTTCTTTTTAGCTTGATTTTTAAAATTCCTATATATACACATATGTAATGAAACATAGTGCATTTATTATCAGTTTTAAATGTATTAACAGTAGAAAATTTTTCATTATTCAGTCATTTTTTCAGTCTTATCAGAGTTAATTTAGGTCTTGATATTTTTTGTCATGTATGAACATATTTTCTTTCTGTTAAATAAAAATATCATTTTATTGTATTAAAAAAAAAAAAAATTAAAACAGCATTGCAGTTTTCTTTGCATTTTCTTGGGAAAAAACTTGGTAATTCTTCCAGGTTTGCTTTACAATTTTTAAACTTATACTAAAGCTTATTCTTGTTTATTTATTTAACGTTTTAAAACTTTTCATACTAATTATGGTAGGTTAATGTACTAAACAAAAATGTAAATGGTGTAGAATAAAGTGCAAACATAAAGAAAGCTGTTTTCTTTTAACATTCACCTGTTTTGTTGTTTTATTTGTTTCTCTTTATTTTATTTTATTTTATTTTGTATTGCTATTTTGTGTTTTTTCTGTGATATTGAACAAACTTGGCTGTAAACTTTGTGTTTTTGCATTTAAGATAAATGATAAAATATTTTATTTCTGTCTATATAGTTTAGCATTACTAGTTTTTCCAATTTCCAATATTCTATAATGTTGTATTTCACATGTGTGCATGTGGTAGTGATATGAAAATGTTACTTCTTGCTAATTAAATAACAACATTGCTGTGTTTTTGACAATGATTTTGTTGGTCATTAGTGCTTTAGTTTTTGTGTAAAATCTACTCCTTTTGTGTCATTTAAATCTTTTATTTCTATAATTATAACTTCGTTCATTATAACTAAACTTGATTAACTTTCAAAATCATTCCATTTTAACCCTAATATCTGAATCCAGGATTCTTAACTGTGCTGATTCACTTATATGGTGTTTTCATTATTTGCATATGTATGTGCATGTTTTGCTCCTTTTGCTTTGGGCATGTGTGAATGTTATTTCCAATCCACTCTCCTCAGTCATTCTCTCCCTCTTCCAGTTTGCTGTTCTGACCTACATTGAACCCAGACTGGGTCGAAAATTGAGTCAGCCTCTCATTAATATAATTCGCAGGTAATAAAATATCTTTTCAGTGAACTCCTTTTTCTCATCTCTTTTCACTCTAATGGACACTAATCCCTTTTACTTTGTAGTAATCTGCCTGTTTAGCATGAGTTATGTATTTTTGTGTATTGTGTTTTTTTATTTATATTTCCCAGTTGATTGTTTATGCAACATGCTGTCTCTGTATGCCCTTGATATTTTATTAAAAGTGAATTATTTGTATAATTTTTTCATCATGTCTGCTAAATAGCCATTGGTTAGAACTTCTTTGTGCTTATTAGCAAAATGCTATTAAATTTTATTTTGCATTTATTTTGTGCTTCTCATTCCCCAAATGAAATGTAATTGAAAATTGCATTGCAAACTGTTAGTTCTTCCCCAAAATACATGCTTTTATTGTAACCAGTCTGGTTCAAATTTAGTAAAGCATTCTAATAGTAGGTTTCCCCCTTTTTGCAGTTTGGTGCTCTGACTCCTCTAGAACCCAGACTGGGTAAAAAGTTGATTGAACCACTCACTAATTTAATTCACAGGTAAATGCTTTTGAGTTTGTATTAGCATGCTTTTTATTTTGGTTACATTTTTTTCTGCATTATATATATTTTTAAAATTTTATTACTTTTTATTTGCTTTTTCCTGCTTCAGTTAATTGAGCACAAATAACTAAATCCTTACTAAATAAAAATCCATTTAATCTGTTTAAAAGACAGAAAAAACCCAATTATACCTATATATTTTAGGTCAGAATATGCCTGATTATTTATTTTAGATTTTGCATGGTCTTTTTAAAAAAAAAAATTTGCTGCTATGGAAAGTTGTATTACATCCTTTGAAATGTTAAAAACTAATGATAATGTTTTATGTATACAGTTCTTGAGAATACCCAAAGCATTTGTTGCACTTTCACAATTTAATCGTATGAAAAATGATATTGTTTTGCTCATAATTTCGGTCTTTATTAATTTTTCAATCATTTTAATATTTAAAAAATAGCCATTATTTGTTATTAGCTATCTTAGATTTTATGGTAATATCTACACCCTTTTTGATACCATTGTCTTTGCACCCCTCGAGTTGTGGTAAAGCAAGAGCCGTCGTGGTGGCTCGACATAGGGCCTAGTGACCATCGCCCCCTATGGGGTTTCGCGAACGAAGTCGTCGGGGGTTCCTTGGCCGTTCATCAAGGTTCCGTCTCTGCGGAAGTTTCCTCCAAGTGTGGGGTTACTATCGTAGTGACCTAGGTCATCGACCTTGGTAAAATGACCTTGGGTCTGCAGTGGGGAGCGGCCCCAGGACGATCGCGGCGCCGGGGCGAGACAAAGCCCCTGGTGCGTTATAAGCCCTTCAGAGGCTTGGGCGCGATGGTCATATTCATGATGCCGGCGACCCCCGTGGGCCCCTGGTGGCGCAGGCTAGTTTTATACCATAAGTTATTACTGAATAGTTCCTCCTGAAAAATTTCTTATCCTATATATTAAAAAGTATATTATTCAAATGTTGTTCTTATTTTCACTGCAATTACAAAAATAAATATATACAACAAAATTGATAGTGAACTAAGTTTTCGTCTTCATAATGTTATTTTAAACCCTAAGGTAATAAATGAAGTAAGCAGAGCATCAGCACAAGTGGTGCGTTGATGCTGTAATTGACCAAGGTTTTAAAAATGTTCAAGAGCAAAAATAAAGATAACTGAAAGTTTCTAAGATATTAATGAAATAATAACAGACAAAAGGAATTAAATTTAATCAAGATTTATTCAAGTTTACCAAGTAAAAACAAGTTCAAAATAAAATACATATCTTCAATATTCCAGAGTCAAAACGATGTCAGAGTAACATTTACTTAATATTTGCATTTGTCAAAACAGAAGGCTTAAAACTTACACCATATATATTGAGACCTTTAAACATACATCTCATATTCCGGATGTGAAAACTGGAGCACCAACGATAAAACTATGAAAAAGTTCTTTAACAAATTTACTTTAATTAAATTAGGTTCACTACCAAATTAACTTAATGGAAAACAAAATTACTTTTAATTAAATGTTTTAAATAAAACTCAAAAGAAACATTTAATTTACTTTAATAATACTCTCAATAAATAAACTCAATTATATAAAAAAAATAAGTATTAACATTTAATAAATTCCATTAATGTAAAACCAAATTTTTATTAAACATAAAATAATATCTTTCCTCTCACTTCCTGATTCAATGCCTTTATCCTTCCAAACACAACCTCCATTCATCAACTTGTCAGTAACGGCCAACCGTACCTGCTCGACCATGAAACAGTCATACGTTGAACCGCCGGACAAAACATGCCACTCCAGGGTACTATCTATACTATTAAGTAACGGTCCCAATAGCAAACGATCTACCGATATAAAGTGCTATTCCTTGAAGCCCAAAACGAATCACCGTATTTGGTGTTTCAATAGCAAAACGGTAACAAGTAATTTCGTCTTCCGAAATTACTGATGCGAGAATAATAGACAGAACGGTGTCAACATACTAAAAATGGAATCACGTTCTAAACTATTAAATACCAGTAGCCTTTTGATGACATGAAAGTTAATATTATAAAAGTCTAAAAGCCACAACATCCGGACAAAAAGAAAAGCATTACTCACTTTAAATAAAAAGCATTCTATCCAATGGAAAACTAAATCAAAATATATATGAAATTAGCTGCACGAAATAACACAAGAAAAAGCTGCCCTTTTATTAAATAACTATTGCTCTAAAAGGTTGCCTTTAAAACATGATGAAATCAAATGCTTCATTTCCAAAAACGGAAGACGTGGCGTTCTTTTAAACATTTCTCCATTTGCAGATTTCAAAACAATATCACCTTCCATTCCATTAACTATAACATATATTACAACACGAGTTAAAAGCACTTCCTTTATTAAAACAAAACATCACCAGACAAACATGACAAGACGATACACTCATAAAAACAAACAACAGAGACAGCCTCCAGCCAGCCAGAAGATAACAACACACGACTGCCTCTCTCTTAAATACTCTACTGCCTCGTGTCTGAGCTGATGACGTAACCTCCTCATCCCACAGTAAACAGGTCACTTCCGGCTTCCCGAAGGTTACATGATGATCGATTACAGTCACAGGTAGAAACCGCAGGTGAATGCAGATTAGAGCCACCTGCCGTCAGCTGCTGTAATCCTTTGTTTCGTGACGTAATCGATCTACCGAAAAACCGCGAGAAATGAGGAGACACGATCAAAGTAAACATACGTTAGCGATGTACGTAGGAAGTGAAAATGTGATGTAAATAAAATGAAACGAAAGTAAATAGAAGTAAATGGAAAAGCCTGAAGCGTTAGAATAGATAATATGGCCAAATGGTAAGTAACTAAATAAAGATATTTTTAATTTAAAACCATATGAAATACTTTAAATAAAAATATGCTTTCATATTGTAAACCAAAGTTATTGAACTGAAGGATTTAATTACTTAAGTATGACTGAACTTATTACTGAATATAACTGAATAAAGTTAAATATTAAATAAACAGAATAAATATAATAAAGCATGAATGGATGAATTAGGTCAATTAAGATATGATTTGAATGAGTGATAAGAACTGTGAGAATTAGCTAAGGGAAAACTATCTAGTTTTTTCCAACACATAATACATATTATAAACATTTGGAGAGAGGAGACTATAAACAATTATTAATGTTTTAAAAATTAATGAATAATGCCATATTTCTATATTTAGAGTAAATAATCTGTTCTCACATACGTTTAAATTTTGACTATTTTACATATTTAAAAGAATTATTTTGTATTTTGCTGCCATTGATAAACTATGATATCATTTATTGAACTTTGCTTTGTAACATAAAGTATTTAATTATGTCCCATTTATTTTTATTTCGGAGTAATTTAATAGTTGAATAAAGTGGCAAAATACTGTCTAAACCAACTTCAATATGAATGATTTTTTCTTCTTTTCCATGAGTCTACAGTTAAGTAAAATTGGCTTTCTTGTGTGTTAGAGTAAAGGATTTACTCATTTGAGAAACTAAGCATTGAAAAAGTAGCAGAAATGTTTATATAATGAATTGATTATCCATTTTGTGAATTGTTGATTAATGAAATTGTCCGTCACTCATTGAGATTGGAATGAGATATGTTTACCAAAACTTTTTGCTGTATATTTGAATATAAACTTTTCTGATCAAAATTTCCCTCTTTTCTGAGAAATTTCTTATATATATTAATTCTCCCCACTTATCTCGGCCACTGATTTTTCTGAATTCCCCTCCTCCTACTGATTTAATCATAGATTGAAGTTGCTTTAATATCATTTATACTGCATTTTTCATTTATTATTCTGCAGAGTGCCTGCACAGTTCGTCACATATAGAGGCACCTATCAGGGACAGAGATAAGAAATTTCATAGGATCATGGATTTTTAAGCATAAGGAAAAGAATAATAAATATATTTTTCTTTTTTAGTTTAATGCTTCTCCTTTCTGTCCGAAAAACAGAGGCAAAAATAATACCAGAATCTATCGGTTAGAGATGAGAAAATTTCATTAGCACATAAGTACCATATAAAAAGGAAATTTCACTACTTCAGTCCCACATAGGGAACCAAAAGTTCCTGCATATTTTGCCTTTGGTTGAAATTTGGTTCTTTTTTTTTGCTATAAAAGTAAGTCTTTTGCTATGTGCTGTTCTATGCTTAATTATTTGTTACACATTTTTAAATAAACTAAGTGGCAACCTTATGTGTTGTATTTGCATTGTGCAAGATTTTTTTTTTTTTTTTTTTTTTGGGGGGGGGGGGGGGTGGAATCTAATCTCTTATTCCAAATAAATTTAGAAAAGATTCACAGAAATTTTTAAGAGAAAATTCTGACTTGCTAACGTAAAATTTTCAGTTACATTTAAAATACAATTCCAATATATAAATGAAAATTCTCCATTAAAAAATGTGTGCTTATAGTTTACTTAACTTTAAGTTAAGACAAAATAAATAATAAAACAATATCCGGATATCAGTCCTTCCCCCCCCCCCCCCCCAACCCCAAAAATGTCATTTTTTGTTAGCAGCTTTATCAGTTGAAATTTTATGCCAAAGTGCCAAGCATAGCAAACTGTTTATTTCACATCAACAAGGATAGTAACACACATTTAATTTCCTCCCAGCTGTTACATAATGGCATAACTTGTACATTTTGTTTTCTTTTAAGGTTTTCTTTGCTCTTTTGATGAAGAGATTATTCTTAGGAGGTTTAACATGAGGCGTACAATTTGGCAATTAATTAATATTGGATTACGTTTTTCCAAGACAAAAGTATAATTCATACTGTGATATTTTGTTTACAAAAGCATATGATGTAATTATGTATTTCTGATTCTGGTATACACTATGCCATAAAAGAAAAAAATCCAAATGGTGGCTATAATGATGCATTAATTCTAATTTATGCAAGAATAAAAGAAAAGTACCATTTTAATTCCTATAACATATTTTATAATTATATATGATTTATTTTGTCGCAAGGATCTTCTATATACTAAAAATTGCACTTTCATTTTTCAAATGGTAACACCCACTTTTGACATTTTGAGTTCCTTGGATGAAAACAACTGGAACATTTGCAGTTTATATACTTAAATCTTCATAGAATTAGAAAGAAGTTTGAGGATACTAATGTTAAATTCACATGGCAAGCTTTTATTCTTATTTTCCTAAAATATCACATTGAATTGTTTGTTGTAATGAGATTCATTGGGTAGATCCAAACATGATTGAAGCATTTTTGATTTTAAAAAAAAAGTATTTTTAACTATGAAAATCACCAAAAATATGTCTGTAGAGAAATTTTGCTTTTTGATAGTCTAATGGGATTGTCTCCTGTTATTGTTTGCATTCAAAGAAAAAAAAATCTTAGAAATGAACTGAAAAAGTGTATAAATGTTTCTTTTATAAATAGTCAGTTTATATTTACAATTTTTCTGGCTACTAATTGAATGTTCCTAGAACTTTTTCTTGTAAGATCTTAGTTTTATTTATCTAGATAAAGCTATAACATGTTTTCTTCTATAACTCTATGAAGATTTAAGTAACATGCAAAACTATATACTTTTCTTGGCTGATTTGCGCCAAGGAGCTCAAAAGAGTGGATGTTACTATTTGAAAAATTAAAATTGGTGGATAACCCCTAGACAAAATAAATCACTTACAGTCATAAAGAACTTTATACAAATTAAAATGGTTCTTTTCTTTTATTCTAGCATTAATTAGAACTAGTGGGGACAATTTTCTGTTTTTAAGATAATGAGACTTTCATACTCCTTTTTATATGAAAAGCTTACTAGATCTTTGTCATAAGTTATTTTATTTTTGTTACAATATTCTTGCATTTATTTTAAGTTTTTCCATTAGGTGTGAAATTATAAATGTCAACATTTCTTTTTGAAGCCCTTAAATTTTTAATGTTCTTGTAAAATTTAATTGAATATACAGTTCAGGTTTAAGACTCGGGGTGAATGAGCAAGGTTCCTCTTTTATTTTCATCCCTTTTTCTAACTCAGCTTGGGTTGGTTAGGTGAAAGGCTCTGACTTTGGATCAACTAGTAATTAGGGGCTAGAAACAGTGTTCCTTATGTTGGCCCCAAGTCTTCATCATCAAATTCTTAGGAAATATTATAGCACTCTTTTGCTCTTGCTAACATTGCTTCCTCAAAGATTACATGTGTACTTTCTACATTAGTATTTTCATCAAGGATCCAAACTCTATAACCAATTCCAGTGTTCAAAATTAGCAGTTTATCATCAAATGCAACTAAATTATAGCATTTGATGACTACAAAATTATTCCTGGGCGTCAAATGTGACGCCTAGCCTTTTTTAACACTTATTTTTGTTTAACTTAGTCAATCACCTGCTTTTGAAAATTTGGTCTCCCACCAAACGCAAACTCTCATGTGAGACAGTTTGGCAGCAGTTTTTAGCAGAGTGTCTGAATGAATATGTTAATTTATGCAAACTTTTAAACTATATTGATCCTGCCATTTAGCACTGGTGAATGTGAAAGGGAATTCAATCAGTTGAATTTAATAAAAAATTATAAATTTAACTGTTTATCTACTGATACTGTTCGTGATTTATTAATAGTAAAACTGTATGGACCCAAGTTAGCAGATTTTTGTCCGGATAACGCTATAAATCCTTTGTGAAATGATGTAGCTGAAGGACGGATTAGACGTTCAATTTAAAAATAGTTCTTTTGAATGATTATTGTTTGATTTATAAATAAAATATAGTTGTCTGCATATCATCTGAATTCTTATTTAGTATCTAATTTTATTAAAAGTAGTAGCTATTGTTTATCTTTGTAATCCATATGCAGTGAAACATTGTTAGCTTTAAATCGCTTAATGGGAATTTTTGCTTAACACGAATTAATAAGGCAGTCCTAACAGATAAGATGGTACTATTATTTTAACGGTTAACAAAAAAAAAAATTGTGGTCTTTTAGATTTCATGTTAGCAATATTCGTCTGTAATTATATTACATATATATATATATATTACTAAATTTAAATGTAATTATCAACAATGGATAAAATTTTGTTTCTGACTTGCTAGGAAGTTATCCAGGTTTAATTTTGTTTAACATGGTTGAATGCATTTTTCTATAATTTCTAAATATAGTAATAATTAAAAATGTCAGTTTTACAGTTGCTTCAATTATTATAATGAGATTAACCTTCAAAGTACTAAGATCAAAATATTACTTAAATGTCTAAGATGGGGTCATTTTCACCACATAGGTAATTATAATGTTGAGGCCGGAAAACTGATCAAAAGATAAAATATTGACATAATACTGGCAATCAAGATTTATTAGAAAGAAGAAAATGTAATTTCTACAATATTATGAATATTTAAATTAGCACAAAAACTCAAGTAGTAAAAAGTATTAAAAAAAAATTATAAGAAGTAATGATAGAAATCCTTTTTAACTACCTTCAGTTCTGCTGCTCATCTTTCTGGCAATCAAGACACAAAATAACACATGGAGTATGACTTTTACACATAAACTGTCTGCATTTGTTACACTTCTGAGAATACTTGGTGTCATTTGTTGATCTAGAGCTAAGAGCACACCTACCTCGTTTTGCTTATAAGTCTTTCTTCCTTAAAGTAGATTTGATATTGATACTTTACTTTTCTTACTTCCCTTCCACTATGTTTTATAGCTTGAATTGTAGAATTCTTGTAGCCTCTTGGTTTATTTTCGATATCTGAAGCACGATGTTCCAACAGAGGTTCCACCAACTGTCTTCCAAGTTCCTCAAGAAACTGTTTGCGCACATTTTTCATAGACTTCAAGTCCATATCTTTTTGCATATTCAATTTCCAAATGGCAAAAGCATTATAGGTGGCAGTATCTATAAAATTGAGAAATAAAGACAGTGGCCACCTCCTGGTACTCCTATGGCAAGTATATTGCAAGTACGTTCTAGAACAAGCTTATCTAGAATGTCAATGCCGTTCTTGGTTCTGTTGTAATCCATGACTATTTCTGGCTTAAATTTTTTACTTTCATCATCAATGCTGTGTTCGTGGTGCATGCTTGAGAGGAGAATGATACTTGTATTTTTTCTGTACGTATGAGACCAAAGTCAGTTTTTTCATGAACAAAAAGTGGGATGAATAAATTGATCTCTGTTTTACATTGACCAGACACTTAGGAAGATTTTTGTGCATAGTCCTCACCAGAGTCACTTTATATGCTAAAAGGTCTCGACCAAAGTTATATCCATGAAGAAGTTATCTGTAGTGACATTGTGACCAGAATTTTTCCAATAATTTACAAGTTCTTTTACAACATGGGGTCCTTGATTCACTTCAAGCTGATCACCAGTTCAGCCTAAATAAACTTGCAGGTTACAGCAGTAGAACGTTGTAGCATCACAAAGCATCCGAACTTTGATACCCGTATTTCCCAGGTTTGTTAGGCATGTATACTTTGAAGGGGCATCTGCCTCGGAATTTCACCAATTCCTCATCAACTGTACTGAACAGTGATATTATATTTATACATTCCATAAATCATGAATTGTTTCACGTGATCCATAAATCATGAATTGTTTCACGTGATCCATAAATCATGAATTGTTTCATGTGATCCATAAATCATGAATTTTTTCACGTATTATTCCATTAGATCAACAATCCAAGAAAAGCATGAATTTTCACTGCATCGGTATCTGTCCATGTATGACGTGTACCATTGGATGAGTTTCATTCCAATCTTGTACTTTATTTCGACCCCTTTGGTTAGAGAATGTGATAATGATATTGATAATTTCATCATTGATGAATCAAGAAAATGCATCTATATTTGTCTTGGCATTCTTAGCTAATGTTGTTGGTCTGTAAGCATTTCTAACAATGAGTATGAGTCTTTGAAACATGTTCAATGTATTTCCACAACCTTCCCGCTATATGAGGATTACGATGTTCTTCTTCACTTTCAATGTTTACATTACTACATTCAGAATCAGATTATTCGTCTACATTTCTAACATGAGTATGAGTCTTTGAAACATGTTCAATGTATTTCCACAACCTTCCCGCTATATGAGGATTACGATCTTCTTCTTCACTTTCAATGCTTACATTACTACATTCAGAATCAGATTATTCATCTACAATTTCAGGCTCTGCATCACTATATGAAACATGAGATTCACCACCAAAATCCTCTTCTTCATAAAATAACAAAGCATGTGCCTCCTCGATAGACAAACTGTGATGATTCATTTCATTGAATAGCAAAATTTACACATAACCAAACACAAGAACAAGAAATAACAAAATGAGGGACATAGAAACGCTATACTCACATCTACTGAACTACATTTGGCAGGATACCAATTTTTTTTTCTCTCTTGAAATGTGATAAATGATAGAAAGTTTTCATTTGTTCCCTGATTGCCTAAGATGGGGTCAATGTGACCCCATTCGCAATTTCTACAAATAAACAAAAAATTTAACTGAGGGAAAATTACTAAGTAGACATAATTATGAAAGAGACCTTTATAGGAGAATTCCTAGAAAATAATTTTAGCATACATATTCTAAATGAAAAAAACAACTGCAAAATGTCTAGATAGTGTCAAATTGACCCCATCTTAGTACTGTGAGGGTTAAGAACTTATAATTTTAAATAAAAACAAAATGTTCATGCTTTTATAGAAATTGCAACTAGAAATTTTAATTTGACACCTAAGATAGTTACAGTAGGTGTCATTTGACGCCTACCTTTCATTCCCCAATTTCTATCACTGCACTCATTCCATAACTATATCCTACTTAAATGCCTTTCTTGGCATGAGGTTGAAATTATATCTTTTCTGTGTGGGTTGATGAACATAAGCTATATGGACATATCTCTTAAAGATTGTACGTATAACTTGTTTTAGATCGATGATTTACTCGAAGATAATAATACAGAAAATATTTGCATAAAAATTGCTTCCCATCCCATATGAAACTTGAATGTGCAGAAAGAATGGCTAAAAGCATTACTGATTATGAAGGCTTCAGTGATAACATATTTATATGACAACTAAAGTTTTATTTATTGATGAGACATGATGAAATATTACATATAATTAAAAAAAATCCCTGACGGCTCGGCCTACAAGCACAGGTAGATTTCGAAGACGCAGATCGTGGGGCACCTGTTTGTCGGGAATTGCGGAAGAAATGACCTTTTTTACGATGATGCGGCAGGTTGAACCGCCTACTTCGAAACCTAACTTGTTTGCAGGTGGATCCGGCAGGGATTTTTTTTTTTTTTTTTTTTTTTTGGTATAACGGTTGATCCTATAAAAAGCTTGTCAATATAAAAGTTTTAGATAATATTAAGAGGATTTATAATAAATTTAAGCGGATTTGAAATCTTGGGAATTGACGAAGTTATGCATTTTTTTTCTTCTAACCCCCCCCCCTCCTCTTAAGGCAACTTTTAATTATATCAAAAATCTGTCATACATAAATTTTCGGCCCTTCTCCTAGAAGTAATAATAACTTCAAACGGATTCGATACGTATCATAATTAAGAAATTATGGGTTTTTTTCTGTTTTCACAAAAAGCCCCCCCCCCCCCCTTAGTTCGATTTTGCCCATTAACGAACTTGACCGAGATTTTATGCCCCTTGATTTTATGTATCAGTTTCGAAAAGATGCGGGGGTTGGAACCGCCTACTTCGAAAAATAACTTGTTTGCAGGCGGAGCCGGCAGGGATTTTTTTTGTTTTTAATTTTTTTTTGCTATAACGGTTGGTCCTATAAAAAACTTGTCAATATAAAAGTTTTAGATAATATTAAGAGGATTAATAATAAATTTACTCGGATTTGATATCTTGTGAATGGATGAAGCTATGATTTTTTTTCTTCTAAAACCCCCCTTTTTGCCCCCCCTTGGAGCCATTTTTAATTATATCATAAATCTGTCATACATAAATTTTCGGCCCTTCTCCTAGAAGTATTAATAACTTTAAATGGATTCGATACGTATAATAATTAAGAAATTATGGGGTTTTTTCTGTTTTCACAAAAAGCCCCCCCACCCTCCCCCCCTTGGTTCAATTTTGCCCATTAACGAACTTGACCGAGATTTTATGCCCCTTGATTTTATTTTATGTATCAGTTTGTAAAAGATTAATGCAGAATTTTTCCAGTTATCGTGGTCAGAAAAAAGTGACATATATATATATATATATATATATATATATAAAGTTTTGAACTGGGGGTGGTTTTGGGTTCTGGGAGTCATGATCAGCGTAGATCTGCAAAAATTTTTCAAAATTTCCAACTTAGGTGAGAATGTAATAGGTAGTATTTCTTACGAAATCTACCTAAAAATGTAGACTATTTGTCAGCAATATGTAGAACCAAAATGAAACATGCATAATAGTGTAATTTATCACAATTCCATTCAATTCAAACCAATCAGAGATGATAAAGATATGAAATTACAATACCTTTTCGAGTGTCGAAGTAGATTTTAGGTACCACAAAACCAAGAGCTATGGTTGAAGATGTTTTAACTCCAGTACTTCTTCATTAATTACTTCTAGTGAAGGTGCAATTACTTAAAACGGAGAAAAGCATATCGAGATAATAAAGCTTGACTTCGGTACTTCATCTCATAACGCTGAAGAGATATGTTTAATTTCAGATGAAAACAAAACATAATCACACCACATTTGAAAAAATTGTGGGTATTTAAATTTGCCAGCTGGGCGAACAAACGGTGCCAAAAACTGCAGTGAAACTTTAAGATCGTGGGAGCCGGTCTCTGATTGGTTCAAGGTTGAAGATGGTGAAAGACTTCACAATTTGCGAAGTCCTTCCATCTGTTACTTAGTTAATGAAAATTTTCTCCGTGCTGGGAAATAGAGCTACGATCTGTGTCAATTGCAGTGACGATCGTTTAGGCGACTTCCATGCGACAATCAACCAATCATTCGATTGGCGGAAGTGGTAATAAACTTAAACAAAGCGCGATGTAACTTTAAGAATTTAAGAAAAAAGAAACATAAGTGGATAGAAATTAGATTACTTATGTTACTTTAATAATTATATGACAAATTAAATAGACGTACGTTTTTAAAGGGGGGATAATTTTAAAAATGAAGAAAACATGCCAACTTTTGACAGAAGGAGGGGAAATTACGTTAAAATTTACCTACAATGTTTATATTAAATAAATCAAAGCCTGATGATTTCCTGTTTTCAAACACCTTTTCTACCTTCGTTTTACATTAAGCAAGTGTGTCAACAATGTCATCCTTCAATGCACGTATACCGGTAATTTCTAAAGTTAAAACGGTAAGACTGTTACAGTACTTCCTCATCAAGTTTTTTTTTATGTTTATTTTGAGAACAACCAGCGAGTTTCTTAATGATCCTGAGGTAAATTCTTTGAAGCAAAGTTATACGAGACTTTCGTTCTCATCGATTTAATACGATCACATGGTGCTTGTAAATCTATAGTGGAGCATGTGACCTAACTTTATATTTAACTAAATGATAATATAACGTAATGCAATAATCCACTAAAGTTTAATATTATAAAGTCAAAGGTTTCTCTTGTGACAGAGTATATATTCAATTTACTACAATAAAATGTATATAAGAAATGTAATCATAGATTATTCTTTCTTTATGGTGCAGTGAAGAACCATTTTTTTTCTCTTCTCAGAATATGAAAAGCTTTATCAGTATTTTGTTTATGATACACACAAAAACATATGTATCGTATTTCTGATAGTTTATGCACGCATACACATGTGCGTAGATTTGGAGGTGCCCATTATTCCAAGGTATAAGCAAAAAAAGTGTTCGCTAAATAGAACTGTCTACTTTTTGGGAATGTCCATTATAGAAGTCTTATTGTATATATTTCTTTAATCTGAAAAAATATTGTGGACATTCTTTTGAAAAAACGAGTCAACCTGAACCCGACCCCAAAACAATGAAAGTCAACCAAACCTGTAGCAAAAAACTAAAAGTCAACCCAACCCGAACCGCAATGAAAAAATATAGTGCCAACCCGACCCTAACCCATGGGTCAGGTGTAGGTAAAAGTGGGTAACTCAACCGACGCAGGACTCTAGTACATCCTCAAATTTAGATAATAGAATTCTTATTTTATGATGAAATATTTTCATGATTGGATCTAATGTAATATTAAGTAGGGCTTGGCTCAAATGTTATTATTATTTTTTTTTCATTAAACTGGAATCATAAGCCCATCACACTTATACTGCAATTGAATCAGTCATTCTAGAAATGGCACTTGACCTATGATAAACAAATAGTTTCCTTCCTGGAATGACTGATTCAATTGAGATATGCATGCAAAGGCTGTTCTAGGTCTGGGAACG
Source organism: Maratus michaelseni (assembly GCA_963931845.1). Taxonomy (NCBI): domain Eukaryota; kingdom Metazoa; phylum Arthropoda; class Arachnida; order Araneae; family Salticidae; genus Maratus; species Maratus michaelseni. Next base: position 345,698,923 of record OZ007586.1, read on the forward strand.
AATAAAAACTAATTTCAAGAATCATTTCACATAGTTTTCACATTTATTTCCCTATACAAAAATGAGGAAAAATAATTTGAATTTGAGAAATCTATTTGAGGTAATTTACCTCCTTTACCATTCCTATAAAACCACCAATGTGTATATATTGTTTGAAATTGATTTAGCCAACCAAACACTTAAATATTTAGATTTAGGTAATTGGTGATACATCACATTTTTATAGAGAGTAATGTTAAACCTAATTCTCGTTTGAATTTAAAATGTAGCATTGTATGTTGATGTTGCCACTAAATGTTTCAAATTTGTGCATGTGTTTTGTATAAAATTGTTTCTTAAAGCAAATATCTTTCACAAAAGTTTTCAGCTGCGAGTTTCACCTTTAGTTTTACCTTTGTTTCCTTATTTAGACAATTATGTCTGTATAAGTTTTTTCTCCCTCTCATCTGATGCTCTCTATCTTGTGTTAGGATCTAATTGCTGCCTCATTCAAAGAGGTTAGCCACTTAGTACCACCAAATCACACCCTTATAGCTTTATATGAGGGAAAATTATTTCCTTTGTATATCATAATCAGTACAAAAACCCTTAACGGGTTAAAAGTTGTGACGCAGCACTTTCTTTTGGCTTTATGAATTTTAAATATGGGTCTTAAAAGCAATGATATCAAATTTAAGTGACGCTATGTTAATAATTATTTTTTTAAATCATAATTTTCTTTTTAGTTTTATTTATATTCACAGGTGCAATTATTATCTTAATATGAAAAAATATATAAAATTTATTCGCTGATGCTTTTTCATTCACATCTCTCATGAATTCAAAATATGGGTTTTAAAAGAAATGATATCAAAATTTGAGTGACACCTTGGCGTTAATTTAATAGGACTCTTTTAAAATTCAATTTAAATTATTTTTGGTTTGTCTTCTAAAGTATATTAACACATACAAACAATACTTTTAATTTTTCAATACACTTTTAAATATATTACTTTCACTGAGCCTATATTATGTATTGAAATGTATTTATTTCAATAAATTGATTTATCTTCTGTGCCACGCTATCCAAAATCATAAGTAAAATTTATGTAAATGATTATTTTGCGTCATATTATCCACTTGAATACATTTCCCTTTGTTTGGATACTATGACGCAAAATAATCATTTACATAAATTTTACTTATGATTTTGGATAGCGTGGCACAGAAGATAAATCAATTTATTGAAATAAATACATTTCAATACATAATATAGGCTCAGTGAAAGTAATATATTTAAAAGTGTATTGAAAAATTAAAAGTATTGTTTGTATGTGTAAATATACTTTAGAAGACAAACCAAAAATAATTTAAATTGAATTTTAAAAGAGTCCTATTAAATTAACGCCAAGGTGTCACTCAAATTTTGATATCATTTCTTTTAAAACCCATATTTTGAATTCATGAGAGATGTGAATGAAAAAGCATCAGCGAATAAATTTTATATATTTTTTCATATTAAGATAATAATTGCACCTGTGAATATAAATAAAACTAAAAAGAAAATTATGATTTAAAAAAATAATTATTAACATAGCGTCACTTAAATTTGATATCATTGCTTTTAAGACCCATATTTAAAATTCATAAAGCCAAAAGAAAGTGCTGCGTCACAACTTTTAACCCGTTAAGGGTTTTTGTACTGATATCATTACTTTTTTAAGGTTATTGATGAGAATGTCAATTAGTCGAAATTAAGCATAGGGTATAAATTAATCATTAAAATAAAATTTTAAAGAAATGCTAAAAAAGACCCCTTGGACCCCAATAAAATATGAGGGTGGTGGCCCAGGGAGAGGAATCCAAGACTCAACTTTTAAATTATACAGCGAGAGAGTAACACAATTAGAAGGATGAAAATGCATGGCAAAACCCGTTTGTTCCATCTTCCTCCGCCAAAGGACGCAACCTTTTCTATACAAACATAGCTGAAAATTTTTGGGCCGTCGATTCCGAGTCAAATGAGCCATACGTCGTCGTGATCGGTCCCATAGAACCCGATAGGAAAGTGCCCCTGGTGGTGAAACTTGGAACTAAAATTGATATATCCTGTCGATGTCGAGTCGAATGAATCACACTGCATTGTGATGGGACCCATAGAACTCGAGATAGCTGCAAAATCCGTTAGTTCCATCTTCCACCACCAGGGGGCGGACTCTGTTCCATACAAACATAGCTGAAATCTTTGAGGCTGTCGATTTCGAGTCGAATGAGCCATACCTCGTCGTGATGGGGCACATAGAACACAAGATAGGAAAGCACACTCTGGTGGTGAAACTTGTAACTAAAATCGATATATCCTGCCGATGTCGAGTCGAACGAACCAAACTGCATTGTGATGGGACCCATAGAACTCGAGTTAGATGCAAAATCCGTTAGTTCCATATTCCACCACCAGGGAGCGCACTCTGTTCCATACAAACATGGCTGAAATCTTTGAGGCTGTCGATTTCGAGTCGAATGAGCCATACCGCGTCGTGATGGGGCGCATATGACCCGAGATAGGAAAGCGCCCCCTGGTGGTGAAACTGGTAACTAAAATCTATATATCCTGTCGATGTCCAGTTTAATAAATCAAACTGCATTGTGATGGGACCCATAGAACTCGAGTTAGCTGCAAAATCCATTAGTTCCATCTTCCACCACCAGGGGACGCACTCTGTTCTATACAAACATAGCTGAAATCCTTCAGGCTGTCGATTTCGTATCGAATGAGCCATACCTCACCGTAATCGGGCCCATAGAACAGGAGATAGGATAGCGCCCCTGGTGGTGAAACTTGGAACTAAAATCGATGTATCCTATCAATGTCGAGCCAAATGAATCAAACTGCATTGTGATGGGACCCATAGAACTCAAGTTAGCTGCAAAATCTGTTAGTTCCATGTTCCACCACCAGGGGGCGCACTCTGTTCTATACAAACAGCTGAAATTTTTGAGGCTGTCGATTTCGAGTTGAGTGAGCCATACCTTGTCATGATCGGGGCCATAGAACCTAAGATGGGAATGCGCCCCCTGGTGGTCAAACTTGAAACAAGTTGAATGAATCAAACCATGTTGTGATGGGACCCATAGAACTTGAGTTAGCTCCAAAATCCATTAATTTCCCCTTCCACTGCCAGGGGCGCTCTCTGTTCTATATGAACATAACTGCCCCTTGTGGTGAAACTAAAATCAGTAAGTTCTATCGATGTCGAGTCGAATGAGCCAAACTGCATCATGATTAGGAATGCACAACCTGTGGCCCGTGATGGATAACTGGTGGCCCGCAGAGACCATACATGCCAACCTATCCAAAAATTTCGAATTTCCTTAATAATTCGTGAGAAAAATTTGCAAATTTTGTCCATAAATCGTAGGAAAATATGAATTTCATCGATCAGGCGCATAAAATCATGAATTGCATCGACTGGATGCGAATTTTGTCAAATGGGCATGGAAAAATCACAAATTTCGCCATTTTGTCGCTAGAAAAAAAAACGCAAATTTCAATAATCGGTCAACAGAAACCAGAGATGCCAAAATCAGTAATTCCGGAGTTGCAAATTTCGTCAATCACTCAAAAAAAAAAAAAAATCTTGAATTTTGTAAATCAATTGAAAAAACCTGCGAATTTTGTCGATAAGGCACTTAAAATCGTGAATTTCATGGATCGAGCAGCGAATTTCCTCGAATGGCGTGGAAAGATCGAGAATTTCAACGAACAGTTGCAGGAAAAATTTGCAAATTGTCCATAGATCATAGGAAAACATTATGAATTTTGTCTATCGGTTCTGCAAAATTATGAATTTTGTCGATAGGCATGGAAAATCGCAAATTTCGACAACTGGGCTTGGAAAAATCAAGAATTCCATCGAATGTTTGTGAAAAAATTGTAAATTTCAACGAACGGTAAAAAAAAAATAATAATTTGCGAATTTCGCCATTGTCTAGAGAAGAAAAATTGTGAATTTCATTAATTGGCCGATGGAAAGCATATCAGTTGAAAATCATGAATTTTGTCAATCAGGCACAGTAAAAACAGGAATTTTGTGGATCGGGAGAAGGGAAATCATAAATTTTGTTGAACACATGCATAAAAATCATGAATTTTGTTTATCAGGCATGTAAAAATCATTAATTTCGTCAAACGGATGCATAAAAATCAAGAAAGTCATCAATTGGGTGCGTAAAAATCTTGAATTTCATCGATCAGGCGTGTAAAAAATCATGAATTTCATCGATAAAGTGCATAAAAATATAGGACAAAATTGCCATTCGCCAATCGGCGAGTAATACTGAAAATTTGCCGACTGACTTTACTGCCACCACTGGTCAAACTTAATAGTTCCAATTGCGATGATTCAATGGAAAAAGATTTTTTCCCCACTGTCGCTCGACAAATTTCAAAACCATTTGGCGAATTTCACGATTTTTTCAAAGAAATTATTTGACGGATTGTGATTTTTTTTCTTCTCGAAGCCATTCGACGATATTCGAAATTTTTTTCCCCTGAAACCAGTTGATAAATTTTGTGATTTTTCCACTATCAATGAATTTTGTGATTTTTCTGCTATCGATTGATGAATTTCGTGATTTATCGACTATCGATTAATGAATTTCACGACTTTTTCCATAAACGAACAAATTGTGCACTTTTTTTTCCACTGCCATTCGACGAATTTTGCAATTCTGTTCCGCGATTGTTAGACAAATTTCACTATTTTTCTCCCGAGATCATTTGACGAATTTTGTGATTTTTAATTTTACTGACTGATTGATTTATATTTAATAATAAAAGTTAAAATGTTTTGATTTAAAAACAAGATGGCTAACTGAGGGTGAATCCCAAAACTTAGCCGCATCATCAATGAGTTAGCTAATCAAGCATTTAGCTCTTACAGTTTGTTTAAAAGGTGCACACAAAAGCAAAAAATATGATTTTTTTTTTAATCCTTACCATCACTGTTGAAATCCTGAACCAATTAGAATCTAATTGTGACAGTGTATTTATCTTGCAAATATCATTGAGGAGTTTTTTATACAGGGACATCATGATAACATTCAAATTACTAAGCCAATTCAAACCTAATTATGCCAAAGTATCAATCGATGAATTCATTAATCAAATATGTTGGGCAAAATCCTAGAACAAGCAAAACATCCGATTTGGCTATTTTTTTTACGCACGTCAACCAAAAAAACGGCAACTTCCAAATTCTACCCAATCAGAACGCATGCTTTTTAAGCTTAAGCATGCAGATACTTACACACTGCTTACGGCAAGCTTTTTCACAAAATAAACAAATTTTATTTCGTTTTACAATTATTTACAAAGTTTCAGCAAGTTTTTCTTCACGATTTTTCTATTTTTACAAACTTTTAGCAATATTTCGTCTGGATATTTCAATTTTTACATACAAGCATTTAGCAATTTTTTCCTCCAGATTTTTCTATTTTTAATAATTTTTAGCTATTTTTTCCTCCTTGCTAAAACTTTGTAAATTGTCATAAAACGGAATAAAATCAATGTTTACTTCGTGAAAAAATTTTCATAGAAACTGTGTAAGTAGTGAATTCTCTGCTACAAAGAACACAGGTTATGATTGGGGAGAATCTAGAGAATTCTGATTTTTCAAATGCACGAAACTCATTCAAGCACCAGTTAGTAACATGTATATGTACTCTTTGCGTACATTAACAGAAAAAAAAATCCTGGATGCATGAAACTCCCTGTGCAGAAAATCTCTAGAATGCATGAAATTCATCCAAACAGCGGTTAATAATTGATATATATATATATATATATGTGTGAGTACGCTTCGCGTACATTAACTGAAAAAAAAAATCCTGGATGCACAAAACTTGCATTTCTCTGACTTCGGTTTTTCGAAATAGATAAAATGCTTCAGGGATTCAATCCAGCATCGCTGAAATGTTACATAATCACAGAAGATCACTAATTATAATTAAAATATAGATAAAATGCTGAAGTGATTACAAATTAATCACTGAAGCATTTTATCTATACTTCAAAACATATTTGTTTTGTTTCTCATTTCCAAAATAATTTTCATTCATATTTACTTATTATAAGCATGTTATTTAATTTTACTGACTGATTGATTTATATTTAATAATAAAAGTTAAAATGTTTTGATTTAAAAACAAGATGGCTAACTGAGGATGAATCCCTAAACTTAGCCGCATCATCAATGAGTTAGCTAATCAAGCATTTAGCTCTTACAGTTTGTTTAAAAGGTACACACAAAAGCAAAAAATATGAATTTTTTTTTAATCCTTACTATCACTGTTGAAATGCTGAACCAATTTGAATCTAATTGTGACAGTGTATTTATCTTGCAAATATCATTGAGGAGTTTTTTATACAGGGACATGCAAAATCAAAACGTCATCATGATAAGATTCAAATTACTAAGCCAATTCAAACCTAATTAAGCCAAAGTATCAATCGATGAATTCATTAATCAAATATATTGGGCAAAATCCTAGAACAAGCAAAACATCCGATTTGGCTATTTTTTTTACGCACGTCAACCAAAAAATCGGCAACCTCCAAATTCTACCCAATCAGAACGAATGCTTTTTAAGCTTAAGCAAGCAGATACTTACACACTGCTTACGGCAAGCTTTATTATACAATTTTAACATAAATTTTATTTCGTTTTACAATTATTTACAAAGTTTCAGCAAGTTTTTCTTCACGATTTTCTATTTTTACAAACTTTTAGCAATATTTCGTCTGGATATTTCAATTTTTACATACAAACATTTAGCAATTTTTTCCTCCAGATTTTTCTATTTTTAATAATTTTTAGCTATTTTTCCTCCTTGCTAAAACTTTGTAAATTGTCACAAAACGGAATAAAATCAATGTTTACTTCGTGAAAAAATTTTCATAGAAACTGTGTAAGTAGTGAATTCTCTGCTACAAAGAACACAGGTTACGATTGGGGAGAATCTAGAGATTTCTGATTTTTCAAAAGCACGAAACTCATTCAAGCACCAGTTAGTAACATATATATGTACACTTTGTGTACATAACAGAAAAAAAAAATCCTGGATGCATGAAACTCCCTGTGCAGCAATCTCTAGAATGCATGAAATTCATTCAAACAGCAGTTAATAATTTATATATATATATGTATATATGTGTATGCTTCGCGTACATTAACTGAAAAAAAAAATTCCTGGATGCACAAAAATTGCTATATTCCGCACTCCCTAGAATGCATGAAATCCATTCAAGCTGCGGTCAGTAATGTTCGCACAAAAATCGGTTTACAGCAATCTCTAAAGTGCTTAAAATACATCTTATCATATAAAATCAACAAAAATGCACTTACCGTTATTTCTCATCCTTCGTTTTTTTTTAATATTTCACAGGATTTATCCTTTATGACATAAAACACATTTCATAAACATAATTCAACAAATCTGACACACAACAAACCAACCCACAGACAATAGAACTCTATTATAGAATATTCTAATCTGTCAACCAACCAATCAAATCTAATTCCCTCAAAAACCAGCTCAATTTTCAGAACCATGCATTCTGCTCATGCTAGAACCAAGCACAGAAGGCGTGGAAAAAACGTAAGAAATAAACCGGTAACAAGAAAACTCATTTATCGCTTCGCTAAATTCGATGACGCCAAGCGTCTCGCTTGTTCTAGGATTTAACCTATTTTTCTTAATTATCTGTCTTAGTTTGTGAATAAATTTTTGTAATGTCAGTTGAAACTGATCTCTCGTACATAACGATGCATCACATTTTTTTAATGTTTTTTTTTTCTACACCATGATGTTGCTATTTAACAACATTATTTTAATTTTAAAAAGAAAACAAACAACTAATAAATCAGTAAATATGAACGTTTTGCACTCCTGAAACCCCTCCCCCCCCAAAAAAAAAAAAAAAATATATATATATATATATATATATATATATATATTGTTTTAATTTCAGGGTAACTGAAGAAAAAAAAAATCCTTCTATAGCGTTTCTATTTTTCCATGCGCTGTGAAGATTTTTTAACGGGTTCAAAAACAAATTTCACAAATACTTCTAACTTAATTAACAAATATTTCAAAAATATATTTTTAATTCCATGTTGTTTATGTATGAAGAAAGAAACAAAAGTTTGGTAAACTTCTATCTCTGTTTAAATAGTCTATTTCAAGAATAAAAACATTCGGTAGAATGCATAGCTTTGACAATACATAAACAAAAATGAAGAATACAGTACCTTTTTTTTTTTTTCAATTTCTTATATTTGGTGCAAGATACTACTGAATACTTTGCTACAAGATTTGTTTAAAGATATTACCCTCTCTCATGATTTTTAGGTTTCCAATGCCACGTCTACCATTGCCCCGAGAACTGACGACTGATTTCGTGATTTATTAAGTAAAATCTATATTTAACATTTGAAAATAAACTTTCACTAGAAAAAAAAAAAACAAAAAAAAACAATGGTAGAACTTTGCATTTCTCTGACTTAGGAAAATAAATATTAGAAGATAAATACATATTTCTTTATTATTTGTTTTTAAAATGCAAATTTAAGAAATGAAATTGAAAAAAAAAAGGTACTGTATTCTTCATTTGTTTATATAGCTGATCAAATATACGCATTTCACTGAATGTTTGGATTCTTATACTATGAAACAGAAGCTTACAAACGTGTTTTTTATCGTACATAAACAACATGGAATTAAAAATATATTCATGAAGTATTTGTTAATAGAAGTTAGAAGTATTTGTGAAATTTGATTTTCAACACTTCAAAAAATGTTCATAGCAGCGAATCGCATCGCACACGAAGAAAACAAACTGATGATTGATTCATTTTGAATGATTCCTTGTTACGCAAATTAATTGATAAAAAAAAATCTTAATCTTTTTTTTCCTTTAAAAAATCACAAATTAAATATAAATAACAATTAAATTGTATATGTATAATTATAAAATATTTCAATATTTTAATCAAGGAATCTAAATATTTTTCGACTTAATGAAGAGTTTGATATAAGAAATTCTTTATTATAACAAAAAAGAAAAATATACAAACAATAATTTAATTTAATACATATATATTACATATTAAAAATTGCATTAAAAACTGTTTTCGTATTAAAAAAAAAAAAATCTAAATAGTTCTTCAGCCAGATATGATTGCGAAATCGCCTTTAACTATAACCGTGATACCCATGAATATCCTGACCGCGCAGGAATAAAAAAGGGTGAAAAGGCCGAAAATCTTTAATGTTAGTCTACCAGAAAAAGCATAAGAAAAGAGTCCGATTTTGAAGCTGGATTATATAAAAAACAAGAGTTTTCCTACGTTAGCTCAAAATCTTACTCTCTTCATCTAAAAGCGATTAATATAATATATTAATTTAAAAAAAATCGTTCGATCCATTTTCGAGATAACACCTCTGTGCCCATTACACCATTACATTTTCCATTTTCGCTTAAAAATTGGTTTCCAGATCTCAAAATCTACTGCATGTAGAAATCTATAAATTTCAGGATAGAGTTAGGCCATAGATATAAGACTAATGTGAAAAAATCGAAACGGTATGCCTCATATTTACTGAGATATTAAATGTCGGCGTTTCGATTTTCCTTTGATGTCCTGCTAGCTGTATATATGAGAGTGACGGAATCTTCGGTTTTGGGCTTACGGTTTTCGGTTTTTCGCTGCGTCACTCAAGAGACTACCGTCTCTTATGATTACTGTGTTCAAAATTTTGTAATTTATTTTTTGTTTCTACAATGAAAAAAATTTCAAAAGAAATAATAAATTACAAAAAACTTTGCTTGTAGAATAATTTATTGATTAGGAATAATTGGTTCTTTTATATTTTAAATGTTTAGAATTATTTGCACATTTTTGTTCTTTTTTTTAACACAATGTATGAAAATCAACGGTAACATGCTCGTAAAAAATGATTATGTGTTATCAAATGCATAATCTAATTATTTGTACTCCCCCCCCCCCCTGTTTAGAAATGAATTATATATTTATTATGCCTTAGAAAATATTTTATTCTTTTGACAAATTTCTTTTATTCTTTCCTACAGTACATCAGCTATGTCATTATTGTATGAATGCATCAATACTGTGATTGCAGGTAATTTTTTTTAATGCTTATATTGATTTTTTAAAATATTTTTTGGCATATCTATTACATAAGGAATTATTTTTATTTGTTCCCTTACCAAAAAAAAAAAAAAAAAAAAAAAAAAAAGTAATTTCGATTTTTTTTTTTTTTTTAATTATTATTATTTAATGGTGGAACATTGTATGTTTAACCTGTACAAAGACTATATATTTTTGTTTTAAGCATTCATAATAAAAAATGTTATTGCAAATACTGCCACATATTGCCTTTTGCTGAATGTCTTTTTGGGGTCAAGAATACTGTTTGTAAACTATATATGTCATTCTCGTAGGAACATACAATACAATATCGTAAAATATTTATTAAAACACAATTGCAATAGGGAAAATTTTATAATGGAAGTGTAGTAATAATGGAATTGTGGTATAACTGAATAATATGTCTAAATACAGCAGAAGATCTTTATAACGCAAACTTAAAAATGCGAGGTTGTGCATTATATAGAATTTTGTGTTATATAGATAACATTTCACACATCATTAAACATACCTTGTAAACATGACCAAATATGTCTGTAACATTTCAAAATATAGTACAGTATCTTTATATTGCAGTCCTTGAGACCAAGAATTGTACATATTATAATTTTTTGTATAATATAGATCATTTCATGCATTGTTAAATTTACTTTATAAACATGTTTGAAATATGCCTGGACCAAATCATTCATTAGAATACTTAAAAACATTTTTATTGTAATAATATCAATTTTTTCATTAAAAAGCTCTGAGTTAAGGTGATAACAATGAACTAATGTATCAAATTTAATCTTCTAGGGATTAGCAATTTTTTTACAGTGTGGAATGCAGGTGCTTCTTAACTGCAAAATTCATTGTTTATCTCTGAGACATTGTGCGTTATATAGAGAATTGCATTATAAAGATCTTCTACTGTAATAATAAAAAGTATTTATTTTTTTTATGTGTATATATATATATATATATATATATATAATGTATACACAGTCTGACAAATCATGACTAGAAGCAGTTATCAAAGCAAAAGGTACCAAATAGGCATACCAGGTATGCTACCAAATATTAATTCATTATTATATATATATATATATATATATATATGTATTTATTTATATGAGCTGGGGTGATAATCTTCCCGTATTTTAGCAGATTTCAATTTTTAAAAAAAGTATCTGAATCTCTTCAATTTTCCAGAACACAAGTTTAAGACTTTAATTACAAAAAAATATATATGTCCTTTTTTTTGTTAATTTGTTTTAAGTTAAGTAAAATGTCATAAATTCTTTCTGAAAATTCCCTTTTATCCCTGCGCCCCCCCCCCCCAGCTTCATACCATGAACATTTTAAAATTTTAAGAATTCCATTTTTTACACTATTTGTTATTTTGTATATCGTACAAAACAGTAGATAAGTAATCAGTCATCTGAATAATTCCTTCTCCTCTTTTGCCACCCACAAAAAGTTTTTTTTTTTTTTCCCTGCCTTGTTACTTTTTTTAACAATAAATACTCAATTATCAGAATTAAACTTTCTGCCTGAAATTTCTGCTGCCTCCTTTCCCTCCCAGTTTAAAATCATAATTTTTTAAAGAATGTTCTGTCCTGTTTATTACTCTCTGGTAACAATATGTGTAAGTAATAATCAATTTATCCCCCTCCCCTAGCAAGTGGGAAATTTATAGATATAGAAGAGGAGAGATAAAAAAAAAAAAAAAATTTCCTCTTTTTACATTTAGGCTGCGCTCACCTCTAATGTAAGAAAACACATGTATACTCTCAATTTTGTGAGATCAAGTTTTTGACCATTTCTTTTGTAAATTTGTGTAGTAAAACTTTTAAATATTGGACATCTCTGGATTGCAGCATTTGTCCACTATTCAGAGATAAAGCATACAAATAAATAGGTGGTGGGGATTGAAAAAGTGTTCACTAAATAGGTATCTATTATTCAAAAGTGTCTTTTATGAAGGTTTTACTGCAATATGTAATATAACTTTTTTGCATTTATTCATGTAAAAAAAAAGACTATTAAATGTATTAAAACATTTGTTTAAAAGCTTTGGTTATTTTCTTTATTTTTGGTTATTTTTTTGTTGTTTTTATTTTAAAAACAAATTTTCTGCACAGTTTGGTGATTTTATTTTACAGATATAGGTGACAAAATTTGGCACCAAGATACTTTCTTGAGAGTGAGAGTATAAATAGCATACTTTAACAGTCACTGAGTAAGTAAAATAGCAAACACTCACCTGTGGCATTAGAGACTTCAACCATACTTTCCATTCTTTGTGAAGTTAGAATTGTTGCTAGCCATTTGCTTGCAAGTTTAAAAACTAAACTTTCAATCACAGTGTTTTTAGGGTTTCGTCCATCTCACGAAACCCTATTCGTCTTACTTCTTTGTCTGTCCATCAAAGAGTTGGTTCTCAGAAACTGTATAAGTTAGAGACTAAAAATTTTGTGTACTTACAGCTGAATACCTACTGACACGCTGAAAATTATAAAAATGTCTTCATTAACTCAAGATATTAAAACCTTAAAAACCCACTTATTAATGGATAAAAATATTCAACTAAAGCGCAGAATTTATTTGAATTGTTGCCAATTTGAAAAATAGTGCACATAATAATATTCCCTTTCAATTAAAAAATGTATTTACACGTGACTATTGATGAGTTTTGATAAATTAATATGAGTTTTTATTATGGAAGATTGAGTTTATTTTGCAGAGTTGGAAATGTGTAAAAGTGAAAAAGCACAGTCAGGAAACTTAAAGCTGGTTATGTTCATAACTCAAGATCGTAATAGAACTATTTCGTTTTCAATTAAATGTCAGATGTGATTGAGAACAGTGACAAGACAGATATTTCAGTGACTTCAAACTTAACATTTATTTATCGTGAAGTATATGCTAATAAGTAATAAACTTACAATATAATCTTGACATCTTATTCAAAGAAGACAGCTTGAACAAAATTGAGTCTCAATACAGGAACCAGATGAGTCGATGAAACAGGCAAAAGATGACAACATACTTTAAGATTAACATCAATAACACTATTCTCACCAAACCACTCATGCATTAAAACAGTTTAAAAGAAATATATAAAAAGTATAGATTAACTACACATCCAGAATGACTGGGCCAGCCTGCTTTCAGATTCTCAAGACAAATTCTCATATTCACGAGAATGTTAAATGGCCCTAATGGCCACTAAGACCTCACTATTTATATGTTTAGCAACATGTGCTTACGGGCAACACCTCCTGACTGGACCAATCAAGTTACGACATCAAAGTAGATGTGAATAATGAGTCGAATTAATCGAATGAACTACGGTGTCGCCATCTGGCGGGAATGAGATTAATTTGCATAAACTATCGTCAGTTATGAGATGGTACGTTGGTGAGTGTTGGATGGGGAAATATTACAGCAGTAACAAACAATGGCGTAATGCCGATAGTGGAAGCGATATATGTGGAATAAAAGAACTTTAAATTGAATTACCGAAATAAGCTTAGAAAGGTTTTTAAGGAAAGTGAATAAACTTAATACAATATTTAAAGTGAATTATATACTGTAAAACTTAAATAAACACGGTTTATTAAGGTAACTTATGTGTGTAGAATAAATGTATGTATGACTGCTTTGAATAAGTAATATATAGGTTTCAAGATGAAACTAATGAGTTTAAGAGGGGATGAGAGTACTATTTCTATGTATTATGCACATCAAAGCCCCTCTCATTGCCTCGCAGGAAGAAAAAATAAGAGTCCTATGTAAAATATGCACGGGACTCACAGAAATACTGGACATATAAGGGTCAACAGTAAATAGCATAGGCTAAACAATTTTTAAAAAACCATGAACTACTATAAGCTGATGAAAAAGTATGAAGCTTCACCAAAAAAAAATTTTTTTTTTTTTTAGTAAAAAAATGTTAATTTTAGCTAGAGGTTAGAGAAAAAAATAGTTTAACCAATTAAGATCAAACAAAAAATTGAAATTTTTTTTAAACAAGTTTAGAAAACTTGACAAACGTGAAAAATTTAAAGATAACAAACCTTCGAGAAGTTTTACCAATCTTTAAATTTTAGAATTATGCAGGAAGAAAAATTTAAAGTGTTGACTTAATACCTGTAAGAAGAGTGGTGATTTAAACTTTAAAAGAATCGCAAACACTCACAATTCTTATCTTACATTCAACACATTAGAAAAATACAATACAATTTTACAAAAAATACGTACCAATTAAGTAACTCAATTTTCATTTTGAAAATGGTCTTGCATACATATATAATGGTGCTCCTTGACCACGAGTGCTATTTGCACATTAGCTAAAGCAAAAAGTTAAAAAAAAGTTTTTAATTTAATTTTATTTTTTTCCAACAAAAAGGTAAATTTAAATATTTCGAAGCAGGCTTGTTATTTTATCAATTACTTTTACATTTAATCATTCTCTTTCTCAAACTTCCATCTCCCGCCATACACACCACTGATATAAGCTAACTATTCAAATTTAAATGCCTAAAAATAAAGAAAAGAACGTATTAAAATAAGGCAAACATGAATAAAATGTAAATAAAAAAAATTATGCTGAAAAGTAAACTTATAAATAAAACTATGCTTTGATTGAGAACTTAAAATTAACCCAATTTATAAAATTTGAACCATGGTCAAGGGCCAAACAATTCACTTCCTTTAGGTAACATACAAATTCTTGTTGGCCAAAATTTACATGTAAAAATGCATCTTTAAAAAAAAGCGATATGATGTGTTAAAACAATGTGATACATATTCTAAAAACATTTTAAAACAATGTGCAGCATTCATTATACTAACACTATAAATCACTTTATATATATATATACATAAGAGCAAGATTTGAGAATACAATTAAAGGCCAACAATTCAAACAATTTATGAAAAAGGGTACGTAATATATAAAAGAGATGGTTTAAGAGTTAAAAAACAATTTTATGAAGTTTAATAATGCACAGCGGGTCAGGGGTTTGGTAAAGATGTCTGCCAAGTTTGCCTGGCACATGGTATAGAATAAATTCTTCCTTGTTGTAAAGGTCTCTAATAAAAAACAGCTTGATATCTATATGCTTGGATTTATAATTCTCTACAGGAGATTTAACAAAATCTATGGCTGATTGATTGTCTACTCTCATTATTGCCTTGTTATTTGATGTAGGTATAAAACTCTTGGTATAACATTCGCCGCGTATCCGATCAAACCAAACCAAGTTCTTAACGGCCTCCGTCATTGCAACGAATTCGGACTCCATGGTCGATAGGTTGATACACTTTTCTTTAAAAGTACGCCAGTCGACAGGAGCTTCGTCAAGCATTATGATTTGGCTGCCGATCGAAGTTCGGTCATCTCGGTTAGCCGTGAAATCTGCATCAGAGTAGATAACTAGTTTGTCTGACCTGCATTGTAACTTGAGTTGATAATGACGAGTAGATTTTAAATATCCAAGTAATCGAAGTAAACCATCCCAGTGAGGCATTCCGGGGTTAGACTGAAACTGGCTTAATATATTAACTGTGTAGCTCAGGTTGGGACGAGGCCGATTAGCAATAAAAGAAATACATCCCAGTATACTTCGGTAAGGTAATCTCGACATCTCTTTCTGGTCAGAACTTGACACTGGACAATCCTTTCGTGAGTACACCACACCTTTTCTGATTAGAAGTGAGGAGATAGGAATCTTGAAATTACTATGTCTATTACATACTTCATCTATGTATTTAGTTTGGTGTATGACCAGACCTGAATTTGAATCTTCAAACTCAACTTCTAAAAGTTTATGGGTCTTGCCCAAAATTTTTATCTCTAATTTAGATTTAAGCAAAGCAAGGACGTGGTCTATCTTGAGCTGAGTCTTGCCAAAAATAATGATATCATCTATGTATAAAAAAAAGAACAATGTTGTTTCCAAAACAGAAGACACAATTGCAAGACTCCAATTTCATAAACCCTAAATTCAACAAAACTTCATGAATTTTGAAGTACCACTCACGCCTGCTTTGGTGGAGTCCATACAATGCCCTGTCTAGTTTACAATATAGGTGCTTTCTATCAGGATCACTGAAACCGGGCGGTTGAAGCATGTACACATCCTCCTTTAGAGGCGCATGCAGGTGACGTCACACTGAGTGTGCAACCACCCGCAACATGACACCAAAAGGAAGAAAAAGAACTGGATAACACCGAAATTCACGACTGGGCTAAAAGTCTTGTCATAGGACTCGCCCTTAATCTGTTTGAATCCTTGGGCAATGTAGGCTTAAAGTTATATTTTTGTGTTTTCCCAGCTCCTCATTTTATTTAATAACCACCACCACCATATAAAAGCTTGCTTCTATGTTTAGTTTAATTTATTTTCTAAGTATCTTATTTAGTTAATCATTTTTAATGTTTAAATTCAATAGTCTGGTACTTACAGCAAGTGTGCATGCTTGTTTACCTTTTTCAGCATATGGTTGGGTGGTTGGTAGTGAAGTTAACTTTCTGTTACTTTTTAGTTAACCTATTTCTGATTTGTTGTTTCTTCTGATGTCATTCTGACACAGTGATGTCATTTTGTTCTAGTGGGTGTGTCTTGCATTTATTGAAAGTTATATTTACTAATTTGGCAACATTAAAATGCAGATTTTGTATTGTGTTTGAAGTATATATTTGGGAAGTTTGTAGTTTGACAAGTCAGTTCAACATGTGAGTAGCTTTTGCAAATAGGCCTTATTTCTGGTGGTGTTTCATTTAGTAGCAGGTGACTACTTGTTTTTTAGTGTATAAAATATTCAGTTAATATATGCAGTATAAATCTTCAGAAATTATTGAGAGTTTGACTTATTATGTGCCTGTGATGATGTATCTTCTAAAAGATGTGTTTGCTACCTATAACCTACAGTTTTAATAAACCTTTTTTTGTTTCCTTCAGAAAATGTTGCAATTATTTTAGCCTCCATCATGCACATAGTTATTTTAATTAAATGGTAAGCAGTGTGGCTCAAGATATTGTGGGGGAGGTGTTATCTAACCCTACAGGCAACAAGGTGAGCCTTGTGCCTGGCGATCCGTCCAAATGCATCCCGTTTGGTTGTGTAAACCCACCGGCAACCTACTGGGGTGGCGTGGACCGGCAATTCGGTCAAATGCCAAACCCTCCGGTCATGCATGGTCCTGATTTCCTGCTCCATTGCTTCCCACCAGACGTGACTCTGTATAGACCTGCAAGCCTGTTTGAAAGTTTTAGGTGTGTCCTCTTGGGGGCTGTCTAGTCACGCGAATGGCTTTTCAGAAAGGCTTGAATTAATGGAGTTGTCAGAATCGGATGTATTATATGGCGATGGGACAGGTACAATTCCTTCATAAATATTAGACCCAGTAAAATCAAAAATTTCTGGTTTAAACAAAATTTTGTTGTCTCTACAATACTTTTCCACATCATTAATAGACCTTAGGCGTTGACTCTTACCAACTTCAAAATAGTATATGTCATTTCTTTTTCTGATCTTTCTGGTTACTGGCTTCCTCTTCCAACTAACATCTCGTAAAGAGGGAATAGTGGAGGATTTTGAGTCGTCACTAGACTCCGAATCTATATCCTCTCCATCACCAGTCTGGGGATCATGAGTACCGTTAAGGTTAACATTGGAAGGATCCAGGATTTCCACAGGATCTACTTCAACAATTTTCCCATGATCACCTTCAGATGGTGGTGAGAAGAGGGTATAATCCTCGGTGCCCAGTGCTGCTCCACTGTGCCTCATTCCACATTGTGATTCATCAAAAATGACATCAGCAGTTTCAGTAATTTCATTGGTTTCTGGAAGCCAAATTCTATATCCTTTCGTCCTGAACGCGTAGCCCACTAGGTATCCACGCCTAGCCTTTGGTTCTAATTTTGACTGTCTTTGGCTTGGCACATTCGCATGGGCTACGGTTCTGAAAGGATGAAGGTGTCAAACTGAAGGCTTCCGTCTGCCGTATAATTCGAAAGGTGTCTTTGTTAGAAGCTTAGGACACACCCTATTCCATGTATGTGAAAAATATTTGAGGGCCTCCGGCCAGAAACTGGGGTCAAAATTGCTTTCTATGAGTAAAGTCCTGATACCATTAACAGCTGTGGACATGAACCTCTCCGCAACTCCATTCATCTGTGGAGTATACACGTTAGTAAATTCATGTCTAATCCCCTTTTCCTCAAAATAATCTTTGAAAAGATGATTGTCAAATTCCCCTCCGTTGTCAGTCCTAAAGCTCTTAACTTTGCAATTGTGATAATTTTCAGCTCGAGTTATATGCTTTCTAACCACATCAAAGGTCTCCGACTTAAGTCGTAACGGATGAACTGACACACGGCAAGAAAAATCATCGATTATGGATATAAAAAACCTTCCCCCGTTTCTTCCTGTTGTTTGGCAAGGGCCCCACAGATCTGCATATATTAACTCTAAAAGATGATTTGAGCGGATATTTTTAGAGTATTTATGAGAAGTATGTCTTGACTTGCCCAATTTACATGGTTCGCAAATTGAATTATTTACTTTTATACCTGGTAACCCCCTAACCACATTCCTTTGACTGGTATTAGCCAACACAGATTGGCTTATATGTCCGAACCTCTTATGCCAAAGATCCATGTTATCCTTTTTATTAGCCATGGAAATATTAAATTTTACTGATTTATTTTCGGAGTTGGGAGTCCTAGGGTACAACTTGTAAATACGACCCCTAAGGTATGCACTAAATATATGAACGTCTCCCTGACAGACCTTCACCTCCCGCTGAACCCTGTGAAAAGATAGACCGTTTAGGTCCAACTGAGGGCCCGAAATGATATTGCGGCGAAGTTTATCCAAATACATAACATTACAGAGCGTAAAAATTCTTTGACCAAACTTCAGCCGAACATCCCCTCTACCGCTGATTGGGAACAACACCCCTTTTATAGCAACCGACATTTTATCAGACAAGGAAACAAAATTCTAAAATAAAGATTTGTTGTGACAAAAATGGTGACCGACACCCGAATCGAAAATCCAGTCGTCATTCTTTACAATGTTACTACAATTTAAATGAGAAACATATTGAGAGGACTTACGTGAAGAATCACAGTCATTGTCATCAACAGAATCTTTCCTTGGTGACCAACGTCGGTGCATTCTTGAGTCTTTCCTAGCAGGTGTAGGTTTCCGTTGTCTGGAGTGTCTAGAGTAAGCTGGGGAGTAATTGCGTTCAGGGTTGAGTTCTGAGTTCGATGCCTGGTTCTGGAATCTCTCCTTGGGTTAGCTCTCCGAGTTATGTGAAGTGGTCTTTGGGGTGAGTAGGATCCGACAGAGGAAGTTGACGAGAATCTTTGACGAGATGATGATGGTTGTTGATAGCTGCTATATGAACGGCCTCTCCTTGAGAAACTCTGATATGACCGGTGCGTCCACAATTCCAGCACCACTTACCTTGAAAATTTCAAAAACTTGTTTTCATTCAGGTTGCGTCACAGGAGGAGACTCGTCTCTTTCAAAAGGACCTACGGCATTAGACTGTTTGCTGCTATCATTATCTCTTAATTTTAACTGGGCTTCTTCCGTGATCAATTCTTCCACTTCAGATCAAATCCAAAAGCAGTTTTTAATCTCCTCAACGCATTTTGTACCGAACTATCATAACATGCTGGAAGGAATCTCAAAAATTGGTAACACAGGTAATTTTCAGAGAAATTGTTATCCAGTTCTTTGATATTTAGAAAAATTTTCCTTAACCTTGTAGCGAACAAATTTAAAATCTCGCCATGTTTAATATGACATTCCATCATCTTGGTGAAAACAGTCATATGATGAGCTCTTGTATCTGGCTGAAAATGATTTTTCAGGCGATCCCAAGCTACGATAGGACTGGTACAATCATTGATTACTCGTTTGTATTCGACTTCAACATTCAGAAATAATAACGAGAGGGCTTGATTGGAACGGGTTCTAAAGATATTTACCATTTCAGCAGTAATCGTAGTTGAAACTTCAGGAATTGGCTGTTTCAACTCAATTATTTCCCATAAACCATGTTCCATTAATAAAAACTTCATGTCCGAGCTCCAGCTCCCAAAATTGCGATTATTTAATTTTTCAATAGTATTGGACGTCATTTTCTTTCAAGCCGTAAAAAAATTTAAATAGAGAAAATTTTTCGATCTACTGCCCCCCCCCCCCCCCCCAGATTTTGCAAACTTTACTTGATTTTTACCTTAATTTAATTGCATATCTGTAACCAAGTAGACAAGTTCATCATGAAAAACGTAATAAAAAGTACTTGTATTCATAAAAAGTCAAACAAAAAGATGGAATTTTTTTTTTTCATTTTTTTTTTCTTCAAAGGAGGATTTTTAACATTCAGATATATCTTCAAAGTTATTCTTCTGTAGATAAGCCTTGGTTTGAACTGCCCATAACCTGATGAGTTTCGATAAATTAATATGAGTTTTTATTATGCAAGATTGAGTTTATTTTGCAGAGTTGGAAATGTGTAAAAATGAAAAAGCACAGTCAGGAAACTTAAAGCTGGTTATGTTCATAACTCAAGATTGTAATACAACTATTTCGTTTTCAATTAAATGTCAGATGTGATTGAGAAGCAGTGACAAGACAGATATTTCAGTGACTTCAAACTTAACATTTATTTATCATGAAGTATATGCTAATAAGTAATAAACTTACAATATAATCTTGACATCTTATTTAAAGAAGACAGCTTGAACAAAATTGACAGTCTCAATACAGGAACCAGATGAGTCGATGAAACAGGTGAAAGATGACAACATACTTTAAGATTAACATCAATAAAACTATTCTCACCAAACCACTCATGCATTAAAACAGTTTAAAAGAAATATATAAAAAGTATAGATTAACTATACATCCAGAATGACTGGGCCAGCCTGCTTTCAGATTCTCAAGACAAATTCTCATATTCACGAGAACGTTAAATGGCCCTAATGCCACTAAGATCTTACTATTTATATGTTTAGCAACGTGTGCTTACGGGCAAAGCCTCCTGACTGGACCAATCAAATTACGACATCAAAGTAGATGCGAATAATGAGTCGGACTAATCGAATGAACTACGGTGGCGCCATCTGGTGGGAATGAGATTAATTTGCATAAACTATCGTCAGTTATAAGATGGTACGTTGGTGAGTGTTGGATGGGGAAGTATTACAGCAGTAACAAACAATAATGGCGTAATGCCGATAGTGGAAGCGATGTATGTGGAATAAAAGAACTTTAAATTGAATTACCGAAATAAGCTTAAAAAGGTTTTTAAGGAAAGTGAACAAACTTAATACAATATTTAAAGTGAATTATATACTGTAAAACTTAAATAAACACGGTTTATTAAGGTAACTTATGTGTGTAGAATAAATGTATGTATGACTGCTTTGAATAAGTAATATATAGGTTTCAAGATGAAACTAATGAGTTTAAAAGGCGATGAGAATACTATTTCTATGTATTATGCACATCAACTATCAAAAACAGAAATAAAACTTTTAAAATATAATTAAATGATCACGTGTTAAAAGCAGTAATTGTAGAAAATTATGTAATAAAAAATATACTTGAGCATGAATATTAAAAGGAGAAATAATTAAATTATTACCCATTCAAAGCATTAAATAGGGAAACTTACTTTATATTTAAAATGCTCAAATAAAAATATTTTCAAACCGTTTCAATATAAAAATATATTTACATGAGATATTAATTTATATCAACAAAATATTTTGCCTATTATTGAAAATTTTAAAACAGCATGAATAATATTTCCCTTCAATTAAATATTTTAAAATTTAATAATGGGAAGAAAACTTTGAAAATTATGTCATATTGGAAACGATACATTTAAAACCTCTTACTGAAAACAATTTTTGGTACTTCTTGATTATACCATTGACAACTTTCCAGTAAAAAAAAAACTATCGCCAAATTATTTGTCAAACTCTAATGCCCAAAAAACCAATGGAAGAATGTTGCCATAGGAATCTAAAGCCCCACAATATTTTTCTTAATTATCCCCCTCGGCCCAAGTGTTTGACGTTAGTTGAAACAGATTTGTTATGTATAACTATGCATAGCAACATTTTTTCAACGCTTTCTCTCTTTTAATATCATAGCGTGCCATTTAATGTCGTTATTATTTTTTTAATTAATGAAATAACTAATAAATGGGTAAAATATCATTAAAAATACAGAAATGTCAAATAAAAATCTCTTGATGACATAACAAACATGTGTAATGCATCTGATGTTCTGATGTCAATTGAATGTGGCATCACAGTAACACACTTTTTTTCCCTATATTTTGGCGACAGTTTTTTTGATAGTGGTCGACAGGATAACGGATAAATACCCAATTTTTTATAACATCATTATAAAATTCCCCAATGCAGCGACATTGTTTACTTAGCCATTTTACACAAGTTGATTTTCAAATGTTTAATTGATGTTATGGGATTGTTGTGTGATTGTATGTGATGTTTGTGATTTATCAATCACAAAAACAGTTGTTAGCTCTTTTGGCAGCAGTTGATTCGGCCTTAAAATACCCCAGTGAAAGGAAAATGAATGGAAACCCGATTACAGCAGATTGCCACTGGTCGCTTAATTATAATTCAATCTTCTGTAATGATTTTAGAGTTAATCAAATTAGCGTGTTTTTAGAGTTTGCAGTATCAGAACGGGGGTTGGTGAGCATAGCTTGTAAGGGCAGAGCCCCCTAGTTGAAAAAAGAAATAAAATGCTAATAGACAATGATGTAATTAATAATGTGAATAGGGATTGTTAATAAAGAAGGGGAGAGGGGGAAAAGCTACTTTTTTTTAATATCACATTTAGTCCAAATGACAGAGTATAATAGCGGGCTTTGCCTACTATTGAGCCAGTTTAGATATTTGAAAAAAAACAAAAAAATAAACTTTATAAAAAAAATTGACTTTTTTTTTTTGAAAATGAAATTTATTTGGATTTATTAAAGAAAGGAATATTAAACGAAACCCTTTGTGCGATCTTCAATCACACTTACCCATTTGTTTTATGTTCTGCTTATTTTATTATATTGTTTTGATACATTCTGTGATACAAATTGGGAACAGTGAATTGTGATTGTTGAATATTTACAAAATAAAAACATACTTTGAATGTGAATGAAACTCTTTATTTACAAATCTCCTTATAGTATACAAAGATAATTTTGTAACTGTTATATCCTAATGTTTAAAATGGTTGCATAATCTATGTGTGATTCATGATTTTTCTTTCTTGTTTATGTTTCATATACTACCATGTTCTTTGTTTTAACTACTTTATTTATTGAATTAAGAAATTCTGATTACATAAACATTTTTTAAACAACTGTTAATATAAAACATAAAGGATAAGTAATCGATTTTATTGACTTGTTATAACTTGTTTTATTGTTATTATACCATTATAAAATATATTTATTCTTCCAGTTTTG
The DNA here is from genome assembly GCA_963931845.1 of Maratus michaelseni. Lineage (NCBI taxonomy): Eukaryota > Metazoa > Arthropoda > Arachnida > Araneae > Salticidae > Maratus > Maratus michaelseni. The sequence goes on from OZ007586.1 coordinate 345,722,659, forward strand.
ATATCTATATCATCTGGCATGCCAAATCATTCAGCATCAATTCAGGTATTTACTTTTGTACATATATTTTAAAAGTTTTTAGAGCTAAATATATTTTTAAAGATTCAGCACATTTATATTTTATGAACAAATTAATTATCTTTAATGAAAAAAAAAAGTTAAAAAAAATAATCATTTTATTTTAAAATATTATAGATTCATAATAAATGCACAAAAATATAATAATTTTCTCTAATAGTCAGCTAATACTCAACTAATAGTCAACTAATAGTCTCCAATAGTCAACTATTAAAAGCCTATTTTCTCTTTCATATATATATACAGGGTGTTCTAGAAAGGACTCCCCAACTTTGAAATGACATAACTTCGAAACAGTGAGAGATAGAAATTTGAAACAAGGTGAATGTTAGACAGATAGGTCTGGAATTTTTTATGCATCAATTTCAAAAAATAGTTCCAATATTGGACACGAGAGGGCGCTGCAATCACAAAGCTGTGTCTTTGAAATAGTTCCTGAAAGTGAGCTGTTTGAACTGAGATAAAAATCACATTACAATGGTTTCGATATGGTTACCTTTTTCAGCAACAACATGACGCAACCTACAGGTAACGTTCGAAATCACTTGTTGCAATACTTCTATTGAAATGGATGCACATGCCTCACAGATGAATTGTTAGAGCTGTTCCAACGTTTGGGGATTCTTAGAATAAACAGCGTCCTTCAAGTAACCCCACAAAAAGAAGTCGCATGGATTCAGATCCGGGGAATATGGTGAATACGGCATGATATTCTTGAATTCCGAATTATTCTCTAATTCTATACAACTTTTTTACACGTGTCAGCAATGAAACAGACGCACGAATGAAATTTCTGTCCTTCTGAGTACCATTTAAAGTTCCATGTGCTTGTGCTGCCACCTATTATCCAATATTGGAACTATTTTTTCACATTCGTGTATAACAAATTCCAGACCTATCTGTTTAACATTCAACTTGTTTCACATTTCTATCTATCACTGTTTCGAAGTTATATCATTTAAAAGTTGGGGAGTCCTTTCTAGAACACCCTGTATATATATATACTACTAAACTAAAAGTAAGCAATTGTAAGAAAGTAAGAAATAGCTAATAGACTACAAAACTTTTTTTTTTCTTTAAGTTCAAAAATGAAATTTCAGCATTTATCCTGTTAATACTGAGAAAATGTATATTAAAAAAAAAGTAGATGGCATTTTCCAAAAAAAAAAAAAAAGTGATACATTATGAAAAGATATGTATAATGGAGATTTTAATATTAATGAAAAAGAAAAGATGACATGATTAGTTGAATGAGTCAGTCTAATTCCAACTGCTTTGTGGGGATTCAGATAAACAGATAAGCTTGGCAGTATTGTATATCCTAGCTTCACATTTGCTCATTTTTAGGTGTGTTCATAATTATATAAATATGTAGCACCTATAGTCATCATCTGGTCTGTCCATCTGTCTGCATATAATAGTCCAAAAACTACCCAACCAAATGGTTTGAAATTATATATAATCGTTGCAGATTTTTGTCAAGTCATTTAAATTTTATGAAAATCAAATCAAAACTTAAAAGATATTAATAAAAGTTCTTCATTCTATTAAATCCTATCATACATAATTAATTCGATGATATCCCATGATAGGTAATGATTCTAGATTGCCATGGTGATTATGTCATATTTTAGATAGTCATATTATTTCTGTATTACTGAATTTAAAAACTAAATTTGTATACTAAAATTGTTTAATTATAGCAATCATATAAGCTACCAACAGTTTTTTGGATAGATGTTTCCAGAGAAATAGATATTAAATGGAAAAATAATGTAAATATGAATTTCAAGTTCTGAAATTTTCAAAGCTAGGCTTAAGTTTCCCATTGGAATTTTCAGTAAATGTCAACAAAAGTTAAAATGTTGTCAAAAATGTATACTTAAAATGTACTTATTTTATTACAGAAATTAATCATATCATAATAACAGAGGATATAATTCATTTTTTCTGTAAAATAATAGCGATGATTTTTTTACATTGTCTTGTATTGGATATTTGCACATAGTATAGTTTTAGTGTAACGGAATTGTAATTAATTGTTTGTAAAAGTGTATTGAAACTTAATTTCATAAAATAAAATTAATTGATATCTATAATATGAAAATCTACACATAAAATAAATTTTGTATTCATGCATATTTGCATAAGAGTGCACCAGCTATTGCACCAAGTTCTGGATATTTATAAAACTAGTTATAGTATGAACGCACCTCATTTGCTATGTTTGACATACAATTTCTAACTTGTTTTCCTTTATGTTCATGTAATGTTCTTCAGTGTATTTTCATACTACATATTTCATGAAGGTTTCTTTGCAAAGAAAGGGTGCATGTAATAATGCAAATATGCCTAAAAAATGAAAAATATAGTATTAAAGTGTAGGTGCTTGTTATGCACTGGAATATACAGTACAGTCGAACCTCGTTAACACAAAATCACTTAACTTGAAATATCGCTTAACATGAAATAATACTGAGGTCCCTTCAGATAAGTCTGAAAATCAATGTTAGTTAATTTGTTTAACACGAAATAGAATTTAGGAAAATCCTGCTTAAGGCGAAAACATTTTTGCTCTAAAGTCAAAACTTGATTCCTTATGCAAAGTTTTTGATATTTCAAACTTACTTGTAACATACTCTCATTAAAATGGAATTTTTTATCATGGTTTAAGAAAGATCTAAAGTGGAAAAGGGTTTCATAAAATGGTGAAATTCTGAATTCCTGACTAATCCCTGCTTTTCTTTGTCCTCTTTCTTGTCTCCTTTCTTTGTCTTATGCGGAAGTTTTGCCACACTAACCATATGAGCTATACATCAGTCACAGTGAAAGTTTGGGTGAAGGAATTTCTTTTTTAAAAGTGATTGTTCCATTACTCATTTGACTGTATTCACAGTGGCATAAACCATAAACCAAGTTTCCGAAATCCCCAATCTTCAAGTGAAATAAGTGACAATTCCTACTTCACTACTTGGCTAACATAATTGAATCTCTGTACGCAGTTACTCCGTAGAATTCTATAAGATGTGTCGAAAACAGTAAACTGTATCTTCAAAAACCAAGCAAAAAATTTTAAGCAAAGTCAGCGATAAAGTGCTGAAAAAATCTAAAATTGCAGCAATATATTGGATACTCAGTAGATTCTCAATGGACTCTACGATTTTAAAGAATCATGAAAAGATTGAACCGGCTTATGCTGTGAGTAAATTCGAAACAGTAAGAAAACGAATTGTGTACCGGAAAGAATGAAGGAATTGAAATTGCTCCCAGGGGTGATTCTGTTCCGATAATTCCGAAAAATTAAGGCAATTTCCCGGGGAAAAAAAAAAAGTCATAAATCTGAAAATTTGGACATTAAATATATCGCGTTTTTCGACAAATGGTCGCCAAAAAAAATCAATTTCATCAATCGTTGGAAGAGAAATCACCAATTTTTTCAATGGATCGCGGGAAAAACGTAAATTGTGTCAGAAGATCGCAAAAAATGCAAATTTCGTCAAAGGATCGCGAAAAAACATAAATTTCGTCCAGGGATTACGAAAACACGTGAATTTTGTCAAAGAATCGCCAAAAAAACGTAAATTTCGTCAAAGGATCGTGAAAAAACCATATATTTTGTCAAAGAATCGCCAAAAAATGACATTTCGTCAAAGGATTGCAAAAAAAGGGCAAATTTCATCAAAAGATCGCAAAAAAAGGCAAATTTCGTCAAAGGATCATGAAAAAACTCATATTTCATCAAAGGATCATGAAAGAACGGCAAATTTCGTCAAAAGATCGCGAAAAAACAGCAAATTTCTATAAAAGATCACGAAAAAACTGCAAATTTCATCAAATGATCATGAAAAAAACACATATTTCGTCAAAGGATCGTGAAAAAATGGCAAATTTTGTCAAAGGATTGCAGAAAAAACACAAATTTCTTCAAAAGATTGCGTAAAAAAAAACACATAGTGTCGGGAGTAGATTCACCCTCCCTTGTTGTAACCTTTCAGAAAATTTGTTGTGAATTTCAGAAATTTTTAATACTCAGAATTACCCTGGTTACTCTCTTGCGGTGGATAAAAGAGAGCGATTTCACATGTTCTAACTTATGACTGAGCTGATTCAAAGAGCATCATAGATTGTCTACAAAAAGATATGTGGACGAAAAAAGGGGAATTTTTCCAAGTACATTTGCATAGATGAAGATGTGCTGATTTCAGATGCGACAACAAACGAAGAGATAATTACTGCATTAGCTGAAAAAAAGATGACAACGTCGAAGTATCAGATGAGGATGAAGAAATCAACACAGAACAGAAAAGTTTAGTGTCATTAAATGAATCTACCATAGTATTGAAAATTTTACAACATTTCCTTATGGAGCAGCAAGAGGGTGCTTCCCAAGCTTTGGACAAATTAGATGATGGTGATATGTTCTTAAAAGAAGTACCCTACAAATATAGTAGCAAAAGTCAATAACAGAATTTAAAAAAAATGATTAGCTAGTAAATAAATTTATTATTGCCTAAAATTATGGTAATTTATTTTATTTCTTAATTAAATTTTCTATTTCTTATTAATTTGTGATTTTAAGAGCAGGGTTATATTTGTAGGTTAATTTATTTAGTTTTTATATCTAGCATAGATGGCACCACAATTTTGATGGTTAACACGAAAAAAATTCGCAGTCACTTCAGTTTTGTGCTAATGAGGTTCGACTGTATTTAGTTTATTTTGGGAGGTATATCGTATATAAATATTTTACATGTAAACTGGGAAATACATTTGATATAAAATGTAATAGGTGTAAATATATAAAAATGACCCTGCCAATGCAATTTAATTCTTTCAAGAATATTTTCATGTATTATTTTTATGATAAATTATTCACAAACAAAATGTAATTATAATGTACTTATATTTTGCTATATATCTTTAAGAAGTGACACTTATCTTTGTTAAATATACCAAACAATAATACACAACTTTTTAATTCTTATGGTTTATGTTCTTATATAATATTTTGAAAAGAAAAATTAAAATTATGTAAAAATTTTAATTTGTATTATTTATAAAATTTTTGAATTATTTTATCATCAGTTAAAAAAGGTTTTGAAATTAAAATTGAATTTTTCCCTATACATATAAACTTCTACTTCCTCTATCTTCTAGCTTTGTGTTCAGAAACTGAGAATTTTAATTGAAGATTCTGACCAGAATTGTAAGTATTTTTAATTTTGAGGAAATATAGTTAATTTAAGTTAAAAAAATTTCATGCAAACAGATTAACAACTGAATACAAACTGATTAAGAAGTTCTTATTTTTTACAATTGAGGACGTAAGTTTCAAAACTCGCCTTATCCAAAAAATCAAATTCATGGAAATTGCAATAAACCTCTGACTGCTTTCATTGGTTTTCATTGTGAACCAAGATTTTAGAATGCCAGAAATATATGCTAAAGCTAGTTTTTCTGTGGATTGTAGTGTTTTTTCAGTGAAGATTTATCAATAGAATAGATTGATAAAGAAAACACGATTTTTTTTAATTTTGGATAAGGCGAATTTTGAAACTCCCTTCCTCAATTATATATCAACTGATTCTAATTTGGGAAACTTAATTTGGAAATATAAGCATATGTGATTGTTTTCTTTTTTCGCTTTAGTAAATACCCATTTCATAAAAATTAATGCAATAGCAGGATTTTAAAAAATCAGTTGTTTAAAAATATCTTTGATGAGAAGCATCTAAAACAAATTTTGGCCATCATTTATGAAACTTTTATCTAAAATAAACTTTTACAACAATTTTCTTAAATTTTTCCCATTTATTAAATTTGTCAAAATTTAATAAATAGAAATTTAATGTTAGGTGAAATAATTCCTGCGGAAAATAACTAAATTTAAGTTAACCTTAAATGTTTAAATTAACAGGTTGACGGACACTTGCGGCTATAGCCGTCAAAGCAAAGTTCACTATGTGGCATGATGGCAATAGCCGTCCAAAACGAAACGGTCATTGTTAGACACTATGGCTATAGCAGAACAAATGTGCATTTACCGGCATACAAGTAGAAGCCCAGTGTCATGTTTTGGAAACAATTTTTTAGGTTGAAGTTCGTTTTCCACCTGTTATACGAGTTGAAACTTCAGTATGCACGTGCAGGGTGGCTAGTGGTCAGGGAAAAATACAGTAAAAAAAATGATAATTACCAGTATATTCTTATAGAAAAATTCAAATTGATTATTTGATCGAATAATCAACATAAATTTTTCTATAAGAATATACTGGTGTTTATCACTTTTTTTTTACTGTATTTTTCCCTGACCACTAGCCACCCTGACGTGGTTGTGAAGGAAGTAGTGCAACCTAATTAAATGTGCTGAATTTATCAAAATTAAGTTTATTTAAGCAGAAAGAGTAAAACTATACTTCTAATATTCTAAAAATTACAAAAACATATAGTATCAATTTTCGAACTTCACTTGTTCCTACTGTCCGTCAATGTGTTAATTTCTTAATAGGCTGCATTTTGCCTGGACAAGGTACAGCTCTTTTAGACTTGCTTCTAAAAGAACTCTAATTTATTTTTTTGTTAGTGATTGAGAAATTGTTAATGGAAAAAATAATTTATTTCAATAATATGTTGTCTATTTTGTTCAATTAACTTTTGGCATCTTGATAATTCCATGCTTGAAAAAATATGGCATCCAAATATAAATATTAATTAAATTTCAAGTTGTTTTAAGTGATTGTTCACTCTTGATTTTGTTATGTTGTAATTGTTATAAATTTCTCTGTCATGAGAGTGCATAATTACCAACTTTCTGGTACTTTCCATAGTACTGTTCAAATTAATTTGACCCGATGTGAAGAAATATGCTTTGAACTAGAAATTTTACCAAATAACTGAAACTAAATAAGAACCACAAAGAAACAAGATACATTTGATGAAATCATTTTTCTGGTTCAAAATTCAAAATGTTTTTGACTTCGAACAAATTGATATGTTATGAAAAATATTGGTATCTTGACAGCTATGTGAGTGGGTTGAATTTTATTAATACATATATTTTGCCTTCATCTCTGGCCTTATTGTGTCAGATAATTTTTTAAAAATTATGTATTTTAAAAAAAAATTGGGCATTTCATATTGGGTGCATATTACATTCTACAAAATGGGTAAGTGCATTCTACATATTCTACATAATTTTTAAAAGATTGCTCAGTGCTTATTCCTTCATTATGAGAATTAAAAAACATAATACAGAAATGTTCCTTTTGGCTTTCTTTTGAAATTCATGTCATTCAAATATTTTTTTTAATGTAATTGCTAAAAAGCATCATAAAATAATTAAAAGTTTTTAAGGGTTCATGAATATTTAATAAAATGCATTTTAACCTGAAACAACCTTGTTTTCAGCAAAATATGAGAATGTTGGGTTGCAGGTTGAAGTATTTCTAGGGCTCCCACTAGGTTCGTTTTTTTTGCTTCAAGTCTGTATTGGTCCGTTCTTTCATTATTAGGTAAAGTCTGTTTTTGATACTGTTAACCGACCTTTACTTTAAATTTTATTGATGTTCGGTATTTAGTTGAGCATCGTGGAAAAATCATGCGTTCCGGAAAATACGGTCAAATTTCGTCAATCGATCGCTGAAAAAAAAAAACAGCAACATTGTAGAAGGATTGTGAAAAAAAGTGAATTTTGTCAAAGGATCGCGAAAGAAATGCAAATTACGTCAAAAATTCAGAAAAAACTGCAAATTTCGTCAAAAGGTTGAAAAAAAAAGAAAGAAATAATTATGTCAAAGGACCACAAAACAAACTCTAATTACGTCAAAAGAATGCGATTACATCAAAGGATCAGAAAAAAGCGCAAATTACGTCAAAGGATCGCAAAAACACCGCAAATTTCATCAAAGGATCATGAAAACAATGTGAATTCTGTCAAAAAAATGCAAATTTCATCAAAGGATCACAAAAAAAAAATGCGAATTACGTCTAAAGATTACAAAAAAAGCACAAATTTCGTCAAAGGATCAGGAAAACATCATGAATTTCGTCAAGAGATCACAAAAACATCATGAATTTCATCACAGGATTGCGAAAATATCGTAAATTACATCAAAATATCATGAAAAAACTGCAAATTTCATCAAAGGATCGTGGAAAAAATCACGAATTTCATCAGAAGATCGCAAAAACGTTGCAAATTTCATCAAAGGATTGCGAAAATAATGCAAATTGCGTCAAAAGATCACAAAAACATCCCTAATTTCATCAAAAGACCGCAAAAAAAGATCTAATTTCATCAATAGATCGTGTAACCAATGCGAATTTCATCAAATAAACCACAAATTTCTTCAAAGGATCGCAAAAAAACACGAATTTTATTTAAGGACTGTGAAAAAAGATCGAATTTCGTTAATAGATCACGAAACCAATGCGAATTTCGTCAAAAAAAACACAAATTTCATCAAAGGATCGCAAAAAAAAACACGAATTTCATTTAAAGACCGCGAAAAAAGATTGAATTTTGTCAAAGAATCATGAAAACAATGCGAATTTTTTTTCGAAAAAGCGTAAATTTCATCAAAGAAATGATCCCACAGAATAAAATGACATGGTTTATTTCAAATTCTTTCAATTCACAACTCTTTATAAATTTCCAGGCATTAGCCTTCTTGCCTTTCCTTAATGGGGTGTCTGCTTCTTTCCATCATCAGGATGCTTTTATCATAAATCTAGCACCATTTTCTTTTGATTGAATAAAATAGCTACTCTGTCGTTAAAATAAATAAATAAAGAAGGTAAAATAAATGATTTCTTTGTAAAGTTCTACATTATAATGTAATAACTCCAATGTTCAAAATGTTAACATCACTAATATGATCAGAATAATGAAAGCTGTTAAGAACATTATCCCTTTAGGGATAGAATTCTTAAGAATTCTTCCTGTGTGAGTAAATACATTACAAACAGTACCTACCCTAAAATTTTGGGCCCTACTTTCTGGCGTTCTTTTTTCACAATGTTTATCCTTCATTTTTTCCTGACCAATTTCAAGACCAATATTGAGGATTGGCATCATTATGTTTGTCATCGTCAATTATTGTCAGTTGCACAAATTTTAAATAACTAACAGCATTATACAATTCTCACAAAATTACTTAACTAACAGCACGAGTACCTTCATAATCTGGCGAGTAGAAGACAAATTATAGGTTATGTCCCTTTTCCATGATCAGTGTTCATTAAATATAATAGATCTGACAATTTTCGACAAATGCAAATATGATGATGATAATAATCGGGTACTTTATATGATCGGTTACATGCTGTTTTTACGGCGATTGGAAGCCATAAGCAAGGCTGACACTTAGTAATAATAAATTTTTAATTGGTGATGCAGCCAGGATTTTTGCCTGCAAGGGATTTCAAATCATTATTAATCATAAAATGAACATTTCCATTATTTTATATGTTTAGAAAATACTTTTTACTAAATACATGACATATAAATGAAAAGCATGACCAGTCAAAATAAATTTAGCATTAAGATATTCCAAAGATTTGTAAAACAAGCCTCTTCTTCAGTCATCACATCACAATAAAAGAAAGGGATAAGAAACATCAGATAATAAATAAGACAACAAATGAACAGTAACAACGGTAACAAACTTTGCTGCTATTGTTTTACATGATTTCTCCCATTGATTGTACATTAAAGAAGAGGTTTCTATTATGAACCATTGAAACAGTTGTATGCTAATATAATTGTGGATATATATTGTTTTTCTTTTCATTTGATTTTACCCATCATGTTTTTATCTTAACATAATGTATTTTGCATCTGGACAGTGTTGTGTCATGGGAATTAACCTCTAACCCCCTCCCTTTTTGATTTGCCAGTGTTTTAAATACTATTTTTGCTCACAAATTTCTGATAAATATTTTTATACTGCTAAGTAAGTGATTTTGATTTTCTCCTAACCTTATTTTTAATACGATAATAATAACCTTATAGAACTATATCAAATTTGAGACACTTTTCTATAAATTTCTAAAAATTTGATTACAAAAAAATAATAATTTAATTAATTTATTGCCTGCAATGGTCGAGAAATAATGCTTTCCAAGCCGAGTCATGCCCCTTGTCTGTAGGGAAAAAAAAATACTGCTGAAGTCCATACCGAATCTAATGAAAGAAAATTTGTCCAGGCTTCTGGAGACCTCTAATTCAATCTTCTACTTATTTTCTATTATTATTATTTATATTATGTGATTTTTTTTTAGTTAATATACATATAAGTTACTGCAATGCCCTTTTCAAAGATAATCTGTGAAGTGGTGATTTGGTAACAAAAGGATTAAACTTCGAAAATATTTCCTTACATTTGAAAGATCACTTTATTGAATAAACAAAGGTTTTCTTTGTAGATGAAAAAACTGGCATTACAATTAAAAATAAGAAATTTCAAGAGTTTGTCGACATGACGATCGTTCGTTTTAAATTATCGTTGATTAGACATCACTGTCTGTAAAGTCCACTATAATTGACAGTTAGATTTGTTTTATCTTCAGAGTTTTAACACGCATCTCGATTCGTGAAAAAGTTCAGAATTCTCTCTCACTCCAGTAGGATTTTTATCCAGATCATGTGTTGCACCTCCAGAGGTTTCTCATTCCCTGTCCACACAGAGCGTCTTGCAGCCGGACTTTCTCGCAGTCACCCGGATACTTGGTCTACCCTGTACTCTGAGCAGAGGTCTGGCACCTCTCAGCATCTTTCTCGATCTGAACTCCTAATTAAAATCCTTTCGATTATGGTTTTCACATAGGGAAGGGCTTATCTGGACCACTTGTACCATGGGACTATGATATCACCTGCAAATGAGTGTGTTATTGGTTCCTTTCTAAAAAAGAAAAATTAAGTTGTTGTACTTTGTAGTTTCTCACTGAGATATTTCTCTCACCAAGACAGGCCACCAGCATAGTAAGTCCTGTAATCCTTGGTGGGCAATGCTATCAGTTATAATTCTAAAGTTTTCTTCAGTTCACAAAAGAAGTTCGGGATTGCCACTATTTCAAAGTAACACCAATGTGAGAAAATATGCTGGAAGTTTTCTTTTAAAGTTTTCCCATGAGAACTCTCAGATACCAAACACTGGTTCTTATGCACCGGTATATAGAAGTAAAAATGTATTCTTTACATTACGATAATTTTCAAATATGCTAGAATATAAAAATGTTTAAATAAATAAATAAATAAAAATTATATATACACACACATACAATTTTTGTTACTTTTGCTTAGTTATTTAACATAAAGTGCAAGTAAGGTACTAAAAAGATTGTTATATATGTTGTGCATGCAGGTAAATATTTTAATTTGTTTAATAATTAGATATGCGTGCTGTTGTACTCATATTGAAAAATAAACTTATGTGCTTATACTGCATCATTATTATTTTATTTATCATCAAAATAGTATATGTTATGGATTTAATTCAATTGAGCTACTGTGAGATTTTGATACTGTTATTGTTCGAATGGAGTTCATATGATAAGATGCTTTTCTCATATTTTCTCTGTGTTATTTTTTCTTGGCTATTATAAACATGCTGATACTTATCCAACAAAACTGTCAATGCATGATTCAGGATGTTTACGAGATGCTCTAATGCATAAGGTGAATGAATAAAATGTGTAGTAAGAAGTACTATTTTGGTGTTTTGTATAAATAAAAGCATTTATCGGATTATTTTTTATTTATTTATAATAGTACATTATAATAGTACATCCATGCAGTTCTGTAAATTCTACTGTATTACTGTTCTATTGTGAATATACATATGAAGCTATTTTTTTTTAATACAGGAAGTTTGCTTCTAATATGCATCCAAAAAATTAAAATTTCAAGTGGTACTAAATAAAGACTTCATTGCCATTTCACCTGTATTGTGCATTGCATTCTCATGCTAGAAAAATAGAACTCATTAAAATTTTATCTTTGTTATTTCTTACTTCTAATATTTAGGTGAAAGATTTTTTTTTTTTTTTCAGATTTATACAGAAAGTTAAATAGCTAAAATGCCAATGTTTATTAATATATTAGAATTTTGCACTTAAAATAATTATTCAAGAAAATAAGGTAATATTTCTTTGTTTTTTAGAGTGGTAGGAAGTTCATTCTATTTTTATTTTATACCGATATTTTTCTATTGAATCATAGTTTTGTAAATTATTAAAATGTGTATATGTTGTATCTTTGTTTTATCAACTTTTTTCTTAATGTGCTTGAAAATTGTTTTAATATTTTTAAATAGTGAAATATTTGGGCTTATTGGCCATGTCAAAGATCTTGAAAACTCATCCTAAAAGTGTACAAGCCCATAAAGATTTAGTATTGCAGTGTCTTGATGATAAAGATGAGTCTATTCGACTTCGAGCATTAGATCTTTTGTATGGAATGGTAATAAATTATTTTATGTATATATTTTTATACACAGTGATTGCTTTTATGATAAAGACTTTACAGTAATTCTTCTGATTCATTTTATAAATTTATGGATGTGTGAGAGAGTGAATAAGTGAAAGATAAAACTTTCTTGTTAAAGAGTTTTCTGTAGTTAAATGCATAGAATTAAACTGTTCAATTTATGTCATATTTCATAATTTAAGCTAAGTTACTTGGTGCAAAATATATAAATTCAAGGCTTATTCCAAGCTAACCTTTAACAAACAATAAATTAATTAGAATATTTCTGCTAAAAAAAAAACACTATTTAGAATTAAAATGTAGAAAAGCTTTCTAAAGAATGGCTATAAGATCGGTCGATAGATCAGTCGATGAATCAGTAGATAAAAAATATTTTTTTAAAAATCACAAAGTTATAGTAATCCAAGTTATGGCTGAAAACAAACTATTTTTGTATAGATATATACAAAATGTCATATGTATATGCCATATACTTATCTACCTACAATCACACATATGATATGTGTGTACAAGGCTGAAACTAAAAGGGGACATTTGCCCCATGCACCACAACTGAAGGCAAAGGGGGTGCCAAATGGACCTTTGGTTTGCAGTTTTGATACAAAAAATTTATATATGAAATTTGGGTAAAAGTCTTGCAACAGGAAAATTTAAAAAAAAAAAAACTGGGCCAAGTTCATTAAAATTGATAAACAGATAAAAATATTCGACTGCAATACAAGACTGTAAATGCAAGAAAAAAGAAGCTGTTCTCTCAATCCAGTCATACCTTGCGTATGTATCCTATTGGTGGAATGTGTAGGAAGAATCGCTAAGTTTACAGTCCATTCATGTCACTGTACAACAAGGATAATTGCCACATGATTCCCCCACTTTTCTATTAGGTGAAAAAATTCCATGAAGGCTGTTATATTTATTTTTTCTTTCATGTTGCTGAACAGAGTGAAGCTTTCTTTCTTTTAAACTTTTTTTTTTGCCATTTCTAGGTAACTTTCTGCCCTAGGTGACAACTGAAATATGCTGCCCAATACCTTTTATTACAATTACATTTTACATTCATATCTGGCCTTAGAGGGGCTGATGTTGGGTAACTACCCAACTGGTAGAAATTTACAAAATAAAATATTTAGTAAACACTTAATAGTTTTATAAAGAAGATATCATTTGTAAAGGTGGAGAACAAAATCTCACACAGGGTGCTATGACTAGCAAAGCCCCTTTATCTATCCAAGTTAGATTTTTTCGTCCTTTTGCCATTTCTAGGTGTTTTGCCACTCTAGGTGGCAACTGAAAAGTGACACTCTATTTCTTTTACTACAATTACTTTTTTCCATATCCAGCCTTAAAGGGAGACGAAGTTGGGCAACTACCCGAGACACTAAAATCTAAAAGGTGGAAAATTAACAAAATAAAATATTTAGTAAAAACTTAATTGTACTAGCTTGTAAAAATTTAAAAGTTTTTTTTCTTTTAATGTAAGTAAAATTAGCATTGGGTTCAAGAAAGTATGTAGACATATCAGTCTATTAATAGTAAGAGCAGTACAAGTTATAATTCCATAAAACCGGCTGCAGATAGCACACAAAGATATTTCACATTATTGGAATTCATTGTTATACACTACAGAAAATCCTGGCTTTTGAGTTCTTAAGACAATGTGACTCATATCAATATGACTTCAAATGCTTCAATAGTAATAATTTGTAATACTACAACTACAGTAAAATCTGTGAAAATTAAATCTTTTCTATAACAGAATCCTGTCTTAAAAGAAAAAATTACACGGTCACAACACAAAGAACACCAGCAATTCTATTTGCTAAGATGAAAACCTGTATAAAACTGAATAATTTCCGTTTCCTTTAAATTCCATTTTAACAGGTTTTAATGAATAAATATTTGACAAAGCTGATTATGTAGTTGATTATTTCATATTTTATGATTACATATATTAAATTTTAAAATAAGTCACCTATTAGAAACTTAGTAAAATTATCTTTGTAAATTTACTTGATGAAGGAGGAGGGGGGGAGGGTGTTTAATAAGTTTAAACACCAGCTTTCGCCATTTTGTGGTGTTTTTTAGGGACATTGGTGACGACTAATTATTTTATTTCTAAAGGCTGACCTTCGGTTAATCCCTCAAAAACAAAATGATTGTCTAAAGCCAGGGTACACCCTAGTTTTGTTTCTAATAATATTCATTACGATTATCACTAAACTTAAATTTTATGTTGGAAAATTCTACTAAGGAAAGCACACCAGGGGTAGAATAGGTCTAAAAAAAGCTCCAAAAATTCATGCCAGTGGTAAAATTGTTATGCAAACAATTGTTAATGTAGAGGATTACTACATTATCCTTAAGATATTTTTGGATGCGTCATATTTTCCAAACATCATCCTTATTTTCCTTTGTGCAGATTGCTTCAAAGTACAGTAATCATGGAATCTATTCCATTTTAGATTCATGAAAAAGTGTATAATTTCTGGGTCTTTAGTTGAACCTTTTCTCAACCATGGCTGCAGATTTAAAGGGACTCTGTTCAGTTATAGAATGGTGACTAGCTTTTCTAAAATTTACCAGAAGTCCACTGTTAGACTCTTGGCTAAGGGTGTTGACTAGTGTTTTCTGAAGTTTGCAAACTTCATGTAGTTAAAGTTCTGTTCTGGCTTTGGCCATTTCTTTCGAAACTATCTTTTCCCTTTTCAGTACTTTTATTTGCCTGTTTTAACGACTGTTGTTCATCATCAACCATTTTTAAATTATGGGTGGCTTATGATAAGTTCAACATAAATAAAATGATAAGTAAATAAATAATTAAAAATGATCAACAAAATAAAATATCATTTTAAATAAAATAATAATGAATAACAACTTAAATTAACATTTTTAAGAAATACACTGATATTTTATGTTTATATTTTTTTTTAAAGTAAAAGAAGAAAAATGGGGAAACCAACATCCATTAGGTTTCTTAGAAAATCTACTGAAACTATTGTTAAAAAAAAAAAAATCCTCTTTGTTCTAGTAAATAAATAAAAATAATAATTTAAAAGTCCACATAAAAAAAAAAATTCAGTATCACTTTTTCGTCTTCTGGATAGAAACACAGTTCTTTGGGAAAAGTTTTTTACTTTCAAAATATGAACAAAATTCTTGCTTTCAAATTACACAGAATGTTTCTTTTATCTGGGATGATACTCTTTTTCAAAACACAAATGTAATTTTTTTCATAGAACACTCTCTTTTCTTTCAATTTCAATTCTCTTCTCTTTCTTTTCATTATGCCTTGTACACTTCATTATGCTGAATGTACCTTGGACAAAAAGGCGTTCTGTGATGTAGTTCCTCCTTTGGCAAAAACAAAACTTCTTTGCTTCAAGCTTATTACCATGACCCAATTTTGGATGACAGCGAGTCACTGGTTTTGGGAGGAAAGCACAGTTGAAGACCAAAAATTCTCTTTTCTCTCTGGATGAAATGGAGTTCAAAGTTCATTCAAATTTTACTGATATCTAGCGGTGTTGAAAATACTTTTGGATTAATGTCTGTGATTCACTATTACTGTTGAAAGTGTAGATAGGAAGACGATGCTTGCAAAGAAATCTCTGTTAGGATTATATTATACAGTACGAAGTCTCAAATCCGGAAGTCCAAAATTCGTAATTCTCCAAAATCCAGATCTTTTGCATGAAATATATTGCTCTTCTTGTCATCGTATGTCAATATATCCATTTGGTTACTTTCTTTATTTTCATTCTACATAAATACATATTATTTCAATAACCTTTATTTAAATCATTTATTTAAACCATATATGACTTTACTTACCTCTGTTCCTTTTCCAAACTAAAGATGCTGGTTCTGAGATGCAGGTTTAAACTTTTAAAGAAAAATGAAGGATAAAAATAAGTACAAAGTCCAAAATCCGGAATCCTCCGGACTTCAGCGATTTCGGATTTTCCCGAATTTTGGATCATTTGCAGTTTGTCCCCCCCGCCCCTTCTTTGAAATAAGAAAATATGCACTTTCCAAATGCATTACCTCTTGAGTTATAATAAATTGTTCTTGTTTCATGACTAACTTTCCAGGGCTGTCACATACTGAAAACTTGCTCAGAATGCCAACTTTGACAGTATTTTCTGAAAGCCCATTTGCCTTTAATGACTAATGAAACACGTTACTCAAGGGAACACCTGTGCTGACTTCGTGCATTTAAGATAAAAGTTAGTTCAGGAATCTGTCAGAAAGTAGTGTAGATTTGAGAAAAACCTTGAAAATATATACTGTTAAATTCTGAAAATCCGCCCCTCCCAATTTTCTTTTTTCAAAAGAAGAATTTGATTTTTAACCCCTTTACTAAATATCTTTGAAATGTATTTTCACCCATGCCTTGATGACGAAATTTTTTATGGTGTCGATAAGTGAGCCAAGGTTATTCTTTGTTTATATGCTCCCTATTGTTCCTATTTGATGTTTTTCAAAGGGTGCTGCACCCTGCCCTTTTTGTTTTAAGTGTTGATGCGCCCTGCTGTTTTTAGACGTGAAAAATGTGTCCTGCCCCTTTTCCAAGTTATTTTCTTTACATCGTCTATTTTTTTTTCCCCTTTAAAAATATTTTTCCTTTCTTTTATTCGTGCAAAAATAGAAGAAAACAGAAGCTTTGTTGCTCTGTATGACTCACATGTCATCATTCCTAATCCGCTTAACAAGCGTAGCCCATAAAAAAAAAATCTTTGCATGGTTTCTTTCTGCATAACAAAACGTAGTATCTACTGAAAGCTGATGATCTCATTCTAATAACTTTTGACTTCAGAATTTACGGACTAAAATAAACAAAACAAACTGTCAGATAATTCTATCCTTTCTTTTCAGTTACTCTAGTGCCTTTTTTGTGGTGCTCTGATTTTCGAATAACTTATCATATTTTGATAAAAATTGGTAAAACAGCCTAATTTGCTATTATTGCAACTTGCTAATTTGAACATAATTCGTCAAATAACAACGGAGATATTTATTTATTTATTTTTTATGGTAAGGAAAAACGTTTTTTTAATTCTTTTCTTTTAATTACTTTTTTCTGTTTTCTTGCAGCTAAATACAACTCTGAATATGGCGCTTCCTATGGAATATTGGCAAGTCGCCAATAAAGATTATCGGACATCTATATCACGGCTTCAATTTATTGAATAAATTGATGCAATTTTCGGAGATTGGTAGGGAGGGGAGGGCGTTGAGTAAGGAATGATCGAATAAAAGCGTAAAGATATCAAATTGGAAAATATATGAAGACAAATATAACAGAAGCGGGGAAAAACGATTCAGTCCAAGGCATATATAAATAAATATTTAAAAAAAGAAAAATGTTAGTTTCCAAAATCTCCGGATTTTGGAGAATTCTGAATTTTGGATGTCCGGATTTGAGACTTTGTACTGTATCTGCAAACAACATTAGTGAAGCCAGAATATCATCTCATTTATTCCATCAAAGTTATAATAAAAACTAGTCAAAGTTAGCAAAAGGCATGCGTGAGAAAAAAATTAATAATCATATTTTAACTGCATTAGAGGATGACATCACTCGTTTTGGGAAAACTGAGAAAAACCTTTCATTTCTTTTATGAAAACAATGCTGATTTAACTGCAATTTTACTTAGATTGATCGATGGTGTTTTTTTTCTTCTAAACATTTCAATTTTCCTTTTTAATCATAAATATAAAATAAACCAACATGCTAGCATCACACTTATTACGTATTCTACGCATTATGTAAATAATGTACTGTTATTACGTATGCCACGGTTGTACTATTTATTTTTTTAGAATCATTGTTGTGCATCACAATGCAGTATTTTATTTTTGTGGCAACACTAGTTTGAGGAAAACTTTTCCATTTATGAAAACAATGCTTATTTAAATTTTATTCAACAGCAATTTTTAATTAAAAAATATGTTTTAATGAAACCTGAGTGTACTATGTCAGAATCCTGTTTAAAATCCTTTCATATGGTCTCACATTTATCGTTCTGTGTTTTGTATTTGCTTAGAAAACAGGATTTTGACAACAGAAATAATATACAGGGTGATTCATAAAAGATGGGCAGAACTTTAAGGGGTTATAGTACACTTAAAGACAAATAATATTAAATAGGAGACTAAGGGTCCCAGACGTATTCCCAAGGAGATAGGGGGCATTAAAGTTTAGGGTCCGAAATTTCAAATGATTATAAAACATGGAAAAATTGGTCGATTCGTTTGCGGTTTTTGCAAAAAATTTTCTTTATGCCAGTATTTTCTTGAAATAAAATTTTAAAGTTCAATTTCAAAAAATGCCGATAGGGGGCGCTTTAGACTTTGGAGTAACAAACAACTATTTTTTAACGTTATTTTTTGTATTTCTTTAAATGATTTCGAAAGCTTAGACTTAAACTTAAATTTTGATCTAAAAATCTGAGTCCTAACGAGTAGTTAAGTAGCGTAAACTGAAATTTGAAATTTGAAACCCTTCTCCCCCCAGAACAAAAATAAGGTTATTCCCGATCTTTGTGTCGTAGATTAGGCTCTAACTACTGCCGCGTTTTGCTAAAATTATTCTTTATGTCAGTATTTTCTTGAAAATAAATTTTAAAGAAAATTTTCAAAAAATTCCGATAGAGGGCGCTTTAGACTTTGGAGTAACGAACAACTATTTTATACCGTTATTTTTTGTGTCTCATTAAATGCTTTCTAAAGCTTAGACTTAAATTTTCAGCCCAAAATCTGAATCGTTAGACGTGGTTAAGTTTCTGGGGAGAGGGGTTTGAAATTTCTACTCCTGAGCACAGTTCAGTTTACCATGTCCACACATTGTGTGCTGTGATACGAGGTAAAAAGACACAAATTAGGATTATGTTACCAAAGCATATTTATTAACATGTAATCACAATAAATGTTCAAAATTGTGACCACCAGAGGTTATGCACGCAGAACAACGGCGACGAATGGAACGGCGAACATTCGCGAAAACATCAGGCTTTTCGAGCACTTCCCCTACAGCGGCGGAAAGTCTGGCGACCAGTTCCTCGGGGGATTCAATGGGTGTCTCATACATAAGAGCCTTCAATCGTCCCCAAAAAAAGAAATCGAGGGGTGAAAGATCTGGCGAGCGAGCAGGCCAAGCAACAGGACCACCTCGACCAATCCATCTGTTCGGAAATGTGATGTCCAGATAGTTGCGGACGTCTCGTACGTAATGGGCTGGCGCTCCATCGTGCTGGAACCACATGACCCGCCGGATGCGTGGAGGAACAACGTTTAACAGGTCTGGCAGCACATGTTGCAGAAATGTGAGGTATGTTTTACCGTTGAGGCGTTCAGGAAGAAGGTACGGTCCGATTAGGTGGTCTCCGAGGATTCCTGTCCAAACATTGATGGAAAAGCGTCTCTGATGAGCATGTGGATACGTAGCATGTGGATTGACATCCGCCCATACATGTGCATTGTGTGTGTTAAATGTACCTTCACGTGTGAAGGTACATTCATCGGTGAAAAGCACAGTTCGTCCAAAATGTGGATTTAGCGCGTTCTGCTGCAGAAACCAGCGGGCGAATTCAATACGATTTGGATAATCCCCTGGAGACAGTTTCTGGACTCGTTGCACATGAAACGGGAGCAAATGTTCATCCTTCAGTACCCTCCAAGTCGTGGACTGTGAGGTATCCACCTGGCTAGCCACTGTTCGTGTACTTGTACTTGGCTGCGCCGCTACTACATCCAGAATGGCTTCTGCAACAACTACTGATTCGTCCTTTTTTGCACGACCTGCATTCGACCGGGAAGCGAGAAATGATCCCGTCTCACACAACTGTCTGTGCAAGCGCTCGAAAGTTTTGCGGTTAGGCAACCGCCTGTTAGGAAATCGCTCTCCGTACATTCGTTGTGCCTCTGCACCATTTCCATCTGCCGCTCCGTAAATTAAATGCATCTCAGCCTTTTCCTTATTCGTGAAGGGCACCATCTTCCGATTCATTACTACAGCGACTTACACTTGACTCACCGTTCAGTGGTTTTTATGCCTGAATCGTGTCGAAATTTTGCATACGTGTTCTTCTTCTTCCCCATTTGACATTTGCATACTTTCTGTTTCCTTCTTCACCCGGTGACTAGCGTCAGGAATGGAGCTTTAACGTTTGCATGAGCGACGTTTCCAACTGTGCCAGTGCCTTTATGAGTGAATTCCGACTATGCAGTCCTTGACGAAAGTTGTATTTTTGCCTCGTATCACAGCACAGAATCGTTGGGCATGGTTAAGTAGTGCAAACTGAACTATGTTCAGAAGTTGAAATTTGAACCCCCTCCCCTCGCTACTGAACCACGCTCAGCGATTCAGATTTTGAGCTGAAAATTTAAGTTTAAGTCTAAGCTTTAGAAAGCATTTAATGAGACACAAAAAATAACGGTATAAAATAGTTGTTCGTTACTCCAAAGTCTAAAGCGCCCTCTATCGGAATTTTTTGAAAATTTTCTTTAAAATTTATTTTCAAGAAAATACTGACATAAAGAATAATTTTAGCAAAACGCGGCAGTAGTTAGAGCCTAATCTACGACACAAAGATCGGGAATAACTGATTTTTGTTCTGGGGGGAGAAGGGTTTCAAATTTCAAATTTCAGTTTACGCTACTTAACTACTCGTTAGGACTCAGATTTTTAGATCAAAATTTAAGTTTAAGTCTAAGCTTTCGAAATCATTTAAAGAAATACAAAAAATAACGTTAAAAAATAGTTGTTTGTTACTCCAAAGTCTAAAGCGCCCCCTATCGGCATTTTTTGAAATTGAACTTTAAAATTTTATTTCAAGAAAATACTGGCATAAAGAAAATTTTTTGCAAAAACCGCAAACGAATCGACCAATTTTTCCATGTTTTATAATCATTTAAAATTTCGGACCCTAAACTTTAATGCCCCCTATCTCCTTGGGAATACGTCTGGGACCCTTAGTCTCCTATTTAATATTATTTGTCTTTAAGTGTACTATAACCCCTTAAAGTTCTGCCCATCTTTTATGAATCACCCTGTATACCAGTGGACCCGTGCGAAGATTTTGCGCTGCAGTCTAATATTTTTTAGATGCAGGTTTAAACTTCTAAAAAAAATTAAGGACTAAAAATATCTGCAAACAACATTAGTCAAGCCAGAATATCATCTCATTTATTCCATCAAGATTACAGTAAAAACTGACTAAAGTTTGCAAACACACAAAAAAAAAAATTGTATTTTAACTGCATTAGAGGGTGACATCATCTGTTTCAGAAAAAAAAACATGAGATAAAGAAAAATAAATTGAGCATTTAATTTTAAATTTTGCTTTTTAATCATAAATATAAAATAACCCGTGTAGCAACTATCTCCCATTTTATCTTTATTACACATTTTTTTTTTAATAATCATTGTTGCAGGATTTTATTTTTGTGGCAACACTAATTTGTGGAAAACCTTTCATTTCATTTATGAAAACAACGCCGATTTCATTTTTAGGTAATTTCAATTGTTAATCAAAATACATGTTTTAATGAAATGTGAATGTACGGTGTCAGAAGCTTGTTCAAAATCCTTTGATATGGTATCTCATTTATCGTTGTGCGTTTTGTATTTGCTTAGAAAAAAGGATGTTGACAACAGAAATAATATATATGATAATAAAGAGGAAAAAATAATAAATGTCTAAAAATTTATTTCTTTAAAATACATATATTAAAATAATATTGAAAAATAAGAGGACTGTGTTGGAATCCCATTTCAACAACACAGGTAAACAAATAACTTGAAAAGAAAACTAGATTAAAAGATGTTTGAATACAAGAAATGGATAATTGTGAGTAATTGAATGAAGTTAGTTATGTATAAGTGTACAAGGAAGCACAAGCTCGGCTTTCATATACGATAACAGGAAACATCCTTGCCAGCTTACTGTTGGAAAAAGGACTCATTAATTTTTCTTAGACATTTTTCAGATTTAGATTGCGGTGAGAAATGCACTACCTTGTGACATGAATTGAATCAGCAATCGATTTATCGAAAAAGCATGCTCTTTTCTCTGGCAAGCCAGTTTTATTATTATACTTATGACTTTTCCCAGTATGTGGCGAAAATGTCAAAATAGGAGGAGACTTTTAATTGGATATTTAGCTTTCGATTGATGTCCAGGTTCGTGATGAGCTAAGGTTTGGTCAATGCCATCACAAACCCCATATAAAGTAAAGTTGCACTATCATCAGAAATTTTAATGTTAAAGCTACTTTGAATTTAATGATTGAGTGTAAGAAAAGTCGGACTGTATGAAACAAACTTAACAGGGGCACATTTCATTTTAAAGTATTAGATTGAGCAGTTAGGAAAAAGAAACTGAGAATTTTAAATTTATAATTTAAATTTTGAATTTGAATAAGGTTTTAATTTCGAATCCTTTCATCTATATGTGTGTCTGTGACAATTTAAAGTCACATTAATGAGAAATAGCAGGGAACTCCTATTGAAACATCATTGCAGTCTGGAGAAGTACCTCCTTAACAAAATCAGAGTGTAAAAATGTAGTGGAGTTGGATTGTGGCATAAATCAAGGCATATGAAAATCAAAATTAACTAGAAGATTTCTACAAATAAAAGCAAGTTTGGAGAGAACATAATTTTTTTAACATTTTTCCCTATCAAAATGACAGCTACTGATAGGCTTATACCTGTTGTAGGGTAATTGTGAATTCTGGCTCTTTGTAAAGAGCCTTGCTAATTGGAGAATCATCTTTTTTTTTTCCAATCGGCCTGATATTTTTCAGGCCTAAGCAGCTTTAGGCTTATTAGAAAATGATCATTTGTTTTTCAATCCGCCTGATGTTTTTCAGGCTCTTTGCAAAAAGCCTAGAGAGCAGGGCCGGCGCAAGGGGCGTGCAAAGTGTGCGACTGCACAGGGCGCCAAGTCGCGAAACGGCTTAAGGGGCGCTCAAAAGTCAAAAGATCACCGACAAAAAATAATTTTAGATTCCGCGTTTTTTTTCCTTTTCTTTTTCATTTTTTCCAGGCTGCGGTCTGTGGGAGTGGCTCTACCTTGGGTTTAAATAACAGTTCAAGGACACTGAAATCTTCCCATATAGACCATATGCCCGGTTCCTTTATCTGAGGAAACGAGGCTATTAACACTCAAATTACATCCAGGAAAGACATAGCCAAACCTCTATTCAACACCAGGACTGAGGGAGGCTAATTAATAACTACTGACATTTTTACGATTCTGAACTCTTTCTTCTCCCGCTGGTTGATGGACTCTCGACTGTCCCTTCATGCAGCTGATAGTGGCAAGTGTCCTTTGGCAGGTAACATCTTGTAGTTGCAGAGAATCGTACAAATTACTTATTCTCGTTTATTTGTATTAAACAATATTAATTTAAAGATTATACTCAAAATGCTGTGGATGAAAAAATCGGGAAATTATTAAAGGATCAAAAGGGCGCCGAAAAAAAAAGAAAGAAAAAGTAAAAACCATGATGAAAAAAGGGATATAATCAGAGTGCCAAATCTTATGTCGAAGACGCAAATGAAAGGTTAATAGAGGTAAATTTCTCTAACTAAAAATTATATATGTAATTAATCTTATTAAAAAATTAACTTCAGCACATCGCTTTATTTAGTTATTCTTAATTTAATCTGTATTAAATCAATAATAGTGTAATAGTATTTCAATACATGGCCGAAAATAGGAATTTTTCAGTCGCAAGCATTTTGGCGCCCTCTCCAATCCTTTTCCAAAATAAATGTATACAGAGAAGTTTTCAATCCATTCCCCTAATTTTTATTTTAAATATGAAAAAATTGTTAGGAAGCATATTTATCTTAATATTTTTATATTGCTTTCTTTAGAAATGGACCTGCTGTAATCGCTTCGTTTTTATCTATCTATATATAATCCAGATCTTGTTAACAAGATAATGTTCGAAAATTGAATCATTTCGAACCTAATTGGAACAGTGTATTGATCTTACAAGTACCTTGGATCTGGGTGTGTTCATTAATCAAGTATGTAAATCGTATAGTTTGTTTACAGAGACACACAAAAGCAAATTTTGTCATCACGATGTCCGAAATATTGAACCAATTCAAATATAATTGGGACAATGTATAAATCTTACAGGTATCTTAGATGAATTCGTTAATCAAATATTATTCTCTGGCACCCCTAAGCAGTCCCTTAATAGAAAAATCACGGCCTGTTCAAAACAAAGAGTATAAAATTAACGAATATATCTTTATTTTGGGTCGTCCGATTCCATGACATTTTTTCCTAAATTTCATTATTTGTTTTTTGTACCGAAGGATGAACCAAATCTTCTTTTGGCGCCCCCTTCTACTCTTGTGCCCAGGACATCCCCCTCCCCCTCGGCCTTGCTTCAACAAGACAATGTGAAATGCACCACAAATAAGTTTGAAGTCAAAACATTTATTGATATGAAATTAGGACTATGTACACTCTAAATAAGAAAGAGTGACTATTCACTCCGGAGGAGTGGATATTCACTCTATCGCAGAGTCAAAATTTGCCCAACCTCTTTAGAGTGACCATTCACTCTAAAAAAAGTGAAATTCTTGACTCCCTGAAAGAGTGAATACTCACTCCTGAGAAGTGAATATTCACTCTGAACAGGAGTGGATACTCACTCTTTCAGAAGAGTGACTATCCACTCTTGCAAAAGGAGTGAGTTTTTTCACCCCTGATAGGAGTGACTAAAATTCTTGAATAAAAAAAAGAGAAACTCATTTTTACACACGCTTGTTCATAGGCGGTCATCCTCCCAAGTAGTAACCGAGCTCGTTGCTGCTTGACTTCTGCGCTCGGACGAGAACTGGTATACCTACAGCATGCTACAGCCGCTAACAATTAAAATAACTCTTATTACATTATTTTAGCTTTGTTTCTTTTGTGATATTCGAGCACACTTATTAAATTTATGTAGAAATCATAAATATTACGGTGTTTCTCAACTGTGTAAATAAGAAAACTGAAACCTTCTTTTTGTATCATATAATACAGAGACTGTTCGCACATGTCTTAGACAAATTTGATAAATTATTTTAAAAAATGGAATTATTTTATAGGAAAAAATTCTGATAACAACTTATTATGTGTAATTTATATTATCGTCTGATACTTACAAATTTATTCTTATTTCAAGATTGCGCATGCAAAAAAGCTGTGAATGGGAAGATGCGTTTTTTTTTCTTCCGAACAGAAGTATGCCAATTCCACAATCTAAAATGATTGCAAAGCGCATAATATAAAAACTTTTTAGTGCGAAATAAACATAACAATTGATTGGAAAGTGCTATTCCAAAAATCAGTACATATACATAGTAAAAAGATACCAGATGAAAAAAAAACAGGGAAAAAAAGAGCCCATTTCAAGGCGGAAAACGAAGTTTCATGTAAGGATTTATGACTATCGCAAATTTATCTTACAATGGGAAAATAAAAATAAGAATATTGGACAAAAATGTTACAATCAATTCATTATATTATTAAGAGAATGTGTTACATCCGATATTTATAGAAAAAATGCCATTTTCTTTATTACAATGACTTTTAAAGGGTGAAACTGCATCAAAGCAAAGCTACTGCTCATACTTCAAAAACTACCGCTGTATTCGTTGAAAACATTAAAAACTCACACAGGTATTGTATTTATACCTTTCAACATATTCTTCCAGTCACCTGACGTTTCTCTTATGGTTTATTGTTCATTGGGTCTGCTGAAAAGAGCTCTTTCAAAGGGCAAAATTACCACGATTGGTCGAATCTGGAAAGTTTTTAAAGATGCATGGGAAGCAATAACCCTGTAAATTTTACAAAAAACCTTCTACCATCGAAAGCATTACGCAGAATTAGAATCAAGAAACAAGATTATCATACAGATTATTTCAGAAAGCAATATTCATATTTTAAACGTTAAAAACAACAACGCCGAAATCGTCTAAAAAATGTGCGAATACCTGTCTGTACATTTCCGCTATGACAAAAATTCCGTTACAACAAAGCAGTTATTTATTTATTCATTCATTTTTTTCTTGCTAATAATGTTTCCATAATTAGAGCCCGATTAAGATTGTCCGAGGCCCAGGGCCTGTTTACCAAATAGGCCCGTGAAGCCAAAGCTTACCCACTGAAATACAAAGGGGCCCCCAAATTTACTTTCCAAAACTAATTTTTAGGGGGAAAATTTCAGTCGGGGTAAAAAACATATTTTTTTTCTTAAATTATAGCTGTTAAATTTTTCCTAAGACTATTACCGAAACATTTATACTCTTTTTTTTTTTTTTTGCTATAATAAATGGTATAAAATCAGTGATTAAATGCAACATTTTTCATTTCTCTTATGTTTTTCATTTTAATTTCAAACGTGCTAAAAATAACAGAAAATTTAATCTGTATAGTTATATTTTGTTTATATTCATAAAGAGGTTAGAAATGATATAAAATATGTAGAATAGGTTATTTAAATAAAGAGGAAAATAATTAGCATTCAGAGATATTAAATTTCTGTTTATAAAATAGAAGCAAAATTGTGTTGCAGCTAAGCATAAATTTACTTCAAATATTTGTTTTCCACGGCTCACCCCAGAATTTCAAACTCAAGTGAAAATGTTATGACACTGATTGCTCTACATTTTAATTTACAAATATTTGAAAGATTACACAAAGAAATACAATTATTTCTGATTTGAGAACTAATGTAATCAAAACGAGTACACACACATAAGTGAATGTGTGTGTGAGGGAGGAGGGGGGGGGGAGTCAAAGGAAAAACAGTTACTAGTATGTGGCTTGGAGCAATAGGGAGCCAGAAGAAATAAAGTTAAATAATTTCTGAAGGCTCCGAATCTGAGCGAGAGTTATCTTTTTTGTCACGAGGGTGATGGTAAAAAATCAGTTCTAAGAATTCCAGTTTAGTAGTCTTTCAACAAAGCTGTAAAATATTATGTGCTGTTGTCAGGGCTGGTGAGAGAGGGGACACTTCGGGTAGGGAAATGACCAATATAAGTATTTCTAAGAAGTGATAATTAATCTCTCTTGGGCAAACCAGGATATAGTTGTCAGTTGTTGGTCCATTAATTGTCCAGGAGTAGGTAATAAGAACATCTTGGCAAGGGCATCCTTTGAGAAAGGACGAATTTTTTAAAACTTCCCCGTGGCTTTAAGCATGTGGGGTGATTTCAGTTTCCATGCATAATTATCAGTGCACAAATAAATTCTGTAGTTTGTTTAAAATACGGGAAACTTTTTTTTGTGGTTCTGCCACATAGGCCTATGCTTCAAGTTCTAGAATGTATTTTTTGTGAGTAAATTTCTCCTTATCAGATCTTTGAAATTCTGTATAAATGGAAGAGCTTTGAGTAAGATGTTATGTAACAAAAATGATATTGCGTGAAAATTGAAATAAAAAATTTTTGTCGCAAATTTTCTTGTTTTTAAGTTATCCAGAATCTATGATGGCTTTTGAAGATAAAATTTTGGTAATATGCTTTCTAAGAATATAAACATCAGATAGGATGATTTTTTTTTTAATTTTCTGCCCTTGCCCCTCAAAGGAGGGGGGGGGGAAGGAAGGCAATTGGTTGTTTGTTGGGGATTAGTGATCAGTCTCTTTGCCTCGTTTTTGTCCGCATCCCCAGATTATTATACAGGGTGATTCATAAAAGATGGGCAGAACTTTAAGGGGTTATAGTACACTTAAAGACAAATAATATTAAATAGGAGACTAAGGGTCCCAGACGTATTCCCAAGGAGATAGGGGGCATTAAAGTTTAGGGTCCGAAATTTCAAATGATTATAAAACATGGAAAAATTGGTCGATTCGTTTGCGGTTTTTGCAAAAAATTTTCTTTATGCCAGTATTTTCTTGAAATAAAATTTTAAAGTTCAATTTCAAAAAATGCCGATAGGGGGCGCTTTAGACTTTGGAGTAACAAACAACTATTTTTTAACGTTATTTTTTGTATTTCTTTAAATGATTTCGAAAGCTTAGACTTAAACTTAAATTTTGATCTAAAAATCTGAGTCCTAACGAGTAGTTAAGTAGCGTAAACTGAAATTTGAAATTTGAAACCCTTCTCCCCCCAGAACAAAAATCAGTTATTCCCGATCTTTGTGTCGTAGATTAGGCTCTAACTACTGCCGCGTTTTGCTAAAATTATTCTTTATGTCAGTATTTTCTTGAAAATAAATTTTAAAGAAAATTTTCAAAAAATTCCGATAGAGGGCGCTTTAGACTTTGGAGTAACGAACAACTATTTTATACCGTTATTTTTTGTGTCTCATTAAATGCTTTCTAAAGCTTAGACTTAAACTTAAATTTTCAGCTCAAAATCTGAATCGCTGAGCGTGGTTCAGTAGCGAGGGGAGGGGGTTCAAATTTCAACTTCTGAACATAGTTCAGTTTGCACTACTTAACCATGCCCAACGATTCTGTGCTGTGATACGAGGCAAAAATACAACTTTCGTCAAGGACTGCATAGTCGGAATTCACTCATAAAGGCACTGGCACAGTTGGAAACGTCGCTCATGCAAACGTTAAAGCTCCATTTCTGACGCTAGTCACCGGGTGAAGAAGGAAACAGAAAGTATGCAAATGTCAAATGGGGAAGAAGAAGAACACGTATGCAAAATTTCGACACGATTCAGGCATAAAAACCACTGAACGGTGAGTCAAGTGTAAGTCGCTGTAGTAATGAATCGGAAGATGGTGCCCTTCACGAATAAGGAAAAGGCTGAGATGCATTTAATTTACGGAGCGGCAGATGGAAATGGTGCAGAGGCACAACGAATGTACGGAGAGCGATTTCCTAACAGGCGGTTGCCTAACCGCAAAACTTTCGAGCGCTTGCACAGACAGTTGTGTGAGACGGGATCATTTCTCGCTTCCCGGTCGAATGCAGGTCGTGCAAAAAAGGACGAATCAGTAGTTGTTGCAGAAGCCATTCTGGATGTAGTAGCGGCGCAGCCAAGTACAAGTACACGAACAGTGGCTAGCCAGGTGGATACCTCACAGTCCACGACTTGGAGGGTACTGAAGGATGAACATTTGCTCCCGTTTCATGTGCAACGAGTCCAGAAACTGTCTCCAGGGGATTATCCAAATCGTATTGAATTCGCCCGCTGGTTTCTGCAGCAGAACGCGCTAAATCCACATTTTGGACGAACTGTGCTTTTCACCGATGAATGTACCTTCACACGTGAAGGTACATTTAACACACACAATGCACATGTATGGGC
Organism: Maratus michaelseni; assembly: GCA_963931845.1. Classification (NCBI taxonomy): domain Eukaryota; kingdom Metazoa; phylum Arthropoda; class Arachnida; order Araneae; family Salticidae; genus Maratus; species Maratus michaelseni. The sequence continues at coordinate 345,752,515 of OZ007586.1, forward strand.
GGATGTCAATCCACATGCTACGTATCCACATGCTCATCAGAGACGCTTTTCCATCAATGTTTGGGCAGGAATCCTCGGAGACCACCTAATCGGACCGTACCTTCTTCCTGAACGCCTCAACGGTAAAACATACCTCACATTTCTGCAACATGTGCTGCCAGACCTGTTAAACGTTGTTCCTCCACGCATCCGGCGGGTCATGTGGTTCCAGCACGATGGAGCGCCAGCCCATTACGTACGAGACGTCCGCAACTATCTGGACATCACATTTCCGAACAGATGGATTGGTCGAGGTGGTCCTGTTGCTTGGCCTGCTCGCTCGCCAGATCTTTCACCCCTCGATTTCTTTTTTTGGGGACGATTGAAGGCTCTTATGTATGAGACACCCATTGAATCCCCCGAGGAACTGGTCGCCAGACTTTCCGCCGCTGTAGGGGAAGTGCTCGAAAAGCCTGATGTTTTCGCGAATGTTCGCCGTTCCATTCGTCGCCGTTGTTCTGCGTGCATAACCTCTGGTGGTCACAATTTTGAACATTTATTGTGATTACATGTTAATAAATATGCTTTGGTAACATAATCCTAATTTGTGTCTTTTTACCTCGTATCACAGCACACAATGTGTGGACATGGTAAACTGAACTGTGCTCAGGAGTAGAAATTTCAAACCCCTCTCCCCAGAAACTTAACCACGTCTAACGATTCAGATTTTGGGCTGAAAATTTAAGTCTAAGCTTTAGAAAGCATTTAATGAGACACAAAAAATAACGGTATAAAATAGTTGTTCGTTACTCCAAAGTCTAAAGCGCCCTCTATCGGAATTTTTTGAAAATTTTCTTTAAAATTTATTTTCAAGAAAATACTGACATAAAGAATAATTTTAGCAAAACGCGGCAGTAGTTAGAGCCTAATCTACGACACAAAGATCGGGAATAACCTTATTTTTGTTCTGGGGGGAGAAGGGTTTCAAATTTCAAATTTCAGTTTACGCTACTTAACTACTCGTTAGGACTCAGATTTTTAGATCAAAATTTAAGTTTAAGTCTAAGCTTTCGAAATCATTTAAAGAAATACAAAAAATAACGTTAAAAAATAGTTGTTTGTTACTCCAAAGTCTAAAGCGCCCCCTATCGGCATTTTTTGAAATTGAACTTTAAAATTTTATTTCAAGAAAATACTGGCATAAAGAAAATTTTTTGCAAAAACCGCAAACGAATCGACCAATTTTTCCATGTTTTATAATCATTTGAAATTTCGGACCCTAAACTTTAATGCCCCCTATCTCCTTGGGAATACGTCTGGGACCCTTAGTCTCCTATTTAATATTATTTGTCTTTAAGTGTACTATAACCCCTTAAAGTTCTGCCCATCTTTTATGAATCACCCTGTATACAAAAAGGGATTGAATTTTAATGCCTTTATGTATTCTTTAAATAATATCATAAGTAATTATTAATAGTATGTTTAAAAGTAACGAATATATAAAAAGTTAAGAATAATCCAAGAGTATTTCCTTTTTTTCGGGCTTGTGTGTGTGGGGGGGGGGGGGGGCGCCCGACGGATATTTGCACGGGCGCCAAAATACCGTTGGGCCGGCCCTGCTAGAGAGAAATAGGCTAATTGGGAATTGTCCATTTATTTCTCAATCCGCCTGATTTGTTTTTGCAGTGACACATTGCAATGAACCTATGAACTTTTAGGCTAGAAAATGCCACCTGTTTGTTCAAACAGCAGACTTTCATCCAAATATATTATAATAAGAACAAGATAGTGAGTGTTTATGTTTATGCATACTTTTTGTATAAAAAATAGGAGCAGGAATTTATGCTCATAAAAACATATAAGAAAGCAGTCTTATTGACAGATTTCATTAATAAGACTGAATGTCTAAGGTTAGTGAATTACTTCATTTTTATTTTAAGGGTATATTTTTCACAAACACCCTGTGCAGAAGTATCAAAATCTGCAAATGAGATAGATTTTTAATGTTTTCTTAGCATTACATAGAGAAAAAAGGATGCTAAATTAAAATAATTATGAAACATATATAAGAAAATTACTGTATCAATGCAGTCTGCAGATGAGGCAGATTTTTTATGTTTTCTGAACATTATGTAAAGAACATGTGTTGCTAATAAAAAAAAATAATAAACAATATATAGAAGAAAATTTCTGCAATAATGAAATCTGCAGATGATGCAAATTTTATTGTTTTCCCAGCATTACATAGAGAAGAGGAGTTTCTAATGAAAATAATTATAAAAAATATATATGAAAATTGGTAATATGCTTAGTGAATAATGAAATCTGCAGATGAGACAGATTTTTAACATTTTCCCAGCATTACATAGAGAAGATGGTTGCTAAATGAAAATAATAAAACATATAAAAGGAAAATTTATTATAAAAAAATCAATAAAATCTGCTTATGTGGCACATTTTAATGTTTTCCCAGTACATTACATAGAAGATGGGTTACTGAATGAAAGCAATTATAAAAAATATGTAAACAAATTTCTGTAATAATAAAATCTCCAGATGAGTCATATTTTTTCTTAACATTATGTAGAAAATATAGGTTGCTGAATGAAAATGATTACAAAAAATGATAATAAGAGGAAAATTGTTTTATTGATAGATTTGATTTATGCACCTTGTTGTAAATTAAGCTTAATAAACTTTTTTTTTTCAATAGGTAAAATTTGACTGCTTCTCGTAAATTAAAAAAAAAAAAAATTGCAGACAAGGCAGAATGTTATTTCTCTCTTCTCTCCCAGAATTACATAGAAATAAGATATTGCTGAAAGTAATCTCAGGCACTCAGATGCATTACCAGCTTATTTTTATTTTAAGCATGTGACAGTCTTAAAATTAAATTAAAGTAATATCACTAATGTGAAGTAATCAGGAGCATAATTCATATCTGCTAATACAGCAGTTTACATATATGCTTGCTATGACTAATTTCATGCAGCAACCCATCTTCTCTACATAATGCTGAAAAAACATTAAAAATTTTCCTCATCTGCAGATTTTATTGGTACAGCAATTTTCTTACATATGTTTTATAATTATTTTAACTTAGCAACCAATTTTCACTACGTAATGCATGGAAAACATTAAAAATCTGCCTCATCTGCAGATTTCATTGTTGCAGAAATTTTTTCCTATATTTTTTATAGTTATTTTCATTAGTAACACATGTTCTCTATGTATCGTTCAGAAAACATTAAAAATCTGCCTAACGGGTAGTCATTTTGTAATTAGCCTAAAACTATATAGGCTAATTGAAATCAGTCTGAAAAAAAATCAGGTTGATTGAGAATTAAATGGACAATTTCCAATTAGCCTAACTCTGTCCAAGCTTTTTCCATAGAGCCGTTAAAATATCAGGCTGATTGAGAAACAAATAATCATTTTCCAATTAGCCTAAAGCTGCTTAGGCTCTTTCCAATAAACCTGAAATACAACAGGCTGGTTTGAAAAAAGAATATGATTCTCCAATTAGCCAGGCTCTTTGCAAAGAGTCAGATTTTTCGATTAGCCTATGACATATCCACTACTATCAATCATAAGTCTTTGATATAACATATTGTTCTATGACAATCTGCCTCTCTTTCTAATCTATCTTACTAATACTTAGTATGATTCTTAATTTAGAAGTTCCAAATATTAAGGCAAAGTTCTTTGGAGAAATCCACATGACTGCCACAGATTTTCCAAACAACTAGTAACATGAAATTCTGTACTTCGAAGAGGGTGCAGAATGATTTATGTAAATAGATACATTAATACAGTGAGAAGTGTAAAAACCAGATTGAACTAGATTTCAACCCAATCAGCTTGCCTAAAGACACTCAATAGAGATATTGTTGAGATAATATTAAAAAAAAAAACAACTGAATGAGGTTCTGAAAGAGCTTGGAAAGTTTAAAAAAATTTCACACAAAAATAGAATATCTAGGCTTATTAAAGAAAAAGAATATTTGAAATGGAATGATTTTAGTATGAGAAAGCTAAGATACTAGACAAAGAATAAAGAAATTTTGAGATGGGGAATAGTAAAAAAAATTAAAAAAATCTGTGAAAATAAGTAAATAAAATATGAAACAATATAGAAATTTTAACTATTATATACACACACATATATATGTACAGTGATGTCCAAAATTTAAGGGGCAGTGACCGACTCTTTCGATTTTAGACATTTTGTTGAATATCTACTGAAATTCTTTACGAATTGTCCTTGAACTTCAAGAATGTAATGAACATGTTTGACTTAATAATTTTCAGTGAAGATTTAGTCATGAGGACAGTTAGGGGTAATAATAATTTTAATAATAAAATAATATTTGTGATCACCCAAATAACAGAAAATGCTCAAAATGGTTTATCACTGTAGCAGATGACTATGTAGGTCCTGTTCAACATTTGTGTGCATTTGTGTAAGCATAGCACATATATTCATGAAGATGTTAATGTTTCTGTGTAAAATTTAAATGTTTTTTGTTTATAGCATACAGAGTTTTCAACCGAATTCAACACCACTTTTCGAAAACTTGACAAAGAACAGTTAGAAATAGTATACTGCAATTAAAAGATTAATATATTAAATATTCAATGAGATATGAGTACTTGTATGAAATAAATTTTAATTGTGCATGTGCAAACTACAGCAAAGATTTTTTGTCATGGTTTGGTAGTTAATTCTATAGAGCAACTCATATAAAAAGACCAGTCAAATACCGTGAAAACTCAAAAAGATACTGGGGATAAAGTGAGCTGATTGAAAAATTGGGGAAAAATCCCTTATAATCCAGCTACCTTTAGAAAGCAACTCACTACAGTGTAACTTCTTTAATCCGGAATCATCCATGATTATAATGTTTCAAGATTATAGAAAATTCTGAATTGCAGAAGTTTTGAAATTAGAAAGCATTTAGATAAATATAATTAATAATTAGGCAATACAAAAATACAAGCAACTTGATAATTTAAAATTATTAAACACTGAGAAATCTCTATTTAAAATGTTGTAAAATATATATTTTTTATGCATATTTTGAGTGGTGTCGCCATCTGTTGTAAATTAAGGTAAACAATAACAGTAAGATTTCTTTTTTTATAAAGATTTCTGATTTATAAATGCTGAATAAATAATAAATGAAACAGATTGCTTACACGCCCTCAGGTCCGCCATCTTGTTTTGTTGGCGAAAACCCGTTTTTCGCCAACAAGAGTTTGTCGCCAAGTGGTCATTTTGGGCTATTTTAGGTGTTATTTTTTTTATTTAATTTTGGAATATATACAGATTAAACATAAAAAAGGGAAATTCAAGAAATTTTCACTGAATACTGAGCAAACGGCAAAAACGTAAATATAGTGATACTTAAAAAAAACCCGCAAAGATTCATTGTTAAACCAACATATCTCTAAAAATAAAGGCATTAAAATGTATATTCCAGCGTTTAAAAAACAAACCTCGATACAAAATTTGAAAAAATAAACATCGACAAATAGAAAAATCAAAAATCCGTATATAAATTTCTAAAATACATTTTAATAACAAACATCCATTAAAAAAAACAGAAATTGAAAAATCAAACCTCGTACTTAAATTGCAAAAATACATCTTTAAACAAACATCCAATAAAAAAAAAAAACAGAAAAACACATGCAGAATTGATTTGAAAAATTAAACACGGATACATCCATTGAAAAATGAAACCTCAGTGCATAAATTGCAAAAAATACTTCTCGTTTCTACCAAAATTTCTTGAATTTACCCTTTTTATGTTTAATCTGTATATATTTTAATCTGCCCAAAATTAAATAAAAAATAAAACTTAAAATAGCGCAAAATGCAATTGCACTCCAAAAATAGGCCTATCTCTTGAAACCGCTTTTTGCTTTCAAAATTTGCTGAAATTTCAGCACAACACCACTAACAAGTGGTAAACTAACAACAGAAGCCATTATCAATCCAAACAAATAATCAAATATTATTAATAATAATAAAAAGTTGTAATTATACAACCTGATCAAAGATACCACGTGGAATAAAACACTAAAGAAAAAATTAACACAACATCTCGCTTGTAGCTCACAGAATAAGTGAGGAGAAAAAAAAAACGGATCGAAGATTAATTGAGGGTTGCCAGAAGGCAAAAGTCCACCCGGTAGTCAGATTGGCAAATACATCGCCAAAAACCCCGCCAAATATCGCCAAAAAGAAATGGCCGCCCGATCTGAGGGCGTATAAGCAATCTTAGCCTAATAAATTACAAATAACAAAGTCACAGATATAAAATGAATATATTGTAAATTAAACTAATTTTCTAAAAAAGTAGGAAAAATGTTATAATGAAACATTTAAATATGACTTGCAATTATTTTGAAAAATAACTATTATTACACTAACATATTTAAAATTTGTGATGCATAATGTTAATGTTGTGAAAAATTAATAATATACAGGCCTCCCAAATGGTCCCCCTTTCCCCCCTAAAGTCCCATTTTATACATTTTGGTCCCCTTAGTCTCCTTTTATACATTTTGGTCCCCTTAGTCCCCTTTTTAGTGACTGGGAATTTTTAAAAATTTGCTAATGTGGAAAAATTGCCACAAAATGTAAAAAACTTTAAATATCGCTAAAACTTTAGAAATCATAGAGCACAAAAGTTACTATAATGGGCTAAAATATTGTAACCGGAATTCTTTTAAGAATGTCAAATAATCGCTGTGGAATGTAGAAAAAAGTTGAAAAACACATTCAAAAACTAAAAATTCAAAAATCTCAGAGGACAAGCCAAAATTTACTGAAAAAAAAAAATGGTGCATAATGAAAAAAAAAATAAACCTGTGCATAATGGAAAAAAAAAATTGATGCATAATGAAAAAAAAAATTGGTGCATAATGGGGGAAAAAATCTGTGCATAATGGGGGAAAAAAAAAATTAGCCAAAAATTCAAAAATTGTTCTACAAATTCCAAATAAATTTCATTGAAAAGAGGATAAAATTTATTAAACTGGTCTAAGAAATTGAAACCGGATTCCTTTTCAGAATGTCAAAAAATCACCGCAGAATGCAAAAAAACTTTAAAAATCACAGAAAAAATTGCACAAAATTGAAAAACTGCTGCATGAATTCCAAATAAACTTTATTAAAAAGATGATAACATTTACTATATTGGGCTAAAAACATTGAATCCCGATTCTTTTGCAAAAAATCACCGCAAAACATATAAAAATCGGTAAAAATTCAAAAAATCACGGAAGACAAAATTCACTATAATTAACATTGTTCCCAGAATTCTTTCACAAATGTAAGCTGTGGAACTCGAAAGAAAAAAATAACTACTAAAAATTGGTAAAAATTCAAATCAAAGGACGTAATCACAGAAAGAGAAAATATTACATTAAAAATATATTAGGGCTAAAAGTTTGAAACCGAATTCTTTTTACGAATGTCTAAAGATTACCTCAAGTTGGAAAAAAAGGCTGAAATTCACATAAAGAATTCATGAAAAATTTTAAAATCACTGTACAAATTCCAAATAAACTTTATTGAAAAAGGAAAGAAATTTACTACATTGGGCTAAAAAATTGAAACTGAATTCTTTTTATTAATGTGACAAAAATCCCTACAAAACCTGAAAATGAATGTAAAAATTGCATAAAAAATTAAATTTAAAAATATCTAATCCAAAAATTATCTTTAGACATACAGGTACCTTCCTGCCAAATCTTGTAGCTTGACACGCAAGAGTCTCTTCAGCACACAGACAAATTTCTATGTTATTATAGATGTAGTTTTGGTTTTGGTTTTGATGGAAAAGTATATTTCAGCTGTTAAAGGAAATCCTAATTACAATTTCTTCTTCTTCTTTTTTTAAATACTTTCTTTAATATATGTTTATCAGAAGAAAGTATTGTAATCATGAAAATAATTTCCATTTTTTTATGGATTTCCACAATTTAGGTTGACCTGAATACTATTTGACAATTTTTTGAAAATCTCTCTCTGTATGTGATATAAATTTTATAGCCATTCTATATCAAAAACTGAAGCATGGAATTTCATCAAATGCGATATTTAATTAGACTTTAGGCACATACAGGTGCTGATTATGTTTTGACGTATATGGCCCAACAGTTGGCTGCTATGCTGCATTTTTCACATTTTACATGAGGTATATTAATAAGTCAATCTCAGCATCTCTGGGGGGAAATTGCTTCAAACTTCACATTCAGTTACCCCTTAACATAAATTGATGCTGATTAGATTTTGGTGTATTTCACCTAAAAACTACTGGATAAATGCTACTGGGTTGCATTTTTAATTATTTCCATGATAGTCAAATCTCGGCATGTTTGGGGTAGAATTTCACCAAATTTAATATGTAAGATGTTTATGTATCAACTGTTGATTCAATATTGGTTTTGATTTCTCCCTAGGGGGTGTTGCCATACTATGCTTTTTCAGATGAACATTATAGCTTATTTCAGCTTCTCTTTTGTAGAAAGGAACTAAATTTTATGTTTGAGAATAATAATTAACAATATATATATGTTAATCTAATTTTTAATTTTATTACCCAATAGAAGTTGCTGTTATGCTGTGCTTTTTTTTATTCACTGATCACTGTTACTCAGGGTTGATAAAAATCACTATTTTTTTTATATATATATATAAAAAATCAGATTTATTTGATTTAAATCAATTTTTTTTTTTTAAATTTAAATCAGATTTTTTTAAAAATTTTATTTAATATTATTTGTGTACTGTGCATGTATTTATTTATTTTCTCTTCACATATTGACACATTTCTATTAATTTCATTACAGTTCCTAGATAAAAATTTCAGAATAATTTAAATTTAAAAAAATTGTCGCAAACAAATTCAGTTGATTTACTTAAAACTTAAAATCATATTATTCTATTGTTATAGATAAGATATACATATGTGTGTTTTGTGTATAAATTTCAAGTTATTTAAGTTATTAAATTTTTCATTAAGTAAGGTATTACTCGAATAATATATATGAAAGGATAAAAGCTAAACCCCTTTTTAAAATGCAAAATCCCTCTTTGCCCCTTTTAAAATTTTAAATTACCGTTTTAAAAAATAGAAATTTAAATCAAAACTTTTTAAATGCTTTAATAATTGTGTTTCAATTGATTGAAGTTCCCGTTGCCCCTGTTAAATTAGTTTTCCTGCATCGCATCTTATAACTTTCAAAGATCGTTTTCTCACTCTTCATAAGAATATTTGTGCTGACGCTAACGCAATTTTAAAGTCTTGCTGCATCCCATCGGCCAATGGAGCCAACGCCTTTATTCCGCACAATCAATCACTCAGCTCGCGGCCAATTAAAATTAAAAATACACCTCTTTTGACTTCGACGACCTCTAGCAGAAATAATGCAAAACCTCATATTTATACCATTGCACGGCTATCAGGAGCGAACTTTTTACGATTTCCCTCATCTAACCAATCCACGCCAACCTGCTCTCTCGGAATTGTCTCGCGATGTACGAACTTTCGATGTCCAGACAGACTTAAAAAGCAGCTCTCACGCCAATATGGGCCTGGTTTAAAAGGACTCATGTAATCAAAAGAAATAAACCAGGTTCCGTAATAAACTGTGTCTTCATTTAACAATTGAATCCCGACTAACAAACACTCACGGCCCATGACTACAGAGGAATATGCTCGTAACTTCGAGTGAGCGCTTTGACGTAAGTACGGAGCCGCCATCAGTCCGCGCAGCCACCGGCCCGGCGAAGCCACGATCAAGGACCCACCGAAGGAGCAACACGATTCGTTTCAGAAGTCGAGTAGGACAGTTCATCTCAACGGGAAAATCCCAAAAACTAAACAGTTACGTAATCTACGCCCGTCAATCCCAGCGAATACCTCCGTGAAAAATTCTTACAGCGTGTGCATACAGTGAAAGACTTACGGAATTTATCCCAAAAACTCAAAAGTACTTAATCTCCCTTCGTCAAAATGAAAGTGAATTATTAACTTTTCTTCATTCTCAATCTTGTGCAGTATTTCATTCTGCCGGCAAGAATCAAGTGCCTGCAGATCAAAAATCTGCAGAAAGAAGTAGGTCAACCAGACAGTTGTTTTCAATTTTCAAGAGCGCGCCGATAAAGAAATGAACTCAAGTGACTCAGATGTTCAGTTTCGGTTTCTGGACTATAGAGAAAAGGAGAGAAAAATAAATCAGAACTGCGCTCAGCAAAAACAAAAACCACATGACTACGGGAAAAAGTATTTTCGTGTGCAGTGCAAGAAGATATAGAAATAAATATTTCAGTGAAATTAATTTATTATTGTTTCGCGTCGCGGTGGAAAAAAAAAAAAAAAAAAAAAAAGTAAAAGGTAAATTTTTATCATGGATTTATTTAAAGCAAAGGCGTATAAAGGTATGTACTTTTGATATTATCCGTACAGAAGAAATTTTTTTTTTAAAGATCTTTTTAGTGAGAGGCAGTGGTTCTCAAACTTTTATTTTTGGAATGCTTTTTGATATATTAGATGGCAAGCACTGAAGGAAATTTTTTTCTTTTTTACAATTTTGGTTGTTTTAAAAGGACTGCCAAGGAATATTTTTAAAGAAATATTGTTTTTATTATTAGAAGCATAAACAAGTGGTTCTCAAACTTTTTATTTAATCTTTTATGCATGCCAAAAATAAATTAAAGATGATTATTTTTATTATGCTATTATTTGTATGAAAATTTTAATGATTTTTTTTAATTCAGCTATTTAAGTTCAAATATATAATTGTTTATGTATTGTGTTTAACGTAATTTTAAAGAGATGAAAGGGTAAGAATGGTGATTTTTATGAAAATTCTTTAGTTGTGTTGAACTGATAATTACGATTTTAATGAAAAATAACATTAAATAAACCTCATATTAAAATCATTTTTCTAGACAGTTTGAAAATATTTTAGCAGAAGTGAAAATTTTATTATTATATTATTATAATATTTTTATTATTAGGTGTTAAACTTTTTAAAGGTGATTTATATGCAACGTACTTTATAGTTAGTGAGGTTATTTAAATTTTTTATTGAATTCAAGTTATTGAAAAAAAAAAAATTATTAAGGTGGATTTTAATTTTAAAAAGATGATTTTAACAGATTTTTACAGATATAGTGTTACAAATTTTAAATAGTTTGAAAGATTTTTTCATTTTTATTCTTATGTGCTTTAATTGTGTATTATATTTCTGTGTAATTCGGTGATATTTTGTATTTATATCCATCATGAGTAGCCCAACCCCTCCCAAAGAAGTAGAGGATTTAACAGACAAATCAGGTGACCCCGAAAAAGAAAAAAATCAAATTTCGAGCAAAGATGATAATCCCGTTAATAATCCTAAAGAGAAAAATAATCAGAAGTCTAGTCAGGAATCTGGAGGTGCACCAGAGACATCTGGTGTAACAATGTTAGGTGGACAGACCCTGTCAGCTCAAGCTGGGTCTGCTCACACTTCAGTATCTGCCAACCCGAAAACGTCAGTAGACCCCGATATCGTTGCATTTTCTCCGCAAGATGGAATGTCTTGGATACCATGGTTAGCCTATTTCGAGAGTGTCTGTATAGGACAGGGAAAAGACGAGTGCTGGAAAATTAGGCACATACAGAAGTATTTAAAGGACAGTGCACTTACGTTGTACATTAATAATTGTCTAAATGTACTTCATTGGTCCGAATTTGTCACTTTGTTTAATGAACACTACGAAATTCCCGATACCCTTTCTCTCACTGATTTTTCACGTATTAGATATAAAGTTGGAGAGGACTTGAATGAATATTATCAAAAAAAGACTAAAGTAGGCGGAACCTTAGGTTTAGAGCAGAAACTTATCCTGGAAGGGTTAACGGAGGGCTTGCCATTAGAAATGCAGAAGTTAGTTACTGCAGGCAACCCCTCAACTACACATTCATGGCGTGAATTAGTTTTCAGAATTAGCAAACTGCAACTGGACAGAAAGGGAAATGAGAAAAAATTTGAAGCAAGCCCCCAAAACCCCAATCAGTATCGACAATGGCGACCAAGCCGACCTCCATATGAGAATGGACAGAATTTTAACAGGCAGTGGAACTACAGAGTTCCCTATCAAACACACCCCATTCGACCTTTTCCATCAAATCAAGCAAGAAATCCCCAAAATACGTGTCGACCGACTTCAAATGTTCAACCACGACCTAATGTACACCACCAGACCACTTTGCCGCCCTATCCATGCAAAGTTTGTCTTAATATCGGAATACCAAATGCGTATCATTGGGTGGGAAACTGCCCTTTTTGATAACAAGTGTTAGCAGTACCAACCCCTAGTCACAATATAACTTTGCCGAACCCCAACCAAGATCATAGCGCTAATGAGTCATCCCGAAATACATCTAGTAATCAATGACGATTTCTTATGTCCGGACATATACAAAAAGAAAAAGCTAGCTATAAAAAATCAAATAGAGATTGTCATAAAGTTACTTATGTAAAAAATGAAGACTCACTACCTTGTTTGATCGATACTGGGAGTTCGATTAGTGTTATTCCTTGTCATTTAGCCCATAAACTTAACCTAAAAATATGTAAAGTTCAGCAGAGTATACCAGTCACCCAAACACAAGGTGTTCTTGCTTTGAAAGAAAAATGCCTTGTTAGTTTGCAATTAGGACGTATCTCTAAGAGAATTGAACTTTTTATAATTAACAATCAGTTACCTTATGCTTTGATTGGGCCTACCCCATTGTAAACTATTTAGATTAAATATTGACTGTGTTAAAATGCAAATAACTCAAGATAATAAGAAAGTACCTCTCATGGACCATATTCCAACAAATGCATCTCACCATACTTTACATTTATCCGAAGTATATACTAGCCAGCCAGCAATTGAAAATGCAGAGATATTCGAAGAAAATTTTGAGCCGGAGTTGTTCGAGACCACTGACCATGTGCAAAATGGTCAGTAATAATGGGTAATGTGTTCAGTCTGTCAGAGAACAATTACCTGCTCTTCTAGCCAAATATGTCTGTATTTTCGCCAAAGATAAATATGATATAGGCTGTGTAAACATGGAACCCCAGAGAATACAGTTAACATCAGATCTCCCCGTTTCTTTAAGAGCATATCGCACTTCCCCTAAGGAAGAAGAGGAAATTAAAGAACAAATTCAAAATTTATTGCAAGCCGGTATCATTAAAGAAAGCTATTCCCCTTATTCATCACCCGTAACTTTGGTGTATAAACGTGAAGAAGGGATGAAAACCCGGTTATGTATTGACTTCAGAAAATTAAATGCCATTACAAAAACAGATGCAGAACCCTTACCTCGAATCGACACCCTGTTAGATAAATTGGCGCATGCTAAAAATTTTTCCACTCTTGACTTAGCTAGTGGATATTGGCACATTCCTATCCACCCTCGAGACACTGAGAAGCTGGCATTTGCCACCACCTTTGGATTATATGAGTGGAATCGTTTACCGTTTGGATGGAAAAATGCACCTGCTTGGTTTAACCGTACCCTCCGTAGAATTCTTAATAAATACAAAATTGACTTTGCCTGTAGTTACTTTGATGATGTTATTGTATTCTCCCAAAATGAAGAGGAACATTTATGTCATTTAGAGACATTATTTAATATCTGTGTTCAAGAAAACCTTAAACTCAAATTCTCAAAGTGTAATTTTGTGAAATCCAAAATTAATTTTGTAGGATATGAAATTTTGAACAGTTGTATCACACCTGACAACCCTAACATAGAGACGATTAAGAAATTAACACCACCGACAAATGTAAAAGAATTACAATGTTTTTTGGGATCTATAAATGTTTATCACAAATTTATTCCAAAGTATGCTAACATTTGATACCCTCTCAACAATTTGTTGAAGAAAAATGTCCCTTATGTGTGGGACCAAAATTGTCAAAATTCTTTTGAAAAATTAAAAAATGCTTTAATTGAAAAACCAATCTTAAAGGTGTTTGATCCCAAAACACCTTGTCATTTGTTTGTAGACGCATCAAGTCATGGAGTGGGATGTGTAGTGAAACAAGTTGATGAAAAAGGAACATTACATCCTATAGCATATCACTCTAGAAATCTTCGCGATTATGAAAAAAATTATGCAATTACTGAGTTAGAATGTTTGGCGATTGTGGATGCTTTAGATAAATTTTATCATTATTTACACGGTCAAAAGTTTGTCATACTTACAGATCATGCGGCACTTACCTGGCTCAAAAGTGTTAAAAATTTAAGAGGACGTCTTTTCCGCTGGTCCCTAAAACTTAGTATGTTTGACTATGAAATTAAATACCAGAAAGGCTCCACTAATGTTGAAGCTGATATGCTATCTAGACAACCTGTTTCAGAAAATTTACCCCATATTATACATCTCCTTGACTTGAATGAAGTAAGAGACAATCAGAAGAAAGAAAATGTAACAATTGATGGTAAAAAGTACACTGAGATAAATGATGTTGTTGTTATTAAAAAGAAAAATTTGTATAAGATTGTGGTCCCCATGTCTTTACGTTTACCCCTATTAGAAAAAACCCACACACAATTTGGCCATCCTGGAATTTATAAAATGATAAATTTAATCTCTCCGCAATATTATTGGCCTAACTTTAATCAGGACATTGAAAATTTTGTATAACACTGCCACACTTGTCAGATAAACAAAAAATGTAGACAAAAAAGATTTGGCTTATTGCAATTAATGCCCCCAACAGAGATACCTTTTGAATGTTTGGCAGTAGACTCTGTTGGCGGATTTAATTATTACAATTCTACAAAAAAATATTTGCATTTAGTCGTTGACCATGCAACTCGCTATGTGTGGGGTTTTCCTTCAAAAAGTGTAACTACCGAAACTTATACAAACATTTTGAAACAATTGTTTCAGATACAAGTACCAGATAGATTGTTAACTGACAGAAATGGAACATTTACAGCTTCCAGGTTTAGGAGATTTCTTCGTAATTACAATATAAAACACAGATTGACGAGCAGCCATCACCCGGAAACGAATGGGAAAATTGAACGACTAAATCAGACTATTGTCACTAGATTAAAATGTAAAGTCAATTCCACATCCAAGAAAATACCCTGGACTAAGCTTTTAGATGAAGTCTTATATGAATATAATAACACCCCTCATTCTGTAACCCAATTCACCCCTAGCTATTTATTTTTAGGAAATTTACCATATGATCCCCCTTTACCAAATAATAGTTACTATCCCCCTGTGGAAGAAGCTAGAAAATTGGCTAAAGAGAGAACAATTGCTTACCATAAAAAGAATAAAGTCCGTTATGATGCTCGTTTCCTTCCTGTAAAGTTTAAAGTTGGTGACATTGTGATGTATGAAGAATTTCCCTATCCGAATACCCGTAAATTGACTGCACCATATTCTGGCCCATACACCATTTTAAAACAACTTTCTGATGTATCCTTTGAAATTGATAAACCCAGCCCACATTTTAAGAGAAATTCCGAAATTGTCCATTCCTCCAAGTTAAGATACTACCACCCTCCTCAAAATCTTAAACTCAGCCATGAATAAACCCCATCTATCTCTTTCAGCTGTCAATTTTTTTAATTTTTGCTTTCCTATCGTCCCCCTTACTCGTAGCATTTGGATGAGGACCCAGCTGGGCATGTAACCCATCTCCCCAGCAGTGTAGAATGATGGTGACAGTTTAAAAGTACTGTTAGAATTTTTATTATTTTTTTAAAAATATTATAATGACGAATTGATGACACATGAAGGGGTCCTCCGCTCCGTGGCCACCCATCTTTAGCCGGACTGTTTTCCCAGATTCTCTTTCCAGGTTGAACGGAGAATCTGGCAAAACTGCTTCGCTTCCCCTCTGCAGGTGAATATCGATTACCCACTTTCCTTTTTCTGTCGTGCAAGTGGCACATTTTTGGGTGATATTCCCCTCAGAGTATTAAAACCCATATCGCACTGACCCTGCGCATGGTGAAAATTATAGCAAGTGTATATTTAGTTTTTATTAGCTGTAGTTTTCTTTTTTTTTAAACAACTTAGTATTGTTTTTTCATGGATATAAACCTAAGGCTGCATCATAGAAGTAGCTAAGTCCCTAACAAAACAGAAAGGTATACGAAGAAATATAATTTGTTTTTGTTATTAGTATTTTAGGATATTTTACTGTTATTTTATCTCAGTGTGAAAATTCAATATCTCTAGAAATGCAAGCGTTTCAAATTGCATTTGATATACAATATATTTTGTTGATAGTATTAGTGCATATTTTGTATTATTGAATATTTTATATTTTTGAATATTTTGTATTTGTGAATATTTTTTTTTTACATTTGAACATTGTCTATTATTGAATATTTTTTACATTGGAATATTTTTTACATTTGCATATGTTGTATAGTTTTCAGTATGTTTACCTGTGAATATTTTAATATACTATATAGTTTATGGTTGCAATTTGCAATTATACACAAAAGGATGTTTCCCAACAAACTATATCAAAAACTTTAAAACAAAAACTGGAAACGAAAGGGAAACACTACAAACACAGTTGTGTTACGATAATTGGTATAATCAAGATATGTCTCGAGACACATTATTGTTTTGCTGCAGCACCATTGAAAGAATTCCAATACTTTAGTGTAACCAATATTTTTATGTAAATTTGATATATAAATGTAAAAATAGGTCCAATTGACTTGAGAGCTGAAGTAAATACTGAAGAGCTGAAGTAAATACTGAAGAGCTGAAGTAAATACTGAAGAGCTGGAGAAATTACTTGAGAGCTGGAGGAAAAAAAAAAAAAAAAAAAAAAACATGGTTTAAATTCACGAGATAAGACCCACAGGTCTTGCAGGCGAGCCCTGTGGCTCTTGTTTTAGTGGGGGGGGGGGGGATATGAAAGGATAAAAGCTAAACCCCTTTTTAAAATGCAAAATCCCTTTTTGCCCCTTTTAAAATTTTAAATTACCGTTTTAAAAAATAGAAATTTAAATCAAAACTTTTTAAATGCTTTAATAATTGTGTTTCAATTGATTGAAGTTCCCGTTGCCCCTGTTAAATTAGTTTTCCTGCATCGCATCTTATAACTTTCAAAGATCGTTCTTCATAAGAATATTTGTGCTGACGCTAACGCAATTTTAAAGTCTTGCTGCATCCCATCGGCCAATGGAGCCAACGCCTTTATTCCGCACAATCAATCACTCAGCTCGCGGCCAATTAAAATTAAAAATACGCCTCTTTTGACTTGACGACCTCTAGCAGAAATAATGCAAAACCTCATATTTATACCATTGCACGGCTATCAGGAGCGAACTTTTTACGATTTCCCTCATCTAACCAATCCACGCCAACTTGCTCTCTCGGAATTGTCTCGCGATGTACGAACTTTCGATGTCCAGACAGACTTAAAAAGCAGCTCTCACGCCAATATGGGCCTGGTTTAAAAGGACTCATGTAATCAAAAGAAATAAACCAGGTTCCGTAATAAACTGTGTCTTCATTTAACAATTGAATCCCGACTAACAAACACTCACGGCCCATGACTACAGAGGAATATGCTCGTAACTTCGAGTGAGCGCTTTGACGTAAGTACGGAGCCGCCATCAGTCCGTGCAGCCACCGGCCCGGCGAAGCCACGATCAAGGACCCACCGAAGGAGCAACACGATTCGTTTCATATATAATATCTAATTGCATAATAAATGCAGCAAAGAATGCTAAATATATATGTGTATTTCAACCGATTCAGATTCAGTAATGTCATCTTTATCACATAGACTGTAAGTTTCTTTCTGTTTTTTTTATTTTTGTCTCAATCTCTACCATTTCTACAACACACGGTTTGCATATTGCTTTCACACCTTTACCAGAAATAGTTTTTCTTTTCCTGTGAAATAAAGCCACATTGGTTCTTTCTTTCTGCCAGCCACCATTTTTCTTATGTATCAATGTATCCAAAAGCTCTCTGTGCTGTACCTAGTATTAGTAAATGATACTCTTGTGCCAAACTTGGGTTTCACACTATACCATATTAATGAGACAGTTAGTTACAAGACAAAGGTAATCACATAACTAAAAGTACGAAGCTTTCAATTGTCAGTGTTATCCAGCCCTCAGCCATTGAAAATTTCAGCAATTAATCATGCTTACTTAACAATAGAAATCACTGTTTAGCTTAGAAATAAGGTATAATAACATATCTTATATTTTCCATTGCAGTAAACAATGAATTCTAGGAAAGGAAAGGGGAAAGGGATCAGTCACAGGGATTAAATTATTTTCAGTTATAGAAGAAGCATGAAACTCTAATTCTATGTTAGACAAACAGTCTAAATATTTATTACGTTACAATTTGGTCCTTGTATTGATCATATTATACGAGGGAAAGTCATTAAGTAAGTCGCAAAAGATACCGTAAAATCTCGATTGTAAGCCCCCCCTTTTTCAAAATCAAAAAAGGTTAAATTTGGGAGGGGGGCTTATAATCAGGATTTTTTCTAAAAATCATTTAAAAACCTGTTTTTTATCACTAATTTAGAAGTAAAAAAGGGGCGAGAATCTTCCGTATTTCGGCAGATTAAAAAAATAATAATAAAATAAAATAAAAATAAATTCCCAACCCTAAAATCCTTCCCCCCCCCCCCCCGCAAAAAAAAAAAATTAAAAATCATTTTTTAAATATTTTTTTTTATTTCTTATTTTATTGTAACAATAAATACTATCTATCTAAAATCAATCTAAATCTGCTCTCAAAATTACTGTTTGCCCCCCTCCCTCTGGTACCAAAAATGCATAGTTTAACCTTTATACTTTTTAATTTTAAACTTCTTTTCAGACTTATTAAATACTCTATATTTAAAATAAATAAATCCAACCTACCACCTAAATTAACCCAAACTCCTAAAATCTCTGCTTCTCTCCCTCTGCCCCCCAACCTTATCTCATGAAGATCCTCCCCATCCAAATGCATCGCGTAAAATTTAAAATCTGTAAAATTGTAAAATTAAAAAAAAAGAGTGAGAGTCTTCCGTATTTCGGCAGATTAAAAAAAATAAATAAAATAAAATAAAAATAAATTCAACCCTAAAATCCTGCAACCCCCCCCCCCCCCTCCCACTCTAAAAAAAAGAAAAATTTTAAAAAATCATTTTTTTAATATTTTTCTTTATTTCTTATTTTATTGTAACAACAAATAATCAATCATATAAATCTGCTCTCAAAATTACTGTTTTCCCCTTTGCCCCCCCCCCCCCGCATCTGGTACCAAAAATGCATAGTTTAACTTTTATAACATTTTAATTTTAAACTTCTTTTCAGACTTATTAAATACTCTATATTAAAAATAAATAACTCCAACCTACCACCTAAATTAACCCATCCTCCTAAAATCCCTGCTTCTCCCCCCCCTGCCCCCCACTCTTATCTCATGAAGATCCTCCCCCTACGAATGCATCTCGTAAATTTTAAAATCTGTAAAATTGTAAAATTAAAAAAAAAGGGGCGAGAATCTTTTGTATTTTGGTATATTAAAAAAAAAAAATTAATAAAAATTAATATCCCAACCCTAAAATCCTGCCCCCCCCCCCCCCCCCCCGAAAAAAAAGGTATCTTTTTAACTAGAGAGGGGGAGTATTTGAAGAGAACTGTTTATAGGAAGGATTTGAATAGTCGGCATGTCATCCCAAATTCGGCGTATTCTCCTTTTAGTTATAAGTTTTCCACTTTCCATTTTTTGGTTAATAGGGCTTTTAAGGTTTGTACTGAGGAGTTTTTGAATGATGAATTGAATATTATCCGTAGTATAGCTGAGTGTAATGTTTTTAAATTGGGTAGCATCAATAAGTTGATTCATTACTATAGAAATGAAAATACTGGGGGGAGGGATCAGGCTGTAAGTGAAAATTACAATGGTGAGAGTGAGTATTCTAAAGTTAAAAGAGTTTCTTTTCCTTATATGAAGAGTAGTTTTGAGAGGTTAAAGTTTAAATTAAAAAAGTTTGACATTGATTTAATTGCGAAACCCCCACATAAACTAAAAGAGTTACTTAATAGACAGTTTGACCCGATTAAACAAGAGGATCTTTCAGGGGTATATGAGATTCCGTATGTTAATGAGGGGGGTGATATCAGTTATTATGTTAGTATGACAGGCAGAAAATTAAGTATAAGAAAGAGGGAACATGAATCTGACATTAAATTTAGTCGCATGAAAACAGCTTTGTCTAGGTTATATTTGGAGGGGGGATTAAAATTTTATTTGAAGATATTAAATTGATTTTTATTTCGAATTATTACCGCAAGTCCCTTACAAGAGAGTCCATCGAAATTTATTTGCGGAAAGGCCTAATCTGTAATGATACTTTCTCTTTTGTTATTCCACCTTTATGGTTAGAGCTATTTAATAAATATTGTGGGGCTAATTTGAATAGAGGGAGGCACTTGAGTATACAAGCTTGATTTGGTGTTTACTGTTTTCTGTTCTTTTATTTTTTTTGTTTGACTATAGATGGCGTGTTTGTTGTGTTATATTTTGTATATATTGTATCGTCCGGTGTCATTCGGGTTTGGTTTTTTAACGATGTTTGTTTGCTTATGATTATGGTTTTATACTTTGAAACCAAAACATGTGAAGTTTGGAAATTATATTTTACATGTATTTGACACCTTGCTTAAGTAAAAGATGTTTTTAATTTGTGTATAGGTTTTAGAAAAAATGAAGTTTTATGTTTTTAAATTTTGGAATTAAAAAACAGTTTTAAGTGAAAGAAGCACACATTTTGGTGGTAAAGCAATAATTAAAATGGTTGATTAGTTATTTATTGTTACTAGACAGCAAATTTTTTAATAAAGATTTTAAACTTTGTATCCTGAGGGAAGGAAGAAGAAGTGTAAGTTTCAGAGAGAGAGAGAGAGAGAGAGGAGTAGAGTGGAGGGTAATTTATATGATTGATTATTTACTTATTTTTACTAAAGAGCAACATGTAAGACAGAATATATTTTTTAAATAGAGTTTTAAAGATTTCTTTTGCTGGGAGGTAAAGGGGCGGAAGCAGACATCTTGCTGGTAGAGAGAAAATTTAAATGGCTGATTATTTATTTATTGTTAGTAAAGAGCAAAAAATAGAGCATAATTTTTTTTTTATAAAGAGTTTTAAAGATTTTAAACTTTATATGCTGAGGGAGAAGAGGCATGAATTTTGGATGAAAAGGGAGATTGTAGTGTAGAGGATTGATTTTTTTACTAAATCTTACGTTACTAGTGAGCAGAAAGAAGCACAGAAGGATTTAAGATTCTCAAGTTTTCAAACTTTTTATGTTAGAGAGGGCATAGAAGGGAAACAGACATTTCATGTGAGAGGAAGGATTTCATTAACATCATATAAAAATAAATATAAGTGGAAATCTGTCAAAAATATCAAAAGAATAAAAATTGCCTCCCTTGGATTTTTAAAATCAATTTTTTGTGCATAAAAATGTTTTTGTATGGTAGGGGAGGGGGTCTTATATTTGGGAATGGAAAAGAAAATCAAAATTGCTTAAAAGTGGGAGGGGGGCTTACTTTAGAGATTTTATTTATACATATATATATATTTTTTTGGGGGGGGGGGGGTTATATTCAGGAATGGAAAAGAAAACCAAAATTGCTTAAAAGTGGGAGGGGGCTTACTTTCGGGATTTTACGGTAATTAAATAATAACTTGCAATGATATTCACTTCAAAACTATTTTTATTTCTCAACCTATTCTCCACCAATATTTATGCACTTATATCACCGTTTTATCAGTGCCCCAACACCAGCTGCATAACATTCTTTGGGTTGCTGTCTCAGCCACATTAGGACTTCAAGTTGAACCTTTTCATCATCTGTGAACATCATCTTGCAACTTCTTCAACATCCACCATACAGCTTTGACTTAGCCCCAAATGATTTTCATCTATTTAGTCCGTTAAAAAACCATCTTGGAAGCAAAAAACATTTGAATATTTTACAGAAACGTTAACATCTTCAAGAATATGCATGCTATTCTTACACAAATGTGCAAAAATGTTGAACAGGACCTACATAGTCATTTGCTATGGTGATAAACCATTTTGAGCATTTTCTGTTTCTTGGGGGAATGCAATTATTATTTTATTATTAAATTTATTATTACCCCCTAATTGTCATCAGGACTAAATCTTCACTGAAAAACAAGAAGTCAAACATTTTCTTTACATCCTCAAAGTTCAAGGGCATTTCGTCATGAATTTCAGTAGATATTTGACAAAATGTCTGAAATCGAAAGTGTCCATCACTGCTGCTTAATTTTTGGACATGAGTGTATATAGTGTGTGAACACAAACACATATGTAATATCCACTTTATGTTTATTTTAGGTTTCAAAGAAAAACTTAATGGAAATTGTCAAAAAGCTTATGAGCCATATGGATAAAGCAGAAGGATCTTTGTATCGTGATGAATTGCTGTCGAAAATCATTGATATTTGTTCACAAAATAATTACCAATATATAACTAATTTTGAATGGTATAGTATATTTTTAATTTATCAATTTTAAGATTTACTACTTATTTAAGATGTGTCTTTTATAAAAATATAGACTCTTTGTTAATTTTTAGGTACTTATGTATTATCCATGCTAGGGAGATCACCAAAAGTAGTTGCCATTCACCAATCATGTTTACATTTGGACTTCTATTTCTGATTTAAAATCACTTTAACACTGCTTGAGAATTATTAGTAGCCCATATAAAGATGTGACTAAATTTATATGACAGATTATTGCATTATATAAATCTTGACAAAAATAAACATCGTTCAACATGGTGTTTTCTTATTTTAAATTTTAGTAAGTATCTAAATTGATGTCAACAGCTTATTTATTAATCAAATTTTTAAACAAGAAAGATATTTAAATATGGTAAAACTAAAATGAGACTAAAGAAAAAACATCTGAACAACCAGAAAGCAAATATCTCTTTAGATACAGATAATGGTTTGGGGTAATTCCATGTCAACTGGCCTAGAGGCTCCTGCTTGACCCCCTTCAATTTTGATGTCTCTCAACAGGGAGGGCTTCTGTAAAGTTCACTATTTCACTGTTGCAGTAAAACTATCAAATGATAAAATTTGTCATCTTACTGCTCATGATACAAGAAACCTTACATATTGCAAAACATGTATTTTAGTAAAATTTTTTTGTGCTAAAAACATAATTGCAGTATTAAAGATCACAAATCAGTACATACATCATCACTCGGCCTCAAACTACGCCATACAGCCAGTTACAATGAATTGGACCCTTATTTTAACAGGCTGTAACTACTGAGCAAATTACTTTAAAACAGTTATGCTACTTTTCTGCCTAAAGGCGGAATTCCACTTTTTTATAATTTTCGCAATTTCTGCTTTTTTTATATAAAATCTGCAATTTCCGCTTTTTATATAAAATCTGCAATTTCCACTTTTTATATATATATCGAATCCATGATTTCTGCAAATTCTCCTCCATAATTCCATGGTATTAGCTTTTTTTTAATTGCCCATAATTAAAAAATATGCATTAAACAATATGACTTCCTTGAGTTTCATCTCACTTCCCTATATGGTTTGCTACACAGCCATGCATTTTCCTGGAGATGCATGTAAGTCACGAGGGGCAAAGTTCTACTCTCCATCCTGCCTATTATCAGGGAGGAATGCCACTTTTTAATGCTTTCCTTGTTTTTTTTTGTTTTTTTTTAAATCAATCAGCAAATTCTGCAGAATTGTTAAAAAAAAAAAGTGTTGATGTTCGCCGGGGAAAAAAGCTGAGAATTACGTCAAATGATCCATGAATAAAATTGCAAAATTAGGTCAATCACTTGAGAAAAATATTGCAGCTTTTTTCAAATGGTTGCAGAAAAACTCGTGAATTTCATCAAGAGATAGAGGAAAAAATCACGAATTTCATAAATCGGTCATGGGAAAAAAATCTTAAATTTCATCAGTCTGTCATGGAAAAAAAAGGCCAAACAATTGTAGAAATTAATCTCTAATTTCGTCAATTGATTGCGGAATAAAATTACGAATTTTGTCAAACAACCATGGAATAAAATAGCGAATTTCGTCGTGAGAAAAAATTGAAAAAAAAAATCACGTCGTGAAAAAAAAATCACTCAAGAAAAAAATTGCAGATTTGGTCAGTCAGTCATGGAAAAAAATCATAAATTTTGTCATCGGTCATAAAAAAATTTTGAGAATTTTGTCAAACACATATAGAAATTAATCTCAAATTTCATCAAACGATCATGGATTAAAAGTGCGTATTTCATCAAACAATCACAGGAAAAGTGAGAATTTCGTCAAATGATCGTGGAAAAATATCTCAAATTTCGTCACATGATTGCGGAAAAAATCATGAATTTCATCAACAGGTCGCATAGGGAAAACAATTGCAATTTTCATAGTTGGTCATGGGAAAAAAATTGTAAATTTGATCCATGTTATGGTTTTCTGTACATACATATATTAGTTAACTATTTA
Organism: Maratus michaelseni; assembly: GCA_963931845.1. NCBI lineage: Eukaryota > Metazoa > Arthropoda > Arachnida > Araneae > Salticidae > Maratus > Maratus michaelseni. The sequence goes on from OZ007586.1 coordinate 345,777,092, forward strand.
ATATTCACATTAATTTGCTCTTGATGAATCCAAACTCTACATTTGGATGAAAGAATGTTAATGTAGTATAAAACTGTACATGTTGACAGGCAGTCGTTTTCTCAAGTGTGAAAATGCAATATATTTCTTACAGAAAATACTATAAAATATTTTAACATGAGAAATTTATTAATGTATTTATTTTATATTCAGTACAATGTAGTTCACAAAATTCTCACATAAATGTTATGAAAAAGTCGTCAATTTTTATTTCATGCATAATTTCCTTCTTTTTTTTATTTTCTGAGTGGCATCCCTGTTTAAAAGTTTATTACTTTACTAATTCATTACCTGAGAATATGTCATAGAGCTACTAAAGTTTTTTCTCGCTTGCTTAATTATTTCTTAATTTATTCATTTTTGAAATGAACTCAAAAATAAATTCATAGATTCAACCCCATTTTCAGATGTGTATATCTTAAACAAGGCACTTTTGATTTAATTATCATTAGTACCACTGCAAAGAACACACCTTAATTGTCAAAAAATGTTTGTTTCATTTTGAGCCTTTTTATATAGGTGTAAAAAAAAAAGTTCAAAACATCTAATTTGCATGAGATTTTCAACATTTGTGTGCAAAGTAAGGTCCTGGTACACTCAAATATCTCTTGAACGAATAAAGCTAGAACTGTGGAACTGTGTGTGTCTACCTATAGTAAAATGACTATGTGCAATTATATGAGAGTGGCATCAGCACCCCTAGTGGTGAAATTTGGAAGTTAGCAATCCTATATCAAAAAATATGAGAGACAGAGAAAAAATGGCATTTACAAAAGTATAGAGTATCCTCGATTTAATATGAAATGACATCTTGCATGTAAAAATAACTTTTATTAAAAGCTCTGAAATGTTAATTTTCCAATAACCAACAGGGGTGATTCTGGTCCGAATTTTCCGAAAAATTAAGGCAATGATTTCCGAAAATTACAAAAATATCAGTCATAAATCCAAAAATTCGGACATAAAATGTTTGGGTATTTCGGCAAATAATCATCGAAAAAAATCAATCTCATCATTCGTTTGAAGAAAAGTCGCCAATTTTGTCAAAGGATCGCCGGAAAAACGTGACTTTCGTCAGAGAATCGCAAAAAAAGGCAAATTTCATCTAAAGCATTGCGAAAAACAGCAAATTCCATCAAAAAATCACGAAAAAATGGCAAACTTCATCAAAAACATTGCGAAAAACGGCAAATTTTGTTAAAAACATTGCGAAAAAATGGCAAATTTCGTCAAAAATATTGCAAAAAAATGGCAAATTTCGTCACAAACATTGCGAAAAAGGGCAAATTTCGTCACAAACATTGCAAAAAAGGGCAAATTTCGTCAAAAACATTGCAAAAAATGGAAAATTTCGTCAAAAAATCGCAAAAAAACACAAATTTTATCAAAAGATCGTGAAAAAACGCACATTTCGTAAAGGCTGTTTACAATACAATTATATTCAAAGGAAAACTGAAATTTTATGTTCGATATATATATACTGTTGGAGTTTGAAAAGAATGTAACATTAAGAGGTGCTACAGCACAAAGAAGACTCCCGAGAATCTGGCTAAACATCGGAAAGATAAATTGTCAGAATTGAACCTGATACTTCTTACCTGAGAATCAAAGCCTATTGAAGAAAATATATTTGCTTTGAAAAACTAAGCTTTTGTTTATTACATTACATATCTTGCGAGTCAAAATCACTCCCTATGAAATTGATGAAATGATGTCTAGAGAAGTTAAAGAAATTTGAAAATACTATAAACATAAGTACCATTACTAGAAAGATTTATATGTAGTAGGATAGATTTAGAAAAGCCAGATATGCACTTATGAACTTATAATGCTTGTAAACTCATATTATATTCATGCGCACATGCTTAATCATCATCAATCTAGAAAATATCTTGGAAATATGGGTAGTGAAGATAAATAAAAATAGATCTATCTTCTTATAATGATATTTGACAGCTTTCCATCATAAAGTTTTAACTGTTAATTTCGAACTGTTAAACAAGGTTAGAATTTTCATTTTAAAGCGAGAAACTGTGAATGTATAGTTATTAAAACACCACTAATAGACAAAGTACTTGAAGTTTTCATTTAAATTTACAAAGCACCTGAGTAAACTCCAACTTCAAAGAATATTTCATAATACTATCTTGTTATTTGATAGTAGTAGCATTTACAAATAGAATTTATTACTTTGACAAAAACAATTTTCAAAAAGAAAATGTATTTCATTTTAAATGTTGCCAGGCATTATTACAAAAATCATCTGAAGGGAAAATTTAAAAAATATATTAAAAAATGAATTCAAAAGAAGATTGTTGTATTTAAAGAAATATGAAAATTAGTTTAATCTGTGTACTTCACCTCTAATGATTGATGTTGAAATTATTGTTCAGAATTTATTACTGTAGCTAATCAAAATTTAGTGCGATTCAATATTGGAGCAAAAATGTATGGATATAGGATTTCTAAATTTCTGTAACTATCCATTAATCGATAAGTATACTGTGAAACCTTTTGTTATTTTTAGAGTCAAATAAACATAATTTGAACCAGAAAAAGTATTTAATAAATGGAATCAAATAAGTAGTGCATAAATACAAGACACATTTTATTAAATACATTTTCTGGTTCAAAGTATGTTTATTTTTATATTTTACTTGATGAAAACATGGAAGATTGACAGCTATGCCTTCACTAGATCCAGCTTAACAGACCAGCATGTACAATCAATTTTTAAAACAAATACAGTTTAGAGAATTCAATAACATTTTATTGATTTCGTTAATGAAAAGTAATTTTGGGTATTTTTTTGAAAAATAAGATAAAATAAACTTTGTATAATAACTTTGGAACTTTGCCGGAGATATTTCTTTAACGTGGTTGTGTTTTGTACAAACAAAATTTATTCTGTAAAATGGTAATAATATTACATATTTTTTGTTATGTGGCCTTTTGGCTTTGTATATAATGCTTAATTTGGCCCGCAGTGGTAAACAATTTTGACATGCCTGTTCTACACTTTTATAAATGACAACCTTTCACAATATCTCTTGATTTGCAAGATAGGGTTTACAACTTCCAAATTTCATCAGTAGGGGCACTGCAGTCACTCATTTGATAATGCTACAGGTGCTACTTTACTATAGGTGACATTTGTTCCACAATTCTAGCTTTATCCATTAATGAAATTTTTGAATGTACCCAGACTTTAGTTTACATTCATATATAGAATGTTTGAATTTAATTTTTGAGAGGATTCAGAGATGAATAAATTATTACCATATATACTCGTGTATAAGTCGACGTCCCAATTTCTTATGCAAAGTTTTGAAAAAAAATTGAATTTTTGTGTATAAGTCAAACCACATTTCTGGTAGTATGTTGAAAAATGATTTGTAATCGAGGATAAAAAAAAAAAAACTAATAAATTTCCATTAAATTAGTAAACATTTTACGTTTCTAATTAGACTTTTTTTTTTAATTCAACGTTTTAAAACTAATGATTGAGCTGGACCATTACACCATCAAAATATTATCGTACATAATTTTTGTGCAAGGTAAACCACACGTTATTACTATATAAATATATATGTATGATTAAAACTTAAAAATACATCAGATTGACATTTCAGTCAACTTCTATGACCATCTTCAGAATATGATGTTAAATTAAATACACCTAAAAACAAAGGACAACCATCTTGAAATGTAATTCACACTACTAACGCTTAATAATTATGTAAAACAGAAGAAGCTTAAACTGTTTTGGAACCTATTCACATCAATTTATTGATACTTAAAAAGAAAAAATTCTTTGAAAAATCTATTCAAGCCTTATTTACAAGGATAAACAACTTCTTAGACTGCTAAAATATAGTACTTCTTTCTATTGGAAGACTTTTAGGAGAGAAATCTAGAAGCATTCTCAAGTTGAACTCTTTTTTTTAAAAGGAGATTAAAACGTTGAAGGGAATGCCCCTATATTGAAGGAAATTCTATCCCAAGAGAAAATGGGTGTAAATATACAGGGACATTATTGTTGAGCTGTTTTTGTCAATCACGGGGAAATTACCATTGTCCATTTTTATCTATCTCTCTCTCTCTCCAACCTAGACCCAGTGACTCCGGTATTTCACATTTCTTCCGAAGTGTGAAATATCCTTTATTTTATTTTTTTTACTAACTTGTATATAAGTCGACCCTCCATTTTCAACTCCTAAATTTTGTCTACAATTCTTCGACTTATACACGAGTATATACGATAAATATTTAGATGATGAAGAAATAACTTCAGTAACTCTATGTTCACGTCCAGGGCTTTACAAATTTCATAAAATCTGGTAGCCAGCAAAAAATTCTAATCACCAGTAAAAAATATTTACCCCTCCCTCTATCATTGATTTTCAAAAAGCACCAACAATTTTTATGAATTAATTGAGATAAAATAATAATAAAAAGCATAGTTCAGAATTATTTAGTACATAATTTAGAAAGATAATATAAACTAAGTTTCTAAAGGCTGAATTAACCACCATGTTCAGGAATGCTTCAAATATCCAGATAGTTAAGTGCTACAAAATCTATATCTGATGAGGGGGGGGGGGGGCATTCATGAAATAGTGAAACAGGAAAACTGCCTATTTTCCTGTCGAAGGCAGTCCAATAATTCTCACTTTATTATTTTAAAATTTGCATTTGATGAACTTATTTTTGCTAAATTAAAAATAAAACTTTAAAATATTTCTTGTTTGAATATAATTTCTAATTTTATTTCTTAATATTTTGTAACTTTGCAACATTTATAATGAGACATCTTATGAGAATTTTAATTTAACATTGTGATTAAGATGAGTAACAGATGCTGGTCTTGATAGAAATTGTAGACAAGTAATTGCTGTAAAAATATTGATTATATAAAAATAAGCTTATTTGTATACATAATCTGGCTCAAATAATAAAAATCTTTAAGTGCTTATAAAATGAATCACAATATGTGAAATATCAAAACTAATTATGTTTGCAAAATAACTCTAAAGTTATTATCTAATATGCATTGTTAAAATAAACCATCCTCCTGCACTGGTATTACATAATCATGATCAGCAGCCGGCTGGAGGAGGAGAAAGGTTTATTTTGATTCAGTAATCTATGATAAGAATTTGAGGATTAAAAAAAAAAATAGCTTTTCTGAAGTGCAGTGAATGATTTTTTATTTCCATTTACTGCAGATGGTAATCCAAACACATATAATTATAAAATATTCTTAAGTTTTATAGATTTACTTCAAACAAATTACTTATAGTCACTTACATGGTGTTATTTGTTAAAATGGATGTCATAAATAAATTAGTTTTAATTCTAAACATGAAAATCTAATTTGAAACTTACAAAAAAAAACGAGCATTTTTTAGCATTTTATCCAATTTTAGATGCCACAGAGGCAGGATTGAAACTATTTCTTACTGTTTTATTGAAATATCCTGCCACATTCTAATCATGTGACATGCTAGCTGGCTAGAACAGAAAAGAATGGCGTTTTCTGTGCATGAGATGGAAAATGTCTTTCAAACTTGGTTCTTCCTTTAAAAGTATGAGAGAAGAGGAAGATCACTGCTTGTTGCACATAAGTAAGGGTAGGGGGGAGAAAAAAGTTATGCTTGTGCTCATTTCTTGGGTCAATTTTTGTGCCAAGGAGAAAAAAAAACTGCCTGATTAAATAACTTGGTCACCATTGGTGACCACATTTGTCAAGCCCTGTTCATATCCATTGGTAAAGTGCCAAACTTTTAAAATAATGTATTTATCTATTACAGCTTGTTAAAGTAAGGGTCAAATTCATTGTGACAGGCTGCATGGCTTATTTTGAGATCAAGTGGTGATGGATGTATTGATTTCTGATCTTTAAATCTGCAGTTATGTTTTTAGCCCAAATTGTTGTACTAGATCATATATTTGCAATAAGTAAGGTTTCTTGTATCATGAGTAGAGTTGCAAAGGGTAGAATAAACCAGGTTTATTCCCGGAAATAAACCGGGTTTTTTTGGGAGGGAAATATTAAAAATTCCCGGGAGTTTTCAGAAAGTTTTAGAGATGGACTTTTTTAATTTGGAAACAGTGTTTTTTTACAAATGTAAACAAAACCAATAACTTAAATACAGAAAAATGGTACAGCTTACATGAAAACTAATGCAATACATGCTTAAGCTGCAGAAATATTAAGTAAAAGAAATTAAAATAACATAAGTAAGTTGATATTTTAATCGTGGATAGGTAAAAAGAATGAGAGGCAAATAACAAATTTATCTTGCCTGACATGAATAGAAACATCACCCTGTTCTCCGATTCAGACAATGTAAACAAAAAAGAAAACGAAAAAAAACTTTAAAAAAAATCAATACAAAAATACAGTGCATCTCACAAGAAAATTAATATAGAGTATACCTGAATAGTAAATATCCAGCTATCAAAAATTAAAGAATTTTAATTATTAAAGAAACATTCAAATCTTTACTAATTGAAAGCCGCCATTGTTATAAAACAAATGATATATTATAATGAATTATAAAAACTTAGAGCGCAAAATCCTAAGTTTTGTGAATTCATAATGAAAAGCCTATTTTAAAATTTTCAGAACAGTGTCTGAAACTTCTGAAAAATAAAAGAATTAAAGGAACAGATGCTTTACACTCACGCAGCATGGTTTGGCGATTTTTTGGTTGGCGTGATTTTCAAGCTCGCACCAACCAGTAACTTAATACAATTGCTAGGTTGCCATTAAAGGAAAAAATCTCCTAAATTTGGCGACTTTTTTCCTTTTTATACCCGATTAAAAAAAAGAAAAAACTGTGTGTGAGTGTATGACATCATAGCCGAATTAAATTAAAAAATGACTAATTTTGTTTACTTTCAAAACTTCTTCAAAATTTCCAATATTCCCCAGAATTCCGGGTTTATTCCCAATAATTCCCGTCCCTCAAAAACTGCGAGTTTTTTGCAACTCTAATCATGAGCAATAAAATTATGAACTTAGTGATTTGATCATTATTCCTGAAATAATGAACTTTACAGAAGAACAGATGGCATCCCAACTATACTAGTTCAGACTATAATAGTTTGGAGATGTCCATATTAGACCTATATGTGTGTCCTTTTGAGATTGCATCAGAATTTAATGGGGTCAAGCAGGGACCATATCAAAATTTTAGGCCACTTGGCATGGAATGATCCTTTAATAAGTTATCTAAAATCTATGGCAAAATACACGAAATTTCGACTTGCTGCAGTTGCATCTTAGACTTAACATGGCAGAAATCAAAATTTATTGAAAGTCAGTTCTTTGCTCCATAAATATTTTAACTATGATGCTTTTGTGAATGAGGTTCTACTTTAATCATACGAATTTTCCTTTCTTATTCAAATATGCTGTCTGCATTTATCGACATTGCATCTCCACTCTCCACATAATATTATTGAATGGGTGTCTGAAAGAAGGGCCTATGTTACAAATTTTAGAAAGTTGGTTTTTTTGTTGGAAAAGGGCCTGTCTGGAATGACTGATGATTACCCGGTGTTAAAAATTGTAATTTCATAATATATAAGTTTGTTTACTTTAAAAAAAAAATTAAACAATAAACTAAAAATAATATTATTACTTTACCCACATAACTTGATTTTATTACTTGTCAATCCTCAGCATGAGTGGAGGGTAATTAAGATAATAAGAAGGGCCTATGTTGCACTAGGTGTTCAGGACATTGCTAATCGATAACATTAATAATTTTCCTCATTTCTGTAAAATTTTTAATTTGTAACATAGGCTCTTCTTCCAGACACCCATTCAATTGCCAATGTACAATTCCATTTCGTGGAAATCAGAACCTTTGCATATTTTTGGTATAATAGTACCACATTCCTGGAAATAAAGAACAACTTCTGTTTCAGTTGTTTGGAAATCCTTCAAATGCATAATGCAGAATGTAAAAAAATGTAGAAAGAAAATAAGTTAAAACATATGCCACAAATAAAAATACAGAATATAAAATGCAGTCACAATGCATAAAGGTAAAAATAAGTGTTACTATAATTAGTATAATCGGTGCCACATGCCATTATTGGTACCATCATTGGTGCAGTGTATCCATTTTTTTAAAAGAAATTTACTGGAATTGTTTTTAAAGAAAATTCATTAAAAAAAAAAGAAATTACACCATTTATTTATCTTTTAATTATTGTTTGGTTTTCGAGGCTTTCTTTTATTATAAAATATATATTCATAAGCTTTCGAGAACAAAGCTTTTTCTCTTACATAAAAGCTATAGTTTATTATTCAAAAGCATACTAAAAGCAATAGTTCTGTGAATTGGATTTTCAAGAATTAATCACAAATATCTTTTGCTTCAGAAGGATGCACCCATATGCCATCACTGTCACTTTAAGCTCCTCACTATTCATTTTTTTTAACTGACTTCCTGGGCTTATGACAAGTACAGAATTTATTTAAAATCATCATCACCTAGACACCTCATTTTGGAAACATCCCATAGAGCCTTTTTTACCTCTTTAAAACATGCTGGCTTTTATTTTGAAATATAGTCTTTTAAACATCCATAGATTTTATTTATTTTTTTCTGTGTTTATTATTGACAATTCTCTTTCCTTATGTGTGTACGGCTATGTCTGATGGGGTTTCTCATCCAAATATCTCAACACTTTTTAACTTTCACTTTAAAATAATCTTGTTTTAACTCATTTATTGGCATAGCATGTCCCTGTTTTGACTTTGCACCATTAAATCTCATCTGTTCCTGCATAAAGCAGTAGTTTTGTTGGGTTATGAAGTAAAGTATTCTTAATAAAGATATATTCATCTTAATTATGCAAACAAAATTCTATATAGTCTAACTAAAAGCAAATTATTCTAAAGAGACTAAAATGCCGAATATCAACTGTGAATGTAATTATAACTCTTGTGTAGACTTGAACACTTAAATATTTTAAGGATTATAAAATATGATATACGTATATTGTTTTCTTTAAGACATGGCTGAGTTCTAAACTAAAGGACTGAATAAATAAAGGACTAAATTGTTGAATGACGCATGGATTTAACCCACTACACATATTATAACCATGCAAACAACTTATCAGATTTTTCTTTCATTTGATAGATAAACAGTAGATAAAAGAAAAAAAAATGTTTCTGTTTACTAAAAAAGTGTTTAAAATATTTAAAATTCCTAAAAATATCATTAAAATGGGTGTTATATAACCTATAATAATAATAATATAGAAATAAATATAGATAAATTCGGACAATTAAAATTTATTGTGAAATTGAAGCTGTACTGTTTATCCATTTTGACTCATTAAAGAGGGGGGGGGGATCAAAACTATTGTTACAAAACTGAAGTTAGTTGTAAAAAGAAAGTTTGATTGCTATGTTTTACATTTAAATAAAAAAATGAGGAAAACTGACAAAAATTTAAAATTCATCTTTGTTTTCAGCAAAACAGTATTTTATTTGGATATACTACAAAGAAGTTTCATTGTTTTGCCAACAAAATTTATAATTAACCAAATTTATTCAGGGCAAGTAAGTTGTTATATGTCTAAATCTTGGTTCTTAAGTTCTTGGAAAAATTATAGATAAGAGTCTAGCATCAGCACCTCTTTTCTTTACATTCTTGTTGAATATGCAAATATGACACCAAATGAGAAGAAGGGGTTGCTGGGGCTATAACTCTGGAGTCTAGTACCAAAAAATCTATAAGAAAAAACTGTTTTTCAGTGTTTTCTTCAGAATATGTAGAATTGTTGATATTATTTTCAAGGGCTTGACTTTTCTCTACAGCTCTTCATGACATGTAGATTTTCATTTTCTAGATTTAAAAAAGAAAAATATATCGAAACATAAATACAAAGCCTTTAATAGGTCAAGGAAAGCTGTCAAAAAATAATAGAACAAAAATACCTTTGTCAGTGTTACAAAATGCATTATTTAACATATGTTAGTATGAAAAAATAGGACATTCCTAACTTTAAAACATCTTACAAATCAATTGATTTAATTTTGTCAAGATCAATGAAAGATTGTATATGTTTATTTAGATTATTCTTGAGTGTTTCATATACATTTCACACTTTTCAGGTATGTGAGCATTTTGGTTGAATTGACAAGAATTGATGGTACTAAACATGGTTCCATGATTGCCTCACAAATGCTTGATGTTGCTATTAGAGTTCAAGCTATTAGAGGTTTTGCAGTATCTCAAATGGTATGTTATGACTTTTCAGAAAAAAAAATTACATAACTAAACAGATTATATTCTCTTTTTGACTCCCTTATATAGGGGACCCATAATATTCGTGCCTAACATGCCTGTATTCAAGTGTGCATCTGTTAATGGTCTGGGTAGATTCACCTTAAAACCAAAAGTGTCAGTTTTTGTTAATTGGGGGGAAGGGGGGGGGTCAAGTAATATTAACCAATTTCAGTAGTTGGGTCAAATGTTATACTGAGGCTTAGACTATTCAATCCTTCTGTATCCATATCATGAATGGCCAGCATTTATGTTAAACATGTTATTTGAATTAAAAATCTGAAATGAAATAAAATTACACCACATTTCTGGCATATGTATTTTGATTTTTCTAGACATAATTTTCATTATAGTAAATAAATGGTTAAATTCATCAGTGAACTTATTAAAACTGCTGCTGTTTTATCTCAATAAATTTAAAAATTCTGTTCCAATAAAGTAAAATCAAATCTGCTTACTAAATAGCATAAGTTTTTAAGCATGATGCATAATAGCATTAAAAGTAAAGAATAACAATTTTGGAATATCTAAGGTTGTGATATTTTAAGTGTTTACCAGTCTTACTACTTAGAAAAAATGCATTGTTTTTACATTTTCTAAGCTAGTGTTAGTGATTTTAATTTGTATAGCTATCCAATCTTTGTTCTCAGACTTTCAGAAAAATGCAAAGATATTCATGAACATTTAATATGTTGTGCATTGGACTTTTCTAAAAATAATTAGTATAATTACAAATACATTTAAAAAAATTGTTCTGAAAATTGCATTATAGTGATCTAGAACTATTTTTTTTTTAAAATATTGTACTTCAATTATGTTAAGCTTTTTCATATTCATTGGGGCTTATTTTAAGTGGCTTTATTTAGTTTTTGATTGTTGATAATTTTTAAACTTAGGTAATGATTGATTTGGAATTAAAACATGTTTCAATGTGTTACTAATAACACACAAATAGCTGCTTCATATTATATTTAGTAAATTGTATTTACTAATGTATAGTAATAAAGAAAATAAGTAATTAATAATAATTAGTATTAATTAAGCTAAAATTTGAATCTTTAGTATGTCAATAAAATGGGCTGTGAAAATTTGCTCAGGTCATGATAATTTTTTTTTTTTTTTTTTTTGTGACTGAATCAGACTCTTTGTATCTATGCCTACTTTAAAAATGTAGGTTAATGTTTAATCTTTGGTACTAGTTACTTACTTTTAACATTCTGTTAATCTGAATCATAGTGTAATTGTAGTAAATGTTCTCCAATTTTGAAATTTGATCCAATAACAAAGCTATTGAATGTATAAACAATGTATAAAACATTGCTTTTCTCTTATTTAATTAATTGAATTTGTATCATATTTGTAGGGGGGGGGAGAGAACTTTCCCTCCCAGAGCATCAAAATGTCACATTAAAAATTTGTTAAATTAGGAATTTTTAAATTGTTTGTCTATTTGTACTTGTTTCTACCATTGACAGAAATAAACTTTTGCAATATAACTATGCTTGTATACCTTGCATGATATGATGCAAGGTATAGGAGGAATTTATTTTTCCTTATGTACTAAACATGTTTTATATGAGTATATATTCATTGAATGTAATAATTTATTTCATAAATATTTTTTATTTTAGTATAGTAATAATTTGCTCAATATGAAATATTACTTAATTGTATTTCATTTTTTAATAGTCTATTTTGCTGCAAAATGCTCATTTGCTTCAAGGGAATTCTGATAGAAATAGTATTTCTGAAGTGCTTTATGCAGCTGCGTGGATTTGTGGAGAATTTGTAGAGTGTGTATATACTTTTTGCTAAATCTCTAGACGTAAGAAAAGTTTTTTAGGCTAAAAAATTGTCTGATATTTAATATTTAATTTATTTCAGATTGCTCAGCACTCCAATGGATACTCTTGAAGCAATGATGGACCACAAAGTAATGTTTCTTCCTTCTCATATTCAAAGCATTTTCGTTCAGAATGCCACAAAATTATATGCTCGAGTTGTGGAACTGTATGAAGTTGAGGAGAAAACTGATGATGCTATATCTGCATCAAATATGCTGGTAGATAAAATGCCAATGTTTGTGCAAAGTGCTGATTTAGAAGTTCAAGAAAGGGTATATTACACTTAATTTGTGTTTACTCTTTTTGCCAAATTGTTCTTTAATTATGCTTGCAATGAAACACTTAGTCATCTTGCAGATGTGATTACCCTTGCTTTACTACAAAATATTTCCCCACCCAGATACAATAGAATTCCATCTAGTCATTTTGAGTATGGAATCATGATATTTTTGAAGTATATTAAACATTTATTACATTCATAGGTTACATTCTAGGGAAACCTCAAAAATTTTAAAATTATCTTCTTGTTCAGGGTTGCAGAACCAGTCAGGGTGCAGATTACAGTTCCTATCAACATCTCTAAGACTTTGTAATTTGCTTCCTATCACTTGACTATCTAATACATTAGTTAACAGCAAAGCATGTGTTTTTCTTTTGCCCATAGTTGTAATCCCATGTAAATCACTCCTACCCATGCTCAGGGAGTCATCTCTAGGCATGTCTTACATCTTTGATAATCAGCACTCAAAAATCTCCTCAGAGATGCATCAAACAAAAGTGAAGAAATGAATTAACTAATTATGTAATGCAGTTTAGTTTCAGAGGTGTTTTCAAAATATTTTCTCCATATAACAGATAACAGCCCTATTTTAAATAGCCCTAATAGGTAACAGACCTTCTAACAGCATCCATTCATTTTAAATGAATAAGAAACTAGTCGGATGTGTCAATCCCAAAACTTTCTTCTATCTCACACAGGTTTTGCAAACACTAAAAACAAATCAGCAGCAATTTATATCAAGGTCTAACTGAATCTAAAGTTTTATTAAATTCCGTGCATTAGTTCTTGAGATATGACTATTGCTAAAATCGTGTAAATCCTGCAAAATGCAGCATAGCAGCACCACATGTTGGGAGATTTAGACCAAAACCCAATCAACAACAACTTATGTCAGGTTCTAACAGAATCTGATGTTTGATGAAAATCTGTGCATTAGTTCTTGAGATATAGCTATCGTGATAATATTGAAAAACGTGGCATAGCAGCACCACCTGTTGAGCAATTTACACCAAATCATAATCAGCGTCTGTTTATGTCAAGGTCTAACTGAATCTAAAGTTTGATGAAAATAAGTACATTAGTTCTTGAGATAGAGCTATTGTGGATATCGCGAAAAATGCAGCATAGCAGCGCCACCTGTCGGGTGATTTTCCCCAAAAACTAATCAGCACCAATTTATATCAGGGACTAACTGAATATAAAGTTTTATTAAATTTAGTGCATTAGTTCTTGAGATAGAGCACCCACAAAATTTTTGTCACATACAGACAGACAGAGTTGCAGACAGACATTTTCTAAAAACAGTCAAATCGTGTTCAGGACCTTCTAAAACATATAAATCTGTTGAAAACCAGAAGTCGAAAATTGTCATGAATCCAATACTTTCTTCTTGTAAAGATACAAGAAAGTAAAAAAGTCATTATTTAACTCTTACACTTAATATTTCCTGCACAAAGAAAGACTATTTTCAGTGCTAGACTGCACAAAAGAATTTTATTACATTTATGTCTATAAGAAGCTACTATTAGGAGTTTTATTTCAAATTTAACACAATTTAGTTATGCTAATTAAAAAAAAAATCATTTTATGAATTTCTTTGTCATTCTCCCCACATCCTAAATTTTGAAAAAATACTCATCATTATAATATTTAATTATGATCTATTAAAGTGATTACTAGAACTCCTCTTTATTTTTTTAGGAAACACACAAATATCAGATAATTATTACCTATTGGTGATTGTAGTTCAAAGTATGTTTGTGACTCAAGTTTAAGCTATTTGTTCAAAATTTACTTTTAATTTTATTGATAGCGGGTTAATTTGACTTGCAGATTTTTAAGTCTCGTACAAGCTTTCATAATACTATCTTTTACAAGTACTAAAAATGTTTAATGGTTTCTTACTTCTTATAAATTGAGTAACCATGATAACACCAGATTCTGAAATTATAATATGCATGTCTATCAAAAGAAAATCATTTCCATTTTCATCTAGTAGGAATGTTTACTCTGTTTTACTTTTGTAAACTGAAAGACCAGATAAGTCTTCTGATTTTACCTTAAGCGACTTATCTCATGGGTGAGAAAAATTGTGGAATCCCATGTTATCCTACGGGAGAAAATACTTTTCCCTCTTGTTTAATCAAATTTGAAAAATTCAACAATATTTTTTTAACAAATAAATCTCTATACACGTATAAGCTTAAAATAATTTAAAAACTGTTTTAATCATTTTAAAATTTGTTAAAGTTTCAAAAAATTTGAAAAGTATAAAGAGTATTCTTTATTAGCTTGTAACTGTAGATTGGAAAAAGATATAAAAATTTGGAGCTTATATAGGCATGGGTTTTTTGTTTTATTTCATGGGGATTAAATTAAGGAATTTTTTTAATTTAATCTATCCAACTGCTGTAATTTGGGATTAAAAAATAGCTTACCCTAAAAAATATTCTTGACGTCAAGTTGTCAACCTGACCTAATTGGGTACTTGAGCTCTGGATATAAGAGGCATCACATTGGGGAGGGGGGGGGGGGTGTCAAGGATTGCTGTACAAGAAGAAGCTGGATTTTTTTTAAGAGAATAACTTTAGGCTTCAGCCTTGCAACATTAACTTTGGATAGACCAGGTGAACATATACATGGGTAATATGATTCTTAATTAAAAATTTAGCCCCTCTATCCTCCTGGAGGTCAAAATCATGTCTCAAGATCTTTTTCTTAATAAAAATTCGACCACTTTGCCCTATAAGGTGAACGGGCAGAACCATATCTTGGGAGCTGTCAGGACCTTTAAAATAAAATTTTTGAGCATTCAAATAATTCTTAATAAAAATTTGACCCTGCTTCCCCTCAATAGAGTGGGATAAAGGGGTTGAAAAATCATGATTCAAAATCTATCTGGCCCTTTAAAATAAAGTTTTATGGGATGGTAAATTTTTTAACACAGACACAGGTAAATAATTCTTATTATTTGACCGTTCTGTACTTCTGCAGAAGGTAAAATCACGGTAAGTAGAATAAATGGTAAGGTCCACTCACATGTTTTAATTTCTCCCTCTGATTTCACTGGCACCCAAGTCCAGTCTTGTGGGTAATGCGCTTTTCGCTTTGTATAAAACTTTCCCTTCATAAAAAGATATTACATTAAAAAAACTATTGGGTTT
Organism: Maratus michaelseni; assembly: GCA_963931845.1. NCBI lineage: Eukaryota > Metazoa > Arthropoda > Arachnida > Araneae > Salticidae > Maratus > Maratus michaelseni. The sequence goes on from OZ007586.1 coordinate 345,792,738, forward strand.
TTTGCATACTTATGAAAAAAAATTTTCTTGAGTTCTGAATGCATTTAAATTAATGTCTATAAATTTTGTGTTTTGGAACACAGTGGGTTTGCTAAGTGGAGAAGTATTTAAATTCATCTATTAAATATTGAAAAGTTTTCTGAATATGCAATATTATTTTTAAAATAGAGTTCTTTAGCAATGTTGGATAATGAAATTTATATTGTTTAATAATTTCTTTACAACAAGAATTTTATGATTTCACAATTTCTATATCACACAAAATTTTCTTATTTAATTTCCTAATCAAGTGATCTTTTTTTACTTTTCCTTTTATTTAATTTCATTTAATATCTGAATGATTTATCAGAGATGTGTGACTGTGTCTTTTGTAGTTATTAGGGAGAAGAAATAAATCAGGGATGGATTTATCTTGCTTATCACATTAATTTTTATTTAAGAAAAAGTTTACTTCCTTTCATCAATCTCGACAATCCATTCTCTCGTTACTTTTTCAGTATTATCATTATTGAAAAGTAATAGTAAAGTAAGTAGTAAAGCTGTGTATTTTTATATGGAAACTGATTTATACCTTCAAATTAAGCAGTTTTGCTTTTAAAAGCTGCTTCTTTAAAGTTAGCTGAAACGACTCTTGAGTAATCAATGCAAAAATTATCTAATCTTTTGCATGCATGCAGCAATGGTTTTCATACAATAGTACATGTTAAAAATGATGAAATGAAATTCCTTTGGAATATCTGGAAGAATTAGTGCATTCTGAAATGCATTACTAATTATTTGAATTACAAATCAATTAAGAATTTAAATTAAAACATTATCCCTCTTCAAAATGATTATATAAACATTTAAAAAAAACTTATTATTGTAAAAAGAGAAAGAGAGTAATGCAAATAAATGAAAAAACACATGGAGAGCTTGAATGCTGGGTGTTGGTGATGTCATGTACTGGGTGATCTACTGCACATCACGTTCATGGACTCTACCATGTATTCTAAGTATCATGGGTAAAACCATATCTTGGGTCTATCAGACCCTTGAAAATAAAATGTTGTGGGGTGGTAAATTTTTTAATATAAACTCAAAATAAGATGTTGAACAAGCAAGTTTCCTCATTCTCAAACAGAGTTATACCTCACATGCTTGATTTGTTTGGCATGACCGAAAAACAAAAGCAAATGAGAAATTCTTCCTTCATTACTCATTTTGGAAATACGGGTTTTTTAACGATTATGAAAACATTTTTAAAAGTCCATAGATATTTTTAATATTAATTTTTATTATAAATAATTAACACCTTTTGGGTAATTCAATTTTGAATTTAGGTGGTCTATAAAACTTTTGAAGAACTCTTTAAATAAATGATATATTGTATATTATTCCAGACATGAGATTCTTCCGTGGATCCGTGATTTTCCACATTTTTGTCATTTCCCATTTCTGCTTTTTGACCATTTTCAGATTTTTAAAAAAAACTCAAAATTTGCCTAAAGATCACAAAAAAAGCGCGATTTTGTCAAAAGATCACGGGAAAAAACACTAATTTTGTCAAAGGATTGCTGAAAAACGTGAATTTTATCAAACGATCATGTAAAAAATGCAAAAATCATCAAAAGATTGCAAAAAAGCGTGAATTGCATCAAAGGATCGCTGAAAAAACGAAGATTTCACCAAAAGATCGCTGAAAAACCGCAGATTTTGCCAAAAGATCGCTTAAAAGCCACAAATTTTGCAAAAAAAAAAAATGCTACAAAAATGCAAATTTTGCCAGAAAATCGCCATAGAAACGTGAATTTCACCAAAAGATCGCCATAAAAATGTGAATTTCGCCAAGAGATTGCCATAGAAATGGGAATTTCGCCAAAAGATTGTCGTAAAAATGTGAATTTTGCCAAAAAATCGCTGTAAAAAGGCAAATTTTGCTAAAACATAGCTGTAAAAATACAAATTTTGTCTAACGATCACTGTAGAAACGCAAATTTCATTAAAGGATCGCTGTAGAAACATGAATTTGGTCAAATGATCACTGAAAATATGCAAATTTCATCAAAATTTACTGCATTAAAAACAGGTGTTCATTTGTTAATGTCTGTAAATTTACTATTTATTGTCCATTTTATCAATTTTCTTTCAGACATTATTTAAAAAAAACATGGTCAAAAATTTTCACTAAAAACTTCCCCCATTTAAAAAATGTAAAAACAGTTTCCAATAAAAAATCTTCACCACTCCACAAAAGCGCTTTCGCCCCAGCTAGGGCATCATCAGTTGTGATCTTCAACTCTCTGCCTCTCCGTTATATATATGACTACTGGTTGAAGAGCTCCCCCTATCGGCATTCAATACTCTCTCCCCCCCCCTCTTCTAACATTTTTTTCCAGCGGCAATCAAGTAATGAATGAATTATGTCATTGCATGCGGCTTTGGATGCATTGATTTCTATTGATTCCCTTATGCGTTATGTAAATTTTCGTAGTTCGCTATTTTCTGTATTTGTAGGGTTTCAAGTTTTATTGGGGTTTTAGTGTTTAATCTTGCAAGAGCTGTTGACTTTTTTTAGTGAAAATTTTTGACCATGTTTTTTTTAAATAATGTCTGAAAGAAAATTGGTAAAATGGACAATAAATAGAAAATTTACTGCATTGGGTTAAAAGGATTGAAACCAAATTTATTATATTAATGTAGAAAATTTGCTATGAAATGCAAAAGCAAATTAAATTTTAAAAAATCTATTCAAAAATCCAAAAACTGGCTTCAAGCTGACTGGTAAAAATGACCTAGAATTTGGAATAACCATGGCACTGACTAGTTGGGGCCACTGATAATGTCCTTAGAAAATCTCTTTAATTCCTTAAAAACTTATTTTTTATTTAAAAAAAGAGTGGGAACTCTATTATTTTATCATTTATTTAAGGTGGTTTCAATTATTAGCATAGACTTAATTTGCTGTTTTTAGTGTCTTACTGTTTTCAAAATTTCAATTAAAAAAATGTTCATGCCAATGAAGGGTTTTATTATTGTGCTGTATATAATAAACAGCACATATAATATAAATAGTGTAAAATAGACTTTTTATTAGAGTAAGTAAATAATTTCTGCCTAATTCTTGCTAATAATTTCTTTTCAATTTACTCAAAGCTAAATTGATGTAATATATATAGATATTTAAAAAGATATATATTTTAATAGCAATGAATTATAACATTTGTTGCGCTTGAAATTCATAACTATTATTGCTCAAACATCGTTCGTGCAGTTTTCAGCTTTTTTGTCAATCTCATCCCTGTTATTCCCTGTTTGGATATCTTTAAGCCATAATTTTAGCTATATATTGTTGATAGAGATTAAACAATTCTAAAAATTAAGTGGTGGAAAAAACTTTTTTTTTTTGGGGGGGGGGGGGGGGCTAAAAATTTTAAAACATTATTTCTGGACCCAAATCTCGGAAGGGAGGAATGCTTCTTTTGGTGAAAATGATGTCATCTTGAAAAGGAAACATGATTTATCATTCATAAAACTTAATTTATTGCAATTGTGTAAAAGTGATTTAATTTTTACTCCTGTCAATCAAATGGATGGTTTGATTTTGATAACTCTTTTCACCAAGTTCGATAATTCTTTTGAATGTGTACTGATGAAAAGTTTTCACATGCAAGTATAAAGCCCTATTTGAAAGAAAATGCATTTCCATTCATAAAACAAGCATTTTATGTCGATTGAATCAAAATGGCGTAATTTTCTTTCATTTTTTTTATATTGCTTGTACTGGGGTAACCCTGAGTTTATTTTCTTATTAGGTTTTTAATTTGAAAAAGGATTGAAAGGGTTATTGACTATTTATCTTATAAAGCTATAAAGATCTCAAACTATAAAGTATTAGCATTGATAAAAAAAATATATAAAAATTTATAAGATAAATATACCATATAAATTTTACTAATCTTTAAATTTTTAAACTCAAAAGCCTGTGTTTTGATACATTTTGGTACCAATTAGTTATCCTTATCTACAATTACTTGGAGCTTAAATTTAAAATTGAATCTGTCTATATGCATCTACTTTCTGATGTGTTTGCCATCTCTGAGAATGATGATTGGTGCAAGTATGTTCATGAAAAGTGAAATTTCTGCATGCATGTTCAAACAATTGAATTAAACACAGGTAAAATAACAAAGGGGGGAGGGGCAGATAAGTTGCTGGCAGGCCACATGTTTGAAATACCTGATTTAAAGAAACAGCACACCTCTATTTTTTTTGTCGTTTTGAGTGTGCTTGGAACAAAGTCCACGAGCCAGAAGTGAAACTTCATGTACACTTGTTTTAAATTATTATCAGTCAGAGAATGTGTTATTTTTATTTGCAAGTATTACTGTATGTAAGAATTTATACTTCAATGAGACATTATGTTTTAACAGTTTCCATATTGTATAAATTATTTGTCGTGCAAAGATTGGTTAATTTCAGCATGTCTATGTGCAAGTATTACTTTATTGAAAATTTATTGTTATTTTTTTTCATAAAATAGAATTTATCTAACACAGAAACAGAAAGCAATAGTTAAAGAATTAATCAAAAACTATCTACATAATGTGAAATTGTGATAAAATATTAATGCAGAAATAATAAATTCATTTTTTTAATTATCTATTCTTTAGTTTCCTAACTCAATTAAAAAAGAATAACATCTTGATCGATAAGAAAGCAACATATGCTAGCAGCCAGATTGAGATATCTCAGCTAATTTGAAAGGACATGTGACCACACAGTCAAACTCGTACATTTCTTATGTGGTCAAACCTTAGAATGCACTTCTCTCTTCTAAAATTGATAGGAATTAGCCTATGTATATTTAATGCAACTGTGTCCAAGTTATTAGCATACAATCCATGATTTTTTCAGATTGTTTTAATATTGTTTATACTGATTCAAAAGCTGCTAATATAGCTGAAGCCTAAGTTCCAAGTCAGTGCTGAATACTGACACACCAACAGCAAAAATGAACACTTGTCTTTGGTAAAGGACTTTATTCAAAAAGACCTGCACAAAAGAAAAAAAAGATAATGGAAAAAAACTTCTTTGTTAGATCTTTGAATAAATGATTAATGGGTCAGCTTTGTAATTTTCTGCCTTGCTTTGTAAGTGCACATGCCATGCCTAAACATCAATAAGTATAATAAAGTGATAATAAACATTGGTAATGTATATTATAATGTAATATAATATTATACACAGTTTTAATTTTTATAATACCTTATATAGTTCAATATTATTGTGCATTATATAATATTATGTAATATACTAAAATATTATAAGGTATTATAAATTAAAGTATATAATTTCTCTCGATTTCATTTTGTATATGGTAGAAATGTATCCAAATTTAGAAAATATTTTGGTCTCTTGCGATTCTGCTTTGAACAAGTTTTACTGTATTTTTGAATTTTTCTTCTTGTACCACAATTTGTTCAAATACAATAGATATACAATAGATTTCTATGGCAATCTATAACTCTTTCATGATTTTATAAGTTTAACAAAATTTATTGTAAATAGAAAAATATTACAAAAGGACTCGATTTTGTAATTTCCAAGTTTGATAAGTATGTGATAAAAGCTTAGGAAAAATAAAATTTTGAATTTTTTAGTTGCTCAAAGCTAAATGTTTATTTGTGAAATTCTTGTATACTGTAACCTTGCAGATTTAACTAGAGATGACATTTAAATTCATGTTTATCATATTGATTAACTCATTTTATTTATTTAATGTTTTTTAAGATAGTTTCTATTTTTACATGCATATTTTTCCCTTTATAATATAATATTCCTTTTTGAGGTACCTGGCTGCAATATATAGCCCAATGAAAGTATAAGATATTGATAAATTTGTTATTTACAGTGAAACCAATTGGTCAGTTATCAACTTACTACCTACAACAAGTTTTGCCTTAAATTGCCTTGTATACTGTAACCTTGCAGATTTAACTAGAGATGACATTTAAATTCATGTTTATCATGTTGATTAACTCATTTTATTTATTTAATGTTTTTAAGATAGTTTCTGTTTTAACATGCATATTTTTCCTTTTATAATATAATATTCCTTTTTGAGGGACCTGGCTGCAATATATAGCCCAATGAAAGTATATAAGATATTGATAAATTTGTTATTTACTGTGAAACCAATTGGTCAGTTATCAACTTACTACCCACAACAAGTTTTGCCCTAAATTGCCAACTACTGTCTCCATCTTTAGGGTTATGAAGGAAAAATTTTCAGCTCAAACACTGTGAGAATGGTTGTAATGGGGCATAATCTAAGTGATAATGTGCCAAAATTGTCATGTGTTCAGGTCTGTTTTGTTTTTTTAATATCTCAGTTCTGGTGAGGTGGTGCAATAAGAGTCATAAATTATCTACTCCTATAAAATGTTTTGCCTCTTGACAGACAGAGGTCACTCACTGTATATTGGAGTTCAGTTTTATCCAGTAAGTCCCCTGCTATTAGCAATTTAAATGACCATTTACTAGTTATGAACTTTTTTTGTGTGAAAATAAACAGATTGATTCTTGAAGGAATTGTAATTTGATTTTTTAAAATGTGCTGTTTTTTCAAGGGTTGGTGCTATGTATTTATAATTTTAAACAAAAATTTAGTTTTCTATTTTGTAAAATAAGGTCTACATCTGTTTATTTTTCTAATGTAAATAAGTATACAGAAAAGTCCAGTTACTGAGCTATAGTAGACCAGGACCAACTTGGATAATCAAAAACTCAAATAAAATAGAAAGGACAAAACAGCAAGCTACATTAAATGCAATGTATTTAATCAACAATGCATTTATTGATAATATATATAGTTTCATGTATACTTCATACATGAAACTATATATATCTATGATATATATAGTTATGATGATATATATATATGATATATATATTGTACGATATATATATATATATATATATGAAACTACACACTTCATAAAATTATTTTACTACAATTTGAAAATAAACTATACATTTACCTAAACTAAACTCTGTGGTGCTACAATCCCCAATTCTGTTTTCATGGGCCCTGGGGTGCTGCATCATGTATCCAGTTGGGTGGTCAACCTGATGCAGGACCCCCAGTGTTTAGTTCCCATTCAAGCTTGGTACTCATTTTAACAACCTTGAAGGGATGAAAGAAACCTTGCCCAGCTTGGAATTGAACTCTGGGCCTGTAGTGTGGTAGCACGACATGCTGACCACTAAGCTACTGGGCTTCCTTAATCTACTTAATGTAGGGGATTTTTTATGTATAGTCTAACTTTTTTAATCTGAAAAATTCCTTCTCATCTTTAACAAAAGAAGAGCTTCTAGTTATTGTTCCTGGTATTTTTAAAGCTAAAAAAAAAAGAAAAAAAATGGCTCAGATGACCTTAATTTTGCTAGCTATGCAAATAATATAAATTGCTCTTTTTGATGCCCAAACAATTTTGTTTCAATCATAGTTTTTTTTCCTCCCCTTTTTTCTCTTAGGCATGCTGTGTACTTCATTTAGTTAAGCAAATTTCAAAGCTTCAAGCTAAAGGAGAGAAAGTTTCACCTGAACTCCTGTCCTTATTTACTGGTGAACTTAATCCTGTGGCTCCCAAAGCACAAAAGAAAGTTCCTGTCCCTGAAGGGTATGTTTTCTGTAAAAAATTTTAATATGATCTTAAGAGTGTCTTAATAAGTGAAGAGTAATATGGTTTCATTCCTTTTATAATATGTGAATTTGTTAATTTGTGCTAGTGTCATTTCTGTATAGATTACTAATTTTTTACTTCAATCAAGTTTTAACCTGGGAAAGAAAAAAATAACTTATTCATTTTGATTCACCAGTTAACAGTTTGATATCTCTCTGTGCAGAATCTTAATTAATCCTGGATGAAAATAGATTTTTAATGCAGTGTTGTTTTTAGAAAACAAATGACAAGTATGTCATTTTTTTTTTCTAAGCATTTTAACATGAAAATGTAATTGACTTAAAAATGTCTTAATATGTGTTAATTATTCCTTCTAAGTATTACAGTTGCTTTTTAATCTAAAAAGTCTACTTTCTGACATATTTCCAAAATAATTTTTATTCTTAAATCAGGGCTCGCAATAGTGTACTATAGTGCCCCACTGAAACCAATTTTAATAACAGGGAACCAGTGTTATGCTCAACTCTGAATTATGCTTGATTAGCCTAAAATCAGTTGTCAAATAAAAAAAATCTAATGCTCATTTTTTAAGATTACAAGTTGTTAATCTAAATTAAGAAATAGACTTTTAACAATATTTTTATTTATCAGTATTTTAAACAAAAAAAAAGAATTGGACAGTTTATTATTATTATTTTGTAAAAGCAGATCTTTGCTGTCAAATTGGCATTTTGAACCAAATTCTCAATATGACAGCGCTGCAAAGGAAAAAAACTGCCATCATTAGACAATAATGACATCATAACTCAAGATATAATTAATTTATCGATAGTTCAAAAATCTTTCCATTGCAAATCACTTCAATAATCATGCTTGCAAGTGCTTTTACATTTAAAAATGAGTATGTAAATGTGTCAGAAAGTTTTCCATTATTGAACAAGAATGTTTTAAGAACCGCCTTGCATTCAAATGTGCCCCTGATAGTAAACTGATTGGTGACCAGTTTTGATTTCAGACATTTTGGGGGGGGGGGCACGTGCCCCCCCCCAACTTTCTGAACATCAATTTCTAAAATATGATAGAGTCAATTAAGACTTGTCTTGTATCGACCCAAAATGGAAGTGAAATAACTACTTTAATTTTCATTTTATATTTCTTCATTTTTTTTTTTTTACTTAATAAGATGTCAGATCAGTATAGATAGCTCCGCTCTTTTTCTTTGGTGATGAATTTGGTAGCAAAAAATGTGTTGTGCAGTACAAACCCTGATACGAACATTCATTAAACGAATGTTTGAACTATCACTCTCTTACAGCTGCGGTCAATTTCAATGTGTCAGCTGTTTTTCCCGCTGTTTGTGGTTAGTATCTACATGTACTTTTCCCCCTTCTCATTCCGTCTGTAGACTTTGGAAAATGTAGTTGTGTTTATCAGAGCGGGAGTTCTGTTCCCCGCAATATATATTTCATTTAGTTTGTTGTAACTTTAATTATAATTTAATCAAGTCATAAATATCCTGCTTTTCCAAGCTGTGTCGCTGGAATTATTTACCAATGGAATGAAACCACACATCACTAAGATTATAAAAAATAATTAATATTTTCTTCATCTAGTTATTAAATATGTTCCTCTCTCTTACTTATTATTATTATTTTTTATTGAAAGCACTTAATCTGCTATTATACCTTCGCATTTTTGAGATGCAATGGTTATGATTTTTTTTTTTTCAAAATGTAAGCCTTCTTGAATGAGCTGTTTTAAAGTTAATATACAGCTGTACCTTGGTAAACGATGGTAATTCATTCCAGAAATACCGTTGTTAAGCAAAACTGTTGCTATCGAAGGTGCAATTTTCCATACAGTTTTGCAGGCGTACATATACATACATTAAATGATTAGTTACTTCTTAAAAGTGTCGTTTAAACTTATTTCAAATGCCTTAAAAGTTTGATAAATGGCTTTTATTTATTATCAGGGCCATACCAAGGGTAGTACGTGCGGTGCCACCCCCCCCCCCACCAGGCGCCAGATACAGTTGTTGTGGTGCTGTTTATTATATTTGTTACAAAAATATTAATTTCAATAAAATGATCTAGCGGAGCCTTCCTCATTTACTTGTTCGTTTTTTTTCCAAGTGAACCTCGAATTAAATGAACCTGGTAGTGTGGTCCAACTGCTTTCAACAGCGTACACCCGTGCAGGCTACGCCTGATCTGGTCTCAAATCAAAACTAACCTTGATTTTTTTAAATTTTTTATTTCGACTGAAATTAGTTTAATATTTTGAGCATCGTAGTTCACGTTACGACGATTTTGCATTCTTCCAACTTTAATTTAATCGCAGGAAAGCAAATTTTAACAGAGTTAGTTATTTCTGCTTCGAAAAAAAAAGGTCTAAAATTTGCCGAAAAAGCGAAAAAACACTAAAAATTCGCGAGCAATTCAAAACTTGCAGAGGAAAAAATATACTTATATTGGTCTAAAAGCTTGAAAACGAATTCATTTTACAAGTGTTAAAAAATTGCCGCTAACAGCGAAAAACCGCAGAAAATCGGGTATAATTTTTTATTTACGCGATTTTAATACAATATATTTAAACCGGATTCCTTTCGCCGCAGAATGCAAAGAAACGCTAAAAATCTCTTTCTCTTTTTTAATCGCAGAGGACGAAATTTACTATATTGGGCTAAAAGATTAAAACTCGATTCCTGTAAAAAATGTTAAAAAATTGCTGCAAAACGCAAAAAAAAAAAAAAAAAAAAAAAAAAAAAAAAATCGCATGATAAATTAAAATCATTGTACGAATGATGAATAAAGTTTATTGAAAAGAGAAAAAAATTTACTGTATTGGGCTAAAAGAATGAAAGTGAATTCTTTTTATGAATGTGAAAATATCTCCACAAAACGTTAAAAAAAAAAAAAAAAAAAAAAATCCCATTAAAAAAAAATTCCACGAAAAATTCAACAACCACAGAAGACAAAATTTACTGTATTGTGTTCAAAGATTGAAACCAGATTTCCTTTACGAATGTAGAAAAATCGCCGCAAAACACATAAAAACGTAAAATTTGGAAAAAAAAAAAATCGCGAAAAACTTTACAACATTACGCGAACAAAATTTATTACATTAGGTTAAAAATTGTAGCTGGATTCCTTTTACGAATGTCAAAAAATCGCCCCGGAACGCGAAGAAGCGTTAAAATCGCTTTAAAAATTAAAATCATAGTACGGATTCGGAATAAACTTTATTGAAAAGAGAAAAAAAAATTACTCTATTGGGCTAAAAGTTTAAAACCGGATTATTTTTACGAATGTGAAAATATCTCCACGAAACTTTAAAAAAAAATCACATAAAAAAATTCACGAAAAATTTAAAAATCGCAGAGGACAAAATTAACGGTATTGTATTTAAAAACTGAAACCGGATTTGTTTTACGAATGTTACAAAAATCGCTTCAAAATGCGTAAAAACTTAAAAATCGTAGAGAAGTAAATTTATTATATTGGGTTAAAATATTGTAGCTGGATTCATTTTACGAATGTCGAAAAAATCGTCGCAAAGCGCGAAACCCCGCATAACAAATTCACGAACGAATTCAAATTCACTATAACGAGTTCCGAATAAACATTATTGAAAGAAGCCAACATTTACTATATTGGGCTAAAATAATTTGGGCTAAAAGGTTGTAATTGGATTCATGTTACAGATGTTAAAAACTTCCACGAAACGCGAAAAAAACCCCGCAAAAAGTCGCATGAAAAATTCGCGATTAAAATCAGTGAGTACAAAATTGAGTACAAAATGTAATCGCAGAGTTCAAAATTTAGTAATGGGGTGAAAGATTAAAACTGGACTCCTTTTACGAATGTTTAAAAATCGCAGCAGAACGTGAAAAAACAGCAAAATATCTCATAAAAAATTCATGAAAAATTTAAAAATCGCAGAGGACAAATTTTACAATAATGGGTTAAAAGGTTGAAACCAGATTCGCATCACAAATGTTAAAAAACTGCCACAAAACGCAGAAAAACACTAAAAATCACATAAAAAATTTAAGAAATATTTAGAAATTACTGAGGACAAAATTTACTATATCGGGCTGAAAAATTGAAACCAGATGTATTTTACGAATGTTTAAGAAAATCGCCGCGGTACGCTTAAAATTGAATAAAAAATTCGTGAAAAATCTAAAAATTGCAGGTCACAAAATTTGCTATATTGGACATAGATTGAAGTTGGATTCCGTTTACGGATGTAAAAAAAATCGCCCCGAAACGCGTAAAATCGCATAATAAATTTTCAAAAAATTTTAAAAATCGCAGAGTAGAAAATGTACTATATCGGCTGAAAAAATAAAACCAGATTTCTCGTACGAATGTTCAAAAAATTGCCTCGGAAAGATAAAAAACGCTAAAACTCACATAAAAATTTCGCGAAAAATTAAAAAAAGGCAGGACAAATTTTACTATTTTGTGTTAAAAAATTGAAACTTAATTCCTAACAAAAATGTTAAGAAATTGTCGCAAAACGCGAAAAAACGCTAAAAATCACATAAACATTTCGCAAAAAATTCAAAAATGGCTGTACGACGAATGTTTAAGAAAAATAAACTTTTAGGTCTAGGGGGCTTTAAGATCGAAACTGATTTCCTTTTACCCAATGTGAAAAATTTCTGCGTGGACGTTTTTAACCAAGATTTCACTGTATATATATCGGAATGTAAGCGTGCGCGCGTGTGTTTAATAAACATTTGTGCCCCCCCAAAATTTTCGGTCACGCTACGCCTATGCCAATGGAAGGAACGCCATAACTTTGTTTATAGAAAATTACACAGCAAGGAGCAAGATGCAGATAATGAGGCTGCTGAGAACTGGAAGAAAGAAGTCTGGGATAAACTGATCAAAGATTATCAGTCAGGGCTTGAAATGGAATAATCCACGAACTGGAATGCTATTTTAAAAATATTGTTGACTAAAACTTTTTTTGAAAGTATAGACAAATTTATTTCTAAACATACAAAAACAATTAACAATATGCATTCAGGATCCTAAATAATAATAATAAAAAGAGTTACAGAGAGCACAGTAAGCTAGATATATATACAGGGTGTCTATAAATGATTGTCCTGGTTTCATTTCATCATAACTTTTGATTTAAAAATATGACGAAAAATATTACACATTCATAAATTACAACTCAAAAAGTTTTTTCAATATCACAATTCAAGTTACATATGCATAATGTTGTAACTGAAAACGTTATTAAGCAAAAAACGATTATAATCAAATAATAATTAATATTAAAATTTTTATCAAATTTATCAATTTAAATTTCAAACTCAATACCCAAAAGTTTTTTTTGTTTTCCCTAAAACTTTCAGATTGAAAAACGTCTTTAGCAAACTTACACCAAGTTCCAAATCACTTTCAGTTTTACCAAAGATGACTATGTCATCTACATACAATAAAAAGGACAAGTTTATTTACATAGGTATAAACACAGTTGCACCAGTTAAGTTGTTCATAAAATTCAATTTTGAAAGTACATCATCTTTTTTTGAAAACCATTGTCTACCACTTTGATGGAGGCCATATAAAGCTTTATTTAGTTTACAGACTTTACTCGTTTCATTAATGAAACCCTCCGGCTGCTGCATATATATATATATATGGTCTTATCTAGATCTGCATACAAATAGGCATTGTTAACATCTACTCGAACATTTAACCATTTAAAAAGACATACAAATATAGTGAAAAACAGTCTTATAATTGAAAAACTTACTACTGGGCTAAAAACTTCATCATAACTTAAACCTTTTATTTGACTGAATGTCTGAGCTACAAGGCTTGCCATAAATCTCACAACTTCATTTTTTTTCATTTTTCTTAACTATGTAAATCCATCTGTTACCTAAAATTTGTACATTCTCAGGTGGTTCAACTAGATCCCAAACTTTGCAATCAAACATGACCTGCATTTCCTGGTTCATTGCCTCTTCCTATTCAGATGCTTCAGGTGTTTTGTTAGTTTTTTTGTAACTTCTAGGGATTTTTACTTCAATTAAATTAACTTCTGTATTTGAAAATTTTGAAACTTTATCAGATTGACTAATTTTGTTCACTAAAATAAAAATAAAAAAATCATTTTCATATTTTATGTTATTGTCTGCACAGTATTTAATTGTATCATTTAAAGATCTTAATTTAACTTTAGTCCCCTCAATGCCATAGTAAATATGTCTTGGGTTCATTTTTTTCTAGGAACAGCACTTCATATCCAATTAACAGATGTACAAGGAATTAAATCTGGGCTGTCATTTAAATTCTGAATGGTTGAACTTCTAGTTTTTACAGAACTGACATGACATGACTATGAACAGTACTTTCCTTTATTTTGGATTGGCTATCACATCTACTTTCTGACTCAATTAGGTCCTCTATCATAGGAAAGATATCAACCTCTGGAAAGTCCAAATAAGAAAAAAAGTGAAAATTTTGTTTTGAGTTATTTATGACATCAACCCCCCCCCCTTTTTTTTTTTTACACTCATCAAATCTAACATTTATTCTTTCAAAAATTCTCTGTTCACCTATTATCCAGATGCAGTACCTTTAGTCATTTTTGCATAGCCACACATAATTCCAAGTTTAGCTCTCATGTCGAGCTTCTTTCTTTTTTGTTTAAGTATACCGACATAAGCTCAGCAATAAAAATTTTTAAGATGAGATACAGAAGGCTTTCTCCCAGAATATAACTCAAAAGGAGTTTTCTTAAAATTTTTATGGCAAACTCTGTTCCATACATACGTGGAAAATAAGAGCTTCAGCCCAAAATTTCTGAGATAAGCCACTAGAATTTAAAAGGGTTTTTACTCCATCAAGGGCAGTTAAATTGAAACATTCCAAACAACCATACATTGCTGGACAATATGGGATCGTTTTTTCATAGACAATTCCCTGACTTTCTAGAAATTTGTTAAATTTATCATTACAGAACTCTAGCCTCCCATCCATTCTAACAGAGACTACTTTCTTTTCCAAAAACCTTTCAGCTCTTTTTTGATACCTAAGAAATGTCTCTAAAACATCAGACTTAGCCCACACAAATCCATATGCAGCAGCTGAAGGGGAACTTTAGAACAAATTTGACCAATAGGTTTGAAAAACACTCTTTTTGATTTAGCCAATTACAGGAAATACAATCTTCAGTCAATTTTGATAGCATAGGAAGACCATTAACATTTTGTTTGTTTACCAGTGTTAACTACATACTCACTGTTAATGTGACCAAACCTATCATGCCACAATTCATTAACATTTAAGTTTTCTATTTGGTTTGCTGAAAAATCGACTGGATTGTCATTTCTTTTACATTTGGTAACATACTTTCATGAAGATAGGATTTCAAGCTCAGAAATCGGACTGGAAATTAGTACTCGGTTCGTGGCGCTGGTGCTCCCGAATGTGCAGTCACGTGACCTGTCAAACATGACAAATTGTCGTCTACATGATTATTTGGTTTAGTTTCAATTTTTGATTATAGATGGCAGCACCAAATAATTGAATTTGTTTTAGTTTACACACAAAAAGTATTAAGATGGTTGGTTGATTTATGATGGCCGATTATCTACTCGAGGGATATAGGCCCTAGGGGAAGTGCCCTCCATGGGGGGGGTCTTTCTAAGGGATCCTAACCTGTATTTACAGCAAGGTTCGAAGAAAACCACGGAAAACTCTGAACGGTTAGATCAATGAGTGCGACAGGGGTTTGAACCCAGTACCTCCTGTCTACCAGCATTGAGAGCAGATCCTCTCAGCCACTGGTGGGGCCAAAAAGTATTAAAAAAAAAATTCCCCATTATGAAATTAAGCAAAACCTCTGGTTAACAAAGATATGTTTTTTATTTTTAAATTTAAGTTCATAGCAAAAGACATAAATTTCTATCAAAATATCAACATTTAACTCTTTAAGGTATAAAATATTTTTAGTACTCATATTTGTGAGTAGACGACTATTTTTATATATACCCAATATTAATTTTGTGAATTACAAATTATTTTACTACTCAGAAAATCAATTTTGAATTATTCTGTTACACACCAAACAGCAGTGGTATAACTTAAATCTGCATCATTTTTGAAAGCAAAAAGAAGTCTAGTTAAGGCATGACTTTTTAAACAGATTAATTCTTGTATATAAAAAATAAATATGACAGTTAGTTAATAACTTGATAAATGATTGGAACAATTTAAAGAGATTCTTACTTTAAATTACGTTATTTTTTTTATATATATACTTCTTAATATAGGAAAAGTAATTTCTGCAGTTTTTTTTTAAATACTCATGACATTTATCTCATATTTGGAAAAATGTGTGAAATCAACACTATGTTTGGAAAGTGTTTTAATTTTTTTTAAATCTTTTAGCAGATATAAAAATTGTGCACCAGACAAGAAAAAGCCATATATATATATATATGTAAGGAATTAATCCTGGGAACGACTTGGGAGACTAATAATTTGAGAGAAACAGAGAAATAAGTTGGACTCGGGACCTCTTGACAGATCGAACTCGTTTATTGAAGCATTTCTTCGTACAGACATCTTCGCGCGTTCAGTCGGAGGTCCCGCGAGCCATTTACGTTAAAGTTTGATATCTACATGGCCGAGGGTTTGGCTGACCGCTCAAATGTGCCAAAAAACCGTCTTCTTCGTCCTTGCACGGGGTTTTAATCAGAATTTAGGATATTTTCCAGCAGAGGGAGAAAGAGTCAAATTGGGAGGATCATTTATTTTAATTGGTCAATTAGCTTTTGACTGATGTCTGGGGTCTTATGCCGACACCAAGGCTTGGCCGGGCCTGGGAGCCGCACCCAACAGACAGCTGCAAGAAATGCAAACTCATCACTTTTAAAACTTAAAGAGATGTCGAAATTGATAGATGAAAGTAATATTTGTGAGGCTGAGAAACAAAGATCACAGGGGCAGATTAGATTTAAGCATTAGATTTAAAAGTTAGAATAAATGTTTTAGGATTTAAATTTTTTATTTTGCATTTTAAAAAGGGTTTATTTTTATCCTTTCACATCCCCTCCCTCCAAGATGAGATCCACCAGATTTGCCTGCAAAACTGGGGGAGCTCACCCGGAAAACCGAGAATGCCAAAGTGAGTTAAAAAGAAGTGTTAAATTGAGTAAGGCTTCAAAATAAGTTAATGTTAAAGTTAAATTTACAACTAAGATTGGTAAAAAGTGAGGGCTGAATTTTGCTGCTGGAAAAATATTAAAAGTTCACATGTTGACGCGTAAAAATTAAGGAAAAATGAACGATTTTATGTTTTTATGCTAAAAATTTCTAAGTTTGGTGTATGGCTCTCGGGACAATCTGACCGAACTTTACATTAAAAACTTGAAAAATATAATAATTATACCACAAAACATACAGAATCTATGAAAACAATAATACAGTAATATTACCACAAAACTATATGAAAAAAATACTAATAAGATAAAGAAAATAATAGCCATAAATTTGTTGTTTATCTTTTGGCCATAATTGTATGGATTAAAAGTTTTTTGGCCATTTTTGTGCTATTTTTGTTCAAGTCCTTACAGCACAAAATTTCAAAATATTTTATAAAAAATATATAGTTCTGTGAAAATTATAAATTTAAGGTGAAAAGTGCAGAAATTAAATATAAAAAATAGTTATGCAAAAATATATAAACATATGGTATCAATAAAATAAAATAATAATAATAAACGTAAGAAATTGGTTTGAAAAATATATGTTCTTTATATGTAATATATTCACATTAGACAACTAGTTAGAAATGTGAAATTATGGAAAAACTTGAAATTGTTTATTCACATTTTTTTCAAAACGTGAAAATACTAAAATCGCAGTAATGTAAAATTGTTAAAATTAAAAGATTATGTAAATATTTAAAAATAATGGAATATACTGTAAAATGGACAAAACAGGTGTGGACATAACAAGTGTAAGATATAGAGTTTATTTACAGGGACTACTGGTTAGGTAAGTAGTTTTATTTGTATCCTAAACCTTTGGAGGTTTTAGCAGATCCTAAACCTCGGGGAGGTTTTAGCAAAAAAAAAAAAAAAAAAAAAAAATTTGAGCATGATGTTTCTATTTGGGGTGAAGATGTAGATGCAATTTAATTGTAAGCAATGGAATTTACTGTTTTGCAGACTGAGGTGTATTTGTTTTCCCCAGTGGCATCAATAAATCTGAGCAGCAATATAATAAATTACAACTACATCTCACTGTTAGCTCAAAGAAAAAAAAATAAATAATAAAATTCCTGCTCTAGACAAGTATAAATCACAGAACATTTTTCCTTTAAGATTAAGACCAGAATGCTCCGAATTTTCCTTGCTAGTTTTTACGCAAATAGCAAAAACTTTTTTTATTTTAAGGGTTTTACTACTGGCAAAGGAAAAATTAATTAATAAAACAAAAAAATAATAAACCTGGTATGAATAAAAAAGGACAGTGTTTTAGAAGTGCGTGGCAACCTGGTGACAATTCTATTTACTAACGGATCTATTCTTACAAAGATGTCAGCAGTCGCCACATTTACACATGTACATCACTGAATCCTCTTTGATTGCACAGGGGTGTTTTTAGTTGGAGTTTAACCAACTCAAAAACTTAAAAAATTGTGGGCTTAAAGATTTAATGGAATGGAACCATGGTCATCTTTAAAAATTGAATGGGTGGATTCAGACACTATTGGACTTACCACGGTAAAAGTGGATTCACCAAGGTCATGCCTAAACCGATTGGCTAATGAATTGAATTTATTTTGAATAGTTAAAATGGTAAGGACGGGGCCTTCAAATTTTACCTTTAAAAACTGGTTGGGGTTTAACCAACACAGGGAATGATGGGTCACGATATTTGAATTAAAAAGTGATATGGGTAATAAAGGGGTGATATGAGTAATAAAAAAGGAAATGGTAAAAATAATATAATATAAAATATAAAAATATTGAATAAATGCACTGGAAACACAACATACATTACTTACTTACATGAAATATTTTTAAAAATACTGCCAATCTGATTGGTATCTCTAACAGTTCAATAAAAATATATTTTCATATAAAAAGAAACGAACTGTAATGATGAATAAGTACCATAGGTAATAATTAAACACACACAAAATCTAAAAATAATAATAATAATAATATATTTACAAATTTAAAAAAAATTCACCTGGAAAAATTGGGTAAAAACTTGATGAAAAATACTTGGAGAATAAAATGATGAAACACTGAACGATAACTGCGTAAATGTATCATTTCATAGCTTTATAGCTATTTTCTGTTCTGTTTCACTCTTATATGGAAAAAGTTGTAAAAATAAGCAAAAAGGTTGTCTGTTTAAATCTTTTTACTGGAAAGCATTTATAAAAGTAACTAGTTCAACCCATTTATTTATAATACCATAAACATTAAATTCAACTGCATTTATTTTTTGGTGATCGCACGTATGCTTCACCTCATGAAAAAGAAAAGAAACTACTGTTATCAAAACATCACAATTTTAATGTGCATAGCTGGTCATTTCCAAATTTCCTATAATTTTAATAACTTGAACTTTACAAGAAAAAATAAAGCTAATAAAATTTTAAAATAATAAATTTAAATTTGCTTAAAAATTATAAAATCCCTTTAACCCAACTGTGATATTTTAGAAAAATCTACTTTTGAACTTTTAAAAACTACACATTGATAACAGCATTTTTTTTTTTTTTTTTTTTTTTTTTTTACTTTACTTTTGATATTTCCAGGAATAACTTTTCAATATTAATTCGTTAAACAAATAAGTAAAGTAAAATATTGTTTAATTTAACAAAATGGATTTTTAATAACACCTTTTCATCATAGAAATAACGTAAAAGAAATCTGTATTGTGGATTAATTACTTTTAATACAAAAACTTAATAAAATATTAAAAAATTTAAGCTTCAATTAAAAAATATCAGTTACTTTCAAACACTTAAATGAAGAAATTAAAAAGAATGTAATTAAACTTAATACTTTTTTTCTACAAAACCATTAAGACGGAAATTTATATAGCAATAAAACTTACCTGTGGATTAAAATATCCAATTTGCTTTATTAACACACCCACACACACATACAAAATAAAATAAAATAAAATAAAATAAAACACAGGGCTTTTTCTGACCCAGATCATTAACGTTATTTGTTCACTAAAGGTAAATAAATAATATTTTCCGGTGGTCATTTCAGTGCATCATGAATCACTTTAGTTTAACGTGCTCAACTGAAAGAAAAGAAAAACTTTAAAAAATAAATGAACACTGAATGTTTTTTCCTTTTCTTACTCAGTTCTAACCACAAAAATTTAAAGTCGGGATCGCACAGATAAATATTTCAGTTCTGTATCAGAGTTTGCGCGATCTTGAAAATCAGCTGTCTCTTTGACCTACATATGTTGAGGTTATAAAAGAGTTTTTCGAAAGATTCAGTTTGATCTTCAGTGAGTCTAAAGTTAATAAATTGACGTGGTTTGCAACTAGATAAGTTTCTTTTTGACGATAACAGAGTGAGAAAAAAAAATGTTTCTTGGTTGAGGACCGGAAATATAGCAAATAAATTTCAGCATAAAGGATGTTTATTTTCGGTTTTTCTCAGATGAATACGAAAATTATTTGAATGTTATCTGGCGAGTAAGCACACTAAATAAAATAATTTGATGTTGGAGAAAAAAAAAAAAAGTTCTTTTTTACCGGCCATCGGGGGGAAAGTATTTTTCTTTTCTAGGTGACTATATTCAACTTTTATACACAATAAAAGTTCATGATGGTAAAATGCACTTTCTTGAAAGACTAATCGAAGTCTCATTAATTGCTGGCAATCTTTTGAGATTGTTCGTGGGCCGATTGCACTGACACAACACAGATACTATTCGAAATTTACATGGCATACACGTGGATTTTTTCATTTATCGTCGTGGAAAGGCTGGGATTTTCCGCGGCAGAAAACTATCCTTTTCATGATGGAGAGACAGGAAAGTGCACGAAGTCCGAGATTTTCTCCGGTGTAGCCGCGATTATGCAGGCCAGGATTTTCACAGCAGGCGACTGTCATGCCGACTTTATAAAATGTAAAGAATTATCCGGGGACGACTTGGGAGACTAATAATTTGAGAGAAACAGAGAAATAAGTTGGACTCGGGACCTCTTGACAGATCGAACTCGTTTATTGAAGCATTTCTTCGTACAGACATCTTCGCGCGTTCAGTCGGAGGTCCCGCGAGCCATTTACGTTAAAGTTTGAGATCTACATGGCCGAGGGTTTGGCTGACCGCTCAAATGTGCCAAAAAACCGTCTTCTTCGTCCTTGCACGGGGTTTTAATCAGAATTTAGGATATTTTCCAGCAGAGGGAGAAAGAGTCAAATTGGGAGGATCATTTATTTTAATTGGTCAATTAGCTTTTGACTGATGTCTGGGGTCTTATGCCGACACCAAGGCTTGGCCGGGCCTGGGAGCCGCACCCAACAGACAGATGCAAGAAATGCAAACTCATCACTTTTAAAACTTAAAGAGATGTCGAAATTGATAGATGAAAGTAATATTTGTGAGGCTGAGAAACAAAGATCACAGGGGCAGATTAGATTTAAGCATTAGATTTAAAAGTTAGAATAAATGTTTTAGGATTTAAATTTTTTATTTTGCATTTTAAAAAGGGTTTATTTTTATCCTTTCATATATATATATATAGATAGATATATAGATCGATATACACATAAAAGAAATTAAATGAACTGTGAAAATACCTTCTAGAACTGTTAATCTGAGATTTTTAATTTTTATTGGGAGAGAAGTTAACATTTATAGTTATGAAATTTATTAAGTGCATACAACAAAATTCATTTTATATAAAGTTTTTAATGCAATTATATTTCTGAGTTAATAAAGTGAATGTACATTTATTTGTTTTGTAAAAGGTAATACTTTCAAAATATATAAAGCGTTATGAAGTAATATGGAAAAGAATTCTTTAAAATCTCATGTTACAAATCAATATTTTCGAATTATTGTTATTAAAAACAGTATCTGTATCAGACGATCCCGAATGAATTCATTGATATATTAGAGTTTAGGTTGCGACACAGAATATAGATGGTGCCACATTTACCAAGTGCGTCATCCCCGCTTTTTCCAGGAAATGGCAGCCATACTAGGTACTGCTTTTAGTTCCAAATGTAGAAACATTATCATTGTTCTCTTTCTCTCTATCTTCATGCATACTTTGATGGCTTCAAAAAGTACAGGTCATTTTTCCTTAAAACATAAAAAATAACATCTCATTTCCATTTTTGTCATAAACAAAGACTTTACCATTTCTACCCACAAAATTAATCCCTAATTTTTCAAGCTTAACCTAAGACAGTAAATTTCTTCTTAAGTTAGGATTATATAAAACATCTTTTAAGATAATACGGTTAAACTTGCCATTTTTGCAATGTATTAAGAACTGAACTGTACCCTTACCCTCAACTGGACATTCTTTCTCCCCAACTGCAAGAGGGACATGTGCAGGTCACATACTGGTCAAAAGTCAAAAATAAATTTCTATTGGTACAAAAATGCACTGTAGCTGCTGTATCAAAAACCCAGTGGATACTTCCATAACCCCAGATCTGATCAATTTGCCTTGCATAATTCTGGAGAAGCTCAATTAAACTACATTCCAGTTCAGAGAAGGTTCAGTTAAAAAGATGTTTACATTCTACATTACTGGTTTCCAAAGGTATTGAAAAAAAAATTATTTTGAAAATTACTTTTACTTTTAGCACTAGGTTTAAAGTTTCTAGAGCCAGACGTATTATTGAAATTACTTCTACAATTAACATCAGAATTACTTTTATCATTAGAAACTTCATTACTAGATTTACTTAATTTAAGTTTACAGTAGAAACAAGGACCAATTTTTCTTTTACTTTATCAAAATCTTTATATTTAAATTTACCTGGCAGATATTTAACAGACAGTTCACTAGAAAATGCCACGTTGGAAAAGTCTTTCTGGGACAACTTGAGTTGATTCTCCTCCAGCAAAAGTTCAGCTTCAATTTTATCAGGAAGAAACTCTGTGTTGCTCCACCTGTAAATGGTCTGAACAGTGGATTGAAATTTATCTGAAAGACTCTGAATCATTTGGTAGCCCAGGTAAAGTGGCTGTAGCTGGTGACCAACATCACAAAGACATTCGGCTGCCTGCTTTACTCTGCACAGAAAGAGACCCATATTTTCAGCAGGAACGAATCTTGTACTGAAAAAACATCAAGAAGCTGAATCACTCAGGCTCTTGTTGTCAACTCAAAATGGTCATGGAGAATTTTCCAGACCTTTGCTCCATCAGTTGTACTTGAAATTAAAGGCTTGAATTCAGAACTCAGGGACTGATAGATGATGATGTAGGCTCGATTCTTTCTCAACTTCATATCTTGTTTCTCTCTCCATGTCAGATCATCCTTCACAGTAATTCCAGGAGCTGCCTCTTTTGTTTCAGTCTTAGCAGGTGATTGTTGTCTATTTCCAACACTCTATAATGCAGCAGCGAAACTTTGACCTCATGCTTCATGACTCCCAGTTAGTGCCGGTCAGCAGGGGAAGTTTTGACATGTCACCATCAGCCCTCATCACTTTATCACAGCAACACTCCATAGGAAACAGGAACCACCATTTCTCTACTTCCAAATTTCCAAAAATACTTAAATATTGGGTTATGAGCCTAGGCCCATAACCACTATTCTATTTTTCTCTAAAATAAGACTATTTAATCCAGCAGATGCACAGTGAAATTATAAATGAGGAAATGCATAGTAGTGGAAGACTTTAAATAAAAATATACAGCGTGAGTTAACTTGAGAATGCTTTAATTATGATCAATTTACAGATGAAGAATAAATGTCAGCATAACTCTGCCGAACTAAATTAAAATAACTTAAAAATAATTTAATAAACTTAATACAAATAAAATCTGCATCATCATGTAGCAAAGCTATGACGCCATAATTACATGATGAAAAACTAAAACAAACGCTGCTTTCAAACAAACGAGGCTGGGTGAAACACATAGTATCTTGTTCTACTACATATTCCAGTTTGTTTTGAAAATTTGCATAAAGTTATTGTCATTCTGAAAAGTGAAAAATGTACGTGAAACGCCATTGACTTATGGATAATGACCTTAAACATCAATGAATCATAGAACAGCAATCGTCAAACAAGAGCCTTTAACAGCGAGCAACAGTGGGTAACAGTGATTCAAGATCACAGTGTTAGAGCATGAATGAATCACATGTTTACCAGAAAAACCTGCTTGAAGCAATGGCGTCCTGCTGTACTTTAATGCAGACTTGGGAAGGGTAAAAGTATAAGGTATGTCATGCTAAACAGAATTATTTAGATAAATATATTAATTTTAAACTTTAATAACACATGACATAACAGATTTAATAGACTTATAATTAGACTTTTAATTGATATTTGGGCCTTTGATTGCAAGCGAGATCTAGCCAAACCTGACGGCAGCAAAAAGTGCTGACTCTTCCGAATAGTACTTAGCTTTCATTTTGAATCTTAACGTATGATAGAATTTAATATATAAGATTAATATTTTTTGGGCCTAGAAAACAACTTTCCAGGGACAGATTCAGAAATAGACATTAGGAGTTAGAAAATACTTAAAATTTTAATATTTTAATACCTTTCATTTATACAATACTTAAATAAATGAGTTTCAATATTTAATTTTATTGCCTTTAATTTTTGTTTAATTTTTCATATTAGTTTTTAAATTTTTTTCTCTTTAGTTTGGATTTGGATGCTTGGATAAATGAGCCACCATCAGAATCTTCTGAAGAAGAAGAGTGTACGGGTGATATTTTCATAAAAACTGAACATAAGTTAGTACATTAATATTACTTTTTTTAATTCATGCTCTTAAATGTTTTTGTTCCCAAACTTATTATATTCCTAAATATTCTGCTCATAATCAAAGAATTTCAGCCATAACTGTTTAAAATTAAATCTGTAAAATTAAAAACTGTTACATAATCACATAATAAGATCACTAATTATAATTAAAATGTAGATGAAATGCTTAAGTGATACAAAGAGAAACACAAAAGGCTAATAGAAACCTTTTAGTGATTGATATATGTTTGTGCTCATACAGTGCCATTTTCAAGATATACAATGATAAACAAAATATTCTCGCAAATTCTCCTTGATCTGTTAGTTGCAACAATTTCTAATAAATAATAAATTGGTAATCAAAAGGTTAGATTGTCACATTTACCCTTTTTTTAATTATAGTGCTTTAATAAGAAAGCCTGTTACTATTTGTTTTTTTTTTATTTGCTCTGAGAAATGTGCGTTATTTAAATTTTTATGTACTTATTTTAGGGATGAAAGTGCAATCTAAACTCCATGCAAGTACAAAATTATCACAATATTAATGTGTGTGCTTTTATGTAAGGTATGAACTGTTAAGTCATGATTTCTCACTGGTTTTGTATCAATCTCATAAACAAATAGAAAGGCATATAAAAAAAAATAATTTCCGCAAAATTGCAGAAAATTTTCATGTCTGTTTTTTTTACTAAAATTCATTAAGATACAACTAAATGTAAATATATTGCTTGAAGGTGCGTAAAAACATACATAAAAACATTTAAAAGCACATTAAAGTCCTTTTAAAAAATTCCAAAATGTTTTCAATCGAAACCCGGTCATCATCAGTGGAAAAACTAATTCTGTTGAGTTGAGTTGAGTTATCTGTTGGCGTTTCTTGCTTGCCCAGAATAAACTATTTCACTTCAAGGGTTTGGAAATAAGGTGGGGTGGGAAAGGTAATCAATGATGCATTAATTCATTCCAGACTGCGTGGATATCATATGATAATACATCGTTACAGACTATTTCTTTTTTAGACATTATTTCTATAGACTCTCTTATGATTGCTTCCAGGTGATTATTTGTGCGGAATATAATTTTGGATCTATTGAAATCAACTTTTATAGGTTCGGTTTGCGCTAATCTTGCTAAGGCGGTGTGGACACACTGCCTTAGAAAGATTAGCGCAAAACTTGTACAGCGAAAACTGTCAAAACTGAAACTCTCTATTGCAGACAACAAAAACATTTCATGGGTCTGATGGAAGGATTGCCATACGTGCTAAGACACTCACCTGTCTTAAAAAATAATATTTCTCAACTCCCTTGTGATTTTGTCTTGACAGGATTTACTGTGTGTATGTGTAATAGAAAAATTTCAATAAATTTTAAGAATTTAGGTTTTGCATAATCAATTTCTTATTTTAAAAATAAAAGCTTGTGCAAGATAAAGTAAGATCAATCTCTATAATTGTATCTAATATTACAATGAAGTTACATTAATATTTACCATGGAAAAAGAATTTACAGTTACTGATATACATAAAAAATTTTTTAATGTAAATCTTAATGTATTATGTAAAATTTAAATGTCATTTAAATTTTACATAATACGAACACTTGCTTAAATTACATTAAATGTAAGATGGTTAAATTTGTAGCAGCAATTTTCTTTTTCCAGTTCTTGTCATTGGATCAATAGCTCTTTCTTCAGTAATAGGTACTCTATAATGAATTGACATAAGTGATGTGAGGAAATATATATTAAGTTTGATTTCAATAATTAGCAGAGTTAAAATTAAATGCAGTAAAAACGTGGCTCTGAAGTTCCTGACATGTTGGAAGTAAAGTAAAGTTAAATTTATCAGAGTTCAAAATATATTTATCTAAAAACTTGAAAGATAATTTTAAACTATAAACAAATGAAGTAAACCGTATGGTGATAAAATGAGAACAAGTAAGTTTAAAAACAAATTATATTTATTAATGAAACAAATCATATTAAGTAGTAATAAAATGCAAATGATATTTAACAAAAAAACAATTTTAAAATATTTGATAAGTTAATAAAAAAACTTAACAATACTTTAACAGAATCACCCCCTGAGATTCCATGACCACATAGATTTTTGATAATAGGTTGATATCCAGAGCCAGCTGTAAATTAAACAAACTATATTCTGAATAGATATGCAATGATCTTTTAAAAACTTAAAGCTTCTCATTTCTAGTTACGTGGGTCCTGATCATCACAGGAACATTATATGTCATTTGACATTGCTAAAAGAAAGTTCTTTATAAAAGACCTGAAACTGCTTCCTTCCTCACGATAAGAAGCGTCAAAACACTGGCCGTAAATCAAAGATGAAAATGTGCAATGGCATGGCTCTAGGAAACGCAATAAAAAGATAAAAGTAGAAGCAAGTTTAAAAAGTGAATTGTTGATATACTTTAGATAAAAGCATCTTTAAGGAACTACATGATAAAAACTGGGTAAAAGAACTTCTGTTTAAAATCCTCCATAACAACTCTAATGCCTCACAGCTCCAACAAAAAGAGTTAAAAACAACATCCTTGTGAACATAACTCGTTTACGGAAAAACAACCAAAAGAAAAGCGAAGAGCTAAAGTAAACTTGACTAGGAGAACTGAGACTCAACAAGAATGTGTTTTATACCAGTCACCTGTTCCAATAATAGCTCATTATGCAATGCAAAGAGCAAGAGGTAGAAGGAGTGAGATTGTGATGTCAAACACATATATAAAACGTAGCGATCACGATCGAACGACACCACCTTATGGTGAACAGGAGAGTCGGCACGTGCGTGGCAGGGAAACATGAATAGGAGTTCGACTGAATATAAATAAAGACAGATGATTTAAACACATGCTTGTAAAATAAAGGAAACTGAATAAACTAAGCTTTAAACAATATTTATAAGGATTAAGATGTTTAACTGGACTATTGTAGATACTAGATGAAGATACTGTAGATGCTGAATGTCAATACTGTAGAAACTGGATAAAGTTATTGGAAAGATAAGTATACTGTAAAATATATAAATGTAGTTGTTCTATAAATAAAGATGAATGAAAACAGGAAAAGTGGAAGACAACTGTAGATGTAGTTAGGCAGTGGTAAGAAGAACTTTATTATGGTTATCAATAAGTACCAATCGCATCAGCTGCTCATTCTCCATAGAGTTTCTGAGATAAAGTTTTATTCTTTTTTAAAAAGAAAAGATATTTCAATTTTGACTACAAAAAGTGGTAATGTAACAAGCATATGTAACAAACATTTGATGTTAGGATATTTTTCTCAAAAACAGTCATAATTGTTCTGAGTTTTTATGTTTCTCTCAAGTTTTGCCATTTTTGGTACCAAAGTAAATAGTTGGCCTTAAAAGTTGTCTCCGATATTTAGTTGTCCTAAAAGATATTAAATTTTTGTAACAATTTTGTTTTTAATGAACTAGCATAGTAGAATATCAAAGCCTTCCAAGATGCTCCTGTTCTTCTCAAATTTATCAACGAGAACAGAAATAAAAATATCCAAGCAAGGAAGAATAATTTGAAATATTCTTCAGGTTTGTCATGAGATGTATTATCCCTCTATTCCTGATGGCCAGCTTGACAAGGAACTGTGTGTGGCTTAATAAAAGTGTCAAAATTTTCTTTAGCCATGATTTTGCCTTCTTTAACAGATCAGCAAACTTTTGAACACCAGTCTCCTCTTCTTTGCTGACTGATTAGTCCAACCATAGACCTTACAATATACTAGACCCCACATTGGTAACCTTTTCGTTGACAGACATCAGTGGTGGTGGTGGTAGATTTATTCCGCCAAACTGGTTTTTCTCCCGCCAAAATCTACGTGGAATTTCCCCGAATTTCCCGCCGAAACTTTATATTGTCACAATATATTATTGTGTCTGTGCCTGTCTGTGCTGTTGTTGTTTTTCTAGAGATTGACTAATATTTTAAATTCAAAACAGTTCATTTTAAAATATCTTGCAACAGTGTTCAAGTTATAAAAGAACAGAATAACTATAATTAAGGTTGAGAGTCTACAGCTGTGTTTATAGTTTGTTAATTTTCGAAATAATTTGGAATGTTTTCTTGGGAGAGGGGGGGGGGGGGAATTATTCTTTTTGTAAGATTTCTCATGTGAAATGGAGTTTATTACCTAAATATTGATTATTTATAAAAAAAATTTTAAACCCATTGATATTGTACCTGGCAAAAGCATGAGCTTAATTTTTACAGATTTTCTTATTATAATAAAATTTTAGAATATCTACATAATTTTTTAATTGTTTTTAGGTTAGACCATTAATAGGTAATAAAATGCATCATTTACAGCTGATTATATCAGGTGTTTTTTTTTTTTTTTTTTTTTTTTTTTTTGATAACATGGGTTACTTTTTAGAAAAGTGTTTTTTTTTTTTTTCAAATAAGAATTTGTGATTAAGCAAGAGCTTAATTGTCTGACATTTTGTAATAAAGTGATAAAATGTAAAATACTCAATATATTAAAATCATCGAACAAGCTGTAAAAATTTAGCTATGTTTAATTTTTAAAATTCTTTATTATACTTTATATAAAGATTCAAAATTTATTTTTTTAAGAGGACAGTACAATAAGTGATTCCTGTCATGTGACAACATTTTTCTTCTTTCAAGTGCTGCGGCATCGGAAATTCGGTTCAAAATGCTGACGGACTTTTCTGAAATATCTTCTGCTTTTATTGAAAGCCTCTTTTGATCGCAAACTAAATAAGAACACCTGCCAATTTCATACATTTCCGATCACAAATTAATGAAACAATTTCCTGACGGCTCGGCCTACAGGCACAGGTAGATTTTGAAAATACAGATAGTGGGGCACCTGTTTATTGGGAATTGCATAAGAAATGAACTTTTTGCCATGATTCGGCAGTTTAGACAACCCACTTCAAAATCTACCTGTGTCTGTAGACAGGATTTTTTTTTCCTTTCGGGCTATAAGAGTTTGTCTTATAAAAAAACTTGTCAAAGTAAAAGTTGTAGATACTATTAAGAGGATTTATAATACATTTAAGCAGATTTGATATCTTGTGAATTGACGAAGTTTTGAATTATTTTCTTCTTAAACCCTACCCCCCCCTCCCCCTTGAGGTCATTTTTAATGATATCAAAAATCTGTCATATATAAATTTTCGGCCCTTTTTCTAGAAGTATTAATAACTTTAAACGGATTCGATACGTATCATAATTAAGAAGCTATGGGGATTTTTCTGTTTTCACCCCCCCCCCTCCCTTTGGTTCGATTTTGCCCATTATCGAACTTGACCAAGATATTATGCACTTTAATTTTGTGTATCAGTTTGGAAGAGATTTGTGCTGAATTATTGAAGTTATCGTGTCCATAAAAAAGTGATCTAGATAGATAGATAGATAAAAGTTTTGAATTGGGGGTGGTTTTGGGTTCTGGAAGTGATGATCGGCGTAGATCTGCAAAAACTTTTCAGAAAGTCCAACATAGGGGAGAATGTAATAGGTAGTATTTCTTACGAAATCTACCTAAAATCATAAAGTAGCCATTTTGTATTTGAGAAGGTTTTATAGCATCTAATTATGACAGCAAGTATTGTTTAGAAGTCAACATCTTCAATAGTTGACGGTGGTTATTATTTTCAATAATTGTAAAGAAAAAAAAAACACTTGAGAGTTAAACTTAATTTTTTATAGCATCCAAAAGTTGCAAATTATTTCTTCTCAGAAACTTATACAAAATAATAGTTATTTTAACAGAGAAAAAATTACACAAGTTCTAACTTAGTAGATATGAAATATCCTGGAATTTTTATTTTTCATACAAAAAAAAAAATACTGTGCATTTGTATTTTTTTTCTATACATGAGTATAATGTTATCTATCGATGTTTTCCTTTTGATTAAAAATATTGTAATACATTTATACTTTCAATTAAAAAATATATATATGTATATATGAAAGATTGCCAAAAATATGCCTTTAAATTGGAACATCAAAAGCAAAACAAAAATTCTGGATTGCAACAAAAATATGTTCTATAGAATGTATTGTTACATAAAGACAGTATGTGATTTCAAGTTTTCAAAACCTATAAAATACATTATCAAATCAAATAATATTTTATAACATGCCACTGCTAACATTCCACAAATTCTTCACTTTTGTAAGAAAAAAAAAAGATACTGTAAATACTGTTCGATTTTCTGTTATTTTAATAATGCCTGCTAAATTTAATGCATTTTTAGAATAAAAAAAAAATCTGACATTAATTTGTTACATTTCGTGAAATGATTGTGTCAGATTGAAGCTTTCCAAGCAGAAATCTCGAAATAATTTGTGTTATCATACTTAATATCTTATATCACTAATAAAAAAATATATAATTTAAGTAACATTTATTACAAGGACAAAACCATTTTATAACATTAAAATAAAATACAGCAGCAAAAACAGAAAAAGAAAATCCATCCAGAAGATTAAACAATCCTTTTTTCACCATGGGTGGGACTCTCATAACTTATTTCTATCCTTCCTCTTTGACATTAAATCCTAGAAGTTGCAACAGTTTCGTTTTGGTTTGTTTACGTTTATTTTTATTGCGAGAATGAAATCGAAGTTGCCAAGAAAGCGATCACCGCCAAAACAGACATTTTTTAAAGCGCCAATCCGAGCTGATCCTGAAACCGGATTTTCAACAATATAACAGAGATGTGGTCTCTAGTAGATTATTCCTCTGAGAGTCCAACTCTATTGTAGAATTCAAATGACATCATCAGTATATTTTAACACTAGAATTATGGCGTTCTTCGTATACCTAGAATTACGGTGGGGGTCATTTTGACCCCTATATAAAAAAACTGCCTATTTCATTATGTAATATTATATGCTTTTAAAATAAACTTAAAATGAACTAAATTGTAATTTATTTTAAAGAGTATAGTAATTTATTCCTTATATATGCATATATAACAAATAATTAGCTAATTGTATTTTTTTTTATCTTGTTTCAATTCAATTACATCTTAGAAATACAAATTCTAAAAATTATGAAAGTTTACATAAATTTAAGCAGTAGAATAACTGTTGAAAGCTAATTAATACAAACGATTTAATATTTTTTTTTTACAATGAACAAAGAAATATGTTACTTACAGGATTTTTCTTATTTTCTGTGTACAATATCCACATACATTATTACAGCTGTTACATATATTAACAGTTTTATCACCTTTACATTTCTTTATTTGACATTTCTTTGATTCTTCAGAATTAATTTGTAGAATACAACAACGTGGAGAAATTACAAGTTTGCTTTTACCAGAAATATATTCTTCTCTTAGTCCTTCTGCCAAGCACAATAAGAAATCTGTTCTATTCTTTTGTTATTTTCTTGAACAGGATCCATGCATTTATTCCAGCTAAGTCTAAAATATTGTAAAAAACATGCACTGGCCAGCAGAGTGATGGAGCTTTTACATAGTATTTCCTTGCCATTGTAAAACTGAATTACGTCTAGAGTTTTCAGTTGATTCAAATTAAATTGATGAATGGAGAGTGCTCAGCAAAATTACATCCTTATTTCTTTTGCCTTGATATGATGTGAGGGTTATGTTGTCATATTTCATCACATCAGATGAAAAAAGTTCATTTCAGACACTTTTGAAATGAGAGGGAATTCCCCTTTTTACATGATTTATTGTTCCAACATAGCTCAATCTGTTTGTTCTGAGGCATTTTGCAAGTTTCAGTGATGTGAAGAAACTGTTTATAGTTGTATTTTGACCAGTCTTTTTGTAAGGCTCAACTAAACTATTTTCTCCTAAACTTTGATCATTTGGTCTCATTTCTTATTTTCCTAAATAGAGAAATCTGTTCAATAGGTATTTTGTCTGTACATCTACAGTGAGCCAAAATTTAATTCCAAGTTTTTCGGCTTGTTTGGTATATACTGCAAAAAGAGACACCTTGTTTTTGTAGGAAACAACTGTTTTTTGATAGTAAAATTTTCATTTGGTTTGTAGCAAAGCATATTGTTCTCAATAAAAATTGTCCATACCTCGGATATGAGGGCAAATTTATTATTCTACGAGTGCTAAGAGCTTGTTGATTGATTATCAAAACACAGATATTTCATAATTTCCAAAAACCTGTCTCTACTCATGGTCTCATGAAAAATCTTTGAGCCCCACGTTTTAGACAACAAACTAAGAATAGGTAAGCTTTTGGCTGCTAATGCTCCCCTAACATACAACTAAGATATAAATAACTAAAGTTCATCTAATAAGATATTGCACAAGTCATCTTGAAGTTTACGTTTTGCCTCAGTGTCAGTACACTCCCTTATGATGCGTAAATTTTTTTAATTTATGGTCTCCATGAACTAAGTGGCTTATTAGGGCAAACATGACATTTAGCGTAGGATGTCGGGTCCGAGTTTTCTCGCAAGATATTTTATACAGCTCATCTACCAGAAGTATTTGAAAATTTTTCTACTTTCCACAGAGTTCTATCTCTAGCAATTTCTTCACAATCAGTTGTTTGTTTTTTCCCACTTTCTTTTTTGAGCCTCCACTACATACTACTTTGGTGTTCTTAGATACATCAGAACTGGAAATTGTATGAGCTGTTACGTTTTTACTTTCACTTGATCTGGATGATGAAACTGCATGATCACCTGTAACAATAAATTCGAAACCGCTGTATGTATCTCCTGCTTCTTTTTCTATAAGATTATTATTGGTTTCAGGCCCGGAGTCAGACAGCTCTCGCATCAATTTTATGATATCATTGTGCATTAGCCCTCTTTTACAAGTCGTGAGGATGATAATGAATTTGTAGTATACTTATATAAATAGTGAGAAGCACTGTATCTTAAAATTAAATAAAGAAAAGAACAAAATACAAAGTAAAAACTACAAACAAACTTGCATTACAAGCAAAAATACAGTTTCACAAAATAAGTGGATTCCAAACATTCCAAAACACATGACTGGCAGGTGTTTGCTTGCCGAAACATCCCCCACCCTCTTTCTATTCTTTCATCACTATCTGTCAGGCAGGTGCAAATCAAATATCATTTACATAAGTAGCAATGCAAAACAATTGTGATAAAAAACACATATTTCAGTTCTCACAAGGGGGTCAAAATGACACATGGCTGTAATTCTAGGTATACTCCTTTGTTAAGCCTAAAATAAATAATCAGTTTTGATAAAATTTTATATGCATGTAAAACACGATGATTTAGGAAAAGTCAAGAAAGGATAAATTTATTTCTAAAAAAATAGAAAAGCTATTGATGAAAACACTTCATTAGGGATCAAAATAACACCTTCCCACCTTCCGTAATTCTAGTGTTAAAGCAAAAGACAAATCACATTCAGGTTTCTGCACATATTTTGAAAATGGCTGTCGGATTCACTCTAAGTCCACCCAACTTTGAAGAATAATCCAGTATTTTAATATGCTGCCACCACCGATATGATTACGTGATATCGGTCACATTATGAGTAGTATATTGAGAAAAAGAAAACCTCTTTCAATTAAGCTTAAACGAATAATTTATTTACAGTCTTTACAAATAACAAGACAATATTTACAATTACAAACTCGGATATAGTTGATCCGGTTCCACATTAAATAAATTACAGAAAATACATTTTGTGTACTGCTAAACTACACGAAATAACTCAGATACCAGAGGTTACTATTAATCTCACAAACACTTTATCCCTTCACTCCAAGAGATCTCTTTCCACACACGTGTCCCAGAGCTCAGCTCTCTGCTACGACCAACACGTTTTGCACCCACGTTCAAACTAACTCTCCCTCTCCGGTCAACACCAGAGCATTCTTTGTAAACGGGGCTTGTCCTCTGTTCCCACGTGTTCCATTTCCTTGACAGAACGTAATCCTCTTATGATGGATCTGTCTTCTTAGAGAATGGGTGAAATCTGTCTTATCTATGGACTTGCAATCGAAAAACTCCTTCTACTATACTAAACCTTCTTTCAACTCAGATCATGTCACTCACCTATTCAGATTAAGATTTCCAGATACGAAAGGAATATTAGTTTAAAGCTTTACAGTACACAGTAGGTAAGCACACAAAAAGATAATATCACATAACAATAGTATAAGCCTGTAGCTACCAGTGAAAGCCTGACAATGGCAATCTAATGTTGAATAAAATATCACAAGTAGCCAGTCCAAAACTAAAGTAATATTTTTCAATTCCAGCTAACAGATTTAAAGCAGTTGATGATATTGCTTGATATAAAATTATAAAATGAACAATGTTAACATTCGCCAAACTGATATAAGTATGTCATAATTCCATTCATGTAAACTCATCTTTTCTCAACAATTGGTTCCATCAAAGTCTCTGTTAATGAAATTTTACACTTTATCTAGTTACAGCAAAATGTGTGAAAATGGAATTGCTAGGGACCATAAACAAATTACATTTTAGGTAGGTTTTTGTCTTTGCAGGTATACTTGTATATTTATCCCTTCATTTTGACAAGTTTTAAAACCTTCTAAGAAGTCATCACAATAGATAGACCAAAAAGTTCTATTTTAGACAGGTTTCTATCTTAGTAAGTATAAATGTATGGTTTCTTTCTGCTGAACCATGATTTTTTTTTCTCTGTTTGAGAGATGATTCCATTATAGACTGGCTCTTTTTTTACAGGTTTTACTGGAAAATATCTATGCATGTTTATCCAGAGGTATACTATGGAGTGGATGAGTTTTAATAGTTTTTAAGGATATCTGTGATAATGGAACCTGTCTATAATGGAATCCTCTCTTAAACAAAAAAAAATTTAATGATCATGGCAAAAGGAAATTCTTGAAATTATGCCTGTTAAAACAGAAACCTTCCATGGAATTTTTCATTGATCTATTGTGATTGAATTGTAGCAGATTTTTGTAGTCATAATTTAGTAAAGAAGTTCTTTGTTTGAGTTAGGAGGGTCTGAATTCCCCTCTTACATGCCAATGGCTGCAATTCACTCATTAAGTCAAAAATACAGCTTATCTAATTCCAAGCTTAACTCAGATTTTCCTTCATAACTTTCAGTACTTATTTACTGAAAATAATACAGATACTGTGATGGTATTTTTAACAGACTTATTTTGCTTTCTGTGAAATATGATGCCATGATGTATGACATCATGAGAAGTGTTGGAAATGGCCACCATTGGCAGCCAAAATTACATTGAGCTAGACACTATATTTCTGAATGGACAGTAACACGGTATCACTGAACAAATAACATTTCATTTCCAGCACTTCCCATTATGTTATCGTATTTCAGAGAAACACGGTCAATCTGATTAAAATCTCATTAAAATTCTTCATTGTTGTTCAAGATGTGGACAAAAATTTGGGTTCAGCTTGTAGTGAGACACTCAATTTTTGACTGGATATGTGAATTGTAGCCCTTTCACTATGGAAAAATTATTTGTCTTGACACATATCACGTATAGAAGTTTGTTCCATTAGTTTAAAAATACCCTGTATCTTTCTTTTCTTTTTTTGCTAGTAATGACATTTATTGCTTTGTTCCTAGGATGGTAATGCAACAAGCTTCAACCAAGCGCTATGAGCCATCTGAAGAAGAACTTGAAAAGGTCATTTGCTTTTGTTTCATATCTCATGTATATATTCTTAGTTGTAGCTTTTGTTATTCATACATAACTCTTCATCTGTCACCATTATTCATGCATGTTATTATTCATCTCATATTAGATATTTATTCATTTATTATTGCTCATTTTTTAATAAAAATTGCCTTGTGTCAATTTTAACATCTGGTATAATTTCAATAAGCATAGATCTGTTTAAAACTTATTGAATGGACTGACTATAAATAAGAAAAATTTTGCACTGAAGTTTAAGAGTTTGTTTCTGCACAATCATAGCAGAGGATCTTTGTAAGGTTTTCAGGTATATCCTTGTATTATAATGAAATTTTTGGGTCACTTTCCAAAAGACTTCTCTAAAAGTATGTCTGTAATGATAATATAGCCAAATATATGGCTATAATTTAAAATTTCTCTTTCTTACATACACAGATTGAGAGAGAGAGAGCATCATATTCATAGTAATTCTCTGCAGTGGCTCAAAACTAAAATTGTTTGAGATGCTGCTTCAGAAAATTTTCATTCTTTTTTAGTATTGTATAAAAAATGTACATTTCTCTAGAAAGACTTAATAACTATCATTAGAAATGATTTTTTCTAGACTTTAAGATGACCTAAAAATAAAAGCTTTTATTAGCTCTGGTTAAATAAATTTCTGCATAAATACTCAAAAATTAAACAAATAAAAATCTGCTAAAACATAAAATAAGTGTAAAATATAACAATTATATTAGCAAATGTAACAATCTAAAAAAAAATTAACAAATATAACAATCTAAAAAAATTTAACAAATATAACAATTTAAAAAACATTAACGAATCACTGTAAAAAGACTGCATCGAAATATTTGTACATCTAGTTTAATTTATCGATACTCTTCGCTGTCCTTTCCAAATAAAAATTTTACACTATGTAAAAAAAGTTTTAATAAGAGTTCTTTAAAAAAAAAATTGCAGAATTTATTCAAATATGGCCTCATATGCAAAATTTTACTAATATTCTTAAAAAAAAAAAAAAATTGCTGGGTCTTTAAAATTCTCATAATATCATAGCTTTCTCCATAGCTTTAGCAGAAAAATCCTGACCTACTAACACTGCAAGAATGAGAGTACCTACCTCATGGGCTGCTTCTCATCTTTGATATGTGCATTTGCACAAAATAGTCAAATAGCATTGCTGGAACTGTTAATGCACCCAATTCCATGTAAAAATTTTGGTATTTTTCATGAACTAGAGGATAGCTACTGACATTAAACTTAAGGATTATATAATGTAAATATAAAGAAGGAATTAAAGAAGGAAAATTTATATATTTTAATGAATGTTAGCTATAATATCAAATGAAAGTAGTTAGTGCTGCAGTTCTACAGTACCTACACATGAGTTCCAACTGATTATTGTTCTAATGAATCAAAGCATTGTCATCTTTTAAAGTAGTTTTGTTTGTGGTCATTCCACGTTTAAATCAAACTATAAAAAGATGTTTTTGGACCTTGACAGTTTTAAATTTTGTAATTTTTTGTCTGTTGTGTCTATCAAAAACATAGAAGATATATATTGGCATTTTGTTTAGGAGTTGGAAACAAATATATGAAAATTGCACAAAATTTTCTGACTTTTAAATATTTAAGAAGCTGCATTTAAAAAACTGTTAGCGAGCTGCAGTTTGTCATTTTCTTCTATTTTTAATAAGATTTAATTTGACATCATAATATCATAAGAACACGACATCGTAATGACAAAAAATTGACTTATGTTATTAAAATTATAGTTTTTCTTTTATCCTCTACCCTTTTCCACAATAAATATAAAATTCAATTCCAAATAATGAAATTTTTTATTTTTGTGAAAAAAAAGTATATGTTTTTATGCATTAAGAAGTTTTTGTACGAAAAATTGCATAATAGAATTCCAGTGGGATCTTCTTTTTGGGGGAAAAAAGGTAATTTTTGGTGGCCTATTAAAGAAATATTTTCTTGCACTTACCTTCGTTACTTCTCTTATATTTTTAATTCTTTTTTTTTCCCAAGAGGGAGGGAGAATTGTTTCAGTTTACCATGAAAAGAAATAAATCAGCAGTTAACAATCAATATTTTCTCACTGAAGTATTAAAAATTAACAAGGAATTGTATTCATACACTAAAACCGAATGTTTAAACACACAATTTCAAACTGTAGCACAATGAACAGATGTACTATGTTTCGTGAGTAACTTGGACTCGCATCATCAGTGTCAGTAAAAACAAAACATTACATCTCCCAAAGACATGAAACAAAGTCAAAAACCCAAATGACAGCAAACAACACACCGAAAGCCCATCACATACGAGCAACCATTAAGATTAAGCCAGAAGTGATGCACTATGACAGTAAATTAATCCAGAAAGGTGAGATGTAAGGTACGCTGAAAAATCATTGACCAGGGAATTACCAAATTTATGAATATAAACTGCTTCAAAACAGTCTAAATCTAAAGGAGTATTGCATTTCTTAATAATTGTGGCCGAATCAAAGTTGAAATTATGTCTCTTACTCCAACAATGACAAGCAATATAGGACTTTTGTAATTCCTTTTTCGTAACATAGTTTCTGTGTTCATTCAATCTGTAACAAAGTTGTCATTTAATCTGTCCTATATAGGACAAACCACATTGGCATTGTATATTGTAAATACCCCAAAAGTTTTGATATAGAATTCGATCTTTTAATGTTGAAAAATTTGTTTATTAACTGGCTTAAAAACAACTTTAAAATCATAATTTCTTAAAATATTAGCGGTTTTGTAGTTAATGCTATTATAAAATGGTAAAATAATGAGGTTAGAAAAAGAAACTGGAACAACAGAAAAATCAGGATTAACAACACCTTTATTAAGACAATGAAAAATTAAATGGTTTATATAAGACAAACTAAAACCACGGTTGATAGCCACTGATCTAATATAGTTCAATTCTGCAGCAAGGGAATTATTACCCAAAGAAATCAAACATGCTCTATTGATAAAGAAATGAAAAGCCGAGGCTTTTTGGGAAGGGGATGACAAGAATTAAAATGAGGGAGAAGTGAGACTGCAAAGGGTTTACAGTATACATAGGTGTCAAATGTATTAAGCTGATGGGTAACTAACAGATCAAGTAAAGGTAATTTATTATCAACTTCAACTTCATATGTAAATTGGATATCAGGCCGTATTAAGTTTAAAATAGTTAACACATTATCGGAGGAAGAAATAGAGGGATCTAGGAGTGCAAAGGAATCATCCACATATCTACAATAAAATGAAAAATTAATAAGATTAAGCAATTTAAACTCAAAGTAATGCATGTATAAATCAGCCAGAAAAGGACATGGAGGATTACCCATTGCTAAACCATCTGACATGGAATAAAATTGATTTGAAAATTGGAAAATATTTTGTTTTAAGCAAATATTGAATAACTCAATGATGTGGTTTATTTCATAATCTGTATAATGGAATTCTTTTAATCTTAAAGTGAGACACTGAAGTGCCCCTTGGACAGGAACATGTGTAAACAGAGAAATAACATTGAAAGAAGCCATGTGAAAAGAGGGGATATCCCTCTTATATATACATATAAAGGATCAAGGAGAAAAACAATGATAATTCATGTTTATGAGATTTGAGGTGACAGTACCATTTGTTAGCTTGAGAGACACACTATAGTTTGGTAACCTTGGATCAAGGCAAAAATGAAAGTAAACCTTTGAAAAACACAGTTGAAGATAGGTCATCCATGTATATAAATTGAAAGAATGATACATAACTACTTTTTGACTATCATTGTTTTCCCCCTTGACCCTTCATATGTCTTTGATTTTATAAATGAAAGTTGTAATGTTTTTAGTGACTTTTATCCTTTTGCATAATTTGGATGAGCAGGGCTGATCATGCGATGAAAATCTCCATGGCATTTCTGTTAAATTTGAATGTTGCCTTTTTTGCAGCTGTCTTAACTATTTAAACCAAAAAAATGAAAAAAAAACCTCCCATCCCTCTAAAATAAATTAATAAATGAATAAACTTACTCATAAGGATTATTATGTATTGTGAACATAATTATTTGAAAATTGGGAACAGGTCACTAGTATTTAAATTTCAAAGAAAATAATATGGCTCATCTATAAATTACATTGCACAAGTGCTTTATCATATTTGCATTTAAACTTTCATTTGCTTAATATCTGTTTTGTAATGATTTTTGACTGTTCAACTTTTTTATAGCGGCGTGAAGCACGAAAGTATGAACAAGCTAATAATCCACATTATTTAAAACCTGATAAAGTAAGCTTCTTTCAAACATTCTATTTTTCTGTTTATTAGTAGTAAATTTGCATTCTTGTAAAATGTAATTATATATAAAACTTTTACCTGACAGTGTGTTTGTGCAGCATTAGACAATTCTTTAAATTGATTTTCTAATATAATAAAATGATCAGAACAAAAAAATAATACAAATTTTAAGTCTTAAATGTATACATATAATTGAAAAGTAATAGTTCTATAATTGACCTATCTTCTTTTTCCCTTGAAGGTTAATTTTAGTTATAATTTACAAAAATAGCAATTTCCCTTGAAGATTAATTTTAGTTATAATTTACAAAATTAGCAATTTCCCTTACAGAAAAAACTTGGTGAATAAAATGAAGTGGTGTTATCTTCCTCTTCAACTTTTTTTTTTGTGTGTGTGCGTACAAAATGATGGGCTTTTAAAATGTTGCTAAAATTTAGAAGTCTCTAGATTTATTGTAATTATTACATCTTCTTAACATATTATCTTTGTAAATGGAAATTTTGCTTATTTAATAGGTTACTATAATTTCTTATATTAGTAAGCTTGATTCAGCATAAAAATAGCAGCCGAGAATTCAGTTCCATCCCATTTCATTGAAAAAATCATAAATAAATTTAAAGTGAAAGATGAAGAAAATCGGAATACAGGTACAATTAAAAGTTTGAAGTTTTGTAAAGTTAATTACATCCCACGGTTTTTTGAAAGTATGAGACATTCCCTCTTAAAGTTTGGCATTACATTAATCGCAGTCCCTCCCCCAAAGTTGCGGGTTTTGTTAAACAGAAAAATAGACCCAATCCAAGCTATCAATAGATCAGGAGTATATATTATACCATTCAAGAAAGATGATAAAGATTTTATGTACATAGGTATGACAATGAGGAAATTCCGGGACAGAATAAAAGAACATGAAGCAGATCTGAGATTAAATAGACCCCACACTGCCTTAGCAAGATTAGCGCAAACTGAATCTATAAAAGTTGATTTCAATAGATCCAAAATTATATTCCACACAAATAATCACCTGGAAGCAATTATAAGAGAGTCTCTTGAAATAATGTCTAAAAAAGAAATAGTCTGTAACGATGTATTATCATATGATATCCACACAGTCTGGAATGAATTAATGCATCAATGATTACCTTTCCCATCCCACCTTATTTCCAAACCCTTGAAGTGAAATAGTTTATTCCGGGCAAGCAAGAAAATGCAAAGATGTAACAACTCAACTCAACAGAATTAGTTTTTC
This sequence comes from Maratus michaelseni, assembly GCA_963931845.1. Lineage (NCBI taxonomy): Eukaryota > Metazoa > Arthropoda > Arachnida > Araneae > Salticidae > Maratus > Maratus michaelseni. Next base: position 345,834,618 of record OZ007586.1, read on the forward strand.
CACTGATGACGACCGGGTTTTCGGTTGAAAACATTTTGGAATTTTTAAAAGTAACTTTAATGTGCTTTTAAATGTTTTTATGTATATTTTTAGCACCTTCAAGCAATATATTTACATTTAGTTGTATCTTAATGAATTTTTAGTTGATTCAGCATTGTTGGATCACAGATAAATTTTGATTTTCTGTAGATTGACCCAAAAAATTCTGCTACTGGGTTTATCTATATGGTAATATTTCTAAAACTGGCTGATACTATATAAAACTCTTCCTTTTCTTCTCATACTAAAATTAATCATATAAGTATCTTAATGCCTTATATTTGAAGCCTACTGTATGTTTTATAATTTATAAATTCCTTCATTTTAGGTGCTTAATAGTAATATTTCTGGAAAATATTCTGATTTGTCTTCTGAATTCACATAAGTTATTTTATTTGAATGTATAATTTTGCAAAACAATGTACTATCATTAGTATAGATTGAAAATGCAACATTCTTAGAATTCTTATTGATTTCCTTTATCAATGCTTATAAAAAAAAATGGATTTAAATTTCAAAATATGCTTATTCAAGAGAAACTTTAAGATCGCTGAGTGTTCAATGTTTTTTAAGTTTTTTGCTTTAATAATTGCTTGAAAGTAATGAGCCAATTATAAAAACTAGAAATAAAGCACTTAGTTTTAAATTAGTCTTTTTATATATTTAGGATGATTGTCACAAGGAATAAAAATTTTATTGCAAGGAAATTAAATTGTCGTTTTAAAGTTTGTAATATTTAAAAAAATAAAAATATATATATAGTTTGCATCTTTAGGAAATACTTATATATATTTTACTGTATACCCAGTTTTAAAATTAAATAACTAGAGTTTTTGAAGACTTTTAAAATGTATTATGACTCTTTTAACCAACATTTAAAACATTGCTGAACTTGTTTTTCTAACATAAAAAAATATTATTTCAGCTAAATTATATGTATTTTAGTTTAAAAAAAAAAATTAAATATTTTCTCTTTGAATGTCATTGAAACACAATTTAGAAATGTAAGCATTGTTTTCCTTAAGAGGCTACTTCACTCAGACGGAAACACCCGCTCGCTAATGTTAATCCTATGGAGGAGATTTTTGAAGATATCTTCTTTGCATTTCAATATTTTTAAATGATTTTTTTTGCATTGGATAGCTGAGGTCAATCTCTATGCGCGCTCCTTTCTACTTTTTCGATTTTGATTACAAGTTTTTTTTTTTAAGACACTTTCACTTTCGGAACCGGTTTTGAAAGTGAAAGTATCCTCAATAAAAAAAACTGCAACAAAAATCGAAAAAGTAGAAAGGAGTGTGCATTGCATAGAGATTGACCTTAGCTATTCAATGCAAAAAAATCATTTAAAAATATTGAAATGTGAACGAGATATCTTCAAATATTTCCTCCATAGGATTAACATTAGCGAGCAGGTGTTTTCGTCTGAGTGAAGTAGCCTCCTAATATACAAAAACAAAAATTCTTTCTGACCCTTTTTGTGAACAAAACTCCCTTCCAAGTTTACCCAGTCTTCTCATGTAGGAAAAAGATGCACTAATGACCAATTCTTTACACTTGACAATCTGTATCAAAAGTGATGAAAAAACATTTCTCATAAAGAAGTAGTGCCCTGTTAGCCTGCTTTGAAAATCATATTAAAAAAAAGTTTTGTTTTTATTTATGCCATTTCACTTTTTCTTATTTATACTGTAGTTCTGTAAAAGAAAGCATTGTTTTTGCAGTTTCAGCTTGGCTCATTCTTTATAATGAATTGAAAGTCTAAATTTACCTAGACTTAAAATTAATCTAATGCACTTGGTAGTATATGGAATATATCCAGGAAAAGTTGTAAAAATGGGCAGAGGTGTAAATATGGGCACAGGTGTAAATATGGACATCCCTCTCCAAGTGGCTATGGAAGATGTTGAAGACTGTCAGCCAGGACTATAGATGACTTGTTGATATGAGATAGCAGAGAGCAGTTGGAACCATTCTTTCTAGTAGTATGGATGCAGCATGAGCTATTGTGTGTATCTGTGTTTGTTCTGCACTACAAACTTTTGACAGATATCTGAAATCCTTTTCTTTTCATGTTCTTATGGTTAGTTTAAAATAATTTTACAGTGATATCCAGAAAGCGGAGATCCTAAGCTACTTTTAGTAGCCACACCTTTAGTTACACACACCTTTAGGTTACATGTGAAAGTGGCCATCATGCTTATGTGGGGTTTGTGTATATATGGGCACCCTTTCTTGGTGTATATATGGACACCCTTTCTTGGTGTATATATGGGCACCCTTTCTCGGTGTAAATATGCACCCCCATTTAAAAGGGATCCATAATTACACCACTTTTTCTCTTAAACAACATAAATTATTTCAATAATTTTTTACAGGAAAAAAGCAATAATTACACTGGGCTTTATTTTTAGATTTTTTTAAGTGAATAACCGGATGTATAGGATATTAGATTATGCAAATTATCCGATATATTATACACATTACCAAATATATTATAAAATAAACCTAACAAATGCTTTGAGGTAAAAAAAACTGTCAAATTTCTTTAAATGTAGATAATAATAACTTTATAGATAATTATAAGGACATTTTATTATCCATAAATCCTCAAAGTATTCGTTATTATCCTCGTCATCTATTACCTTCAAAGCATTCGTTATTTTTTATTTTATTATATATCAAGTAATGTGCAAAATCTAATCTATACTAATATTATAAAGGAGTAAAAGTTGTTTTTTTGTTTCTTTGTTTGTAGGGGGTAATCTGGAACTACCGAACCGATTTCAAAAGTGATGGTGGCAAATTGATGGTGACAACCCCTGCTCCAATATAGGTTATATTTTATGTCAGTGCCACTAACCTAGAGGGGGTGCAGGAGCGAAAAACTTTCTAAAATTGCGATCTTTTCTATACTGAAGCAGCTAGAAATTTGAAATTTGGCGTTGTAGTTACTTATAAGATGTAAATGCTTTCTAAGAACAAAATTTTAAAAAATTCGAAATTTAAAAGGGTGAAATGAGCGAAAAGCGTTCTAAAAACATTCCAAATTACAATTTCTATGGAATCTCTAGAACTACCGAACCGATTTCAAAAGTGATGGTGGCAAATTTATGGTGACAACCCCTGCTCCAACATAGGCTATATTTTATGTCACTGTCACTAACCACAGGGGGGTGCAGGAGCAAAAAACGTTCTAAAATTGCGATCTTTTTTATACTGAAGGAGCTAGAAATTTGAGATTTGGCTTTGTAGTTACTTAAAAGATGTAAATGCTCTCTAAGAATAAATTTAAAAAAAAAAAAACGAAATTTGAAAGGATGAAATCAGCGAAAAGCATTCTAAATTAGTTTCTATGGTATCTCTAGAACTACCGAACCGATTTCAAAAGCGATGGTGGCAAATTGATGGTGACAACCCCTGCTCCAATATAGGTTATATTTTATGTCAGTGCCACTACCCTAGAGGGGGTGCAGGAGCGAAAAACTTTCTAAAATTGCGATCTTTTCTATACTGAAGCAGCTAGAAATTTGAAATTTGGCGTTGTAGTTACTTATAAGATGTAAATGCTCTCTAAGAACAAAATTTTAAAAAATTCGAAATTTAAAAGGGTGAAATGAGCGAAAAGCGTTCTAAAAACATTCCAAATTACAATTTCTATGGAATCTCTAGAACTACCGAACCGATTTCAAAAGTGATGGTGGCAAATTTATGGTGACAACCCCTGCTCCAACATAGGCTATATTTTATGTCTGTGTCGCTAACCCCAGGGGGGGTGCAGGAGCAAAAAACATTCTAAAATTGCGATCTTTTTTATACTGAAAGAGCTAGAAATTTGAGATTTGGCATTGTAGTTACTTAAAAGATGTAAATGCTCTCTAAGAATTTAAAAAAAAAAAAAAAAAAACGAAATTTAAAAGGATGAAATCAGCGAAAAGCATTCTAAAAACATTCTAAATTACAATTTCTATGGAATCTCTAGAACTACCGAACCGATTTCAAAAATGATGGTGGCAAATTTATGGTGACAACCCGTGCTCCAACATAGTCTATATTTTATGTCACTGTCACTAACCACAGGGGGGTGCAGGAGCAAAAAACATTCTAAAATTGCGATCTTTTTTATACTGAAGGAGCTAGAAATTTGAGATTTGGCTTTGTAGTTACTTAAAAGATGTAAATGCTCTCTAAGAATAAATTTTTTTTAAAAAAAACGAAATTTGAAAGGATGAAATCAGCAAAAAGCATTCTAAATTACAGTTTCTATGGAATCTCTAGAACTACGAACCGATTTCAAAAGCGATAGTGGCAAATTGATGGTGACAACCCTTGCTCCAACATAGGCTATATTTTATGTCGGTGTCACTAATTCCAGGGGGTGCAGGAGCGAAAAACGTTCTAAAATTGCGATTTTTTTATACTGAAGGAGCTAGAAATTTGAAATTTGGCATTGTAGTTACTTATAAGATGTAAATGCTCTCTAAAAACAAAATAAAAAAAAATTCGAAATTTAAAAGGGTAAAATGAGCGAAAAGCGTTCTAAAAACATTCTAAATTACAATTTCTATGGAATCTCTAGAACTACCGAACCGATTTCAAAAGTGATGGTGGCAAATTGGTGGTGACAATCCCTGCTCCAACAGCCTCTTTAATAAAAAATTATGCGTTTCTGATGACTGGGTTTTTTGCTAATTGTTGCCACAGATTAATCTCGGAAAATGAAACATTTGAAGTTACTGAAAAAAAATAGCAGCTCGAAAAGTATTTGTCAGAAAATTGTTAGGCAAACTGCATTTGAAAGGTAAAAAATTGTATTTTTCTTGATATAAATTTTAAATCTAATGATTATGCCATTTTTCAAATATTGAATTTGAAAAATTACTAAATTTCACAATGGAGTACCATAGTAAAACCTTCATGCGTAAAAAGATAATGATAAGGGCGACCTGTCCTGGCGTGTATATTGGCTATAGCACGAGTCACAAATTATAGTAGCCTTATTATTCTGTTAAAATATAAAAGTGAATTATGAAATGTCAATATTTTGTTGGATTAAAAGTTCGTTATAAGAAATTGACCAGCGTAGCGGGCGTAGCTTGCTAATCATGAGAGACGGTAGTTTCTCGAGTGACGCAGCAAAAACCGAAAACCGAAAGCCCAAAACCGAAGATTTCCGTCATTCTATATATACACCTGGTTTGAGTTCAAAGGAAAAGCGAAACGCCGACATTTAATATCTCAGCAAATATGAGGCATAACGTTTTGATTTTTTCACAGCTGTCTTATATCTCCAGTCTAACTCTATCCTGAAATTTATACATTTCTACATGCAATAGATTTTAAGATCTGGAAACTCATTTTTTAGTAAAATGGGAAGTTTTTCTCTCTGCATGTAATGGTGTCATGGTGTAAAACGCTATTCTCGATATCTGCCTGGACAATTTTTTAAAAATTAATATATGATATTAATCGGTTTTAGATGAAGCGAATTCCCCGACTCGCTTAAATAGGAAAACTCTAGTTTTTTATATAATCCGGTTTTAAAATGGGACTATTTTCTTAAGTCTATTACTGTAGAAATGCATAGCATTTTTCACACCTTCCCTCCGCCGCTAGATAAGGTGAAAAAATTATGTACGGTTTCCCGTTAAAACTTCTGATATGTTCGCGAGCAAATAATTTAGATTTTTTTTAATGCAAAAACAATTAATTATATACTCTAAACATGTAAAATATATGTATTAAATTGAATTGTTGCTTATATGTTTTCTCTTTTTGTTACAAAGAAATAATTTCAGATTTTAAACAAGCATATGGTCGAAAAATTATTTCGATTCCTTTTTCAAAATGAGGAAATATTTTTTTAATTACATGTATTCAATTTTACTGCTAAATATAATAAATCTTTCATTTTCTAATGATAAAATATTTTTAATTTCTTTGTTTCTTTCGCAACGAAGACAACCAACCAACTATTACTGTATCGACTGTATCAATGCGCGGAGCACAAATTAGCGAGAGTATACAAACTGAGCAATTGGAAAAAGATAGGCACAGAAAATCAAAGATATTATACTTACTATTAGGTATTTTGTTTATTTATTCATTGTTTTTTATTTTATATGACTTGATGGTTCTTTTAAAAAATTTCGTTTTGGTAAGGTGCTTAGTTGGTCTTTGTCAGAGAAACTGCTAGTTACATATTTTTATAGCTTTAAAATATTACTTTTATGTTATTTTGTAAAAGAAAATGCAGAAAGTTAGTTCTGAATTAAGTGTTTTATGTTATACAATGGATAAATAAGTTCTTACTTACTTTATATCCAGAGTTTGAAAAGTAAACAAATAGCTTTTTTTTTTCTTTTTTTTTTTTCTCATTGCATTACCTCATTGCATTCATATTGCCAGTACATTGTTATCATTTTTTTTTCTCATTGCATTTACAAACAGTTGTGTGACAAACTTCTATCTTCATGAATGTTTTGCGTTTACTTTATATTAATTTTTCACATGCATTTTTTAATAAGCTTGTTAAATAGTTTTCGAGCACTATATTGTTTTAATGTCAAATGTTACATTAAAAGATACAGTAAAAAATTGCTATTTGTTTGCGAAATTTAAGAATATAATCATTTTAACCCACATAGGTTTTTTTAGCTCTAAAATATTACTATACAATGAATAAATAAGTTCTTATTTACTTTAAATTCAGAGTTTGAAAAGTAAACAAATAGCTATTTTATTTTTCAATTTTTCTATCATTTACCTGTGATTTTAAAAATCATTTAAAATTATAAATTTAGAGGTATGAAATACCTTATATGTGCTTAAATCACAGAAAAAATACAACTTTAGTAAGTACATTACATGGCTCTGTTTAAGAAGAATTAAGACCTTAAAGGATCCTTCACAATTTTTTTCATCTTAAAACAGTATCCTTCACAATTTTTTTCTTTTTAAAACAGATTATTTCATATTTCTTTTCATATTAAAACAGGACACTTCACAAAAGTTTTTCCTACCAAAAATTAACTCTTCACAAATTTAATCATCTTAAACTTTTCCCAATTTTTGTGTAAAATACTGTTTACTGTTGACTGTAATAAGTGTTTGTTCTTCAAAGTAAATTTTTAAAATTTATTAAATTTCAACTGCTGTTAATACATTTAATTTTTTGATTACAACTTACATAGATATCAATATTTTACATAGGGATTGTTTTTATACAATTTTGACACAATTGAAATTTTACTGCAGCCAAGCATGGTTTCTTGTACAGCGGTATATTTTGAAAACATATAGAAGAAAGAAAACATTTTTTTTTAGAGAAAACCACTGTTAATTATTTCGCAATGTTTTTTAATAGTCAGATCTTATAAATTAAGTGTTGGTGAGTGCAAAGTTTGAAATTGTCTAAATATGTTTGATTACTTTTGCTGACTGTTAGAATGACATCATTAAATATGACAAATAATCTACAATCTGCACATATGTTCCGTTTCATGTTCTGCTGCTTTGCAAGCAAATAGCAATTTTTTACTCTCTTTTTCAATATTTTATAATTTTTAATGTAACATTTGACATTAAAACAACATAGGGCTCTAAAACTATTTACTTGCATAAGCTTATTAAAAATGAATTTGAAAAATTAATATACAGTAACAGCAAAACATGCATGAAGCTTCACAAACAGCTATAGACCATCAAAGTATCAAATAAAAATGAAAATTTTGAAATGGAGAACCATCAATTCAAAATAAATAAAAAACAATAAATAAATAAACAAAATACGAGGGGGGGGGGGAGTATTTTATCTATTATAAATTGCAGCTTGTATTTTCAAACAATTTGGAAGGGCGGATAAAATTTTATCATTTAAAATATTAAAAAAAATAATAATACCTTCTAAACTAGAATTTTATTATCAATTTTATAGTTGATTTTCTTTGGACGATTACTCTCTATAAGAGAAAAGTTCTACTTTTTGCATTTGTTCACCACAGTATATTTTGTTGTTTTTCAGCCAGTCTCGCATAACTTTTATTATAGAATTCTTTGCAGGAGTGCGGTTTTCAACAGGCATGTGATGTGGAGCATTGGCCATATATAGGGCACTATTCGGTTGCAAATTTGGAAGAAGTTTTTCCAACACTCATTTTTGGAAGTTTTCATAGTTCATTTGCACAGGATTGTCACCCCTTTTTGTCGACGTTTTATACAGTAGTTGAGCATCCGTAAGGAAACACGTTTCCTCATTTTTACGCTCCAGTTAAGACCTTGGCATAGTACATGACCATTAAAGTTTTTTTTCCCGTAAATAGTTAATAACTTGCCCCTTTTAATTCGATGTTATTCGTTTTTGGGTAAAGGTGAAAATAGGCACTCGCCAATCCCCACTCGGCAGTAAAACTTGAAAAACTGGCTTGAAAAATATGGAGAAAACCAGCCAAATGCAGGATTTTCTGATTTTCTTTTTTTCCCATGTCCGTTTGACAAAATTCATGATTTTTCCTTGCCAGATCGACGAAAATACTGATTTTTCTGCACCAGATCGATGAAATTAATGATTTTACTGCACCAGATCGATGAAATTAATGATTTTACTGCACTAGATTGGCGAAATTTATGATTTTTATGCACCGATTAAAGAAATTCGTGATTTTTATGTGCCTGTTCAACAAAATTTCTGATTTTTACATGCCGTTCAACAAATTTCTTGATCTTTATGTGCCCAGTTGACAAAATTTGCGATTTTTACATGCATCATCGACTAAATTCATGATTTTTATATGCCCGATGGATGAAATTAATGATTTTTACATGCCGATCAATGAATTTCTTGATCTTTATGTGCCTGTTTGACAAAATTCGTTATTTTTATGCACCGATAAACGAAATTCATGATTTTTACATCTGTGTTCGACAAAATTTATGATCTCCCCCTCCCTGATCCACAAAATTCATGTTTTTGCTGTGCCTGATTATTGAAATTCATCATTTTTACACACCCTATCGACAAAATTCATGATTTTTATACACCAATCAACAAAGTTCAAGATTTTTATGCACTTGATCACCGAAATTCATGATTTTTTCATGCTCGATCGACGAAATTTCATTTTTCTGAAATCGATCGACGAAATGATTGATTTTTATGCAAACGTTTGATGAAATTTGTGATTTTTATGCACCTACTTGATGAACTTGTGATTTTTAACCACCCACTTGATGAATTCGTGATTTCTATGCAACTACTCTACGAATTGGTAATTTTTATGCGTCCATTCTACAAAATTCATGATTTTTTCGTGCTTAATCGACGAAATTCATAATTTTTATGCACCGATTGATGATTTTTATGTGCCTGATTCATGAATTTCTTGATTTTTATGCATCCGTTTGATGAAATTAATGATTTTTATGTGCCAATCAAGGAATTTCTTGGTTTTTATGTATCTATTTGATGAAATTCGTGATTTTTATGCTACTGATAAACAAAATTCAAGATTTTTACGTGCACGATTGACAAAATATATGATCCCCCCTCACCCGATCGACAAAAGTCATGTTTTTTTCTGTGCTCGATTGATGAAATTCACAGATTTTTACATACCCGATCAACGAAATTCATGATTTTTAAACACACTATCAACGAAATTCATAATTTTTTCATGCCCGATTGACGAAATTAATGATAATGTCCATGCCCCAATTTGACCCCCCAAGGGGATACTTTCTAAATTTTGCTGATACTCCTCATGTTATATATTGTTTGGAAAGGTCTGTGACTGTTTAATCATATTATGCATCTCCTGTGTCCATACCCCCACTTTGCCCCCCTCCCCCAAGGGGGTACTTTTTGAAATTTTGCAAAACCCCTCATGTGATATATCGTTGGAAAGGTCTGTGACCACTTAATCATATTATGCATCTCTGGTGTCCATCACCCCACTTTACCCCCCTCCCCCTCAAGGGGGGTACTTTCTAAATTTTGCTGATACTCCTCATGTGATATATTGTTAGAAAGGTCTGTGACTGTTTAATCATTTTATGCATCTCCTGTGCCCACACCCCCACTTTGTCCCCCCAAGGGGGTAAATTTTGAAATTTTGTACAACCCCTCATGTGATATATCGTTGAAAAGGTCTGTGACCGCTTAGTCATATTATGCATCTCTGGTGTCCATCCCCCCACTTTGCCCCCCCCAAGGGGAGTACTTTTTTAAATTTTGCACACACCCTTCATATGATAAATTGTTGGAAAGGTCTGTGACTGTTTAATCATATTATGCATCTCCTGTGTCCATACCCCCACTTTGCCCCCCCCAAGGGGGTACTTTTTGAAATTTTGCACAACCCCTCATGTGATATATCGTTGGAAAGGTCTGTGACCACTTAGTCGTATTATGCATCTCTGGTGTCCATCCCCCACTTTGCCCCCCCAAGGGGGGTACTTTTTAAATTTTGCACACACCCTTCATATGATATATTGTTGGAAAGGTCTGTGACTGCTTAGTCATATTATGCATCTCTGGTGTCCATCCCCCCACTTTGCCCCCCCTCCTAGTAGGGTACTTTTTAAAATTTTGCACACACCCCTCATATGATATAGTTAGAAAGGTCTGACCACTTAATCATATTATGCATCTCCGGTGTCCATCCCCCCACTTTGCCCCCCCCCCCCAAGGGGGCACTTTCTAAATTTTGCTGATACTCCTCATGTGATATATTGTTGGAAAGGTCTGTGACTGTTTAATCATATTATGCATCTCCTGTGTCCACACCCCCACTTTGCCCCCCCAAGGGGGTACTTTTTACATTTTTGCGCAACCCCTCATGTGATATATTGTTGGAAAGGTCTGTGACCACTTAATCGTAATATGTAGCACGGCAGTTATACGGTGCCGCAGGCAGCGGGGACCCGAGCCGGAAGTTCGTTCAGTTAGAGGTTTATACTATTCGATGTGCAAATTAAGGTATTATCCGGTGCATGCATAGCACGACCGGTATACGGTGCCGGAAGCAGTGGGGACCCGGGTTGGTGGTTCGTTCGGTTAGAGGTTTATACTATTCCATGTGGAAATTAACGGATTATCATACAAATGGAGAATTCAATTAGATTCGAGGCCCTGAAGTAAATTGAAGGCCCGCTAGCAGGCGAAGCCACTAAGTTTTCTTCTTATACATTTATACCCTAATGCTTAATTTAGACTGAATGAAATTTTCATCAATAACCACACAAAAGTAATGATATCAGTACAAAAACCCTTAACGGGTTAAAAGTTGTGACGCAGCACTTTCTTTCGGCTCTAAGAATTTTAAATCTGGGTCTTAAAAGTAATGATATCAAATTTGAGTGAAGCTATGTTAATTTTTTTTAAATCATCATTTTCTTTTTAGTTTTATTTATATTCACAGGTGCAATTATTGTCTTAACATGAAAAAATATATAAAATTTATTCGCTGATGCTTTTTCATTCAGATCTCTCAGGAATTCAAAATATGGGTTTTAAAAGAAATGATATCAAAATTTGAGTTACACCTTGACGTGAATTTAGTAGGATCGTTTTAAAATTCTATTTAAATTATTTTTTGTTTGTCTTCTAAAGTATATTTACACATACTGATAGCCGGTCCGGATACAGGGACCGGTCTAAAAAATGTAATTAAATTGAATAACAGAGTACGTGGAAGTTTGATAGCTGAAATTGGCAAGGTTGTGACTAAAAGTGTTGAATGTAGATGATACACATTGATAAAACAGTTTTTAGGTTTAAATTAAACTAACGTTTATTTGATGTATCACAAAATAAAATAAAGATCAAAACATGACAGACAATTAAATAAAAATATAATGGCATATGGCAACAAAAACAAGGTGGCAAAAATAATATGGCATGAAGTAACTTAAATGTAGCCTTCAAAATATACTTGAAGAAAAGTTCATTTTAACTTACATGATAATTAATTGAACGTGATGACACAAATTAAAACAGGCCTTTTATTTTTATTAGTCACCATGGCATTAGATGTGAAGAAAAAAAGAGTTGAAGAACAGTCCACACACACTTTTAATTAATCCTTGAAATGAACGTACATCACCAACAGAAGAAAGAAAAACCACAACTTCAACAGCAGAAATAAACAAACACTAAAAAAAACTTTAACACCATCATTGCACTCATAAAAACTTTACACCGCCACTGATATTGTTTCTTTTGGCATCTACCAATATCATTTTAGTAAAGCTGCCTCACTCTCGCCATTCCAACTGCCTTTCCATCCCTTTTAAACAACATCAACATACCGCTTTCTGAAAACGCCCCCTTTCTGATGTGCTAAGTTGAGAAGTTCTCAAACTGCCCATCGGCAAAGTAATCTAGAGTGCCTTTGAAGACTGCAGCACGGCATCTGGGCGCATGCTCCCCTATACTATTACGATTGAAACGATATCGAAGCTGGCGGTTGCAACCGAATTCGGAAAAGGCTGAGAAAACGATGGTCGATGTGGTGAACGATATCGAAACGAACAGTAAACATTATCGGCGAGTTGAAAAACGAAAAGAAAGATTTGAACGATACTAGAGATGGAAAACGATATCAACTGAAGAAAATTAATACAGGATTGAATGGAAAAGTAGGCAAGTACGAAAAGGTGACATTATGTAGAAGTTTCAAGGTCCAAAAATATATACATAGGGCTAACATTTGCCCCCCCCCCCCCCCTTGACACTTATACTCAAATTATCTGATAATATAACAGTTAGAGACATTCATAGTTAATCAGTAAAAATTTGTTTAATATATTCACATTCAACAATATCAACACAATTCAACAATAATTACACAATTATAACAAGTAAATATATAGGTATATTAATATAAACACTTATAAAAAAATACAACATTGATCCTCACTACTTTGAGGGAATACACTTACATGAAACGTACACACTTACGTGACTTTCACAAAAAAACAGCTGAACCTTTTAAAAAGGAATTTCTTTTCAAACACACAAAGAAAGTTCTTGTTTCTTGCTTGTATCATAACTTATACCTCACCATACTAACATATGGCTGCATTTACCAACACCTAATTTTTCTTAGACAAGAAATAAATACACATATGTATTTCAAATATTCAAATTTCAGTGAGCTCACTTAAAATAAAAAATATATATATATATATATATGTGTGCACACAAAAAAAAATAATTTTTTATGCAATATTTATAAAGCTATTTGATAAACATTTGCATAATAGGATTGAAAAATACTTGTTACAACTCGATTTTTCAAAATATAAAAATATAGCATAATTTGAATTTGAAGGATCCTTCTGAAATAAAAATTAAAACAAGGTATAAACACGATGCTATTACAGAAAAGTTAAATGTATAATCACAAGGTTCAAACATTAATATAAAAAGGCATATCATGAAACATGCAAGTTTCGGTATTCAAAAATTCAAAAGAGATAAAGTTAAACTTTGAGTGTTTAACTAGAAAAATTTTAAACAAGCTTTTAACGCTTGAAGAAAAGAAAAAAAAAATTTTTTTCAACAATTCAAAAGGAGAGGAGAGTTTTTTTTTCAAGTTTTAAATGTACATTTTAATTTAAGGCCCAAAAATAAATATAGCCTCAATGAACTTTAGTAGAGCAGCTTTTGTAAGTGGTTTTGTAAAAATGTCAGAGAGATTGGATTTGCTATTAACGTGTTTTCCTCAAAATATCTTTTAAAAGCTTCATTTGAAAACTCCCGCCCATTGTCACTACGTACATGTTTAAGTTTCGTGTTTAGAAAACGTTCGGCCCTTTTGACATGGTTTGTGAAAACTTTAAAGACTTGTGATTTACTACATAATGGATAAACCGATGCCTTACGGGAATAATCATCCGTTATTGTTAAAAAGTATTTCTCTCCACCTCTCCCAGTTACTGTAGTAGGTCCCCACAAATCTGTGTGTAAAAGTTCAAGTGGCTTCTTGGACCAGATTTGATTTAGTGGTTTAAAAGATGTGCGTCTATGTTTATTCAATTTGCATGTTTCGCAATGAAAGTCTCGGTCTTTAATGTGTGGTAAGCCTTTATGCCATTACACCTCTGTGTATGTTCTATTAGTGTGGGACTGAGGTGACCTAGCCTACGATGCCATAATCTGAAATCATCTTTTTGTACTGTCGAGGCCTCAAAACGGACCTGTTTAAATTTTACGTTGTTGCTAGGTTTACTTTTACTTTTAGAATTAGCATCAGGGTGGATGTAATAGTCCCATTTTTAAGGATAGCCCTAAATAGTGTTTTATCAGTTGTGTAGGCCTTAACTCTCCCTTTCCCTCCTTTGAATGTTGCGCCTCTATCATCAAGGTGAGAGCCAGAAATAAGATTACGTCTTAAATTAGGACAATACATTACATCCCCTAGACACAAAGTTGATCCATTTAAATTAAGATTAACAGTACCAGTCCCTTCAATCGGGAAAGTTGCTCCATCGACAGCAACGGCAAGTTCGTGGTTATGAAGAGGCTGAAAAGACACATAAAGTCCTCGGTCTTTGCAAAAATGGTGCGAGGCACCAGTGTCAAACACCCAGGCATCGTCTTCCCCTTAACTTTGCTAAGATTAGATTGAATGAGGAAGTTTACCTGACTATGGGAGACACTTTGATGCTTTCGGCTCGGTCTGGATCTAGGAGCTCCATTTCTGTTCTGATGATGGACAGGGCTACCTCTGGATGTAGAAGACCCTCTGGAACTGGTGCCAACTGAGGACTCGGGACCTGACGTGGCTGGAGAAGGGGCCTTACACTGATTTTTGCTGTGTCCAATTTTTCCGCACTTGTGGCATCTGCCTTTAAATTTTCGTCGGTAACTCGTGTTACTTGGTGGACGACGACTTCTAGAAAAGTGGGACTGGACGGTAAGTTGGTTTTTGTCCTCTGACCTGAGCTTAAGACGAGACTCCTCGGCGACTAGTTCAGTCAGGATGTCAGAAAACACAAACTTTGAATCTGGCCAACAAAGTATGTTCTGGACTAGACTTGTCATATTTTTGAGGGAGCCATCTGAGTAGTTGAAATGACAGATAGATTTCCTTAATTGGCTCATTTATTGCTTTCAGTTGGTCAGCGATTCGGTTGAGGCGAGCAGCATACATATCTATCGACTCCTCTGGTGCTATTTTGCATGCCAACAACTCTGAAAATAACTGCATGTGGCGGGCTCTATTATCAGGTTTGAAATGGGATCGGAGCTTTGCCCATGCATCTTTAGGACCGTCAATGTTCTCAATTATTCGACGGAAATCAGGCTCGACATTAAGATAGATTATGGACAGTGCTGAACGAACTCTGGATTGATAGTCCTTCTATGCTGCTGCATCACTTGTATCAGGCACAGCCTCTGTTCCGTTAACAATGCCCCAGGCATTTTTGTCCAATAGAAGGAACTTAATGTCAGCTGACCAGTTTCCATAATTATGGAAATTTAGCTTGTTTATGCTCACCTGTATGTTAGCCATTGCCAAGGAAGAATTTTTTTTCAAAAAAAAAAATGTACAAAAAGGTACCAAAAAAATTTAAATTTTTTCAACAAAATTTCATAAAAATAAATATCTTAAATTTAACTGTCATACTGAAATTTATGAGATTTATATGTAAATGTGGCCCCCCCCCCCACTAAAATTCACTAGTGGGTCTAACTGCCGCCATCTACTAACACTTGTCAGCTAATCCTTGCCAAAGGTTACGGCCCTTAAAGGGTTAATATGGCTTTAAATGAGCCCGGGCCCATAACCGTGATAGCCGGTCCAGATACAGGGACCGGTCTAAAAAATGTAATTAAATTGAATAACAGAGTACGTGGAAGTTTGATAGCTGAAATTGGCAAGGTTGTGACTAAAAGTGTTGAATGTAGATGATACACATTGATAAAACAGTTTTTAGGTTTAAATTAAACTAACGTTTATTTGATGTATCACAAAATAAAATAAAGATCAAAACATGACAGACAATTAAATAAAAATATAATGGCATATGGCAACAAAAACAAGGTGGCAAAAATAATATGGCATGAAGTAACTTAAATGTAGCCTTCAAAATATACTTGAAGAAAAGTTCATTTTAACTTACATGATAATTAATTGAACGTGATGACACAAATTAAAACAGGCCTTTTATTTTTATTAGTCACCATGGCATTAGATGTGAAGAAAAAAAGAGTTGAAGAACAGTCCACACACACTGTTAATTAATCCTTGAAATGAACGTACATCACCAACAGAAGAAAGAAAAACCACAACTTCAACAGCAGAAATAAACAAACACTAAAAAAAACTTTAACACCATCATTGCACTCATAAAAACTTTACACCACCACTGATATTGTTTCTTTTGGCATCTACCAATATCATTTTAGTAAAGCTGCCTCACTCTCGCCATTCCAACTGCCTTTCCATCCCTTTTAAACAACATCAACATACCGCTTTCCGAAAACGCCCCCTTTCTGATGTGCTAAGTTGAGAAGTTCTCAAACTGCCCATCGGCAAAGTAATCTAGAGTGCCTTTGAAGACTGCGGCACGGCGTCTGGGCGCATGCTCCCCTATACTATTACGATTGAAACGATATCGAAGCTGGCGGTTGCAACCGAATTCAGAAAAGGCTGAGAAAACGATGGTCGATGTGGTGAACGATATCGAAACGAACAGTAAACATTATCGGCGAGTTGAAAAACGAAAAGAAAGATTTGAACGATACTAGAGATGGAAAACGATATCGACTGAAGAAAATTAATACAGGATTGAATGGAAAATTAGGCAAGTACGAAAAGGTGACATTATGTAGAAGTTTCAAGGTCCAAAAATATATACATAGGGCTAACACATACAAACAATACTTTTAAGTTTTCAATGTACTGTTAAATACACTGCTCAAAACAATTAAAGGATATTGCAGTTTTAGATGGATTTTGTATCTGGGAAACTTTTTAGCTGATTGATACATGGTCGACAGACATAGTAGGTTATATGAGAATAAATTACACATGTTTGGCAGAAAAAATGCATTTTATTGCGCATTTGTGTACAAAAGGAAAAAAACACAATTTGTGCATATGAGAAAAAAAGAATAAGAAAAGGTGTTTTCTTCAAAGAAAATCATTTTCAGTAGGGGGTATGGTTTCCACGGGCGGCGAGCAACGTTGAACACCTTTGAGGCATGGACTCAATGAGGCTATTAATAACGAGTTGGAGTATTCTGCCCCACTCTTCCAGAAGAGCTCTTTCCAGTTCTTGGAGAGTTTGTGGGGGTTGTTGGCGGCCAGAAACTCATCTTCCTAGAGTGTCCCATACGTGCTCAATTGAATTCATGTCTGGAGAACACGCTGGCCATTCCATTCGAACGATTCCTTCCTCGAAAAGGAAATCCTCCACCAGGTTTGCACGATGTGGCCTGCAGTTATCGTCCATTAAAATGAAGTTATCTCCAATTGCTGCAGCGTAAGGGACTACAATAGGTCTGAGGATCTCATCCCTATATCGACGACCAGTCAGAGCTCCATTTCGAATGATGTAGAGGTCAGTGCGCCCGTCAATGGAGATGCCACCATACACCAACACTCCTCCACCGCCAAATCTGACACTTTCGTGCATGAACGCAGGATTCTTCCTACTGCCACGGTCCCTCCAGATGAAAATACGCCTATTATCTGGATGCACAGAAAAACGGGACTCGTCAGAAAACAGAATATTGCTCCATTCATTTCTCCTCCAGTTGACATGCTCGGTTGCCCACTCCCTGCAGTCGCGACGATGCCTTGATGTTAATCTAACACATACCATCAGTCAGCGAGCATACAGACCTACAGCATGGAGCCGGTTTCGGACAATCTGAGTTGAAATCGTGGTGCCTGTAGCCGAGCGAAGGTGTTGTTGGAGAAGAGTAGCGTTCATGTTTCGGTGTCTCCGAGCTGTTAACGCTAAATACCGATCTTCATTGGGCATTGTTGCCCGTCTACGACCTTGCCCTGGTCTCGGCCTGCACATCCACTCTCCAAAAAACGGTTCCAGATCCTGGAAATGACACTTTGTGACACTCCAATGGCTTGCGCTACTTCGGCTTGAGTTTGGCCCCCTTCTAACCTACCAACAATTCTCCAAGCTTCTGAATCTGTCAAATGACTTCGCTGAGACATCGTACTCATCGAAACAAAGCAATCACTGAATGCCGATCATCCTTGTCTTCATTCTCTTTTATCCAGTTGAAAGTCAAATTTGATTCGCTGCCGCTGAAGCGACGTTTTTGACGTCGAACTCAAAATTTGCATACTCCACAGTTTGAAAAACAGAAAAATTTGCATTTGTGATTCTCTTCTTCTATTTTCGGCAAAAAAAATTTCGTTTATATCTTTATTTTATATAAAACTTCAAATATCCTTTAATTGTTTTGAGCAGTGTATATTACTTTCACTGAGCCTATATTATGTATTGAAATGTATTTATTTCAATAAACTGATTTATGTTTTGTGCCACGCTATACAAAATCATAAGTAAAATTTATGTAAATGATTATTTTGCATCATAGTATCCAAACAAAGGGAAATGTATGCAAGTGGATAATATGACGCAAAATAATCATTTACATAAATTATTTACATAAATTAATCATTTACATAAATTAATGCAAATTTCGCCAAAAGGTTGTGAAAAAACGCAAATTTCTTCAAAGGGACGCAAAAAAAAGTGGCGGGAGTGGACCCCCCCCCCTCTGTTTTAACTTTGCAGAAAATTTGCTTTGAATTTCAGAATTTTTTTTTTACTCAGAATCACCCCTGATTTGCTCGCTTAAAATTTGCAGCGTAAAAAACAGCCACCAACCAACCAACCTTCAGATAAATTTGAATTTGGTGTGCTACTATTTCTCATTTTCAAAGGTTGGCAGGTCTGTGCTTTTTTAAAGGCTTTTTGTAAATCTTTGTTTTTGAATTGAAATAGTTTATATTAATCATTATTTTACCTCCTCTCATTTAGTAAACTTCTTATAGCTGTTAATGAAGGTAAAAAATCTAGAATTTTTCAAAATGAAAGTCACTTGTCAATAACAAAAGAGGGTGACCATATTTACACCTTTTCCTATATTAATTATGTGTCATCTTTAAATAAAGATTTGGTCAGATCTAATAAAAGAACTTGTTTGTTGTCTTTTGAATTCAAAGGTATTATATATATATAATATTAATATTTAAATGCCATGCTTAGTATGAAGTATACAAATTATTTTGTTTGTATATTCTTCTCTTTACATAACTTTAAAATAAAAACTGTACTTTTTTTTCTATTTAGAATGCTGAATTGAATTCAGTTGATGACATTCCTGTTGCTCAAATTGATTTATCTGTTCCACTTCACATTCCAGGTACCTGTTTTATAGTTTTTTTTTTTGGATAAATACTGATATTTTTCTTGCTTATTTAGGAATGAAATGCTAGTAGGTAATTAAAAAATTTCTTCATGTATTTATTCTCTTTCTTACTTTTGTAACTGTTCATAGGATTTTTATTCAAAGATAAAACAAGTGTAGCTTGAGCCCAAAAGCTTAAGATTAATAATTTATGTTAGTTTTCAAGCATCAATAAACTCTGTGAAGCCTGTCAACTTTGCTACTTTAATTTGTTCAGATGAATGAATCGCTAGACATTGCCTATTTTTTCAATGATAGGTACAACAACGAGGTTTTTTCCAACTGGTATTTGTTTAATTTCATTTTTTTACAGTTGAAACTGAGATTGTATAAGAAGTACTGGAGATCAATTCAAACTTACATTGCATATATTCAGGAATGAAGTTTCATAAAAAATTATTTTATATTTCAAATTGATATCTGTGGCATCTTTCTTATTAACAGTCTCAATGTTAATTTGTTTTAATAAAAAGAATGTGATTCTATTTAGATTGTCATACATTCTGAAAAAATAAATGTTCATTCAGATGTCAACATTGTCTATTATACAAAATTTTATGTTATAGCAAAATAGTACAAAAGAATATTAACCCATTAATGCTCAGGGTATTTTTTTTTAAAGCAGTCAGATAAAAATCTTGAATCGGAGGTATTTTGACTTTAATATGAATATTATAATCGAATTTTACCCAAACTGCAAGTAGATTTTTTAAAAAATGGTGTACTAAAATTAGATCACTGGGCATTAGAGCGATATTTTTCAGCATATATCAGACGAAGTAGTAGTACTTCAAATAAATGATTCAAAAAGATAAAAATAAAAATACACAGCTTTAAAAACACGCATATATTATGAAATACATGGAAACATATTAAAAAAAGTTATACAATAATTAATGCAAAATTTACAATATAAAGTTAAATTTTCTGAACCACATATACATATAACGGGGTAAAATGAAGAAAAGCACAAACAAAGGGGTATGTAAGGATGTAATGTATATTAGAAAAAAATAAAAATCATGTGATAAACTGGTACATTAATAATAAAATGCAGTAACTAATGCAAAATTTATATTATAGCATGAAATTCTAAAAAGGATAAATAAAGAAATAGGTAATAAACTATTACATTTATAATATAATGTAGTGATTAAAGTTTTGTGTGAAATTTTGTGAAACAGTTTTTACATAAAGTGGTATCGCACTTTACACAAAAGATGTCCTGATTGACAACCTGCAAATTGGCAGCGTCTTTGTGTATTTCGCTAGCCTATATTATGATCTATCCTGTCGTAACGAATATCACCACTAACACTACTTTTTGAAGTAAAAGGGAAACTATAAGACCAAATAAAACTTCATTTACCTGTATCACTTTACTACTTTCTCAAAAAATAGGAACAAAAAGTGAAAAAATGCATTACAGAAAACTTAGACAAACTGTCTTCCTCCACTGCTACATAACAACTGCTACAATCGAGTGAAACACATGACATTTGTTGTCATGAATGTTTCTTCTTGCCTCCCATGCAGTTTCATTCCCCTAGAGTGTATTCAAGGTCATTCCAAAGCAGTTTATTGACACTAAGTCTACCCGTCTAAAAATATGCCGCTGGACGTTAATGGGTTAAAGTATTTTTTTTTCTTGTACTTTTACTACATGCAGTGATAAAGAATGTTTAGAAATTCGTATATTTAATTTTATGAATAGAATTTTATAGTATTTAAAAGGCAATCTCGATTTTTTCCTTACTTAACAATGGGAAACCTTCACATTTACAAATTTATTTATATTTTTGTGTGCATGAAAATTTTAGTAGAATTTTTTTTTTCTTCTCCTTGTGTTAAAGAATCCTGTAGAAATTAAAAATTTTCTATAAATATGATACATCTTGAATTATACCTTATAAGTCTCACCTTTCAATATCTTTCATGTCCCTAAAACTGATTCAAAACCTACCCATGTACCCCCAAAAAACACTTAAAATATACCACCCAAATACCTCCAAAAACCCAGTGATGGTAGGTTTTTCCATTTTTTTTTTTTCAAACTTAAACATAATTTATATTTTTGTCATAAAATCCACAGTTTAGTTAATTAGACACTAAAGAGAAATAAATATAACCAAATTTTAATGAAAAAACAAATATATTTTGACCAGTGTATTTAATTAAAAACATATTACACAATTATTGTTATGAAAAGTATAATGTTTAAATTTAAATTGCATTGTTGTAAATTGTATTTCTACATATTTAGTATATTTTTTAGAAAAGGTATCTATGCAATCAAGCTGAGAGTTCCAGTGTATAGCATTTGGTATCTGTGACATTAAACCCTCTTTTTCTTTCAGCCATAAATGATGGTGATTGCAGAAAAACTTATTAACCTCAATAATATATCCAAGGATTTTTTATTTGAAATTTCATTTAAAAGATTCATGTGATGGGCTGAACATCCATATGTTATCATATTTCCATGTGTTTTTCTAAAAAAATTCTCATTTTTGCCATTTTGTTTTTATTATCTGTGCATACTGCAAAAGTTTTAACTCAAAATTTCTTCTTACAGTAATCAATACTTTCTACAGCAATCTGTGCACAGTATTCAACTGTTTTCTTGTTGCTTTCACAATCTGTAGCATTAAAAAGAAAAAAAGTTTTTCCCTTTGTGAATTGATGTAGCAATAATTGCTTCATTTTTAACATTTGTCCACCCATCCAGCAGCAAAGTTAAAGCTGTTAACATGCCCTTAAATTTCTTTTTTATTAAATCATCAACTTCTGAAGATGCTTCTTCTAACAACTTACACTGCTTAAGTCTGCACTACTGGGACTAGAATATCCATATGTAATGATTTCATCATTTCTTTGTATCCATTGCTTGATGCTGCATTAAAATCAATATTGTTGGAATAAAATAACTTAGCAACTTTCAAATCAAAGTTGAATTTTTGAAGACTCTTTGTTTTAGTGGTAATATCAGACAGTAACTTTTGATGTTTCAATGATGCTGCTGAATCTCCACTATTGTAATGTTTCTCACAATTGGCTGCAGAAGTAGTAGGTTGAGTTTCCAATACTGAAGTGATGCTTGAATTTTCTTGGAATTGAATTTGAGTGCAATGCATAACTTTTTTTGAGCATTTATTGAGATGAACCCTTATCCTTTCAATTTTAGCACTTATTTCAGCCCCACAATGATCACATTTAACTTATTTTTGGTCAGTTGGCACTTTGCTAACTTCTTACCATTCTGGTGCACTTTTTCTACCACTACCTAATGGCATTATTTAAAATAATGTATGTGTAACACATAAAAAATAATTACACTAGACACTCTCATATCCAGACTGGTAAAAATTCAAAATTTATTGCACGCTTGTAAATTCAAAATTTTTAAAATATTCTTAGAATTTTGTCAACATGTTCATGAAAGATGTCCAAACACATGTTCAATGTTAGCAATCAATGAAAGTTGTGAAAATTCAGAAGAACTAAGTTTAACAAATACAGTAGGGAAAGTTTCTGAATGTGACAATATCACAGAAACAGAAGTTTTTGACAGGGTACGTAGTGATGTAGATCATCGTCGCTGTTTACATACCTTTTTTTCATTTATGAAAATTAATTTTTTTTCGTTGGTCAGAGGGTGAAGTACCCATTAAAGAGAAATGTGTTTCTTTGGAGGACATTGCCTCAAAGCTGCTTTGCCATGCCATCTTCTGAACAACAGAATATCCGAAATAAAAGCATCCTCTTGTTGTTCAATGTACCAAAATAATACACCTAGTATTTAGCACTAATGGTAGTACTTCTCTCTCCTTCACAGTATTTAAACTGTAAGAACTTTTTTTCTGCATCCGAAGCTAGTGTATAAGCTGGTAACATTTTAAAATTCAAACCAGTTTCATCACTATTATAAATATGGCCAACTGTTAACTTTTCGTCGATAATACTTTTAGCTAATTTCTTCTGAAAACACTTCACATGATAAGGATCCACTAAACGTTTTCACCTCAAATAATGATTTGGGTAAATGCCATGTTGATTCTTTCACTATATATCCCAAGGCTAGCTGAAAAATTTAGATCTGCACTGAAAATTTTGCTTAAAAAAAGATATTTGTGATCTGAAAAATTCTATGTAACCTCAGTCAACCAAAGTTGCTTCAGTCTCATGCTTTTTGGATAATATATGTATATGGGTAAAATATATATATATATAATGTGTGTATATAAAATGATTTAATGATGTGACATTATCTTTAGTTAATTGGATAAATGTATGTGAACTATTTCTTTTTTATGTAACATTGAAGATTCTTTTATAACTTGAAATAAATGTTGTTTTCTGTCTTACAAATGGATTTTAATATAATTTTCAAAGATTATGTTATCACAGTAACACCCAGCATCTTGTACATGCACCCTGCAGAGAAGAATGAAAAAGTTAGAAGGATTTTTTAGCTAAGCCTACTTTGAAACATAACATAGAATTAGAATTGATTTAAATAATAAGAAGATTGATTTGAACAGTTTAAAAATACAAATAAAAGGATTGAAAGCTACGTTTACCTTCAGTGCTGATAAAATTGAAGCTGAATTGGCTAAAGAAGTCAGTGAATTGAAAGAGCTCTCTGTTTTGAAGACACAGTTTATCCACAAATTCTAGAAATAAGAAACCTGCCAAAATCAAATTTCAGAGATCTTGTTGCAAAATGGAAAAGATGAAAAGTTATTTACAGAGTATTTTGAAAATGCTGAACAATACAGAAATTGATATATAGAAATATGTTCACATATTGATAAAAAGATGCAAATTTATACATCTCGTATTGAAAAGGAAAGAAGAAAATTTAAACTACTGAAAATTAAATTGAAAATGTTTAGCCTTCTGAACGTCTGGGAGCTTTCCTGCATTTTCATAAAAATGCTTGTAAAACTAATATTAATTTAAATTTTCTTTCACAGTTTATTTCTCAAATGCATTTTATGCCTCATTATCATACATATATCTTAAAATATAATTCTGTTAAAAATATTTTTGCCTACAGCTGATTTAAGTTGTTTCGGGTAACAGAAAAATATGGGCAAACCGCTTAGAGAGTTAGTAATGAAGCAAAGGAATTTTTATCTTTTTAGATCCAATTTTAAGAAATACACAAATATACTTCTATTACAGATGAAGATAAAATGGAGTATTTACTGCAATGTATCGAACTGAAATCAAGAACTGAGCAATTAGTATCAAGTTATCCTGAAAATTATCCAAAGGCGATTGAACAACTAAAAAAAAGATTTGGTTGCAATCATTTACTTGTACAGATTTACAGCAGAAAGCTATTAACCCTCGTAATGAAAAATGCAGCAACATGAAGAATGAAAGTTGACTTACCATCATTATATGACTGCTGGAAAGTAGACTCTCAGAGCCTTAGAGAGCCTGGAAATGTGAACTCAAGAGAAGTATAAAGACTTTCTTATGCCCTTTGTTGGAAGTTGCCTAACTGAATAAATCCTACTGGCTTAGGAGAGAAGCAGAAACCATGCCTGTAAGAATCCCTGGACCTTAGAACAACTTATGAACTTTCTTTGCCAAAATGTCCTAGGAGAAGAAATAGTATCTTTGGCATGAAGGAATTTCAGATCGAGCAATTTTAGAAAAAGGGATTACTACATATGAAGGTGTTAACCAATTGGCATGAAGGAATTTCAGATCGAGCAATTTTAGAAAAAGGGATTACCACATATGAAGGTGTTAACCAATCTGACCTACCTACTGCTTCAGCATTAATGAGTACTGAAAACAAAGGTAAAAAAACAATTAGGTTTTTTTTTTATGAGAGATCTCACTCAAACAAAAGGAGTTTTAGTGCAAAAAAGGTATGTTTTTAGTGATGTGCAAAAAATATTGTTAAAAAAGATACAGGCTTCTCATGCTTACAAAAAAATGGTCATTTGAGTAAAAATTGTACTGTTAAAGTTAAGTTAAAATGTACCCATTGTAATAAGCCTCATGTTGAAATAATGTGTCCACAACAAGAAAGAAAAATGTGATGGAGAAGATGTTTTAAAGTCAAAGAATTCTCTTTCTAATTCAGGTTTTGGACAGTTTTTGAAAATCCTTAAAAGTCCTAAAATTTTTCAAAAGAAATTTGTGGTCCTTGAAAGTCATTTTTATGTAAAAAGTCCTCAAATTGCCTTAATTTTATTCTCTTATTATTTCTTAATTAGGGGGTGAAATTTTTCTGTGTTTCAGTAAATTTCTGATTTTAAAAAAATTCACCTAAGTTCCCCCTCTCCCAAAATTTTGTTTTCCTCCTTTGGTCCCCTTCCCCACAGTACCCAAAGTTTAAGATCTTTAAAACTCTTTAATTTTTTTAAAACTTTTTCAGCTCTATTTGTTACTTTATTGTAACAATAAATAATTGATCATATAAATTTGATATAAACTTGCTCCTACTGAAATTTTGATTTCCCCTTTTTGTTCTCCCCTATTGTACCCAAAGTTTAAAATCTTTAAAACTCTTTCATTTTTTTCAAAACTTTTTCTGCCTATTTGTGACTTTATTGTAACAATAAATAATGGATCATAAAAATTTCTCCTCTCCCTCCAACCCAAAATTGGCATTTTGCTTTTCCCTCTCCCTCCCTACACACACATAAAATTTAGTCTTAAAACTCTTTAGTTTACATTTTTTTGTCTTATTTGTAAATCTTTAGTAAGGTAAATAATAAGTCATCTAATAAACTCTGCCAATTAAAATTAACACCTTTCGAATCCTCTCTGTTTCCACATTACAAGTTTGTAAAAATTAAGATTATCCGATTCTTATAACCGAAGATATTTATCATTTCGCATTTGACTGCAAAAAAAAAAATTAACATGTTTCTTTTTTTTTTTTCTACGAGCAAGCATAGCAGACAAAATGTTCGTTATCTCTTGAATAAAGAAAGATACAAAACAAGTAAGTAAAAATTTGGAATGCTGCTATTAGAAGCTGTATAAAATTATTAAAACTCTTGGATATTTTTTATTGGAAAATTATGCATTTATATCGAGTTAAAGATATAAAATCAGGCAAACTTTTGGTTTGTTTAACTTTATTATCATGGGCCCGGAACGTCGGGTGGGTCAGCTAGTCTTTAATAAAGTAAACAATTAGTCATCTAATAAACTGCCTCCCCCCTTCTAAAAAATCTTCTTCTCCGCTTTGCCCCCCTCCTCCAATCAGCTCACAAAGTTCAAAATCTTAAAATTTGTCTTTTTTTAAATTTTTCTACTCTATTTGTTACTTTATTGTAACAATAAATAATTAACAATTTAAAACTCTCCATGCGAAACTGCAGCTTACCCCTTATTCCCCCTTTTTTTCCTAGCTCACATAATTTAAAGTTTAAAAATTTATTAACTTTTTTTCTGTCCTATTTATAATTTTTTATTAACGATAAATAATTAATTATCTAATACACTTCCTACCCCCTATAAAATTTCTGCTTCATTTGTCTTCACCCCCCCCCCCCCCCCCCACCCCACCCCACCTGACAAAGTTAAAAATCTTCAAATTTCATTATTTTTCTTAACATTCTGTGTTCTGTTTGTTACTTTATGGTAACAATATCAACAAACATTCATTTAAAATCCTACTCCCACCGAAATTGCTCTTCCTCTCCTCTTTCCTACCACACAAAGTCTTTGAAACTTTCTCTTTTTTTTCTGCCCCAATTCTAAATCTTTAGTAATGATAAATAACTAAGCAATCATATAACTAGCCTCTTTTTCTCCTCCCTCCTAAAAATTTCTGCTCCTCTCATTTTGCCCCCCTCTCTTGCCCAGCTTACAAAGTTTAAAATCTTTAAAACTTTTCTGTTCTGTTTATTTCTTCATAGTTACTATCTATAATCGTTCATCTAAATTTCTCCTCTTCTTCCCTCAACCTGAAATTTTCTGCTATGCCCTTTTCACTCCCCTGTACAAAGTACACAAAGTTAAGACATTGCAGCTCTTTAATATTTAATTATTTTCCTGCCCCACCCCACACAAGAAAATTCTTTGCTGCTTCTCCTTTACACCTCTCCCCCTTACACTTTGCAGTGACAATATAATTAAATAATCATCATAATTCGCCCTTCCAGAATTTTGGATTCCCCCTCCCCCTTCTTTGCTTTTGCACACAAAGTTTACAATCTTTAAATTTCCTTTTTATTTCTGCTGTATTTGTTATTTTGAAATGACTATAAGTAAGCCTTCTAAATTTCTACTGCCACATGCCAAAATCCCCCACCACTCCCATTTGAATGTTTAAAAGTTATTTGTACATAAATGAAACCTTGTATTAAAATATGCATATTTATAATTCAGTAGTTTATTCAATTTGTAGGTCCTTAATTTTTTTTTGTTTGGTCCTTGAAAGTTCTTGATTTTTATTAAAGTCGTTTATTTAAAGAAATGTGTGCAAACCCTGTAATTATGTTAAATAATTAAACTTTGTATGAATCACCATAAAAAACAAAAGAACACACAGGACGCGTTTTGAGCTGGAAATTTTTAACAGCCCATCATCAGCCAAAGTAAACACGTGTCTGTAAGGGGACAAGGTCACAAATGAACAGAAGGGCAAAGAGGAGAGCTTATAAAGAATGCGACAGGTGGTGCTAGCTGAAAGGGAAACACCAATCATAGAGGAGCACATGCGGAAGAGGAAAGTAAAGAGTCAAAATGATAGTGGGGGGAAAAAAGAAGAGAGAGAGAATGAATGAATAAAACATCAAAAGAAGTAAAAAAAAAAAAGAACAAACAATAAATAAATAAAAATAAAAGAGACAAGGAAAAAAAGAGGGCAAGTGAGTGGGAGAGACAGGCAAAGAAATTATTCTGGACATGGAGAGATTAAAACAGTAACTTGCACTCCAACAGTGAGAGGCAATTAAAGATTTGGAAAATTCTTGATTTGATATATACTTCTGATGCTTGCTTAATCTGAACTTTAATGCACTCTTAGTTTGACCAATAAAACCGAAATTACAAGAACAAGTAATAAAATACTCACCCTACCGGTTCTCAATAGGAATGGGATCTTTCAGAGAAGAGAATTTTATTTTATTAATATGTTTGAAGATAACTTTAAAATTGAAATGAGAAAGGATTTTGGAAATTTTCAAACAGAGGGCTGAATAAAATGGCAGAACGATAGTTAAAATTAGCAGGATTATTAGAGTCCGAAACAGGACGTTTAGAATTGTTGAATTTATTCAGAGCTTTATCAGTCAAAGAGGGATTATAACCATGTGCAAGGGCAAGAGATTTGAGATAGATAATTTCTTTATTCAAAGCAGAAGTGTCAGAACAAATGTGTAATGCCCTGAAAACAAAAGTATAAAAGTACACCACTTTTTGTTGAGATGGATGGTTTGAAATAGCATGAGGAGGGAGAGATACAGCAAAAGGTTTTCTATAAACAGAGGTAGAGAACTGATCTGGGTGTTTCAAAACCAAGACATTAAGAAAAGGAAGAAAATTGTTCTCTTTGACTTCGAGAGTAAATTGAATACAAGGATCAATAGAATTAACAAGTGAAAGAAGATTAGAAAGATCCAGGTCAGAAGGAACTAACATAAAAGTATCATTAACATGCCTAAACCAGAAAGGAAATGTATACAAATTGAAGAGTTTTTTTTTTTCAAAATAATGCATATAAATATCATATACAAGAGGAGAGAGTGGATTACCCATGGTCAAACCATCAGTTTGAGAATAGACAGAATTATTAAACTGAAAGGCCTCTGACAGGTTCACCTGTAATTGTAGTAGAAATGAAATTGTGTATTTGCAAATCTTAGCGTATGCATTAGGTCACAAGGTCATGAAAAGTTGTTCATGCACTCTTGGCACTGCAAGTCAAAGTAGTTATGTTAGCAAGAGAATAAAACATTGTTTAAAATATATCCCTTGAGAAAAAAATTGATCATTCATGTGTTGTTCAGGGGAGATGAAACAAAACCTAAACAACATGTGTTTTTGATAAAAATTATTCATCTAGAATGAGCTAATGCGTTTAGTTGGAAATATTTTCTGAAAGAAAGATTTGCCAATTTTTTGTTAAAATTAAAGATTTTAAATGAACTGAAAAGAAAGAAAATTAATCTGACTGATCCTTCTTGTAAGGAAATTGATATTTTGATAGGGGCAGATATAGGAAAATTATTGACAGGTAATTTAGTTGATTTGAAACATGTTTTAATGGTAATAGATACTCAGCTTGGTTGAACAGTAATTGGAAAACAAAAATTTGGTAAGAAACATAACATTTTGACAACATTGTTGATGACATTGAGATATGTTTCTTTGAATGAATTATAGGATCTTAAGACTGTAGAAATTTGTGACCCCATTTACAATTTTGAAAGGAAGGAACATTTTGATTTGAGAAATTTTAAAGACAAACTGAAAATTCTTTCCAATGGCAGATATGAAATAAATCTTCCATGGAAGTATGATTCTAAGAACTTAACTGGCAATAAGGATTTAGCTTGGAAGAGGTATGAAAAATTGAAATAAACTGAAATGTGGGAGATTTTTTGCTGAATATCAGGAAGTAATTAGGGACTGAGAAAAATTGAATATTGCTGAATGTGTTCCAGAAAATGAGTGATAAATATCATTATTTACTGCACAGGCCTGTCATCAGGTTAGATAAGGAAACTACAAAAATAGTCTTATTTGATGTGTTGGCTTCTGAGAAAGGAAACCCCTCCTTGAATGAATGTTTGTATAAAGGCTTTAATCTTATAGAATTATTGCCTGATATTCTTGATTGCTTAAGAATGTATCCTATCAGTATAACTGCATATATTGAAAAAACTTTTTTGATGTTATCTGTTATGCCTAAGGACAGAGATTTTCTTGGATTCTATTTCCCATGCAGTGAAGGACAATTGATTTTTAGACATTGTATTTGGCATCTCTTCCAGTTCTTCTTTTCTAAATGCATCTAATAATCCATTTTTACAAAATAACTCTCCTTAGTATAAAGAATCTGCTGAGAAATCGAAATGTTTGTTTTATATAGATAATTGTGTATCAGGTGTTTTTAATGTTGATGAAGCTGAACAGTTTATTGAAAATGCAAAATTGTTAATGTCTAAAGACTGTTTCAATTTGCATTGTTTTGAAAGTAATGTAGTTTGCAAGAATGCCTATAAGCATTCATGGGATATATTAGGAATTATTTGGATTTGGATTCTTTGAAATGTTGTTTAAATTTAGAAGCATTAATGTCTAAAAGGGAAATTGCTAAGAGGTAAATTTTGAGCATTGTACAAAACATTTTTGATCCTATTGGCTTATTGGCTCCTACTACATTGCTTCCGAAACTATTATTACAAGACACATGGAGGCAGAAGATTCCATGGGATAATGAATTGCCTTGTAATGTTGTAAATGTATTTTTGAAATGGCTTAAGGCTAATGATGTTTCAAATGAAGTAGCTTTACCTTGATACTTAGTGATCAATACCTCATCTGAACTTCATGTTTTTATTGATATAAATAAAAGAAGATATGCAGCATGTGTCTTTGCTAAATAAGTTATCCTTGTTAGAGCAAAGACTAGGTTTGCTCCTCTCAAAACTTTAAGCATGCTGTGTTCAGAATTAATGGCTTATTGTACAGGTGCTCAACTCATAAGTTCTGTCATCAAAACAATCAATTTGCCATATCTAAAAATTACAGATTCGTTACTGCTCTTTGGTGGATAAAAGAACATGGAAATTTGTCTATTTTTGTAAGTAATAGAGTTAGAGAGATTTGGCAATTTTACCAAAATTGAATCATGGAAACACATTCCTGGAAGCTTAAACATAGATGATATATTATTGTGTGGGTGCTCTATACAACAAATGCTTAGTTTGCGATGGTGGGAAGGTCCGAATTAGATAAAGGAAAATCCTGAGTGTTGGCTGATTGGCGCAATTGACTGTCAACCTAAAGAGGTAGATTTAGAAAGAAAGAAAATTAAAGTTTTGAATGTCTAACTAGCTATCCTTGCCTCTTAAATCATATATCTAATTGTGATAAGATTATAAGAGTATTTGCTTGGATTCTAAGATTTGTAAATAATTGTCAAAAGTTTCTGATAAGTGTGAAGACTTTAATCTTTCTCAATGTGAAATTGAAAATTCTGATGAGGGTCATTCCATGTCAAATCAACCAGTGACTCAACCTGACCATTTTAGATTTTGATGAAACTTACAGGAATCATTCTACCTGATGATACAAATGAGAATATACTTTTATAATTTTTTTTATCACAGTAAACTTTCATACAATTAATTTTTTTTAATTAAAAAAAATCATTTTTTGGCTTGTATAAATGTTTTCAATTTTGAATTTCTCAAGTTCTGTCAAGCGTAGAGAGTTGTTTGACACCTCATTTTAAAGAGAATTTCATAAGGTTTAATTTGATATGCAAGTGGACTATGCTTGGTTTTAAAAAAGTTAATTTAATTTAATTTAAAATTTTAATTTTTTTAAATAGTGTTTTTTTAAAAATTTTGAAAAAATTATATGTTTTTTGTAATGTTATAAACTTTAAATTCTGAAAGTTTTAAAGTGGGATCTCAATGGGATCAGCAGTTATGTTAAAAAAACTAATGTTAAACACCAAATGGGTCTGGTTTTTAAAGTTGACACCTCACCAACTTTATGATTGTGCTAAAGAGATCATCGTTTTATTCATTTTAAACATTATTTTTTTTATAACTGTTGATCCCATTGAGATCCCACTCTAAAACTTTGAGAATTTAAAGGTTATAATACTACAAAAAACATATATTTTTTTTTTTCAAAATTTTTAAAAAACACTATTTACAAAATTTTCAAATATTTAAATTAAATTAACTTTTTAAAAATCATGCATAGTCACCTTGCATATCAAATTAAACCTTATGAAATTCTCTTTAAAATGAGGGGTCAAACAACTCTCTACACTTGATAGAACTTGAGAAATTTAAAATTGAAAACATTTATACAAGCCAAAAAAATGATGATTTTTTGAAATTTAAAAAGATTAATTTTATGAAAATTTACTGAGATAAAAAAATTATAAAAGTATATTCTCATTTGTATCATCAGGGAGAATGATTCCTGAAGGTTTCATTAAAATCTGAAATGGTTAGGTTGAATATTGAGAATTTGTGAATCATTTATGCAACGAAGCGTTGTTGCCAGATAACTGTGAAATTACTGAAATACTAGCTGAAGACAACCTGCTTTGCTGTTTTTTTTTTTTTAGTACATCTGTGCAATTTTTTTCTATATCTAACTATAATAAAGAAGGAAGTTTGTGTATCTGTGTGTCTGTTTGTTGACTGTATTCTGAAGAGATTGCTGCATCCAGAGCTACAAAATTTGGTGGAAAGGTACCTCTATGTATGTATAGTTTTGCATCTCGAAGCCCGATTTTGGAATAGATTTTTTTAATTTAATTTTGTATGCGATATTTAGTGCGTTTTTACGTTTTGCCGCAATTTTTCCACATTAGTAAACAGGAATCTGTTTCCAATCTTATAGCCCAATATAGTAAATTTTGTCCTCTTTTCAATAAAGCCTATGCAAAATTTGTAAAACTATTTTTGAATTTTTGGCGAATTTTTACTTTTGACACTAAGAAATTTTGCCCAGTGTGCTTGATTGGCTTGTTGGTGGCTTCTATTTTGGCCACAGTTATGCTCAGAATTGTCATTTTTTTTTCTCTTTTTAGCTTGGAAAGAGTTGATAATTCTTTACAGATAAAAAATAATGATTTTAAAAGGGAAGGGCGAGTTATTAATTATCCTGATTTGGATTTTTTTATTAGATTTTTTTTATTTCATTTTTTATGCTTTTTTTCATGTTTTGCAGCATTTTATGTTTCAAATGACATCACAAATTGCCCATTGGAAGTCAAACACCGTTGGAGGGCAGTTGTGATTGGTAGCTGAGAGGATTGTAGGCACAGCTAGAAGTCAACCGGGCAATTGTGATTGGCAGATGAAAAGGTCATCAGCTAATTTTAATTCAAAGAGCATTTTGAGAATTTTTCGAGATTTGTTTTATGCAATTTTTAGTTTTTTCATGTACATGACATCATTTATATATTTGATTTCAGAAATTGGCAATATTAACTTACTGTATTTGTATGTCAAAACAAAAAAAATGTCATTTTGTTTCTATTTCAAAAGTTAATTCTATTTTTTAAGGTCGTTGGTTTAATTCTGGGGGAGGGGGGATGGGAGTGTCTGGTTGTAATTTAAATATCGAGTTAATGCTCTGATCGAAATTCCCTCTTTCCCCTGTGTTTCCAAAATCAGAACTTTTTTATTATTAGTCCAATTCAAATGAAACCTTTTCTAACATTCGTCCCAGGTCCTCCAAGTTCTAGATAAACTTTGGTATCATTTTTTCAGCCCTCGATTAAAACTAATTTTTAACATTAATCACCAAGGAGGGGTATTTTCTCGGGTTCTATGGGCCTAATTTCATTAAGAATTAGTTCATTCAACTTAACACAAACTAATTAAGATACAGATTTGGTGCCCCCTGGCAGCAGAAAGTTGAAGAAAAAGATTTTACAATACGTGCACAGCACGCCTGCTATATGGTGTCGTAGACAGCAGGGACACTTGCCAGAGTTTTGATCAGAAAGAGTTTTATTTAGAACAGAGTGCATCCCCTAGCGGTAGGAAGTGGAACTAAAAGATTTTGCATTTAAAATTGGTCTGATTCAAACAAAGGGCCTAATTTCACTGAGAATTGATTAATTCAACTTAATATGAACTAATTAAGATATAGATAACTAATTAAGACAGATTTGGTGTCCCCTGGTAGAGGAAAGTGGAACTAAAAGATTTTCAGCATGTACACAGCATACCTTCTATACTGTGCCCTAAGCAGCGGGGACACATGCCACAGTTTCGTTCGGAAAGAGGTTTGTCAGAGTGCACCTCCTGGTGGTGGAAAATGTAACTAAAAGATTTTGCATTTAATCTTGGATAATCTTTGCATAATCAGATTCAAACGAAATCTTTTCTAACATTTTTCCGGTCTCCCAAGTACTAAATAAATTTCAGTATCATTTTTTCAGCCCTTGGTTATCACCATTTATGAATATTAATCTCCAAGGGGGTGATTTATTTTCTCGAGTTGTATGGGCCTGATTTCAATGGGAATTGGTTCATTCAGTGTAACATGAACTAATTAAGATATAGCTAATTAATTAAGACATAGATTTGATACTTCCTGGCGATGGAAAGTGGAACTAACAGATTTTTCATTTGTGCACAGCATGCCTTCTACATGGTGTCATAAGCAACAGAAATGAGTGCTGGATTTTCATTCGGTAAGAGGTTTGTTAAATATGAAAATGCCCTAGGTTGACCACTTTCAACTACCATATCTCCCACACACCCACAGAATGGTCTTCAAACATTCCAGAATGTTCTGGATCTTTCCAGTCCATATGTAAACCTAATAAAAAATGTGTGTGTATATATATATATATATATATATGTCACAAAAATATATGTATGTATAAAATATAAAGAATATTTTAGTACATTCTAGAAAATTCTAGTACATTCAAGAATATTCTTGTACATTCTAGAGGATTCCAAACATTTTTAGAACACTTTGGTCAAAATATTAAATGCCTTAGGTCAACCACCATATCTCCCACACCCCCACAGCTACCGACATGAACAACCATAGTTCATGATGGGAGACTCGAGGCTACTACCACACACAAATACCAGTGGTCTGCACTGGGTAGTTTAGTCTGCAAAGTGAAATATATGGACACATGCGATTATATGTATACAGGGTGTATCTGAAATGCTTCAACAAAGTTAGGGAGATGATAGTACTCATCAAGACGAACAAAAAATGCATTGGAACATGGGGTCACAAATGATGTTTAAAGGGTGAAAATCTCAAAACTAATAAAAATATTGAAATCGTGCATGCTGCTTTTTCTGCAGAACTGGCTAGTAGCACGAAGCTGGTTTTCCTTTCTCCTTGTGCATATGCTTTGTGCTATCACTTTGTGCATATGAAGATGGATTGGACATGGTGGCCCTGTTGCTTGGCCACCATGCTCGCCGGACCTTAACCCTTTGGATTTCTTCTTCTGGGGACAGATGAAATCCCTCATTTATCAGATGCCAGTAGAAACACCAGAAGAAGTAGTAGCGTTTATTGTGACTGCTGCAGGAGAGATCCAGGAAACTACCGGAATCTTCGAGCGTGTCTGCCAGTCGTTCCTCCATAGATGTACTCTGTGTAATAATGTCCACGGTCGACACTTTGAACAATTGTTGTAAAATATTTGTTTTCTCTGGATATCACAAGCTGTGTTGTACCTATTCTGTGCAATAAATAATTTTCTGGAGTGTTTCTTTCTTGTCTCAGTTTGTCCATGTCCAGACACATTTTCTCGATTTTTATCCTTTAAACGTCATTTGCGACCCCATGTTCTATTGCATTTTTTGTTCGTCTTCATGAGTACTATCATCCCTCTAAGTTTGTTGAAGCATTTCAGACACACCCTGTATATAGATAGATAGATAGATTGATTAATTAGATCTGTTTACTAAAAGAATTGATATGCAGGAATAAGAATAATGCAATCTTTAATGAGAGAGAAATTTTAGATTATTAGAGCTAGAAAAGCTACTAAAAATATATTGTTTGATTGTATTGTATGCAAACATTTCAAAGGAAAATCCTTGTCAAGTGAACGGATACCTTTGTTACTAGATCGCATGATGGATTGTGCTGTATTCGAAATTGTTAGAATAGACTTAGTGATCTTTTCCCATTAGACCTAAAAATCATACATCAAAGAGTGAGAGGCAATGGGAAGTACATGAATCATTAATGTGGTGAAATAAAAAAAAAAATGCAATAAACCAAGTCATAAAAAATGGCATTTATGAACATACATCTGAGATTTTCAAACATACCAAAGATGATTTTCATTCTCCAAATACAAGTCACCCCTTACAGTAATCCCATTAAAACTTCTGCTAATTAAGATTCCCAGCATATCAAAAAGTAATTTACTGTATGTCCCCTCACCATGGTACATGGTCCTGTTTTTAAAGATTCTTGTAATCATAATTATAAAAAGCCCTAGGGATGAAAACATTTTGAAAGGGATGAGATAATCTTTTTCTCATATATCATCCAGTAGCATTCAATGCATAAATATGTGGCATAATAATTAGGAATGTAAAAAGATTATTTTTCTCTAAAAATACAGAATTCGCAATTTAGCATCTTTACTGCTGTTAAAACTAGTTATATGTAATCATATTCATCTCCATTTATTTCATAATGATTTCACTGTACTTTAAATAACCATCTTATCTAAATATTAACATTAATATAAATAACCTTGGTATTAAATAAAGTTTTAATTATTCTACTCACGATATATTTTTATTATCTATTCTCATTTAATAAGTGCAGGAGAATATTCATAAATTTAAGATGTGGAATCTAGAATAGTAATATACACTATATTTCGAATGATGATCGGTCACTTGCGATTTTAGACGTTTTGTTAAATATCTGAAAAGATACATGAGGAATTATCTTGAAACTTCAGGAGTGTATACAACATGATAAACGTCATAAAGTTCCGCGAAGATTTTTTCCCAAAACCCCATAAGGGGCCGTCAACAAATTGAAGAAAAACGAATATATTTTGGATAACCCTGTAGAAACTAATATTGCAAAAGCATTCAAACTGTAGATTATGATTAAGTGGCTTATTGTAATAATTTGGGTTCATTTTTATGAAGATAGCATGTATACTCGAAGAGAAATTCAGGTTTTTATAAAACTGTAAAAATATACAACTATAAAAATATACTAGATTATGAAAGTTGACATAAGAATGAAGGGTCTCTCATTCTATATTTGATACAGCCCCTCATCTTTTTGCTTCCTTTTGGGAACGGCGAATTTTGAGCTTATTCTATCGATGATTACTATCAGAATTTTCAAGCTATGTTTTTGAGACTTTCATAAAAGTTGGTCTATACATTTAGCTAATATATTATGCACAGTATATTTTGATTGAATTTGCGCATGCACAGTGAAACAATATTTAGTAAACCTGCTCATTTTTCATACAATTTTTATTATTTTTTAATTCTGATTACAGGGTATTGTGTACAATTTTGTTCGTCATATTTTCTGAAAATAACTTGTTTTTATATTAAAAACTCTGCAAATTATAAGCAAAAAATTTGATAAAATTTGGGACTGTTTTTATAAAAACCTGAATTTCTCTTCGAGTATACATGCTATCTTCATAAAAATGAACCCAAATTATTACAATAATCTACTTAATCATAATCTACAGTTTGAATGCTTTTGCAATATTACTTTTTACAGGGTTATCCAAAATATATTCGGTTTTCTTCAATTTGTTGACGGCCCCTTATGGGGTTTCGGGAAAATATCTTCGCGGAATTATATGACATCTATCATGTTGTTTACACTCCTGAAGTTTCAGGATAATTCTTCATGTAGCTTTTCAGATATTTAACAAAACGTCTAAAATCGCAAGTGGCCAGTCATCATTGGAAATATAGTGTATATATATTTTTATGTGTGGTTACATGTATCTTCTTGGGTTTCAAAGGATTGAGAATTATTTAATGCATCAGTAGTCAAAATTATCTCACCTTTTTTGTATTTTTATAATTTGCAAATTTAATTCAGATTTCGAGAACTTAGGCAAGGCGTAGGTTCTAAAACCTTTTCTGTTATTCTTTCATTCTTTCTATTTTATTTTTTAAACAATAAAGAAAAAAATATGTTCTAAATCTAGGTTAACTCAAAGCTAAGTATTAGACTGCATTTTTAAAACTGATAAAACTTTTCAGACACATTCTTGAAATCATTTTTATTTGTAAACACAAAAAAATTGCTGATATTACTACTCAAATACCAAGGAATCATATACACTTTTTTTCTTTAAAAGCAAAGGATATTTAAGAAAATATTGTAAAAGTTGGAGTTTTAAGTTGATTTTCAAAACATTGCTCTTGAAAGAGTCACCTTTGGAATGCAATTGATTAAGATTCAAAATGTTTTACATTTATAGGAAAAATAGAAATGCTGTTCTATTCTTCGTCACTTAAGTAGTAATGTCTACAAATTTCATTATTACTTTAAGATATTAAATTCTATCCAACTTTTAAGATTTAAAACACAAGTTATGTGCTATTTGCAAGAGTCTCTGGTTTGTTCCACAGCTGACTTGGCTAGCCCTTGCTTGTGGTCACAGGTCCACAGGCTATTCAGTTCAGGCTGCCAATTCGTTACATATACATATATACATCAGAAACTTCTTTCATGTTCTTTGTTGCTTTCTTTGTATTATAATAAACTTTTTCTTTAATTTCATGATTTCTAGGCCTTATTTCATCAGAAAAGTATATGAGTATTGATAGTGGTAGATCAAGTAAAAAACATAGAAGAGTGAAACGAAAAAAGAAAAGTAAAAAAATAAAAGCACCTACTGAAAGTGATGAAGATGTTCCACCTTTACATATTGTTAATATTGTAGAAGGTGAAATGCCTGAAGGTGCAAGAACAAGTGCAGAAGATGATGACAGAAATATCGATGATCCACACAGAGCTTTAAATATTGATTTAGATGAGTAAGTTAATGTTTTCTATTATAATTAGTAAAATATATAGCTTAAATAATTTCCTTGAGTTCATATATTATAACTTCATTTTTATTACATAATGTAACTGAATCGGTTTTTTGTATAACATCGACTTTTAAATTAAAATTACCCTCAATTGAAAATGCTTATAAATTCTTTCTTTTTTTTTTCCTTACAATTGAATATTATACATTAAAATAGTATTGAACATTTTTTATAAAATCTTGCTGTGATGTTCATTGAAACAAAAGAGAAGCATTTTTTTTTTCAGTGGCATTAGAAGCTAAAATTTTGTGTGCCACAATTAATATTTGATTTGTGTATCTTCTTGGTGCTAGGACTGGGCGATATTAGAATATCTACATCCTATAAATCATTGTGGCTAAATCATGATATTGTGATGCATGACTTTAGATAAAATTAGAAAAAATTAATTTAGAAAAAATTAGACTTTAGATATTAAAAACATTTTTGTTATTTTAATATAAAATTTAACAGATATACATATAGATTGAATTTATTTTATGTTTTTAAAAACCTCTTTAAACATATGTTTAAGTACAACAAATTTAAATCAAAATTTCTGTAATAAATACATAATAAAAAATGGTTCTTTCTTACCTTATGCTTACATATTAATTCTATATACTTATGCATTACTATTTTGTATTTTCAGCATATTGGTAATAATAATTACAATCCATACATTTCTTTAAAATGAAACATCTTTATTTGTTAACTGAAATATGTAATAACGTTATAATATTAAACAGTATTTTTATTTTGTGCTAGGAACACTTTCATTTTTGCACAACAGAGATGTCTGATGCTTTATGACATTGCCATCTCAACTAAAAGCTCATTCTGAAGGAACACTTGTCCCTTGAAATTGAAAACCTTTTGGCCAGTTTGTTTAATTCAGGAAAAGAAACTTTGTGTGATTTCCACCATTTTAGTAGATTTGTGTCTGTTGGCATATATAAAGCTTCCTTGTTCACTTATATATATATGAACTCTGTTTGTGATGTCAGGTGCCGCCATTCGAAAAATCTGCAAGAGACCACGCCATTTCTTCTGGTCAAGGGTCCATTCTTCCTCCAGACCTCTATCCCTCATGGCTTTTTTTATATCATCCATCCAGGTCTTTCATGGTCTTCCTCGTTTCCTTATTTGGTTTGTTCTGTAAATTAGATGCGATTTTGGGTAGTCTCTCATCACTCATTCTTTTTTAACATGGCCATACCGGATTAATTGTTTGGAGATCGTCTAATATGATTCCCTTTATTTTCATCATTTCTTATTCTCTGTATTCTTGATATCCTGTATAATCTTCTTAGTGCATTCATTTCCACTGCTGCTAATTTCTTTCTTTCAGTCTCCATAATTCTCCATCCCTCTGCTCCATATAACAAAATGCTCTTTACTATAGAATTATATATATTATATTTTCTTTTCCTGGAGATCTCCTCACTCCACCAAATAGAGTTTAAAAGTTTTACAGCCTTTTTTCATTGGCAGATTCTGTATTTAATTTCCTGTGAGTCTGTGCCTTCTCTATTAATGTCTACACCTTGTTCACTTATACAATATTCAAATACTTTTCCTTTATTTAAACTTCTTTTCAACTTTAATCTAAACAGCTGTTTCTTTAGGATCTATTCTTTCAGAGCTCGCGATTACGTCACTTTGTTTTTCAATACGTCATATCAACCTGCCAGAAAACCGCAGTTTCTTTTCCTTGGGATAACTCCAACATCGTTATTTTTCTGTATCACACTTTGTTATCTTTAGCCACGAGAGGGCCTCTATCAATGAATGACATAATGAGATATACCATACGGTCTTGCGTACTGCATCGATCAACTTCCAGATCAGCTGTTAGTTTTTGCTAGGGTATAAAGGTGCAAAGCACTTGGCTCTCAGTATCTGTTTTTTTTTTTTTTTTTCATTTTATGAGTTTGAAGTTCAAGAAACTATTTTGCCTTTTTAAAGCATAATGTAGTTTCGTGTAATGGGACTTTGTTTTATTTATCATCATTGGTTTTTTTTACACTCTGCCATTTATTTTTCAGCTTCCAATGCTCTGCTTTAATTTCAGTAAATTTCAGAAGCCGGCATTTTATGTGTATGCACTGGCTGTCCCGATATACTGAGCTATTAGTGTCCATATTTACTTTAGGCATAGATAAAAAATTATTAAATTCAATCTCTGCTTATCTCTTAGGATTCATGGCTGGATCATCTAACATATTTTGTCTTCATCTTCAAAAAGTTTTGCCGAACCCTTTTTAGTGTTTGTTGTCACTGTGAGAGTAACACTGGAGTGGAAAAAATTATTAAATTCAATCTCTGCTTATCTATTAGGATTCATGGCTAGATCATCTAACATATTTTGTCTTCATCTTCAAAAAGTTTTGCCAAACCTTTTTTAGTGTTTGTTGTCACTGTGAGAGTAACACTGGAGTGGTTATCAATTAATTCACCTGATTGTTAATAATAATCAGTTAAATGATTCGCTGCAATTTCTTTCATTTCAGCAGTAAAATTAGATCTAAACATGTGGTCTTCGGCCCAGCGTTTCTTTTTGATAGTACGAATGCTGTCCTCTTTCGACATGAGTGACCAGTTTTTGTTAAAAGTCAATGCTTATTACTATGTGTTTCCTTCACTTTTAAATTAGAATAACTGTTGTTTAAATGCATCAGATTTTTTAACAGAATTTGATTCAACAAAGCGCAGGTTTTAAACAAATAAAAATAATACTGACTAAGTAGTATGCTGACATTTCATTAAAATGTTTGATTAAAAATTAATGAAAAAACATTTCATCAAATAATCTCAAAGATTGCAGTACAAAAGCCTTGCATTGGTCCACTGGTTAATGATTAGTATAGGAGTTCAAAATTTTAAATGTGCATAATTCCTAAACTTCTTCACCGAATGACTTCCAGTTTGATATCCTAAGATAAAATTTAACCAAAGAATCCAAATATATCAAAATTGTGTGTCTGTATTGAAAATTTCAGTTTGTTATAATTTGAATATAGACGTCCCTCGCCCTAAACTTACTTTTTAACATAAATTGAAAGAAGACACAATTCACAATTCAATGACTGTTTTTTTTTGGACTGATTGTACCTTTGATTAACATTTAATGCTTTGAATTAAAACGAAAGATAAAATTAGATCTGTTATCAAATAAATGTTTTTATTGAATTAAATACAAAACAAAGTATGCAAAATTTTGGAAGGAAAAACTGGATTTGGTAAATATTTCATTAAAGAAAAGAATAAAACATAAAATTATGTCAGAAACATACACATAACAGCATCCACATTGCCCAAAACATATTAATAAGAAAGAAAATTTGCACTTTTTCAATAAACACGAACCAAAAAAGATTAAAATGTATTATATTCTAATGTTCCCATCTTCCAATATCTTTCATTAAAAAACATGCTTTACTTTTCATTCCAAAAAAAACTTATTGTCTAAAATTATTCTATGAATCTGCATAAGACTACAATTGTTTACGTAAATCACTATGAAAACAGTTGCAGTAAGTATTAGACTCAACAGTAATGATAATTTTGCAATCAAATAAATAACTGTGAAGCTTAAATAGTTTTTGAAATTATTTAACAGCTGTAGTGAAAGAATGCATTATTTTTCAATGAATGACAGACGACTGGATAATATTTGGATGCGAATTAAACTGTGATTGGTTGAATACGATATTGCTTCCCAGTTTTTAAGCTTTACTGATTCTGACTCATTTCTACACAAGCTAAATGAAAGCTTGGAAAGACATGAAAGGAGATTTTTTTATTGGTTTCGATTGCTATTGATTCTGTGTTTTTTTTTTTTTTTTAATAAGACTTTTTTCTTTTTATTCAAAAGTACATTTTTAAGCTCTATTTTTTTTGCTAATATGGAAAACAAATTTCGGAAACTTCATTTTTATTATAATTTTAATATTAAAAACTATTGTTTCAGCCTTTTTTTTTAAAAATACTTTGTGGGTAATGCATTATAAATTTAACGGGGACTTTCCGTTAACTTATTACTCAATAATGAACTATAAGACAATAACATTGTTATTTATCCTAATACGTTAAACAATGCCCATCTCTAGATGTACCTTCTCTTTTTAAACACAGCATACATTTAAATTCTTTAAAAATCAAAATTAAAAAACATTTTTGGAAAGCTAAATAATTAACTAGGTTTGAGCTTTTACCAAATTTTAAAATGAATCATTAATGGTTCTAAAATGATGCACTTGTATCACATGAAAATTTAACCCTTTCTGGCGCGGAGTAAGTCTGTTTGCAAAATGATGAAATAATGGGCTGACAATTTACAAGCGAATTTATTAGAAAATAAAAACTTGCTTATTTTCCGGTACTGAATAAAAGGAAAATTTTAATTAAATATTCTTGGTGCCATTTGTCAGTTTTGGAATTAAAATTAGGTGTCCTTTTTTGTGGACACCGACCGTTAAAGGGTTAAAAAACTAAATAAAATATGAAACTTGCTTTATGTAAATGTACAGATTTAGACAGCTAAAAAAAAAAAAGAAAAAAAACGCAACTTCTAAATATTTCCTATTCAAATAACATTAGCTGCCATATCTCATAAGGTTATTGAAGTAGGCTCCTAAGGGAAGCTAGTATAGAATGACATCCAAAACAGAATCCTAATACCCGGTTCAGATTGGATATTTAAGATATCTTAGACTGCTGAACTCACTGCGGGAGTTCCACAAACTCACTCAGTGAGTTCGTACTTTATATTGCTAGATATAGTCAGTGCCACTCACTTTCATTGGCTCTGGAGGTTAGCTTTAACCGATTGGCTGTTGAGGCTGGCTTTAACTTATGCACATGCACACATTCTATGTTTTGTTCAGATCTCAGACATGGTGATGTTCAGTGATCTGAGATGAGTTTTGCAGTGTGAACAGATATTCAATTCCGGGAAGGTACCACCTCAAAAATGGCAGTCTAAGATATCTTAAATGTCCGGTGAGAACAGGGTATAAGGAAATAATTTAAAATATGGAGAATTAAAGTATATTTAAAATTTTCATTTTATAATTTTGCTTTAAGAAAATTCAGATTAACTTTTCAGAAATGAAGTATGTTTGAAATGTTCTTATATATACATCTATTTGTGTATGTAGTTTGTGTACGAAACTACATTATCCTTAAAAAAGGCAAAATAGTTTCTTGAACTTCAAACTCATAAAATGAAAAAAAAAAAAAAAAAAAAAAAAACATACTGAGAGCCAAGTGCTTTGCACCTTTATACCCTAGCAAACACTAACAGCTGATCTGGAAGTTGATCGATGCAGTACGCAAGACCGGAGGGTATATCTCATTACGTCATTCATTGATAGAGGCCCTCTCGTGGCTAAAGATAACAAAGTGTGATACAGAAAAAATAACGATGTTGGAGTTATCCCAAGGAAAAGAAACTGCGGTTTTCTGGCAGGTTGATATGACGTATTGAAAAACAAAGTGACGTAATCGCGAGCTCTGAAAGAATAGATCCTAAAGAAACAGCTGTTTAGATTAAAGTTGAAAAGAAATTTAAATA
Source organism: Maratus michaelseni (assembly GCA_963931845.1). Lineage (NCBI taxonomy): Eukaryota > Metazoa > Arthropoda > Arachnida > Araneae > Salticidae > Maratus > Maratus michaelseni. The sequence continues at coordinate 345,879,442 of OZ007586.1, forward strand.
AAGGAAATGAAAGTATTTGAATATTGTATAAGTGAACAAGGTGTAGACATTAATAGAGAAGGCACAGACTCACAGGAAATTAAATACAGAATCTGCCAATGAAAAAAGGCTGTAAAACTTTTAAACTCTATTTGGTGGAGTGAGGAGATCTCCAGGAAAAGAAAATATAATATATATAATTCTATAGTAAAGAGCATTTTGTTATATGGAGCAGAGGGATGGAGAATTATGGAGACTGAAAGAAAGAAATTAGCAGCAGTGGAAATGAATGTACTAAGAAGATTATACAGGATATCAAGAATAGAGAGAATAAGAAATGAAAGAATAAAAGAAATGATGAAAATAAAGGGAATCATATTTGATTGTGTGTGTTGTTTGAAATAAATGTTTGTTGTAATTTTATTCACACATATGCCTTTTCAACATAAATAGAATCTGATTTTCAAGTTATTTTTCTCCTTGATTTGTTTTACAAAATATTTTTCTTTTAGGCCTCTTAATAATGTTAGAACTCCGTCACCTCCTGTACCGAATTCATTGAATAACTGGGAAACAAGTAAAACTAAAAAACATAGGTCAAGAAAAGAAAGCCGCAAAGAAGTATGTTTTCTGTTGCTTCTTTAAATGATGTTTGCTTTTTATTTCATTATAAATTAAGCAAAATGCAGAGAAAAAAGTTATTCTGTAATATATATATCAGTGTCATACGTATGACATTATCATGTGTTTTTTTTTCTTAATTTTTGCAAAATGCTATCAGTTTCCTGCCAGAAAATGTAGAATGTTCACTTTATTAAATACTTCTCCTACTCCTGCCAATCCCCCACCCGACCTTTTTTTAAAAAATGTATTTTAATCTTACAGTAATATAAAAACTCTGAAATTTAATTTTGAAAGCTATTTAAAAATAAATAAATACCAGGCATGTGGTTTTTCTACTATTACTTTTTTTTTTTTACTTTTTTTTTGCAGATTTTCAAAAGATCATTTTGGAATTAATAGGTGCACAGAAAATTTTTTTTTTTAAATATATATTTAAATTTTCTCAAAAACAGTGTCTGTTGGTCACAAAAATCATGAAAGTCATGAAAAAGTCACAAATTTTATCATTGATCAGAAAAGTTATTAATTTTTTGTTCTATAGGGATAAGAAAATTTTCATTAACAATTGCTGTAATGTGAAAGAGATTTTGAAATTGTATTTTGTTTTTAGAATGTTTGTAAATTGGTAATTTAACATTGGTTAAGTTTTTATTTATTTAATAAGTTTGCATTAATGTATTAAAAAAGGGGGAGAGGGGATTTTTTTGCATTTTATTTTTTAATACCAATAGTTGCATATATATATTTGGCATATTATTATTAACTATTCATGTTAGTTCTTTCTTTCTAGAATTGATTTTTTAACATTTATAAGTAGCTCCCAAATATGTAAATAGATGGACTTATTATATTAATTTCATTTACATTTTGTTAAAGTAAATTCTAATTGATCCCTTTCTAACACTTTCCAACCTAGTTGAAAAGTGTTTGACTTCGGTTTGTCTGCCGTAGGGCCTGTGCTGTAGAGTTTAACTATTTCGTAAGTATTCGTCAGTACAACGGTTAGTAGTTGACATGGATGAGAAGTTCTTGTTGTAGATACAAATAAACAGTTAATCCAGGAGGAATGACTGAGCAGAGTTAGACGACAGAAGAATTTATTTCGTAAAAACAAAGCATCATAAGACACAGGAGCAAGATAGTCGAAGAAGCAAGGGGAGGTACCCTAGTAATCGGCAGCCTACGGTAACAGCTTGTTTGGTCAAGTCAAAAGGCCGAAGTGAATATCTTCTAAAAGTTACATGTACGGGTGTTGGCGCGGAAAGCATGATAAAATCGCCAGTACTTGGCGAGGGAGTTTTTGGAGACAACGGTCGGACGCGTATGGGAAAAAACGATAACTGCTAGATTCTGTCTATGATAATGCATTCATTTGAGGATGGGGGGAAGGGTTGTAAGGATTCTTTCATGGAGACAGAAAAGGAAAAAGAAAAGAAAGTAATTTTGGGATCGGCGTTTGATTTTGCTAAAAGACAGCTGCAATTAACGGTTACATATGACACGAATCTAATAACAGGGTGTGAAGGATATGAGCTTGCATATTATAGTTTACATGTGGGCGAGAGATATTTTAATTAATTCTTTTGAGAGCGGATGAGAAGTGCAAATGCTTGCATAAAGAATATCGGTTATACGTTACATTATTTTAATATGTAGAGCACAGCTGCATATATATTTTGTCTAACTTTTAAGACAGATGCACTTTTGATTTCATGAGAAGGAAACGGTTGAATTAGAAATATGTGAACATTAGTAACTTATTTTTAGCATAACCGCAAATTAAGGACAGAGAGGTTTCTGATATATGAGAGTGACTTGCATTTTAGAATGAAGAAAGTAGATACGTTATCTAAATTAAATCAGAAATAGATTTTAGTTAACATATTGAATTTTGGGGGGGGATTACAGACATTTAAAAACTGTAAACTATAATTGTTTATTTTAATTATTTATTTATTTGGGGGGAATGAATAAATCTTTATGAATTTTTTTTTTTTTTTTTTTTTTTTTTTTAAATCTCTATTTTGGGGGGGGGGGGGAGGAGAAGCATGCAATCAATACATGTATGCTAGATGTTGGAAGAGGAATGGAAAAGCTTATGTTAACTTGTTAAAATTTTGAGGGGGGGGGGGTTTGAACTGAAAGTAAGATATATGACAAACGTCTTTGTCATATATATCACCCCATTGACCAGAAAAGCTGTACTGTTTACAGTACAGTTTAAAAAAAATATATACAATACAATTATACTCTCCCCAAGCTTAAAATAATACATACATAATATAAAACAAAATACTTGTAAAATTATATGAGTTGCAACATTATAAAGGATTTTGTTACCTCAATAGTTCGTAACATCAGGCCATAAAATATAAAATATAGCGCACTACCTTCGAAGATTTTTTTTTTTATATCTTCGTCCTTTTATTTTCTGTTTTGTTCTTTTTCTTTTTTTGTCTTTCTGTCTGGTACCAGCTTTAAAAAGTTACTATTTAACTAGACATGTCTAATGATAACTGAACACAAAACAGTACTCATTTTCTCAATTTGTTGCACTTAAATACCATAATTACTACTTAAGTATAATATGAAACACAAATGAAAACAATTAAAAATAAACACAAATAACACATAACATAAACATATATCCTTAAAAATTAACTTGACTTATATGAAAAAGTGAAAATGGATTAACTCAAGTGTAGTGTACTGAAAAGTTGTTTGAAAAAAAGTTTTTAAAATTCGTGCAAGCACAGGACGGTAAAAAAAAGAGGTGCATGTGGCACGCCCATAAAAAGGGACCGCCCTTAATCTTGTCAATGCATGACAAGTGTGATGTCTCAGGCTTAGGGCCTTACGACCTAGGTGAGGAGGGCAGTGATGAGAGTCCACATCATTACAACATGAACTCCCTGCTCCCCAATGAAGATCGCACTGATCTCCAAACAGGAGCACGATTCGGGAACACATATACTTTTGGGAAAAGGGAATATTGTGAATTAGTAAACTAAATCACAATTGTCTCTCTAAACACAATCTGGTGAGGGGTGGTAACCTAAGGGCAAAAATTTAGAACGGTACCACTAGCCTGAAGGGGAAGAATTAGTAAAAATTAAAAAAACAGATACAAGTGTATCTCATGTAAATCCTAATGTATTGACAGTCCTAGAGTGTTGAGAGACCTAAAATATGTCATAATCGGGTGTGATGAAGTGAAACTGTACAAGTCATGTAAGCAAATGCTTTAAGTTTGTTTACGAGAACTTTTTTTTTTTTTTTTTTTTTTGTATTTATTTGAAAGATCTTATTTATTTAAAATATTTGCAATGTTGTATTCAGTATGAATGAAAGTTTAAAGTGTGAGAGAAAAGAATGTGAAAAGATTATATTTATCTACTGTTTATAAAATTGAATGAAAAATTAAAAGAATGGTGTGACCCGATACAAAATATTGTGTAAAAGTGGTCTTCACAAGAAGACATGGACCAGCCGTGAAGTCAGGTGAAGACAAGTTATGCACAGTATACGTAGAATCCTGGCCAGGGATAAAACACTTAGTATCAGATCATATTAAAAATTTAAAAGTTTTTTTTTTTTTTTTTTTTTTTTTTTTTTTTGTTAAACTGGTTTACTGAAAATTAAAAACTCAAATTAATATTTGTATCCAAAACACCTTAAAAAAAACAATCTTGCCTTAAATATTCATAAAAATATCATATTTTACAACAACTAAAAAAAATGTAAGAAAAATAATCATATTTATACCATTTAATGTGAAAGTTCAAACATTAAATTAAATTAAATTTCATTCTGCATATTTAATTAAGAAGGTTTTGGTAAAAGGCAACCACAAAAATTAACTAAAACTTTGTTATTGAATAAATTCTTTTAAGAATAGGAATGCAATATTTTTTTAACCAAATAAAACATTTTACTATTGACTGATTTATAAAATATATATATAACACTGACACTAATGCTATATGAGAGAAAGGAAAAAAATATATATATTGTGATACTGAAATATTAAATGTATTCATGTAACTGTTTTTTTTTATAAGAGAAGTATGAAGGTTGAAATATACATTTTAATCAAAGTAAAAGAAACAAATTTTTTATTTACTGCGATTGAGTAAAATTTAAAATATGAAAACATTCTATTCATCCTTCATACTTATTAATTTAAAATAAAATAAAATCTTATTTTTTTGTAAAAAAAAATTCGTTCACCAACGTTTTGAATCATCACAAATTTGTATCACCACATTCTTGTACAAATCTTCTTATTTCGTTTCATTTAGATCAATATATTTTTTTTTTTTTTACCTACTTACTTTATTTACCTGGTTTGTGTGAGAAAATTATAGTTAAAAAATTGTCTAGTGATCATTATGTAAATATACTCTTGAATGAGACAATATCGAAACACAAGATACTTCAGAAGCACAAACACGTTCACAAACGTTACGGTAAGCACGATTAGCAATGTTGGGTTTTGTTTAAATACTTTTCACATATTTCACGGACCTAAGTTGCTAAAATACACTGGTAGATCACGGTTCTTGATTTTCGTACGCACACAAAAAAAGCAAAAAAACAGCACACCTCACGACGTAGATAGAATCTCAGCTGGCGGGAGGGATGCACAGGCAACGAAGAAACACCGTAGCACACGCGTACATATGTGAACACGTTTTCAACGAAACACTTTGTTTTTTTTAAAACACTAATTTTGAACGTCCACTATTTGAAGGCGCGCACAACACACGGAATATCATCAGAGGGGGGAATGCACTTGAAAACGATGCTGATACACAAGTCACGCTTTGAGTCAGACGAGATGAGGGGGTGACGAGGGATTCCACAGAAGAGATGGGGAGGGGGGGGTGCGCTTCAGATAGAGGCTGTCAACAACAGATGAGAAGACTCTAGCATGTTCGCTCTGGAAAGGAAGGAGGGGGGGCTTCCACAGACGACGGTGCGGTGGCGTGCAGGAAAAATTTTGAATGTCAATGTTCAAAATGAAAGTATAGGAGTTCAGCGAAGCAGAATTTAAAAGTTCCACATAGTCCAGCGACCGTTGGAGATTAAAAAGTATTGTTGAATTCCAGTACTTCGGTACCTCCCCTTGTGAAAAGAAAGTCTCTAGATAGAGGCGCCGGCGGATACGCACCAATTTTTTTGTGCTGTAGAGTTTAACTATTTCGTAAGTATTCGTCAGTACAACGGTTAGTAGTTGACATGGATGAGAAGTTCTTGTTGTAGATACAAATAAACAGTTAATCCAGGAGGAATGACTGAGCAGAGTTAGACGACAGAAGAATTTATTTCGTAAAAACAAAGCATCATAAGACACAGGAGCAAGATAGTCGAAGAAGCAAGGGGAGGTACCCTAGTAATCGGCAGCCTACGGTAACAGCTTGTTTGGTCAAGTCAAAAGGCCGAAGTGAATATCTTCTAAAAGTTACATGTACGGGTGTTGGCGCGGAAAGCATGATAAAATCGCCAGTACTTGGCGAGGGAGTTTTTGGAGACAACGGTCGGACGCGTATGGGAAAAAACGATAACTGCTAGATTCTGTCTATGATAATGCATTCATTTGAGGATGGGGGGAAGGGTTGTAAGGATTCTTTCATGGAGACAGAAAAGGAAAAAGAAAAGAAAGTAATTTTGGGATCGGCGTTTGATTTTGCTAAAAGACAGCTGCAATTAACGGTTACATATGACACGAATCTAATAACAGGGTGTGAAGGATATGAGCTTGCATATTATAGTTTACATGTGGGCGAGAGATATTTTAATTAATTCTTTTGAGAGCGGATGAGAAGTGCAAATGCTTGCATAAAGAATATCGGTTATACGTTACATTATTTTAATATGTAGAGCACAGCTGCATATATATTTTGTCTAACTTTTAAGACAGATGCACTTTTGATTTCATGAGAAGGAAACGGTTGAATTAGAAATATGTGAACATTAGTAACTTATTTTTAGCATAACCGCAAATTAAGGACAGAGAGGTTTCTGATATATGAGAGTGACTTGCATTTTAGAATGAAGAAAGTAGATACGTTATCTAAATTAAATCAGAAATAGATTTTAGTTAACATATTGAATTTTGGGGGGGGATTACAGACATTTAAAAACTGTAAACTATAATTGTTTATTTTAATTATTTATTTATTTGGGGGGAATGAATAAATCTTTATGAATTTTTTTTTTTTTTTTTTTTTTTTTTTTAAATCTCTATTTTGGGGGGGGGGGGAGGAGAAGCATGCAATCAATACATGTATGCTAGATGTTGGAAGAGGAATGGAAAAGCTTATGTTAACTTGTTAAAATTTTGAGGGGGGGGGGGTTTGAACTGAAAGTAAGATATATGACAAACGTCTTTGTCATAGGGCCATCTGTCCGTGCTGTAACTCCCGTAAATATGCTCAGATTGCCCTGCAATTTTTATATGTTATTGTCGTCATCTATAGCATGTTCCCTATTTCAACTGAAGTGTGTAGCACTTATAGTTTTTTTACAGGGACACTCAAAAGAATTCCGTTACATTACGGTCTATGGGGAAAAATCATTTGCGGTTTATTTTAATGATGTTACACAATTTCACACACATTGTAACTGATATATATCACTAAGTTGCATTACAAGAAGCTTAATATGGAATGAGGTGTGCATAGCACTTATAGTTACTTTACAGGGACAGTCAAAAGAATTCCATTGCATTACGTCTATGGAGAAAAATCGTTTGCGGTTTAATTAAATAATGTTTCACTATTTTAAACGCATTGAAATTTATATATATCACTAAGGTGCATTATAAGAGACTTACTACAGAATATTGTGTGTATAGCAGTCATCGTTCATTTACAGGGACACACAAAAAATTCTCTACTGTCTGTTAACAATAATTCCTGGAAGTGCGTTTTAAGTTACTGAACACGATTTTAAATTTAACTCACTTTTTGTCTATTACTTGGTGTGTATAAATTCTGTAGATCATATACAGGGCAGCACAAAAGTTCGCGAACACATTTCCGTTTATTGACAGAAACTCCAGAAGGAGAATTTTAAACTTTGCTACGCGTTTCCTAAGGAAACTAAAATTTAGCATCCTGTGTAGTATATATACAAATCTATAGATCATATACAGGGCTGAATAAAAGTATTCGGATATTTTTCCGAATATTGTATATGTTGGAAATTCCTGAAATTACGTTTTTAAATATGTCATGCGTTTTCCAAATTGTTTACTTAGATGTTATCTTTCAGCTTATTAAACGGTAATGATTTGTAAAATTATTAAGTGTTACATAATCTATGCTTGACGCATGATTTTTCGTTCTTATTTATTACATATCTCTTTTAAGATATCTTTTCTTTTTTTTTTCTCATTATAATATAGGATAAAATTTATCCCTTAACTTATTGATTCTATGTTGTTATTTTACTTTAATAAATTTAAATTACCATGTCACTAAAGAATAATTGTATTTGTTTACTAAATACTATAAGATTTTGTGCATGATTCATAACAGCATTAAAAGTACAGATAATGAAAGTTTTATGTGATTTTGTTGTATTTTTTTCCAGAGTTCTAGATCATTTAGATCTCTGCTCATGATAAATTTGCAGTTCTGAATAAATTGATATGATTTTTTTGTTGTATGTATTTCCAGTTATTACAATATAAATAAATTATAGTAAAGTGCTGCACTGTGCAACAAATTTCTTATGTTGTTATATCCCTCTAATCAAATTTCCAATACTGTAATTATTGCTCTCTGTTCTTTTATTTTTAATGCCACTTATATACCTTTTGATTCTGACACAGTCATCTACTGTTCTTTCTTTCATTATTTACTCATCTGTAGAAGATTTAACAAGAACGAAAAATCATGCGCCAAGCATAGATTATGAAACACTTTCCAACACAGCCAGAAAACCATAACGAAACTTCACCGTTAAATAAGGTGAAAGAAGATATGCAAGTAAACAGTTTTAAAAACATATACCACATTATAAAATACAGTTTTCGAAATTACCTTCCAGTGTCAAAAAAGTAGTTGAATTATTTTGTGCAGCCCTGTATATGATCAATAGATGTGGACATATAGCATAATAAAATTTAGTTCAGTTAGAATATTCACATTTAGCAATTTTCTCTGATCGATGAAAATGCACTTGAAATCCTTTGTACAGCCCTGTATATTATCTGAAGACTTTTGTACACACCACATATTAAGCTAAAAGGCAACTTAAAACTCACTCGCAGCAATTACCAACCGTAAATGACAATGTATCTTTTTCTTTGCATAGCCCTGTATATGAATTTATTTAAATTCCACGAACTTCTATTAGTCTTCTAAATATAGTTCAGCAGGAAAATGCGTAAACACAATTAAAAACTATCCTTAAGCAATTCACTCCCATAGTCTGTAATACATACGGATTCCCTTGTGTAGCCCTGTATATGAACAGCCGAGTTTATAAACACGCACGTAATATGAAAAAATTTAGATAAATTTAAAAATGCAAACCAAAGTAAAAAACTGACTTTTCACACATAGACTGTAAATATATCACATGTACTACCTGATACCTTTTGTGTGTCCCTATAAATAAACGCAATGCACACCACACTTTCAAGAGAGCAATTTATAGTGAACCTCAGTAATGCATATAATTTTCATTATGTTTGAAATAGTGAAATATCACTAAATTACACTGCACACAATTTTTCCCCATAGAACAATGTGTAACAGAATTATTTTGTTTGACCCTGTAAATGAATAATTAATGTTTTGCACCCCTTATTCTACAAAAAGCATGTTTTAATGCACTTCATACTTATATATCAATTTCATCATGTTTGAAATGATGTAGCATCATCCAAAATGCACTTGAAACGATTATTTCCCATTGACTGTAATGTAACAGAATACTCTTGACTGTCCCTGTAAATTAACTATAAGTGCTACACACTTCAGTTGAAATAGGGAACATGCTAGAGTAAACGACAATAACATACAAAAATTTCAGGGCGATCCGAGTATATTTACGCGAGTTAGAGCACAGACAAACTGAAGTCATAAACACTTTTCAACTAGGTTGGAAAGTGTTAAAAATTAATCATTTTAACCTTTTTGAGATACTGAGTTTATATTCACATTGTTACCTAATTGTTACTGGTACCTTATAGTTTTCAACTGTATGTTATACTTTTAGAAAAATAAGAAAAACAATGAATCTGACAGCCATAAGTCAAAAAGAGTGAAAAAAGAAAGAAAGAAGAGAGAAAGAGACAGAGAAAGATCAAGAAGCATAGATGAACCTGCTAAGGATAAAGCTGAATATGAAGAAGCTCCTGGTATTGTTACTCCATCTAAAGAACCAGGTTTTAGTTTAGCACAAACTCCAATGACTCCATCTATGTCTGTAAGTAAAACTATTCAGTAAATATTGTTTTTCAAAAACTCTGTTAAATTGCACGATTTTTGACTTTGTATAATTTGCTATAACCAATCACAGTGATCAATTTCCAAATAAACATTACTCATTCAATTCATTTTTTTTTCTTTTTGGTAATGATCTTGCTCTAACAGAAGGAAAAATTTTCTAATTCACTGATACTGTGTAGGTTATATAAAAGTTTTAAAATTGTAGCTTTTTAAAGATCAATAGGAAGACTATTTCATTGACATAATCTTTTTTTTTAACACTATTGAAAAGTATCTCCAACAGGTAATAAATTAAAGCATGTTTCAAACCTTTTTAGGTCACCCTGTTTAATTAAATGAATGTGTGTATTTCATATTTATTTTTTAATATGCAGTTTTGTAACAACAAATCTTTTTTCATTATGTGCCTGAAGTGAACATATTCATGGACAGTGAAAATTTAAGAGAAATATGTATCAAATTGTTATTATTTTAATAAAATATTATGTAATAACAAAACTGTTTTTTTTTTATCATAAATAGTTTAATAATTATAAAATGTAAGAGCACAAAAAGAAATGTGATTTGGGCATATAACAATACAAAATATTTAAACTAATAAAAATTATTGTGCTTAAGAGGCATGATACAGGAAAAAATTTAACAATAATATTTTGAGTTAAACAGAAGATGGGTCATCTGCTACCAGAAATACACAAAACGAAGAAAAATGTTTAAAAGATATTCTTGAAAGAGGTTTTCCTGATACTGTATTTTTTTTTAAGAGTGGTTCTGGAAATTTAAAAAGATATAAAATTTGAATGCAAGTGTAATTCATTATTTCAGCAACTACTATAGCCGGGTCCTGCTGTTCTTCCCACATATTAAAACAAGTCGTTGGGGGCCACTGTAATACTTACCCATCATGGATATGCATAATATAAAATATAAAAATAAAACATGTGTAAAACATTTATAAAATGCATTGCAATTCGAATAAAATCCTGGCTTGATGACTTAAATACTCTATTACTGAATTGTGTAAAAGAAACATCCTTATAACTCCAAAAATGTTAATCATATTAACTAAGAGTTTACTGCGTCGGATTAAGCGTCTCATTTCCAATTAAAATATATCTTTGAATTGAAATTTGAATGAAATACAGGGTAATGAAAAATCGAAGAGTGGGGAAAATATGATTACAAATATCTCGGCAACTAATTATCTGATCGACTTCATTCTTTATGGAAAATTTGTTTCTTGTCTTTTATATTCACTCCTTAAAATAAACAATTTCAAAAATTTTTATATACCTTTTATCAGAACGAATATTTTGAGAGTCCAAAAAAAATAGTTCCGGATAATCGAGGTTCCTGAAATTCAATAAGCTTCTTCTCATTATTACATACTAAGTATATACCAAATTTCAAGTCTCTATCTCAATTTGTTCAGGAGATAGAGCATTTACAGACACACAACACACAGACAGATGGATGACAAATATTTTTTCTAAAAATATGTTTTTCGAAATCTCTAGTGTCTGAAATGTGTAAATCCATTTAAAAAAAAAAAAAATCATGTTTTTTTAAATGATTACAAGACTTACCCTATACTACGTATGATGGGTAAGTAATAAGTGGGTAAGTGTGATCAAAGATTGCACAAAGGGTTTCATTTAATTTTCCTTTCAAAGCACTTTATCTTTTAATTAATAAATCCAAATAAATTTCATTTTCCATAAAAAAATCAGGTTTTTTTTTATAAAATAAAAATTTACCAGTCAATTTTCAAAAAAAATTTCAAATTTCTTAAACTGAATATAATTTTGCATATATATACCAATTTTCAAATCCCTATCTTATACAGTTTTAAAAATTTTAACATGTGTTAGAATTTGAGAGTGAGGTATTTAATTGTCATCAGCATTGTTTATTTATTTTTGTATATTTCACATCCTAAAGTAAAAGAAACAAATAATTTTTTTGTAAAATAAAAAGTTGCATCTTAATTTTATCTATTTTTGGAAATTCTTAATTGGCATGTGATTTTGCAAATAAATACCAAATTTCAAATCCTTATCTTATATAGTTTTAAAAATTTATATATATACCTTAACATCTCCCAGAACCGGAAATTTTATCTGTGGTTAAAATCTTTGTTCCGTCCTGTCTGCTAAAGATTGCCTGCAGCCATGTAGAAAAAGAAGTCATTTTTCACTTGAAGAAATAATTTTTAATTAATTCCTTTGGTAATTACCATCCTATTTTTATAAAAATTAGATATTTATATACGTCATTCAAATTTATGCATAGATCTGTAAATTTCAAATCGGTATATGCAATATTTAAAAAAAAATTATAAGGTTCGAAATAACTGTACTTATTTGCAGTTTTTTATCGTTTTGAGGGTGAAATTGATAGCCTCTCTCGAGGCCACTATGAAAGACGATATCTTGATAGTCTGCATGGGGAATTGTCTGGAAATAGGGTATAAGTGAGAATGTACTTTTTTATTTAAGTTTCTGCACAACTTGTAATGAGTTTTTAATTAATATTTCTGCTAATTATTTTCTTATTTAAAATTTTATTATTTGTCTTGTGACAAGAGGTATTCAGCTGTAAGTATACAAAATTTTAAATCTCTAACTTATACAATTTCTGAGTACAAATGCTGTGATGGACAGACAGACAGAGAAGCGAGACGAATAGGGTTTCGTGAGATGAACGAGACCCTAAAAAGGCACCAATGGGTCTGCCTTACTGTCTATACAGGGCGATTCACTACCAGTGCGACAAACTTTAAGAGGTGATAGATATCACTGAAACAAACCTTTTTTGTATAGGGTAGCTGGGTTTCAATCCACTTATTCAGTCATAAATACAGGGTGTTTCACTCAAAGCCAAAACTTTTTTTGTTCATAACTTTAACAATAATGAAAATATTTTACCGATATTTTCAACAGACTTATTTTGTTTTCTATGAAACGTAATAATTTCCCAAGAATTGCTGGAAATTACCACAATCTGCATCCATACAACACTGATCAAGACGCTATGTAATTCGGATGTAGCTCACAGTACATAGAGGTCATTGAACCAATTACAGTACATTACCCGTGATATCATTTCATTTCACACAAAGTAATGCAAGTCTTTTGAAAATATTGATAAATTATCTTCATTACTGTTAAAGTTATGAATGAAAATCTGGATTTCAACTTGAAGTAAGACACCTTGTATTTATGATTTAATAAATGATTGCGACCTAGCTTTCTTATACAAAAATTGTTTGTTGCAGTATGCTTTATCACCTCTTAAAGTTGTTAGGATATATACCCTTATAGTCCCAAATGGTTCTTATCATTTTATAGCAATCATTATGTTTTTGTTTCTTTTATATCTTTTCCTTAAAGTTTACATTTAAATTTCAAAATACTTAAGTTTACATTTCTAGTTTGAATTTTATTTAATTTCAAGTTTCAGTTTCAAGTTTAATTTCAGGTTTAAATATAAAGTAACCTTTATTTTAAATATCAATAGTCTCTTTATTTTTACCTACTTGCAGTTTGTCATTTAAAATTGCCATTAATCCTCCTATGTACTTATTTCTCTTTTTGGTTTCTGGTGTTTGTTTTCGAGCTCACACTAAAACATTACCATGCTTATTTTCCTTTGGCTTTCCATCCCCATGCTACGGTCTTGATGTCATACGTTAATTTGGCGAGAGTTACAGTGTCTGATGGCAGAGGGCATTGCCGATCTGTCATCATCTGCATTTCTCCTAATGGCAGCCATGTCACATTCACATAGGTTCAGATCTTTCTGGGTGCTGATGACATTTTTTTGTTTCAGGATAGGGAGCTCGTAGTAGGTTAGTTTTGTGTAGGCGTGGAGTATTTATATCGCAAGCCATCACATGCTCTTCAGTTTCGTTTGTGTTTTTTTTGTTGATACTCAGTGGCTGAACACAAAGATGTCAACTCGTTATCAAGGCTTGGATCTTCGTGATGTTAAATAATATTAAAGTGTTTCCTATATTTCTTTTATAGTCTAGTGCAGTTTTAATTGAGAAATGCCTAAGATGCCTTTACATATTTTTGTGGTGATGTTCTTCAAGTAAATGGAACAATGTTTAGCGTGTGGTTTGCAAATATTACTTTACTATAGGTGAATTGTTTCCTGTGGAAATTAAAAGAAAGCTTTTAAATCCTTTGTCATATTATAAAGATTTTAGCTGTGAGACATTTGAACATGTTTGTTTCTCCTGTTTTTCTTTTGGTGGTATAGTTCATATTTCTGGCTTTTATCTCCTTCTTTCATTTAAATTAGGTTTTAAATGAATGTTTCATGTTTTAAAACTCTAGCTTGTATTTTTATTTTTTAAGTCATACATTTCAAAGTGTTAGATGTTTTAGGAGTTACAGGACTTTTTCAGGTTTAGGAGAAGTTTCTGTATGTAAGACATGATGTATGTCTTGGATTTGTGTGGCTTTCTGCTTTGATGCCGATTGTATTCTATATGTTGGAGATCCATGTTGAGTATTGAAGGGGTCATGAGGTGAAGTATTGATTGAAGCTGAGTTTAATAATTTTAAAACTATTTGTACTTTTGGTAAAGAGGTTTGAAGTTATTTAGTCTAATTTTTTCTGGAATATTTTGAATCAAGTAGTTTAAGTCTGTTTTATGTATTTCTCATTATATTGGTTTACTATACTGGAAATGATTAAGTACTAATGCCATCAAAAGATGAATATAAATAGTTCATAAAGTTAAAAAGCTAATTTAGAGTAATTTAATATTGAAATTAATTTAAATGTTGTTTAACCTTTTGTACCTTTTTTTAAAAAATAATTGTTTTAGTTAAAAGGTTAAGGTGTCTCAGTGGTTAACTGTATTTAAATTTATATCTAATAAATATATATTTAAAGCTTAAATTTAACAAAGCCCTTTTTAAAGTTAGTCAGTTAAATTAAAATTTTAAGGTAAATGTTTTTTTTTTGTTTAAAGTAATAGATTCTCAATGTTTCTGGTAGCTTCTCTGGTGCTTCAGTTCTTGATCAATTATATGTAGACTTAGAGTCAAGATTTTTTTAATGCTTTTTAGTGTTAGATTAAAGATCTTGTTGACACTTGTTATGGAAATTCAAATTGTTCAAAAATTGGATGAAGTGTCTGTTTTTAGTGAACTCAAGTCATATATTTAGTCTGGTTTTTATTTATAAAGTTTTTTTTTTCTTTTGTTAAATAAAATATAGTTTGCCTTTAATTTAGTTTGTTATCATTTGAGATACACTTTTGAACATTTTTCTTTTTCAGCTGATTGAGTTAATTTATTAAATCTTACTGCATGTTTAATCCCTTTTCAATAATCCTGGGCAGACTTTACAGCAGCATACACTCTACATGCGTAATTACTTCACTATATCATTCATATGGTAATTATTGGATGGTAATTCACTTCAAAAGTTTGTCGCGCTGATAGTGAAAACATGAAATTTGAATATGAGAGAGTTTTGTTATTTTGATGATCACTTTAAACAGGACCCTGCTGTGGTTTGTGTATATAAAGAAAAAAATTATTGGATTTGACTTTCTTGTTGAATAACCAAAAACATGAATTTGAATTAAATTAAACTGGCAAATGTCACTGGATACCATTAGAAAATTAGTTTTGATCAGTATCTGGGACCAGTATCAATTGGATATTATTAGAAATATCCTCTCTTTTCCCTCAATTCCCATATACCAACTTGTCTTGTGATGAAATTCATATTTAGCAATTAATTTTTATTGCATTACAAGGTTAATGCTTAATTTTAATGTGCTTATGAACATGTAAAATAACAATATTGCAACTTTAATGCTGAGGCTTGTTAAATTTTGAATTGTAACATTCTTCTGTCAAAGAACATATATATGAACATCAACAGCACATGCATAGCACTTTGAAAGCCGTCTACAGGCAAGTCTTAATAAAACTTCTTAAATAAAGTATAAAATAATAAAAAGCTGAGTTGAAAAGTGTTACATGCAACCATATGATGTTTTTCATTAATTTCATGATTTAAAAAGTTTTAATCAGATTGTTTTTAAATTGTTTTTTATAA
This sequence comes from Maratus michaelseni, assembly GCA_963931845.1. Lineage (NCBI taxonomy): Eukaryota > Metazoa > Arthropoda > Arachnida > Araneae > Salticidae > Maratus > Maratus michaelseni. The sequence continues at coordinate 345,895,599 of OZ007586.1, forward strand.
AATTTTGCTGTAGTCTACAAATTTCTTTTCTGTCATGATAAAAACCCACTGATCTCCATTTGTGCTCCTCTCATGTATCATAAATTGCTTTAAACCTTTATTAAAACAAACACCGAACGTATTCATTTTTTCTAAATTACTTAGAATTTTGATGATGCAATCCTTGTCATCAGCTGCATAAGTTTTCTCGTTTTGCTATTAACTTTGTTAAATTGTGTATGTTTCTTATTTCCCAGTAATTTGTGTAAGTACATCAAAAAATTCTATAATAATTTAAAAAACATATTTCCTGCCCTTTTAAAATTCTGCATGATAAAAATTAGAATACAATTAAAATTAAATAATTAAAAACCACATTTTATGTATTAGAAATAATAGACATACAAATCATAATTTCATATACATATACTGAAAATTTTTAATATTTTTATTGATCTCTGGTAGTGTTTCTGATTAAAATTTTATTTATTTTTAGTTGGTTTCCAGTTATAAGCGTTTGGCAGAAGATAAAAATATCAGAGTAGTAAGTATTTGACTTCATATACTAATTAGTTGTGTTTACTATGCATTTCAACTAAACAACTTTTTAGTGTGTAAAATTTTATCTTAGATTTACTTTTTCAGTCACAAATATCTTTTATAATTTGTGAAAGGTTAAGTTGAGCAAATATGAGTGCCATAGTTAACAATTTACTGTTAAAAAGTATACCACTCATTGATTAATAAGTTTAATATCATAATTGCTCACATATTTTTCACACCTTTTTTTTTTTTTAATTTTTTTGATGCAAAAATATGGGTTGAGAAAAATAGACAAGTTTTTTTTTTTTTTTAAGAACAATGATTGACATAATATAACATTGATATTCCATGAGAACTTTGAGTAATGAAAGAGAAATATAACATTTAAGATAAATATAACATTTTAATGAACAAGTAGGTAATATTAAATAAAATAGAATAACAGTTGGAACAACATTTAAATTGCCTTTTCTGAACTGAGTAAAAACTTTTGTTTTTAGTTACTCAAAAATAGTACATAATTATTATCTATATTAATAAAATAAAGTTGTTTGTCTGGGTGCGATGACTGGCGAAATCTACTGTATGTAGAAGGCTGAAATTTTGGGTGTGGATAGTCCAAGGCAGGTCCTGATGCACCTGAGGCTCAGATTTTTAATTTTTTTTAAGACCTGGTCCCTTGGGGCCCCTTCACTTTTTTGTGCTCTAAATTGTTAATAACTTGCCCCCTTTTTATCTGATCTTCTTTGTTTTTGGGACCCTTTCTCCATTTAGTTATTCCCCCATTTCTACATTCTAATTAAGACTCTGGGTCCCGATGTGTTGGCCCAACTGAGTATTTTAGCCTTTAAATTTTAATAACTTACCCCCTTTTTATCCGATCTTTGTTTTTGGGGCCCCTTTTTCCATTTAGTTATTTTTCCATTTCTACATTCCATCTGGGACCTGGGACCTTGAATTTTTTATACACCATGCATTTTTCATCACCCTAATTGTGTCACCCTCTCAATGCATATCTTTAAAGTTGAGTCTTGGGTTCTTCTCCCTGGACCACCACCCTCATATTTGTATTGGAGACCTAGGGCCCCAATAAAAAGCATTTCTTTAAAAATTTATTCTAATGCTTAATTTTGACTAATTGAAGATCTAAAGAACTAAGTACTAAGACGTTTTAAGATGTTTCCCAGTTAGGGCCCTGCTCAAAACTATCAGTTGGCATCTTTTGGACCCCCTAATATAGCTCCCTTAAAAATCATCCGATTCACTAGCCTTTTTTTTTTTCTTCTTAAGACTTCCAGCTACTACTTAGATGACAAAAAAATTTATCTGACCTCAGCTACCATCAATTTTGAATATTAATCTTCTTCTTGGGGCCCTTGGTGCAGCTTCTTTAAAAAAAATCCTAGAAACTTGAGTTCTGTTTAAGTTTATTATCACGAGCCCAAGCAATGCTGCATGAGTCAGCTAGTTTAAAAGAAAAAAAAACCTTGAAAATACTTATAAAATTTTAAAGCAGGTTAGAATATAACAAAGGCATTGGCATTAGGTTGCTGCAATAAAATTACGGTTAATAAAAACTTAAAATTTTAAAATATTTTTTACAAAGCAGTAAAACATTTTACTTGCTGCATTGTTTTCATTATCTGCCTGCAGCCTGTTACACCCCCCCCCCCCCCCCAACACACACACATAAAAAATACTAATATTTTGGTGTTCTGAGCAGATTTAACTTTTAAAACAAATATTTTCATATGTTATTTAAATCTAACTAAAATTGTGTAGTTTTCAATTGAAATTATTAATAAATGAAACTACCAATAATAGAACGTTATTGGTTACAAAAGCCCTTACCTACAATGTTGACAATTGGGTGGGGTGTTTTTTTATTCAAGTAGCTATGACTATTTCCATATATAGTAATATTCACCTTATTTAATCTGTCATTAATTAGGGTAAATATTATATATTGAAATAGTGGTAGCTTTCTGAGTTTAAAAAACACCTATCCAAATAGCAACACTGCTTATCTATGTTTTTGAAAAGAGAAGAAATGGCAGAAAAACCATCCTAGAATGCTACCCCTTTGTCTGCTGCCATTATTTTAGCATTGAAGTACTTCAAAGGGTATCGTTCAAGGTTAAATTATTCATAGAATAGTTCCTGTAAATCATATAACTAAATTAAAGACATTGCATTTATCTTGTAAAATGGAGCAAATATAATAATCAGCTATAATTTTCCAACACATCAATATTGAATAAGAGTTGGTAGCATAATAAAATGCAATGTTTCTATTCCAGGCCAAATAAATTCAGTTCTTTCCATCATGAAAATGTTTTATCCTGTGATTGTCTATTTTAAGTAAATCCCATCAAACTTTTCACTGATTTCTTTAATAAATATTCATTATTCATTTATTGTTTAAATCCAAACTTAGCAGGTTAGAATATTTTTTCTTTCTTTTTCTCTACTTCTACTTTATCCTATAGACTGGTAGTATCATCGAAATTAAGTGTACAAGTTATTTGGTATTCCAATTCGCTTTCACATTCTTATGACCTCAATCTAATTTTTCCTTTTGTACTTGATTGTTCAAATTTTCTTTAACCATTTTCCCCTGATATTTTATTCTGTCATCTTAGCAGGTGCAGTGAATACACTGCAGCAACTTTTTGGTTTTGTGTGTTTATTAGTATGAGGCAATCTTTCTACATATCACTGTAGCAGCCAGAATCTTGATCTGAGAGAGATTTTGAATCATTAATACTTTGTAAAATAATGAAAAGAAGAACAAATCTGTTGTTTCACATGTACATAAAACAGTTTTTGATGAATATGTGACAGATGAAAAATCAAAATACATTTAAAACACATCTCTTTATAGGCTTCAAAAGAGCTTTCAACAGTACAAAATTAAACAAGAAGGAAAAATCATGCGTCAAGCATAGATTATGTAACACTTTCCAACGCTTCCAAAATAATTTTACAAATCATTACTGTTTAATAAGCTGAAAGATAACATTTAAGTAAACAATTTGGAAAACTCATATTTAAAAATGTATTTTCAGGAATTTCCAACATGTATTTCCAAAATATACAATATTCGGAAAAATATCTGAATACTTTTATTCAGCCCTGTATATGATCTATAGATTTGTATATATACTACATTGGATGCTAAATTTTAGTTCAGTTAGTAAACGCATAGCACAGTTTAAAATTCTCCTTCTGAAGTTTCTGTCAATAAACGGAGATGTGTTCGTGAACTTTTGTGCTGCCCTGTATATGATCTACAGCATTTATACACACCAAGTAATAGACAAAAAGTGAGTTAAATTTAAAATCGTGTTCAGCAACTTAAAATGCACTTCCAGGAATTATTGTTAACAGACAGTAGAGAATTCTTTTGTGTGTCCCTGTAAATGAATGATGACTGCTATACACACAATATTCTGTAGTAAGTCTCTTGTAATGCAGCTTGGTGATACATATAAATTTCAATGCGTTTCAAATAGTGAAACATTATTTAATTAAACCGCAAATGATTTTTCTCCATAGACGTAATGCAACGGAATTCTTTTGACTGTCCCTGTAAAGTAACTATAAGTGCTATGCACACCCTATTCTGTATTAAGCTTCTTGTAATGCAACTTAGTGATATATATCAGTTACAATGTGTTTGAAATTGTGTAACATCATTAAAATAAACCGCAAATGATTTTTCCCCATAGACCGTAATGTAACAGAATTCTTTTGAGTGTCCCTGTAAGAAAACTATAAGTGCTACACACTTCAGTTGAAATAGGGAACATGCTAGAGATAACGACAATAACATATAAAAATTGCAGGGCAATCCGAACATATTTACGGGAGTTAGAGCACGGTCAGACGGCCATATGGCAGACAAACCGAAGTCATAAACACTTTTCAACTAGGTTGGAAAGTGTTAAAAAGGGAATTAGAAACAGCAGCATTAACATTCGATACTTGTACTGCTGTTTATATCTTTTTTTTTTCTTTTAACACTGCAAAAGGGGCTCTCTTTAATGATGAATCTTTTGAACAGTTGCAGGCTAATTTTACTCCAGTTGGTTTATGCTTTCTTTTCTGTATGTTTTGAATTTATGATAGCGAGATGGGGTTTTAACCCCTAAATCTCCCTTCTTCATTTGCTGCACCAATATATTATATCCTCTAATAATCTAAATTGTGGGTTATATGTATTTGGTTTCTGTGGCCATCATAAAAAGGTGTTGAATATGTTGGAAGTTATATTATGAGATACTGATGATACTAAGTCTTGGTTTTCTGTAAAATTTTGTTCGAACTTTGATTCTGTGTTCTTGGGTCAAATGTTATACATTAAAACCTGTGAAAATGAAACCTATCTAAAACAGAAAACTGTCTTGAATGAGAAAAAAAAATATGGTCTAGTTAAAAGGCTTACCATACAGTTATACCTTCTATGATGAAAAATTGCTTAAATGGAAACTTTTTATGTATTTTGATGTATATTTTAATGCATGGTAATTTAAGCCTCATCAGGAAGTGAAACAGAACACATCTGATCACTGCAAAGTTCAACAACTTTCTACATTCTATAATTTTATCCTGCACCTGTTTTATAAAATTTAAACCTTTGGGTGGTAGCTATAACTTTTACATTATTGCAGATTCCCCACTTCACCTATGTAATATCATGTATCTGGTTTTGTAAACATAAGCTATTTCTGTTAAAAAGCATAAAAGCAACAGCTACTTGATAAAAATATTGTTTTTTTTTCATTTATGTGTAAATGTGTGTGCATGTCTATACATGCATATACAAGGTGTTTTTAAAAAGTAAAGATACAAATCAGACAGCAGGAAAGAAAAAGTTTCAATGAACACATTGGCAACACATATTGTAAATAACATATTGAAATTTGACCTTTCCTCACAGCTATTCATTATTTGTACAGCGAGTCTGTTTCATGTAGCATGTGTTAATAATAGCTTTGTCAATTCAGAATCCTGCCAAATGGGAAGTAAGTTCCATCATACATTTTCTTCATGCAAAAGATGAGCATCCAGTAGATATTCACAAAGAAATTGTTTACATCTATGGGAACATTATGAATCAACAAAATTGTGCTGTGCTTTCTCTGGAGGTAGGACCAATGTTCATGAAAAACTCAGAACGGGTAAGCCATCTGTGATCTCTGATGTACTTCTTCAAAGAACAGAGGAAGTGATTCGAGCAAAAAGGCATCTCACATTTAAAGAATTGCATAAAATCATACCTGAAGTGTCTATGACAGCTTATTATGAAGCTGTGATTGTGACTTAAGGGTACCGTAAATTGTGTGCACGCTGGGTTCCAAAAATGTTAATGAAAGGACACAAAAAAAAAGAATGGGCTATGCACTGAACTTCCTCATGCACTGTGAAGAAGCAGGTGAAGATTTTCTTAATCACATTGTTACTGGTGATGAGATGTGAGTTTATCATCATACACCAGAATCCAAATAACAGTCCATACAATGGTGCCATACGAATTCTCCAACAGTCAAGAAATTCAAAACTTCAATTCCAGCAAAAAAAAAAAAATCATGGCTTCTGTATTCTGAGACAGACAAGGCATTCTTCTGATTGACTTAATGCCCCCTGGCAGCACAATTAATGCTGATTCATCCAATTCAAAACAAACATAGGGGCATGCTGATAAGTGGAATCTGCTTGCTTCGTGACAACGCTCGTCCTCACACAGTGCTTCAAACAAAAGCACTACTCAAAAGCTTCAAGTGGGAAGTTTTAGACCATCTCCCCTTACAGTCCAGACCTTGCACCCAGCATATTCCTTTACCAGAAGAAACATCTTACAAGGCAAAACTTCCACGATGATGATGAAATCAAAATCGAAGATGAAATGTGGTTTTGACAATAGACTGTAAACTTCTATGACTGGGATACGAAAGCTTGTATCCAGACTTAACAAATGCTTGGACAATGATGGCAGCTACATCGAAAAATAAGGCATATATACCAGTAAGTAATTTGTAATGGACTATCGATTAAAAGTTTTTTGAATAAATATGTGGCATTGTATCTTTACTTTTCGAAAACCCCTTGTAGAAAGAAAATTAAGGAATATGCATGTATTTGAATATTTTTAAAAATATGTATACTTTGGATTTATATGTATGCATTGATGCTCTAGCTGAAGCAAAAATGTTCTTGTAATGCTGTCAGTTTTTATTGGAAATGTTTTAACATTTTTATGATGATAGACTGTTTTTTAAAGAACTTTTACCATGTTTTGAGTGATGTCTGATTGTAAAAATTGGTAATATGAAGAATAAAAATATGTATACTCTTTTTTTTTTTTCTTTTTTTCAGACATATGAAATCAGGGTTTTGCCTAATAGCAGTTGTCAAGTCTTAGTTTCTCTTATCTTCCATAATCAGAGTAACTTTTTATTAAAAGAACTAGAATTGAGTATTATTGAAACTTCTTATATAAGAATGTCTAAACAGGTATGTTTGCAAGATTTTTGTAATTTAATGGAAGTTATTTTATTTCCAATTAGTATGCTTTTAAAGCTTAAAGAAAGAAACTTTTCAAAATGGATTAAAAGATTATGTGCATTTTTAATTCCCTATTTTTAAGAAATTTATAAATAAATGCTTTCAACTTTAACACTAGAAAGATGGCAAGTTGCCTTATATCTAGAAAGATGGAAGGGGCCAATTAGGCCCCTCAATGTTTCTTGATCTCTTGACTAAGGTAAATGCTAAGTAATAAGAAAAAGATGAGGAAAATTATAGAAAATGCAAATAAATTTTATACTGACCTTTATTTCTTTAAATTTTGATCTTTATATATTCTTAAAGCAACCAATACATTGAACTTCTGTAGATTCGCATTTGCTGCAAACTGTTTTTTTACATTCGAGGCAAGTGTTCATTGTATGATTTCCTTTGCAAGCAGTTTTGATTTTGCATTTGAATCTTTTCATTCCACTCATGTCTTTTATATCATTTGTTGGAGTCTCATTAGATGCTGTACTGCCTCGGGATACTGTATATGAAGCTTGTAGCTCTTCACATAGTTGAAGAATAAAATTTATCCAACTAAGTTTCTCCCTTCCCATCACTTCTTTATATAAAATTGAAGCATTAAGTACAGACATATCTAAAACATTATTAAAAAAGTGTGTAGGCAGATTTGGTAGTGTACGGGCATACCATTTGGTCTACAATGTTCACTCCATACTTATTAAAAATCCATATTAAAAATCCAAAATTAGACTTCTACTGGCTTTTGTACAAAATAAAAATTTTAAGCAGTTTTTTTTTTCTGAACCCCGTTTAAGATGCTTTTTAACACATAAACGTAAAAGAAAAATAGAAGTAAGAATATTCTTTAAAGAGGGCTTCAAGAGAATTGACCATCTTCATGACAAATAATCCTTGTCTCCTTTTTCTCTTAGTGTTTAATTATCTTAAATCATTTGAGAAGAACAAAACTTTATTATTTTTTCAAAATCATAAAAGAAAAGAAAAATTTAGTTAATTAAATTTGAAAATCCAGAGAGGGGCAATTTACCCTCATTTGCCCCCCTCTCCCATTGCTGGTGACCATGTTTCATCCCTTTCTACAAAAGACATAGTTTTATATCAGAAGCATATTGATTTTTTTTAAATACCCAACCCTTATTATCAAAAATTACATAATATATAGCATATACATAATCAGGGGTTGGAAAAACTACTTTTTTATTGTAGCAAACTACAACTACTTTGTCACAAATGTAGTTAACTACAACTACTTATTTAAAAAAGTAGTGACTACAAACAACTTTTCAAAAGTAGTCACTACTTTGCTACTTTCAAATTTTGTCAAAGCGTTCAATTTACACTAGAAATTGAAGACACAGATTAAATAATAGTGACTCCTTGTTATATCGCGTCTGCCGGGATACAATTAAATAAATGCGACATAACCGAGGGCATTAAAAAAATTAAGAAAGATACCATACAAGGAAATGTTTTGTGTCCATCTCGAAAACGTTAGTTTATACACACTTAACAAATTTTGTAGCAAAATTAAGAAAGATATTATAATCTAGAAAATTACAGAAGAAACAACCCTAAATGCAAACAATAAATAAATCTGTAAATGGAGCAATTCCGAATAATAAGAAATCTGTCATTAAAACATGAAGACATCTTAACAAGTAAATAGACAAGTGTTGCCAACAAGAAAATTAATTCCTTTGGCAGGTTAATACTTTATTTCAGCAGCAAGTGTCAATGGAAAAAATTTATGACTTCATGCGATGTGTTGTTGCGATTGCCACTGCTATTCAGAAATTTTTGAGCCGAACAAATTCTGCATAAAAGAAGCGAGTTTCAACCATGTGATTTGCAGAATGGCACTTTTTGTTTCTTCTGAAGTAGCGTTAAAAGTAACGTTGTTTCTCGCTACTAACTACTGATTTTTTGTATCGTGCTACTCGCAACACTACACTGTTTAAAATGTAGCACACTACTTCTGACCCCTGTACATAATATATTATGTAATTAAAGGCATATTACTATCAAAACTGTATAATTTAAAAAATATTTTCAATTATCTTGGATGTTGGATCGGACGTTTGATCTCCATATGGAATTGATAAATCCGTATCTCTATGACTGTTAAAAAGGGATTATAAAACTTTCCAGGCTATCTATATTTTTTCATTTTGTTATTTTAGTCTTAAAAATTTTTAAAATATGAAATTTCTATAGAGAGCACTTATACCAGAATTTAAAAGAATTAGATGCTGTAGAGTAAAAGACACTTGTTTGAATTCAAACCATTCCAAAGCTTGTTCTGTTTAAAAAGAAATAAACTTCTGAACTAATCAGTAAATAATTGTCAGTGTGAATTGCAAAATGTGTTGATGTGATTCTGACTAAAATAATTTTTGCTTCATTTTTGCATTTAAAACAAACATTTAAAGACTTGATAGTGTCTAATGTTTGTTGTGATGTTGTTTTCTACCTTTTAAAAAAATTGGAATTTTAAGTATTAAGTCTCATTTTAATTCTGAAAAAGAAAAATAATTGAATGATTTATTATAATAATTGAATGATTTATTATAATAATAGAAATCAATATAAAGCCTTTTAATGATTTTTAATTACAGTTGAGCACTGATTATCCCAACTGCTTGGGACCAAAAGCTGTTCAGATATTCAAAAGTTTGGATAATTGGACTGTTTCTTAAAATTTAGTTTAAATGGGTGTATATGTGTATTTAACTCCCTTTTATACTTTTTCCAAGCTTAGGGCTGACAACATTAGCTCAAATAGTGCTAGTGTTTTTAATCAGGAATGTTGTCAAAGAATCTAACTATTGTGCAACAGAGATTGAATTAGCAATTAGCCATTAGTGAGAACTATAACATCTTCCTCATTCAGTGTGACTTTATAATAGAATTCATTCTCACAAGTAGAGGTGGGAATATTCTGCCTATACAAGAAGACAGTAAGTTTGATATAATAATAGCTTTAGAATGTGGGATGCTGCAAAATAAGAACTGTCCTGTAATAACATTTTGTTGTAGTTAAATCTCTCTTTTAGTTATTAGATTTTGGGAAACATTTCTCAGAAAAGTAGCAATAGTCAAATCCTTTGCAAACTAGAAGTTTCTTATTAAAAAAAAAAAAAAAAAAAAAAAAAAAAAACACTGCAGTTTTAAGTAATTAGTGCTCTACTGTATTTGATAATTCTGTGGGAGACACTGTATATCCATTGTGTTATTTATTTTAATCAATGCTCAGAAAATACTTAATTTACTTACTCTTTTAGGATGATGATAGTGAAGACTACTCTTTTGTAAAAATACCTTTTCAGCTTTTGCCATCAACTAACAATGAAATACAGATTATTTTGTCAGTTAAAGATATTACATTATCTCAGACATTAAGAGGGACTCTTACTTATATTATAGTGGTAAGTTATTTTTTAATTACATTGCAAGAGTTCATTATAAAGTGCTTTCAGAAGAAAATTAAATATTGTATCTGAATTTTATATTTTGTTGCTAAGAGAAAATATTTAGTACTTATTTCTTTCCTGTATAGGTTGAATCATCATCAACTCATGAGAAACTAGATTTTAAGTTGAATTTATCTGCATCTTCTTATATGATTGGTGCTATGCATGAAAGGTAGTTAAATAAAACTATAAAAGTCTCTTTATTAAGTTTTAAAAAAACATTAGTCATATTTTATATTGTTTTTTCATGGAATTTGTCCATATCGCTAGTTTAGAATGCATAATATTGTATCAAAATTAGTTAGAATTGTATGAAATTGGAAAGCATTTTAATCATCTAGCTAAGATGTGAACAAAATTTATTTTGTTTCTAATTTATTTGTTTATGTGCTTTAGTAGTTGTAAAATTTAAGTATGCATTATACAGTGTGTCCACTAAAGTCATTGTCACTCCAATAATTTCTGAACGGCAAGAGCTATAGTCACAAAAGTGGGGTCTATGTATAATAAAGTTGTCATGCGCTACGAAAGAAAATCGCTTACAGCACCACCTGGTGGCTAAATTTGGAGTTAGCGTTCTTATTTCAAAAACAGTATGAGATACGGGAAAAAATGCAATTACAAAGTTGTTCAGCATCATCGATTTAGTAAGAGAAGATACTTTCCGTAAAGTAATGTTGAAAATAGAAGGCGTAAAATGCATATTCGTTTGGTTCGTAACTCCCAAAATTGCAACGCGACATAACGCGGAAGAAAGGAGAAAAGGTCACACTCCAGAGCATCCCTTATCATGCCACAGTGGTAACGTATGTGTTTACAAGACGAGAAGACCCTGGTTCAGGTCCCGGCTGGTGCATGCTGTCCTTACAACTTTCGTAACAATATTAGTAGACGATGCGGATTGTGCAATATCATTTAGCAAGTGCATCAACTCAACTCAATGCTCATTTGGTATGCTAATCGCATAAATTTCGGTGTTATGCAAATAAATATGGCACGTCATACCTCTGAGCCAGACATAAGTATAAAAGAAAGAGTTCCGTGGGGGTTGTATGTTGAAACTCGTAATCATGTCGACATTTTCTACTGATCAGTATTGTGAGATGGTCTTGATTTACAGTGAATGTGGGCACCAGGCAAGAGCGGCAGGGCGATTATATCATGAATGTTTTCCCGGAGGACCACATCCTTCATGGCAGGTCATCGTAAAGACAGTGAAATGATTGAGGGAAATGGACAGTGTGTAAAACAGACCTCGATCTGGCATACCAAGAAGAGCGAGTGCAACCAGAAGACTTATTAGTGTTTGCCCTCATTCATCCTCAGAGCAGCACAAGAGAGATCAGTGCACACTGTGGCCTCTCGAAAAGCCACATTTGAACTATCTTGAATGAACTAGGAGATCATCTTTACCGGCCTACATCTGTGCAGGCACTAATGGCAGGGGACGCTCAGAGACGATATGATTAGTGCAACTTCATGATCAACTGCTTAGAAGTCCAACCAACTTTACTTGCCTACATCATATAGACAGATGAGGCAGCTTTTCATGTAATACTATGTAAAATAAGCAGAACATCCATTTGTGGTTGCTGGATAATCTTAGATGTGCTGTCGAAGTTCGACATCAAGTTCGCTGGTCGATAAATGTCTGGTACAGAATATTCAAAAACAGACTGATTGTCCGGTATTTTACGAGGGCACATTAATGGGATCCCTATACTTGGAATGTCTGAAGGATGTAATATCTGATTTTCTAGAGGATTTGCCATTGAGTGACCTCTGGAATGTATGGTTCCAACATGATGGAGCCCCGCCGCACAAGGCATCAAATAAATATTCAACAATACATTCGGGACACATTCCAGCAACAATTCATCAGGCATGGTAGTTGCATAGAATGGCCTCCACATTCACCTGACCTGACCACTTTGGACTTTTTTCTGTGAGGATACATGAAACAGTGAGTGTATGCAACCCCTCCACTAACACTGCAGGAACTTCGAAACTGTATTTCAGATGCTTGTGCCAGTGTGTCACCTGCCATGTTCTACAATGTGCAGCGGGAAGTACAATCCCGTGTCCAGATGTGTATTGTTCCTGAAGGTTACCGTTTTGAGCATCACAGATAGAAGAGCCCCATTTCCGATAAGTGCAATTTTGTTCAACGCGATTAAATACATGTCTGCTTTGTGCTTTTCATTTGTATCATTTTTGTGAGCAAGATTTTTTTTGCAATAAATCAATGATGCTTAATAGCCCAGTATATCGGGACAGCCAATAGATACACCAAAAATGCCGGCTTCTAAAATTTAATTAAATTGAAGCAGAGTATTGGTAGCTGAAAAATAAATGACAGTGTAAAATAAACAATGATAAAACAAATTAAGTTTGAAATAAACTAAACGTTTATTAACAAAAGAAAATTTAAAAATAAACTCAAACAGAATATAAATGAACTTGAAAGTGTGAAAAATAAACTTACAATGACAACATGACAATGTTCAATCTCCTTTTCATAATAACATCTTTCAACAACATCTATTTGAGGATACAATGTTTGTATAAACTAATAATAAATTCCACAACTTTACACAAAATAAGTAGCATAACCATCTTCCACTATCTGTAAAAACATCTTGTACTTTAACCAAATGAAAAGAAAATGAAAAACAACTACAGCTGGCATGTGGTTGGGATAAAAGGAACATCTGGTCATATAAAACAAAGTCCAATAGCATGAAACTCCATTATGCTTACAAGGCAAAAATGGTTTCTTGAACTCATTAAATGAAAAAAAAAACATATAATGATAACGAAGTGTTTCAACCTTTATACTCCAGTCAAAACTAACAGCTGAATGGAAGTTGTAGTACCCAAGAGGGTGTGTCACGTTACGTCATTCATTGACAGAAGCTCTCTCGTGGCTCTAAAAATAACAGAAATGCAATCCAGATAAACTAATGATGTTGCAGGGAAAGAAATTGTGGTTTATCAGCAAGCTGATATGACGTATTGAAAAACAAAGTGACGTAATCACGATCTCTGAAAAGATAGATTCTAGACAAACAACTGCTACAAGTACTGGTAGTCCACTAAACTGAAAAGGTTTGAATGAAAAAGAAACAGCTGGTTAGATTAAAGTTGAAAAGTAGTTTAAAGAAAGAAAATATTTGAATATTGTATAAGTGATAAAGGAAAGCTTTATATATGCTAACAATGCTGAACAACTTTGTAATTGACTTTTTTCCTGTATCTCGTACCGTTTTTTAAATAAGAATGCTAATTCCAAATTTAGCCGCCAGGTTTTGCTGTAAGCAGTTTTCTTGCATAGCGCATGGTAATTTTACTATATCTAGACCCCACTTTTATGACTGTAGCTCTTGCCGTTCTGAAATTATTGGGGTGACAGCAGACTTTAGCGGGCACACTGTATATTTTTTTAATGCATTTACCTTGAGGATGACATAACTTGTCTATAAATCTATTTAAGAAAATAATGAATAGAGTAGCCATTTTAAGAATCTGTAAAAAGATAAATTTGCTGAGTTTATCTCTTTGAAAAATGGGATTATGTAACATTAAAAATTGTTTAGTTAAGCTTCTGGTACCATTATGTTAAGTTTCTTTCCTTTAAAAAATGGCTTTAAGTGATCTGTACTATCTTGAATTATTTTGAAGTAAATGCAACCAGAAAAAGCGTTATTAAATTGTGTAATTTAAAATCATTTTATGGCATGTCAAGTGGATTTTTGCTTTTGTTTTCCAATGGAGAAAAATATCTTGAATATTTCTAAAAAGGATTTTATAAAATAATAAGACTGCTTTCTCTAAATATCTTACTTTAAATCTATGAAAAGTTTCAACTCTCACTTTTATCTTTATCTCTGGTTAACAAAAAATACAGATAAATTGTGCTAAAATATAAATATGTTTAATATGACTTTATACATATAAATAATGTTTAAAATTTAATTTTAATAAATTCTAGAAAATATTTGAATTTGAAATAACTAAGCAAATTAAAGACAAATTGGATAAATTGCCATATATCCATACTTCATACTGTTTGTGTTTCCCTTCAATCTGAGAATGTTCTATATAATAATGTTTAATAATTTTGAAATGGATATTTTTAGTTGATTTCTTTAAATTTTAGTTCTTATATATATATATATATAAAATGCAGCAGAAATAGCTCTCTGATTTCAAGAATAACTAACAGAGTTGTGAAAATGCTATGCAATACGTTGTTATAAACTTTGAAAAAAAACAATGGTTACTATTTTGCTTTCTATAGCTTGTCAAATGAATGTGAACTTCATTATTTGAGAGTAGGATAACATGTGAAACATTATGCAGGATTATAGTGTCTCAAGATACACATTGGTTAACACATGTTTCCTTAACTTTATTTTGAACCATTTTGTATGGGTAAAACTTTAGGACAAAAGTTTAAATTATTTTTAACTGTGAACAGGAATCTCTATTCTTGTAGCACATATGTATGCGCCTAGGTATCATAAACCAGTCAGTCTCACTACTTCAACATTTTAAAATGTGCCCTTATATTACGAGGTCTGCCAGAAAGCTTAGTTTTTAAAGTTATTCTGAAAGTTTTGATCCATAGTAAAACAGTTATCTTATCTGCAACCTATACCCCCAAGGGTAAAGTGTCTACAATGTTATCTACTTATTTATTTTTCAATATCAAAGTGTTTTTCCACTGTGTATTTACAAGGGAAAAAACTATTCTTATATTAATTAAATAATATTATGATCATTCAATCTATTTTTAAAACTTTTTTAATAAAAAAAAGAGAAAATTGCCCTGTTAAACTGATGGCGTTGACCTCACAGGCTATTCACACTAATTGCATATATTATACTCTTATTTCAAAGAATAATTCTGCATGAAATATCTATTTAGCTAAATTAAGGGGGGGGAGGGAATTAGCTCCCTCATTCCCACCCTTTATACTTAACCAATGAATCTCTAAATCTAATCAGGGAAGCGCCTTATCAGAATAAACAGGTATACCAAATTTGCAGCAAATCTGGTAATTCTGCATGAAAAACCCATATATCTAAATTAAGGGGTAGGGATTAGTCCCCGTTCCCTCTCCCTTTATATTTAACCAATGAACCCAGAAAATTAATCAGGAAAGCGCCTTATCAGAATGAACCTATATACAAAATTTGAAGCAAATCTGATATTTCTATCAAAAGTTATCGTGTTACGTATGTACATACATAAATACATACAGAACCTGTAGGCACATTAGCTCTCGGGCTTTGATAGCTTATGAGCTAATAAAAAACTGTTAACATGACAATTTACATTTATTGAGAATAGGAAAACACAGTTAATTTTATAATATGCAGTCTTCTTTGGCTTTTTTTCACCAAAATGTCTATGACATTTTCTGGATCCACAGAAATTTCTCTAAGGATATTCAAATTTGCGAGTCCATTCAACCTCATCTCAGCCATAGTATTTCTTAAATAGGTTTTGAGCCTCCACAATGTGGAAAATGTTCTTTCCGCAGTGCTATTTGTAATTGGAAGTGTTGAAAATATCTTCAACATTCGTAACGCTTATGAATATACTAGTGCAATTATCCTTAGAAAAAAATTAATATGTATGCTTACCTTTCTAGTGAAGAAGTGCTGGTGAATTATTTTAATCTTAGATGATTTTCTCAATCTTTGATTATATAAATTCTCCAAATATAAAATTTAAAACTATTGTTATTTCTTTACGTGTTGAGTTAAATGTTTTAACACGAATGATGCTAAAATAAAAAAAAAACAGTGTACACCCAGAAGTACTAATAAAATAGAAAAGAAAAGCAGACTCCCAAGCACACGTGCCTTATTAGAAATGTGGGATAGATTTTTTAAAAAAAGGCGTATTCTATGAAATATTTGTTGATCTTGAATGGATCGTATTGTCCATTACACGGACGTGCAATTTAGAAGAAATACTATCCTCGTTTGGACCTGAATCTGCTTGACCACGCTAAGAATAGGGATGATGGATGTATACTCAGAACTGGGAGAATCAGAGTACTGCTATAATTCTTTACGCTTAACGTGTGTCGAAAATGGTAAAGAAATTGGAGAATAAAGATGAAATGAGATACAAAAGTTTTAAACATTTTCTAAAGCCCTAAAAAAAAAAATATATATATATATATATATATAATTTTAGGAAACTTTAAATCGTTACTTCATTACTTTTGGTTCAGGGTCTGGGAGGGGCTTCAGCCCCCTTAGCCCCCCCCCCCCCCCCCGTGGGTGTGCCAATGATGCAGCCCCCACCTCTTTTATTATAGTATATTTAGTTTTTTTTGTTCCCAAATACCTTTGAAAAGAGGTATATTTTAAGCATAAAAAAGCTGGAATGCCCAAAGACACTTGGTTTTTTTACATTTTAAAAATTACTGAACTATTTTAATAAATTTAATAAACTCATTTTTTAAGAAATAATATGAAAGGAAAGGACTTTTTTTTGTGATGGCTGCTATAATCTAAATTTCTTGGAAGAGACCTTAGCTTCCTCCCTAGCTCACCCAAATGGCACCACAGTGATAACAACATAAACTTATTTTATTGACACAGTATTAAAACGCTATTGAGTTAAAACAGAAAATGATGCCATGAATTCAATGTTGAATTTTACCGTTCATTTACCATTATGAGAAAAGAAGTACAAATAAAAAAGAAAGAAAGGAAGGAAAATATATGATAAATAACGTTAGATTACTCTGACAGCAAACTGTTCTACTGAAAGGTCACTTTCTGTTTTAAAATGATCTAAAAATTGTTTACGGACAGCCTAAAATCAAAATCCACTGGCCAATCTTGGAGGGCAGACATCACAGTAATTCTTCATTTTTGAGTAAATAATAAATGGATTAGCAAATTCAAAAGGGAGAAGAAAGTAATTTTTTATATTCTGAAAGTATTGAAAAATAATTACCATATTATAAATTAGTATTTGTATGTAAAACATACTTTTGACACATTAAATTAGCTGTTTCTGTGATATATAATTTTTTTAAATGGACTATTAAACTGTGGTGATTTTTTTTCTATGTATTTCTACTTTACAATTTGTGCAATTAAATTGGCGATATGTATGAATTTTACTGGTAAAGTTAAAACTCTAGTGATTGTTTTCTCTTATTTCTATCATATATTTTTTGTTTGACTAATGTGGGGGTTTTGTGCGAAATTTTTGAAAGGGGCTGATTAACTAGAGTGATCATTTTCTGTGAATCTGCCACTTAAAATAATTAGTAAAATTTTAACTTGCATATTTGTTTTATGTTTTATATATTCCAAACAGTTTAGATGCTTTATAGAGTTTAAAACTGAAGTAAATAATTCCACAAATTATTGCAATTCAGCCGAGGGCACAGACAGGAAGGGGGGGGCATAAAATAAATTACAGCACAGGGGCATCACACATCCAAAATACAGGCTTGCATATGTGTCTGAAAAAGCAATTCAGACACTATATGAAATTTCAGACATCATAGATGTCAGATCTTAAGACACATAAGTGTTTTACTATGATCAGGGTATAAAAGGACTGAGAAAAATTTCTGAATAATGATGATATATCTGAAATTAAGACATTTAGAAATTCAGACTCTTAAGTGTCTGAATTTAATATAATTGTGTGATATGCATGGTGACTGTGATACACTCATGCTACTGTATATGCCAGAAATATCAGAGAATGTTTCCGAACAGATGAATGTTGTTTAAAATACTTTTCCATCCACTAAATTTTTATTAGACCCAGGGCTGGCACAATGTCTTGCAGGGCACTGGCAAATAACTTAGCAGGGACAATGTCTCTGACTGCAATATTCAACTAATAAAAATCATTTTTAAAATATGTATATATCATAGAATAAAGAGAATAAAGTGTAAGTAAAAAGCATGCAATTTCTTTCACATGTAATGCATATAACTATTTTAAATTTCTAAATATCTTCAGTCCTTTAGAATATTTTAAATATATATTTTTAGTGTTTAAGGTTACTTTAAGGATTCTCACATCTATACATCCCTTTACAATTTTATAAATTTTGGCTGTAAGAAATAAAGTTAATTTTAACTTAAAAAAAAAAATTAAAGACAAGTTGATAGTATTTTACACAGGGTAATGTTATTTTCAATTGTATAGAGAGACTCGGGGCCCTCTAACAAGACTCAACTGGTGCGAGGCCCTAGGCAGCCGGCCCTGATTAGACCATATATTGAGTGTCAATATTGTGCACCGAATCATGGAACTAATTTTAAAAATTTATGCAAAAAGTTATTATAGATGGTACCATTTCACTTCAAAGACAGAGAAGGTAATGAAAAAATATTTATTATTAGGGCTGTTCTCAAATGCAGAGGAGCTACTTTCTGACAATTTTTTTAATTCATTTCTGTTCAGAAAAACATGCAAGGGTAGGTTTTCTTAAATCGAATAGCGTTTTCCACTTTTTGGTAAATGCAGAAGATCTTTCAGAAAATACTGTCAAAGTTGGCATTTTGAACCAAATTTCTGGAGCGATAGCACAAGAAGAGAGAAAAATCTGTCGTCACATGACAATTTTTTACTTATAACTTGATAAGTAATTTATTTATCACAAAATGGAAAACTTATTTCGATTCTAAATCGCTTCAATAGTCATGCCTGCTAATCTTTTGCCTTTACATTTAAAAATGAGTCAAAAATATGCCAGAATTTTGCATTGTTGAGCAAGGAATTTGAGAACTGTCTTAACTAATTTATTTTTGGTGTAATAAGTAAGAAAATATTTGCTTTTCAGAAAAATATAAAGTCCTTAAAAAATTACTTGCATTCATAGGTGTACGCAGAAAAAAGTAACCCCCCCCCCCCATCTTTTTAATAATCACATTTAAATTTCAAATCCTGGTTGGGAGGAGGGGTGAAATGTTCCCGATAAGCCACTGCCACCTGAATTTAAAACTGTCTTGAACCTCCACCTGGTTGAGATAATTTTTAACACATATACATTTTTAAAAAAGCTACAGAAATTAATTTCCATGGTGGATTTATGGATGAAAGCTCCGCACCTCACTCCCAATCAACAGAAAATTCTTAGCTGTAATTTGTCTTAGTTTTCAATCATTTTAAGTTACTTGAAAAGAATAATTTTACTGTGTGCTTTTTTTAATCGGTCAAAAAGAAAATTTAATCAGTTAAATTTCAATATTCAGGAAGCGCTTTTTTTATTTAAGAAAAGTATTAATTACAATCGAATTGAAAAAATGTATAATTCATATCTCCTCCCCTCATATAAATAATACAGTTGTACAATCTTAACCACCATCTCAAATTGGCCAAATCTTCCCAAAATCCTCTTCAAAATTTCCAATTTTCTCAGCAACAAATGAATCAATCCTGTAAAAACTATCAACACATATCTTAATAAATCTGTTACTTACATTTAAAATAACTCACTCATGTGATCCCAATGGCGTAATGGATAAAAGCGCTACATTTGTAACCAGTTGGTCTCGGGTTCGATCCCGCCATGGGTAAAAAGATATTCTTTGAAGAAGAGATAACTTTGGTTATCTCTTCATATAATAATAAATAATGATGCTTCCATAGATGGCAGCACTGGTGCTTTTTTTTTAAAACAAATTTCTAGCTGTTTGCTTAGGTAAACAAATGGCGATATTTCAGATATTTCAAGTGTCTGAAATTAAGACACTTTAAAGTGTCTCTTTTTTTCAACCATCCATTTCAGACACTTAAGTGTCTGAATTTCAGACATTTCAGTTTACAGTGTAGGTAAAGCTAGTTAGCATATACTAATTTCTCTCCTGTCTCTTTCTCCCTTTAAGTTCAAGTTTAGTGTGCATGTTATTTTTATCTTTAAAAGACATTAAGTTACTCTGTTTTCCTTAAAATGTTTTTGTGGCATATTTTAATCAAATGTGTTTTTATAGGGATACTTTTACTGACTTACTTAGCAGCAATGATCTTTCTGCAGCTGATTCCATTATTATTGATATAGCGGATTTAGATTTTTTGCATATTCTTGCAAAACTTTGCTTTCACTGTCATTTTTCTGGTAAGCAGGATTATTTTTATCTTCTTGAAAAATCTGATGTTTATTGCATTTTAAGCTAAAAATATTTGTATTTAAAAAAAATCATCAATAACATTTCATTGCCCTGGAGCAACAGCAAAAAAAGTTGAATGTTCATGAGTTTGAAATATGTGTATTAAGAGGATTAAAAATTTATACATTAAATATTTATATATGATGTGATATATATACACTCAGGTCCAAAGTTATCTTTACATGCATAGAATCACAGATTTCTCAAAAATGGTGAACTATAATTTTATGAATTTCCGTGGAATTATACATAACATCATAATACATGAATACAGAGGAAAAAATTTAATATCACTGCTTATTATATATAAACTGTAGCATGAAACAATAAAAATGACAAAAATAGATGACAAGGAGAGTGCAGAGAAACAGGAATAACTCAGGAAAAACTGGAGGTTTATGATTTTAATATGGAATGTGACAGAATGTGATACAGAACATGAACACACATATCACAACATGTTTTCATGCTGGCAATAACGTTGGTAACCACAGTTTGGGGATTTAAGTTCCACTTTTCAAGCAATGCAGTCTTCAGTTCATTTCAGTCTCTCTCTACACATGTGTCCGTACAATTTCTTTCCTGAGGTAGTCCCATAAGTACTCTATCGGGTTGAGATCAGGAGATTTTCTTGGCCACGGTAATCGCTCAATGGCTTCACTTTCAAGATAGTCATCAATGAAGTGTGCTCGATGCACATGAGTGTTATCATCCATAAATAAAAAGTCAGATCCATAAGCACCTCTGAAAAGTCAGACATACGATTCTAAGATCTTATTCCGATATCGCTGGCCAGTCACAGATCCGCTGTTGAAAATGTGTAGGGGCGTACATCCATTGATCATTATTCCGTCCCATACCATCACACCTGCACTGCTGAAACGGTCACGTTCAATCATGTTTGAAGGACGATTTCATGTTCCTGACTCCCTCCAGATGTAAACACATTTAGAATCTGATGTTAAACTAAATCTCGATTCATCAGTAAAAAGAACATGGCTCTATTGGAGTTCACTCCAGTTCTAATATTCTTTGCACCAATTCAAACAATCCCTCTTGTCCTGTGCAGACAATGACACATATCCTTGACTTTCTGGCATAAAGGCCTTTTTCATTAAGCCTTCTGTACACAGTTTGCCGGGATATGACTGTTCCAGTGCTGGCTGCAAGCTCTGAACTTTATTGCCGAGCAGTTGACTGTCTGTTACGAAGTTGTTTTTCATTTATGACCTTGTCCAAGCCGCCTAACAACAGTGCCAGAGTTCTGAAATCATTTCCATAACGTAGAGACTGTCTGCCTTGAAATATTCACACATCTCGCTACTTCTGTGATTGTCTGGCCTGCTTCTAAACGGGTGATAATTTGCCACTTCATAGATTCTTCCAAATGATACTGCGAAGTCATAACAAATCGTTTTCAGTTCTTACACACTGAAATTAAATGCTATATTGCAGAAATTCACTCCGATATTAACTTTTTGCAATGTGCTTACTTCACCGTCGCATAACATAACGCCCTCATTTGTATATCAGAAACTGTTTGATCACTTTTGATTGGATAATGCTAATTAGGCTTGTATTTCACAAATTCCCTACAAAAACTGCTTGCATCAATTGGATATTTCATGAAATATCATTATTTTTGTTTATAGAATGATAAATTTGGACATGAGTGTGTATACAGGCAAAGTTCTTTAATCCGCACAAGTTTGGACAAAAGGTTGTGCAGATTACAGAATACTGCGGATTATGGAGTTTTTATGGATTATGTGTAATTTTATTTCTGGAAAACATTTTAATTCCATTTTCAGTATGACATGAAAAGTTAAATATAAAATCAAATAATTAATTTAATATTCTATCTCAAAAAATGTAATTTTAAATTATTTTATTAAAAAATTGATAGATATATATATTTAAAGAATAATTACATTGATAATTTAATATATGAGAATTAAGATTTTTTTTTCAGGAACATTTTTAGCAAGAAGTATAGCAAAAATGCTTAAAAAGAATAAATTATGCACAAAAAATAATAATAACCAATACAAAAATAAAATAAATACAGAAATTTATAATAATGGGAAAGTATAAAATAATTTCATAACAGATACTGATGAGCAGAATGATTAGCAACTGCAAAAGGAACTGTTCTATAAACTATGATGAAAGATGAAAAATAGCATCTTGGAATATTGAATAATATTTATAAAGTTTTTTGTATAACAAAAATAGAGTCAAGTGTTGTTTGTTTTAAAACTTTAAATTTTTCTTTAAAAAGTATATCTTGCATTCTATGAACAGTCATTAATTCTTGTTGAGAAATGCAACTCTGTTGCTCTAAAAAGTATTGTCTACCCAAAGCTAGTCCCTGATCAATTGAAATTTTTTCTGCATTTTTAGGATCTGATTCAGTTTCAGAATCAGTAGGATGTAAAGTACTAAAGATTGTTTCAGCATCTGTTACATGTTCAGTAATTGATGCTTTATCATCTGCTGTCAGCAGATTCACTATGAAATCTTCTGTTACAGATGTAGAGACATTACTTCCAACATTTTGCACATACTGTAAAAGTTCTGCAGTTTTTGTCTTGACATGCAAGGGCTTAAACCCATGAAATTCTTCATTGTCACATGGAATATCAATAAACAAAGATTCAGTCCATGTATTATGTCATGCATTTACCAGGAGTGACAAGCACACAAAATGATGCGTTTTCATTGGTTATTTACTCTTTTGAACTTACTCAAATTAAAATAGTGATGAATGAAAAGCAGTAAAACATGTGTATGTGTTCAGAATGTCCTGTTAGCCTATGTGTGTTCTGTAATGCAGTTTGGTTTTTACTGGTATATAAAAAAATATATGTATATTAAAAAATAGATACTTTATGAACTTTTACTGCATTTTTTATTATTTCTTTTAAAAAATCCTTTTTTGAATCAATAATTTGTAAATTTGTTTAACTGTTTACATTTGTTAAGCAACGCGAATTATAGAAAATTGTGGATTACGGGTGCACGGATTATCAATCTTTGACTGTATATATATACGGTGGTGGCCAAAATTGTGAACACCTTTTGAGAAAAATGCTTTTTTGAAGTTTGATGGATCATAACACCAAATATTTCTTAGTAATACCATAAAAGCTATATAACACTGGAAAGTTAATTTAATCAAGAATATTATGCAGTACAGTTTGTTGAATTATAATTATTTTATCAAACATTACTGCCCAGTAATCAGAAAAAGACAGTAAAACCTGGTTTGGTTGATGATAATTATTTTTCCTTTTCTTGAATGTAGCCAATGCATTTGAATGTTTGGAGTGACAGACAGATTCCATTTTATTTGGCAATGTGTCAATCAAAGCTAGGGTAGGATTTAAAAAGAAATGTCATATTTTGGTACTTATAGGAGGACTTTTATCACTATTTTTTTATGATTGCTATCAAGTTGCTAAAGTTCTTTGCCACCACCTTTCAATTTTTGAGTTAGTAAAGCATAATAAAAGTAAGAAAACATCATAAAGAGTTGATTAGTTACCTAGAAATCAGTGTATAACAATATTTTTAAGTGTATAAAGCTATGATTATGAAGAAATTGGAAGTAAATTAACAAAGGAATGTCTAAGTCACACAAAACAAGACTGGTAAAGGCAGGAAAAGGTGCCGGAGAGGAATTGGTGGTAGAAGAGTAAGGTCCCTGTGTAGAAGTCACAGAAAATAATCATCTTAGTGTATGCAACATGAAATGGTGCACTGCAATGGGGAAATGAATCAAAGTACAGTTCTGTAGAGAGTGCAGTATTTTGGTCTAAATGCTAGAATTTCATGAAAAAAAATTATAAATCAAAGGTTGAAAATATTAAACTGAGCTAAAAGTCATGTTTACTAGACAGAGAAGTAGTAGGGTCATGTTATTTCGAGTGTTAAAATGTTTTTTTATGGAATTCTAGAATTTAGACCTAAATACTGCACTCTGCACAGAACTGTACTTTGATTCAGCTCTCCATTGCTGTGCACCATTTCATGTTGCTTACACCAGGATAATTGTTTTCTGTGACCTATACACAGAGACCTTACTCTTCTATCACTAATTGCTCTCCTTCACTTTTCCTGCCTTTATCAGTCTTTTTTGTGTGTGTGTGTGTGTGTGTGTGTGTGTGACTTAGACATCCCTTTCTTAATTTATTTCCAATTTCATCATAACCATAGGTTTCTACACTTAAAAATGTTGTTATACATTGATTTCTGATAACTAATCAACTCTTTATGATGTTTGCTTAATTTTTATTATGATTTACTACCTCAAAAATTCAAAGATGGCAAATAACTTTAGCAACTTGATAGCAGTCATAAAATATATTGATAAAAGTCTGCCTATAAGTACCAAAATATGACATATTTTTTAAATCCTACCCTAGCTTTGATTGACATATTACCAAATAAAATTGAATCTGTCTGTCACTCCAAACATTCATATGCATTGGCTACATTCAAGAAAAGGAAAAATAATTATCATCAACTTAACCAGGTTTTACTGCCTTTATCTTATTATTTGGCTATAATGTTTGATAAAATAATTATAATTCAACAAACTGTATTGCATAATATTCTTGATTAAATTAACTTACCAGTGTTATATAGCTTTTATGGTATTACTAAGAAATATTTGGTGTTATGATCCATCAAACTTCAAAAAAGCATTTTTCCCAAAAGGTGTCTACAATTTTGGCCACTACTGTGTGTATATATATATATATATATATATAATATGATATTACAATATAGCTCAGTGTTGAAAAAGTGTAATTTTTTGGGGGGTGGGGGGTGTGGGGGGAGGGATTTTCTTATCAAATTTCTTTTATTTGGAACAATTAACAATTATCTGCTAGTATAATAAAAATCAAAATAATAACCAGATTTATTTTTTTGTTGTTAACAAAGTTAAACTAAAAAGTAGTATAGTTATTAAAAACATTTTAATTTTCTCAGAACTATGATTTTGCAATTTTTTCATTTTTGCCCTGCAATTACAATTCAGCATATTTCTTTAGGTGAAAATCTATCAAAATTTATTTCTTCATTTAATGTCTTTTCATTTCATTTTTATTTTAAACAAATACTTTTGATTAAAGTAAAATTAAAGAAATTTATAGATAATTTTTAAGGTTCTAATCAATAATAAATATGGAAATAAAGTGAACTTTACCTGCATAAGTTTTTGTTTATCTTTTAATCTTCTTTTAAGTTATTTGCTTAATGATAAGAATTTTTATGTTCTACAGTCAAACCTGCTTACTGCGATATTGGATGTAGCAAAGTATGAGATAAGACTTTTTTTCTGTCCTGTTGCATCTCCAATACTTTAATAATGTTAAAGAGATTGCTTATAATGAACAGCTGAAAACATCATTATCAGACATTGCAAAATTTTCTGTTTGAGTACAAAACTAAAGCTTCACTATTTTATTGTCTGGGCTGAACAAAAATGTAATATTAGACAAACAAAACCTTGATAATTTTATTTTAAACAAATACTTTTGATTAAAGTAAAATTAAAGAAATTTATAGATAATTTTTAAGGTTCTAATCAATAATAAATATGGAAATAAAGTGAACTTTACCTGCATATTAAGTTTTTGTTTATCTTTTAATCTTCTTTTAAGTTATTTGCTTAATGATAAGAATTTTTATGTTCTACAGTCAAACCTGCTTACTGCGATATTGGATGTAGCAAAGTATGAGATAAGACTTTTTTTCTGTCCTGTTGCATCTCCAATACTTTAATAATGTTAAAGAGATTGCTTACAATGAACAGCTGAAAACATCATTATCAGACATTGCAAAATTTTCTGTTTGAGTACAAAACTAAAGCTTCACTATTTTATTGTCTGGGCTGAACAAAAATGTAATATTAGACAAACAAAACCTTGAGAATTTTATTTTAAACAAATACTTTTGATTAAAGTAAAATTAAAGAAATTTATAGATAATTTTTAAGGTTCTAATCAATAATAAATATGGAAACAAAGTGAACTTTACCTGCATATTAAGTTTTTGTTTTTCTTTTAATCTTCTTTTTAGTTATTTGCTTAATGATAAGAATTTTTATGTTCTACAGTCAAACCTGCTTACTGCGATATTGGATGTAGCAAAGTATGAGATAAGACTTTTTTTCTGTCCTGTTGCATCTCCAATACTTTAATAATGTTAAAGAGATTGCTTACAATGAACAGCTGAAAACATCATTATCAGACATTGCAAAATTTTTCTGTTTGAGTACAAAACGAAAGCTTCACTATTTTATTGTCTGGGCTGAACAAAAATGTAATATTAGACAAACAAAACCTTGAGAAACGTTTTCTTGGAATGCACGGTTAAGCATCTGGACAAAAATGTGATATCAGAAAAAGAAAGGCTTGAGAAAGGAAACGACAGATCCCTGTCTTTTCTTAAAATGCAGAGTGGGGTATCTTTGTCCAGAATTTCACCCCTGAAAGTGAAACTATAATCAAGAAGTCATTTTGGTCTTGAAATTGTATGTGTTAGGATGGCAGTCACTAAGATTTTTAGTTGCTTTTGATAGAAGGGCTGGGAAGTTATCTTTTTTTAAGTGTGTTTAAACTATGGAGGATGAAAAAAAAGGAAGTGTTTGTTGTTTGAAACTAAAATTGAAATGATAAAACAAGTTGATGAAGGTCAATTGAAAAAGTGTGAAATCGCAATGATTTCAGCTAATTCTTTATCGACAGTTTTAACGAATAAAAGTGAATTGTTAAAAATAGAAAACGGTTTCATTATTCAACATAGAAAAATGCCTTTTTAAGTGGTTTATGTCGGTAAGGGCTAAAAATGTGCCAATTAATGGGCCTATTTTGCAGGAAAAGGTGATGTAATTTGCTAAGAGTTTAGGAAAAAATTATTTTGTTGCAAATAACTGATAGCTACAATGTTTTAAGGATTGCCATGTATTTGTTTTTAAAATTGTAAGTGAAGAAAGTGCTCAAGTAGAAAACTCAGTAATCGAAGAATGGTTGAAAAGTAAAGAAAATTTAATTAAACAATTTAAAATTGTTTACAATGCTGATGTTTACAATGCTGACAAATAATTGTTAATTAATAATAATTAAATGTTTACAATGCTGATCAGACAGGACTTTTTATCAACTTTTACCAAAAAACATATTTGCATTGCAAGAAGAAACCTGTACTGGTAGAAAACATTCCATTCAGACTGACTGCATTATTTTGCTGTAATAGAGATGGATTGGATAAGAGGAAAATTTTGGCTGTTGGAAAATCTAAGAATCCTCACTGTCTCAAAAATGTTGAATTACCTGTAGAAACTGAAATTATAAAAAAGAAATTGATGACCAGAAATTTTCAGTAAATGGTGGAAATAATTGGACTTAGTAAAGCAGGATAGGCACATTTTGCTTTTAATTGATACCTGCACTGCCCATAAAACAAACATCCAGCTTAAAAACATTACACTATGCCTTTTTCCACAGAAACCCACATCAAAAATTCAACCTATAGCAGAGGTGATTGTTTTCAGGTTACATACCTGAATTCAGGTGTTTTTTTTCATTTTCAGTACCAAAATTCCGGTTTTTCTGATAATTAAATTCATAAAATAAGACTAAAATATCAATTTCATATGATTGCTAAACATAATTAAAATTCATATTTTTCATAAATTGACTTAACTGCAATAAATTATATGTTTCCTCCCCCCTCTCTCCTACGAAAATGTTTTTTTGCTAAAATTTCAGGTATTGTTTCATGAACTGACAATCATCCCTGCCTATAGATATGGGTATAATAAAATGTATCAAAGAAAAATACAGAATGAAGATAATCCAACGACTTTTGTTGAACCTTGAGTTGAATCTGAGTTTTGTTGCTGATATAAAAATTACATGCAAATTTTTAGAAGATGTGTGGTAATCTATCGAACCAAAAACCTTTAAAAACTGTTGGAAAATATGCAGGATTTCTCCATAGACAAAAAAAAACCTTTGATTTCTTTCCAGAAATTGATTGTGAAGACAGTTTTCTTTAGGATAGACTGAATGAAAACAGAAATGTAATTAACAATATTACGCTGGCCAATTATATTAGCAGTGATAGCAACCTAGAAATAGAAGAAAGATAAAAAAACAAAACAGATGAAAACATCATTGCTGAAGTTAAAATCCATCTGAATCTGATGAATCCAAAGATGACACCATGGAATTTGAAAATAAAGAATCAGTGTCATTAAAATGTGTTGTGGAGAGTCTAAAAAACTTACAAGTATATTTCAAAGGACATTGACTGCAAAAATCATTTATATGCAGTTGAAAAATAATTGTGTAAATCAATTTTAAATTCAGCCATTCAAAAAAGAAATTACTGATATTTTCCCTAAAATATAATAAAAGTTTAGAAACAAATAGATTATGCTCTTTAGAAAAAAAAAAGTAAATTTCTTTCTATTTTTTCTTATTTTTTATGTTGTATTGGCTATTACAAATATCAGATATAGTAAATGTTTTTCAAAGCTCTTTCAACTTTGTAATATGCAGGTTCGACTGTATAACTGAAACAGTTGCGGTTAGTAAAACCTAAAGAAATGGATGTGGTTATTATATAATGAAATTGAAAACATTTGTTTCTATATGTAATATTATATAAATTAAATAGCACTGGAAAATTTGTCTTCTTAAATCAAACTTCCACACAAGTCTCCTTGTTAACTTTTTTATTGATAATTTTTGTTATCTCATTGTGAATACACCATCTGATCATAAATCTGAGTGAGTTTTGGTTGTGAAGTCACAATGTTTCTGAATTCATCGAATTCTATTGTGATATTATTATTACTTTTTGTAATTGCTGTATTTTTATGTTTATTTATTTATTTATTAAACCAATTTGCTAGACTGCTTAGTGCCAAACCCCTAATATTTCTATTAACGCCAGAAAACAGATATTTAAGATTAAAGAAAGAGTGCTTTTGGATGCCCAAAAATTTAAATATTACTTATATAAAAAATATATATATTTGACATATTTTGTAATTAAAAAAGTTCTAGTTAAGATTCTCAAGGAGGGAGAATCTTCTGCATTTTGGCAGATTTCTTCTTTTATTGAAAAATTTAGTCTCCCTTACTGCCTAAAAATGTTGCTTTACCCCTCTTTATCGCCCCTTCTTCCACTCAAAGTTTAATATTTTTAAAACTTTTTTAGGGTTTCATTCATCTCATGAAACCCTATTACTCCCACTCCGTTGTCTGTCCATCACAGAGCCATTCTCAGAAACTATGTAACTTACAGAGTTGAAACTTTGTGTATATATAGATGAATATCAGCTAAGAAGCTCAAAATATTAAAATTTGAAAAAATCATATTTTAATAAATACAGATAAAAAACCAAAATTCTAACAGCCTTTTCCTATTAAATTAAACATTTTTCGTTATAGCAGTTGCCAAAAATTAAAAATCCACAATGAAATTCTTTCTACAATAATTAATTTTCTATTGAATGATTTCTACATGAAAAATGAAATAAAAAGTTTCACCAATTGAAAAAAAGATTAATATGAAATAAAAATGATTGACGTCATAGTGGTAATAAAACAGAAATTTTCAAAGATTTCTCAATAATACAAGGAGTATGAGTATGTGTATGTACACAAAGCAGTTTGATATCACATCATTAGATAATTAAAAAAAAAATCTGATGTTATATTGGAAGTTTAACGAATTTTTCAAACGTTTGAGAATAATACAAAGCGAGTATCAATATGAGTAATAGAGAATAGTAAATATATGAGTTTGAGAAATATATTGAATCATGATAAAAATCCGATTATGGAAATAGTCGCATATTTTAACAATTTGAAGGTGTACAACATGTTTAATTTTGAAATTATTTTTTTAAATATTGCATTTAGTCCTTATGACAGAATATAATAGCGGGCTTCGCCCGCTATCGGGCTGGTTTAGATATACGAAAAAATAGACCGGTAAATTTTTACTTTATAAAAAACATCACTTTTTTTTTGTTGCTAAATGAAATTTATTTGGATTTATTAAAGAAAGGATAAAGTGTTTTGAAAGAAATATTAAACGAAACCCTTCGAGCAATCTTCGATCACACTTACCCACTTGTTTTTTCTTTTCCTGCTCTATTTGTTATTGTATTGTAACTTAAAATAATCAGTCCTCTAAATTCCTGCCTGTGTGAAGGCAACTGTTGAATGAATTGTATTATATATATTTGTATGCTCTAGAAGTACGTTCTAAAATTTCACATTTTAACCTATCAAGGACGG
The DNA here is from genome assembly GCA_963931845.1 of Maratus michaelseni. Lineage (NCBI taxonomy): Eukaryota > Metazoa > Arthropoda > Arachnida > Araneae > Salticidae > Maratus > Maratus michaelseni. Next base: position 345,926,647 of record OZ007586.1, read on the forward strand.
GGTTATTTTTCACTTTAAAATGCAAAAAATGCCTTTCATACCAATTTTTATAAATAGCAACTTTTGTTTCCTTTTATTACCGAGTTTCTGTCATCAAATAAACATATGTCTTAAAAAATACTGGTCTTCAAACAACAAAATAGTTCGCAGGTATGTCAGTACCATATGGTACCACTAGGTTTTAATGGGTTAAAATCCTTAGCTAGTATCAGTGTTAATATTTTAATAAATGTATATATTCTTTAAAAAGAAGCTTTATGTAGTATCAGCTTTATAAGGTAAAATGACACTGTTAAAAGTTAACTAAAGAAATTGGGTTGAAGCTGTACAAAATACAGCAATTAATATCAAAGTTTAAATCAATCCAATTAGTGTTGTCTTAATGCAGATACTGGATTCAGTGAAAATTTGTAATCTTAAATATTCAAATGTATTTTTTAAATATTAAACTGTTTTCATGATTAAGTAAGATCAATTACATATTAGAAAATCAACTTGTATGAAAAGATTAACTAAAATATATTGCTGCTTCCCAGACTATAAAGTAATAACATATGACATAAGTTGCTATAATAAATTACACCATACAGTAATTGTGGAACAATGCATGATCATGCATAAATCTCATTCTATGATTTTATATATATTTGTCTGAATTTAATTTTCTATAACCTCAAACTGCTTGATTAATTTCTATTTTCAGTGCATTATTTTAATAAATATATAATGATATATACTAATCTTATGGTTATAGCTAAATCATTTCTATTTGTATATGAACTTAATGTTGATTTATCTTCATTATATATTTTAGTTGTAGAACAGCTTGGTACCAGTGCCTCTCTATACAGCCGCTCCATCCAAGATGATCATGTGTGTCTTCTAGTCAAATTAATGGTTATGCATTTATTTATTTAATTAATTTTTAATTATTCAATAATGCATTTTTTTTTATGAGAATGAGTCAAAAAGAAGGCTACTGTGCCAAAATAATAATAATAGCTGATATGAAATGCAAATGAAGTGTGTGAAATATGATTAATTAGAGAACTTTTCTGAATAATCTAAAAATTGATTTAAACATTCACCAGACCTCAATAAACACATGTTAGCTATAGTTCAGTTAAAATCATGTCTTTGGTTGCATAGTGCCGCAGCTCAATATCAGCACAGTTGTGCCATGTTGATGTTCACTGTTAATGAATTTTTGCATACTCTGTGTCTCTTGTGCATACTTTTCACATTTTCTCTGCCCAGTTCAAACGAGTGTAAGTACTTCACAACATATTGCCTGCTCATTGTACTTTCACCATAAACTTAAATGATTTAATGATAAAATATTTTTTGTTGAAATATTCTTACCTATAAGAGTTATTACACTTAGCACTACAATGAGAAACCATTTTGTAATATGTCTTCTGCTCATTATAATTTCAATAGTAAATATATGAGTTTGAGAAATATATTGAATCATGATAAAAATCCGATTATGGAAATAGTCGCATATTTTAACAATTTGAAGGTGTACAACATGTTTAATTTTGAAATTATTTTTTTAAATATTGCATTTAGTCTGCATGACAGATATTATTATGACAGAATATAATACTGCAGAGAATAATACTCTATACTTTAATGCTATTTAAAAATAACTTTTATTTTCAGAAATATTTGTCTATAAAAATTATATTACACTTCAACTTCACACAAATATAATTTTTTTAAGCATGTTGCTTCTGTATACATATGTAGCTACCATGTTCACTATTCGCATTTACGCTGCGATCAACTCAAAATATTATTCAGATTTATATCTGATATTGTAAATGAAATTACTTAACAAAATATTAAAATAATAATGCCATTTGAAGCACGTACTCAAGCGAGAACACCGATCACGCTATCTTTATTGAATCAACCACGCTATATCTCCACTGAAGATACAGTTACAGTGAAAATATACAATATTCATATCTATACTAATATTATAAAGGAGTAATTCTTGTTTGTTTGTTTGTAGGGGTAATCTCTGGAACTACCGAACCGATTTCAAAAGTGATGGTGGCAAATTGATGGTGACAACCCCTGCTCCAACATAGGCTATATTTTATGTCGGTGCCACTAACCCCAGGGGGTGCAGGAGCAAAAAACGTTCTAAAATTGCGATTTTTCAGTTATCACACTGGCTGTCAAGCCCTGAGAGCTTGGCAGCCGGTTCTGTATGTATGTATGTACGTAAGTAGTGCGATAACTCTTCATAGAAATATCCGTTTTCCTTCAAATTTTGTTTATAGGTTCACTGTGTCAAGGCGCTTCCCTGATTAGTTTTTGGGATTGATTGGTTAAGTATAAAGGGGGGGGGGAACAAGGGGCTAATTCCCCCCCCCCTTAATTTATATAAATGGGTTTTTCATGCAGAATTATTCCGTTTTCCTTCAAATTTTGTTTATAGGTTCACTGAGTTAAGGTGCTTCCCTGATTAGTTTACGGGTTTGATTAGGTAAGTATAAAGGGGGGGGATCGGGGGGGGGCTAATCCCCCCCCTTAATTTATATAAATGGGTTTTTCATGCAGAATTATTCTGTTTTCCTTCAAATTTTGTTTATAGGTTCATTGGGTTAAGACGCTTCCCTGATTACTTTTCGGGATTGATTGGTTAAGTATAAAGGGGGGAACGGGGGGATAATCCCCCCCTTAATTTATTTAAATGGGTTTTTCATGCAGAATTATTCCGTTTTCCTTCAAATTTTGTTTATAGGTTCACTGAGTTAAGGTGCTTCCCTGATTAGTTTACGGGTTTGATTAGGTAAGTATAAAGGGGGGGGGATCGGGGGGGGGCTAATCCCCCCCCTTAATTTATATAAATGGGTTTTTCATGCAGAATTATTCTGTTTTCCTTCAAATTTTGTTTATAGGTTCATTGGGTTAAGACGCTTCCCTGATTACTTTTCGGGATTGATTGGTTAAGTATAAAGGGGGGAACGGGGGGATAATCCCCCCCTTAATTTATTTAAATGGGTTTTTCATGCAGAATTATTCCGTTTTCCTTCAAATTTTGTTTATAGGTTCACTGAGTTAAGGCGCTTCCCTGATTAGTTTTCGGGATTGATTAGTTAGGTATAAAGGGGGGGGATCGGAGGGCTAAACCCCCCCCCCCCTTAATTTATATAAATGGGTTTTTCATGCAGAATTATTCCGTTTTCCTTCAAATTTTGTTTATAGGTTCATTGGGTTAAGACGCTTCCCTGATTACTTTTCGGGATTGATTGGTTAAGTATAAAGGGGGAAACGGGGGGATAATCCCCCCCTTAATGTATTTAAATGGGTTTTTCATGCAGAATTATTCCGTTTTCCTTCAAATTTTGTTTATAGGTTCACTGTGTTAAGGCACTTCCCTGATTAGTTTTCGGGATTGATTGGTTAAGTATAAAGGGGGGGGAACGGGGGGATAATCCCCCCTTAATTTATATAAATGGGTTTTTCATGCAGAATTATTCTATTTGCTTCAAAATTTGTTTATAGGTTCATTGGGTTAAGACGCTTCCCTGATTAGTTTTCGGGATTGATTGATTAAGTATAAAGGGGGGGAACGGGGGCTAATACCCCCCTTAATTTATGTAAATGTGTTTTTCATGCAGAATTATCCCATTTCCTTCAAATTTCATTTATAGGTTCACTGTGTTAAGGCGCATCCCTGATTAGTTCGGGATTGATTGGTTAAGTATGAAGGGAGGAACAAGGGGCTAATTCCCCCTTATCTATACTAATATATAAAGTAGTAAAGATTGTTTGTTTGTTTGTAGAGGGTAATCTCTGGAATCACTGCAGCGATTTTAAAAGTGATGGTGGCAAATTAATGGTGACAATCCCTGCTCCAACATAGGCTATATTTTATGTCGGTGCCACCACCCCCCAGGGGGGTGCAGGAGCGAAAAACGTTCTAAAATTTCGATTTTTTGTATACTGAAGGAGATAGAAGCATCAAATTTGGTATGGTAGTTACTTATAACATGTAAATGCTCTCTAAGAACAAATTATAAAAACATTCGAAATTTAAAAGGGTGAGATGAGGAAGAAGCATTCTAAAAACATTCTAAATTACAATTTCTATGGAATCTCTGAAACTGCAGAACCGATTTCAAAAGTGATGGTGGCAAATGGATGGTGACAGTCCCTGCTCCAACATATGCTAAATTTTATGTCAGTGCTACTACCCGCAGAGGGTGCAGGAGCGAAAAACGTTCCAAAATTATGATATTTTTAATACTGAAGGAGTTAGGAACTTGACATTTTGTATGGCCGTTACTTACAAGATTTAAATGCTCTATAAGAACAAAGTCTAAAAAAATTCGAAATTTAAACTGAAATAAGCAAAAAACATTCTAAATTACAATTTCTATGGAATCTCTGGAACTACTAAAGCGATTTCAAAAGTGATGGTGGCAAATGGATGGTGACAATCCCTGCTCCAACATAGGCTATATTTTATGTCGGTGCCACTACCCCGAGGGGGGTGCAGAAGCGAAAAACGTTCTAAAATTGCGATTTTTGCGATGCTGAAGGAGCTAGAAACTTGAAGTTCGGCATGATTGTTATTTATAAGATCTAAATGCGCTCTAAGAACAAATTCTAAAGAAAAATGATCTAATGATTCTGCGATTTTTCAACTATTGAATTTCTAAAATTACCAAATTTCACCATAGAGTACCATAGCGAAACCTTCACGCGTAAAAAGATAATGATAAGGGCGACGTGTCCTGACGTGTATATTGGCTATAGCACGAGTCACAAATTATAGTATCCTTATTATTCTGTTAAAATATAAAAGTGAATTATGAAATGTCAATATTTTGTTTGATTAAAGGTTCGTTAAGAGAAATTGACCAGCGTAGCGGGCGTAGCTTGCTAGTGGTTAAATAAATGAAATGTTAAAATACAAATTAATTTACAAAAACTATTCTTAAGATTAAAAATACATTTTAAGATAAAGAAATTTATTTTAAATTATTATATTAGCAAAGAATTATTTTAAATATTTTAAATATAAATATAAATATTATTTCAAAATTTACTACTTGTGATGTGACATGCAGATTTATATCTGATATTGTAAATGAAATTATTTAAGAAAATATTTAAAAAATAATACCATTTGAAACACGTACTCGAGCGAGAACACCGAGCACGCTATCTTTATTGAATCAACCGCACTATCTCCACTGAAGATACAGTTACAGTGAAAATATGCATTATTCATATGGTTAAATAAATGAAATGTTAAAATACAAATTAATTTACAAAAACTATTCTGAAGATTAAAAATACATTTTAAGATAAAGAAATTTATTTTAAATTATTATATTAGCAAAGAATTATTTTAAATATTTTATGTACAATTATAAATATTATTTCAAAATTTACTACTTGCAATGCGACACGCATAGCTTGTTTTCATTTGTATAGAGTCGCCATCTGTTGGTATATTATGACCTGACAAGCATCTTGCAATATCAATCACTATACTCATATTTACAATTAATTGAGCAACATTTTTAAAAAAATTGCTGGTATATCTAGTTGTGAATTTTTGAGGGAGAAAATTGTTTTCATATTAATTTGCACATTAGAATAACGCTGACCTTTTTTACTGATCTACTTATATTAACTCCTTTTTTATACTTTATTCAATAATGTTTTTCTTTTCTTTTTCTAGAATGAAAATAACATTGCAATTGAAGCAAAAGGATCAAATTCTGCTTTAATAGTTAGCCTTTTAGAAGAAATAAAAAGTTTATTTTGTCAGGGCGAAGAAGAAGTTTCATAACCATTATGATGCATTTTGGTGATGGACTTTAAATATTCATGTGGACAGTGATATTTATGATTCTGAAGTAACTTTTATATATAATTTTGCATATCTCTATCCATGTGCACTTTAGCACAAATTTATCATTCCAATCAGCTAAAATTTGTGTTCTGCAAAAATATTTGGAAAAGAAAAGAGGTGTTCATTTAATGTATTTTATCTTTGATATGTCCAACTATTTATTCATTCATAAGATAATAATTTATCATTGATTGAGAATAGATTTACTATATATTTTGTTAATCAAATGCTCTTAAAAGTGCCATTTTTTACGGATGTCTGTTGGTTCTCTAAAACATAGTCTTTGATTACTATTATCTTCTCATACTAAATTTAGCTGTGCTTAGGGAAACATTTATTCTTGTTATAAATGATGTAAATAAATTATGGTTGCAAATAAATTTTTCATGTATATTGTGTATGAGTCATGATTTTTAGTGGTGATATTTTTTTTACTTTTTTTTCAAATGAATAATAACAATTATTCTCTAACCTCATTATTTTTGTTATTAATTGGTAAGTGGTATTTTTTTTCAATTTAATGATCTTTTAAAGCGGTTCTCAAAAAAAAAAAAAAAAAAAAATTCCTCGATCTAAAACGTGAAACTTTCTGACACATTTTTAAATATAAAAGTATGATTCTTCAAGGCATGATTATTGGAGTGATTTATAATCTGAACAGTTTTTTTCATTTTCTGATAAATGAATTGCATCTTGAGTTATAAACATTGTTGTCTCAGGAAGGCAGTTTTGTTTCCTTCCTGTACTGTAGTTTACGGAAAGTTCTAAACACAGACTTTGACAGCATTTCCTGAATATTCTTTTGTGTTTATTAAAATTGGAGAAAACAGATTACATAGTTTCTGAATAAGAGAACCTGCTAATTTAATGTGTTTGCAAACAAAAATTAATTAAAAAATATGTCAAAGTAGCCAATTTGGATTTGAGAAGAGCTTTATGTATTTGCTGTTTGTTCAGTAATGTTGATCCAGGTAAAAAATGGTTCTTCGCTGGGGCCATTCACAAAATGTGTTCCTTCACAAAATTGCATTCTGTAAAAATGAATAATTCATCTTTTTTTTTTTTTTTTCTTTTTTTTTTTGTTATTGTGTTAGGATTTTAAATAAGTAACTGTAAACAAATCGAGCTCACTAGAAATCAACATTTTAGCAGGACTTCAAAAACATTAACAAATATTTAACTTCTATTTAAGTAACTGGATTTGATCTTCCGTTTACATTATTTTTTACAAAAATGTAATAAATTTTACAAAAATTAACTTTTCTCCAGACAATAAGAAAATGAAAAAAATTATTCTATAATTTTTTTGAATTGGTTCATCAGTTATTCTAGTATCTGTTGACCATAGCCTTTTGCATCAAATTTAAGCATTTCGCTGCATTTCAATTTTTCCAATAGCCTGCATACATTGTTTATTATTTTCTTTTTTCGATTGTCTACTGATGTCATTTCCCATGTGTTAATGTATGGATGCAACAAGCATTTTGGTTTATCCTTCACTGCATCTTCTCTAAGCGAAACAGATTTTGCAGGCCATTTGATGTAGTTTCTAATAAGTGTCCAGTTTTCCAACAAATACAAAACAAATTTCTGCAGTCTGTTGTTATAATAGATAAAAAGAAAAGTATGAAGAGATAACTTTCAGTGTTACGTAAAACAGGATATACTTCATAAAGCCTTCCTGTTTTTTTTTTTATAATATAATGTAAATAGGCTAAATACTAAATTTGTTTATTTTCAACAAATTTAATATACCAACAAGATGACTTAACATACAGCTATGTTTCATAAGCTATAATTGAATAATTCCATTCATTGATATTGAATAACACTGCCTCCAAAATCCTTTTTTTTTCTACAAAACATCTGATCATCCAGCTCAGTGTTCATTAATGTAAAGAAAATTTGTAATTAAAAATTTGTTATGTATGTGATTAATTAGAAACTGAGTTATAACTATTTGCTGTTTTTTAAAAACTGATATTTTTCAAGTAACTAGAGAACTGCAAAATCTGATTTTTTGATAGTGTTTAATGTTAAAGTTGTGATGTGCAGCAATACAGAAGCTGTTCATAAGAGTGAACCCAAATTTGGCAGGGTTTTTTAAATTCCAATTTTTCCTGAATGAAGGGTTCACACATTTTTTAAATGATTTTGCTTTGCTATAAAAGAATTGTCAGCTTGGACAAATTTCCTTTCACATCAATTACTTTGTTTAAGTATAAGCTATCATCTGCTACCTGAAAGTTTTGTTTACAAGCAGAATGGATGGATAGAAATCTGTGGTTGTGCTCTTACTGAAAATAATTATTCTTATTCAACTATTAAAAAAATGCTGCAAAAGTTTTTTTTTTCATATCTAAAACCACAATAGGTAATGATGTCAATAAGAAAATGGAAAAAACATCAAAGTCTGGCTTAAAGTGGAAAAATTGATCCAAATGTGTATCCAAAAGAAAAATAGAATTGTTTGAATTCTGAGATCTTTTATGGTAAAAGAAAATTTCGAACTCAAAAGTCTTGCAACATCATTAAAATGTTCAGTGTTAACTGTAAACAAAATGATTAACACTTATTTTAATTTTAAACGAGAACAAAAAATCGTATATCATGTATAGAGTATGAAACACTTTCCAATCTATCACAATATTGATAGGAAATTTCATCTTTCCTTACAGTGAAATGAGATATCTAAATAAACAATTTAAAAACTACATAATGCAGCAAAAATCCATTTTCAGCAATTGCTATTCATAGCTGGTAAAATGTGCAAATTCTTTCATGCAGTCCTGTATATGATCTATAAAATATATACACACCACATGATGCACTAAAAATTTGCTAAATTCAAAAATGCATACCACAGCTTAAAATGTACTTCTTGCAATTATCATTCATAATCAGTCCTGTAACCAAATTCTTTTGTGTGTCTCTGTAAATGAACAATAAATGCTATCATTTCATAATCTATAGATAATATGTTGTTGTGTGCCTTAGTTGTCCACATAAATTTCATTGTGTTTGAAATAGTGTAACATTATTGAAATACTCTGTAAACAATTTTTCCCATAGATCTTAATTTAGTAGAATTCATTTGTGTGCCCTGTAAATAAACGATAAATGCTATTTATTCTATAGAAAGCATGTTGCAGGGTAGTAGTCCTCAGTGATGCATATCTGTTTCATTATGTTTGAACTATCATAACATCATTAAAATGTATTGCAAATGCATGCCTCAGAGTGGGTCGCTATTTTTGCATTTGTCTCTTTTAGTCTATATTTTTCAGATTTAATCTCTTTTCTAGCTTTTTTTTTCAATCATACCTTACTCATTGATTCCACCACAATCCTTGAAATTTGTATTAATTTTTTCAACATAATGTAAGTGAATGCAGATGTCCATGTGTGATACATATAATCTTTATTGCCGACTTGCCAATTTTCCGTACAAAAGCAAAGCCAAGTACAGAATCTCTTTTTTTTTGTTCATTTAGTTAAAAGTTGAAATAAAATATCTTTTGCTCCTCAAGTAGACATAAATGTTGTTTTCGCATAATTGGTTTTTAATTTTTTTTTCAGCTGAAAAATTTCACCAATCTGAAGTGAAAGAAAATTAATCCATATTTTGATACAATTATGGAAAAAAGACTACAATTACATCTCTATTTTCAATTCTATCTTTTTTGTATAAAAATGAATGCATATACACTCATTAATATTTAAATCTATAGTTTTTTTTCATTTGAAAAATATTCAGGACGTTATTTTTTAAAATTGGGTGAACCCGACCTAAAAGTATCAAAACTTAACTTAAAACTGACTAAAACCTGAAACATTTAAAGTCAACACGACCAGCAATGAAAAAAATTAGCATCGGCCTGCGGGTTAAATCGGGTTACTTAATCTGATGCCGCCGGACTCTATTTATTTATTGTTTAAGTATTTGCTGTTTTTGTTTTATGTTTGCTGACTTCCCTGGGTCCATCAAAAAATCGTACAAACACGAAAAAACTCTCAAAATAGCATAAAATCACCATGAAAAATTAAAAAATCGCTGCATGAATCCCAAATAAACTTTACTGAAAAGAGGACAATATTTATTATATTGGGCTAGAAGATGTAAACCAGATTCTGTTTACTAATGTGAAAAAATTTCAGTAAATAATTGCTAAAAAGTGCTAAAAATTTTAGCTAAAATTTCAAAAATCTCAGAGGACAAAATGTACTATATTAGGTTAAAATATTAAAGCAGGATTCTTTTTACAAATTTTGAAATATTGCCACAAAATGTGAAAAAACGCTAAAAATCTCATTAAAAAATTCATGGAAATCTGAATAAAATTTATTGAAAAGAGAACATTTATTAATATTGAGCTAAAGGATTAAAACTGGATTCCTTTTACTAGTGTGTTACCACAAAACATTAAAAAAAACTAAAATTTCAAAAATCACAGAGGACAAAATTCACTATATTAGGTTAAAAGTTTCAAAACAAATTCTTTTTATAAATATAAAAAAATCACTGTGAAATGCAAAAAATTAAAAATTGTTGTATGAATTCAGAATATCGTTGTATGATTCATTGATATTTTTGAAAACAGAACAACATTTGCTGTATGATTGAATTAAATTTAAGTTTAAGCTTAAAAGAAATGAATTAAGTTAGCAGCGATAAGAAATGCACTAGGAAACGTAATATGGCTGAACATCCCTAAACCAAAGAAAAACTAAGTCTATAAAAAGTAAAAGTCTGTATTGATTAACTTCTAAATATAAACTATAATAAAATATGATAATAGAAAAAAGACAAAAGTTTAAAACCAAACATATTTATTGAAACATTCAAAACAAACTAAATAATTAAATGATAACTGAAAAATATACTTTTAACAATAGTTACTTACTTAGTAGAAAAGAAAGCCATTACAAAACCAATATATATTTATATATACTTCCTTATAATGTACATTAGGCTTCACAACAAGTCTTTGGGGTACAAACTAGAAATGTTATCTATTGTAAAGCAAGTATGGTATTTCAGTGGTCCAAAGCAAACTGACTATTTCAATGAACTTGTTATCACGTTTGATTACTAAAAAAGCAGTTATTGAAATGTATTAACTACTTGAAGAAATATGCAAAAATAAAGTACAATGGTGATGCAAGATATTGATGTAAAGGAGCTTTACTAGGCGAATGGTTTATATTAAACTAAAAGACAGATACAAGCACATCTTCTGGAAAACATCAAATGAAAACTTGTTATAAGATGACATACGGTGGATAACCATTACTATGCGATTCTTCAAAAACTATGCAGTCATGGAATCCATTTAAAGAACTATGAACAAGTCCGTTGACGATTAATGAAAGGCAGCATACTCGTAAGAAGAAAAGCAAAATTTCAGTTTCTGCACAGGTCGCTATTTAAATACTCATGACTTCCGAACATTTCAAGAAAAACAGGTGAACTTAAAACATACCCAAGCACCATTTCCTCAAGACGACATCACTACTCAGGTTAGTTACAACACAACCTAAAAACAAAAACAGAACAATAACGAGGCGGAACAAAAATCAAGACCGAAGAGTAAAGGAAAAGGATCACAACCGATGTGTGGCAGATAAGGACAATCAACGCCATCTAGTGATGGATGATGAAACTGCATTATTCGAGAGAAAGAGTTGCAGCAGAAATCGTAACAGGCAGAGCTGGAGACACATGCGATATCGAAACTGAATAAACAAAGGTAGAATAATGACATAGAATTAAAAAGTTTGAAAAAGAAACAAGAGGTAAGTAAAAACATATATGGTTTAAATAAATGATGCTTTAGATAAAGAATATTATAACAAAAATATATTTCTGTAAAAAGTAGATGAAGAAAAGAAACAAATGGCTATACCTCGTATGGTGAAAAGAGCAATATTTTCCTGTCACTATATTGGGCTAAAAGATTAAAACGGGATCCCTTTTACTAATGTGGAAAAATCACCGCAAAATGAAAAAACACCCTGCTAAAACTCGCAGAGGACAAAATTTACTACCGTTGATCCCCCCCCCCCCCTACTTTGTAAACAATTAGAAATTTTCAAAAAATCCCGAGAAAGTGCCCCTCCCCAGAAAAAAATTCCAGCCCGCACGTCAAAGTCACCACGAAGTATTTTATCTCGGAGTATTTTTTTCGTCACGTCAGAAAAGAATGCTGATTCTAAACAGATATCGCCAACTTGAGGGGTTGCCAGTTGACCTAGATTGAGAAACGATCTTTCCATTCCAAGCAGTGTTGTCAGATATATTTTTCACATTCACGTGTACAAATGCAAAAAGTAACGTAAATAAAATGCAATTGTTGTCAATCTGAAAAAGCCATATAACCAAACATTAGTTTCGCTGTATTACTTCCGATATACTAGAATTACCTCCATGCAGGAATTACCTCCATTCAGATATGAAGTTAATGAAAATATCGATAATGGAAGTTTCTCATTAAATGAGTTAAGTGTGTTGATTAAAAAAAATTCTTATTTATTTTTTAAATAATTTATAGGAGTAATGTTAATTATGAAAACTAATCACAAAAAAATTATCAATTAATTGATCAGCAGATGGCACTAAAGTCAAATTTGTAATATTTTTCAGTGGCAGATATAGTATTTTACACTTTAAAAATCTGGCAACACTGACTCCGAAAGACCATTCATTCTGTGATATTCTGTGAATGTTCTATTCTCTTCTCTCGTTGCAGCCGCACGTGCTTTGTTTTATCTTTTGTCTATAGTGATTGTTTCAAGTTTATTTTTCATAAAGATGCCTGGTAGTTATACTGTAGAAAAAAAATCAGCTGTATTAGCTTGGCACAAAGGAAACGGTGCTAATTTGCATGCAACATCAAGGCATTTTAGCATTGATCGGAAAAGAATTAGAGATTGGCTTTCGAAAGAAAATGAGCTTTTGCAGAACAATTATGGGCTAGCATCAAAAAAGAGAAAGCTTGGATTAGGCCGGCCATCTCTTTCTGAAGAACTGGAAGATTATTTGTTCGAGTTTTTGGAAAAGGAGCATGCAGCTGGTCACGCCGTGAGCAGTAAGATATTGTAAAAAGAGGCACTTCGCAAAGCCGAAGAAATTGGGCTACGCGAGTTCAAAGCATCAGACATGTTTATTTCTAGATGGAAAAAAAGGATGAATGTTACCACCAGAGTAGCTACTAATGAAAGCCAGAAAACTCCCGAAGAACTAAAAGAAAAGATCTCATCACTTCTCCATTCGGTGAAAATAAGCAGAGTTAAAAATGATTTAACTCTGTATAATATCGGCAACATGGATCAGACGATGGTTCGTTTTGACTGCCCTCCTTCAAGGACAAACAACGTTAAGGGTGAATCCTCCATAAGGATCGTAAATACGGGATGTACAAAGCGTGGATTTACTGTCGCTTTATGTGCTCGTGCTTCTGGTCATAAAATGCCAGCTTTCATCATTTTCAAGGAGCCAAGTGGAAAAATCCCCGCTAAAGTGTATAATACCTTGAAAGTTTCAGAGAATGTGAAAGTGACGGCTACTAAAAATGGGTGGATGAATTCGGAAAAATTGAATTCCTGGATAAGCAGAGTTTGGGGGCCAGATGAAGATGATGTCTCCCGCCTGCTTATCTTGGATAAAGCACCGATTCATGGGAAACCGGAGGTACGCACGGCACTCACCGACGTAAATACTCATCTAATTATTATTCCGGGTGGATTGACATCCATTGTGCAACCTGCCGACATATCCTGGAATAAGCCCTTTAAAGGATATTTGGTAGAAAAATGCATGGAGTATATGCAGTTGGGTCTGAAGACTCCAAAGGGAAATTTAAAAAAGCCATCCAGGCAAGATGTCGTAAATTGGATATGCTTTGCTTGGGACCAAATTTCTGAGGAAATTATAGTAAAATCTTTTAAGCGCTGTGGCATATCAAATGCCTTGAATGGTTCAGAAAATAGAGAATATAATGAACAGTTGGCAGAAGCTGTTGGACCCTCGTCTGATGAAATAAATGATGAGCTGCTAGATATCATCTTTGATGATGATAATGATGATCAGGAGTTGTTTGATGGATTTTCCACCTATGACGATTGAGCAGTCTAATTTGTAGTGGATGCGACCCACTTATAAAAAGCGTGCCAAAGTGGATAGAAACCACTCTAAAAAACATGGAGTGCCATAAGGAGGGAGGTCCACGCCCTGCACTCTGGATGGCATAACACAAAGCCAACTGACGCCTCCTTTAAATATGTTAAGGTAAGAGTAATAATAAATATTTACATATTTACAGTGATTTTTTTTTAAAGTATTATTTCAAAATTTTATATCATGTTTTTTTTTTTGTTTTTTTTTTATCTCTTCAACGTTATGATAAATGCCCCCCCCCCCCCCCCCTCCAAAAAAAAAAGTGAAATTTGATTTTATTATGATTTGAATTGGTTAATTAATTCGATATTTGAAGGTGGTATATAGCATTTGCTTTATATTTCACTATTATAAATGTGTTAATGCAATTACGAAGTTATTTTTTTAAAATTAATTGTAAGTCTTATTCAAGCTTCTCATTATTAGCATATTCTTCTATTTTGGATAATAATGGTTTCATCTGCAACATTTTTCTTGTTATAACATTTATTTTTGTGATTTGTATTACTTATTTAATATTTATTTTATAGATCAGAAATCATGATTTAAAAATATATGCGGTTATTAACTTACCTAATTTACAACAGATGGCGACACTATGTAAAATATTATTTTTAGAAAATATTTTAGGACATTTTCAGTTGCAGTTTCTCGGTGTTTTTTAATTTTTTTTTTTAATTATCAAGTTCCTTTCATTTTTCTATTATCATATTAATGACAGATATTATAATTTTTTTATGTAAATGCATTCTAGTTTCAAAACTTTGAAATTCTGAATTTTTTATAATCTGAAATCGCCGTTAATCGCGAAGTTATAACAACAGATGGCGACACCACGTAAAATGTTATTATTTTTAGAAAACATTTTAGGACATTTTCAATTGCAATTTCTCGGTGTTTTTTTTTTTTTTTTTTTTTTTTTTTTTTTTTGCCTTATCAAGTTCCTTTAATTTTTCTATTGCTATATTAATGACAGATATTATTTTTGTTACGTAAATGCATTCTAGTTTCAAAACTTTTTAAATTCAGAATTTTCTATATCTGAAATCGCCGTTAATCGCGAAGTTTTGCTGTTTTTCTATTTTGTATTTTTATTATAATGTTTTTCATTATAATATTTTCTTCTTTCCTGAATTTATACAAAAATACATACTTTGCGACGATCGGCAATTAGCGTACCCCCCCCCCCCCCCCCACACACACACACCCATACATATTACTAACTATTCTATTAAATCCCGTGTAAGCCCCCCCCCCCCCCGATTATTATACGATTTTTCTTCACGTTTGGGGGAGGGGGGCGGATCAACGGTATTTTACGTGAGAATGTCGAAAAATCTACATGAAATATGCTAAATATCACATTCAAAATTGCTAAAAACTCAACAAAATTTACTATATTAGTTTAAGAGTTTGAAACCGAATTCTTTTTACAAACCTTCCTTTTAAAACCGAATTCCTTTATAAAAAAAAATGCCTCAAAATGTGAAAAAACTCTAAAAATCACAAAAAAATATTCACAAAAAATTCAAAAATTGATGCAATTTCTGAATAAACTTTTTAAAAAGAAAAAAAAATTTACTATATTTGGCTAAAAGAGTGAAGCCGGTTATATTACTTTTACTAATATCAAAAAATCATTGCAAAATTCGAAAAATCTCATAAAATTTCTTAAAAATCCAAAAACTGGCTTTGAGGTGTATAATTTCAAAAATGATCGGTACCTTCCTACCAACTATTGTAGCTCTACGTGCAGCAGTATCTCCAGCACACGCACACATACGAACTTCTATCTTCGTTATTATAGATTTTTGTCAAGCAATCTCAAATCGAAACCGATCGATGCAATTTTTCTGCAATCTCAAATCAAAACTGACTACTTACTGACTCATTCTTGAATTCATTTTTTATCTTAAATGCACGAAATTAGCAGGTGCTCTTATTTTTAAAAAATAATAGCATGTTTCATTTTTCGCTAAAGGTAAATGGTCTTTCGGAGAATACTGTCGAAGTTTACGTTTTCAGTGGATTTTCAGTACAATGCAGTCTTGGAAAGTTTGTCATGAGACAACACCGATAATTAAAGACTGATTTTGCATTTATCAAAAATGGAAAACTATTCGCGACCGATAGACGAAATTCGCTATTTATTTCAGTGATCTTTTGACAAAATTAGCGAATCTTTTCCATGGTCGTGCGACGAGTTTTGTGATTTTTTTTTACTGTGATCGTTCCACGAAATTCACAATTTATTTCCGCGATCTTTTGGCAAAATTAGCGATTGTTTTCCGTTCTATGAATTTAGCAATTTTTTCCGAGATCGATCGATGAATTTCACAACTGTTTGTTTATGAATTTATACTGCATTTGAGTAAAGACAAAATTTTATTATTCATTTCTACATAAAACTATAATTTCCAGTTTCTAAAAGTTATAATAACAAATGCTGGCAGTTGATATTTTGCGTTTTTTGTATATATATTATACTCTATCCAATTTCTCCATTTTATCGAGATAACAGTTATGATCTTTGTTATATAATTACGCAGTTTTAAAATATCAAATTGGTTTATTGTCGAGGTATTCAACACTTCTGTATAACATTATGGGTGTGACGAGGATTTTCTGTAGGTAGAAAGAAGTGCTGTTTTGAATCTTTACACTGAGAAAGGTGACGCAGGACATTCCATATATAAAAAGATATATATATATATATATAGCTGTTTACAGAAGAAAAAAAAACAAAGATTCAAACGGCCGCACTTTAGTCAGATTTATATTTCGAGTTCTGGAGATGCTAGTATCGAAAGACTCAAACATGCCCTCTACCATGCAATTAGACATAATTTAATGGAATTGCTAGGCCACATTGCAGGGTCGCAAAATAATTTCGCGCAATCACTTATGATGATCTGAAAATTTTAAGTGAAACTGCGTGCAAATATAGAGGAAACGGCAGTAACCATTCGACTGGAAATTATGACCTATTTCAATTTATGTTTTAAAAAATGAGCTTAGGGATTTGGCAGAAATATTTTTTTTTTATTACAAAGCTGCTAGTAATTTTGAACCGAACTATACAAAATAGTACTGGTGTAGTACACCAGTAGTCGAGGACATAAATTACAAAAGAGTAGCAATATATATTTTATTTTATTTTTAGAATTGCATAAAAAACGGAGTAGTATCATTTAACACGCAATTTATTATTGACATTGTGAAAGGACCGTTTTCAGAATCATACTTAGTGATTTTTTTTTCACTAAACAGAATATTATTCCACCACATTTCTTTGTCATCTACAAAGACTTTATCTGCAACATTTAAGTTCAAAAGTTTTTAACTCGATTGGGAATGACAGTACGTCAGCAGCATGTTACTATTAAGTTATTTTAACCTATAAAAATGAACTTTGCCGAAGTTAATACTTATCTAACTGTTTCGTGACAATGGTTCCAGCCGTTTTCGATATCCGTAATCAGGAAAATTGCTTGTTCATCTAATATATGTGATTAACGTGTTTAATATATTTGCTAATTAAATCAAAAACTTTAAAGAGATTACAATTAAAGAAATAATGTATTTTTACTGGTCAAAAGTTTAATCTTTATCATATTCGTTACTGCCATATTATGAAGTGGATTCATAGAGTAATTTAGTCGATTAATACCTTGACTAAATTAATTTTTTTTTAGATATTGCTGCTACTGACGACTACTTTTTTTTAAATTATTCGTAGAACCTTTAAAAGAATATAATAATCTTTGCTATACACTTCTCTAAGGGTTTCCACAAATGAAAAGTGGACCAAGTTGAATAAAAATACCTTTATTGGAAATCAAAAGAAATCTCCATGGGCATTATAACACAGGTCTCATCGTTTCGGAAGCAGGTCTATGCCTTTGCTATAGAAAGATCGCAATTGATTCTTGAAGTCCTGCACAGCTTCCTTCACTTCTGTAATGCTCTCTTAAGTAGTCCAAAGATGGGGAAGTCACAGTGTGTCAAATCTGGACTGTATGCTGGGTGTTCTAACAACTTCCCAATTGAATTTGCTTAAAGTCATCTCGGTTTTACGGGAGACGTGTGGGCAGGTATTGTAATGGAGAAATATCACGATGTTTTCCATAATATGGAGAAACATAAGTTTTAACCCTATATCTGAAGTTAAATATCTGGAAAAAATAGGCAAGAGAGATGATGTGTGAAAAAAAATGACATACCAGTTTAAAAACTTAACTTTATGTTTATTGAAAAAAAAACTTTAACATAAAGAACATTTCAAAGCTTTAAGCTCAGCTTGAGCTAAACATTCAATCATTGGGTTATTCCCAATACAAAAAACAACATCGTTCAACATTGAACGTAACATGCAGAGGCAATATGATTACATCCTTGCTATCCCCCCTCTCTGCACTGAAATCTTTGAAGTAGCAATTAACACATGGGCTGATAAGTTCCCGGTCTAATAAAGAAAACACAACTTTTTGACATAATTTTATAACTTTAAAACTTTAATAAATAACATAACTTTAATATTTAATAATAATAATTTAATAAATAAATAATAATAATTTAATAAATAATAATAATTTAATAAATAAATAATAATAATAATTTAATTAATAATAATAAATAACATAATTTTATAACGAAAAAGCTCCAAACAGTGCTCAAAATTATCGACTCGTTGTTGTTTTTGGTCAAAAGTCAACACGCGCGGCACCCACTTTGACAACAGCTTTTTCGTAGACAAATGTCCATTCGAAATAAAACCTACACGTTCCTTGGATATCTTCAGAGTCTGAGCTATCTCCTGCAACTTCACTTTACGGTTCCCCAAAACGATTTTGTGGACTTTTTTTATGTTTTCCGGAGTAACCACCTCTTTTGCGTGGTGCATCACTGGTGTCCGTACGACCACGTTTAAATTCAGCAAACCAGTCAATAATGGTTGATTTACCTGGTGCAGTGTCCGGATAACGCTTATCAAGCCAACCTTTTGTTTGAACGGTGTTTTTTCCCATCAAATAATAATTCTTGAAATTCTTGTTTGTCCATTTTCTTTTGTTTATCAACAAAGTCGTTCAACTAAAACCACTCTAACATTTTATCTACACGGCGAATTGTCATGACATTTTTTCTGCTACCTTCTAAAGGTTAGTATTTACTAAAAAAAAGCATCGGTTCGGCGACTGCAACGCCATCTGTGTGCCAGACCGGGAACTTATCAGCCGATGTGTTATACAGTGTGATTCATAAATATTGAAACAATAGGTATCCTTAATTATTGCCCTTAGGTTATTACTTCCAATTGCAAAGTTTCATAAAAAAGGGGCAGAATTTGATGAGATAAGTTGCAACTCCATGGGGGGGGGGGGTCTATTTGAAAAAATACAAAAATTTAATTTTTATACGGTCCCCGTAGGATAAAATTTCCAATTAGGAAAATTTTCCTTATCCATTCTTGAATTAAACAGAAAAAAAATTACATCTTGATATCTGCAAAATTCACAGAGATCCAAAATTCACGACTAAACACCACTTAAGCATACTGTGTTACCGAGACAAGTGAAACCCTGGGTAAGGTTGCTGCTTTCGACGGTTCCAAAAATTGTAGGGAGGGAACTTCGTCAGTAGAAGCGGGGTTGCCAGATTTGGCAGTGTCCTTAAAGACTTTTCCTTTTCTCTCCCTATTATTCCATGAAAAAGTTCAAACGTTAAGATTCTCTTGGTAAATAAGAAAAGTCACTAGAATTCAAGCATAATCTTAGCGAGACATTTTTCTTATGAAATTTGGGGGAAAAAAGTAAAATTAAAATATGAACCCGGTAATGGTGCATCAGAGCTCATTTAGATGAGGAAGGGGTGGGGGGGGGAGAGGGATGTCATTTGCGGGTTCATTTAGAGATATTTAAATGAAGGAAAATGTTTGAAATTATTAAAAATACAATCTATTGCATCGAAGTTTTTTCTTATACATTTGACTTTTTTCGGAATCACAATATTCCGAGAGCAAATTTATTATTTTTTAAATGGAAATCTTTATTTATTCTAAACTGATTTTCAAACTAACACACAGCACATTTATATTTTTAGCGCTCATTTTAATTGTACGTGATAAACTATATTATTTATTTATTTATTTTGCTGTTGATAATGTCATTCAGTTTTCTCTTTATTTTGTAATAAAGAACCCGCTGATTTTATAAAGCTTAAATAAGTGTTATATCTTTTTATCTGTGCTTTTCTTTGCGATGGTTTTCACATGACATGTTTCCAATACAATCTGTAGAAATACATTGTTAATTACTAAATCATTAGAAGCATGTTTTTACCAAAAAAAAAATCATTTAAAAATATATGTAATTAATATTATTGCTATATAACACTGACACAGAGCAAAATGGGAATATAAAGATCAAAGTTAACAGTATCTCCTACAGCTATAATCGCCAGCAGAACGAAATCCAGGAAAATTTTAGACAAGAATTTAGAACAGATGTGCCTGTGGGCCGAAGGCTAAGACACTTTTTTTTAATGGAGAATATAATAAGGAAATAAGCTTAACTAAGAACTTTTTCTCATGATTCCTCCCTGCACAATATCCTTAAACATATTAATAATATAAAAATGTAACAATTAAGAAACCAGCATTTTTTAAAACAGATAATTGAAAAAGCATTTTCTTAAGGGGGGGGAGGTTCTGCTCCCCTGAGCCTGACTATTGAAGTGATTTGGAATCAAAATGAGTGTTCCATTTTTTAATAAATAAATTACTTATCGAGTTATAAAGAATTCGTGTCACGTGACACATTTTTCCCTTTTCTCGTGCTTCCGCATCGGGATTTTGGTTCAAATCGCCGACTTTGGCAGTATTTTCTGAAAGATTTCTGTAGGCCTTAACCAAAAAAATACAAAACGCCATGCGATTACATTGTTTTTGAATGAGAACACCTGCCAATTTTATGAGTTTCCGAACAAAAATGTGTCAGAAAGTGCTATTTTGGATTTGAGAACAGCCTTAACTCCCCCATTTTGCGATAATTCTCGGGCTGACCAGCTGAACGGGGAGAAATTGGGGCGAAAAGAAAATAGGGAACTTCCCTCAAATAAAGTCGACTGACCAGTTACCTTGGTAACTGGACCGAGCGGAGACCGGTTTCAGAGTTTTTCTAACGAGAGCTAAACAGTACCTCTGAGCAACGCGATATCAGTTCATTTGAAATGCAAGTTAGGGATCGACCATAAATTTACACATTATTAAAAGTCGATCTAAGACAATGACTTAACTTTTAGATATGAAATATCAGCGTATAAATTTTTGCATTAAACTTGCTTGAGAAATATGCTAGAGGTCTGCATGGGGCCGAGCTTGGTGCCAGGCCCGTAACCGGTACGGTCCGCTGGCCGAGCCGGGCCTGTGCGTGTCTTTATTGTTCTTAGGACGTGTCGGGCAGGCAATAAGTTTTGTAAAAATAGTAATAGCGATAATGGAACTTCTGTTAATGGAATCATTGGAAATATATTTTAATAAATTACACAGAAATATTTTCAAAAATCTACTTTTTGTTATACAGCCTCAAAAGTTATGATGTTTTTAAACCTATTTTTCATTTATTCCAAATGACATTGTTTTTTAAAAATAAATCTTTATTCGAATGCAATCGTCTAAGAGTATAAATGATCATTAACATTGCTATTGCGTATTTTTTTAATAGATGCCAAGCTGCCATTAATCTTCCGTTATAAGTGTGTTTATTTGATCCAGGTTTAATACGTTCGAACCAGAAACTCTTTCAAAAAATCCAATTCAATAAATTCGACTTAAAAACTTTAAATTAAGTAAGTCAAAGATTCATTAAATAAATTTTGTGATTTTAAAGTGGTTAACTGGTTCAAATTAATCTACATATTATGGAGGATTAGTGGGAGGTTTGGCAGCTATGTTTTTGTTATGCGAACACATAGTAATCTAAAATATAGTGTAAAATTTTCTTATAAATATGTATGAAGTATTCTTTAAAATATTCTTAATTGTATCTTAAGAAAAATGGGAATTTTTTGTACAAATTTCGGCCCGTGCAGAAATCTAAACTATGCACAGACACCTGTCTAGATAATGAATAAACTAAATTAAGTGCATCGCCCATGAAAATGGTTTTCTTTCGCATCATATCAATAAACCCATCTATGACCTGAAACATAAAGTGCATAAAATAAATTTATATCTCTAATAAACTTAAATTTTGTAACTTTGGCTGTATACCAGATTTGTATGAGAGACTAAGGTGTGCGTTAAACAAATTTAATATCTGTACCCGATAGCCGAACTATCGAAATCAGAAATTGAAGCTACAGGAAACTTACTCACCTAGAAGCTTTTAAACATTCCATTAGGAGCTAATTTTTGTTTAAAACTTTAAATGCATTTTTCTGCATCATACGTTTATTTTCAGAAATTCTCATCTTTAAATTGATATAAGTCAATAACCGTTAAAGATAAATGGTTCAAACTTGGAATATATCTTTTTCAAATATTTTATTTAAATTTTAATTCGGCAAATTTGAAAAAAATATTCACTTTTGGAAATATGATTTGTTTAAAATAAGTTACATTTCTTTTTTAAAATTGTTATTTTAATTATTTTTTTAATAATATTTTTTTAAATGCTGAATCAAAATTAAAACTTATATATTTCTGTTTAATTAAAAGAAAAAAAATCAATTCGGCAAATAATATTTCAAGTTATAACAATTTTAAATTACTGTGACTTTTTTGAAAAAAAAAAAAATAGTTTTGTAAGAAGTCTTATGCTGTAATTCTGTTTAAAAATCATATGGTTAACCATCACAAAAAAATTCAAAATTCTATACATAAATTAAAAAAAATAAGTGTTTCCCGGACAACTTACAGTAACATAGTTTCTTGAATTACACGTATTTCAATTTGTGTATGATCCCCTGGATCCTCACGAATTATTAAAACGGACATATCTCTCTGATTTTTGAAGATATCAAGATGGAACTTTTTTTGTTTAATTCAGGAATGGATAAGGAAAAATTTCCTAATTGAAAATTTTACCCTAGGGGGCCGTATAAAAATTAAATTTTTGTATTTTCTCAAATATACCCCCCATGGAGTTGCAACTTATCTAATAAAATTTTGCACCTTTTTTTATGAAACTTTGCAATTGGAAGTATGTGCATAGAGGCAATATTTAAGGAAATAGCCTATTGTTTCGATATTTATGAATCACACTGTATATACACTTGTTGAATGATCTAGAACCAAGATATTTGCATATAAACCGTGAAACGAACAGTTAGATGTCTGGACGAATCACGGTGTAGCATACGTTATAAAAAAACACGGTGCCTATATGTACCTTGCAAACACAACTTAGCGCACGATGATAGACCAGGAGCCGGCAGCACAGATAATCACCTCATCGAGTTCACGGATGAAATTCTAGTATTATTAAATCTTGATTCGGATATTAAAACGCAATCGGTCTGCCAAGTCATATCTTGGTGGAAAACCCGATTTTAGCGGCTGACTCGTAGGTTTACCATTGTGTTTTCCTGCTCCCAGTCCTCCATGTTTTCATGCCTTTTGGTGCCGGAAAACACAATGGTAAATCTACGAGTGAGCCGCTAAAATCGGGTTTTCCACCAAAATATGACTTGGCAGACCGATTGCGTTTCAATATGCGAATCAAGATTTAACTAATCCTAGAATTTCATCCGTGAACTCGATGAGGTGATTGTCTGTGCTGCCGGCACCTGGTCTATGAAGCGTCCGTGAGACAACTAAACTTTGAAAAAGTGCTGGCGAAAAGGTAAACACATGAACCTCTATAGAAGGACTTCTAACGCAATAGTGATACATCGTGTCGAGACTTCGGCACTAAATGGCAGCTGCACAGCTACACGCACGGTTCTGCGCAGCTGACCAGAATCAGGGCTACACTAGATACCGGGCTTGCTCATTCATTATCATGACGTCACAAATGGTGGCTGGCCGCTACCAGCGATTGGTACAAAGCGAAACGACAAAATGAAAGACATACAGCGATTGGCACAAAACGACAGGCTCGTCGCTTTGCACCAATCACTGGTCACGGCCAGCCACCTTTTGTGACGTCATGATAATGAATGAGCAAGCCCGGTATCTAGTGTAGCCTTGCCAGAATCCGTGCTGCAACAGCGCCCATGGCTGTCACTGTCAGTGTCAAACGGTGAAGCAGACGAATTTTAGTGACGTATGCAGGATCCGTCTTCACATGCGCCACCTATTTGAGGCTTTTTTCGAGGAACGATTTCCTTCTTGGAAAGGCTATTTCGTTAGAAGTCCTGGTATAGAGGTTCATGGATAAACAAGTCAACGAGTAAACGTAATGGCGCTGAAACTAAAATGCGTTCTCTGTACAGGGTGGACGAATAAAATAGCTTAAGAGGACTTCTGCCAATCCATTCTGTGCTGGAGAATATGTATTCGTCTCTCATGTTTGATACCTTCATGTTCTAAATGAGCGTTAAATCTGTCGTTCACGAACTCTTTACCATTGTCCGTTCTGATAACTATTATTTTCTTCCCCAAGAACCTTTTATTTCTTTTCTGAAATCTTAAGAAGCAGTCAAATGCTTCACTCTTGTGCTGCATCGGATAAGCAGTTACTTTCTTGGAATAGTCGTCGATGATTGTTAAAAAATATTCTGACCCTCCGAGTGATGTTGTAGGCATTAGTCCACAAACATCCATATGCAATACCTGCAGTGGCCTATTCGTTCTGCCTTCGTGTTTTGATTGAAAATAAACTCTTCTTGTTTTAGCTATCCTACATGTTTGACAAATTAGCTGTTGGTATTTCATTTTTGGCAGTCCTTTTACTCTATCGTTTTGGGATGTATGTACTATATACTGATTATTTATATGACAATATATTTCATGCCATTTTGCCAGTTCTGTTTCATTTGCTGAAACTGCATTACTTTCAATATTACTTACAGATTCTGGATAAATAGGTCTTACGCTGTACAGACCGTTCTTTCTATGAGATAAGAAAATTTCTTCCCCTCTTGCGTCATATAAGGTTATTTTACTGTTTTTGCCAACAAACTTAAATCCTTTTTTCTCGCACTCTGCTCCTGAGATAAGGTTCCGCCTCAGCTTGGGAAAATATATCGCGTCATTTAGTCTAACTTCTTTAATTTTCCAATTTACTTTAAAGTTTACATCTACACTTCCCATACCTTCTATAAGGCTAGGCTAGTTATCCCGCCAACGGCTAAAAACATTTTGGTGTCACTAACTGGTTTGTATGTTTGAAACAAATTTCTGTTGTTGCAAAAGTGACTTGAAGCGCCTGTGTCAAATACCCAGTTAAACTTATCTTGGAAATGGTTATTTTGACTAAAATTCGCTTCTGTTACCAAACTATTTTCTCTTTCGTTTTTCAGGTTACTTCTACAGTTAATTGCCCTGTCCCTGTGTCCAGGTTTACCACATCTATAACAATTCTGATTTTTATTTGGGGGTCTTTCTCTAATTTCTTTGGGCTTTACAGATTTTATTTCAAATGCTGATTTTCCCCCCTTTTAGTAGATCGTTTCGACTGTGCTTTAATCGATCCTCTTCTAAAATTAGTTCCTGTAATACCTTGTCAAAGGTAAAGTCAGCTTTTGGCCATCGGTAAATCGCTTGCACTATACCGGAAAAAGTATTCGGGAGGTATCTAATCAGCTGATAAGTTTTGATGATTTCAGGCAACTGAATCTCGGTATCCACCATACTTTCTAAAATTTCTTTAAGCCTTGCTCCGTACAGTCCTATCGCTTCATTAGGATCATAAGTACAGTTAAAATAGGCGTCTAATATTCCTATAGATCTACAACGCGTTGCTGGTTGGAAGTGAACTTTTAATCTTTCCCAGGCTACTGATGCGACCTTTGTATCTCGAATTAATGTTTTTTCTAATATTAAAATATATCGTACTATATGCCTGATTTTTCTTAATTTCAAAATCGCGAACTTCTTTGGGAGTTGCGCCTTCTTTTAGCTTATAGTGGAGGAGGTGACCGGGAGCGGAGCATTGCGCGGACACACCGTTAGGTGACTTCGAATCGGCCCTTTGAGTAGGGAAGATGACCGAGCGCCTAACAAACGGAGCGTTCGTCGACACGACGGGGACAGGAGGTGACTGGTCTGGGTTCCTCATCGTTAATCCGCCAGTGGGAAAGGAGTCTCTGTTGCGCCGGAGTCACCATGCTATGACCCATTGTGGTTCGCCCTTTAGGGTTGTGGGTTCGTGGGTCTCCTCCTCGCAAGCGCAGGTTCTCTGCGACGCGAGCACAGCCTGTGATCGGAAATTTCCGTAGGTGGTAGACAGACGACTCCGTAGGCCAACCCCAAGGTTCACGTGGATCTTGGGCAAAAGCTAGCAAATGCCAGCCGGATCCCTCCAAAACTTGAGTAAGGAATTGACGGAAGCACGATCGATCTCTGTAGAGCACGATCTCGTGATGACTCTGTTGTGCACCGATCGTCGGGAGATACGGCGTGCAGCAACTATCTGCGACGAGACGGAGGCAGAGGTAAAAAAGTCCCAACACGAGTCCCACAAACTCGTAGAAGAGAACCTCACGAAATCCTCTGTAGCTGGAGAGTTGTGAGCCGACCTCAACGGTCACCGCAGGAAGTGCCCGAATCGAGGAGACGGTCACCATCCGAAGGCGGTCAGGCAGGACCGCCAGGGACGCGAACGTTCTCTTCGAGGAAGGGACTAGCCCGCTTTCTGCCATGTGATTACGAGGAAACGGGCCGGAGGCTGCCGACTAACGCGGCATCGATCAGCTGAAACTCGAGACCTTGGTCCGAAACCCAGTCCGAGCACGTCTCTCGTGCAGCCAGGAGTTTCCACACCTGGCGGGCGGACTAGTGGCACGCCTACTAAGTTTCTTTTTACTAATCTCGATCGGGCCCGTCTCTTTGGCGCGCTTAGAGGGAGTTTCCACGTCCTCTAGAGTCCGATAGTGGTGTCTTTAGGATTCTTCCTTTTTTTGAGTGATATGCTATGTGGATGATCTCGTAGCTTTGGAGTTGTCGCTGGGTTACTGTCTAGTTCCGCCTAGGGAGGTTCAACCTCGCGCCAGACTGCGTAGGGACGACCTATCCGAATCCCGTCTATGGGAAAGAACCGAATTTCCTCGTGGTTCTGGGTCGGAGAGAGGCACCTTTCGCTCTTTTTTAGTGCATATAACATGTGAACCTCACGGCCGATGAGCCCAGTAGCTTGCTCTTCCATGCATGTCTACGATCGGAAGCCGTGGGAAAGCAAGAGCCGTCGGAGTAACTCGACATATGACCGAGGGACCGTCTCACCCTATGGGGTTTCGCGAACGAAGTCGTCGAGGGTTCTTCGGCGGTTCATCAGGTGTTCGTTCCACGCGGAAGTTTCCCATGAGTGGGATTACTGGCGCAACGACCTAGAGGTCGACACCTGGTAGAATGACCTGGGGGTCCGCAGTGGGGAGCGGCCTCAGGCCGATCGCAGCGCCGGAGCGAGACAAAGCTCCTGGTGCGTTATAAGCCCTTCAGAGGCTTGGGCGCGATGGTCGTTTACGCGCGTCTCCGCCCCCGTGGGCGCCTGACGGCGCAGGATAGTTTTATAATCTTGTTAATGGCATGTTCGTACGCTCCTTTATCCATTAATACCGCTAAGACATCGTCATTCCATGTAGCGTAATTCAAATCATTTAATCTCTCGATGCCTTCCATTCTTACAGGTAGTTTCTATTTTCAGCCACCCTATCGTTCAGCTTCTTGAAAAATTGCACATCATCTCAAAAAATGAACTGCCTAACATTTTAACTAAAGGGCAAAAACTGAGGCCCATAACCGATGTTTTCCATAATATGGAGCTAGACCAACATACGATCCTAAATACCTGACCATTCGCCGACTTTCTACTCATAAAAACGTGCCCGTTTCTCCGTCGTCTGCTAGCAGATAGCGTAGAATAATAGAACAACATTCCGGGTTTTACCCTTTAAATACGTTAATATTGTTTTCTGTTTATTAATATTTTTAGCATATATTTCTAGATGAAACTTGTAAAAATAATATATTTAAAGTCGAGAATTAAAGTCTCATCGCAAATAAGTGTTTATTTATTAATAAAATTTCCATATTGTGTAATAAGAATATCTGATTAGTAAACTACTAGATATGATGTAAGAGCTCGATTTAGATAAGTTTTTAAATATTTCAACAATATCTAGGATTTTCATTTTTGAGACAAATACAATATATCAATAATTTAAAGATCCATCTCAGAAATTGCGTTTTGGCGTGGTTATATCCTTTTATAATTTCCCCCTTTATTTTAGAACAAAAGTAATTTCAAGACTATTCTATTATTGTTATTATTGCTTCGATTTTACATATTTAAATTATTGCTTATATAACATATATAATACACAATGATTTGAGAGTTAATTTTGTTGGGGACAAATACTAAAAAATATGATCACCGGCAAAATAAGATCTAGGGAGGGGCAAAATTTTTGTAACAGGTGTGCCTATGGCCCAGTTTCAATTTCTAAAATATATGAGTCAATTGTTAGAATTCTTTGCAGATGTGCTATTTTAATAAACATGTTTATTATTTTTTAGTGCACATGAAATGTAAATGTACTGTTACTGATGCTCAGCAATTTATAAAAATATTATGATAATTTAATAAAAAAAGCTGAAAAGGAAACAAAACACAATGAATTGAGAGTTAATTTTGTTGGGGATAAATACTAAAAAATATGAGCACCGGTAAAATAAAATCTAGGGAGGGGCAAAATATTTTAACAGGTGTGCCTATGGCCCAGTTGCAATTTCTAAAATTCATTTTTAACATAACTAACATTGTATGCTACTTTTTAGAAAAGCAGGAATATTTTGTTTTTATTCAAAATCATTGAAGTTCTTAATCTACATTGTAATAATTGAAGCAGCTGTAAAACTGATATAAAGCAGAAAGGCACGCGACACCTCATATTTGTAAAAATATGCAACCAGAATTTAAAAAAAATCATATAACTATATCATTCACGTGTTCTATAAACTGCAGTTTGTTGTTCTAGTGCTGACCACGAGACGCGAAACGTCTCCTTCCAAAATCAGCACGCAGAAAATCGGCGAATGGTGGGGTCTTTTAGGATCATATGTTGGTCTATAGATATGGAGAAACCAGTGGCGCAGTCATGAGGGCGGTTTGGGGGTTACCCCCCCCCCCCCCCAGAGCTAAAAGAAAAGTACTATAATTGCCGCTTATATGAATCAAAACTAAAGTTAAAATTAAATTTTTTGGCCTTACCGCCTTGGCAGAATCCCCCGCTTTGTTAAATCAAATTCTATTCAACAATGTGATTCAATTAAATAGCGAAAATTCTACTTAAAACTGTGAAAGCGAATATTACATGCATCGGTTAAGTCAAAGTCAAAACTGGTTATTTGGGCTGCGTCACTTTGTCGAGAAGTCTTATAGTAAAAGAGGTGTCATATATAAAGGGTACTAGGAAGGTTTTGCAATATGGATTTATTTATCAAACTTTTTCAAAGTAATTTCCGTTACAAGCAATACAGTTCTCCATCCTCCAAAACCAGTCCTTAAACCAGCGCTGTCAAGTTTCACTAGGGAGTAAGAGGTACACTCGTTGTCCCACGCCCTCAAAAGTGCCTCAGCACTGGAAAACCGAATCTCTTTCAGCTTCATTTTCACATATGGAAACAGTACGAAGTCACAGGGGGGAAGATCTGGACTGTAAGGAAGGTGTTCAAGAAGTTTCAGCCCTGTAGTGGCCAAATATTCAGTGCAGGCTTTGGCCCGGTGAGCTGGAGCGTTGTCATGATGGAGGAACCAGGTGTTCATTCCTGACTTTGGTCGTAGGTTCTTCAAAGATTCCATGACTTTAGGGAGGCACTGTTCAGTGTACCACTTAGCTGTAACCATCTTCTGTGTGTCCAAAACGATACGCTCAACAATTCCACTCGGTTTGAAAAATACAGCTACCATTTTCTTCTTGATACAGATCGGGATTTTCTGATAGCTACCGGTGTGTCCTCATCATCAAAGACCCAAACTTTGTTTTGAGATTTAGTCAGCACATCATAATAGTATAGTCAGGTTTCGTCACCACTGCCACACAGACGCTTTGAGTTATATAGTATACAGTGGGCCATTTTTTTATTGCATTTCTGTCTTTGTTCCATGTTCGAAGCAATAACAGGCCATCGAATTCCAGGGAAAAAATAAAACATACACTTTGCAAGTCTCTCTCGGTTTCAAACGGCTTTTTTTGCGTTTTTTGCTCTTAGTTACTAAGACCAAGCTATGTGAAAACCCAGGAAAAAATCTTTGCAAAAGTAAGAATTAATAAAAAGTACTTTAAAGTAATAAAAAGCTGTTTTTCGATTGTGAACAGATTTTTGCAATCAGTGTTTCTTTCGAATCATTTGTTTCGTAGGGGTTTGTACACAAATTTAAAGACTATACTTCATTTGTCAAACTCTTTATGCCGAGTATTTGCATCTTAAAAGTAATCTCTATACTAAATTTCAAGTTTCTAACACTAACAGTTTCAAGTAAGTTATAATTTAAAACGCGTTTAGAAAGTTTTCCGCTCATTTCATCCTTTTAAATTTTGAATTTAAAAAAATGTTCTAAGAAAGCATTTACTATATAAAAGTAATCATCATGCCAAATTCCAAGTTTCCATACCAATTGTATCACATAAATCGCAATTTTAGGATGCTTCTTACTCTTGCAATCTTTCAAATTTCGAATTAAAAAAATAAATTCTGGGCGAGCATTTACGTCTCTTAAGTTACATCCATATAAAATTTCAAGACTCTAGCATTAAAAGCTCTAATTATATTATGATTTAGAACATTTTTAGAACGTTTTTTGCTCATTTCACATTTTTAAATTTCGAATTTTTTAAAAACCATTTTGAACGAGTATTTATATCTTAAAAGTAACCACTATGTCAAAAAATAAGCATTTTTACCAACTGTATCACACAAATCGCAATTTTAGAACTTTTTTGTCCTTGATTCTTTTACATTTCGAATTTTTAGAAAACTGTTCTGGATGATCATTTACATTCCTAGAGTAACAGCCGTGCCAAATTTCACATACCTAGCACAAACAATTCCTAATTAAATGTTTTTAGATCATTTTCAGACCGTTTTCCGCTCATTCTTTTTTCATTCTTTTAAAATTTAAAATTTTTTTAGAAATCGTTCTTAGAGAGTATTTACATGCCAAATTCCAAGCTTCTATACCAACTGTATCACACAAATCGCAATTTTAGAACGCTTTTTTGCTCCTGCAAACTATTCTGGGCTAGCATTTAAGTCTCTAAAGTAACAACCGTTTCCTGCTCCTTTTCTCTTTTTAAATAACCACCATTTTAGAAGCCATTTTTAGTGACCATTTACATCTTTTTAAAGTAACCGCTAAACCAAATTTCTAGAATCAACATTACCGTAGAAAGTGCAATTTTCGAATGTTTTTTGTTCTTGCACTCCTTTGGAACTTGGTGTACCGAAAAAATTGTTTGGAAATTGTTGTATAAAATATAGCCTATGTTAGAGAGGAGATGGTTAACAGAATTTTGACACCATTATTAAGGTTCCATACTTAAAAAGGAAAAACGAAACTATTATAAGATCACTCATGTGTCTTATTCTTCTAGCGCTCAGCGGGGAATTAAGGGTTATCGACGCAGAATCATCTAAGGATTGTTGGTAATGATTTTCGAAAAAATGTCTGTAAATAGCTGAGATATTAATTAAAAACCCATCTAGAAAACAACGGCATGGATCAAAACAGTGTTGCTACTTTGCGACTTACTTTTGAAGCGCGCTTGACACACTGCTAAGATTAAACTTTGTACAAGATATTTGCTTTAGGTAAGACGAATCATGATAGTCATTTTTCATACCAACTGAATTCAATTATTGAGGGCAAATATTGAAAAATAATTCTTAGAATAATTCTAAGACATTAATATTAAGTATTTTGAGGCAACAATCGCTTATAATTCAATATAGGTATAATTCATTTATAATGAAAAATCTTTTCGTTAACAAATCACTTGAATTCAAGTGCAGGCATGCCTGCATATGTTTTCATTTTTGAAAATGAATTGGAAAGTTTTGCGTTGTTCAGAATACTTTTTTTAAATGTTTGAAAATTATCTACTATTACGTCAAATATGATTGACAAGTAACTTTTCGTGTGAAACTCAGCGACTTCTTTCGAAGCGTGATTGGTTCTCTGCCAAGTTTAAACTTTGTACAAGGTCTTTGTTTTAAAGGGCGATATATTCATTGTTTTTCATTCCAATACCAATAAATTAAATTATGGCATATAATATTATTTTAGGTATGTGACTATGTGAGCATATTGTCTTTGAACAGTTCTGATATTTTATGTGAAACCCTTTGTACGTGAATAAAACTCGCATATGACCAATTACCTTTTAAATCCGTTCTGTAGTTCCAGAATTTATCCCTGCAAAAAGAACAAATGTTGCTGTTTTATAATATTGGTATAGATACGACTTCAATTCAAACTCGGATATTTTTAGAGAACTTTAACAATAATAAATATATATTAACGAAATTTTCATCAGATTTACATTAGATAATGCGAAATTCGATGTCATGTAAAGTACTGTAAGGGCACAGTAATTTAGTCTACAGTACAGTGTTTAATATCAACTACATTCCAAAACATCGATTACCTTAATTGAGTTGTTATATTTGGCAAAAAGCAAGGTAAGTAAGTCTATTGAAAATTTTGTTAAAATTGCTTCATTATTATTAAAGTTACGAATAAGAATTCTCTTGTAATGAAACCTTGTGGATTTTTGATTGAACAAATGGATTGCAACTCTGTTATTTTCTATGTAAAAATTATTTGCTGTACTGTGCTCTTCCATCTTAAAGTTTGCCCCTCATCATTTTTAAACCCTTTATAAATCTAATCTAGTTTTGTGTTATTTCATTGGTGCATTTTATAGTTTGTAACTCTAATATTGTAAACACTGTTTGAATGAACCATAACCAACGTAATTGCAGAAAAATGCATTATGATTTCATTCATTTAAAAGACTGATTCCATTAACCGGTGATTCATATAACCGGCGACCACCTTTATCAGAAACTCAACCCCCCTCCCCCCACCCCCCTAGAACCAAATTCTGGCTGCGCCACTGGGAGAAACATGAGTTTTAACACTATATCTGAAGTTAAAAATCTGGAAAAAATAGGCAAGAGAGATGATGTGTGAAAAAAATGACATAACAGTTTAAAAACTTAACTTTATGTTTATTGAAAAAAAACTTTAACTTAAAGAACATTTCAAAGCCATAAGCTCAGCTTGAGCTAAACATTCAATCATTGGGTTATTCCCAATACAAAAAACAACATCGTTCAACATTGAACGTACCATGCAGAGGCAATATGATTACATCCTTGAGGGGCGGTATCCAAATATACAATGAGAGACAATTCATTCTTATTATGTCAACTTTCATAAGCTAGTATATTTGGATACAACCCTTCATCTTTTCGCTTCCTTTTGGGAACAGAGAATTTCGAGCTTATTCTATCGACGATTACTATCAGAATTTTCAAGATATGTTTTTGAGACTTTCACAAAAGTTGGTCTATACATTTAGCTAATATATTATGCACAGTATATTTTGATTGAATTCGCGCATGCGCAGTGAAACAATATTT
The DNA here is from genome assembly GCA_963931845.1 of Maratus michaelseni. Taxonomy (NCBI): domain Eukaryota; kingdom Metazoa; phylum Arthropoda; class Arachnida; order Araneae; family Salticidae; genus Maratus; species Maratus michaelseni. The sequence continues at coordinate 345,960,517 of OZ007586.1, forward strand.
AGTGAAACTGCTCATTTTTCATCCAATATTTATTCTTTTTTAATTCTGATTGCAGGGTATTGTATATAATGTTGTGTGTCATCGTTCCTGAAAAAAACATTCTTTTATATTAAGAACCCTGAAAATTATAAGCAAAACACTTGGTGAAATTTGGGATTGTTTTTATAAAACCCTTAATTTCTCCACGAGTATATCCTCATAAAAATGAACATAGTTTATTAAAAGAAACTTCCTAAACATGTGCTACCGTTTCAACGCTTTTGCGATATTAGTTTTTACAGGGTTTTCCAAAAGATATTCATATTTCTTCAATTTGTTGACGGCCCCTTAGGGGTTTCGGGAAAAAATCTTCGCGGAAATATATGACGTCTATCATGTTGTTTACACTGATGAAGTTTCAGGATAACTCCTCATGTATCTTTCCAGATATTTAACAAAACGTTTAAAATCGCAAGTGACCGGTCATCATTGGCCATATAGTGTATATATACACTTGTTGAATGATCTAGAACCAAGATATTTGCATATAAACCGTGAAACGAACAGTTAGATGTCTGAACGAATCACGATGTAGCATACGTCATAAAAAAAAGCACGGCGCCACGCAACAGCGGAACACCAGCGCCACCTATATACCTTTCAAACACAACTTAGTGCACGATTAGAGTTGCAAAGAACGGGTTTATTCCCGGGTTTATTTCCAATAGACCTGGTTTATTCCCAGGTTTATTCCCAAAATACCTGGTTTATTCCCAAAAAACCCGGTTTATTCCCAGGTTTAAACCGGGTTTTTTCTAGCCTTTGCAACTCTATGCACGATGAAGCATCCGTGAGCAATTAAACTTTTTTTATATATACCGCTAACCAGGCCCCTACCTGCCCGGCATGAGTGCCTAGCTTGACGGGTTAGTACCTCGGTTAGTACCTGGGAGCGGGCTGTGATCAAGGCAACACTAGATAAAGGGCTTGCTCATTCATTCTCATGACGTCACAAATAGTGGCTGGCCGCGACCATCGATTAATACAAAGCAACGCGCCCATCGTTTTGTGCCAATCGCTGTATGCCTTTCGTCGCGGCCAGCCACCATTTGTGACCTCATGATAATGAATGAGCAAACCCGGTGTCTAGTGTAGCCCTGCTGTGATCGCATAATTTTCCTGTCCACCGCGGATAGACGATTGCGATTATCATGCTTTCTGATTAGTTGTTAAACCGAACGCTTCTTAAGTCATTTCCGGTTGAACTTCGTTTCTTATATAATATCTATTAATTTCTATATAATCTAATTAATTTATAACTGTAATATAATAAATATTATGTAATATAATCTAATTAATTTCTATATAATCTAATCTCTATATAATCTAATAATATATATTATTTTCTTATATTATATCTTCTTATATATCTTCATAATCCTCCAAAATACCGGAAATGACTTAAGGAGCGTTTGCTTTTACAAATGATCAGAAAGCGTAAAAATCTCAGTCGTCGATCGGCGGTGGAGACGGAAATTATGCGCTGTGATCCACCTGACTATAGACGAGGCTAACGAAAAAGACAGGCTACCGCGGTGCATTCCACTTATCTTTTTTTACAGACCGCTAAAGTGACGTGATACTCTTTTCGTACACCTGCATTGGTGGATTCGAGCATCACGTGACTTCGGCGGTCTGTAAAAAAAGGTATGCGTAAAGCACCGCGGTAGCCTTTCTTTTTCGTTAGCCTCGCTATAGATTTGTTGACATCGCTGCAGTGCTTGCTCTTTTGTGGTTTGCAACAGTTATCTTTTTTTGCCGGTTCAAGGTTTCTATTTAACTTTGTTGAATTAACAAATTTAAAAGGTCTCGTAATTTAGAACCTTGATCAGGTGACAAGACCCTCACCTGACTAGGCACCCCCCAGAGGTATAATTCACAGGTAACTTGGAGGGCTTTGCACCCACGACGGATAATTTAAAGAAACATAAATCAAAGATAATGACTGAAATATTTATGTATTGGACTACGGCGACACAATGCAGGTCATCCCCCATGCACCAGGTGCCTTTAGTGTACATAGATTTTCATATTTGTCGTCTCTGTTGACTTGTCACGCTCATGGTGGATTGTCGCTGTAGTGTTTATCGCCCTTTTTAGGGGGCTGATTTCACTTTTCGTTTTTTTTTGTCTCTGACAGGGTTTTTTTTGCCGTTTTTATGGGCTCACCCCTGTTGTGGGTTGTTTCTTTCTGTTATCATTCGTTGGGTTTTGTCTCTTTCTTGATAAATTTATACCTCTAGCTTGCGCTAGAGCTGGTTGTCACATTTTGAAACTTGGTCTTTTTTCGAGAGTTTCACTGATTATTATGTCACTATCGTGGGTTTTGTCACATTGTAACTTTTGTTACTGGTGGTTGTCACATTTCTGGATGTTGCACAACTAAACTTTGAAAAAGTGCTGACGAAAAGGTAATGGTGCTGAAACTAGAATGCGTTCTCTGTACAGGGTGGATGAATAAAATAGATTAAGAGGACAATATTTGAGTAAATGGTAAACTAAACTTACACAAAACAAAAATATTTCTAACAGTTGTGTGAGAAGTCCAGGCCGTTTGCTTTTGAGTGCTTTCCATAGTTTTGTCAGAGTACAGTGTAGTATTGTGTTGAATTGATAATGCTCCCTTGGGGAAGGAAATCGAACAAGAGTGGCGTCTTGTTTCGATCTGGATGCATCCATGTATGGCACGACTTTACTTTCGATCAATTTCCTCAACCATGACCAGGTTTTACTGTTACACGCCGTATGCAGTGCACACCTCCTACTGCACTTTATATCCCTGTTCGGTGGCGCTACTATAGCTGCAGTCATTCTGACGCAATCGCACGTGTCCACTTTTCATTTGGGCAACCCTTATTTAAAATTTTCAAGCAAAATCTACGTCAAAGATTTTTTTTTGTAAAACAAATATAAAAATATTTGATAGTGGTAACCCTGCTATCGACCCGTACTATGGCGGGAATGACCTGCATTGTGCCGCCGTAGTCCAATACATAAATATTTCAGTCATTATCTTTGATTTATGTTTCTTTAAATTATCAGAAAGGAATTAACAATTTGTTCAGCCAAATTGTTTTAAAAATTGCTCGATTTTGCATAATTTTAATCGACTCTCGGCGGATCACAGATCGACTTCTCATCAATGTCATGTAAATATACTAGAGTTGCTGAATGGGTTGAAATTTTCAGATCCAGATCCATCCCGGTCCAGAGAAAACTATCCAGAACCATTGTAAAAGCTGAAAGCTCAGTCCCAGCTTGATCCGAGCGAAAATCATTAAAAAAAGACCCGATCCGACTCAATTCCTACAAAAATTTCCGATATTTGTTAGCCAGTATTATCCTACAATTAAAATTCTTTAAAAGAATATTGCATACATGTTTAAGCAAACATTTTAAAGTATATCATCATTTTTCAGATTACATATGTCGGCAAGCTATGGTATACGGAGTTACAATATTAATGATCACATATGACAATTATATTCTAATGAAGACGCATTAAAATTAAATAGTTTAGAAGGAAAGGGCTCATTAAAAAGTCAAAATTTTGAAGCTCTATAAAGGAATAAAAAGCAGTTTTATAAAAATATTTCTCTTTAATTTATTAAGTCAAAATAAATTTCTAAAGTTTCCGTTAACAAACGTAAGTAGATAAAGAATAGGACTTATGCATCAGTGGTGGTAACCTCTGAAGGTGAAGGTCAGTACTGGTAACGATCTTATCGGGGTGATAAGGATTGTTTGTTTTGAGTCTCTTCGAACATGAAGGACTAATAACAGGTTTGAGATGAGATAAGGAGATGTGTTTGTTTTAAGATCGGAAGTGATTATTCATCTGTAGGAGGAGGGTGTGGTTTCCGGTCGGAAGTATGCTGTAGTAGGGGGCTTAATTTTTAGAAGGATTGATAACATGTTTGTTTTTACCCTGTTCTAACATGAGGGTCTGATAACATGTTTAGATTGATATTAGATAGTGTATGACGTCATGCACAAAGGTGATTAAAATTAGGTTTCATTTATTTTTAGAACTTTATCTTTTCTATTTTTAGTGACACCAAAAATGAACTATTATAGAAGTAATCGTTAATTTAAAACAATATTTTTCATTGGATAGAAGAGCCAGGAATTGAACCCATAATCTCCTGTGTCGAAGACTAATATTTTTCCAACTGCACTAACGGGGCTCATATCTTTATCATTTTAAATTCAAGCGATAAGGAAAAGGGAGAACTCAGACGTGTGTTGATATATCTTTGCAGACATTTATCTTTATTTCTCTTAGTTTTAATGAGTGAGATAGATTAGTTGCGAGAAACTTTCTTAAGCTATTGAGCAACTCGATATATTTGGTTTAAAAATAATGCACTTGCATCTCTCTATTGTTTTAATTTAAATTTACAAACACATTTCTCTCACAACACTGTGTCAACAGATCATTTCAATATTCGAAATAATATTTTGGAAGGAAAATTTTTACTTTCTATGCGAAAATCCGAAAGAAATGTTATTTCTAGAAATTATCGAAAATAGTATGCAGGATTCTTTCTTAAATTTTCAGCAGGACTGAAACTGCGCGTAAATTTAATAACACTGACAAAGGATGTGAATCAATTTTTACTTTGCTAAACAACGCATAACCAACAGAGTAAAAAATTTGTCCAGACCGGGGATCGAACCCAGATACCCTGGTACCTGGTATAGCACACCAAGTGCTTTACCATTTAAGCCATCTGGACGACATCCAGTCTGGCATTTTTCACTTATACGTTGGCAAGGCTGCAATTTTGCAGTGCAAGATGGAATGTCATACATGAGCACACTACCCAGTGGCGCACATGAATAAATTCCCAGCATCGGATAATATCTAAATTTCCAATTAAATTTTCAGCAGGACTGAAACTGCGCGTAAATTTAATTAAACTGACTAAAGATGTGAATAAATTCACATCCTTTGTCAGTGTGATTTATTCTTTCACCTTTTTTTCGTATTAATTGAACATTTATATAAGAAATAGGATTCCAATTTTGTTACGAAAAACAACGTGTTTATATATTTTAAAAACGAAAGCAAAGTGATTTTTCTGTAGGCCATTTCATCAAAGTAAATATTAGTCATATACCCATGCATTTACCGGCGGGTCCCTCTTGGTGATCCTGACTCGGCCTATTAAGTGGGGAAGATGACCGAGAGGAAAGCATTGCATGACTCTCCGTTGGGTTGTTCCGACACTGTCCCTTAAGTGGGGAAGAAGACCGGACTCTCGGCACAGGAAATGCTTGTCGACACGACGGAGACAGGAGACGGGCGGACTACTACCTCATCGTGGTCCGCCGATGGAAAAGGGACGTCCGAAAAAGCCGGAGATGCCACAAAGGCCCACTGTGGAGCTTCATAGAGGCCCCTATGGGTGTTAGCCCTATATATATACCTTGAAACTTATACATAAACGTTACTGATACTTAAACGTTATTTCTTGTACTTACCTAAATTCCATTCAATCCTGCATTTATTTTCATTAGCAATTCGCTTCAGTGGCTATCATTTCCATTTCTGGTATATATTCTATCTACATCGTTCAATTCTTTTCATCTTTTTTTACAAATCGCCGGTCACATTTATTTTTCAGACTGTTCGTTCTAGATATCGATTCTCGATCTCCTAGTATAGACGCTTTCAGTGTGGCGTCAGTCATGACGTTTTGCTTGGATACTGACTCCAAACAAACGGTTGCTATGCTTCATTTCTTATTAAATACAAATCGTAGAAAATATTACCACTGCGTATAATGTATTAAAACACTTTGCCGAGAGATATAATTATAAAATATAGGTATAATATACAAACATAATAGAAAATACAACATAGCAACCGTTTGTTTGGAGTCAGTTTCCAAGCAAAACGTCATCACTGACGTCACGACTGAAAGCGTCTATTCTCGTCACTCAGTCCGTTTTCCGAAATCAATCGCGACCGCTGGCTACGGCATTTCTGTCATATCGCGTTACGATCATGCGTTCTTAAACACGTCGTGCCGCGGTACCAAGACACTTTAATTACTTTGCCAATAGACAGTATAAGAAATTCTCAACTTCGCATATTGGAAAGGGGGCGTTTTCCGAAAGCGGCTTTTTCTTTTCATGCTATTTAAAGGGGCGTGAAGGCCGATTGTGCACACGAGAGAAGCAGCTGTTAAAAAGCGATGTTTGTAGCTGTTGAGAAATGATGCTAGCGGCTGTTAAAACGATCGCAGCAGTTATTGAATACGATGATAGACTCGAACGTTTTTAAAGTTTTTTCTTTTCCTGGAGTTCGTCTGGTTTCTTATCGTTTCGTTGAAATGTACAAACTTCATCTGTGTTTCTTCAAGGATAAATGTGCGGACTTCATATTGTTTTTTTTTTTCTCTCCAACTTAATAGTAATAAAAAGCCTGCTCCAATTTGTTTGGTGAGATGCAATACATCGTCATATAAATTGAAAAATGAACTTTTCACAAGTGTTTGATGTCGACAACCATATGAGTGTGTTCCAATCATTGAATTTTGTTGTAAAAAGTAAATTACAGTGTATATATTTAAATGAATAACCATCCAACATGTGAGTAGACTCTTTTTGAAAATTTAATTTATCTTATGCTCATATATTATCGCCACCTGTTTTGTTGCCATGTCATCCTCTATTATATTTTATTTAATTAAGTTCTTCATTATTATATTTATTCATCTTTAATTTATTTTTGAAATATGTTTAATAAACGTTAGTATTTTTCAAAACTTAAAAACTGTTTTATCTATGTGTCAAATCTACATCACACACTTGGTCACTACCTTGCCAATATTATCCATTAAGCTTCCACATACTCTGCTTAAACTCAATTTAATTCTGTTTTAGACCGGTCCCGGTATACGGGCCGAACACGGTTATGGTCACAGGCTCATTTAAGACATATTAACCCTCGGCACGTGTGAGTAGATCGCGCCAATTAGACCCACTACTGAATTTTAGTCGGGAAAGGGGGCGTAATTACATAAATTTTCATAAATTTCTGAATAATGGTTAAATTTAAGATGTTTATTTTTTTTTAATTGATTTAAACATGTGAAATTTTGTTGAAACTTAATTTTTTTGGTACCTTTTTGTACAACTTTTTTTTTTGAAAAAAAAATATCTTTTGACAATGACTAACATACAGGTGAGCATAAACAAGTTAAATTTCCATAATTATGGAAATTGGTCAGCAGATATAAAGTACCTACTATGAGACAAGAATTCCTGGAGCACTGTCAATGGAACTGAGACTGCACCTGATACGAGTGACACAGCAGCATGTAAGGACTATCAAACAAGAGTTCGATCAGCATTGTCCTATGTATCTATTTAAATGTCGAGCCTGATTTTCGAAGGATAATAGAAAACATAGATGATCCTAAAGATGCCTGGACAAAACTAAAATCGCATTTCCAACCTGACAATAGAGCTCGCCATATGCAATTATTTTCTGAGTTACTGGCATGTAAAATAGCACAAGAGGAGTCAATAGATATGTACGCTGCTCGCCTCCAAAGAATCGCTGACCAACTGAAGGCTATGAATGAGCCAATTAAGGAAAGATGGCTCCCTCAAAAATATGACAGCCTAGTCCAAAATATACTCCGTTGGCCAGAGTCAAAGTTTGTATTTTCCGACATCTTGACCGAACTCATAGCCGAGGAGTCCCATCTGAAGCTGAGATCAGAAGACAGAAATAAACTGACCGTCCTGTCCCACTTCTCCAGAAGTCGCCCACCTAGTAACACGAGTTACCGACGTAAGTTTAAAGGAAGATGCCACAAGTGTGGAAATATTGGTCATCTCGAACGTCAGTGTAAGGCCTCTTCTCCAGCTACGTCAGGTCCTGAGTCCTCAGTTGTCACCAGTTCCAGAGAGTCTTCTACATCCACAGACAGTCCTGTCCATCACCAAAATAGACGTGGAGTTCCTATATCCAGACCGAGTGAGAAGCCTAGATGTACATACCATAGCCAGGTAAACTTTTCCTCATACAATCTAATCTTAGTAAAGTTAAGAGAGAAGACGATGCTTGGGTCTTTGATACCGGGGCATCCCATCATTTCTGTAAGGATCGGGAACTCTATGCAACATTTAAGCCACTCCATAATCATGAACTGACCGTTGCCGTTGATGGAGCAACTTTTCCCATTGAAGGAAATGGTACTGTTAACCTTAAGTTAAATGGAGCAACTTTGTGTTTTGGGGACGTAATGTATTGGCCAAGTTTAAGACGTAATCTCATTTCTGGCTCTCGCCTCGATAGTAGAGGTGCAACGTTCAAAGGAGGGAAAGGGAGAGTTAAGGCTTACACAAATGATAAAACATTATTTCGGGCTACCCTTAAAAATGGGATTTATTACATCCACCCTGATGCCAGTTCTAAAACTAACAGAAAAATTGAACCTAGCACCAACATAAAACTTAAACAGGTCCGTTTTGAGGCCTCGACAATACAAAGAGATAATCTCAAATTGTGGCATCGTAAGCTAGGTCACCTCAGTCCCACACTAATAGAACACACACAGAGGTGTAATAGCGTCAGAGGCTTACCACACATTAAAAACCGGTATTTTCAGTGCGAAACTTGCAATCTCAATAAACACAGACGCACATTATTTAAACCATTAAATCAGATCTGGTCTAAAAAGCCACTTGAGCTTTTACATACAGATTTGTGGGGACCTACTACAGTAATTGGGAGAGGTGGAGAAAAATACTTTTTAACAATAACAGACGAATTTTCACGCAAAGCATCAGTTTATCTGTTATGTAACAAATCACAAGTCTTTAAAGTTTTTACAAACCACGTCAAAAGGGCTGAACGCTTCCTAAACACTAATAGACCGTGAGGCGATAGCACAAACAATCACCTCATCGAGTTCACGGCTGAAATTGTAGAATTAGTTAAAACTCGATTCGCATATTAAAACACAATCGGCCTGCCAAGTCATATCTTGGTGGAAAACACGTGAAAACCCGATTTTAGCGGTTGACTCGTAGGTTTACCATTGTGTTTTCCTGCACTCAGTTCTCCATGTTATCATACTTTTGGTTGCAGGAAAACACAATGCTAAACCTACGAGTCAACCGTAAAAATCGGGTTTTCAGGTGTTTTCCACCAAGATATGACTTAGAAGACCGATTGCGTTTTAATATGCGAATCGAGTTTTAACTAATTCTAGAATTTCAGCCGTGAACTCGATGAGGTGATTGTCTGTGCTGCCGCCTCCCGGTCTATAAAGTAAAGCACGTACGTAGTGATAACGGAAGAGAGTTTTCAAACGAAGCTTTTAAAAGATATTTTGAAGAAAATGGTATCAAACACGAGTTCACAAACACATGCACTCCAGAACAAAATGGCGTCTTAATCAAACAATTGTAGATGGGGCACGTTCAATATTGAACGAAAGTAAACTAAATCTGAAGTTTTGGCCAGAAGCCATTTTGTATTTGACTTATACTCTGAACCGTGTTTGCCATAAATCGCACAAGAAAACTGCATTTGAATATTATTGTGGAAACAAACCATCCATAAGACACTTACGTACTTTTGGCACAATAGCATATGTGGATATGTGGGGGTACCCAGACAACTCCGAAGTACCAAATTTGAGCCTAAGGCTAAAAAGGGTATTTTAGTAGGGTACGCAATGTCTACAAAAGGGTATAGAATTTGACCACCAGACACAAATAAGATCATAGAGACAATCAATGTAAAATTCAGCGAAGACGCAACTGGACCCAAACACATTTATGTTGGAAATGAACAAGGCCCTATTTATTCTCTAGGCACGGACCCTTTTGCTAGTTTAGAGCAGCATAATGGAAGCGATCTGGGACCCACTTACACACTATCTCCCGAAATTAACCCACTAACTGAAATTCAACCTGACACGTTACATAAGTCTGTAATTCCAACTGAAGAACAGAACACCTCAAGTTTTTCAGATCCTGCCGCCGGACACCCATCTACGGATGAGAGTGAGGAGGAGGGCGAGGAGCTTTCAAGAACTTTGAGGGAAGCTACTTGGTTAAGAAAACCTGTACGGAGACCTGATGGAAAATGCACAGATATATATTATTATGAGTTGGGAGAAATACAGAGTTTAAGGTCAATTAGAAAGGTCCGTGATTACTGTCTAAAACGGGGAATTAAATTTAATCCAACTATCTTTTGTTTTAGAGGAGCAGAGAAATATGAGGGGATTGTACATGGACACGCACGGTGCTCAAGCGCTAGTTCTAGTCCAAGCAGTACACCACCACATTTTTCCATTCTAGAATCCAACAACACTGATGCATGACTAGACTAGGTAGTACCCAATACATACAAGCAGGCCTTAAAATCACCTCAATGGGAGCTGTGGAAACAAGCAATGGGGAAGGAATTAGCGGTAATTAACAATAGAAAAGTATGGGTTTTAACTAATCTATCACCTAATAAAGAACCTTTCGGATGTAGGTGGGTTTTCACCATTAAACGTGATGATAAAGGGCACATAGCACGATACAAACAAGTCTAGTAGCATATGGCTACAAACAAATTAAAGGTGAAACTTATGATGAAACTTTTTCACCAGTAGTCAATTTTAGCTTAATTCGCTTTTTCTTCGCAGCTTTAGCGTCTTGTCACGGGAGGACTCACTTACAATGTGACGTCAAAGGAGCGTACTTATATGCACCGCTTACCGATGAGGTCTACATGAAACAGCCCTGATTTTGAAATAAGAGGAAAAGAACACCTGGTTTGTAAGCTTCAAAGAGCATTATATGGGTTGCATCAGAGCGGTAGAGTGTGGTTATACGAATTACATAAAGTTTTAATTTCTCTTGGTTTTACAAAGTTAGATTGGTGCAATTGTATTTATACATTTCCTGATTACATTGTTTTATTATTATATGTCGAAGATTTTGTCATTTTAAGCAAACATCAAAAATACATTGACAAGGTTTTAACTCTTTTAACTAAACATTTTGACATAAAAGTTTTGGGCAAAACCCGCAAGTTGCTTGGGGTAGAGTTTGAGGAAAATGAGGAAGGTGTAGTCTCTATACATAAAATGCAATACATACAGGAAATTTGCACACGTTTTGAGGAGTATAACTTTCCCATTTCTTCACTCCCGATTAGCAAAGGGGTTATCTATTCGAAATTACAGTGCCCTCAAACAGATTCAGAAATTCAAGAAATGCTTAACTACCCGCATAGAAGTGTGATAAGTATGTTAGGGTGCCTATCCTCTTTAACAAGCAGAACAAGCCATGATATTGCTTATGCAGTAAATATTTTCAGCCAGTTCCAGAGCAATCCGGGGATAGCTCACTGGGTCGGCCTCTTAAAACTTCTGGGGTACGTTAACTATACAAAGCACTGCAAATTAAATTTGCCTTGTCATAAAATTAACCTGATCACATATACAGACGCGGATTTTGCTGCCAATCGAGATGACAGGACATCTATAGGTGGTCAATTACTTATGCTGGACAAAGCTCCGATTACATGGAGAGCTTTTAAACAAAAATCAATATGTTTGTCTACTATGGAATCCGAGTTCGTGGCCTTAGCAAAAGCAACTAAAGAACTTCTTTGGTTCAGTCGTATTATCACAGAGTGCTATGATAAACGCATTTTTACAGGTCCACAAACTAAACCAACTTTATTAGTAGACAACATGGTAGCAATAGATTTCATTAAATCCCCCATAGAAAACTACAGGACTAAACATATTGACGTTAAACTTTTCTTTGTACGCGACTTATTAAACCAAGAGATATTTCTAGTTGAACACGTTAATAGTAAATCCAATCTTTCTGACATTTTTACAAAACCACTTACAAAAACTGTTCTACTTAAGTTCATTGAGGCTATATTTATTTTTGGGTCTTAAAAATGATATTAAAAAAAAGGGAAAAAAAACTCCCCTCTCCTGTGAATTGTTGATAAATATTGTTTCTTTCCGTCAAGCATTAAAATGCTTGTTTAAATTTTTTCTAGTTAAACGCACAAAGTTTAACTTTACCTTTTTGAATTTTTGAATACCGAAACTTGCATGTTTCATGTTATATATCTTTTGATATTAATGTTTGAATATTGCGATTAAACATTTAATTTTTCTGTAATAGCATCGTGTTTATACCTTGTTTTAATTTTTATTTCAGAAGGATCCTTCAAATTCAAATTATGATGCTATATTTTAAAGATTACCCTAATTTACAACGGCATGGACAATTTAACTCCCGCTGGAACGTGATCAGACCTCATGTTGGTTCATCCTCCGGGGTCACTAGCAGATTCAGGAAGCGTCTCGCAGAGGTTACAATGTAATTGCCAGAGTGACCTGCAGGGGGTAGTGGCCTTCGTGAGTGCTCTGATCACTGGGAAGGCCTGTCGCGGGCATCTTATTTTTATTTCAGTAAGTCCCTCGTTTTGTTAATGAAACTGGCCCTTTTGTCCCGTCGATGCTGTTGGAAATCGAGTTGTAATATGCATACTTTCGATTTTATTATGCAAATGTTTATCAAGAAAGAGTAATAGTTTTATAAGTATTGCATAAAATTTTCGCTTCAAAAATCTATTAATTTTTTGGAGCACATATTTTTTTTAAGTGAGCTCACTAAAATTTAAATATTTGAAAACGTATATAAAATTTTTCTATCCCTTGTCTGTGAAAAATGTAATGGTATATGTAGCCATATGTTAATATGGTGAGGTATATGTATTGAGCCAAGATAGAAAGTGATTTGGTATATGTAGCCATATGCTAATATGGTTAGGTTTATGTATTTAGTCAAGCAAGAAACAAGGACTTTTTCTTGTATGTTTGAAGAAAAAGGTTTTTTTTTCGTTGAAAGGTTTGGTTGTTTTTGTGAAAACATGAAAGTGTTTCCTCTAACTACTGAGGATGTCTGTAGTTTTTATATACGTGTTTAAAATATATATTTGCAGATAGATATATATCTATTAAGAAAATTGTGTTTATAAATAATGTATCATGGATGTTTCTTATTACTGTTTTATCTGATATTTCCAGTATAAGTGTCAAGGGGGGGGGGGCAAAATGTTAGCCCTATATATATTTTTTTACCTTGAAACTTATGCATAAAAGTTATTTCTTGTACTTACCCAAATTCCATTCAATCCTGCATTTATTTTCATTAGTAATTCGTTTCAGTAGCTATCATTTCCATTTCTGGTATATGTTCCATCTACATCGTTCAATACTTTTCATCTTTTTTTACAAATCGCCGGTCACGTTTATTTTTCAGGCTGTTCGTTCTCAATCTCGTAGTATTCTCGTCACTCAGTCAGTTTTCCGAAATCAATCGTGATCGCTGGCTACGTCGATCATTTCAGTCATATCGCGTTACGATTATGCGTTCGCGAACACGTCGTGCCGCGGTACCAAGGCACTTTAATTACTTACTTTGCCAATAGGCAGTATAAGAACTTCTCAACTTCGCATATTGGAAAGGGGGCGTTTTTCGAAAGCGGTTTTTCTTTTCATACTATTTAAAGAGACGTGAAGGCCGATTGTGCACACGAGAGAAGCAGCTGTTAAAAAGCTGTTGAGAAATGATGCTAGCGGCTGTTAAAACGATCGCAGCAGTTATTGAATACGATGATAGACTCGAACGTTTTTAAAGTTTTTTCTTTTCCTGGAGTTCGTCTGGTTTCTTATCATTTCGTTGAAATGTACAAACTTCATCTGTGTTTCTTCAAAGATAAATGTGTGGACTTGTCTTCATATTGTTTTTTTTCTCTCCAACTTAATAGTAATAAAAAGCCTGCTCCAATTTGTTTGGTGAGATGCAATACATCGTCATATGAATTGAAAAATGAACTTTTCACAAGTGTTTGATGTCGACAATCATATGAGTGTGTTCCAGTCACTGAATGTTGTTGTATAAAGTAAATTACAATGTTTATATCTAAATGAATAACCACCCAACATGTGAGTAGGACTCTTTTTGAACGTTTAATTTATCTTATGCTCATATATTATCGCCACCTGTTTTGTTGCCATGTCATCCTCCATTATATTTTATTTAACTATGTTCTTCATTGTTATATTTATTCATCTTTAATTTATTTTTGAAATATGTTTAATAAACGTTAGTATTTTTCAAAACTCAAAAACTGTTTTATCTATGTGTCAAATTTACATCACCCACTTGGTCACTACCTTGCCAATATTATCCATTAAGCTTCCACATACTCTGCTTAAACTCAATTTAATTCTGTTTTAAACCGGTCCCGGTATACGGGCCGAACAATGGAGACCTGCGGGTCTGGGTCCTCCCTTGTAAGCGCGGGTTCTCCGCAGCGCGACGACTTGGCCAATGCTCGGAGCCTCTTCCGTAGGTAGTGGAAGGACGTCCAGTGGGCCGATCCCAGTTGCTCGGGCAAGGGGACCCCCTAGAGGGAACCCTCTTCCCTTGAGTCGAGGTAGGTCACGCTGGACAAAGACAAGCAAACAGTAGCTGGACCGTCTCCAAAAGCTTATCCGAGGAATGGACCTTACCCACGAGTGGCTACAGCCACGTCTCTGAGTGTATATGCCCTTCGAAAAAGACTGTTTATTGGACGAAGGGGAAGCTGTATTAAAATATTCTTCACGCCTATTGGTGTTTTTCTTCTCTTTACCCACAGATGACGTGACATGGGTAAAGTCTATTGACGGGGACTTCGTAAAGCAGGATGTATGGTGACTCTGTAGTGACGCTGGACGGTAGGAGATACGGCATGCAGCAACTATCTGCACCGTACCAGCGGCAGAGGTGGAATAGTTACCGGCATGTGGGGCGTACACGCATGGCCCGCAACCACCACGTCATCCGCCGCAGCTGAAGCAGTTGTGTGCCGAACTCAATGGTTGAGCAGCACAAGAGATGCCCAAAACCAAGTGGGGCTTAAGTCCGAAGGCGGCCCCTCAGGTCGCTGTGGACAAAGCCGAATCTTGGTGGGGGATCACCCACTTCTTGTTTTGTCTGACTACGAGGAACCGGGCGGGAGGCTCGCCGACTAACGCGGCGGCGATCATTGCCAAAGTTCGACTCCTCGGGTCGAAACACAGTCCAGCGTGCCTCTGCGTAGTCAGAGTTTTCCGTGCCTGACGGTTGGATTAGCAGGAGTCTTTACCTAATTTTCAAGCTACTCACCTCGACTGGGTCCGCTTCTTTAGCGTGCTTGAAGGAGTTTTCCATTCCTTTCAGAGTCCGGTAGTGGTCCTATTTTCTTTCGTTGTTGTTGTTGTGTTTGCATGTGTTGTTTTTATATGTGTATGATCCGATGATGTGTATAAGTAGAGTCGATCGGAGACCGCCCGTATTTCGCTACGGGAGCTCACCGAAATCGAAGCGATTTGTGGGGGTGGGGTACAACCCTAGTCAAGGCGTGTCTATGCGTCAGGGAGCGAGTTTCTTCGTGGTCCCGGGTTGGCGAGAAGTCCCTCCTTATCATATAAGCGTAAACCGCTGCAGAGGAGCTAGTCGTCTCCTCCCTTCCTAGGATTCGATATTCGGACTCCGCGGGAAAGCAAGAGTCTTCGGGAGAGCTCGGTATGTGGCCTAGAGACCGGTTCCTCTTATAAGTTTCCGGCGACAAAGCCGTCAAGTGTCTTCCGGCGATTCACCAGGTGTCTTCGTAGAGGTCTCCTCTGATTTTGGGAACCTCCGCGTATCGTCGTAACAACCTATGTCGTCACCTTTTTGCGTTCAATTCGGGGTGATGCGCAAGTGCCGGTGCCCCGACCGGTCGCAGCGCACGCGGGAGGAGTTATTGCGGAGGAGCCCTTCTGTGCGCGTTATATGTCCCTTAGGGCATGGGTGCAACTGTTGAAGTGCTGACGGGTGCCCCTCTGGCGGCGCAGCCAAGTTTTATAGCCATGTATTTATGCTATTTTATTAAATTGAAATTACTATAATGCAATGCTTAATATTTTATTCATCGTACTATTTTTCTACAAAAGCTATTTCACAGACTTACATACTGAAAGTAATCTATCATTTTAGGGAAAATATTAATTCGTCTCTTTGAGGCTAAGCATTTATGGTAAAAAGGTTTGCTATACTTTGAATTTAATAACACCATGATTTAAAATTTTTCGAGTGGAAGTCTGCTGAAAGAGGGAGGTTTTTTTTCTTTTTTTTTTCAAAAAGGCGTCTAAATTTTTGAATCGCTTTATGGTAGGTATGAAATTTTAGCACTGAACAGAGATGAAAGTGTTTTTTTCTTTGCTGGCGCCAACTATTGGTGGGAAATGGAATGATTCATCAAGCGAAGAAACTAAGATTGTGAGTAGAGATTTGGAGATTAAAAGATAATAATATGATTTTTTGAAAAGTTAGTGAATTATTGTACTGCAAGAAAAGATGTATAACATAAAAAACGGATTTAGAGAATTTTTAGGATGTAAAAGAAAGTTATATTAAAAATTAATTTAACAATTTTCGCATGATTACTCTTTAGTGTGAGAAAATAAGTGATTTTTGTGTGTGTATGCTATAACACGAAGGGAATTTTAAATAAAATTAACATTTGCATTCAGCGAAAATACATTTTAATATATTTTAACTGAATGCATTTTTCTGGAGGCACATTTTTAAGGTTAAAAGTTTTATAAAGGGTTATTTTAAGACGAAAAAATTGTAAAGTATCCTTTTTTAAGACAAAGAAATTTATGAAGGGTTCTGTTTCATTAAATAGATTGTGTAAAGGGTCCTTTTTGAAAGTGAAGGGTTCTGTTTTATTAAGAGGAATTTTGCAAAGGGTCTGTTTTCTTAAAAGAAATTTGTTAAGGGACCTGGCTAACTAAAGATGATTTAAAGTTTTGAAAATAGGTATTGTAGGGTATTCGCAGGAATATTTACAATTAATCGAGATATAAACTTAACTGTATTTATTAGATATCAAATTACTAGCTGGCGCTAGACTATCTAGTAGCGACAACCCATGAATGTTTACATGTGTCTGATCCTGGTCTGTTGCAATTCTGGAAACATAAAAAATGTGTTATGGTTAAACGTTACAGTTAAAAGAGTCTGTGATAATGCATAACATCTCTCCCCCCCTATGTAACGTAGTCCTTTAGCCAGGTCGGTGGATGTTTAGGTCTGAGGTTAGGCTGAGGAATTACCAGCGTCTGTCATATGCTGAGGATTGCCTTGACGTTGTCTTAATTGGTCAACGTGTCTCTTCCACACAACACCTTCATTCGTTAAGACCTCATACTTTGTGGGGCCAGTTACTTCTGTGATTATAGCTGGTACCCATTTGTCGTGAGGATGGAATCCTCGAGCATACAGCGAGTCTAGAGGTGTAAACATTCGGAACCTTGAATTAGATAAATTCTTGGGATTAGGCTTCGTAAAATCAGGAAGAAGTCTGTCCAGGCAGGTTTTCAAACGGCGGTTCATAAGCAGCTCTGCTGGAGAAACATTTGTAGTAGCATTGGGTGTAGCATGTTGTGCTACTAAGAATGATTCAAGTCTAGAATTCCAATCCCCAGTAATAATTATTCGAAGTACATCTTTTGTTGTCTGCACCATCCGCTCTGATCTGATGAAGAATGTCTGGGAGCTGTGAAAGATTTAATAGATTCCATTTCTCTTAAGGAACTCGTCAAATTCTGAAGATTTGAAGCCAGGTGCATTATCTGACACTACAGTGTCGGAGATGCCATGTGTACCAAAGAGCTTCCTCAAAGCTTCAATAACACATACTGAGTCTGTTGACAATACTTTAATAACTTCTAGAAATTTTGAGTATGCATTGATAACAATAAGGAAAAGGGATAATTGAGAAGGCCCAGCATGATCGATGTGGAGTCTTGACCACGGTTTTTTAATGCACTCCCATGTTCCCACTGTCTTAGCAGGAGCATGCCGTGTCTGTTTGCAAATATTGCATTTATTTACTGTGACTTCAATTTGACTGGCCATCCTTGGCCACCACATGTAACTTCATACAAGAGCTTTTGTTCGCACGATGCCTTGATGTGAATTGTTGAGAATAGCCAGTAGGTGTTCTGTTGCTTTCCTTGGTATAATGACTTTGCATCCCCAAACGAGGGGAAATTTACAGTCGCCATTGGAAATAAGGGGCGAATTCTTTATCTGTTTTTTCAGCCGGCAACCCTTTCAAAACCCAGTTGAGCACTCAAGCTAAGATTGGGTCTTGGATTGTAATTCGTACAATATCTTTGGCTGAGATAGGATAGGGGGCTTATCCAAAGCCTCCAGGAGTAACACTTCATTGGGAGATGTTTCATGAAGGGTCATCTGCGGGTGAGGTAGGCGATTAAGTCCATCTGCATTGGAAATTAATTTGCCAGGTTGATATACAAGATGGTAGTCATATGAGCTTAGAGTTAGGGACCATCGTTGCATTCTACGAGACAGCATAGTTGGTGTGGGTTTGTCATTGGCTGGAAGACCTAAAGTAAAGGTTTGTGGTCAGTTCTTATTTCGAATTTTTGTCCATACAGGTAGTTGTGAAACTTCCTAACCCCCTGTATAATGGCCAAGGCTTCTTTGTCAATCTAGGCATACCGGCGCTCAGTTGGGTTCATTGTTCTTGAATAGTATGCCACTAGAGATTCTACTCCCTGTGACAATTCGTGGCTCAGGACAGCTCCAACACCATACTGAGAAGCATCACATGTCAGGATGACTGGTTCCTTTTCATCGAAATGTACAAGGAGGGAATCACTTGACAAGGGTTTTTTAACCTTATTAAAAGCTTCTTCGTGGCTTTTCATCCATTTCCACACTGCTCCCTTGTCAAGCAAGCGATGAACAAGTTCTGCCACTGCTGATTTATCTTGTAGAAACACCTGATAAAAGTTTACTAGGCCCAAAAATGCTTGGAGTTTTTCTCTCTTTGTTGGCATAAAGCTTCTTGAATAGCTCCCACTTTCTTCTTTGTGAGTTGAATACCTTTCTCATTGATTTCATACCTTAAGAATTCAATTCTTGAAGTTCCGATGATACATTTTTCTCTGTTTAAGCGTAACCCAGCCTTGGAGAATCGACCAAGAACTTCTCGAAGTCGCTTAGCTAGTTCTTCTTGTGTTGAACCTTTGATTAAGACATCGTAATAGTATGACAACACTCCTGGTATGTTTGCGAGCAATGACTTGATGAACCGTTGGAATATTCCAGGAGCTGTGGAAATTCCAAATTGGAGTCGATTGCAGTCGAATACTCCACGATGTGTCACAATTGTTTGCACTATGGCAGAAGATTCATCCACGACTAATTGCAGGGATGCTCTGGACAGGTCAAGCTTTATGAAATGTCGGCTTCCTGTTAATTCTGCAACTATTTGGTTTACTGCCGGCACTGGATTTGGATGAATGCCTAAGGCCTTGTTGACTGTACATTTATAATCACCATGGAGCCTAATTTCCCCATTAGATTTCAGGAAGGAACTACAGGAGTTGCACAATCAGAGTAACTAACTGGTTCAAGAACTCCCTGGTCTTGTAATCGTTGCAATTCCTTCTCAATCTTGGATGTTAGAGAAAATGGTACATTTCTAGCTTTCAGCTGGATTGGATGGACTGTGGGGTTCAAATGCAACTTGATAGGAGTACCTGTAAATCTCCCCAATTCTTTCTTGAAAACATCAGGGAATTCACACAAGAGATCATCAACGATAGACTGTTGTTTTCTACGGATGCATGTTAACTTTATTCTTAATGGTTCGAACCAATTCAGACCTAAATGTCCTTGACGTTTCTTCTTAGCAATCAGAAGTGGAAGCACCCGGTCAAATGAAGCATATTTAACCCGAACTTGGCACCCACCCAAAATTTCAACTGGTTGTTTATTATCAGGGTTGGCATTAATCGATTACTTTTTTTAGTTGATTGATCAATCAACTAAACGTTCAATCATACGAAATTTAATCATGATGAAAGTAATCATGATTGAAATTGAAAACAGTAATTATGTTTACAATTGTTTTTATGATTAATTCAATCTGAACTAATTCAATCGCGATTACTTTAATCATTAATCTAATTACACAGACGAAAATTAAATATGGCCGCCATTTAACTTTCTTAAATTCGCTTTCATTGCTATGAGACTTATTAAGGGTCACTATGCGATTTTTCTTACTGAAAATTATACAGGATCACATAAAATTATCCAGATACACCAATGTCAAAATGTGTAAATCATTTAGATTAGAAGGGACAGTTAAGTTCATTTTTATGAAACTGGTATAATTTTCCTTTGTAATTATTATAGGCAAAGGCGAACAATATAATCAAATAATTAAAATTTTAATAAACTAGATAATTGAAATAAAATTGAGTTATGTTTCTATCACAAAAAAATGTTGCGACAAACTGGAGAAGAAAACTTTAAGCAAAATATAACAGTTCAATGTTGGCTATTCATTATAAATTTATAAGAATAAATCATTAGTGTTGCTCTTATTTTTTCCCCTTCAACAAAATGAATCTTTCAAACTTACTTACAAACCAATTAATATCGTTAATATACACATAACATTTCAAGAAATTTTTACGTTGCACATTTACATATTTTTAGACAATTTTTAAACATTTCAAAGAATTAATAAAAGAAAAAATCAAATATCTAATTTGTCGCTGCAAATGGCCTTCAAATAAACATACTAAATTATGTTTATATCATAAAGAAGTTGCGTCAAACTGAAAAAGAAAGAATATTTTATAAGTAAAATGTAACACTCCGATGTTAGCATTACACCATACTATACGAATAAATCATCAGGGTTGCTCTATATTTTTACCCCCTCTCACCAAAGCGAATCTTTAAAACATACTCAAAAAACAATTAATTTGAGATGTTTTAATTTTTTTAAGTAAATACACGTTTGATTTACGTTCTTTTACAAATTTTACTAATTAATGAACACCCTTTCTTTGCTTCCATACTTTGGAAATCTGTTCGAAACACGCACTTTCACCCATTTTGTTAAAAACGATCTTTGTTTTATATCAAAATGAATATTTTTGTTCAATTCCTTCGTATTTAACCCTTAACACACCTTAAAAAAGTGGTTCCAATCAAACAATCTCAATTTCTAGCCCACTGGCAACACTGTATCGTACCAAAAGTTCTGTTTAAAGTCAACCTGAAACGCGACCTGAACACTAACTATCACACCCGAACACAACCCAAACTCGAAGTGAAAGAATATTAATCTATATTTAAAATATATTATTGAAAAGTAGTCTGCAATTAAACCTCTAATATCAATGCTATCATTTTTGCATAAAAACGAGTCTATATACACTCATTATATTAAAATATATACAGTGAAACCTGTCTGTAACGATACTGTAGGGACCCAGATAAGATATCGTTAGAGACAGGTTATCGTTATAGAGAGATTGAGTATATAAAATTATATTTTTAAACTTAAATAAGTAATAAGTAAATGTAATAAGTAAACAAATTAAAAATATACGTAAAAGATACAAGCATAAGTTTATTTTGTAAGAAAATTTCAGAAACAAAAATTATTTAGAAAAGAAATCTGTTAATTTTGTTTGCTTACTTTTTGATGCAAATGACATCTGCATGCACATATGTTTCAACCCGTCTAACGAGTTCAGATGCACGTCCGAAACATTTGGTACTGTTGCAACAAAATCCTGAAGAGTGCTAATTAAGGATATAACATCCTCAGGAGAAATTTGAGTTTTGTTTTGTGAACAGTCAACTGCTTCTTCTTCTTCACTCTGATCACCTGGAATTAATTCTGTTAAATATTTTCATCGCTTGCACTGCTGAACACGTGCACAACATTGTCTAAGTTTAAAAATTCTTCAGCATTCAATGTAAAAGATAGGTTTGATGAGAAAGCTCTAACAGCTGTGGATAAACTCTCCACACATTCTTCTTCTTCCTTAACGATTTCAGTAAGTCAATATTGGCCTTTTCTTCAAAGAATGAAGCTTTCTTCCAACAACTTTGGATTGTAGATGCTGTTATCGAATTCCAACTTCCGGAGACCCAATCACATGCATTTTTTACATCAACTGCATATGGATTTGGGAGATTGTTATCCAGATTATAAACAACGTTCTGAAGTAACCTTTTTCAATAATATCCCTTGAAACACTTGATAATGCCTAAATCTAAAGGGTGTAGGATCGACGTGCAATTTGGTGGAAAGTAAAACACTTTTATATTTTTCAAACGTGGGGGATTGTTGTGAGGTGTACAGTTATCAACTATGAGAGCAACATTCTTCTTTTTATTTTTCATTTCTTTAGCAACATCAAGCAGCCAGTTGTTGAAGATTTCCTCCGTCATCCAGGCCATCTTATTTGCCTTGTAGTGAACTGGTAAACTCTTTACATTTTTAAAGCACCTTGGCTTCGCGTACTTTCCAATCACTAAAGGCTTTAATTTGTCGGTTCCAGTACTGTTTGAACACAGCAGGATTGACAGCCTTTGCTTTGATTTCTTCCCACCTTTACAGCTGTCTCCTTTAAAGGACATTGTTTTATCTGGCATAGCTGATAGAACAAACCAGTTTCATCAGCATTGTACACATCAACTGGAGAAAAATTTTCAATTTTCTCTTTTTCTCGCTGTTTTCAGGATAATGCAGCCTCAACTGGAGCTGACCTTTCTTCTCCCGCAATAGTTGTAAAAACAATTCCGTGACGTTCACGAAAGGAAGTAAGCCATCCATTGCTGGCTTTGAAATCATTGTTGCCTAGCAAAGAGACGAATTTTCTTGCTTTTTCAGAAATCATAGGTCCACTAATGGGCACGCTTTGGTCTCTCATCTCGTGGAACCCTCTTAGGAGAGTTTTGTCAACATCATCATTTACGGCACCTTTAAATCTTTTTCGTTTGCTATCCACTTTACTTTTTTCCACAGCATCTTCAATATCTTTTCGTTTTTTAAAAAAAGTAGCTATCGTTGACTGTGAAATCCCATACTTTCTAGCAGCATCAATTTGTTTCATTCCTTGATCGATATCCGAAACGATTTTTAACTTTTCTTCAAATGACAATGCTTTACGCTGAGCCATCACTTAAAATGAATAATGAAAAATACGAACTTACAATGAAAAATACGAGAACATAAAAATTAATTGCAACGAAAAAGTGGTCAATCTGGAGTGAGGGGTGTCTAACCTAGGAATGAAAAGATTCGACAGTGACTAGTTCAATTCGGAGAAAGAGGTAACATCCCTCCCAATTCCTTATCTAGTAAAACAAGTTTGACAATGATAAGCTGTAAAGACTTAAGCTCCATACACGCAGCAAAGTGACACCCACTCCCCAACATCCTCTAATCCCTTCTACAAAGAGGTCAAAATGAAGAAAGAGTCAACAATTGGACACGGAGATAAGCACAGACTTTAGTTATTTTACATTCCGGATGATGGGGTGTCATTTTCCATGAAAAAAATCTGGTTATATCGGGAACCTTCAGCTTTCGAAAGAGAAGAAAATATCGTTGTAGACAGGTGCAGTTAAAAATTGATTATCACTGTACACAGGTTCAAAATACATTGAATAAATAGGAATTTCGCTGGGACCAAAGGAAAATATCGTTATAGACAGTATCGTTATATACAGGTTTCACTGTAGTTTAATTCATTTGATAAATATTAAGGACTTTCTTTTGAAAAATCTGTCAAACCAAGATCGACCTCAAATAGTAACAAACAAACACAAAATATTTAAAGTCAACCCTTCTCAAGCCAATTCGCGTGTTGGATCAGGTCAAATTGTACTCGACCAGATACAGGACTCTAGCTGCGAACCCAGAGGGATAAAACCGGAACAAACATGAGAAAAAATAAAGGAAATAAAGGGAAAAGTCGGAACAAAACATAATGGTTTTAATCATTAATCATTAATTAGATTAATCAATTAGATTGAGAATTGATTTAATCGTTAATCGGAGAGAGGAATTGAAATTAAATTAATTATTATTCATTAATCTATAAGTAGGATTGAAACGAAATTCAATCGTCAATCTAGATTAACAATTAAACATTTAATCGTTAATTTTTAATCGTTAATCAAATTAAAATTTTGCACCACCCTGTTTATTATAGTATTTAACAATAAAAGGAGACTTTTTCAAGAGTGGAACCTCGTAAGGATTTAACTGGTCAAAAGTACTTTTGTCAATGATGGATATTTTAGCTGCCGAGTCTACTGTCATAACACATGGTGTACCATTGACCAGGACAGTTCTCATGTTTGATGTTTCCACATTGTTGAGGCACACATATTTCAAATGGAAGCTGTTTAAATTCTCTGTTTCAGAGGAATCAGTATCGGTATTTTCTAAATACTGTTCAAAGTTTAATTGGGACTGAAACCTGCAGGGGATGGACCGGTCCCTGATGTTACAAGTACAGCATTCCTCCCATCGAGACCATCTAGAGCTAAACATCCACCGACCTGGCTAAAGAACTACGTTACATAGGGGGGGGGGAGAGATGTTATGTATTATCACAGACTCTTTAACATTAACGTTTAACCATAACACATGGTGTACCATTGATCAGGACAGTTGTTCTCATGTTTGGTGTTTCCACATTGTTAGGCACACATATTTCAAACGGATGGTGTTTAAATTCTCTGTTTCAGAGGAATCAGTATCGCTATTTTCTAAATTCTGTTCCTGTACTGTTTTTCTAGTAAAATTTGATTTGATCCGGCAGACCCTTTGTATATGGCCTTTCTTTTTTCTGGTATGGCATTCAGCATCTTTAAATTTGCACTGTGATCTTGAATGGTTGCCTCCACAACCATCACAATTTTCTTTCTGCGATTGAGTTTTAGATTGTTTTTGATTTTGATTTTGTCTCTTGTCGAGAGGCATAACTGAGACATTTCCAGAGCCCCTAATCTCCTTTCCATAAAAGTTAGTCGTTTCTGCTGCCTTATCTAGCGCTTGAGCAAAGGTCAGTGATGCGTCAGCAAGTAATTGTCGTTGGAGAGCTTCGTCTATCAGCACGCACACCAACCTATCTCAGAGCATGACGTCTAACAATGTGCCGAAATTGCAGTGCTCGGAAAGCTTCCGTATCTCCGCGATCAATTCATTTATACTTTCTCCCGATTGTTGATTCCTTCTATAAAATAGAAATCTCGGAAGGTTTCTGCGAGAAATGAGTTTTGACAAATTGTATTAGTTCGTCGTATACCTTAGAAGAAGGGCTTGCTGGGGACACGGGAGAACAGATTGTCGCGTACATCTTCGCCCTGCACACACTCGAAAATATGGCCCGTTTCTTCGCCGGCTCACGCACATCTTTCGCTTCTAAAAAGCATTCCAATCGTTCGTGATAAGAGGCCCACGTTGACGGTTCCGATATGTAGAAAGTTTCTAAGCTGCCGAAAGTAGCCATTTTCGTCACAAAACGATGGTGAAAAAAATGTTGTTATCAGAAATTAGAGGAATGTCGATTTCACTCACAGTTCTGGTACGTCGGTAACCAAATCTCCGTTGTCAAGCCTAACACGTCAGTATACCTTCACTATTTCGCAATTCAAGTAGTTTGCTGAACCCTTTATACCCATCTTCATCGCCAATTTGTAGTGTATTCGCAGGAATAGTTACATACAATTAGTCGAGATATAAACATAACAGTATTTATTACATATCAAATTACTAGCTGGCGCATGGCTATCTTGTAGCGACTAAGACTCCTATAAGGGGCAGCTGACGCTTGTTGCCCAAAATAACCGAAATATTTTAACCCAGCTCAGCATTAGGAAACCGCCCGAGCAGGAGTTGTCCCTGTCACTCGCTGTCCACTACTACGGCAAGCTAACCGGTTTTAGCTTGGTTTTTGGTCCGTTGGGTTAGTAAATGGTGGTATGATTCAGCCTGTAGTATAGAAGCTCTAGTAGCGACAACCCATGAATGTTTACATGTGTCTGATCATGGCCTGTTGCCATTATGGAAACATAAAAAATGTGTTATGGTTAAACGTTACAGTTAAAGAGTCTATGATAATACATAACAGGTATGCTTTTTAAAAAACGATTTAATTTTTCGAAGAATGTAAATGTTAGCTCTTAAGCATAAAACAGCTTCTGCAAAGAATGAAAAACAATACTTTACACATTTGGATTAATTTTTCGATTAAATTAACTTTTAATATATCGCTTTAAATAAAATACATATTTTTTTTATAGTTTAAGAAGTTTAAACTACAACTATTTAGACATTATTGTGTTACCTTTAAAAATTTTAACGGAATCTGCATTAAAAGTCGAAAACATAACAAATGTTAAATGCATTTTTCAACATTTACAGTAAATATGAGTAGCTTTTAAATTATTTGAAATATGCGATTAGGATAATTTTTGTTTTGAATTGACTTATATAATTTGGATTTCATAAATACTACACCCTTATTGAGATAAATGTTTTTCACAGACGAGAAAACAAGATAATTTTTACCAATCATGATTTGATAAACGATTCGTTAAGCACACCATCAAACAGGAAAGGGTCTAGCCGGATAAGCATAGTAAAATGGCCCCCACGGCCGATGTTTGAAATAACATGTATGGTAATAAAGCATACCATGAGAATATAATATAGAGTGTTTTTAGAACTAGTGTGACTTTGAACTTTCCTTGAGATAATCGGGGAAGCCATTATTTTTCAAATACGTTTTTCTCAAAAAGTATAAAAGTTAAAAAAATTAAACCAACATCAATTCTTGAAAAATATATTAGTTTATATTATGTATTTTACACAATTTTGAACATAGAAAAGTAAAAAAAAAATTAATATAGTAATATTATATGTACATCAACCACAAAATTACAGGATAATGCTCAAGGTAAGTACGTTAAGACCACCCCCCCCCCAAAAAAAAATCGTGAAAATCGCAGATGCGCTTTTTGATTTATAACAAAAATAATGTTAACAACGTGTTAGAATTTTCCTATCGTTTCCCGTTTGAATTTGTACAATTACGCGCGTATTATTGTTACTGCAAAACAAATACAATAAGTTGGTTGTAAGTAAATACGTAATTGTGTCTTCCTCTAGTTTAATAGAAAATGACATAACTCAAAAATAAAGAAAATTCAGTACAGCTGTTTAAAAAAATTTTAATTAAACTATCTTTTGTTCATTAATAAAAGATTCTTAAGTATACTTGTCGGATTCCACTTCTCCGTCCACACGACTTCGAAATATAATCCGGTCTTTTGATATGCTGCCACCACCGATATGAATACGTGATATCGGACACGATACGTGATGTATATTCAAGAGAAACCTAACTCTTTCAATTATACTTAAACTAACCCTTTATTAACAATATTTACACTTAAACTCGGATGTAAATTATCCGGTTTAATATTAAATCAAAATAATTACAGAAAACTATCCTCTGTGTACCGTTAGGCTACGTTCATTCACTCAGAACCGAGATTTCTATTAATCTCACACACGCTATATCTCTTCCTTTCGAGAGATCTCGTTCCACACACGTGCCCAGAGCTGCTCTCTGAACAACCAACCTACACGCTCCAGTCCTGCGTTCGAACTAACTTTCTCTCTGGTCATTCTCCAGAGCACCTTTCTGTCTATGGGGCTCCTGGTCTGTTTCCAAGGGTCTGTCTTCCTAAATAATGGGTGCAATCTCTTTCTTATCTATTAAAGACCACATCACAAAGGACATACTTCTCCCATTGTATTCAACTCGCTACCCTCCGTATTAAGATTCCAGTACTGAAAAGCCTGTCAATACACAAAAGATATACACACAATAAGATAATAATAAGATAATAATCACAATAGTTCCATAACAATAGTTTTTAAGCCTATAGGTGCCAGGGACCTGACACCCCCACCTTAGCGGAAAATATGCCTTTTAGGGGCTAATTTTCCTCAAAACTATGTAATGTCTGAGAAGAGTTCAACAGTTCCTTGATAGGTTTCTTCATTACTATAATTACATAAATATTTCAAGGTGTCTGAAAATTACCTACTACTGACATCTCTAATGAACCATATACTAATGTGATAACTACAGAAAAAAATTACACAATATGCTAATACACTGTTATAAACACAAGATGCAAATACAATTATAAATACACAAAAAAAAATAAAGTTACACTAGTATTATGTCATTTCAATGTCAGTCCTTAGGCTGATATTGCTGGAGGCAGTACTACTTTTTCCTTCCAGTCCTTCCTCGTTAACTTAATTGGTACCTCCCTTTCCGCAATGCACCCGCTTGAATAGCTAACTTCTGCCTCTGAGATCTTAATTAAATTTTCCTCTAACCAATCAGGCGCTTGCCTGTCCAAGTCCTCTTTGTACGTAATAAAGACATTGTACAATTTCTGCCTTATCTTACCCCTCTCCGGTTTGCGACCAATCCGATTTTTCTCCATTTCTACCAGTTGGATAGGACCCATAAATAATTCCTTATTTTTCCTTAAGATTGATTTTATGTCCCCAACTTGAATATTTGTTAACCCTTTTATTTCAAATCCCTTTATGTCTTTCTCTCCCCTTTGTTCTCTATCTAACACAAGAGTTTTCCCGCAATTTTCAAACTGTCCGTCACGATCAAAGACAATATCCACTACTTTATTTTTGGCCATAAATTCCCTCATTTCATCTTGATACACCAGTTTCTTACTCCCGTCCCCTAACTCAACTATAACTGCAGGTCGACATATTTCCTCTTTCTCCTTATCACTCCCATCCATTTCCCTCGTTAATCGACATTCTACACATGATTCGCAAAACGTTTTAGCTTCCTCTGCCATATTTTCCCAATAAAATGAATGCTTGATTCTTTCTAACATTTTCTTAACCGCGTGATGTTCTCCGTATAAGGAGGTATGCGCTAGTTTTAGAATTTCCTCCCTTCTAATTTTAGGTATTACTAATTGAGCTACCGTTTCATCTACTAATTTCTCTTTATCATATAATAACCCATTAACACTATAATAAGACCCTCTCTCATTTTCAGCCAATTCCCAAGCTTTCTCTAAATCTTTACAATTCATTTGGGATTTCTGAAATACATTTGAATTACTTTCTGTAACTTGATTAATCTTACTTTTCTCCACCTCGGCTTTTTCCTTTTCATGACGTTGTAAATTTTCCGATCTCGTTTCTACGACATAACGGTCACTCTTATCATTTCCAATCCTTTCCCCTTCCTTCACTTTATCCCTACTATCTTCCTTACATTCCCTTTCTACCGATTCTCTTAATGATTTCTCGTTGTTTAACCCTGACAATTCATTAGCCACGTCAGGATGTAAAATTACCTGTTCCTTACTATTGTCAATTATCGCGCACAGTACATCCTGATGAATTACATTAGTTTCTCCGCGTTTTGGAATAGCTAAAGGTAACTGAATTAATGGCGATTTCACTGCCTTACCAAATATCCCTTGTAAATAGATGCTACCAGCCCCTCTTAGTTTCTCTGCTGGTACTAAATCTTTATGAACGACGCTAATTTCGCAACCAGAATCCACTAATCCTTTTGCTATTTTCCCATTTACACTAACTTCTATTTTCTCGAGTTTATTTAACTTCTCTCCAATAACTTTAGTTCTCCAATTCCCTTTTGCTCCGATTCTTGCCATACTCACTCCCCTTGGTAATTCTTTAATTCCTCGCACTGAGACATTATTCACACATCATTATCATTACCCTTGGTTCTTGTCGGTTATTAACTTGATTACTTCCCTCATTATTTCCTTTTGTACAAAATCGCTGAACATGTCCTCGTAAACCACACTTGAAACAGATAGGCATCGTATCATTAGGTTTCTTATATTCTGGTTTTCTACCCAAAAATGGACTAACTTCATTATTCCCATTTTGTCTCCAAATACTACTAAATCCCTCATCTTTTGCCCTTCTAGAATCTTCATTATTCACATACCTTTCTTTACCTTTATAACCCTTATAAGTTACCGCATAAGATTTTTGTTTAGCATCGAAGAAATTATCACATTCCCGCGCAATCTTAGAAACTCCTAACCAATTATTCTGCTGAGTTAATCCAATATGCGTCGCGGTTTCCTCATCTAAAGTATTTAACAATTTATCCGTGACAATTAACTGATTAACCTTCTCATACGTATCTGCACCTCTAATCTTACAATAATTTTCCCACGTTGCTATTAAACGCGATACAAATAATACATGAGTTTCATTTTGATTCCTTCTAGCCTTCTTAAAGTTTTCCAAACACGCCTTCGGTGTCGGCTCGTGTTCCCTTACAACTAATTCCTTTAATTTCTCATAACTCTCAATTTGTTCCCTAGTAGTGTATATTACCAAGTTATCGGCCTTATCTCCTAACATATTTAGCAGAATTTCGGCCTGCTGTGTTTCCGGTACATTTTTTGTTTGGAATGCCCGTTCTAAACTGCTAAAAAACAGATTCCATCCCTCAGTCCCTTCTGGATCCTTGATAGACAAAGTTTTAACGCTTTTAATCAATTTCTCTAAGCTACTCTCTAGTCCCATTAGAGTTATTTGCCGAACTTTGAATCTTTATCCTTTCCAACTCTAACTCATGTTCCAATCTCAATTTTTCAGCCCTTTCTTCTCTATCTAACTTCTCACGGTCTAACTCTCTATCTAACTTTTCCCATTCTAACCTCTCCTCCCTTTCTAACTTTTCTCGTTGTAACTTTTCCTCCCTTTCTAACTTTATCTAACTTTTTCTTTGTTCTACTACTAACGCTTCTTGTTCTAACCGTTCTGTAACAATAGTGCTAGATAATTCCATAACGGCCCCCTCTTTATATTCGTCGCTCTCCACTATCTTTTTCTTAAGCTTAAACCTGGTATCATCTTCCGAGACTTCAATCCCTAACTCTTCACATATCGCCTAAAGATCCACCCTTTTTATTTTTAGTAAGAAAGCCATACCTTCTACTGATAATTATTACCACCCTACAACAATGCTTAAGCACAATATCAAATTACTACTACCTCCAATCCTACCTTCATAAATTACCTCCACATATTATACTATTTAACATATTTCAAATAAGTAATAATAAAATGATAAATTTCCTTTAACAATGGTACCCCACAATTTGCTTCCAATAACACAGTAACAATAATTTCAATTTGATTATTATGTAATACAAATTTTAAATTTATACAATTAAATAATAAAATACAATTTACACAATAATACTGATACGTTGCAATTTGAATAAAACACTGATGCCAATCACTACATAAAGATATCCATCTAACGAAAATTTGCATGAAATACACCTAAATTCCTAAATTTAATCTCAATAAAATATTTCAATTTTCAAAAACTGTTTTCACATAAAAAAGTAAATCACAGCACTTTTTTTTTTCTTGGACCTGAAATTCTTCCTTGAAGGTTATTTCAATTTAATTTAAATTCTACACAAATTTGCCTTCCTCATTTACTATTAATACTTCAAATTTAAAACAAACAGTATCACCTAATTTAAATATTACTTTAATAATAATTTAAATTTAAGAAATTTCAATTATTCCTTCCAACTATTAACACAATGCATTAATTTTAATCATTAATCTTATCCGTTTAAAAAAAAATTAGAAAATCACCTCTAGTAATTAATATAAGATCCTTTTCTTAAAACAATAGTGTAAAATGGCTGTTAATATCTCATTTGATTTAGCTCCATTATTATATTGCACATAAATTATCATAAATTAACCCGAACATTAACTTAAATTACCATCAATTATACACAATAAAAAACAGTAGGTTCGAGAATGTCAGTAGAGTAAAATTATCAAAACACCTTACCTCGTACTTTATTCGCTGGGGCAATTCTCTGCTCACTTTTCCACAGGGTAAATCTTGCACTCTCGGGCAACAATCACTGTACCTTGCTTCACTATGCACAAACACACTACTCACAGCACCACCACTAGTTCACTTCACTGTAATGACGATAGGCTAGCTGGCACTGGTCTACGATGATAGGGCACACACACTTCCGCTAGACGATCCGGCGTAAACTGAGTATAATACGGCTAACTGGCACTGGTCTACGACGATAGGGCACAAACACTTCCGCTGGGCGATCCGGCACAAACTCTCTGTAACCCGGCTATCTGGCACTGGTCTACGACGATAGGGCACGAACACTTCCGCTGGGCGATCCGGCACAAACTCTCTGTAACACGGCTAACTGGCACTGGTCTTCGGTGATTCAGATCCCACCGCTGCCACCATTGTCGGATTCCACTTCTCCGTCCACACGACTTCGAAATATAATCCGGTCTTTTGATATGCTGCCACCACCGATATGAATACGTGATATCGGACACGATACGTGATGTATATTCAAGAGAAACCTAACTCTTTCAATTATACTTAAACTAACCCTTTATTAACAATATTTACACATAAACTCGGATGTAAATTATCCGGTTTAATATTAAATCAAAATAATTACAGAAAACTATCCTCTGAGTACCGTTAGGCTACGTTCATTCACTCAGATTCGAGATTTCTATTAATCTCACACACGCTATATCTCTTCCTTTCGAGAGATCTCGTTCCACACACGTTCCCAGAGCTGCTCTCTGAACAACCAACCTACACGCTCCAGTCCTGCGTTCGAACTAACTTTCTCTCTGGTCATTCTCCAGAGCACCTTTCTGTCTACGGGGCTCCTGGTCCTGGTCCAAGGGTCTGTCTTCCTAAATAATGGGTGCACTCTCTTTCTTATCTATTAAAGACCCCATCACAAAGGACATACTTCTCCCATTGTATTCAACTCGCTACCCTCCGGATTAAGATTCCAGTACTGAAAAGCCTCTCAGTACACAAAAGATACACACACAATAAGATAATAATAAGATCATAATAATCACAATAATTCCATATCAATAGTTTTTAAGCCTATAGGTGCCAGGGACCTGACAATACTTTTTTCCTCAGAATTTTTTTTAGGTTAATAGATTTATTTAGGTTATTCCAGTAGCAATAACAACTTAAAAGTTTCACTTTTATCACAAAGAATAATGTAATTACGTTGGAAAAGCATAGTGATACTTTTGCCCTTTGACGGCATAATAGAACAACTGCCACTGTGCCGTTTTACCAGATAAAAATATCAGTGCTTAGGACTTAAAAACTGTATTTATCTCAAAAATGACGATTTTTAACTTGTGTCGTTTTTCCAATAAAGGAGCGATGTTTAAAGGACCTTTTTTAACAATGGATTAATTACTACAATATTAACAAATATTGTTTCATATAAGAGTGTATTTTTAATCAGTTGTGATAAAGAGTTCACTTTTGGCTGTAAAGGAGATAATTATAGAACATTTCAGAAAATAGCCTTTTCGAAAATATTTCAATCATCATCATCACTATTTTCATTTATAACAACATTAATATTATCAATCGAAAAGATTTTTGTTAATATTTCAGCAGGGCGTATTATTGCTGACAAATATCTTTCATGAGATACGTAATATATTACACTTGCCACATGGGAGCAACACCCAACTGTCCTGTTACCATTAGGACAATCACAGCAGTACTTTTGAATGCCGTCGATGTTATAACTGTTAGGGATATGGTCAACGCACACACGATTGTGGTGGCTGGAGCTGTATAGGCTTGACAATCATGCTAAACATGGTAGGCAAAAGTTACCATTTGATTTGTCAGTTCTTGATATTATTAGGCGAGAAGAACGCCAAAATAAAAGAATGTTTACAAACACGAAACAAGCCTATAAGGAAGTGGTAAGTATGGAAACATTCTTTTATTTTGGCATACTGTGCATTCTACCCGAGTAGAAATATCACGAATTGACCAGCCAATTGATAGCAGCGTATTTCTGCAAATACAAACAGGAAAAGTTTGGATATTTTAACAAGTTGTTAGCATTATTTTTGTTATAACTCAAAAAGCGCATCTTAGATTTTAACGAAATTTTTTTTTGGTTAAAGTACATACTTTGAGCATTATTGTGTAATTTTTTGGTTGGTGTAAATATAATATTACTATATTAATAATTTGTTTTGTCTATTTTTCTATGTTAAAAATTGCATAAAAATGTGAAAAAAACATAATATGAACTAATATATTCTGGCGTTGGTTTTATTTTTTTTTAAACTTTTACACCTTTTTGAGAAAAACTTTTTTGAAAAATAGTGTCGCCTGGTGCGAATTTTGAATCCTCGGTCCATTCAGAACAGTTTTGGTGGTTTGGCGCTGTTCTGACTTCTGAGAAACCGTGTTGTTGTTTACTAATGTATTCAGTGTGTGCATGAACATCATGCGTGTGCGTATTAAAGAAGATATATTAAAGATTAATAAATAACTATAGATTTTCCCCACGCAGTTAGTGAATATTCAACTATCATTAGAAAAGAATTTCTTAAAAAAGATTTTATATGTTTTATACTTCCTGTTAAAAGATTTAAAATTGGAGGATGTTACATGTTACTCTGTGTTCGAGTCTCAATTTTTATGTACGCAATATCTCAAATAAAAATTTATATATATTTATGTACTCACTTTTTTTTCCAGTGCTTTACCAAAATATTTGCAGTTAACAACTATATATACAATAAATATCTGATAGATATTCTACAGAGTATATTTATATTTTAAATAAAACAGTAGGTTTATGCATCTTTTTTACTCCCATCATATTTCCTTTTAAACCCATCATACTACTTATTTATAGTATTTTTTTTAATTTATTTATTAGCTTTGCATTTTATAACTTGAATGCTAATGAAATATTTGTGTTTTCTTTATTTCTTGTGTGTTTTATATTTTATTATTTTTATATTTTAGGCAAAAATATATCATAATAGATTTAATAAAGATAAATGGAATTTTAAAACAGTTTGTTGAAAAAGTTGTTGACAAATAGTCAATATATGTACCCATGTAGTATAGCCTGTAATTTTTGCTAATGTGTTATTTTTAATTTTTAACCAGTGTGTGTGGATCCCATAACAAACATTTTTGTTTGTGTAAAAATACTTAAATCATACGTCCAAATTGCATACTAATTTAATCTGTGATGAAAGATGTTAATTTCAATATTTTTGTGCAAGTACATTAAAAAGAATTTATTTATTAAATACTATATATGTCTTTGATTTACTAGAATACAATACTAGAAATAATTATTCATTTTCAACTTTGGGGTGTGAACGAGCACAATTTTTTAAACCTGTGTTATTAAGGGTTAATGAAAATATGTAAAAAGTATTCTTATTTTTTTCTATATGTTCATAAAAAATATTAAAACAAATTAAAAAAAGAAAAAAGTCTTAAATATTAAGTAATACATCAACACGGCTTCTCAGAAGCCAGAACAGCGCCAAACCGCCAAAACTGTTCTGAATGGACCGAGGATTCAAAACTCGCGACGCCGGTGCATAATTTCCTGATTATCTCAAGGACAGCTGAAGATCAGGGACTAAAAACACTCTATATTGTATTCTCAGGCTAAGACTCATTACCACATATGTTATTTCAAACATCGGACATGAGGGCCATTTCGCTACGCTTATCCGGCTAGACCCTTTGTTCCTCAAAAGCATGGATAACACTCTATAACATTACTCTATTTGTATGAAGTGCCCCCCGCAGCTAAGTAGAGTTGAGTAGTAGGAATTCTGCTGTTATAATCAATTTAGTTTCGGATTTGAAAATATTATTGGCTGAACGTACAAAGGGTTTTATGACTTTCACTTTTAAAGAATGGCAACAGTGTGGAAGAAAAATTTATGGTTGTTGATGACGTCACATGTTGCTAATCCTCCTAGTCGAGTAGAGTTTAGTAGCAGGAATCCTGCCGTAAGAATTACTTTTTACAATTGGCAACAGTTTTTTTTTTCGATTTTGAAAATATCAATGGCAAATGTTTAAAATTGGTTTTCTTTTCATGTTATTAACTTGGATTCGAATCCGCGGAAAAATGATCTTATGCTTTGATAGTTTAGGGCAGACTTAACTGATCAATTCATATGATCATAGTTTGTTAATTTACGCTAGGTTTAACTAATCAACTCATGATATAACAGTGTTTAGAGGAAATTTAAGATATTTGTGAAAGGAATCACGTTTTTTTCATTTTGCCAGTTCAGTTTCAATCAAAGTGTGAGAAGAGGGTTTATTTTAGAAAGATAATTTTAACTTTTTGTGATTATCTTGTAATAGACTGCTTCATTAAAATGGATTTTCAAAAGTTTTAGAAATATAAACTATAACTTTGACTACTTGGAAATTTTCGTCTTTCTGGAAAAAAAATTAAAAGTCGCCTTTGGATGGAATCGGACCACATCCTTTCAGTTAACAGCTGAATGCGTTGCCAATTGCGCCCCAATGGCACTGATAACAATTGCTCAAAAATAATAACAACTGCTCAAAAATAATAACAACTGTTCAAAAATTAATATAAACTGTTCAAAAATTAATATCCACTGCTCAAAACTGATAACAACTGTTTAAAAATTAATAACAACTGATTGAATATTTTTGTAATCGATTGTTTTTCTTATTTTTAAAGGTTAAATTGACTCAATGTTCAAGTTATTTCTTAATGATAAACTTAAAATATTTAATAAATTGGATTAGCATTGAAAAATAAAACGATCACATTATTGTGTAAAGCGTTCGATTGTTTGTTTTAAACGTCACGAGTTTGGAAGTATACTGTAGAAAAGGAACTCAATTTTAGAGGGTGCTAAAATTTAGAGGGCGGGGCTAAATTTTGAAATGATTTAGAGTTTAATTGGAATTTAGATGCGAAACTTTTAAAATGGAATGATAGTTTTCATGTCGCCCTCTATCGGTGAGAAATGGAACTAAGAGATGTTGAAAATAATAGGGTTTTTTTTCAAATATTTCACTCGGAATCGAATCCGAGACAAAATGATCTGATGGTTTGATAATATAGGGTAGGTTTAACTGATCAAGCCATGGGATCATGTTGTTTAGAGGAGATTTGAGAAATTTGAGAATGGGAATCACATGATTTTTTAATTTTATCGATTGGTTTACTGCATAAAGTGTTCCAAGACGAATGGATCACAATGCAAAGTTTTTTCTTTCTTAAGTTGGATTTTTTTTAATTCATTCTATTTTTCAAAAGGTTAAATTTGATAGGCATTGAATTAATATTTTAGTTACATTGAAAAATTAAAGGATCCTATTATTCTCTAAAACAATCGATTGTTTGTTTTGAAAGACAATTATATTAATTATTAACACAATATATTTTTTTAACTTAAAAAACTCTTTTGATGACTTTTAATTTTTAAAACTGTTTTCTTAACTTTTATTTTTTTAAGACTTTATTTTCTGCAAAGAGCATACTCAACCAACTGTTATCAAACAAACTTAAAAATTAAACACAATGTTATCATTCAGAACAATGGAAACAACAAGTTCCACTTTAAATGTCATTTGTACAGTAAAATAATTTAAGAAAATCAACCCTCTGTTGTTATCCAAATACAACGTAATCATTTAATTTATTCGAAACCATCGAGTCTTCTTTTAATGTTACTTCGACGGTTTAATAATTTTAGAAACTCAATCCTTCTGTTGTTAACCAAACCTTTATTATCAAAACCGACATAATCATCGAATATTTTATCCTAACATGTTTATCGATATGACTTAGTTAAATAATCGCTTCTGCTATCAATCAAACTCGTTCAATGCTTGGATTTTATAAGATCCTAGCAAGTCTACACTTTTCCCTATGACAATCGATCTAACAATCAAAACATCCTACTTGACTGGTTTTGAAAGGAATAACAATTAAAGTGTGAAACCTGGTAAATTATTTACACTATGTTTAAATTGAATATCACTTCATGAAATTTAAACTTAAAATTTTATTTTGCCCTTAACTAAAAGCAGAAATATGCCAATGCTAATTAATTTAAGCGCAATCGCTAAAATTAAGAGGTTATAAAACGTAAGCCAATAGTTTTAAACCAAATGTTCTGTGACGTCATTTGATAGTTTAAACTGATAACATTTTGTGAAAGGTAAACGGTTTAACAATAATATTATTATTTATTTTCCAATTTGATGTGAGTCTTTAATGGATTCGATAAAGGTAATGTTTTAATTTAATGAAAAATTTCTATTTTTATTTTTCAACTTTGAAAATTTATAAGTTCAATTTTCAAATTAGTATTTTTTTTTTGTTTAGTTAGATGTTTTATTTCAAAATGAATAAATTATCTTCAAAACAAGCTGTCAAAAGTTTGAGATTTTAAATTGATTATTTAAAAATTTTCAGTTTTAATGTTGTATTTCTAATTATGTTTTTGAATTTTTATTATTAAAAAAATATATGTTTTATTTTCAAAATAAAACTTAGTATTTTTTTTATCAGTTAAATGTTCTATTTTCAAAATAATTGTTTTTAAACTTTGAAAAGTGTCTTTCAAAAGAAACAATTGGTTGTTTTAGACAATAATATGATGCTTCAATTTTTCAATGTAACTAAAATATTAATTCAATGCTTATCAAATTTAACCTTTTGAAAAATAGAATTAATTTTTAAAAAATCCAACTTAAGAAATAAAAAACTTTGCATTGTGATCCATTCATTTTGGAACACTTTATGCAGTAAACCAATCGATAAAATTAAAAAATCATGTGATTCCCATTCTCAAATTTCTCAAATCTCCTCTAAACAACATGATCCCATGGCTTGATCAGTTAAACCTACCCATTATTATCAAACCATCAGATCATTTTGTCGCGGATTCGATATTTGAAAAAACCTATTATTTTCAACATCTCTTAGTTCCATTTCCCAACGATAGAGGACGACATAAAAAACTATCATTCCATGTTAAAAGTATCATATCTAAATTCCAATTAAACTCTACGTCATTTCAAAATTTTTCCCCGCCCTCTAAAATTGAGCTCCTTTTCCACAGTACATTTCCAAACCATTGCACCCTCCAAAATTGTAACTCGTGACTTTCAAAACAAACAATCGAATGCTTTACACAATAATGTGATCATTTATTTTTTCAATACTAATTAAATTTATTAATTTCTTTAAGTTAAGAATAACTTCAATATTATGACAATTTAACCTTTAAAGAAAGAGAAAAAATAATCGATTAAAAATATTCAATTAATTGTTATTAATTTTTAAACAGTTGTTATTAATTTTAGAACAGTTGTTATTATTTTTTGAACAATTGTTATTATTTTTGAACAGTTGTTATTAATTTTTGAGCTGATGTTATTATATTTGAGCAGTTGCTATTATTTTTCAACATTTGTTATAAGTGCTTTTCGGGCGTTATTGGCAACGCATTCAGCTCTTAACTGAAAGGATAATGGTTCGATTCCATTCAAATGCGACTTTTAATTCTTTTTTCCATAAAGACGAACATTTCAAAAAAGTATTCAAAGTTGTAAAATCCATTTTAATGAAAAAAGTCTATTACAAGATAATCACAAAAGGTTAAAATTATCTTTCAAAAATAAGCCCTCATCTCACAATATGATTGAAGCTGAACAGGCAAAATTAAAAATCACGTGATTCCTTTTCTGAAATATATTAAATTTCCTCTAAACGCCATTATCTCACGAGTTGATCAGTTAAACCTACCCTAAATTATCAAACTATGATCATATGACTTGATCAGTTAAAAGTGCCCTAAATTATCAAAGCATAAGACCATTTTGCTGCGGGTTCAAATCCAAGCTAAACACGTTAAAAGAAAACCTATTTTGAACATTTGCCATTAATATTTTCAAATTCGAAACTAAAAACTGTTGCCACTTGTAAAAATTAATTCTTACGGCAGGATTCCTACTACTAAACTCTACTTGACTAGGAGGATTAGCAACACGTGACGTCATCAACAATGATAAATTTTTCGTCTACATTGTTGCCATTCTTTAAAAGTAAAAGTCATAAAACTCTTTGTACGTTCTACCAATAGGGCAGTTGCAATTGACGTCTTGCACAGTACAGATAGGCAATTCTGATTGGTGGAACTGCCCTGACCTCCAGTTGAAGTACAATGGTTGATCAGCTAATTGCAACTTCCTTATAATATTTTAAAATCTGAAACTAAATTAATTCTAACAGCAGAATTCCTACTATTCAACTTTACTCGGCTAGGGGGAGGGCACTTCATACAAATAGACTAATGTTATAGTCATGAAGATAGAATATAAGAAGGAGAACAGTGAAGATAGGCTTTCAATTTCAGAAGACGGGCCAGAAATTAGTACTCGTTTCTTGGCTCTTGTGCTCCCGAGTCCACTACCACGTGATCTGTTATACATGACAAATTGTCGTTCACTTTTCGTGCAATTACGTGATCATTTGGTTTAGTTTCAATTCTGGATTATAGATGGCAGCATCAAATAATTGAATTTGTGTCAGTTTATACACAAATAGTATTAAGAAAAAATTCCCCACTATTAACATGATCAATAAATATGAATGAAATTAAGCAAAACTTCTGGTTGACAAAGATATGTTTTTTCTTTTTAAATTTAAGTTCATAGCAAAACACATAAATTTCTATCAAATTATTGACATTTAACTCTTTAAGGTATAAAATATGTTTTAGTACTCATATTTGTGAGTAGAAGACTATTTTTATATATTATTCTGTAACCGATATTAATTTTGTGATTTAAAAATTATTTTACTACTCAGAAAATCAATTTTGAATTACTCTGTTACACACCAAACAACAATTTAATAATTTAAATCTGCAACATTTATGCAGCAAAACGAAGTCTAGTTAAGGCATGACTTTTTAAACAGAATTATTCTTGTATATAAAATATAAATATGACAGTTAGTTAATAACTTAATAAATGATTGGAACTATTTAAAGAGATTCTTACTTTAAATTACGTTATTTTTTTTAATAATTCTTAATATAGGAAAAGTAATTTATGCAGTTTTTTTTAAATGCTCGTGAAATTGATCCCATATTTGGGGAAATGTTTGAAATCAACACAATGTTTGAAAACTGTTTTAATTTTTTTTAAATCTTATAGCAGATATAAAAATTATACAGCAGACAAAAGAGGGTCATATATATATATATAGATGTACTTATAAAAGAAATGAAATGAACTGCGAAAATACCTTCTAAAACTGCTAATCTGAGATTTTTTATTTTTATTGGGAGAGAAGTTAAGATTTATAGTTATGAAATTTATTAAATGCATAAAACAAAATTCATTACTTAAATTTATATAAATATTTTAACGCAATTATATTTACGAGTTAATAAAGTGAATGTACATATATATTTGTTTTTTAGTAGTAATGCTTTCAAAATATATAAAGCGTTATGAAATAATATGGAAAAAAGTCTTTAAAATCCCATGTTACAAATCAATATTTTCGAATTATTGTTATTAAAAAAGTATGTGTATCAAACGATCACGGCACATAGATATTGAAATGAATTCATTGATATATTAAAGTTTAGGTTGCGACATAGAATATAGATGCGCCACATTTACCAAGTGAGCAAGCGCATAAACTCCGCCTTTTCCAAAAAAAAGGGCAGCGATACTAAGTATTGCTTTTAGTTTCTAGTGTATTATCCATGATTTTGTGGAACAAATTTCCTGTTTGATAGTACGCTTAATGAATCATTAATCAAATCATGATTGGTAAAAATGATCTTTTCTTGTCTTCTGTGAAAAACATTTATCTGAATAAGGGTGTATTATTTGTGAAATTCAAATTATTTAAGTCAATTCCAAAGAAAAATGATTTTATTTGCATGTTTTAAATAACTTAAAAACAACTCAAATTTACTGTAAATGTTGAAAAATTCCTTTAATATTTTTTATGTTTTCAACTTTTAATGCAGATTCTGTTAATTTTTTAAAAAGTAGCAAAATAATGTCTAAATAGTTCTAGTTTAAACTTCTTAAACTATAAAAAAATATGTATTGTATTTAAAGCGACATATTAAAAGTTAATTTAATCGAAAAAATTATCTAAAAGTGATCAGTTTCAACTGACGTCACACCCTGGCAACCGCTTTAGCAACCAGATCGGTGTTTTTGTTTACCCCTGAAAGATGGTGGATTGTGATTAGTTGGCTCATAATACAGGCTACAAATCGATGTTTATGATTGGTTGGATAAAAATTGGTGGGCTGGTGATTACGTGGTTGAAACTGATCTATTGGTTTCCATTCTTTGCATAAGCTGTTTTATGCCTAAAAGGCATTTACATTCTTCGAAAAATTAAATCTGTTTTAAAAAAGCATACCTATTTTCAAAACTTTAAATCATCGTTGGTTAGGCAGGGCCCTGTGGGGATCTGGCACAACGTCACCTGTAAACTGCCACCCAACGCCACGATCTGCAGTTAGTGTTGTCTGGCATCGCAGCAAATAAAATCAAAACTGTTCCAGGTAGCGGAGATCACGATTTTATCCTCCATGGTTTTGTTCCACGAAAACCGCACGGAACTTGACTCCGGCATACAGCGGGAAGAAGCAAGAAGCAAGTCAGTTCCAGTTGACTGGTGGACTGCTGCACGAACGCACTCTTTGCTCTGTGCTCTTTTATCATGCAGCACAGTGGCGTATCCAGGATTTAATTTCGGGGGGGGGGGGGGGGGGGCTGACTTAAATTTCGATAATGTTCTGAGTCTTACGAAATATGTTGAACTGCGTTATAAACAGAAATCATGTTTGACAATAAGGCCGTAGGCAGAGAAAAACGGTGGGGGGGGGGGGAGGTACGGGGTAGAACTCGAGCACCCCCCCCCTCGCCGAAATAAGTTGAAAAGTGATAATGGATTGTTTCATATACTTTCATTTAAAAGAAAGTCATTGTAGCTTATAATCTATAAAGTTGTCTCCTTCTCCCCTAAATTCTGGCTACGATTTTTGCTTGACAATCAATTAATTTTGCTAGGGACAATCTCAAACAATTTTTTTTTTCATAATTTGTTTTCCATTTTTGGATCAATTCCCTATTACTGCCAAGGCACGTGGGGCACTTTCTTAGAACCCACATATTTAAGGGGCCCAAAAATTTATGGTGATTCAAATCAATTTTATTGTAAACAATTTTAATAGATTAAGAAATTAAAATTTCTAGATTCATTACACAACTTATGTAAGCTAAAATTGCCAGTGATATCATAAGTATATTTATAATTTTTCTTCTCATTTGAAGATTTAAGTTTCTCATAGTGCGCCCAATTTATTTCAGCTTCTTCATATGTGTTTTAAACTTGTTTAAAAAGTTTTAATTTTATGACTATCTTATTTATAAAATATAATTTTCTTTGGGTTGCGTATGTTTTTAAAGTTCGTGAAACATTAGTTCATGTTTTTTAACATGATATTTGAGTCTGTCAAGTTCATTTTTACGAAGAAATTTCAATAATAATAATGATAATCCAACTTCAGTTCACATTTATTCTCACAAGGAGACCGCCAAACATGATGCGCACAGATTTTGATGATTTTAAAGTATGTTGTAGGGATCATACCCCTAACTATTCAGGTCAAAGGTTTCCTTCAAATGGAATATAGAATGAATGGAACATAGTTTAGTTTTCGAGAAATTTCGGGTTAAAGTTCAGCATGCATTTCAAATTCCATTACTTCGCAATCGTGGACATGGTCTCCGTGGTGCCGTGGTAGCGTTCGCGATTTGAGAATCGCAGATGGGTGTTCTGTCCTCTCCGGTGACTTTTACCTTTTTTTAACAAATTTTATATATTTGTCGCGTTATAAGCTGTATGCAGAATTATGAATTCTGCATCTTTGAACTTTTTGATATTTTCCTAATAAATTACATTTACATTTTCGAATATTGCGTGAAAATTTATAGTTTTTGCGCAATTTTTATTCGAATATTTCTGCTGACGAAAATCCAAACTAATTTATGTCTTGATATCTCGTCTTTTTAAAATGATTATTGTTTACATTTATGTATATTTACTTATTTATTTATTGTATTTATGAAATAATACATTTTTTTAAATTTATATTTTCTATTTAAAAAAAATTTAAATGATTAAGAAAAAATTAACAAAATAATATATCCTTTTAATATTTGATTTGTTCTAAATATATTGAAATATGTTAACTGCTGAAATACTAAAATATTTATCATCACCGACATCGACATTTTTAGTTTATTAAATATGGAACTAATTGTGTTATACCTATCGCAAAAATATTCTAAACAAATTTCGCATTAAAAATCGCCTTTAAATAATTGTTTTAACAATATTGGAAGAATGTATAAATTAGCATATTATATATTCTTTAAATACTTAAATTGTGATAAATATATTTAAAAATGCATTAAATTTGAAAAAGAAATTATTTCAAACGTGGTATTTGTCTGCAAAGGAAGC
The DNA here is from genome assembly GCA_963931845.1 of Maratus michaelseni. Lineage (NCBI taxonomy): Eukaryota > Metazoa > Arthropoda > Arachnida > Araneae > Salticidae > Maratus > Maratus michaelseni. Next base: position 346,005,019 of record OZ007586.1, read on the forward strand.
GAAACGAAATTGATAAAAAGAAAATTTTATTTATTCTGATATTACCGTAAAAGTCGTTGCAGACGATTTTTTTTTCAGATATTTTTTACATGTATTGTAATTTACAAACGATTTTTCATTTCTAGTTGAATTTTTCTGTATGGCATCGACTTGTTAGACTGAAAAAAAAAATTAATTGTAATACATTATTTTTTATTTGTGCAAATAAAAAATGACGGTGAGTTTGAACTTTACAGTTAAATGTATTTAAATAACATAATATATATATATATATATATATATAAATATAACTGGTTAAAACTTGGATATAATCGTTATTGCTTTAATATTTTATTACTCCTTTCAAGATTTGTTTTTGGAATTAGTTAGTTTGGAATTTCGTCAATAGAAATAAGAAATATTAATTTCAAAACTGCACAAAAAAAAAAAAAAAAAAAAAAAAAAAAAAAACGTAAATTTTTACGAAATATTCGAAAATGTAAATGGAATTTATCAGGAAAATATCAAAAGTTCAAAGATGCAGAATTCATAATTCCGCATACTTATAACGCGACAAATATATAAAATTTGTTAAAAAAAGGTAAAAGTCACAGGAGAGGACAGAACACCCATCTGCGGTTCTCAAATCGCGAACGCTACCACGGAAGCACTGAGACCTTGTGCAGGATCGCGAAGTAATGGCATTTGAAATGCATGCTTAACTTTAAAACGAAATTTCTCGAAAACTAAAGCCCATTTGAAGGAAACCTTTGACCTGAATAGTTAGGGGTATGATCCCTACAACATACTTTAAAATCATCAAAATATGTGTGCATCATGTTTGGCGGTCTCCTTGTCAGTCTTTCATTTAAATGGGTGCATTACATAGTTATATTCATGCACTTCTCATTCACAGTATTTGTAAAAATGTGATAATCTACGATTAGAGCCAAAAATATTTTCTGTTGCCATGGCCCAAAATTTTGATGGTCAGGGTCTGTTCAGGATAAACAAACTTTCTTTGAAAAATCTCTTTTTTTAATACCAATAAAAATTTAATTAAAAATCTTAGAGGTAGCAAGCATTCCTTCTTGATCTCCCCCTTCCCTTTGTATACATGCTCCTGGGATTTTGATCAAACGTATGGCTATTAACCTTCAAGAAATATATGTTAAAAAAACTCATCAAATTTGTGAAGGAAGGGACAAGCAAAGAATTAATTGGAAACTAAACATCAGATTTCCCTTTTTTAAAAAAGAGTTAAAGTTATTGAATTATGGCTAACAATATTACTGGACTTTAAAAAAAACGTTAAATAAAATGGTAAGAAAATTTATTTTTAACCTGTGAAGTTATTTAATGCTATGCTTCTTTTGTTAAATATTCCAAATGGTAAAAATGCCAATACTAAAGTGTGTCGTGTCAAAATAAGAGCGATTAGAAAAGAACACTATTCGTAATATTGTACTTTCATAGAAGAGTAATTAAGAATTTTTATCTTTTGCTGGATCACTCGTACACTGAAATATTGGAAAAGGCATCTTCCTCCCTGCTCATCAACGGGAAACTTTTTGACCTATTTTTAAACGCAAAGGCATTAGACTGGCAGGCCTGACTACGGAAGAGATTTGGAATCGAGATGAGTTTTCCATATTTTGGTAAATAGATTACTTATCGAGTTATAAGTGATTCTGGTAACGTATTAACGACTCGTTTTTCGAGTTTCTCAGGCTGCCGCGTCGGGAATCAGATTCAAAACAACAACTTGGACAGTGCTTTCAGAAAGATTTTCTACCTTTACAAAAAAAAAGGGGGAAAACGTGTTTCGATAGCAAAGTTTCTGAATAAAAAGACCGGTGAATTTCATGCGTTTCCGAGCAAAAATGAATTAAAAAATGTCATAAAGTAGCCAGTTTGTATTTGAGAACAGCCTTAAATCTGGAAAAGCACGTAACGTAAATAAAACTAGTTCGCTAGTAAAAAGACCAGGAACAAAGAAATCAACAGGATATTATTTTTTTAGTATTACTACTGGGCATCTTTAAAAGACCCTTCCAAAACCGAAAATCAATAATCTTGCTTGACTTTGCCATTCACAAAAAAAATTTCAGTTCGTACATATGCTGATAATACAGGGTCATTCATAATTCCTTCCGGGGTTTCGAAACGTTATAGTAAAAAAACGAAGTCGAATATGAAAAAAAGAAACATATGAAATTATTCCGAAACTATTCAAGTTTTACTTACATACATTACAGGTGTTCTATGTGTGAACCCTTGGTCACACGGCATACATCCATGCGATAGTCCAGTTCCTTCCATACTCCGTTTCTTTAAATCTGAATCAGTGGTGTCAGTTCAACGGGCCTTTCGTAATAAATATCGAAAACAGGGACCAACTGACATAACAATTCATGTGTGGTACCGGAAATTTAAAGAAACGGAGTATGGCAGGAACTGGACTATCGCATGGATGTATGCCGTGTGATCAAGGGTTCACACATAGAACACCTGTAATGTATGTAAGTAAAACTTGAATAGTTTCGGAATAATTTCATATGTTTCTTTTTTTCATATTCGTCTTCGTTTTTTTACTATAACGTTTCGAAACCCCGGAGGGAATTATGAATGACCCTGTATTTAATGTCACTGCGCACTAATATACCTCATTAGTCTTGGCATCATTTGTGGAAGAGAGTTAAATATTCTTTAAATTAATTAAACTACTTCTAGATCTTGCCAATTGAGCATATTATACATATTCAATAATCCACTAAAACATATGTGGAACTATTTTTCAGTCATTTGAAAATAGATTTTGTGGTCTCAAGTAATTTTGATTGCAGGACTGAGAGGCATATGGGGCTAACGAGAAAACAAATCCGTTGCGCGCCAGAAAATAAAACAAATTTATCTCAAAAAGAAAGAAACAAAGTCAGTTTTTTTTTAATTTAACTGCGATCACTTCGGAAGGGGAATGGAGCTGTTACCCCATAACCCCCACCCCTTGTGTACTAATATGGGACTAAAGAAAATAGATTGGGTTGTCCATTGTATGACAGAAAAAATAATTCTAATTTTATCTCAAACATAAAGAGAAAAATCGGCACTTTTTTCATTCCATTTTTGACCATTTTGGGAGGTGGAGGGGTCTGTGCCCCATCCGCCACTTCCCCCTCTTTTAAGACCATGCAAGAATACTTCATTAGCAGTGATTTGAAGGATAATGTTAAGATGCAACTTTTAACTGTGAACAATGAACTTTTTTCTGTGCATTCCAAAAATTCCGTACAACCTAAAATAACAAAATATTTTGTACATGGTGAATGAATATGAATAGTAGTAAGTTGTAAATTATATCCGGAATAAGAAGTTTATTATTACATACCTCTTGTATTTCATGTATTTTAATTTATCTCTGATTTTTTTATTGTTGATAATTACGGAAATGTTCGTACTTTTGTGAATTTCGTTTATACGTTTTTTTCTTGGTCCCCTGAAAAACGTATAAACGGTGCTTCACTGTACTTTATTAAGATATTTAAATGAAAGAGTTTATTGAATTATTTTTTCATTACTGCTAGTATGTTATATTTTGTAATATTTATTTATTATCACTAAGTGTTATCAAATAATAATATTTTTATTATTTTATCAATGTAAATAGAAAAGAGGTAATATTTTATAACCACAGTTATAAAAAGCATTTCATTTTCATTATTAAAAGAGATAATATTTATAATAAATTTATAATCTCTCTTAATGTTATAAATTTATTGATAAAAATTTTATGGATAGTTAGCAGTAATGGTAAAATAAATTAAAAAACTCTTTCATTTAAATATCTTAATGAAGTAGTGATTATGACTAACGCAGGAGACTGATTTAAAATATATCAATTGCTAATTGAGGTTTCAGTCACCCGATTCACAAAAGAGTAAAATATGAAAAAGAATCAGAACTGGGACGATATTAAGAAAAATATCTATATCTACTTATCTCCAGAAACTATATCTAAATAAACAAACTTACTTCGGCTGCATATACACTTGTAAGTTCTTTAACTCGATAAATAACGAAATATTTTTGAGCTTCCCTGTAAACGTACTCTAAATGCTACACATAACATATTCTATAGTAACCTTCTTCTATTGCACCTCAATAACGTATATAAATTTCATTATGTTTAAAATAGTGTAACACTATTAAAATACAATTATTTTTCCACATAGACCATAATGTAACGAGAATATTTTTGAGTGTTCCTGAAAATGAACTATAAATGCTACACGCTTAATTTTCAATACCAAACATGCTATGTTAAACCACAATAACATATATCAATTACATTACTAATCCGACTATACTAGTAAATCTGCAGATCAGGAGCCTCAACGTCAGCTCAGAAAGTGATTGTTTTTTAATCTCACTTTTCATAATAATTAACATCTTACAATCTGCAAATTAATTTTTTTAATTACAGTATATATTTATAGGCATGTAAAATAATTCAAAGGTTTCAGAAATTAGAAACGTTAAATTAAACACGGTTTATGCAATAATATTCTGACATTCTTATGGACTTCTTATTCTTGTAATTTTTTAGATAAACAAAATACATTTTTTCAGTGGGGCTCCACCCCCTGAACCCCTCGTAATCTTATTAAATTTATATTCGTAATTTCCTATTGTTCGTGTGAATGATTCTAGTATATTTTGGAGTCCGTTCTACACAGTGGTTTTATTAGGATAAGCAACAATTTCGAAAATAATTTCATGTTATCCTAATACCCAAATAGCAATATTTACTTACCTGCAAACCACGAAACACCTGCATCTGATAGATAAGTTGAATAATAATTCGCGTACAAAAGCAACTTATGGAAATGTAAACTGAATCTACTATATTTCACCTATATCTATTTTAGAAATCTAGTGTTATTACAATTTTTGTTTCGGAAAAACAGTTTTGATGGTCATTCTATAATATTTATTTTTTCTAAGTACATCCTGATCTAACTCGATGAAATAGCATAAATCTCCCCAAATTAGGCTTATTTGGAAACTTTTAGACCTATTGGGTAATCATTCATAATCGTGCCCACTGCCAATTCACTAAATAGCAATCGTGATTTGGCGCTATAAAATATTTTTTGCGATAGCTTTTTATGTTCTCAATTTACAGTAATTGTAATATTTCAGGATCGTTTTACTAATCTAATTTCTTTAGATTATCCACCTCGTTGTACGCGTGATTTTATCCTATTTTTAAAATTAAGAAACATCCACATCTGTTGCAGAAAATGAATAATATCTCATGTAAGAAATGTATACAAATGTAAACACATACTACGACACTTTAATCCAAATCACACGTTCGATGTTTTTCGTTTGGAAAAAAATATTTCGGTAATCATTCTATAGTGGTTAAATGGTAACTTGTATCAAAATAAATTCTCATTTATGTCAATAGAACACTAAAATCACTTGAAAATAGTTTATTTTGCAAAAACAATATTGCAGCAAAATAGTGCGAGTTACTTGAATTTAATTATTTTGATATTCTCTGAAATGTGGTTGCTAAGCAACTAATAAATTAAAGAGCAAAGTAAAAAGAAATGCATTTCAAAATTTGTAAAAAATATGAAAGTAAAATGCTTTATATTTCCTGAACAGATGCAAAAGAAATTTCCAATAATTTAAACTATTAATTCCTAAATTCTAATAAAGGTATCGGCAAATTTTCAAAGCTATTGGATATATTTAAAACCTCCATATCAAAAATTTAGCATCCATTATTTTACGTTGAATTGCATTATTCAAATATGTGATTTTCATTTCAGTTAAAAATGAAATTTGAAAATCGTCTGCATTCCCATAGGAAAGCATTATGACCTAAAAAGAAATGTTCTATATTTTTCGAACGAATGAACCAAATGTAACTACAAACTATACAGCTAATTACGGGTACCTCACCAACATACCCACCAAAAATCAACCTAATAGGACGATTTTTACGGCAGTTATCCCGGAACAGACAGACAAACAGACGGAAACCAAAAACTTTTTGCGTCTCCACAGTGAGCCTTCACTGGCGTTTCGGCAATAACCGTTACTAGTAAATCTGCAGATCAGGAGCCTCAACGTCAGCTCTGAAAGTCATTGTTTTTAAATCTCACTTTTCATAATATTTAACATCTAACAATCTGCAAATTAATTCTTTTTAATTACATATTGATGGAATGCTACAGAACGACCAATTGAATTATTTAAATTTAAGTCTGACTGCATAGAATTTAACACTATATTGCTGTTTTATTATTATTTTTATTATTTCAAATTATCCGAGACGTATAGTATTATTTTGCACCTATGACTCTAAGGATCTGATATAATAATTTGTGCTTAAAAAAATTTATTTACTAGTAAATCTACAGATCAGGAGCCTCATCGTCAGATCTGAAAGTAAATGTTTTTTAATCTCACTTTTCGTAATATTTAACATCTTACAATCCGCAAATTAATTTTTTTAATTACTACATATATATTTATACGCATATAAAATAATTCGGAGGTTTCAGAAATTAGAAACGTTAAATTAAACACGGTTTATGCAATAATATTCTGACATTCTTATGAATTTCTTATTCTATTTTTTAGATTAAAAAAATACATTTCTTCAGGGGGGCTCTGCCTCCCTGTACCACCCGTAATCTTATTAAATTTATATTCGTGATTTCCTATTGTTTGTGTGAATGATTCTAGTATATCTTAGATTCTACACAGTGGGTTTATTGGGCTAAACAAAAATTTCGAAAATAATTTCTTGTTATCCTAATATCAAAATAGCAATATTCACTTACCTGCCAACCACGAAACACTCGACTCTGATAGATAAGTTGAATAATATTTCGCGTACAAAAGCAAGTTATGGAAGTGTAAACTGAATCTACTATATTTCACTTATATCTATTTCAGAAATCTAGTGTTATTACAATTTTTGTTTCGAAAAACTGTTTTAATGGTCATTCTACAATATTTATTTTACCTAAGTAGATCCTAATCTAACTCGATGGCAATAGCATACTAAAATTTCCCCAAAATAGGCTTTTTTGGAAACTTTTAAACCTAATGGGTAATCATTCATAATCGTGCCCACTGCCAATTCACTAAATAGCAACCGTGATTTGGCGCTATAAAGTATTTTTTGTGATCACTTTTTATGATCTCAGTTTCCAGTAATTGTGCTATTTCAGGCTGTATGAATGCGTTTTGCTACGCCAATTTCTTTAGATTCCCATTACCATCTCGTTGTACGAGGTATTTTATCCTATTTTAAAAATAATACAAATTTTCAACCACTAAAAATCCACATCTCTTCCAGAAAATGAATAATATCTCATGTAAAAATGTTTCCGTTATCATTCTGTAGTAGTTGAAAGGTAACTTGTATCAAAATAAATTCTCATTTATTTCAATAAAATATTAAAATCACCCCAAAATATTTTATTTTGCGAATAAAATATTGTAGCAAAATAGTCTAAGTTATTTCAATTTTATTCTTTTGATAGTCTTTGAAATATAGTTACTAGGTTACGGCTAAATTAAAGTGGAAAATAAAAAGAAATGCATTTTAAAATTTGCAAAAAATGATAAAATAAAATGTATTATATTATTAGAACAGATGTATAAAATTGCACCAAAAATTGTACACCTAATTTAAAAAATCTTATGAATGTATTAACAAAATTTCAAATTAATTTGAATAATTTAAGACCTGACTTGTTAACTTTTAGCCTTCATAACTTACCGTTTAAATACATTAATCAAATGCGCCATTTTATTTTCAATGAATGAAAATTTTCAAAATCGTCTGAATTCCCATAGGAAAGCATTATGACCTAAAAAGAAATGTTCTATATTTTCCGAACGAATGAACCAAATGTAACAAAAAACTATACAGCTAATTCCGGATACTTCACCAACATACCTGCCAAAAATCAAACTAATCGGATCATTTTTGCGACAGTTATCGCGGAACAAACAGACAGAAACGAAAAACTTTACGCGTCTCAACAGTGAGCCTTCATTGACGTTTCGGCAATTAGACAGATAATCAATTAATTATAGAAAAGAAAAAGTTGCGTTGTGAATTATTTTTGAAGTTCGGATCCTCTTTGAGCCAATTACAATCATCTAAGGTTACCTGTAGAGAGTTGTATAAAATTAAATAAATAATGGCTTATTTTAAAACATAGATTGTAACATTAAAGAAAACATTTCCTAAAATAAAAGAATTAACATTAATGCAGTAAATTAAGTAAACAAAAAGAAAACCGACCAAAATTAAAAACTATAATATTAAGTTAATTTACAAGAAAATTATAAGCATTTAATTAGAAATAAACATAAATGTTTGTAAAAAAAAATATCAATCATAGTTGAAGATTGCATTCTCAATATTCATTTTCTGAACATTTCAGTTTAGATTTCTGTATAAATAGATTCAATTTTGAAATGCTGAATCCCATATCATAGGAGTACATATTTAATTAGCCTTTTTTACGTTTAGATAGGGGAATTATCTTCATATACACACAAGTTCATATTATCAAAAGAATATAGCAGAGCTAATTAATGGAACAATGGTGAAGGAAGTTTGATTGTTACCTCGTATTATTAGAAGACGTTGACTAAGTGAGATTCTGGCTGTCACTTTATGTTTCGCTTTTTAGAGCAAACAAATTTGCTTTTGTTGGCACACACATAACAATCTGTTTTCTTAGAGAGCAGTCGTTGAGAACCTTCTACTTTTACACATCTTTCAAATCTGAACTCCAACAAAAATTTACGTTCTTCTTTTTCATGGAGAAAGAGGATGGAATCTATTTTCACCTTCTCGCATAAAATTAAGGCCTTACACATTTTGACTTTTTGAAAATTTTCATGTTTCGGCCATACCTTCAATTTGAGATGGGTTGACCATTGGTAGGAGAGTGCGTTTTGGTACACCCCTTGAGCATTTCATAGGCCACTAGTAACAATAGCGATTCCTTTTGGCGCCTGGGATGTGTCTGGGAGCTAAAGATGCGTTGACTTGGGAGATCTTCGTGCCTATTAAGCCCTCATAAATAAATGTGTCATATTATTGTCCTGACGATTTTCTCCATGACATTTTTATTAGGTGTAGTTAAATCATTCGTGGGAAAAGAAAAACAAATATTTTCTTGATTGCAGTGATTAACTTTGTTCCATAATTAGCTACCTGTATGTACTGATCCTAAAATGAATCTTTAATTGGTATTGTTCACTGTTCGCTGGTTAGAATGACACCAAATACTCTGCTTATATGCAGAAAAAAACGAATTCTTTTTTTTTAGTGTGTGCTATTTTAAATATAGATGGTGGCTTAATCTCGCCATCATCTTTTCCCCCGACATTAGAAAAAAAAAAGGTCAACAGTATCTTTATATATATATATATATATATGTAGCCAGAAAGTACTTGATGAGAGTCCATCATAGTATTATTTCGAAGATCAGAACTGAAAATGTTCGAATAGTACAGTCTAGGAACGTGGGATTGTAGGCTCGAATGTAACGAGATTTGCAACACCAGAAAAAGTTCTACACATTGGTGGAATAAAGCATATTCAAAAGTTCACTGTTGAAGAATCTGATGAAAGGGGCATGAATTCTTCAGCAAATCATCATATGTGTAATTGGTTTTAATTTCCATTGTTCCAAAAAAAAATAAAAATTTTGAGTTTTAATAGGCCCAAATCCAAATAAAGCATGAAAATTTGAATAAGCCAAATAGTAAAATAAAATGCCCGAAAAAAGAAAGAAAAAACGAAATAATTTTTCTTTTCCGCTCTTTTTTTTGTTGTTTGTACATACATATAAATTGGCAAATCTTTTATTTGAATTATTACAAGCTAATCAGGTACCCATAAATGGAAACACAATATACAGAATCATTTAAAACAAATACTCAATATAATCAGTAACTGTATGCATTGTATAATTAAGACCATACATTGAAAAAAAATTATGTAATATATCAAAAAAAAAAAAACACGGAGAGAAAACAGATATACATAAACACATGTCTGTTGTACTACAATTTTATTATAAACATTATAATATGAGATTCTCACATGAATTGTCTCTCTTGAGCAGAAAAGAGAACTTCGTTATTTTTTTTTACATATAAAGAAATTTTATGTGAAAAAAATCTCATTATTCTTATTAAAACAATTTTGTTTTGGTATTTGTGAAAAGAATGACTTTTCTGAATGAAAAGTATTTTCGATAATAACATATTTTCCTAAAAGGAAATTCTCGAAAGAATGATTTTTTTCCTTTTGATACCAAAAATTTAAATATCCATTGATAAAGTCGAACACAGTACAATTTTAACTGCCTGGCTTTAGAATGAATGGGTTTGGACAAGGAGAGAGAGAGAAAAAAAAGAAATAGGTAACCCCCCCCCCCCCTTTCAATTCATCACACCACTAAGAGGAAAGAATGAAAATGACAGCAACTTGTCCTCACCTGTGGAAAATTACCCTTTTCCCAACTTCCGCATTTAGGTGTATACGAGGGAAATCTTCTGAATCGATATACCATGTAATAGAGATATTTGCATCCCCTAGGTTAACCCTGAATTTCTCAACTACCATCTTTTTTTTAAAAATGGTGCACATGTCTTGGGTCGCGGGAAAATGCCTATACACCTGGACACCTGGGAGGAGTGAAGCATGGTTAAGTTGTGATTTATTTTTATTAATGTGCGCGAAAAAACCAAATTTGTGCTGTGTAAAACAAAGTCGTGAATACCAGGCTTGGATTTAATTATTAGTAAAGAATGGGGTACGTATTAAATTAAATTTGTATATCTATTTAATGATCTAAAATTAATTTGTATAAAAAAAATCGGTAGCACGTGGTAAAATCCATTTCCATCTGGTTACCTTCTCGTCATTTTTTTATGTATCTAAAATTTAATGTATTATAATATATATATTTTTTAATAATAACCGATTTTCTAGTTACAGATTTTAGTTAGCAAAAAAAATTGCTTTGCACACTCTAAATCATGCGTGCAAGAGTATAGTTTTTATTTATTTATTTGAAATATTTCATTTAATGTATGTGAATATACATATTTAAGGCTGTGAAAAGCTAATACCATGTGAATATCAATATTTTTTTATGAAAGTGTTTTTTGTAGAGGATTACAATGAAGCGTCGCTTTTTTTTTGCATACAATATTAAATATGATGGTGAGAGAAGAAAAAAATTAAATTTTCTTAGTGTTTTGTAAAGTTTAAAAATTTACTTAATTGAAAATATCCCAGCTGAATTAATTATTAAATGCCCTGCTCAGGTAGTCTCGTTTTCGCCTGCAAAAACGAGAACTTACATTCAATAATTTGCTGAAATAATAATTGACAGGTGAATAACACCTATTATAGTTATCAAGTTAAAATAATAAAAAAAATCTGGAAAATGTTGTGAAATTTTGTACTTTGAAAAAAAATTTTGGTTCCCAAAGTATGAATGAATCAATTTTAATAAATAATTTACCTAAGTATTTTAAAGTATAAATTAAACATCCAATTTATTTTTTGTAACAATTGAAACGTTCAATGGTATTTTTTATTTTATTTTTTTATAATACGAAATTTTACAGTCACTCTAAATTTAAAATTGAATCATCTTGTTCTATCAAGATATTACATGATAAATAAATATTTAATAAAGTAATGTTTAAATTAAGAAAGAGAAAAAATATATATATATATTATTTTAATTTTTAAACTAAAATTATTTTTTAAAATCTGACCAATTTTTTTGTGTTATAATAATTCAAGTGGATTCGTCAATCCGTGGCTTTAAGCAAAAGACGAATTATTATAAATATTGGTCAAAATAAAATGTTTTATTATTATTATTATTTGTGTCGCCGAGTGAATCGCCTCTTACTTGTAATTTTAAATCGATTAGTTACGTGTTTTTATTTCATATAAAGACTTTTATTTTCACTTTTAGTAGTAAGTGCCTATAGATAATGTGTTTTATGAAGTTATACGTTAAAAACAAAAAAAATTGTCTTGTTATATAACTTAGTAGAAAATGGGTGTAAAAGGGTGACTCTATGGCAAGGATGCCTCTGTTTTTATTTTTACTGTTATTATTTATTTATTTATTTATTTATTTATTTATTTATTTTAACGTGCATGTTTGTTCATCACGCCCTCTGACAAGCCATATCCTTCCGTAGTACACTGTGTAGGGAAAAAAACTTGCAGTATACTCCCTAAACTATTATTATTTTTTAGTAACCTGTCCTCAATGGACTGACCTAAACCCTAATATAAAATACTAAAACCAGTTATGGAATAAGATAAAATGTTATTAAAATACAAGAAAATGATACATCTGTAAAAAAGGAAAAACTAAATATATACATATTGCTTTGCTAGCAATAAAGGGGAAATGTTTCCTCACACTTCCCTATCTAGGAATTAAAGAGTTTATTTGTATAGTCTCTGATTCCACTTTCGTTGGTGACCATAATTTGTTTATGTGGCTTTTAATAGTCGCTTTATCTGGGAATGCAATTTCCTTTAATAGGTAATTGTTATTCCTAAGTTTCCTTACAACCTCAAATGGTCCCAAAAATTTTGGCTGAAGTACCCCTGGTTTACCCACCACTTTTAAGTAGAATTCTTGTCCCGTTTGTAGAAATTTTACTTTTTGGACTGGAGTACTGTCGATGTACTCCGCTATCATTTATTTTTTGGTTTTGTAAAGCTAATTTCTTTATTTCCTCAATATGTTGGACTCTATTTTTAACATAGGTTTTGACAATTATGTCTTGTTCGGGTAAATGTATTGAAAAAGGAGTTCTTATTCCTCTACCGAAAAATAGAAGTGCCGGGGAGAATCCCGTAGCTCTGTGCGGTGTACTGTTATAATTAATTTTAAAAAAATTAATCCTGGTATCCCATTCTAAAGAGTGTTTACACATGGCAACAATTGAATTCTGTAATATTTTATTAGATATCTCACAGAGTCCATTACTGCGGGGATTATTGACTGACGTAAAATCTAAGCCTATGTTAAGAGAATCCATGTATTCTTTGAAAAGATCGAAGTGAAAATACCGGCCATTATCCAATTTTATGGATCGCGCCAATCCGAAATTACTAAAATAACGATTCAACACATTTAGAAGTGTTTGCGATTCACAATTGCGAACCGATACAGCCTCCAAGAATCTTGATGTGGAATCAATAATCAGAAATACAAATTTATTCTTGCGTAGCGTCATTGGAAGCAAACCAATTAAATCTATATGTAAAACTGACCCGATCTCTTTATCTTTGATTATTTTTTGTGTGGGAACCTTAATACACTGCTCAAAACAATTAAAGGATATTGCAGTTTTAGGTGGATTTTGTATCTGGGAAACTTTTTAGCTGATTGATACATGGTCGACAGACATAGTAGGTTATATGAGAATAAATTACACATGTTTGGCAGAAAAAAATGCATTGTATTGCGCATTTTTGTACAAAAGGAAAAAAACACAATTTGTGCATATGAGAAAAAAAGAATAAGAAAAGGTGTTTTCTTCAAAGAAAATCATTTTCAGTAGGGGGTATGGTTTCCACGGGCGGCCAGCAACGTTTAACACCTTTGAGGCATGGACTCAATGAGGCTATTAATGACTAGTTGGGGTATTCTGCCCCACTCTTCCAGAAGAGCTCTTTCCAGTTCTTGGAAGGTTTGTGGGGGTTGTTGGCGGCCAGAAACTCGTCTTCCTAGAGCGTCCCAAACGTGCTCGATTGGATTCATGTCTGGAGAACACGCTGGCCATTCCATTCGAACGATTCCTTCCTCGAAAAGGAAATCCTCCACCAGGTTTGCACGATGTGGCCTGCAGTTATCGTCCATTAAAATGAAGTTATCTCCGATTGCTGCAGCGTAAGGGACTACAATAGGTCTGAGGATCTCATCCCTATATCGGCGACCAGTCAGAGCTCCATCTCGAATGATGTAGAGGTCAGTGCGCCCGTCAATGGAGATGCCACCATACACCAACACTCCTCCACCGCCAAATCTGACACTTTCGTGCACGAACGCAGGATTATTCCTACTGCCACGGTCCCTCCAGATGAAAATACGCCTATTAACCGGATGCACAGAAAAACGGGACTCGTCAGAAAACAGAATATTGCTCCATTCATTTCTCCTCCAGTTGACATGCTCGGTTGCCCACTCCCTGCGGTCGCGACGATGCCTTGATGTTAATCTAACACATACCATCGGTCGACGAGCATACAGACCTACAGCATGGAGCCGGTTTCGGACAGTCTGAGTTGAAATCGTGGTGCCTGTAGCCGAGTGAAGGTGTTGTTGGAGAAGAGTAGCGTTCATGTTTCGGTGTCTCCGAGCTGTTAACGCTAAATACCGATCTTCATTGGGCGTTGTTGCCCGTCTACGACCTTGCCCTGGTCTTCGGCCTGCACATCCACTCTCCAAAAAACGGTTCCAGATCCAGGAAATGACACTTTGTGACACTCCAATGGCTTGCGCTACTTCGGCTTGAGTTTGGCCCCCTTCTAACCTACAAACAATTCTCCAAGCTTCTGAATCTGTCAAATGACTTCGCTGAGACATCGTACTCATCGAAACAAAGCAATCACTGAATGCCGATCATCCTTGTCTTCATTCTCTTTTATCCAGTTGAAAGTCAAATTTCATTCGCTGCCGCTGAAGCGACGTTTTTGACGTCCAACTCAAAATTTGCATACTCCACAGTTTGAAAACCAGAAAAATTTGCATTTGTGATTCTCTTCTTCTATTTTCGGCAAAAAACATTTCGTTTATATCTTTATTTTATATAAAACTTCAAATATCCTTTAATTGTTTTGAGCAGTGTAGTTTGATGTTGTTTAGTTGTGTTACATGGTATACATTTAGTACAATGATTCTTTACATCTTTGTACGTGCCATACCAGTGAAATCTAGCTTTTATTATTTGATAAGTTTTTAAAAATCCGAAATGTGGTTTGTGAGCTTCCTGTATTATTTCGGTTTTAAGTCTATCCGGAGCAATTAATAATTCATTTGTATCAGAGCCTGGCTTTAATATTAATATTTCTTTTTGATTGAGAGTGAATTTCTTAGTGGTTTTGTTTTGTTTGTCATTTTTGATTTTGTTTATTATTTTATTCAATTTTTCATCTTCTAATTGTTGTAGTTTAATGTTTTCATCTGATAGAGCTTTGTTTACCGTTAATAGCGAATTTTGTAATTTTTCTCTTGCGATGATATTATTAATATTTCTCGACACGTAATCAGCAGGATTTTTAGATCCCTCGATATGCTGAAAAGAGTAATTAAAGGGTGACAAATTGTCCAACCACCTTGCTACAATATCTGGTTGTTTTTCTAAATTTAAAAAATATGTTAGTGCTTTGGAGTCGGTGTAAATTTCAAATTTTCTCCTTGCGAGAATATGCTTGAAATACATCACTGCTTCATGAACCGCCAGTAGTTCGAGTTTGAAACTGGGGTAGTTCTTTTCAGGATCCCTTAATTTTCGCCAAAAATGTTCAATTGGCAACTATTCTCCGTTGTATTCCTGTGCTAAAATTCCAGAAATAGCTGTTTTGGAAGCGTCTGTGATTAAAATGAAATCCTTTGAGAAATCTCGAGGTTTTAATGTGGGATTTTTAACTATCGCTGCTTGGATTTCTTTGAAAGCATTTTCTTCTATGTCAGACCATATAAATTTCACTTTGTCTTTAGTGAGATTAATTAATGGGTCAGCTATTTTAGAATAGTCTTTAATAAGCGATCTAAAATAATTTGAAACACCAAGTAGAGATTTAACTCCCTTCTTATTTTTAGGTTTAACTAAATTTTGAATTTTATCTATGTTTCTTTTTGAAGGAGAGTATCCTTCGCTGTTTAGGGTAAAACCAAGAAATTCGATTTCTGTCATGCAGACTTGTATTTTAGTAGGCTCAATAGTTAAATTATTTTCAATAAAATCTTTAAGGACTTTGTCTAAAAGATCTAACATTTCTTCGAGCGAGTCTGCCGCTAAAATCCCATCGTCAATAAAGTAAGCGACTTGATCTTCATTAAAGTGACCTAAAACTTTATCAATTAATTCTGCAAACACCGCAGTACTGAGGCGCGTTCCAAAAGGCAATCTTAAAAAGGTGTATTTTCCTTGCTCCGTTATGAAATCTAATTTTTCACTGTCTTCTTCACGTAAATTTATTTGGAGAAACGCACTGTGCAGATCCAGTACTGTATAATATTTTTTTCCACTCATTCTCTGCAGAATCTCTTTAATTTCGGGTATGGAGTATGCATAATTTTGAAGTATTTCATTTAATAGTCTATAATCGACAGCCATACGATATTTAACTTCATTAACCTGTTCGTTTTTCTGCAAAGATTTTTTTAACGAAAATAACAGGGAAAGCGTAATCAGAGTTTGATTTACGAATGATATTTGCTCTCAAAAGTTTTTCAATTTCCTTCTTAGCATACTCTTTAACATTATTGGCGGTTTTGTTTATTCTGCAGAGGATAATTATGTATTAAATTAAATCTTGGGACGACTAATGAAGATTGTCCGAGTGTATCATAGTTCTTAGAAAAGGCATGTGCATTATCTAGAAACATTTTTTTTAATTTTTCTGTTGTGTCCGAGTCTAAATGTTGTAAATTAAAGTCGTCTGATCTAAGTTCTGCTTTTCTCCGTTCGCGAACTTGCTCTAAATTCAGATTATTAATGTGCACTATCTGCTTCGTTACTTCATTACCCTCAGTGTCAACTGCTTTTATTTCAAAATGTTTAGAAATTTTGCAAATGTTCATTCCCTTTGTTAAGATTAATTTTTGTTGTGATTATTATTATATTTTGTTAGTGATTATTATATGAATATTATTATCCTTGGCAATTTCATGAATTGATGTTTTATAATGAATTTTCATATTATGTTTAATCGGCTCCAAAAGTATTGTATTTGTAGTCACAAATTTATCTGGATCTAATAGTAATGCAACAAAACTTTTTCGCCTGGTAGTAACTCCAATGTCTGTGTTATTTTTGCTGTAACGAAGTTTTTGTGCGAGATGCGTTTTTTTTCTTTTTGCGTTTTGTTTGTTTATTTTGATTCTCATTACAGTTAGAAGTTAAGTTACTTATCAGACTTTGAGGTTCATTTTCTAGAAATTGAAGTGCAATGTTTTTGTTTTTTAATTTCATAGTTTTATCTTCAAAATCTAGGATAATATTGTTTGTTTTGATGAAATCGAATCCCAATAGCATATTGTAGTTCCGACCAAAATCTTGAGTTGTAACATAAAATGCACCCAATACAAAAACGTTTTCCAATTTGAAAGTTAATTTAATGCATTGCTTAAAAGAGATTGTTGAATTTGTTAATGTTTGAACTTTTACCTGGTTACAGAGATTTTTATATTTTACCTGTGCATTCTTTAATTGTTCAAACAATATAGGTGATGCCAAAGTGACTGCCGCTTCACTGTCTGTTAAAGCATTAATTTTAACACCATTAATTTCAAAAGTAATAATTGGAAGTTGAGATTTGTCATTACTTTTGACACTAGCGATAATTTTATTATATTTCTGAGACCCGCAGTGAGACTTACGCGGGTGCCTTGTATTTGAGAATGTAAGTCCCGACTTTAGTTTCCCTTATTGTTACTAGAGTTCTGATCATGATCTTTATCTTGTTTATTGTTTTCAAATGTCTGCTCTGCATGATTTTTTTTGTATAATCATTTTTTTATAATTATTTTGCTTGTAGCCCCCTCTATGCCCTCTATAATTTCTTCGCTGATCATATGATCTCTGTTCGTTGAAATTGCTTCCATAATTTCCGAAACTTTGATATGATATCGGCATAAAATGTTAATGGGGTGGAGGTGGTGCATAGTACATGTACTGAGGCGCAGAATATTGCATAGGATTGAAATTTTGGTGCATGTAATTTGGAGTTCTGAGCTTGTTGGTTTCCCCCTTGATAAAAGTTTGGTTTATCGATTTGATTATTCTCAGGAATTTTTTTATTTTCGTCCAAATAATTACTGCTGTTTTGTTCGTTGCCCTTATAAAACCAACAATGTGGGTTCGTATGGGATTTGGATTTACAGTAATTGCAAAACCTGGTTGTATCGTTGTTAGTGGCATTTACCTTTAATTTAATGTTATTTAATTCCGCGGTTAATAATTTTATATTCTCCGCACTTTCTACATTAAGTTTAAGCAGTTCATTTAGCAATTCGGAATCTTTAGCTTTGGAAATATTGTTGATGTCCTTTAAATTGTCATGTGAATAAGCCTCCTCTAATTTTAAAGCTATGCTGCACGTTGTTTTAAAGTCCGGCGGAGAGTTCTTTCTGACTTCCAGGCTTAAATCACTACGAATCGAATCTAAAAACTGAGATAATTTAATCATTTCCATGAATGTAGAGCTGTTGTTAGCTCCTATATCTTGCCCACTTTTCCTAAGATAAAGATCTGCTGCTGCATTAAATTCTAATATAAAATCATTCATGCTTTGTTCCGGTTTTTGTTTCAGGTTACAAAATTTCTTTTGCGCTTCTATCAATGTGGTTTTGGGTTCAAATAATTGTTTTTACTTTGTTTTAAAAGTTTCTAAGTTCTGTTCCACGAACAAATTTTGATCTCTCATCAATTTATCTTTCGCAGGTCCTACAATTTTTGCCTTTAAGGGGCTACTTCAATGGATCTCCCAGACAGAGCAGCTAATGTTATTTCAATGGGAGAAATTTAGAAGTGTCATCTTTTCGCATTTTGCTCGAATTTAGTCATTTTTGTAGCTTTCAAAACCTGTACATTTAAATTATGCACGCTCCTTTCAAATTTTATTTTATTATTTTTTTTTAATGTGATATAAGTGCGTTATTTTGAAGATTCATGTTTAGTGTCTTATCGCGAAAAATCTGTTTGACATTTTAAAATTTGGTAAAGACACAATCGTAGCCTGATTATTTAGCTTTCCAAAAATGCTTTTTATTTTGATTAAAAATTTTTTTTAATCGATGCTACAATCCTAAATAATTGTACTGCCTTTTTTTAAACAGCCGAAAACAGTAAAATGACCGCCCCAAACAAGTTACCTCCTTTTCTTTCCGGGAACTCAACGGGGAGTCAAACGGGAAAATCCTCATGGAGCGATAAGAAAGACCACCTAATGTGTGAAATTTTGCCTTTGGCTATCAGTATGCAACTTGTAAAGCTGCAAATTTCATTTTAAGAGCAGAGAAGAAAGTTTAAAAAATGGTATTTTGAAATGCTGCAAATAGGTGCTGATTATTTGTTTTACTAGGCATCATACAGATTTTTAAAAAACGTTATTGATTTGGGATCGATAAAGATTTTTTTTCACCTCTCACCTCTGAAGTTTAATACCCGATATTTTTTTTAATTGCCTACAATAGTAAAATGAAAAAGCGTTTATTTGCTAAACAAAAATACTAGAACTATCATTTATTCACTCTTTCTCGGGAAAAACAAACATACAGCGGCAAGTGTCATTAAAATGAATAGATAGACAATAGACATATCCAGCGAATAAATACAGTTGTATTTAAATTTTCTACAATACCTTTTTTCTATTATTTATTACATAACTCTTATTGAGTTAGTTTTAACGTTTCTTTCGAAAATATTAAATATTTATGCGGTAGATTAACTAAAAAATAACTATTGTATAGCTTTATTATTAAAATTTGTTACACTAATTTAAAACTTAGAAATGATGAGATTATACGAATTCTCTTTTTTTCGGTAAATTTCGTGATTCTCCTTTCACAAATGAAACATTTTTAAATTATACTTCAAAGATTTAAAAAAAAAAAAAAAAAAACATATTTCAGTGCGATTTATTATTAGTTACTATAAATGAAGCATTATTTATTTTAGCATGCAAGAATTTAAATAAATGTGTCAGTAATCAATTTTTTGTCAGACATATTTTGTCTGTCATATATTCGCTGAACTAGGCGCTTCCTTATTTTTTCGCAGGGGTTCGGTCCGATCTTGTTTCTACCAAAAACGCCAATGTTTCTTAGTCAATATTATCTTATAATTAAAGTTCTTTTAACAGAATATTGCATACATAATACGTGGTATAGCAGATTATATGCACACAATCTATGCAGTGGTCGATGCAGGTTTTTTTTTTTTTTTTTTTTTTTTTTTTTTTTTTTTTTTTTTTTTTCCCTTGGGGCCCATATTGTGAAAAAAAAAAGTTATTTTTTTGAAATTTATTATATTTTTGTGAAAAATAACATTTTGTAATGAAAGATGAGATTTAGCTACCTGAATTCAAACGAAACATATAATAATAACTTCCTTCTGCTAAAGTTTTCCTTTTCTGTGAACTTGTTTTGTTTGCAAATTACTCATTTTAAAACATAACAAAATAAAAAAAATCCCTGACGGCTCGGCCTACAGGCACAGGTAGATTTCGAAGACGCAGACCGTGGGGCACCTGATTATTGGGAATTGCAGAAGAAAGACCTATTTGCCAGGATGTGGCAGCTGGGACCACCCACTTCGAAATATACCTCTGCCTGTAGGTGGAGCCAGCAGAGATGTTTTTAATTTTTTTTTAAAAACGTAAAAGTTGGTCCTATAAAAGTCCCGTAAAAGTTGGTCCTATAAAAAACTTGTCAATATAAAAGTTGTATATAATATTAAGAAGATTTATACTAAATTTAAGCAGATTTGATATCTTAGGAATGGACGAAGTTATGAATTTTTTTCTTCTGAAACCCCTATCCCCCCCCCCCTCCTTGGGGGCTCTTTTAATGAAATCAAAAATCTGTCATACATAAATTTTTGGCCCTTTTCCTAAAAGTAATAATAACTTTAAACGGATTCGATATGTATAAAAATTAAGACGTTATGGGGTCTTTTCTGTCATTTTAGTATTGTAGGCAATTAAAAAAAATATCGGGTATTAAACTTCAGAGGTGAGAGGTGAAAACAAATCTTTAAGACGTTATGGGGTTTTTTTCTGTCTGGTTGTAGGCGGAGCCAGCAGGGAATTTTTTTTTTTTCTGTAAGAGTTGGTCTTATAAAAAAACTTGTCAATATAAAAGTTGTAGATAATTTTAAGGAGATTTACAATAAATTTAAGCGGATTTGCGAATTTACCGAAAAAAAGAGAACAAGTATAATCTCATCATTTCTAAGTTTTAAATTAGTGTAACAAATTTTAATAATAAAGCTATACAATAGTTATTTTTTAGTTAATCTACCGCATAAATATTTAATATTTTCGAAAGAAACGTTA
Organism: Maratus michaelseni; assembly: GCA_963931845.1. NCBI lineage: Eukaryota > Metazoa > Arthropoda > Arachnida > Araneae > Salticidae > Maratus > Maratus michaelseni. Next base: position 346,026,386 of record OZ007586.1, read on the forward strand.
AAACTAACTCAGTAAGAGTTATGTAATAAATAATAGAAAAAAGTTATTGTAGAAAATTTAAATACAACTGTATTTATTCGCTGGATATGTCTATTGTCTATCTATTCATTTTAATGACACTTGCCGCTGTATGTTTGTTTTTTCCCGAGAAAGAGTGAATAAATGATAGTTCTAGTATTTTTGTTTAGCAAATAAACGCTTTTTCATTTTACTATTGTAGGCAATTAAAAAACGATTTTACTCGTTAACGAACTTGACCGAGATTTTATGCCCCTTGATTTTATGTATCAATTTGGAAGAGATTTGTGCAGAATTATTGGAGCTATGGTAAAAGAACATGGTAAAAGAAATAGTTCTTCGATCCTCTCTCTATTTGTATGTTTGTACATGTGAAAATGTATAAAACAATCTCATTCATGTAATTCAAATTTAGATACATGATATATATATATATATATATAAAACTTTAAGTAAAATTTAACCATTGAAACATAAGAAACTGACCACATACACTGAAATCCCGATACAAAAGAGCCCTGTCAATTTACAAATTAAAATTGTAGTCCTAATAAATGTATATATTTTACCACTATGTATTATTTAATTATGCTTACATTGCTTAGTTTTTCGACAGTTGACTCTATACCTATTTGTAAACGCGTTATTATACGTGATCATTCATTAAAAACTCGTATCATTAAAAAAATATGCTTTTTAAAACGCAATTATAAAACACTTAACTTTATATTGTACTTGTATACATTATTGTGATCGAGATATTTTGTGTATGATCTGTAGAATTTATACACACCAAGTAATACACAAAAAATTAGTTAAATTTAAAATAGCGCACCGCAACTGAAAACACACTTCCAGCAATTATTGTAACAGACAGAACTTTAACAGAATTCTTTTGTGTGTCCCTGTAAATGAACAATGAATGATATGCACACAGCAATCTATAGTAAGAAAGTCCCATGTTATGCAACTCTCAGTAATATACATCAATTTCAATATATTTGAAATCGTATAACATCATTTAAATAATACGCAAAGAATTTTCCTCTATAGACCGTAATATAACAGAACTCTTTTGAGTGTCCCGTTAAAGTAACTATAAGCACGACACACTTCATTTTCAATGCCGAACATGCCATAGTGAACACCAATAACATATATCAATTGCGGGACAATCTGAGTATATTTACGTGAGTTAGAGCACGGACAGACAGATAGACAAACCGAATTCATAAACACTTTTCAACTATGTAGGAAAGTGTTAAAAATAAAGAACAGAGACTCGCTCAACAGCGTGAATCTTTGCTGACATTATTACTCAATCAATTTGGAATCGAATATCGTTTTTTTTTTACATTTTTATTTTAATATAATTTGAATTATAAAAGAATGGCTACTCGAATACAACTTTTTCCTCTTGTGTATAAAATCAATACAAAACTTCATCTTTGCCATCGTTTTCCGAATAATGTTTTGCCTTCATAGGGAAAAAAAAAGCATCTGAATATCTGTAAATAATTTCGTGCGTTTAAAAAGATATATAATTGATTTTAAGAATGTGTTAGAAAATAAAGTTTAGACTTGAGCCCAGCGGAGCTATCTGAGAAAGTGTGATTGGAAACCTATCTCCTGTTTGCTAATCACTTTTCTCGCGGTGGGGTATCACTCTCCCTTACTATCCGCCTGAGGCAAAAAGTGTCTTGTTTTATGTAGTGGGATGACCTTTCTGTTTGTCAATCGCAAGCTTAGTAAATATCATTGGACTTTAAAAGTGTCAATCTTAGTCACAGGATACGTCTTACAGATGGCAACGGTTTTTCTTTTTTCGGCTATTTCGATCTTTCAACTGAGTGAAGTAGCCTCTTAATATAGTCAATTTTGAATCATTATTCAATTCAGTTTTATTGATGAGATTGTCAAATTGTAAGAAAAATTGGTTGATATTTGCTTCCTTTTTTCCCTCATAGTATGGAATCAGATTAATTAAGCTATCTGCATTTGGGGGTATCCATTGTAGTAATTTTAGAATGAGCTTTTTCAGAATTTATAATTTTCCTTTCTCTCTTTTTTTTTTCTTTTTACTATTACTCTTATTATTACAAATAATATTAGTATCTACAGTTTGTTTATTTGATTCGCGTAATTGTTGTCTAGTTTTGACACCAGTATCTAGTCTACTAATTCTTTGACTTTTACGCTTACTCATCCAATTAAAGTACAAAAATCATAAAAGAGAGAGAGAGAAAAAAAAATTGTTTAACATAAAATAAAAGGTACTCAATAGTGAAATGTTATAAATTGTTGTGCACTGTTCAAGAAATTAATTATAGATTTTTTTTACAACAGTTGTTAAAAACAAGTATATATATACATATGTCGTTTCAATATTTGAGCATTATTTTGTATTTATTTTATATTTGCTGCTGTTGCAATATATTTATCACAAGTCATATTTTCAATTATTTTGTTAATATGCAACTCAATCCAATAACACTTATTATTATTTAATATATCATGTATATATATTCAGTGAGGTACCCAGAAAAAATTGCCAATTATATGCATTATACAGAGTGTATATGAAGATTCCTCAATGAATGCTTATTTTTTTTCTTTATAAGTTGTTGAGAAAAAAAAAAGAAGAAAACAAATTGCAAAATAATTTTAAAATTAAGAACATTTATGTTAGCAATGAGCATGAAAGATGTATATAAATTTTTAAAAAAAGTTGCAATTTAAATATTGCATATTTATATTTTTATATTTAAAAAAATTATACAATAACCTAAAGTTCTATTTCTAAAATTAAATTAATATATTAAAATAATTTAGAAAGAGGTAACGGTACCACTTATAGTTCTGTAAACCCTATGATTGAATGCTACAGAACGACCAATTAAATTATTTAAATTTAAGTCTGACTGCATAGAATTTAACACTATATTGCCGTTTTATTATTATTTTTATTATTTTAAATTATCCGAGACATATAGTATTTATTTTGCTACTATGACTCTAAGGATCTGATATAATAATTTGTACTTAAAAAAATTTATTTATTAGACAGATTATCAACTAATTATAGATAAGAAAAAGTTGCGTTAAGAATTATTTTTGAAGTTCGGATCCTCTTTGAGCCAATTACAATCATCTAAGGTTACCTGTAGAGAGTTGTATAAAATTAAATAAATAATGGCTTATTTTAAAATCTAGATTGTAACATTAAAGAAAACATTTCCTAAAATAAAAGAATTAACATTAATGCAGTAAATTAAGTAAACAAAAAGAAAACCGACCAAAATTAAAAACTATAATATTAAGTTTATTTACAAGAAAATTATAAGCATTTAATTAGAAATAAACATAAATGTTTGTAAAAAAAATATATCAATCATAGTTGGAGATTACATTCTCAATATTCATTTTCTGAACATTTCAGTTTAGATTTCTGTATAAATAGATTCAATTTTGAAAGGCAGAATCCCATATCATAGGAGTACATATTTAATTAGCCTTTTTTACGTTTAGATAGGGGAATTATCTTCATATACACACAAGTTCATATTATCAAAAGAATATAGCAGAGCTAATTCATGGAACAATGGTGAAGGAAGTTTGATTGTTACCTCGTATTATTAGAAGACGTTGACTAAGTGAGATTCTGGCTGTCACTTTATGTTTCGCTTTTTAGAGCAAACAAATTTGCTTTTGTTGGCACACACATCACAATCTGTTTTCTTAGAGAGCAGTCGTTGAGAACCTTCTACTTTTACACATCTTTCAAATCTGAACTCCAACAAAAAATTACGTTCTTCTTTTTCATGGAGAAAGAGGATGGAATCTATTTTCACCTTCTCGCATAAAATTAAGGCCTTACACATTTTGACTTTTTGAAAATTTTCATGTTTCGGCCATACCTTCAATTTGAGATGGGTTGACCATTGGTAGGAGAGTGCGTTTTGGTACACCCCTTGAGCATTTCATAGGCCACTAGTAACAATAGCGATTCCTTTTGGCGCCTGCGATGTGTCTGGGAGCTAAAGATGCGTTGATTTGGGAGGTCTTCGTGCCTATTAAGCCCTCATAAATAAATGTGTCATATTATTGTCCTGGCGATTTTCTCCATGACATTTTTATTAGGTGTAGTTAAATCATTCGTGGGAAAAGAAAAACAAATATTTTCTTGATTGCAGTGATTCACTTTGTTCCATAATTACCTTCCTGTATGTACTGATCCTAAAATGAATCTTTAATTGGTATTGTTCACTGTTCGCTGGTTAGAATGATACCAAATACTCTGCTTATATACAGAAAAAAACATTTTTTTTTTTTGTAGTGTGTGCTATTTTAAATATAGATGGTAGCTTAATCTCGCCATCACATATATATATTTATAGGCATATAAAATATTTCGGAGGTTTCAGAAATTAGTAGCGTTAAATTAAACACGGTTTATGCAATGAAATTCTGGAATTCTTATGAACTTCTTATTCATGTAACTTTTTAGATAAAAAAAATAAACTTGTTTTAAAATAAATTCTTCATATATATCAATAGAATACAAAAATAATTTATTTTGATAAGAAAATATTGCAGCAAGATAGTGCGAGTTATTTTAATTTTATTATTTTGATATTTTTTTAAATATCATTGCTAAGCAACTAATAAATTAAAGAGCAAAGTAAAAAGAAATACATTTTAAAATTTGTAAAAAATATGAAACTAAAATGTTTTATATTTGACGAACAGATGCAAAAAATTTCCAATAATTTAGACAATTAATTTCTAAATTCTAATAAAGGTATCGGCAAATTTTCAAAGCTATTGGGTATATTTAAAACCCCCATATAAAAAAGTTAGCATCCATAATTTTACGTTGAATTCCATTATTCAAATATGTGGTTTTCATTTCAGTTAAAAATGAATTTAAAAATCATCTGCATTCACATAGGAAAGCATTATGACCTAAAAAGAAATGTTAAATATTTTTGGAACGAATGAACTAAATGTAACTAAAAACTATATAGCTAATTTCAGGTACCTCACCAACATACCTACCAAAAATCAACCTAATCGGATCATTTTTGCGGCAGTTATCGCGGAGCAGACAGACAAACCAAAAACTTTTTGCGTTTCCACAGTGAGCCTCAATTGACGTTTCGGCAACTATATTTACGCAAGTACAGATAGACAAACCGAATTCATAAACACTTTTCTATATCCTCGAGTAGATAATCGGCCGTCATAAATCAACCAACCAACCAACCATAAATACTTTTCAACTTCGTTGGAAAGTGTTAAAAAGTATAAATAAAATTTTCAAAATAAATATATTTTACCATTTAAGAATTAAATAAGATCAAAATGGAATTATATATATCCATAAAGTGTAAAAAAAAGAAGAAAGAGAGAGGGAGAGAAAGAGAAATTCCTTTAGTGCTGCCATCTATGTCCAATGATCAACAGAAAATTGATTATTAAAAGGATCTTATAATTATCTAAATATACTTGGGGAACGTTTAAGAAGGCAGTGTGTAAAAGACTAGCTCGCCTAATCACAACCTTTGGCTAATTAGGTTGCCATATCAGGCGATATATAGCTTGTTTTGGCGACATAAGTAGGCTGCTTGCAAAAACCGTATTTCTGGGATTTTTTTTTCGTCTTCTTTTGAAACGTTAAATATAATTGGTTATTTACAATCTATCACGAATGCACATTATTTGTGATAAATAAATAAATAAATATAAAATAGGCCGTTTATAATAAAGTCGAAAGAAGAATCCAAATAATTCAAGCAGAATCAAATTACTATAAATACACTACACCCACTATACACTATATACACTATAAAAACATGTAAAATAAATTTATAAGCTTAAAAAATATTTTTAGCCTTCTTTTGAAACATTAAATACAGGGTCATTCATAATTCCCTCCGGGGTTTCGAAACGTTATAGTAAAAAAACGAAGACGAATATGAAAAAAAGAAACATATGAAATTATTCCGAAACTATTCAAGTTTTACTTACATACATTACAGGTGTTCTATATGTGAACCCTTGGTCACACGGCATACATCCATGCGATAGTCCAGTTCCTGCCATACTCCGTTTCTTTAAATTTCTGGTACCACACATGAATTGTTTTGTCAGTTGGTCCCTGTTTTCGATATTTATTACGAAAGGCCCGTTGAACTGACACCACTGATTCAGATTTAAAGAAACGGAGTATGGCAGGAACTGGACTATCGCATGGATGTATGCCGTGTGACCAAGGGTTCACACATAGAACACCTGTAATGTATGTAAGTAAAACTTGAATAGTTTCGGAATAATTTCATATGTTTCTTTTTTTCATATTCGTCTTCGTTTTTTTACTATAACGTCTCGAAACCCCGGAGGGAATTATGAATGACCCTGTATAATTGGTTATTTACAATCTATCACAAATGCGCATTATTTAAATTATTGATAACATACATAAAAGGTTCAATGAAAATTGTGATAAATAAATGAATAAATAAATAAATATATATATATACATATACATATACATATACATATACATATATATATATATATATATAATAAGCCGTTTATAATAAAGTCGAAAGAAGAATACAAATAATTAAAGCACGATCAAATTATGTTTCCATGTTTGAAACAAAAATCCCAGAAATAAATTGAAGAAAAACACAATCGTAAAAAACGAAGCATAAAAACGTAGACAAATATTTTCGTTTGTTTTGCGAGATAAGTAAAATTTTGCTCTGATATCCAGTTTTCACACGGCTAAAGAGTTAAGCAGTACTTTTACAGGTATGGAAAACAGGTTTAAAATTAGAAACCAAGTGTTTAACACATAAGGTGTATGTCATATGTTTAACACATGTGGCAAACGTTATTTAACAATGTTGCATTACAGCCATATGACTATTGTTGTCATATTGGAAGAAAAAAAAACCTAACAGTGAATTTCTCTCTCTCTCTCTCTCTCTCTCTCTCTCTCTCTCTCTCTCTCTATATATATATATATATATATATATATATATATATATATATATATATATATATATATATATATATATATATATATATATATATATATTGCTAAAACCAAGCCCTGCCCCGCAGGTACATACACCACCACTAACAAAAATGTTACATTTACATTTTTAAAGATTTTTTAAAATTACTAATTTTTTCCAAAGATTTAGAGGGGTGCTTCTCCTTCACCCCCCCCCCTCCTTTGCATATGTCTATGTTTCTATTTAATGAAAGATTCGTGTTGTTAAGAGCAATTTTCCTTTGTTTATTTTTATTACAAGGCAGCATTTAATAAACACATTTCCATTCATTTCAAGGTGGTTTTTAAATTCCTTGCTAAATAACGCAAAACTTTCTTACTTGTTTTTAAACATAAAGGCATGAAGTCAGCAGGCCTGGCTATTGAAGCGATTTGAAATCGAAATGAGTTTTAAATTATCTAAAAGTGATCAGTTTCAACTGACGTCACACCCTGGCAACCGCTTTAGCAACCAGATCGGTGTTTTTGTTTACCCCTGAAAGATGGTGGATTGTGATTAGTTGGCTCATAATACAGGCTACAAATCGATGTTTATGATTGGTTGGATAAAAATTGGTGGGCTGGTGATTACGTGGTTGAAACTGATCTATTGGTTTCCATTCTTTGCATAAGCTGTTTTATGCCTAAAAGGCATTTACATTCTTCGAAAAATTAAATCTGTTTTAAAAAAGCATACCTATTTTCAAAACTTTAAATCATCGTTGGTTAGGCAGGGCCCTGTGGGGATCTGGCACAACGTCACCTGTAAACTGCCACCCAACGCCACGATCTGCAGTTAGTGTTGTCTGGCATCGCAGCAAATAAAATCAAAACTGTTCCAGGTAGCGGAGATCACGATTTTATCCTCCATGGTTTTGTTCCACGAAAACCGCACGGAACTTGACTCCGGCATACAGCGGGAAGAAGCAAGAAGCAAGTCAGTTCCAGTTGACTGGTGGACTGCTGCACGAACGCACTCTTTGCTCTGTGCTCTTTTATCATGCAGCACAGTGGCGTATCCAGGATTTAATTTCGGGGGGGGGGGGGGGGTGACTTAAATTTCGATAATGTTCTGAGTCTTACGAAATATGTTGAACTGCGTTATAAACAGAAATCATGTTTGACAATAAGGCCGTAGGCAGAGAAAAACGGTGGGGGGGGGGAGGTACGGGGCCGAACTCGAGCACCCCCCCCCCCCTCGCCGAAATAAGTTGAAAAGTGATAATGGATTGTTTCATATACTTTCATTTAAAAGAAAGTCATTGTAGCTTATAATCTATAAAGTTGTCTCCTTCTCCCCTAAATTCTGGCTACGATTTTTGCTTGACAATCAATTAATTTTGCTAGGGACAATCTCAAACAATTTTTTTTTTCATAATTTGTTTTCCATTTTTGGATCAATTCCCTATTACTGCCAAGGCACGTGGGGCACTTTCTTAGAACCCACATATTTAAGGGGCCCAAAAATTTATGGTGATTCAAATCAATTTTATTGTAAACAATTTTAATAGATTAAGAAATTAAAATTTCTAGATTCATTACACAACTTATGTAAGCTAAAATTGCCAGTGATATCATAAGTATATTTATAATTTTTCTTCTCATTTGAAGATTTAAGTTTCTCATAGTGCGCCCAATTTATTTCAGCTTCTTCATATGTGTTTTAAACTTGTTTAAAAAGTTTTAATTTTATGACTATCTTATTTATAAAATATAATTTTCTTTGGGTTGCGTATGTTTTTAAAGTTCGTGAAACATTAGTTCATGTTTTTTAACATGATATTTGAGTCTGTCAAGTTCATTTTTACGAAGAAATTTCAATAATAATAATGATAATCCAACTTCAGTTCACATTTATTCTCACAAGGAGACCGCCAAACATGATGCGCACAGATTTTGATGATTTTAAAGTATGTTGTAGGGATCATACCCCTAACTATTCAGGTCAAAGGTTTCCTTCAAATGGAATATAGAATGAATGGAACATAGTTTAGTTTTCGAGAAATTTCGGGTTAAAGTTCAGCATGCATTTCAAATTCCATTACTTCGCAATCGTGGACATGGTCTCCTGGTGCCGTGGTAGCGTTCGCGATTTGAGAATCGCAGATGGGTGTTCTGTCCTCTCCGGTGACTTTTACCTTTTTTTAACAAATTTTATATATTTGTCGCGTTATAAGCTGTATGCAGAATTATGAATTCTGCATCTTTGAACTTTTTGATATTTTCCTAATAAATTACATTTACATTTTCGAATATTGCGTGAAAATTTATAGTTTTTGCGCAATTTTTATTCGAATATTTCTGCTGACGAAAATCCAAACTAATTTATGTCTTGATATCTCGTCTTTTTAAAATGATTACTGTTTACATTTATGTATATTTACTTATTTATTTATTGTATTTATGAAATAATACATTTTTTTAAATTTATATTTTCTATTTAAAAAAAATTTAAATGATTAAGAAAAAATTAACAAAATAATATATCCTTTTAATATTTGATTTGTTCTAAATATATTGAAATATGTTAACTGCTGAAATACTAAAATATTTATCATCACCGACATCGACATTTTTAGTTTATTAAATATGGAACTAATTGTGTTATACCTATCGCAAAAATATTCTAAACAAATTTCGCATTAAAAATCGCCTTTAAATAATTGTTTTAACAATATTGGAAGAATGTATAAATTAGCATATTATATATTCTTTAAATACTTAAATTGTGATAAATATATTTAAAAATGCATTAAATTTGAAAAAGAAATTATTTCAAACGTGGTATTTGTCTGCAAAGGAAGCGAAACGAAATTGATAAAAAGAAAATTTTATTTATTCTGATATTACCGTAAAAGTCGTTGCAGACGATTTTTTTTTCAGATATTTTTTACATGTATTGTAATTTACAAACGATTTTTCATTTCTAGTTGAATTTTTCTGTATGGCATCGACTTGTTAGACTGAAAAAAAAAATTAATTGTAATACATTATTTTTTATTTGTGCAAATAAAAAATGACGGTGAGTTTGAACTTTACAGTTAAATGTATTTAAATAACATAATATATATATATATATATATAACTGGTTAAAACTTGGATATAATCGTTATTGCTTTAATATTTTATTACTCCTTTCAAGATTTGTTTTTGGAATTAGTTAGTTTGGAATTTCGTCAATAGAAATATTAATTTCAAAACTGCACAAAAAAAAGAAAAAAAAAAAAAAAACGTAAATTTTTACGAAATATTCGAAAATGTAAATGGAATTTATCAGGAAAATATCAAAAGTTCAAAGATGCAGAATTCATAATTCCGCATACTTATAACGCGACAAATATATAAAATTTGTTAAAAAAAAGGTAAAAGTCACAGGAGAGGACAGAACACCCATCTGCGGTTCTCAAATCGCGAACGCTACCACGGAAGCACTGAGACCTTGTGCAGGATCGCGAAGTAATGGCATTTGAAATGCATGCTTAACTTTAAAACGAAATTTCTCGAAAACTAAAGCCCATTTGAAGGAAACCTTTGACCTGAATAGTTAGGGGTATGATCCCTACAACATACTTTAAAATCATCAAAATATGTGTGCATCATGTTTGGCGGTCTCCTTGTCAGTCTTTCATTTAAATGGGTGCATTACATAGTTATATTCATGCACTTCTCATTCACAGTATTTGTAAAAATGTGATAATCTACGATTAGAGCCAAAAATATTTTCTGTTGCCATGGCCCAAAATTTTGATGGTCAGGGTCTGTTCAGGATAAACAAACTTTCTTTGAAAAATCTCTTTTTTTAATACCAATAAAAATTTAATTAAAAATCTTAGAGGTAGCAAGCATTCCTTCTTGATCTCCCCCTTCCCTTTGTATACATGCTCCTGGGATTTTGATCAAACGTATGGCTATTAACCTTCAAGAAATATATGTTAAAAAAACTCATCAAATTTGTGAAGGAAGGGACAAGCAAAGAATTAATTGGAAACTAAACATCAGATTTCCCTTTTTTAAAAAAGAGTTAAAGTTATTGAATTATGGCTAACAATATTACTGGACTTTAAAAAAAACGTTAAATAAAATGGTAAGAAAATTTATTTTTAACCTGTGAAGTTATTTAATGCTATGCTTCTTTTGTTAAATATTCCAAATGGTAAAAATGCCAATACTAAAGTGTGTCGTGTCAAAATAAGAGCGATTAGAAAAGAACACTATTCGTAATATTGTACTTTCATAGAAGAGTAATTAAGAATTTTTATCTTTTGCTGGATCACTCGTACACTGAAATATTGGAAAAGGCATCTTCCTCCCTGCTCATCAACGGGAAACTTTTTGACCTATTTTTAAACGCAAAGGCATTAGACTGGCAGGCCTGACTACGGAAGAGATTTGGAATCGAGATGAGTTTTCCATATTTTGGTAAATAGATTACTTATCGAGTTATAAGTGATTCTGGTAACGTATTAACGACTCGTTTTTCGAGTTTCTCAGGCTGCCGCGTCGGGAATCAGATTCAAAACAACAACTTGGACAGTGCTTTCAGAAAGATTTTCTACCTTTACAAAAAAAAAGGGGGAAAACGTGTTTCGATAGCAAAGTTTCTGAATAAAAAGACCGGTGAATTTCATGCGTTTCCGAGCAAAAATGAATTAAAAAATGTCATAAAGTAGCCAGTTTGTATTTGAGAACAGCCTTAAATCTGGAAAAGCACGTAACGTAAATAAAACTAGTTCGCTAGTAAAAAGACCAGGAACAAAGAAATCAACAGGATATTATTTTTTTAGTATTACTACTGGGCATCTTTAAAAGACCCTTCCAAAACCGAAAATCAATAATCTTGCTTGACTTTGCCATTCACAAAAAAAATTTCAGTTCGTACATATGCTGATAATACAGGGTCATTCATAATTCCTTCCGGGGTTTCGAAACGTTATAGTAAAAAAACGAAGTCGAATATGAAAAAAAGAAACATATGAAATTATTCCGAAACTATTCAAGTTTTACTTACATACATTACAGGTGTTCTATGTGTGAACCCTTGGTCACACGGCATACATCCATGCGATAGTCCAGTTCCTTCCATACTCCGTTTCTTTAAATCTGAATCAGTGGTGTCAGTTCAACGGGCCTTTCGTAATAAATATCGAAAACAGGGACCAACTGACATAACAATTCATGTGTGGTACCGGAAATTTAAAGAAACGGAGTATGGCAGGAACTGGACTATCGCATGGATGTATGCCGTGTGATCAAGGGTTCACACATAGAACACCTGTAATGTATGTAAGTAAAACTTGAATAGTTTCGGAATAATTTCATATGTTTCTTTTTTTCATATTCGTCTTCGTTTTTTTACTATAACGTTTCGAAACCCCGGAGGGAATTATGAATGACCCTGTATTTAATGTCACTGCGCACTAATATACCTCATTAGTCTTGGCATCATTTGTGGAAGAGAGTTAAATATTCTTTAAATTAATTAAACTACTTCTAGATCTTGCCAATTGAGCATATTATACATATTCAATAATCCACTAAAACATATGTGGAACTATTTTTCAGTCATTTGAAAATAGATTTTGTGGTCTCAAGTAATTTTGATTGCAGGACTGAGAGGCATATGGGGCTAACGAGAAAACAAATCCGTTGCGCGCCAGAAAATAAAACAAATTTATCTCAAAAAGAAAGAAACAAAGTCAGTTTTTTTTTAATTTAACTGCGATCACTTCGGAAGGGGAATGGAGCTGTTACCCCATAACCCCCACCCCTTGTGTACTAATATGGGACTAAAGAAAATAGATTGGGTTGTCCATTGTATGACAGAAAAAATAATTCTAATTTTATCTCAAACATAAAGAGAAAAATCGGCACTTTTTTCATTCCATTTTTGACCATTTTGGGAGGTGGAGGGGTCTGTGCCCCATCCGCCACTTCCCCCTCTTTTAAGACCATGCAAGAATACTTCATTAGCAGTGATTTGAAGGATAATGTTAAGATGCAACTTTTAACTGTGAACAATGAACTTTTTTCTGTGCATTCCAAAAATTCCGTACAACCTAAAATAACAAAATATTTTGTACATGGTGAATGAATATGAATAGTAGTAAGTTGTAAATTATATCCGGAATAAGAAGTTTATTATTACATACCTCTTGTATTTCATGTATTTTAATTTATCTCTGATTTTTTTATTGTTGATAATTACGGAAATGTTCGTACTTTTGTGAATTTCGTTTATACGTTTTTTTCTTGGTCCCCTGAAAAACGTATAAACGGTGCTTCACTGTACTTTATTAAGATATTTAAATGAAAGAGTTTATTGAATTATTTTTTCATTACTGCTAGTATGTTATATTTTGTAATATTTATTTATTATCACTAAGTGTTATCAAATAATAATATTTTTATTATTTTATCAATGTAAATAGAAAAGAGGTAATATTTTATAACCACAGTTATAAAAAGCATTTCATTTTCATTATTAAAAGAGATAATATTTATAATAAATTTATAATCTCTCTTAATGTTATAAATTTATTGATAAAAATTTTATGGATAGTTAGCAGTAATGGTAAAATAAATTAAAAAACTCTTTCATTTAAATATCTTAATGAAGTAGTGATTATGACTAACGCAGGAGACTGATTTAAAATATATCAATTGCTAATTGAGGTTTCAGTCACCCGATTCACAAAAGAGTAAAATATGAAAAAGAATCAGAACTGGGACGATATTAAGAAAAATATCTATATCTACTTATCTCCAGAAACTATATCTAAATAAACAAACTTACTTCGGCTGCATATACACTTGTAAGTTCTTTAACTCGATAAATAACGAAATATTTTTGAGCTTCCCTGTAAACGTACTCTAAATGCTACACATAACATATTCTATAGTAACCTTCTTCTATTGCACCTCAATAACGTATATAAATTTCATTATGTTTAAAATAGTGTAACACTATTAAAATACAATTATTTTTCCACATAGACCATAATGTAACGAGAATATTTTTGAGTGTTCCTGAAAATGAACTATAAATGCTACACGCTTAATTTTCAATACCAAACATGCTATGTTAAACCACAATAACATATATCAATTACATTACTAATCCGACTATACTAGTAAATCTGCAGATCAGGAGCCTCAACGTCAGCTCAGAAAGTGATTGTTTTTTAATCTCACTTTTCATAATAATTAACATCTTACAATCTGCAAATTAATTTTTTTAATTACAGTATATATTTATAGGCATGTAAAATAATTCAAAGGTTTCAGAAATTAGAAACGTTAAATTAAACACGGTTTATGCAATAATATTCTGACATTCTTATGGACTTCTTATTCTTGTAATTTTTTAGATAAACAAAATACATTTTTTCAGTGGGGCTCCACCCCCTGAACCCCTCGTAATCTTATTAAATTTATATTCGTAATTTCCTATTGTTCGTGTGAATGATTCTAGTATATTTTGGAGTCCGTTCTACACAGTGGTTTTATTAGGATAAGCAACAATTTCGAAAATAATTTCATGTTATCCTAATACCCAAATAGCAATATTTACTTACCTGCAAACCACGAAACACCTGCATCTGATAGATAAGTTGAATAATAATTCGCGTACAAAAGCAACTTATGGAAATGTAAACTGAATCTACTATATTTCACCTATATCTATTTTAGAAATCTAGTGTTATTACAATTTTTGTTTCGGAAAAACAGTTTTGATGGTCATTCTATAATATTTATTTTTTCTAAGTACATCCTGATCTAACTCGATGAAATAGCATAAATCTCCCCAAATTAGGCTTATTTGGAAACTTTTAGACCTATTGGGTAATCATTCATAATCGTGCCCACTGCCAATTCACTAAATAGCAATCGTGATTTGGCGCTATAAAATATTTTTTGCGATAGCTTTTTATGTTCTCAATTTACAGTAATTGTAATATTTCAGGATCGTTTTACTAATCTAATTTCTTTAGATTATCCACCTCGTTGTACGCGTGATTTTATCCTATTTTTAAAATTAAGAAACATCCACATCTGTTGCAGAAAATGAATAATATCTCATGTAAGAAATGTATACAAATGTAAACACATACTACGACACTTTAATCCAAATCACACGTTCGATGTTTTTCGTTTGGAAAAAAATATTTCGGTAATCATTCTATAGTGGTTAAATGGTAACTTGTATCAAAATAAATTCTCATTTATGTCAATAGAACACTAAAATCACTTGAAAATAGTTTATTTTGCAAAAACAATATTGCAGCAAAATAGTGCGAGTTACTTGAATTTAATTATTTTGATATTCTCTGAAATGTGGTTGCTAAGCAACTAATAAATTAAAGAGCAAAGTAAAAAGAAATGCATTTCAAAATTTGTAAAAAATATGAAAGTAAAATGCTTTATATTTCCTGAACAGATGCAAAAGAAATTTCCAATAATTTAAACTATTAATTCCTAAATTCTAATAAAGGTATCGGCAAATTTTCAAAGCTATTGGATATATTTAAAACCTCCATATCAAAAATTTAGCATCCATTATTTTACGTTGAATTGCATTATTCAAATATGTGATTTTCATTTCAGTTAAAAATGAAATTTGAAAATCGTCTGCATTCCCATAGGAAAGCATTATGACCTAAAAAGAAATGTTCTATATTTTTCGAACGAATGAACCAAATGTAACTACAAACTATACAGCTAATTACGGGTACCTCACCAACATACCCACCAAAAATCAACCTAATAGGACGATTTTTACGGCAGTTATCCCGGAACAGACAGACAAACAGACGGAAACCAAAAACTTTTTGCGTCTCCACAGTGAGCCTTCACTGGCGTTTCGGCAATAACCGTTACTAGTAAATCTGCAGATCAGGAGCCTCAACGTCAGCTCTGAAAGTCATTGTTTTTAAATCTCACTTTTCATAATATTTAACATCTAACAATCTGCAAATTAATTCTTTTTAATTACATATTGATGGAATGCTACAGAACGACCAATTGAATTATTTAAATTTAAGTCTGACTGCATAGAATTTAACACTATATTGCTGTTTTATTATTATTTTTATTATTTCAAATTATCCGAGACGTATAGTATTATTTTGCACCTATGACTCTAAGGATCTGATATAATAATTTGTGCTTAAAAAAATTTATTTACTAGTAAATCTACAGATCAGGAGCCTCATCGTCAGATCTGAAAGTAAATGTTTTTTAATCTCACTTTTCATAATATTTAACATCTTACAATCCGCAAATTAATTTTTTTAATTACTACATATATATTTATACGCATATAAAATAATTCGGAGGTTTCAGAAATTAGAAACGTTAAATTAAACACGGTTTATGCAATAATATTCTGACATTCTTATGAATTTCTTATTTTATTTTTTAGATTAAAAAAATACATTTCTTCAGGGGGGCTCTGCCTCCCTGTACCACCCGTAATCTTATTAAATTTATATTCGTGATTTCCTATTGTTTGTGTGAATGATTCTAGTATATCTTAGATTCTACACAGTGGGTTTATTGGGCTAAACAAAAATTTCGAAAATAATTTCTTGTTATCCTAATATCAAAATAGCAATATTCACTTACCTGCCAACCACGAAACACTCGACTCTGATAGATAAGTTGAATAATATTTCGCGTACAAAAGCAAGTTATGGAAGTGTAAACTGAATCTACTATATTTCACTTATATCTATTTCAGAAATCTAGTGTTATTACAATTTTTGTTTCGAAAAACTGTTTTAATGGTCATTCTACAATATTTATTTTACCTAAGTAGATCCTAATCTAACTCGATGGCAATAGCATACTAAAATTTCCCCAAAATAGGCTTATTTGGAAACTTTTAAACCTAATGGGTAATCATTCATAATCGTGCCCACTGCCAATTCACTAAATAGCAACCGTGATTTGGCGCTATAAAGTATTTTTTGTGATCACTTTTTATGATCTCAGTTTCCAGTAATTGTGCTATTTCAGGCTGTATGAATGCGTTTTGCTACGCCAATTTCTTTAGATTCCCATTACCATCTCGTTGTACGAGGTATTTTATCCTATTTTAAAAATAATACAAATTTTCAACCACTAAAAATCCACATCTCTTCCAGAAAATGAATAATATCTCATGTAAAAATGTTTCCGTTATCATTCTGTAGTAGTTGAAAGGTAACTTGTATCAAAATAAATTCACATTTATTTCAATAAAATATTAAAATCACCCCAAAATATTTTATTTTGCGAATAAAATATTGTAGCAAAATAGTCTAAGTTATTTCAATTTTATTCTTTTGATAGTCTTTGAAATATAGTTACTAGGTTACGGCTAAATTAAAGTGGAAAATAAAAAGAAATGCATTTTAAAATTTGCAAAAAATGATAAAATAAAATGTATTATATTATTAGAACAGATGTATAAAATTGCACCAAAAATTGTACACCTAATTTAAAAAATCTTATGAATGTATTAACAAAATTTCAAATTAATTTGAATAATTTAAGACCTGACTTGTTAACTTTTAGCCTTCATAACTTACCGTTTAAATACATTAATCAAATGCGCCATTTTATTTTCAATGAATGAAAATTTTCAAAATCGTCTGAATTCCCATAGGAAAGCATTATGACCTAAAAAGAAATGTTCTATATTTTCCGAACGAATGAACCAAATGTAACAAAAAACTATACAGCTAATTCCGGATACTTCACCAACATACCTGCCAAAAATCAAACTAATCGGATCATTTTTGCGACAGTTATCGCGGAACAAACAGACAGAAACGAAAAACTTTACGCGTCTCAACAGTGAGCCTTCATTGACGTTTCGGCAATTAGACAGATAATCAATTAATTATAGAAAAGAAAAAGTTGCGTTGTGAATTATTTTTGAAGTTCGGATCCTCTTTGAGCCAATTACAATCATCTAAGGTTACCTGTAGAGAGTTGTATAAAATTAAATAAATAATGGCTTATTTTAAAACATAGATTGTAACATTAAAGAAAACATTTCCTAAAATAAAAGAATTAACATTAATGCAGTAAATTAAGTAAACAAAAAGAAAACCGACCAAAATTAAAAACTATAATATTAAGTTTATTTACAAGAAAATTATAAGCATTTAATTAGAAATAAACATAAATGTTTGTAAAAAAAATATATCAATCATAGTTGGAGATTACATTCTAAATATTCATTTTCTGAACATTTCAGTTTAGATTTCTGTATAAATAGATTCAATTTTGAAATGCTGAATCCCATATCATAGGAGTACATATTTAATTAGCCTTTTTTACGTTTAGATAGGGGAATTATCTTCATATACACACAAGTTCATATTATCAAAAGAATATAGCATAGCTAATTAATGGAACAATGGTGAAGGAAGTTTGATTGTTACCTCGTATTATTAGAAGACGTTGACTAAGTGAGATTCTGGCTGTCACTTTATGTTTCGCTTTTTAGAGCAAACAAATTTGCTTTTGTTGGCACACACATAACAATCTGTTTTCTTAGAGAGCAGTCGTTGAGAACCTTCTACTTTTACACATCTTTCAAATCTGAACTCCAACAAAAATTTACGTTCTTCTTTTTCATGGAGAAAGAGGATGGAATCTATTTTCACCTTCTCGCATAAAATTAAGGCCTTACACATTTTGACTTTTTGAAAATTTTCATGTTTCGGCCATACCTTCAATTTGAGATGGGTTGACCATTGGTAGGAGAGTGCGTTTTGGTACACCCCTTGAGCATTTCATAGGCCACTAGTAACAATAGCGATTCCTTTTGGCGCCTGGGATGTGTCTGGGAGCTAAAGATGCGTTGACTTGGGAGATCTTCGTGCCTATTAAGCCCTCATAAATAAATGTGTCACTTTATGTTTCGCTTTTTAGAGCAAACAAATTTGCTTTTGTTGGCACACACATAACAATCTGTTTTCTTAGAGAGCAGTCGTTGAGAACCTTCTACTTTTACACATCTTTCAAATCTGAACTCCAACAAAAATTTACGTTCTTCTTTTTCATGGAGAAAGAGGATGGAATCTATTTTCACCTTCTCGCATAAAATTAAGGCCTTACACATTTTGACTTTTTGAAAATTTTCATGTTTCGGCCATACCTTCAATTTGAGATGGGTTGACCATTGGTAGGAGAGTGCGTTTTGGTACACCCCTTGAGCATTTCATAGGCCACTAGTAACAATAGCGATTCCTTTTGGCGCCTGGGATGTGTCTGGGAGCTAAAGATGCGTTGACTTGGGAGATCTTCGTGCCTATTAAGCCCTCATAAATAAATGTGTCATATTATTGTCCTGACGATTTTCTCCATGACATTTTTATTAGGTGTAATTAAATCATTCGTGGGAAAAGAAAAACAAATATTTTCTTGATTGCAGTGATTAACTTTGTTCCATAATTAGTTACCTGTATGTACTGATCCTAAAATGAATCTTTAATTGGTATTGTTCACTGTTCGCTGGTTAGAATGACACCAAATACTCTGCTTATATGCAGAAAAAAAACGAATTCTTTTTTTTTAGTGTGTGCTATTTTAAATATAGATGGTGGCTTAATCTCGCCATCATCTTTTCCCCCGACATTAGAAAAAAAAAAGGTCAACAGTATCTTTATATATATATATATATATATATATATATATATATATGTAGCCAGAAAGTACTTGATGAGAGTCCATCATAGTATTATTTCGAAGATCAGAACTGAAAATGTTCGAATAGTACAGTCTAGGTACGTGGGATTGTAGGCTCGAATGTAACGAGATTTGCAACACCAGAAAAAGTTCTACACATTGGTGGAATAAAGCATATTCAAAAGTTCACTGTTGAAGAATCTGATGAAAGGGGCATGACTTCTTCAGCAAATCATCATATGTAATTGGTTTTAATTTCCATTGTTCCAAAAAAAAATAAAAATTTTGAGTTTTAATAGGCCCAAATCCAAATAAAGCATGAAAATTTCAATAAGCCAAATAGTAAAATAAAATGCCCAAGAAAAGAAAGAAAAAACGAAATAATTTTTCTTTTCCGCTCTTTTTTTTGTTGTTTGTACATACATATAAATTGGCAAATCTTTTATTTGAATTATTACAAGCTAATCAGGTACCCATAAATGGAAACACAATATACAGAATCATTTAAAACAAATACTCAATATAATCAGTAACTGTATGCATTGTATAATTAAGACCATACATTGAAAAAAAATTATGTAATATATCAAAAAAAAAAAACACGGAGAGAAAACAGATATACATAAACACATGTCTGTTGTACTACAATTTTATTATAAACATTATAATATGAGATTCTCACATGAATTGTCTCTCTTGAGCAGAAAAGAGAACTTCGTTATTTTTTTTTACATATAAAGAAATTTTATGTGAAAAAAATCTCATTATTCTTATTAAAACAATTTTGTTTTGGTATTTGTGAAAAGAATGACTTTTCTGAATGAAAAGTATTTTCGATAATAACATATTTTCCTAAAAGGAAATTCTCGAAAGAATGATTTTTTTCCTTTTGATACCAAAAATTTAAATATCCATTGATAAAGTCGAACACAGTACAATTTTAACTGCCTGGCTTTTAGAATGAACGGGTTTGGACAAGGAGAGAGAGAGAAAAAAAAGAAATAGGTAACCCCCCCCCCCTTTCAATTCATCACACCACTAAGAGGAAAGAATGAAAATGACAGCAACTTGTCCTCACCTGTGGAAAATTACCCTTTTCCCAACTTCCGCATTTAGGTGTATACGAGGGAAATCTTCTGAATCGATATACCATGTAATAGAGATATTTGCATCCCCTAGGTTAACCCTGAATTTCTCAACTACCATCTTTTTTTAAAAAATGGTGCACATGTCTTGGGTCGCGGGAAAATGCCTATACACCTGGACACCTGGGAGGAGTGAAGCATGGTTAAGTTGTGATTTATTTTTATTAATGTGCGCGAAAAAACCAAATTTGTGCTGTGTAAAACAAAGTCGTGTATACCAGGCTTGGATTTAATTATTAGTAAAGAATGGGGTACGTATTAAATTAAATTTGTATATCTATTTAATGATCTAAAATTAATTTGTATAAAAAAAAATCGGTAGCACGTGGTAAAATCCATTTCCATCTGGTTACCTTCTCGTCATTTTTTTATGTATGTAAAATTTAATGTATTATAATATATATATTTTTTAATAATAACCGATTTTCTAGTTACAGATTTTAGTTAGCAAAAAAAATTGCTTTGCACACTCTAAATCATGCGTGCAAGAGTATAGTTTTTATTTATTTATTTGAAATATTTCATTTAATGTATGTGAATATACATATTTAAGGCTGTGAAAAGCTAATACCATGTGAATATCAATATTTTTTTATGAAAGTGTTTTTTGTAGAGGATTACAATGAAGCGTCGCTTTTTTTTTTTGCATACAATATTAAATATGATGGTGAGAGAAGAAAAAAATTAAATTTTCTTAGTGTTTTGTAAAGTTTAAAAATTTACTTAATTGAAAATATCCCAGCTGAATTAATTATTAAATGCCCTGCTCAGGTAGTCTCGTTTTCGCCTGCAAAAACGAGAACTTACATTCAATAATTTGCTGAAATAATAATTGACAGGTGAATAACACCTATTATAGTTATCAAGTTAAAATAATAAAAAAAATCTGGAAAATGTTGTGAAATTTTGTACTTTGAAAAAAAATTTTGGTTCCCAAAGTATGAATGAATCAATTTTAATAAATAATTTACCTAAGTATTTTAAAGTATAAATTAAACATCCAATTTATTTTTTGTAACAATTGAAACGTTCAATGGTATTTTTTATTTTATTTTTTTATAATACGAAATTTTACAGTCACTCTAAATTTAAAATTGAATCATCTTGTTCTATCAAGATATTACATGATAAATAAATATTTAATAAAGTAATGTTTAAATTAAGAAAGAGAAAAAATATATATATATATTATTTTAATTTTTAAACTAAAATTATTTTTTAAAATCTGACCAATTTTTTTGTGTTATAATAATTCAAGTGGATTCGTCAATCCGTGGCTTTAAGCAAAAGACGAATTATTATAAATATTGGTCAAAATAAAATGTTTTATTATTATTATTATTTGTGTCGCCGAGTGAATCGCCTCTTACTTGTAATTTTAAATCGATTAGTTACGTGTTTTTATTTCATATAAAGACTTTTATTTTCACTTTTAGTAGTAAGTGCCTATAGATAATGTGTTTTATGAAGTTATACGTTAAAAACAAAAAAATTGTCTTGTTATATAACTTAGTAGAAAATGGGTGTAAAAGGGTGACTCTATGGCAAGGATGCCTCTGTTTTTATTTTTACTGTTATTATTTATCTATTTATTTATTTATTTATTTATTTATTTTAACGTGCATGTTTGTTCATCACGCCCTCTGACAAGCCATATCCTTCCGTAGTACACTGTGTAGGGAAAAAAACTTGCAGTATACTCCCTAAACTATTATTATTTTTTAGTAACCTGTCCTCAATGGACTGACCTAAACCCTAATATAAAATACTAAAACCAGTTATGGAATAAGATAAAATGTTATTAAAATACAAGAAAATGATACATCTGTAAAAAAGGAAAAACTAAATATATACATATTGCTTTGCTAGCAATAAAGGGGAAATGTTTCCTCACACTTCCCTATCTAGGAATTAAAGAGTTTATTTGTATAGTCTCTGATTCCACTTTCGTTGGTGACCATAATTTGTTTATGTGGCTTTTAATAGTCGCTTTATCTGGGAATGCAATTTCCTTTAATAGGTAATTGTTATTCCTAAGTTTCCTTACAACCTCAAATGGTCCCAAAAATTTTGGCTGAAGTACCCCTGGTTTACCCACCACTTTTAAGTAGAATTCTTGTCCCGTTTGTAGAAATTTTACTTTTTGGACTGGAGTACTGTCGATGTACTCCGCCATCATTTATTTTTTGGTTTTGTAAAGCTAATTTCTTTATTTCCTCAATATGTTGGACTCTATTTTTAACATAGGTTTTGACAATTATGTCTTGTTCGGGTAAATGTATTGAAAAAGGAGTTCTTATTTCTCTACCGAAAAATAGAAGTGCCGGGGAGAATCCCGTAGCTCTGTGCGGTGTACTGTTATAATTAATTTTAAAAAAATCAATCCTGGTATCCCATTCTAAAGAGTGTTTACACATGGCAACAATTGAATTCTGTAATATTTTAGTAGATATCTCACAGAGTCCATTACTGCGGGGATTATTGACTGACGTAAAATCTAAGCCTATGTTAAGAGAATCCATGTATTCTTTGAAAAGATCGAAGTGAAAATACCGGCCATTATCCAATTTTATGGATCGCGCCAATCCGAAATTACTAAAATAACGATTCAACACATTTAGAAGTGTTTGCGATTCACAATTGCGAACCGGTACAGCCTCCAAGAATCTTGATGTGGAATCAATAATCAGAAATACAAATTTATTCTTGCGTAGCGTCATTGGAAGCAAACCAATTAAATCTATATGTAAAACTGACCCGATCTCTTTATCTTTGATTATTTTTTGTGTGGGAACCTTAATACACTGCTCAAAACAATTAAAGGATATTGCAGTTTTAGGTGGATTTTGTATCTGGGAAACTTTTTAGCTGATTGATACATGGTCGACAGACATAGTAGGTTATATGAGAATAAATTACACATGTTTGGCAGAAAAAAATGCATTTTATTGCGCATTTTTGTACAAATGGAAAAAAACACAATTTGTGCATATGAGAAAAAAAGAATAAGAAAAGGTGTTTTCTTCAAAGAAAATCATTTTCAGTAGGGGGTATGGTTTCCACGGGCGGCCAGCAACGTTTAACACCTTTGAGGCATGGACTCAATGAGGCTATTAATGACTAGTTGGGGTATTCTGCCCCACTCTTCCAGAAGAGCTCTTTCCAGTTCTTGGAAGGTTTGTGGGGGTTGTTGGCGGCCAGAAACTCGTCTTCCTAGAGCGTCCCAAACGTGCTCGATTGGATTCATGTCTGGAGAACACGCTGGCCATTCCATTCGAACGATTCCTTCCGCGAAAAGGAAATCCTCCACCAGGTTTGCACGATGTGGCCTGCAGTTATCGTCCATTAAAATGAAGTTATCTCCGATTGCTGCAGCGTAAGGGACTACAATAGGTCTGAGGATCTCATCCCTATATCGGCGACCAGTCAGAGCTCCATCTCGAATGATGTAGAGGTCAGTGCGCCCGTCAATGGAGATGCCACCATACACCAACACTCCTCCACCGCCAAATCTGACACTTTCGTGCACGAACGCAGGATTATTCCTACTGCCACGGTCCCTCCAGATGAAAATACGCCTATTAACCGGATGCACAGAAAAACGGGACTCGTCAGAAAACAGAATATTGCTCCATTCATTTCTCCTCCAGTTGACATGCTCGGTTGCCCACTCCCTGCGGTCGCGACGATGCCTTGATGTTAATCTAACACATACCATCGGTCGACGAGCATACAGACCTACAGCATGGAGCCGGTTTCGGACAGTCTGAGTTGAAATCGTGGTGCCTGTAGCCGAGTGAAGGTGTTGTTGGAGAAGAGTAGCGTTCATGTTTCGGTGTCTCCGAGCTGTTAACGCTAAATACCGATCTTCATTGGGCGTTGTTGCCCGTCTACGACCTTGCCCTGGTCTTCGGCCTGCACATCCACTCTCCAAAAAACGGTTCCAGATCCAGGAAATGACACTTTGTGACACTCCAATGGCTTGCGCTACTTCGGCTTGAGTTTGGCCCCCTTCTAACCTACAAACAATTCTCCAAGCTTCTGAATCTGTCAAATGACTTCGCTGAGACATCGTACTCATCGAAACAAAGCAATCACTGAATGCCGATCATCCTTGTCTTCATTCTCTTTTATCCAGTTGAAAGTCAAATTTCATTCGCTGCCGCTGAAGCGACGTTTTTGACGTCCAACTCAAAATTTGCATACTCCACAGTTTGAAAACCAGAAAAATTTGCATTTGTGATTCTCTTCTTCTATTTTCGGCAAAAAACATTTCCTTTATATCTTTATTTTGTATAAAACTTCAAATATCCTTTAATTGTTTTGAGCAGTGTAGTTTGATGTTGTTTAGTTGTGTTACATGGTATACATTTAGTACAATGATTCTTTACATCTTTGTACGTGCCATACCAGTGAAATCTAGCTTTTATTATTTGATAAGTTTTTAAAAATCCGAAATGTGGTTTGTGAGCTTCCTGTATTATTTCGGTTTTAAGTCTATCCGGAGCAATTAATAATTCATTTGTATCAGAGCCTGGCTTTAATATTAATATTTCTTTTTGATTGAGAGTGAATTTCTTAGTGGTTTTGTTTTGTTTGTCATTTTTGATTTTGTTTATTATTTTATTCAATTTTTCATCTTCTAATTGTTGTAGTTTAATGTTTTCATCTGATAGAGCTTTGTTTACCGTTAATAGCGAATTTTGTAATTTTTCTCTTGCGATGATATTATTAATATTTCTCGACACGTAATCAGCAGGATTTTTAGATCCCTCGATATGCTGAAAAGAGTAATTAAAGGGTGACAAATTGTCCAACCACCTTGCTACAATATCTGGTTGTTTTTCTAAATTTAAAAAATATGTTAGTGCTTTGGAGTCGGTGTAAATTTCAAATTTTCTCCTTGCGAGAATATGCTTGAAATACATCACTGCTTCATGAACCGCCAGTAGTTCGAGTTTGAAACTGGGGTAGTTCTTTTCAGGATCCCTTAATTTTCGCCAAAAATGTTCAATTGGCAACTATTCTCCGTTGTATTCCTGTGCTAAAATTCCAGAAATAGCTGTTTTGGAAGCGTCTGTGATTAAAATGAAATCCTTTGAGAAATCTCGAGGTTTTAATGTGGGATTTTTAACTATCGCTGCTTGGATTTCTTTGAAAGCATTTTCTTCTATGTCAGACCATATAAATTTCACTTTGTCTTTAGTGAGATTAATTAATGGGTCAGCTATTTTAGAATAGTCTTTAATAAGCGATCTAAAATAATTTGAAACACCAAGTAGAGATTTAACTCCCTTCTTATTTTTAGGTTTAACTAAATTTTGAATTTTATCTATGTTTCTTTTTGAAGGAGAGTATCCTTCGCTGTTTAGGGTAAAACCAAGAAATTCGATTTCTGTCATGCAGACTTGTATTTTAGTAGGCTCAATAGTTAAATTATTTTCAATAAAATCTTTAAGGACTTTGTCTAAAAGATCTAACATTTCTTCGAGCGAGTCTGCCGCTAAAATCCCATCGTCAATAAAGTAAGCGACTTGATCTTCATTAAAGTGACCTAAAACTTTATCAATTAATTCTGCAAACACCGCAGTACTGAGGCGCGTTCCAAAAGGCAATCTTAAAAAGGTGTATTTTCCTTGCTCCGTTATGAAATCTAATTTTTCACTGTCTTCTTCACGTAAATTTATTTGGAGAAACGCACTGTGCAGATCCAGTACTGTATAATATTTTTTTCCACTCATTCTCTGCAGAATCTCTTTAATTTCGGGTATGGAGTATGCATAATTTTGAAGTATTTCATTTAATAGTCTATAATCGACAGCCATACGATATTTAACTTCATTAACCTGTTCGTTTTTCTGCAAAGATTTTTTTAACGAAAATAACAGGGAAAGCGTAATCAGAGTTTGATTTACGAATGATATTTGCTCTCAAAAGTTTTTCAATTTCCTTCTTAGCATACTCTTTAACATTATTGGCGGTTTTGTTTATTCTGCAGAGGATAATTATGTATTAAATTAAATCTTGGGACGACTAATGAAGATTGTCCGAGTGTATCATAGTTCTTAGAAAAGGCATGTGCATTATCTAGAAACATTTTTTTAAATTTTTCTGTTGTGTCCGAGTCTAAATGTTGTAAATTAAAGTCGTCTGATCTAAGTTCTGCTTTTCTCCGTTCGCGAACTTGCTCTAAATTCAGATTATTAATGTGCACTATCTGCTTCGTTACTTCATTACCCTCAGTGTCAACTGCTTTTATTTCAAAATGTTTAGAAATTTTGCAAATGTTCATTCCCTTTGTTAAGATTAATTTTTGTTGTGATTATTATTATATTTTGTTAGTGATTATTATATGAATATTATTATCCTTGGCAATTTCATGAATTGATGTTTTATAATGAATTTTCATATTATGTTTAATCGGCTCCAAAAGTATTGTATTTGTAGTCACAAATTTATCTGGATCTAATAGTAATGCAACAAAACTTTTTCGCCTGGTAGTAACTCCAATGTCTGTGTTATTTTTGCTGTAACGAAGTTTTTGTGCGAGATGCGTTTTTTTTCTTTTTGCGTTTTGTTTGTTTATTTTGATTCTCATTACAGTTAGAAGTTAAGTTACTTATCAGACTTTGAGGTTCATTTTCTAGAAATTGAAGTGCAATGTTTTTGTTTTTTAATTTCATAGTTTTATCTTCAAAATCTAGGATAATATTGTTTGTTTTGATGAAATCGAATCCCAATAGCATATTGTAGTTCCGACCAAAATCTTGAGTTGTAACATAAAATGCACCCAATACAAAAACGTTTTCCAATTTGAAAGTTAATTTAATGCATTGCTTAAAAGAGATTGTTGAATTTGTTAATGTTTGAACTTTTACCTGGTTACAGAGATTTTTATATTTTACCTGTGCATTCTTTAATTGTTCAAACAATATAGGTGATGCCAAAGTGACTGCCGCTCCACTGTCTGTTAAAGCATTAATTTTAACACCATTAATTTCAAAAGTAATAATTGGAAGTTGAGATTTGTCATTACTTTTGACACTAGCGATAATTTTATTATATTTCTGAGACCCGCAGTGAGACTTACGCGGGTGCCTTGTATTTGAGAATGTAAGTCCCGACTTTAGTTTCCCTTATTGTTACTAGAGTTCTGATCATGATCTTTATCTTGTTTATTGTTTTCAAATGTCTGCTCTGCATGATTTTTTTTTGTATAATCATTTTTTTATAATTATTTTGCTTGTAGCCCCCTCTATGCCCTCTATAATTTCTTCGCTGATCATATGATCTCTGTTCGTTGAAATTGCTTCCATAATTTCCGAAACTGGGATATGATATCGGCATAAAATGTTAATGGGGTGGAGGTGGTGCATAGTACATGTACTGAGGCGCAGAATATTGCATAGGATTGAAATTTTGGTGCATGTAATTTGGAGTTCTGAGCTTGTTGGTTTCCCCCTTGATAAAAGTTTGGTTTATCGATTTGATTATTCTCAGGAATTTTTTTATTTTCGTCCAAATAATTACTGCTGTTTTGTTCGTTGCCCTTATAAAACCAACAATGTGGGTTCGTATGGGATTTGGATTTACAGTAATTGCAAAACCTGGTTGTATCGTTGTTAGTGGCATTTACCTTTAATTTAATGTTATTTAATTCCGAGGTTAATAATTTTATATTCTCCGCACTTTCTACATTAAGTTTAAGCAGTTCATTTAGCAATTCGGAATCTTTAGCTTTGGAAATATTGTTGATGTCCTTTAAATTGTCATGTGAATAAGCCTCCTCTAATTTTAAAGCTATGCTGCACGTTGTTTTAAAGTCCGGCGGAGAGTTCTTTCTGACTTCCAGGCTTAAATCACTACGAATCGAATCTAAAAACTGAGATAATTTAATCATTTCCATGAATGTAGAGCTGTTGTTAGCTCCTATATCTTGCCCACTTTTCCTAAGATAAAGATCTGCTGCTGCATTAAATTCTAATATAAAATCATTCATGCTTTGTTCCGGTTTTTGTTTCAGGTTACAAAATTTCTTTTGCGCTTCTATCAATGTGGTTTTGGGTTCAAATAATTGTTTTTACTTTGTTTTAAAAGTTTCTAAGTTCTGTTTCACGAACAAATTTTGATCTCTCATCAATTTATCTTTCGCAGGTCCTACAATTTTTGCCTTTAAGGGGCTACTTCACTGGCTCTCCCAGACAGAGCAGCTAATGTTATTTCAATGGGAGAAATTTAGAAGTGTCATCTTTTCGCATTTTGCTCGAATTTAGTAATTTTTGTAGCTTTCAAAACCTGTACATTTAAATTATGCACGCTCCTTTCAAATTTTATTTTATTATTTTTTTTTAATGTGATATAAGTGCGTTATTTTGAAGATTCATGTTTAGTGTCTTATCGCGAAAAATCTGTTTGACATTTTAAAATTTGGTAAAGACACAATCGTAGCCTGATTATTTAGCTTTCCAAAAATGCTTTTTATTTTGATTAAAAATTTTTTTTAATCGATGCTACAATCCTAAATAATTGTACTGCCTTTTTTTAAACAGCCGAAAACAGTAAAATGACCGCCCCAAACAAGTTACCTCCTTTTCTTTCCGGGAACTCAACGGGGAGTCAAACGGGAAAAATCCTCATGGAGCGATAAGAAAGACCACCTAATGTGTGAAATTTTGCCTTTGGCTATCAGTATGCAACTTGTAAAGCTGCAAATTTCATTTTAAGAGCAGAGAAGAAAGTTTAAAAAATGGTATTTTGAAATGCTGCAAATAGGTGCTGATTATTTGTTTTACTAGGCATCATACAGATTTTTAAAAAACGTTATTGATTTGGGATCGATAAAGATTTTTTTTCACCTCTCACCTCTGAAGTTTAATACCCGATATTTTTTTTAATTGCCTACAATAGTAAAATGAAAAAGCGTTTATTTGCTAAACAAAAATACTAGAACTATCATTTATTCACTCTTTCTCGGGAAAAACAAACATACAGCGGCAAGTGTCATTAAAATGAATAGATAGACAATAGACATATCCAGCGAATAAATACAGTTGTATTTAAATTTTCTACAATACCTTTTTTCTATTATTTATTACATAACTCTTATTGAGTTAGTTTTAACGTTTCTTTCGAAAATATTAAATATTTATGCGGTAGATTAACTAAAAAATAACTATTGTATAGCTTTATTATTAAAATTTGTTACACTAATTTAAAACTTAGAAATGATGAGATTATACGAATTCTCTTTTTTTCGGTAAATTTCGTGATTCTCCTTTCACAAATGAAACATTTTTAAATTATACTTCAAAGATTTAAAAAAAAAAAAAAAAACATATTTCAGTGCGATTTATTATTAGTTACTATAAATGAAGCATTATTTATTTTAGCATGCAAGAATTTAAATAAATGTGTCAGTAATCAATTTTTTGTCAGACATATTTTGTCTGTCATATATTCGCTGAACTAGGCGCTTCCTTATTTTTTCGCAGGGGTTCGGTCCGATCTTGTTTCTACCAAAAACGCCAATGTTTCTTAGTCAATATTATCTTATAATTAAAGTTCTTTTAACAGAATATTGCATACATAATACGTGGTATAGCAGATTATATGCACACAATCTATGCAGTGGTCGATGCAGGTTTTTTTTTTTTTTTTTTTTTTTTTTTTTTTTTTTTTTTTTTTTTTTTTCCCTTGGGGCCCATATTGTGAAAAAAAAAAGTTATTTTTTTGAAATTTATTATATTTTTGTGAAAAATAACATTTTGTAATGAAAGATGAGATTTAGCTACCTGAATTCAAACGAAACATATAATAATAACTTCCTTCTGCTAAAGTTTTCCTTTTCTGTGAACTTGTTTTGTTTGCAAATTACTCATTTTAAAACATAACAAAATAAAAAAAATCCCTGACGGCTCGGCCTACAGGCACAGGTAGATTTCGAAGACGCAGACCGTGGGGCACCTGATTATTGGGAATTGCAGAAGAAAGACCTATTTGCCAGGATGTGGCAGCTGGGACCACCCACTTCGAAATATACCTCTGCCTGTAGGTGGAGCCAGCAGAGATGTTTTTAATTTTTTTTTAAAAACGTAAAAGTTGGTCCTATAAAAGTCCCGTAAAAGTTGGTCCTATAAAAAACTTGTCAATATAAAAGTTGTATATAATATTAAGAAGATTTATACTAAATTTAAGCAGATTTGATATCTTAGGAATGGACGAAGTTATGAATTTTTTTCTTCTGAAACCCCTATCCCCCCCCCTCCTTGGGGGCTCTTTTAATGAAATCAAAAATCTGTCATACATAAATTTTTGGCCCTTTTCCTAGAAGTAATAATAACTTTAAACGGATTCGATATGTATAAAAATTAAGACGTTATGGGGTCTTTTCTGTCATTTTAGTATTGTAGGCAATTAAAAAAAATATCGGGTATTAAACTTCAGAGGTGAGAGGTGAAAACAAATCTTTAAGACGTTATGGGGTTTTTTTCTGTCTGGCTGTAGGCGGAGCCAGCAGGGAATTTTTTTTTTTTCTGTAAGAGTTGGTCTTATAAAAAAACTTGTCAATATAAAAGTTGTAGATAATTTTAAGGAGATTTACAATAAATTTAAGCGGATTTGCGAATTTACCGAAAAAAAGAGAACAAGTATAATCTCATCATTTCTAAGTTTTAAATTAGTGTAACAAATTTTAATAATAAAGCTATACAATAGTTATTTTTTAGTTAATCTACCGCATAAATATTTAATATTTTCGAAAGAAACGTTAAAACTAACTCAGTAAGAGTTATGTAATAAATAATAGAAAAAAGTTATTGTAGAAAATTTAAATACAACTGTATTTATTCGCTGGATATGTCTATTGTCTATCTATTCATTTTAATGACACTTGCCGCTGTATGTTTGTTTTTTCCCGAGAAAGAGTGAATAAATGATAGTTCTAGTATTTTTGTTTAGCAAATAAACGCTTTTTCATTTTACTATTGTAGGCAATTAAAAAACGATTTTACTCGTTAACGAACTTGACCGAGATTTTATGCCCCTTGATTTTATGTATCAATTTGGAAGAGATTTGTGCAGAATTATTGGAGCTATGGTAAAAGAACATGGTAAAAGAAATAGTTCTTCGATCCTCTCTCTATTTGTATGTTTGTACATGTGAAAATGTATAAAACAATCTCATTCATGTAATTCAAATTTAGATACATGATATATATATATATATATATAAAACTTTAAGTAAAATTTAACCATTGAAACATAAGAAACTGACCACATACACTGAAATCCCGATACAAAAGAGCCCTGTCAATTTACAAATTAAAATTGTAGTCCTAATAAATGTATATATTTTACCACTATGTATTATTTAATTATGCTTACATTGCTTAGTTTTTCGACAGTTGACTCTATACCTATTTGTAAACGCGTTATTATACGTGATCATTCATTAAAAACTCGTATCATTAAAAAAATATGCTTTTTAAAACGCAATTATAAAACACTTAACTTTATATTGTACTTGTATACATTATTGTGATCGAGATATTTTGTGTATGATCTGTAGAATTTATACACACCAAGTAATACACAAAAAATTAGTTAAATTTAAAATAGCGCACCGCAACTGAAAACACACTTCCAGCAATTATTGTAACAGACAGAACTTTAACAGAATTCTTTTGTGTGTCCCTGTAAATGAACAATGAATGATATGCACACAGCAATCTATAGTAAGAAAGTCCCATGTTATGCAACTCTCAGTAATATACATCAATTTCAATATATTTGAAATCGTATAACATCATTTAAATAATACGCAAAGAATTTTCCTCTATAGACCGTAATATAACAGAACTCTTTTGAGTGTCCCGTTAAAGTAACTATAAGCACGACACACTTCATTTTCAATGCCGAACATGCCATAGTGAACACCAATAACATATATCAATTGCGGGACAATCTGAGTATATTTACGTGAGTTAGAGCACGGACAGACAGATAGACAAACCGAATTCATAAACACTTTTCAACTATGTAGGAAAGTGTTAAAAATAAAGAACAGAGACTCGCTCAACAGCGTGAATCTTTGCTGACATTATTACTCAATCAATTTGGAATCGAATATCGTTTTTTTTTTACATTTTTATTTTAATATAATTTGAATTATAAAAGAATGGCTACTCGAATACAACTTTTTCCTCTTGTGTATAAAATCAATACAAAACTTCATCTTTGCCATCGTTTTCCGAATAATGTTTTGCCTTCATAGGGAAAAAAAAAGCATCTGAATATCTGTAAATAATTTCGTGCGTTTAAAAAGATATATAATTGATTTTAAGAATGTGTTAGAAAATAAAGTTTAGACTTGAGCCCAGCGGAGCTATCTGAGAAAGTGTGATTGGAAACCTATCTCCTGTTTGCTAATCACTTTTCTCGCGGTGGGGTATCACTCTCCCTTACTATCCGCCTGAGGCAAAAAGTGTCTTGTTTTATGTAGTGGGATGACCTTTCTGTTTGTCAATCGCAAGCTTAGTAAATATCATTGGACTTTAAAAGTGTCAATCTTAGTCACAGGATACGTCTTACAGATGGCAACGGTTTTTCTTTTTTCGGCTATTTCGATCTTTCAACTGAGTGAAGTAGCCTCTTAATATAGTCAATTTTGAATCATTATTCAATTCAGTTTTATTGATGAGATTGTCAAATTGTAAGAAAAATTGGTTGATATTTGCTTCCTTTTTTCCCTCATAGTATGGAATCAGATTAATTAAGCTATCTGCATTTGGGGGTATCCATTGTAGTAATTTTAGAATGAGCTTTTTCAGAATTTATAATTTTCCTTTCTCTCTTTTTTTTTTCTTTTTACTATTACTCTTATTATTACAAATAATATTAGTATCTACAGTTTGTTTATTTGATTCGCGTAATTGTTGTCTAGTTTTGACACCAGTATCTAGTCTACTAATTCTTTGACTTTTACGCTTACTCATCCAATTAAAGTACAAAAATCATAAAAGAGAGAGAGAGAAAAAAAAATTGTTTAACATAAAATAAAAGGTACTCAATAGTGAAATGTTATAAATTGTTGTGCACTGTTCAAGAAATTAATTATAGATTTTTTTTACAACAGTTGTTAAAAACAAGTATATATATACATATGTCGTTTCAATATTTGAGCATTATTTTGTATTTATTTTATATTTGCTGCTGTTGCAATATATTTATCACAAGTCATATTTTCAATTATTTTGTTAATATGCAACTCAATCCAATAACACTTATTATTATTTAATATATCATGTATATATATTCAGTGAGGTACCCAGAAAAAATTGCCAATTATATGCATTATACAGAGTGTATATGAAGATTCCTCAATGAATGCTTATTTTTTTTCTTTATAAGTTGTTGAGAAAAAAAAAAGAAGAAAACAAATTGCAAAATAATTTTAAAATTAAGAACATTTATGTTAGCAATGAGCATGAAAGATGTATATAAATTTTTAAAAAAAGTTGCAATTTAAATATTGCATATTTATATTTTTATATTTAAAAAAATTATACAATAACCTAAAGTTCTATTTCTAAAATTAAATTAATATATTAAAATAATTTAGAAAGAGGTAACGGTACCACTTATAGTTCTGTAAACCCTATGATTGAATGCTACAGAACGACCAATTAAATTATTTAAATTTAAGTCTGACTGCATAGAATTTAACACTATATTGCCGTTTTATTATTATTTTTATTATTTTAAATTATCCGAGACATATAGTATTTATTTTGCTACTATGACTCTAAGGATCTGATATAATAATTTGTACTTAAAAAAATTTATTTATTAGACAGATTATCAACTAATTATAGATAAGAAAAAGTTGCGTTAAGAATTATTTTTGAAGTTCGGATCCTCTTTGAGCCAATTACAATCATCTAAGGTTACCTGTAGAGAGTTGTATAAAATTAAATAAATAATGGCTTATTTTAAAACCTAGATTGTAACATTAAAGAAAACATTTCCTAAAATAAAAGAATTAACATTAATGCAGTAAATTAAGTAAACAAAAAGAAAACCGACCAAAATTAAAAACTATAATATTAAGTTTATTTACAAGAAAATTATAAGCATTTAATTAGAAATAAACATAAATGTTTGTAAAAAAAATATATCAATCATAGTTGGAGATTACATTCTCAATATTCATTTTCTGAACATTTCAGTTTAGATTTCTGTATAAATAGATTCAATTTTGAAAGGCAGAATCCCATATCATAGGAGTACATATTTAATTAGCCTTTTTTACGTTTAGATAGGGGAATTATCTTCATATACACACAAGTTCATATTATCAAAAGAATATAGCAGAGCTAATTCATGGAACAATGGTGAAGGAAGTTTGATTGTTACCTCGTATTATTAGAAGACGTTGACTAAGTGAGATTCTGGCTGTCACTTTATGTTTCGCTTTTTAGAGCAAACAAATTTGCTTTTGTTGGCACACACATCACAATCTGTTTTCTTAGAGAGCAGTCGTTGAGAACCTTCTACTTTTACACATCTTTCAAATCTGAACTCCAACAAAAAATTACGTTCTTCTTTTTCATGGAGAAAGAGGATGGAATCTATTTTCACCTTCTCGCATAAAATTAAGGCCTTACACATTTTGACTTTTTGAAAATTTTCATGTTTCGGCCATACCTTCAATTTGAGATGGGTTGACCATTGGTAGGAGAGTGCGTTTTGGTACACCCCTTGAGCATTTCATAGGCCACTAGTAACAATAGCGATTCCTTTTGGCGCCTGCGATGTGTCTGGGAGCTAAAGATGCGTTGATTTGGGAGGTCTTCGTGCCTATTAAGCCCTCATAAATAAATGTGTCATATTATTGTCCTGGCGATTTTCTCCATGACATTTTTATTAGGTGTAGTTAAATCATTCGGGGGAAAAGAAAAACAAATATTTTCTTGATTGCAGTGATTCACTTTGTTCCATAATTACCTTCCTGTATGTACTGATCCTAAAATGAATCTTTAATTGGTATTGTTCACTGTTCGCTGGTTAGAATGATACCAAATACTCTGCTTATATACAGAAAAAAACAATTTTTTTTTTTGTAGTGTGTGCTATTTTAAATATAGATGGTAGCTTAATCTCGCCATCACATATATATATTTATAGGCATATAAAATATTTCGGAGGTTTCAGAAATTAGTAGCGTTAAATTAAACACGGTTTATGCAATGAAATTCTGGAATTCTTATGAACTTCTTATTCATGTAACTTTTTAGATAAAAAAAATAAACTTGTTTTAAAATAAATTCTTCATATATATCAATAGAATACAAAAATAATTTATTTTGATAAGAAAATATTGCAGCAAGATAGTGCGAGTTATTTTAATTTTATTATTTTGATATTTTTTTAAATATCATTGCTAAGCAACTAATAAATTAAAGAGCAAAGTAAAAAGAAATACATTTTAAAATTTGTAAAAAATATGAAACTAAAATGTTTTATATTTGACGAACAGATGCAAAAAATTTCCAATAATTTAGACAATTAATTTCTAAATTCTAATAAAGGTATCGGCAAATTTTCAAAGCTATTGGGTATATTTAAAACCCCCATATAAAAAAGTTAGCATCCATAATTTTACGTTGAATTCCATTATTCAAATATGTGGTTTTCATTTCAGTTAAAAATGAATTTAAAAATCATCTGCATTCACATAGGAAAGCATTATGACCTAAAAAGAAATGTTAAATATTTTTGGAACGAATGAACTAAATGTAACTAAAAACTATATAGCTAATTTCGGGTACCTCACCAACATACCTACCAAAAATCAACCTAATCGGATCATTTTTGCGGCAGTTATCGCGGAGCAGACAGACAAACCAAAAACTTTTTGCGTTTCCACAGTGAGCCTCAATTGACGTTTCGGCAACTATATTTACGCAAGTACAGATAGACAAACCGAATTCATAAACACTTTTCTATATCCTCGAGTAGATAATCGGCCGTCATAAATCAACCAACCAACCAACCATAAATACTTTTCAACTTCGTTGGAAAGTGTTAAAAAGTATAAATAAAATTTTCAAAATAAATATATTTTACCATTTAAGAATTAAATAAGATCAAAATGGAATTATATATATCCATAAAGTGTAAAAAAAAGAAGAAAGAGAGAGGGAGAGAAAGAGAAATTCCTTTAGTGCTGCCATCTATGTCCAATGATCAACAGAAAATTGATTATTAAAAGGATCTTATAATTATCTAAATATACTTGGGGAACGTTTAAGAAGGCAGTGTGTAAAAGACTAGCTCGCCTAATCACAACCTTTGGCTAATTAGGTTGCCATATCAGGCGATATATAGCTTGTTTTGGCGACATAAGTAGGCTGCTTGCAAAAACCGTATTTCTGGGATTTTTTTTTCGTCTTCTTTTGAAACGTTAAATATAATTGGTTATTTACAATCTATCACGAATGCACATTATTTGTGATAAATAAATAAATAAATATAAAATAGGCCGTTTATAATAAAGTCGAAAGAAGAATCCAAATAATTCAAGCAGAATCAAATTACTATAAATACACTACACCCACTATACACTATATACACTATAAAAACATGTAAAATAAATTTATAAGCTTAAAAAATATTTTTAGCCTTCTTTTGAAACATTAAATACAGGGTCATTCATAATTCCCTCCGGGGTTTCGAAACGTTATAGTAAAAAAACGAAGACGAATATGAAAAAAAGAAACATATGAAATTATTCCGAAACTATTCAAGTTTTACTTACATACATTACAGGTGTTCTATGTGTGAACCCTTGGTCACACGGCATACATCCATGCGATAGTCCAGTTCCTGCCATACTCCGTTTCTTTAAATTTCTGGTACCACACATGAATTGTTTTGTCAGTTGGTCCCTGTTTTCGATATTTATTACGAAAGGCCCGTTGAACTGACACCACTGATTCAGATTTAAAGAAACGGAGTATGGCAGGAACTGGACTATCGCATGGATGTATGCCGTGTGACCAAGGGTTCACACATAGAACACCTGTAATGTATGTAAGTAAAACTTGAATAGTTTCGGAATAATTTCATATGTTTCTTTTTTTCATATTCGTCTTCGTTTTTTTACTATAATGTCTCGAAACCCCGGAGGGAATTATGAATGACCCTGTATAATTGGTTATTTACAATCTATCACAAATGCGCATTATTTAAATTATTGATAACATACATAAAAGGTTCAATGAAAATTGTGATAAATAAATGAATAAATAAATAAATATATATATATACGTATACATATACATATACATATACATATATATATATATATATATATATAATAAGCCGTTTATAATAAAGTCGAAAGAAGAATACAAATAATTAAAGCACGATCAAATTATGTTTCCATGTTTGAAACAAAAATCCCAGAAATAAATTGAAGAAAAACACAATCGTAAAAAACGAAGCATAAAAACGTAGACAAATATTTTCGTTTGTTTTGCGAGATAAGTAAAATTTTGCTCTGATATCCAGTTTTCACACGGCTAAAGAGTTAAGCAGTACTTTTACAGGTATGGAAAACAGGTTTAAAATTAGAAACCAAGTGTTTAACACATAAGGTGTATGTCATATGTTTAACACATGTGGCAAACGTTATTTAACAATGTTGCATTACAGCCATATGACTATTGTTGTCATATTGGAAGAAAAAAAAACCTAACAGTGAATTTCTCTCTCTCTCTCTCTCTCTTTCTCTCTCTCTCTCTCTCTCTATATATATATATATATATATATATATATATTGCTAAAACCAAGCCCTGCCCCGCAGGTACATACACCACCACTAACAAAAATGTTACATTTACATTTTTAAAGATTTTTTAAAATTACTAATTTTTTCCAAAGATTTAGAGGGGTGCTTCTCCTTCACCCCCCCCCCCCCTCTTTTGCATATGTCTATGTTTCTATTTAATGAAAGATTCGTGTTGTTAAGAGCAATTTTCCTTTGTTTATTTTTATTACAAGGCAGCATTTAATAAACACATTTCCATTCATTTCAAGGTGGTTTTTAAATTCCTTGCTAAATAACGCAAAACTTTCTTACTTGTTTTTAAACATAAAGGCATGAAGTCAGCAGGCCTGGCTATTGAAGCGATTTGAAATCGAAATGAGTTTTAAATTATCTAAAAGTGATCAGTTTCAACTGACGTCACACCCTGGCAACCGCTTTAGCAACCAGATCGGTGTTTTTGTTTACCCCTGAAAGATGGTGGATTGTGATTAGTTGGCTCATAATACAGGCTACAAATCGATGTTTATGATTGGTTGGATAAAAATTGGTGGGCTGGTGATTACGTGGTTGAAACTGATCTATTGGTTTCCATTCTTTGCATAAGCTGTTTTATGCCTAAAAGGCATTTACATTCTTCGAAAAATTAAATCTGTTTTAAAAAAGCATACCTATTTTCAAAACTTTAAATCATCGTTGGTTAGGCAGGGCCCTGTGGGGATCTGGCACAACGTCACCTGTAAACTGCCACCCAACGCCACGATCTGCAGTTAGTGTTGTCTGGCATCGCAGCAAATAAAATCAAAACTGTTCCAGGTAGCGGAGATCACGATTTTATCCTCCATGGTTTTGTTCCACGAAAACCGCACGGAACTTGACTCCGGCATACAGCGGGAAGAAGCAAGAAGCAAGTCAGTTCCAGTTGACTGGTGGACTGCTGCACGAACGCACTCTTTGCTCTGTGCTCTTTTATCATGCAGCACAGTGGCGTATCCAGGATTTAATTTCGGGGGGGGGGGGGGGCTGACTTAAATTTCGATAATGTTCTGAGTCTTACGAAATATGTTGAACTGCGTTATAAACAGAAATCATGTTTGACAATAAGGCCGTAGGCAGAGAAAAACGGTGGGGGGGGGAGGTACGGGGCCGAACTCGAGCACCCCCCCCCCCTCGCCGAAATAAGTTGAAAAGTGATAATGGATTGTTTCATATACTTTCATTTAAAAGAAAGTCATTGTAGCTTATAATCTATAAAGTTGTCTCCTTCTCCCCTAAATTCTGGCTACGATTTTTGCTTGACAA
Source organism: Maratus michaelseni (assembly GCA_963931845.1). Lineage (NCBI taxonomy): Eukaryota > Metazoa > Arthropoda > Arachnida > Araneae > Salticidae > Maratus > Maratus michaelseni. Next base: position 346,066,425 of record OZ007586.1, read on the forward strand.
TCAATTAATTTTGCTAGGGACAATCTCAAACAATTTTTTTTTTCATAATTTGTTTTCCATTTTTGGATCAATTCCCTATTACTGCCAAGGCACGTGGGGCACTTTCTTAGAACCCACATATTTAAGGGGCCCAAAAATTTATGGTGATTCAAATCAATTTTATTGTAAACAATTTTAATAGATTAAGAAATTAAAATTTCTAGATTCATTACACAACTTATGTAAGCTAAAATTGCCAGTGATATCATAAGTATATTTATAATTTTTCTTCTCATTTGAAGATTTAAGTTTCTCATAGTGCGCCCAATTTATTTCAGCTTCTTCATATGTGTTTTAAACTTGTTTAAAAAGTTTTAATTTTATGACTATCTTATTTATAAAATATAATTTTCTTTGGGTTGCGTATGTTTTTAAAGTTCGTGAAACATTAGTTCATGTTTTTTAACATGATATTTGAGTCTGTCAAGTTCATTTTTACGAAGAAATTTCAATAATAATAATGATAATCCAACTTCAGTTCACATTTATTCTCACAAGGAGACCGCCAAACATGATGCGCACAGATTTTGATGATTTTAAAGTATGTTGTAGGGATCATACCCCTAACTATTCAGGTCAAAGGTTTCCTTCAAATGGAATATAGAATGAATGGAACATAGTTTAGTTTTCGAGAAATTTCGGGTTAAAGTTCAGCATGCATTTCAAATTCCATTACTTCGCAATCGTGGACATGGTCTCCGTGGTGCCGTGGTAGCGTTCGCGATTTGAGAATCGCAGATGGGTGTTCTGTCCTCTCCGGTGACTTTTACCTTTTTTTAACAAATTTTATATATTTGTCGCGTTATAAGCTGTATGCAGAATTATGAATTCTGCATCTTTGAACTTTTTGATATTTTCCTAATAAATTACATTTACATTTTCGAATATTGCGTGAAAATTTATAGTTTTTGCGCAATTTTTATTCGAATATTTCTGCTGACGAAAATCCAAACTAATTTATGTCTTGATATCTCGTCTTTTTAAAATGATTACTGTTTACATTTATGTATATTTACTTATTTATTTATTGTATTTATGAAATAATACATTTTTTTTAAATTTATATTTTCTATTTAAAAAAAATTTAAATGATTAAGAAAAAATTAACAAAATAATATATCCTTTTAATATTTGATTTGTTCTAAATATATTGAAATATGTTAACTGCTGAAATACTAAAATATTTATCATCACCGACATCGACATTTTTAGTTTATTAAATATGGAACTAATTGTGTTATACCTATCGCAAAAATATTCTAAACAAATTTCGCATTAAAAATCGCCTTTAAATAATTGTTTTAACAATATTGGAAGAATGTATAAATTAGCATATTATATATTCTTTAAATACTTAAATTGTGATAAATATATTTAAAAATGCATTAAATTTGAAAAAGAAATTATTTCAAACGTGGTATTTGTCTGCAAAGGAAGCGAAACGAAATTGATAAAAAGAAAATTTTATTTATTCTGATATTACCGTAAAAGTCGTTGCAGACGATTTTTTTTTCAGATATTTTTTACATGTATTGTAATTTACAAACGATTTTTCATTTCTAGTTGAATTTTTCTGTATGGCATCGACTTGTTAGACTGAAAAAAAAAATTAATTGTAATACATTATTTTTTATTTGTGCAAATAAAAAATGACGGTGAGTTTGAACTTTACAGTTAAATGTATTTAAATAACATAATATATATATATATATATATATATAACTGGTTAAAACTTGGATATAATCGTTATTGCTTTAATATTTTATTACTCCTTTCAAGATTTGTTTTTGGAATTAGTTAGTTTGGAATTTCGTCAATAGAAATATTAATTTCAAAACTGCACAAAAAAAAAAAAAAAAAAAAAAAAAAACGTAAATTTTTACGAAATATTCGAAAATGTAAATGGAATTTATCAGGAAAATATCAAAAGTTCAAAGATGCAGAATTCATAATTCCGCATACTTATAACGCGACAAATATATAAAATTTGTTAAAAAAAAGGTAAAAGTCACAGGAGAGGATAGAACACCCATCTGCGGTTCTCAAATCGCGAACGCTACCACGGAAGCACTGAGACCTTGTGCAGGATCGCGAAGTAATGGCATTTGAAATGCATGCTTAACTTTAAAACGAAATTTCTCGAAAACTAAAGCCCATTTGAAGGAAACCTTTGACCTGAATAGTTAGGGGTATGATCCCTACAACATACTTTAAAATCATCAAAATATGTGTGCATCATGTTTGGCGGTCTCCTTGTCAGTCTTTCATTTAAATGGGTGCATTACATAGTTATATTCATGCACTTCTCATTCACAGTATTTGTAAAAATGTGATAATCTACGATTAGAGCCAAAAATATTTTCTGTTGCCATGGCCCAAAATTTTGATGGTGAGGGTCTGTTCAGGATAAACAAACTTTCTTTGAAAAATCTCTTTTTTTAATACCAATAAAAATTTAATTAAAAATCTTAGAGGTAGCAAGCATTCCTTCTTGATCTCCCCCTTCCCTTTGTATACATGCTCCTGGGATTTTGATCAAACGTATGGCTATTAACCTTCAAGAAATATATGTTAAAAAAACTCATCAAATTTGTGAAGGAAGGGACAAGCAAAGAATTAATTGGAAACTAAACATCAGATTTCCCTTTTTTAAAAAAGAGTTAAAGTTATTGAATTATGGCTAACAATATTACTGGACTTTAAAAAAAACGTTAAATAAAATGGTAAGAAAATTTATTTTTAACCTGTGAAGTTATTTAATGCTATGCTTCTTTTGTTAAATATTCCAAATGGTAAAAATGCCAATACTAAAGTGTGTCGTGTCAAAATAAGAGCGATTAGAAAAGAACACTATTCGTAATATTGTACTTTCATAGAAGAGTAATTAAGAATTTTTATCTTTTGCTGGATCACTCGTACACTGAAATATTGGAAAAGGCATCTTCCTCCCTGCTCATCAACGGGAAACTTTTTGACCTATTTTTAAACGCAAAGGCATTAGACTGGCAGGCCTGACTACGGAAGAGATTTGGAATCGAGATGAGTTTTCCATATTTTGGTAAATAGATTACTTATCGAGTTATAAGTGATTCTGGTAACGTATTAACGACTCGTTTTTCGAGTTTCTCAGGCTGCCGCGTCGGGAATCAGATTCAAAACAACAACTTGGACAGTGCTTTCAGAAAGATTTTCTACCTTTACAAAAAAAAAGGGGGAAAACGTGTTTCGATAGCAAAGTTTCTGAATAAAAAGACCGGTGAATTTCATGCGTTTCCGAGCAAAAATGAATTAAAAAATGTCATAAAGTAGCCAGTTTGTATTTGAGAACAGCCTTAAATCTGGAAAAGCACGTAACGTAAATAAAACTAGTTCGCTAGTAAAAAGACCAGGAACAAAGAAATCAACAGGATATTATTTTTTTAGTATTACTACTGGGCATCTTTAAAAGACCCTTCCAAAACCGAAAATCAATAATCTTGCTTGACTTTGCCATTCACAAAAAAAATTTCAGTTCGTACATATGCTGATAATACAGGGTCATTCATAATTCCTTCCGGGGTTTCGAAACGTTATAGTAAAAAAACGAAGTCGAATATGAAAAAAAGAAACATATGAAATTATTCCGAAACTATTCAAGTTTTACTTACATACATTACAGGTGTTCTATGTGTGAACCCTTGGTCACACGGCATACATCCATGCGATAGTCCAGTTCCTTCCATAGTCCGTTTCTTTAAATCTGAATCAGTGGTGTCAGTTCAACGGGCCTTTCGTAATAAATATCGAAAACAGGGACCAACTGACATAACAATTCATGTGTGGTACCGGAAATTTAAAGAAACGGAGTATGGCAGGAACTGGACTATCGCATGGATGTATGCCGTGTGACCAAGGGTTCACACATAGAACACCTGTAATGTATGTAAGTAAAACTTGAATAGTTTCGGAATAATTTCATATGTTTCTTTTTTTCATATTCGTCTTCGTTTTTTTACTATAACGTTTCGAAACCCCGGAGGGAATTATGAATGACCCTGTATTTAATGTCACTGCGCACTAATATACCTCATTAGTCTTGGCATCATTTGTGGAAGAGAGTTAAATATTCTTTAAATTAATTAAACTACTTCTAGATCTTGCCAATTGAGCATATTATACATATTCAATAATCCACTAAAACATATGTGGAACTATTTTTCAGTCATTTGAAAATAGATTTTGTGGTCTCAAGTAATTTTGATTGCAGGACTGAGAGGCATATGGGGCTAACGAGAAAACAAATCCGTTGCGCGCCAGAAAATAAAACAAATTTATCTCAAAAAGAAAGAAACAAAGTCAGTTTTTTTTTAATTTAACTGCGATCACTTCGGAAGGGGAATGGAGCTGTTACCCCATAACCCCCACCCCTTGTGTACTAATATGGGACTAAAGAAAATAGATTGGGTTGTCCATTGTATGACAGAAAAAATAATTCTAATTTTATCTCAAACATAAAGAGAAAAATCGGCACTTTTTTCATTCCATTTTTGACCATTTTGGGAGGTGGGGGGGTCTGTGCCCCATCCGCCACTTCCCCCTCTTTTAAGACCATGCAAGAATACTTCATTAGCAGTGATTTGAAGGATAATGTTAAGATGCAACTTTTAACTGTGAACAATGAACTTTTTTCTGTGCATTCCAAAAATTCCGTACAACCTAAAATAACAAAATATTTTGTACATGGTGAATGAATATGAATAGTAGTAAGTTGTAAATTATATCCGGAATAAGAAGTTTATTATTACATACCTCTTGTATTTCATGTATTTTAATTTATCTCTGATTTTTTTATTGTTGATAATTACGGAAATGTTCGTACTTTTGTGAATTTCGTTTATACGTTTTTTTCTTGGTCCCCTGAAAAACGTATAAACGGTGCTTCACTGTACTTTATTAAGATATTTAAATGAAAGAGTTTATTGAATTATTTTTTCATTACTGCTAGTATGTTATATTTTGTAATATTTATTTATTATCACTAAGTGTTATCAAATAATAATATTTTTATTATTTTATCAATGTAAATAGAAAAGAGGTAATATTTTATAACCACAGTTATAAAAAGCATTTCATTTTCATTATTAAAAGAGATAATATTTATAATAAATTTATAATCTCTCTTAATGTTATAAATTTATTGATAAAAATTTTATGGATAGTTAGCAGTAATGGTAAAATAAATTAAAAAACTCTTTCATTTAAATATCTTAATGAAGTAGTGATTATGACTAACGCAGGAGACTGATTTAAAATATATCAATTGCTAATTGAGGTTTCAGTCACCCGATTCACAAAAGAGTAAAATATGAAAAAGAATCAGAACTGGGACGATATTAAGAAAAATATCTATATCTACTTATCTCCAGAAACTATATCTAAATAAACAAACTTACTTCGGCTGCATATACACTTGTAAGTTCTTTAACTCGATAAATAACGAAATATTTTTGAGCTTCCCTGTAAACGTACTCTAAATGCTACACATAACATATTCTATAGTAACCTTCTTCTATTGCACCTCAATAACGTATATAAATTTCATTATGTTTAAAATAGTGTAACACTATTAAAATACAATTATTTTTCCACATAGACCATAATGTAACGAGAATATTTTTGAGTGTTCCTGAAAATGAACTATAAATGCTACACGCTTTATTTTCAATACCAAACATGCTATGTTAAACCACAATAACATATATCAATTACATTACTAATCCGACTATACTAGTAAATCTGCAGATCAGGAGCCTCAACGTCAGTTCAGAAAGTGATTGTTTTTTAATCTCACTTTTCATAATAATTAACATCTTACAATCTGCAAATTAATTTTTTTAATTACAGTATATATTTATAGGCATGTAAAATAATTCAAAGGTTTCAGAAATTAGAAACGTTAAATTAAACACGGTTTATGCAATAATATTCTGACATTCTTATGGACTTCTTATTCTTGTAATTTTTTAGATAAACAAAATACATTTTTTCAGTGGGGCTCCACCCCCTGAACCCCTCGTAATCTTATTAAATTTATATTCGTAATTTCCTATTGTTCGTGTGAATGATTCTAGTATATTTTGGAGTCCGTTCTACACAGTGGTTTTATTAGGATAAGCAACAATTTCGAAAATAATTTCATGTTATCCTAATACCCAAATAGCAATATTTACTTACCTGCAAACCACGAAACACCTGCATCTGATAGATAAGTTGAATAATAATTCGCGTACAAAAGCAACTTATGGAAATGTAAACTGAATCTACTATATTTCACCTATATCTATTTTAGAAATCTAGTGTTATTACAATTTTTGTTTCGGAAAAACAGTTTTGATGGTCATTCTATAATATTTATTTTTTCTAAGTACATCCTGATCTAACTCGATGAAATAGCATAAATCTCCCCAAATTAGGCTTATTTGGAAACTTTTAGACCTATTGGGTAATCATTCATAATCGTGCCCACTGCCAATTCACTAAATAGCAATCGTGATTTGGCGCTATAAAATATTTTTTGCGATAGCTTTTTATGTTCTCAATTTACAGTAATTGTAATATTTCAGGATCGTTTTACTAATCTAATTTCTTTAGATTATCCACCTCGTTGTACGCGTGATTTTATCCTATTTTTAAAATTAAGAAACATCCACATCTGTTGCAGAAAATGAATAATATCTCATGTAAGAAATGTATACAAATGTAAACACATACTACGACACTTTAATCCAAATCACACGTTCGATGTTTTTCGTTTGGAAAAAAATATTTCGGTAATCATTCTATAGTGGTTAAATGGTAACTTGTATCAAAATAAATTCTCATTTATGTCAATAGAACACTAAAATCACTTGAAAATAGTTTATTTTGCAAAAACAATATTGCAGCAAAATAGTGCGAGTTACTTGAATTTAATTATTTTGATATTCTCTGAAATGTGGTTGCTAAGCAACTAATAAATTAAAGAGCAAAGTAAAAAGAAATGCATTTCAAAATTTGTAAAAAATATGAAAGTAAAATGCTTTATATTTCCTGAACAGATGCAAAAGAAATTTCCAATAATTTAAACTATTAATTCCTAAATTCTAATAAAGGTATCGGCAAATTTTCAAAGCTATTGGATATATTTAAAACCTCCATATCAAAAATTTAGCATCCATTATTTTACGTTGAATTGCATTATTCAAATATGTGATTTTCATTTCAGTTAAAAATGAAATTTGAAAATCGTCTGCATTCCCATAGGAAAGCATTATGACCTAAAAAGAAATGTTCTATATTTTTCGAACGAATGAACCAAATGTAACTACAAACTATACAGCTAATTACGGGTACCTCACCAACATACCCACCAAAAATCAACCTAATAGGACGATTTTTACGGCAGTTATCCCGGAACAGACAGACAAACAGACGGAAACCAAAAACTTTTTGCGTCTCCACAGTGAGCCTTCACTGGCGTTTCGGCAATAACCGTTACTAGTAAATCTGCAGATCAGGAGCCTCAACGTCAGCTCTGAAAGTCATTGTTTTTAAATCTCACTTTTCATAATATTTAACATCTAACAATCTGCAAATTAATTCTTTTTAATTACATATTGATGGAATGCTACAGAACGACCAATTGAATTATTTAAATTTAAGTCTGACTGCATAGAATTTAACACTATATTGCTGTTTTATTATTATTTTTATTATTTCAAATTATCCGAGACGTATAGTATTATTTTGCACCTATGACTCTAAGGATCTGATATAATAATTTGTGCTTAAAAAAATTTATTTACTAGTAAATCTACAGATCAGGAGCCTCATCGTCAGATCTGAAAGTAAATGTTTTTTAATCTCACTTTTCATAATATTTAACATCTTACAATCCGCAAATTAATTTTTTTAATTACTACATATATATTTATACGCATATAAAATAATTCGGAGGTTTCAGAAATTAGAAACGTTAAATTAAACACGGTTTATGCAATAATATTCTGACATTCTTATGAATTTCTTATTCTATTTTTTAGATTAAAAAAATACATTTCTTCAGGGGGGCTCTGCCTCCCTGTACCACCCGTAATCTTATTAAATTTATATTCGTGATTTCCTATTGTTTGTGTGAATGATTCTAGTATATCTTAGATTCTACACAGTGGGTTTATTGGGCTAAACAAAAATTTCGAAAATAATTTCTTGTTATCCTAATATCAAAATAGCAATATTCACTTACCTGCCAACCACGAAACACTCGACTCTGATAGATAAGTTGAATAATATTTCGCGTACAAAAGCAAGTTATGGAAGTGTAAACTGAATCTACTATATTTCACTTATATCTATTTCAGAAATCTAGTGTTATTACAATTTTTGTTTCGAAAAACTGTTTTAATGGTCATTCTACAATATTTATTTTACCTAAGTAGATCCTAATCTAACTCGATGGCAATAGCATACTAAAATTTCCCCAAAATAGGCTTATTTGGAAACTTTTAAACCTAATGGGTAATCATTCATAATCGTGCCCACTGCCAATTCACTAAATAGCAACCGTGATTTGGCGCTATAAAGTATTTTTTGTGATCACTTTTTATGATCTCAGTTTCCAGTAATTGTGCTATTTCAGGCTGTATGAATGCGTTTTGCTACGCCAATTTCTTTAGATTCCCATTACCATCTCGTTGTACGAGGTATTTTATCCTATTTTAAAAATAATACAAATTTTCAACCACTAAAAATCCACATCTCTTCCAGAAAATGAATAATATCTCATGTAAAAATGTTTCCGTTATCATTCTGTAGTAGTTGAAAGGTAACTTGTATCAAAATAAATTCACATTTATTTCAATAAAATATTAAAATCACCCCAAAATATTTTATTTTGCGAATAAAATATTGTAGCAAAATAGTCTAAGTTATTTCAATTTTATTCTTTTGATAGTCTTTGAAATATAGTTACTAGGTTACGGCTAAATTAAAGTGGAAAATAAAAAGAAATGCATTTTAAAATTTGCAAAAAATGATAAAATAAAATGTATTATATTATTAGAACAGATGTATAAAATTGCACCAAAAATTGTACACCTAATTTAAAAAATCTTATGAATGTATTAACAAAATTTCAAATTAATTTGAATAATTTAAGACCTGACTTGTTAACTTTTAGCCTTCATAACTTACCGTTTAAATACATTAATCAAATGCGCCATTTTATTTTCAATGAATGAAAATTTTCAAAATCGTCTGAATTCCCATAGGAAAGCATTATGACCTAAAAAGAAATGTTCTATATTTTCCGAACGAATGAACCAAATGTAACAAAAAACTATACAGCTAATTCCGGATACTTCACCAACATACCTGCCAAAAATCAAACTAATCGGATCATTTTTGCGACAGTTATCGCGGAACAAACAGACAGAAACGAAAAACTTTACGCGTCTCAACAGTGAGCCTTCATTGACGTTTCGGCAATTAGACAGATAATCAATTAATTATAGAAAAGAAAAAGTTGCGTTGTGAATTATTTTTGAAGTTCGGATCCTCTTTGAGCCAATTACAATCATCTAAGGTTACCTGTAGAGAGTTGTATAAAATTAAATAAATAATGGCTTATTTTAAAACATAGATTGTAACATTAAAGAAAACATTTCCTAAAATAAAAGAATTAACATTAATGCAGTAAATTAAGTAAACAAAAAGAAAACCGACCAAAATTAAAAACTATAATATTAAGTTAATTTACAAGAAAATTATAAGCATTTAATTAGAAATAAACATAAATGTTTGTAAAAAAAAATATCAATCATAGTTGAAGATTGCATTCTCAATATTCATTTTCTGAACATTTCAGTTTAGATTTCTGTATAAATAGATTCAATTTTGAAATGCTGAATCCCATATCATAGGAGTACATATTTAATTAGCCTTTTTTACGTTTAGATAGGGGAATTATCTTCATATACACACAAGTTCATATTATCAAAAGAATATAGCATAGCTAATTAATGGAACAATGGTGAAGGAAGTTTGATTGTTACCTCGTATTATTAGAAGACGTTGACTAAGTGAGATTCTGGCTGTCACTTTATGTTTCGCTTTTTAGAGCAAACAAATTTGCTTTTGTTGGCACACACATAACAATCTGTTTTCTTAGAGAGCAGTCGTTGAGAACCTTCTACTTTTACACATCTTTCAAATCTGAACTCCAACAAAAATTTACGTTCTTCTTTTTCATGGAGAAAGAGGATGGAATCTATTTTCACCTTCTCGCATAAAATTAAGGCCTTACACATTTTGACTTTTTGAAAATTTTCATGTTTCGGCCATACCTTCAATTTGAGATGGGTTGACCATTGGTAGGAGAGTGCGTTTTGGTACACCCCTTGAGCATTTCATAGGCCACTAGTAACAATAGCGATTCCTTTTGGCGCCTGGGATGTGTCTGGGAGCTAAAGATGCGTTGACTTGGGAGATCTTCGTGCCTATTAAGCCCTCATAAATAAATGTGTCATATTATTGTCCTGACGATTTTCTCCATGACATTTTTATTAGGTGTAGTTAAATCATTCGTGGGAAAAGAAAAACAAATATTTTCTTGATTGCAGTGATTAACTTTGTTCCATAATTAGCTACCTGTATGTACTGATCCTAAAATGAATCTTTAATTGGTATTGTTCACTGTTCGCTGGTTAGAATGACACCAAATACTCTGCTTATATGCAGAAAAAAACGAATTCTTTTTTTTTAGTGTGTGCTATTTTAAATATAGATGGTGGCTTAATCTCGCCATCATCTTTTCCCCCGACATTAGAAAAAAAAAAGGTCAACAGTATCTTTATATATATATATATATATATGTAGCCAGAAAGTACTTGATGAGAGTCCATCATAGTATTATTTCGAAGATCAGAACTGAAAATGTTCGAATAGTACAGTCTAGGAACGTGGGATTGTAGGCTCGAATGTAACGAGATTTGCAACACCAGAAAAAGTTCTACACATTGGTGGAATAAAGCATATTCAAAAGTTCACTGTTGAAGAATCTGATGAAAGGGGCATGAATTCTTCAGCAAATCATCATATGTGTAATTGGTTTTAATTTCCATTGTTCCAAAAAAAAATAAAAATTTTGAGTTTTAATAGGCCCAAATCCAAATAAAGCATGAAAATTTGAATAAGCCAAATAGTAAAATAAAATGCCCGAAAAAAGAAAGAAAAAACGAAATAATTTTTCTTTTCCGCTCTTTTTTTTGTTGTTTGTACATACATATAAATTGGCAAATCTTTTATTTGAATTATTACAAGCTAATCAGGTACCCATAAATGGAAACACAATATACAGAATCATTTAAAACAAATACTCAATATAATCAGTAACTGTATGCATTGTATAATTAAGACCATACATTGAAAAAAAATTATGTAATATATCAAAAAAAAAAAACACGGAGAGAAAACAGATATACATAAACACATGTCTGTTGTACTACAATTTTATTATAAACATTATAATATGAGATTCTCACATGAATTGTCTCTCTTGAGCAGAAAAGAGAACTTCGTTATTTTTTTTTACATATAAAGAAATTTTATGTGAAAAAAATCTCATTATTCTTATTAAAACAATTTTGTTTTGGTATTTGTGAAAAGAATGACTTTTCTGAATGAAAAGTATTTTCGATAATAACATATTTTCCTAAAAGGAAATTCTCGAAAGAATGATTTTTTTCCTTTTGATACCAAAAATTTAAATATCCATTGATAAAGTCGAACACAGTACAATTTTAACTGCCTGGCTTTAGAATGAATGGGTTTGGACAAGGAGAGAGAGAGAAAAAAAAGAAATAGGTAACCCCCCCCCCTTTCAATTCATCACACCACTAAGAGGAAAGAATGAAAATGACAGCAACTTGTCCTCACCTGTGGAAAATTACCCTTTTCCCAACTTCCGCATTTAGGTGTATACGAGGGAAATCTTCTGAATCGATATACCATGTAATAGAGATATTTGCATCCCCTAGGTTAACCCTGAATTTCTCAACTACCATCTTTTTTTAAAAAATGGTGCACATGTCTTGGGTCGCGGGAAAATGCCTATACACCTGGACACCTGGGAGGAGTGAAGCATGGTTAAGTTGTGATTTATTTTTATTAATGTGCGCGAAAAAACCAAATTTGTGCTGTGTAAAACAAAGTCGTGAATACCAGGCTTGGATTTAATTATTAGTAAAGAATGGGGTACGTATTAAATTAAATTTGTATATCTATTTAATGATCTAAAATTAATTTGTATAAAAAAAATCGGTAGCACGTGGTAAAATCCATTTCCATCTGGTTACCTTCTCGTCATTTTTTTATGTATATAAAATTTAATGTATTATAATATATATATTTTTTAATAATAACCGATTTTCTAGTTACAGATTTTAGTTAGCAAAAAAAATTGCTTTGCACACTCTAAATCATGCGTGCAAGAGTATAGTTTTTATTTATTTATTTGAAATATTTCATTTAATGTATGTGAATATACATATTTAAGGCTGTGAAAAGCTAATACCATGTGAATATCAATATTTTTTTATGAAAGTGTTTTTTGTAGAGGATTACAATGAAGCGTCGCTTTTTTTTTGCATACAATATTAAATATGATGGTGAGAGAAGAAAAAAATTAAATTTTCTTAGTGTTTTGTAAAGTTTAAAAATTTACTTAATTGAAAATATCCCAGCTGAATTAATTATTAAATGCCCTGCTCAGGTAGTCTCGTTTTCGCCTGCAAAAACGAGAACTTACATTCAATAATTTGCTGAAATAATAATTGACAGGTGAATAACACCTATTATAGTTATCAAGTTAAAATAATAAAAAAAATCTGGAAAATGTTGTGAAATTTTGTACTTTGAAAAAAAATTTTGGTTCCCAAAGTATGAATGAATCAATTTTAATAAATAATTTACCTAAGTATTTTAAAGTATAAATTAAACATCCAATTTATTTTTTGTAACAATTGAAACGTTCAATGGTATTTTTTATTTTATTTTTTTATAATACGAAATTTTACAGTCACTCTAAATTTAAAATTGAATCATCTTGTTCTATCAAGATATTACATGATAAATAAATATTTAATAAAGTAATGTTTAAATTAAGAAAGAGAAAAAATATATATATATATTATTTTAATTTTTAAACTAAAATTATTTTTTAAAATCTGACCAATTTTTTGTGTTATAATAATTCAAGTGGATTCGTCAATCCGTGGCTTTAAGCAAAAGACGAATTATTATAAATATTGGTCAAAATAAAATGTTTTATTATTATTATTATTTGTGTCGCCGAGTGAATCGCCTCTTACTTGTAATTTTAAATCGATTAGTTACGTGTTTTTATTTCATATAAAGACTTTTATTTTCACTTTTAGTAATAAGTGCCTATAGATAATGTGTTTTATGAAGTTATACGTTAAAAACAAAAAAAATTGTCTTGTTATATAACTTAGTAGAAAATGGGTGTAAAAGGGTGACTCTATGGCAAGGATGCCTCTGTTTTTATTTTTACTGTTATTATTTATTTATTTATTTATTTATTTATTTATTTATTTTAACGTGCATGTTTGTTCATCACGCCCTCTGACAAGCCATATCCTTCCGTAGTACACTGTGTAGGGAAAAAAACTTGCAGTATACTCCCTAAACTATTATTATTTTTTAGTAACCTGTCCTCAATGGACTGACCTAAACCCTAATATAAAATACTAAAACCAGTTATGGAATAAGATAAAATGTTATTAAAATACAAGAAAATGATACATCTGTAAAAAAGGAAAAACTAAATATATACATATTGCTTTGCTAGCAATAAAGGGGAAATGTTTCCTCACACTTCCCTATCTAGGAATTAAAGAGTTTATTTGTATAGTCTCTGATTCCACTTTCGTTGGTGACCATAATTTGTTTATGTGGCTTTTAATAGTCGCTTTATCTGGGAATGCAATTTCCTTTAATAGGTAATTGTTATTCCTAAGTTTCCTTACAACCTCAAATGGTCCCAAAAATTTTGGCTGAAGTACCCCTGGTTTACCCACCACTTTTAAGTAGAATTCTTGTCCCGTTTGTAGAAATTTTACTTTTTGGACTGGAGTACTGTCGATGTACTCCGCTATCATTTATTTTTTGGTTTTGTAAAGCTAATTTCTTTATTTCCTCAATATGTTGGACTCTATTTTTAACATAGGTTTTGACAATTATGTCTTGTTCGGGTAAATGTATTGAAAAAGGAGTTCTTATTCCTCTACCGAAAAATAGAAGTGCCGGGGAGAATCCCGTAGCTCTGTGCGGTGTACTGTTATAATTAATTTTAAAAAAATTAATCCTGGTATCCCATTCTAAAGAGTGTTTACACATGGCAACAATTGAATTCTGTAATATTTTATTAGATATCTCACAGAGTCCATTACTGCGGGGATTATTGACTGACGTAAAATCTAAGCCTATGTTAAGAGAATCCATGTATTCTTTGAAAAGATCGAAGTGAAAATACCGGCCATTATCCAATTTTATGGATCGCGCCAATCCGAAATTACTAAAATAACGATTCAACACATTTAGAAGTGTTTGCGATTCACAATTGCGAACCGGTACAGCCTCCAAGAATCTTGATGTGGAATCAATAATCAGAAATACAAATTTATTCTTGCGTAGCGTCATTGGAAGCAAACCAATTAAATCTATATGTAAAACTGACCCGATCTCTTTATCTTTGATTATTTTTTGTGTGGGAACCTTAATACACTGCTCAAAACAATTAAAGGATATTGCAGTTTTAGGTGGATTTTGTATCTGGGAAACTTTTTAGCTGATTGATACATGGTCGACAGACATAGTAGGTTATATGAGAATAAATTACACATGTTTGGCAGAAAAAAATGCATTGTATTGCGCATTTTTGTACAAAAGGAAAAAAACACAATTTGTGCATATGAGAAAAAAAGAATAAGAAAAGGTGTTTTCTTCAAAGAAAATCATTTTCAGTAGGGGGTATGGTTTCCACGGGCGGCCAGCAACGTTTAACACCTTTGAGGCATGGACTCAATGAGGCTATTAATGACTAGTTGGGGTATTCTGCCCCACTCTTCCAGAAGAGCTCTTTCCAGTTCTTGGAAGGTTTGTGGGGGTTGTTGGCGGCCAGAAACTCGTCTTCCTAGAGCGTCCCAAACGTGCTCGATTGGATTCATGTCTGGAGAACACGCTGGCCATTCCATTCGAACGATTCCTTCCTCGAAAAGGAAATCCTCCACCAGGTTTGCACGATGTGGCCTGCAGTTATCGTCCATTAAAATGAAGTTATCTCCGATTGCTGCAGCGTAAGGGACTACAATAGGTCTGAGGATCTCATCCCTATATCGGCGACCAGTCAGAGCTCCATCTCGAATGATGTAGAGGTCAGTGCGCCCGTCAATGGAGATGCCACCATACACCAACACTCCTCCACCGCCAAATCTGACACTTTCGTGCACGAACGCAGGATTATTCCTACTGCCACGGTCCCTCCAGATGAAAATACGCCTATTAACCGGATGCACAGAAAAACGGGACTCGTCAGAAAACAGAATATTGCTCCATTCATTTCTCCTCCAGTTGACATGCTCGGTTGCCCACTCCCTGCGGTCGCGACGATGCCTTGATGTTAATCTAACACATACCATCGGTCGACGAGCATACAGACCTACAGCATGGAGCCGGTTTCGGACAGTCTGAGTTGAAATCGTGGTGCCTGTAGCCGAGTGAAGGTGTTGTTGGAGAAGAGTAGCGTTCATGTTTCGGTGTCTCCGAGCTGTTAACGCTAAATACCGATCTTCATTGGGCGTTGTTGCCCGTCTACGACCTTGCCCTGGTCTTCGGCCTGCACATCCACTCTCCAAAAAACGGTTCCAGATCCAGGAAATGACACTTTGTGACACTCCAATGGCTTGCGCTACTTCGGCTTGAGTTTGGCCCCCTTCTAACCTACAAACAATTCTCCAAGCTTCTGAATCTGTCAAATGACTTCGCTGAGACATCGTACTCATCGAAACAAAGCAATCACTGAATGCCGATCATCCTTGTCTTCATTCTCTTTTATCCAGTTGAAAGTCAAATTTCATTCGCTGCCGCTGAAGCGACGTTTTTGACGTCCAACTCAAAATTTGCATACTCCACAGTTTGAAAACCAGAAAAATTTGCATTTGTGATTCTCTTCTTCTATTTTCGGCAAAAAACATTTCGTTTATATCTTTATTTTATATAAAACTTCAAATATCCTTTAATTGTTTTGAGCAGTGTAGTTTGATGTTGTTTAGTTGTGTTACATGGTATACATTTAGTACAATGATTCTTTACATCTTTGTACGTGCCATACCAGTGAAATCTAGCTTTTATTATTTGATAAGTTTTTAAAAATCCGAAATGTGGTTTGTGAGCTTCCTGTATTATTTCGGTTTTAAGTCTATCCGGAGCAATTAATAATTCATTTGTATCAGAGCCTGGCTTTAATATTAATATTTCTTTTTGATTGAGAGTGAATTTCTTAGTGGTTTTGTTTTGTTTGTCATTTTTGATTTTGTTTATTATTTTATTCAATTTTTCATCTTCTAATTGTTGTAGTTTAATGTTTTCATCTGATAGAGCTTTGTTTACCGTTAATAGCGAATTTTGTAATTTTTCTCTTGCGATGATATTATTAATATTTCTCGACACGTAATCAGCAGGATTTTTAGATCCCTCGATATGCTGAAAAGAGTAATTAAAGGGTGACAAATTGTCCAACCACCTTGCTACAATATCTGGTTGTTTTTCTAAATTTAAAAAATATGTTAGTGCTTTGGAGTCGGTGTAAATTTCAAATTTTCTCCTTGCGAGAATATGCTTGAAATACATCACTGCTTCATGAACCGCCAGTAGTTCGAGTTTGAAACTGGGGTAGTTCTTTTCAGGATCCCTTAATTTTCGCCAAAAATGTTCAATTGGCAACTATTCTCCGTTGTATTCCTGTGCTAAAATTCCAGAAATAGCTGTTTTGGAAGCGTCTGTGATTAAAATGAAATCCTTTGAGAAATCTCGAGGTTTTAATGTGGGATTTTTAACTATCGCTGCTTGGATTTCTTTGAAAGCATTTTCTTCTATGTCAGACCATTTAAATTTCACTTTGTCTTTAGTGAGATTAATTAATGGGTCAGCTATTTTAGAATAGTCTTTAATAAGCGATCTAAAATAATTTGAAACACCAAGTAGAGATTTAACTCCCTTCTTATTTTTAGGTTTAACTAAATTTTGAATTTTATCTATGTTTCTTTTTGAAGGAGAGTATCCTTCGCTGTTTAGGGTAAAACCAAGAAATTCGATTTCTGTCATGCAGACTTGTATTTTAGTAGGCTCAATAGTTAAATTATTTTCAATAAAATCTTTAAGGACTTTGTCTAAAAGATCTAACATTTCTTCGAGCGAGTCTGCCGCTAAAATCCCATCGTCAATAAAGTAAGCGACTTGATCTTCATTAAAGTGACCTAAAACTTTATCAATTAATTCTGCAAACACCGCAGTACTGAGGCGCGTTCCAAAAGGCAATCTTAAAAAGGTGTATTTTCCTTGCTCCGTTATGAAATCTAATTTTTCACTGTCTTCTTCACGTAAATTTATTTGGAGAAACGCACTGTGCAGATCCAGTACTGTATAATATTTTTTTCCACTCATTCTCTGCAGAATCTCTTTAATTTCGGGTATGGAGTATGCATAATTTTGAAGTATTTCATTTAATAGTCTATAATCGACAGCCATACGATATTTAACTTCATTAACCTGTTCGTTTTTCTGCAAAGATTTTTTTAACGAAAATAACAGGGAAAGCGTAATCAGAGTTTGATTTACGAATGATATTTGCTCTCAAAAGTTTTTCAATTTCCTTCTTAGCATACTCTTTAACATTATTGGCGGTTTTGTTTATTCTGCAGAGGATAATTATGTATTAAATTAAATCTTGGGACGACTAATGAAGATTGTCCGAGTGTATCATAGTTCTTAGAAAAGGCATGTGCATTATCTAGAAACATTTTTTTTAATTTTTCTGTTGTGTCCGAGTCTAAATGTTGTAAATTAAAGTCGTCTGATCTAAGTTCTGCTTTTCTCCGTTCGCGAACTTGCTCTAAATTCAGATTATTAATGTGCACTATCTGCTTCGTTACTTCATTACCCTCAGTGTCAACTGCTTTTATTTCAAAATGTTTAGAAATTTTGCAAATGTTCATTCCCTTTGTTAAGATTAATTTTTGTTGTGATTATTATTATATTTTGTTAGTGATTATTATATGAATATTATTATCCTTGGCAATTTCATGAATTGATGTTTTATAATGAATTTTCATATTATGTTTAATCGGCTCCAAAAGTATTGTATTTGTAGTCACAAATTTATCTGGATCTAATAGTAATGCAACAAAACTTTTTCGCCTGGTAGTAACTCCAATGTCTGTGTTATTTTTGCTGTAACGAAGTTTTTGTGCGAGATGCGTTTTTTTTCTTTTTGCGTTTTGTTTGTTTATTTTGATTCTCATTACAGTTAGAAGTTAAGTTACTTATCAGACTTTGAGGTTCATTTTCTAGAAATTGAAGTGCAATGTTTTTGTTTTTTAATTTCATAGTTTTATCTTCAAAATCTAGGATAATATTGTTTGTTTTGATGAAATCGAATCCCAATAGCATATTGTAGTTCCGACCAAAATCTTGAGTTGTAACATAAAATGCACCCAATACAAAAACGTTTTCCAATTTGAAAGTTAATTTAATGCATTGCTTAAAAGAGATTGTTGAATTTGTTAATGTTTGAACTTTTACCTGGTTACAGAGATTTTTATATTTTACCTGTGCATTCTTTAATTGTTCAAACAATATAGGTGATGCCAAAGTGACTGCCGCTCCACTGTCTGTTAAAGCATTAATTTTAACACCATTAATTTCAAAAGTAATAATTGGAAGTTGAGATTTGTCATTACTTTTGACACTAGCGATAATTTTATTATATTTCTGAGACCCGCAGTGAGACTTACGCGGGTGCCTTGTATTTGAGAATGTAAGTCCCGACTTTAGTTTCCCTTATTGTTACTAGAGTTCTGATCATGATCTTTATCTTGTTTATTGTTTTCAAATGTCTGCTCTGCATGATTTTTTTTGTATAATCATTTTTTTATAATTATTTTGCTTGTAGCCCCCTCTATGCCCTCTATAATTTCTTCGCTGATCATATGATCTCTGTTCGTTGAAATTGCTTCCATAATTTCCGAAACTTTGATATGATATCGGCATAAAATGTTAATGGGGTGGAGGTGGTGCATAGTACATGTACTGAGGCGCAGAATATTGCATAGGATTGAAATTTTGGTGCATGTAATTTGGAGTTCTGAGCTTGTTGGTTTCCCCCTTGATAAAAGTTTGGTTTATCGATTTGATTATTCTCAGGAATTTTTTTATTTTCGTCCAAATAATTACTGCTGTTTTGTTCGTTGCCCTTATAAAACCAACAATGTGGGTTCGTATGGGATTTGGATTTACAGTAATTGCAAAACCTGGTTGTATCGTTGTTAGTGGCATTTACCTTTAATTTAATGTTATTTAATTCCGCGGTTAATAATTTTATATTCTCCGCACTTTCTACATTAAGTTTAAGCAGTTCATTTAGCAATTCGGAATCTTTAGCTTTGGAAATATTGTTGATGTCCTTTAAATTGTCATGTGAATAAGCCTCCTCTAATTTTAAAGCTATGCTGCACGTTGTTTTAAAGTCCGGCGGAGAGTTCTTTCTGACTTCCAGGCTTAAATCACTACGAATCGAATCTAAAAACTGAGATAATTTAATCATTTCCATGAATGTAGAGCTGTTGTTAGCTCCTATATCTTGCCCACTTTTCCTAAGATAAAGATCTGCTGCTGCATTAAATTCTAATATAAAATCATTCATGCTTTGTTCCGGTTTTTGTTTCAGGTTACAAAATTTCTTTTGCGCTTCTATCAATGTGGTTTTGGGTTCAAATAATTGTTTTTACTTTGTTTTAAAAGTTTCTAAGTTCTGTTCCACGAACAAATTTTGATCTCTCATCAATTTATCTTTCGCAGGTCCTACAATTTTTGCCTTTAAGGGGCTACTTCAATGGCTCTCCCAGACAGAGCAGCTAATGTTATTTCAATGGGAGAAATTTAGAAGTGTCATCTTTTCGCATTTTGCTCGAATTTAGTCATTTTTGTAGCTTTCAAAACCTGTACATTTAAATTATGCACGCTCCTTTCAAATTTTATTTTATTATTTTTTTTTAATGTGATATAAGTGCGTTATTTTGAAGATTCATGTTTAGTGTCTTATCGCGAAAAATCTGTTTGACATTTTAAAATTTGGTAAAGACACAATCGTAGCCTGATTATTTAGCTTTCCAAAAATGCTTTTTATTTTGATTAAAAATTTTTTTTAATCGATGCTACAATCCTAAATAATTGTACTGCCTTTTTTTAAACAGCCGAAAACAGTAAAATGACCGCCCCAAACAAGTTACCTCCTTTTCTTTCCGGGAACTCAACGGGGAGTCAAACGGGAAAAATCCTCATGGAGCGATAAGAAAGACCACCTAATGTGTGAAATTTTGCCTTTGGCTATCAGTATGCAACTTGTAAAGCTGCAAATTTCATTTTAAGAGCAGAGAAGAAAGTTTAAAAAATGGTATTTTGAAATGCTGCAAATAGGTGCTGATTATTTGTTTTACTAGGCATCATACAGATTTTTAAAAAACGTTATTGATTTGGGATCGATAAAGATTTTTTTTCACCTCTCACCTCTGAAGTTTAATACCCGATATTTTTTTTAATTGCCTACAATAGTAAAATGAAAAAGCGTTTATTTGCTAAACAAAAATACTAGAACTATCATTTATTCACTCTTTCTCGGGAAAAACAAACATACAGCGGCAAGTGTCATTAAAATGAATAGATAGACAATAGACATATCCAGCGAATAAATACAGTTGTATTTAAATTTTCTACAATACCTTTTTTCTATTATTTATTACATAACTCTTATTGAGTTAGTTTTAACGTTTCTTTCGAAAATATTAAATATTTATGCGGTAGATTAACTAAAAAATAACTATTGTATAGCTTTATTATTAAAATTTGTTACACTAATTTAAAACTTAGAAATGATGAGATTATACGAATTCTCTTTTTTTCGGTAAATTTCGTGATTCTCCTTTCACAAATGAAACATTTTTAAATTATACTTCAAAGATTTAAAAAAAAAAAAAAAAACATATTTCAGTGCGATTTATTATTAGTTACTATAAATGAAGCATTATTTATTTTAGCATGCAAGAATTTAAATAAATGTGTCAGTAATCAATTTTTTGTCAGACATATTTTGTCTGTCATATATTCGCTGAACTAGGCGCTTCCTTATTTTTTCGCAGGGGTTCGGTCCGATCTTGTTTCTACCAAAAACGCCAATGTTTCTTAGTCAATATTATCTTATAATTAAAGTTCTTTTAACAGAATATTGCATACATAATACGTGGTATAGCAGATTATATGCACACAATCTATGCAGTGGTCGATGCAGGTTTTTTTTTTTTTTTTTTTTTTTTTTTTTTTTTTTTTTTTTTTCTCCCTTGGGGCCCATATTGTGAAAAAAAAAAGTTATTTTTTTGAAATTTATTATATTTTTGTGAAAAATAACATTTTGTAATGAAAGATGAGATTTAGCTACCTGAATTCAAACGAAACATATAATAATAACTTCCTTCTGCTAAAGTTTTCCTTTTCTGTGAACTTGTTTTGTTTGCAAATTACTCATTTTAAAACATAACAAAATAAAAAAAATCCCTGACGGCTCGGCCTACAGGCACAGGTAGATTTCGAAGACGCAGACCGTGGGGCACCTGATTATTGGGAATTGCAGAAGAAAGACCTATTTGCCAGGATGTGGCAGCTGGGACCACCCACTTCGAAATATACCTCTGCCTGTAGGTGGAGCCAGCAGAGATGTTTTTAATTTTTTTTTAAAAACGTAAAAGTTGGTCCTATAAAAGTCCCGTAAAAGTTGGTCCTATAAAAAACTTGTCAATATAAAAGTTGTATATAATATTAAGAAGATTTATACTAAATTTAAGCAGATTTGATATCTTAGGAATGGACGAAGTTATGAATTTTTTTCTTCTGAAACCCCTATCCCCCCCCCCCCTCCTTGGGGGCTCTTTTAATGAAATCAAAAATCTGTCATACATAAATTTTTGGCCCTTTTCCTAAAAGTAATAATAACTTTAAACGGATTCGATATGTATAAAAATTAAGACGTTATGGGGTCTTTTCTGTCATTTTAGTATTGTAGGCAATTAAAAAAAATATCGGGTATTAAACTTCAGAGGTGAGAGGTGAAAACAAATCTTTAAGACGTTATGGGGTTTTTTTCTGTCTGGTTGTAGGCGGAGCCAGCAGGGAATTTTTTTTTTTTCTGTAAGAGTTGGTCTTATAAAAAAACTTGTCAATATAAAAGTTGTAGATAATTTTAAGGAGATTTACAATAAATTTAAGCGGATTTGCGAATTTACCGAAAAAAAGAGAACAAGTATAATCTCATCATTTCTAAGTTTTAAATTAGTGTAACAAATTTTAATAATAAAGCTATACAATAGTTATTTTTTAGTTAATCTACCGCATAAATATTTAATATTTTCGAAAGAAACGTTAAAACTAACTCAGTAAGAGTTATGTAATAAATAATAGAAAAAAGTTATTGTAGAAAATTTAAATACAACTGTATTTATTCGCTGGATATGTCTATTGTCTATCTATTCATTTTAATGACACTTGCCGCTGTATGTTTGTTTTTTCCCGAGAAAGAGTGAATAAATGATAGTTCTAGTATTTTTGTTTAGCAAATAAACGCTTTTTCATTTTACTATTGTAGGCAATTAAAAAACGATTTTACTCGTTAACGAACTTGACCGAGATTTTATGCCCCTTGATTTTATGTATCAATTTGGAAGAGATTTGTGCAGAATTATTGGAGCTATGGTAAAAGAACATGGTAAAAGAAATAGTTCTTCGATCCTCTCTCTATTTGTATGTTTGTACATGTGAAAATGTATAAAACAATCTCATTCATGTAATTCAAATTTAGATACATGATATATATATATATATATATAAAACTTTAAGTAAAATTTAACCATTGAAACATAAGAAACTGACCACATACACTGAAATCCCGATACAAAAGAGCCCTGTCAATTTACAAATTAAAATTGTAGTCCTAATAAATGTATATATTTTACCACTATGTATTATTTAATTATGCTTACATTGCTTAGTTTTTCGACAGTTGACTCTATACCTATTTGTAAACGCGTTATTATACGTGATCATTCATTAAAAACTCGTATCATTAAAAAAATATGCTTTTTAAAACGCAATTATAAAACACTTAACTTTATATTGTACTTGTATACATTATTGTGATCGAGATATTTTGTGTATGATCTGTAGAATTTATACACACCAAGTAATACACAAAAAATTAGTTAAATTTAAAATAGCGCACCGCAACTGAAAACACACTTCCAGCAATTATTGTAACAGACAGAACTTTAACAGAATTCTTTTGTGTGTCCCTGTAAATGAACAATGAATGATATGCACACAGCAATCTATAGTAAGAAAGTCCCATGTTATGCAACTCTCAGTAATATACATCAATTTCAATATATTTGAAATCGTATAACATCATTTAAATAATACGCAAAGAATTTTCCTCTATAGACCGTAATATAACAGAACTCTTTTGAGTGTCCCGTTAAAGTAACTATAAGCACGACACACTTCATTTTCAATGCCGAACATGCCATAGTGAACACCAATAACATATATCAATTGCGGGACAATCTGAGTATATTTACGTGAGTTAGAGCACGGACAGACAGATAGACAAACCGAATTCATAAACACTTTTCAACTATGTAGGAAAGTGTTAAAAATAAAGAACAGAGACTCGCTCAACAGCGTGAATCTTTGCTGACATTATTACTCAATCAATTTGGAATCGAATATCGTTTTTTTTTTACATTTTTATTTTAATATAATTTGAATTATAAAAGAATGGCTACTCGAATACAACTTTTTCCTCTTGTGTATAAAATCAATACAAAACTTCATCTTTGCCATCGTTTTCCGAATAATGTTTTGCCTTCATAGGGAAAAAAAAAGCATCTGAATATCTGTAAATAATTTCGTGCGTTTAAAAAGATATATAATTGATTTTAAGAATGTGTTAGAAAATAAAGTTTAGACTTGAGCCCAGCGGAGCTATCTGAGAAAGTGTGATTGGAAACCTATCTCCTGTTTGCTAATCACTTTTCTCGCGGTGGGGTATCACTCTCCCTTACTATCCGCCTGAGGCAAAAAGTGTCTTGTTTTATGTAGTGGGATGACCTTTCTGTTTGTCAATCGCAAGCTTAGTAAATATCATTGGACTTTAAAAGTGTCAATCTTAGTCACAGGATACGTCTTACAGATGGCAACGGTTTTTCTTTTTTCGGCTATTTCGATCTTTCAACTGAGTGAAGTAGCCTCTTAATATAGTCAATTTTGAATCATTATTCAATTCAGTTTTATTGATGAGATTGTCAAATTGTAAGAAAAATTGGTTGATATTTGCTTCCTTTTTTCCCTCATAGTATGGAATCAGATTAATTAAGCTATCTGCATTTGGGGGTATCCATTGTAGTAATTTTAGAATGAGCTTTTTCAGAATTTATAATTTTCCTTTCTCTCTTTTTTTTTTCTTTTTACTATTACTCTTATTATTACAAATAATATTAGTATCTACAGTTTGTTTATTTGATTCGCGTAATTGTTGTCTAGTTTTGACACCAGTATCTAGTCTACTAATTCTTTGACTTTTACGCTTACTCATCCAATTAAAGTACAAAAATCATAAAAGAGAGAGAGAGAAAAAAAAATTGTTTAACATAAAATAAAAGGTACTCAATAGTGAAATGTTATAAATTGTTGTGCACTGTTCAAGAAATTAATTATAGATTTTTTTTACAACAGTTGTTAAAAACAAGTATATATATACATATGTCGTTTCAATATTTGAGCATTATTTTGTATTTATTTTATATTTGCTGCTGTTGCAATATATTTATCACAAGTCATATTTTCAATTATTTTGTTAATATGCAACTCAATCCAATAACACTTATTATTATTTAATATATCATGTATATATATTCAGTGAGGTACCCAGAAAAAATTGCCAATTATATGCATTATACAGAGTGTATATGAAGATTCCTCAATGAATGCTTATTTTTTTTCTTTATAAGTTGTTGAGAAAAAAAAAAGAAGAAAACAAATTGCAAAATAATTTTAAAATTAAGAACATTTATGTTAGCAATGAGCATGAAAGATGTATATAAATTTTTAAAAAAAGTTGCAATTTAAATATTGCATATTTATATTTTTATATTTAAAAAAATTATACAATAACCTAAAGTTCTATTTCTAAAATTAAATTAATATATTAAAATAATTTAGAAAGAGGTAACGGTACCACTTATAGTTCTGTAAACCCTATGATTGAATGCTACAGAACGACCAATTAAATTATTTAAATTTAAGTCTGACTGCATAGAATTTAACACTATATTGCCGTTTTATTATTATTTTTATTATTTTAAATTATCCGAGACATATAGTATTTATTTTGCTACTATGACTCTAAGGATCTGATATAATAATTTGTACTTAAAAAAATTTATTTATTAGACAGATTATCAACTAATTATAGATAAGAAAAAGTTGCGTTAAGAATTATTTTTGAAGTTCGGATCCTCTTTGAGCCAATTACAATCATCTAAGGTTACCTGTAGAGAGTTGTATAAAATTAAATAAATAATGGCTTATTTTAAAACCTAGATTGTAACATTAAAGAAAACATTTCCTAAAATAAAAGAATTAACATTAATGCAGTAAATTAAGTAAACAAAAAGAAAACCGACCAAAATTAAAAACTATAATATTAAGTTTATTTACAAGAAAATTATAAGCATTTAATTAGAAATAAACATAAATGTTTGTAAAAAAAATATATCAATCATAGTTGGAGATTACATTCTCAATATTCATTTTCTGAACATTTCAGTTTAGATTTCTGTATAAATAGATTCAATTTTGAAAGGCAGAATCCCATATCATAGGAGTACATATTTAATTAGCCTTTTTTACGTTTAGATAGGGGAATTATCTTCATATACACACAAGTTCATATTATCAAAAGAATATAGCAGAGCTAATTCATGGAACAATGGTGAAGGAAGTTTGATTGTTACCTCGTATTATTAGAAGACGTTGACTAAGTGAGATTCTGGCTGTCACTTTATGTTTCGCTTTTTAGAGCAAACAAATTTGCTTTTGTTGGCACACACATCACAATCTGTTTTCTTAGAGAGCAGTCGTTGAGAACCTTCTACTTTTACACATCTTTCAAATCTGAACTCCAACAAAAAATTACGTTCTTCTTTTTCATGGAGAAAGAGGATGGAATCTATTTTCACCTTCTCGCATAAAATTAAGGCCTTACACATTTTGACTTTTTGAAAATTTTCATGTTTCGGCCATACCTTCAATTTGAGATGGGTTGACCATTGGTAGGAGAGTGCGTTTTGGTACACCCCTTGAGCATTTCATAGGCCACTAGTAACAATAGCGATTCCTTTTGGCGCCTGCGATGTGTCTGGGAGCTAAAGATGCGTTGATTTGGGAGGTCTTCGTGCCTATTAAGCCCTCATAAATAAATGTGTCATATTATTGTCCTGGCGATTTTCTCCATGACATTTTTATTAGGTGTAGTTAAATCATTCGGGGGAAAAGAAAAACAAATATTTTCTTGATTGCAGTGATTCACTTTGTTCCATAATTACCTTCCTGTATGTACTGATCCTAAAATGAATCTTTAATTGGTATTGTTCACTGTTCGCTGGTTAGAATGATACCAAATACTCTGCTTATATACAGAAAAAAACAATTTTTTTTTTTGTAGTGTGTGCTATTTTAAATATAGATGGTAGCTTAATCTCGCCATCACATATATATATTTATAGGCATATAAAATATTTCGGAGGTTTCAGAAATTAGTAGCGTTAAATTAAACACGGTTTATGCAATGAAATTCTGGAATTCTTATGAACTTCTTATTCATGTAACTTTTTAGATAAAAAAAATAAACTTGTTTTAAAATAAATTCTTCATATATATCAATAGAATACAAAAATAATTTATTTTGATAAGAAAATATTGCAGCAAGATAGTGCGAGTTATTTTAATTTTATTATTTTGATATTTTTTTAAATATCATTGCTAAGCAACTAATAAATTAAAGAGCAAAGTAAAAAGAAATACATTTTAAAATTTGTAAAAAATATGAAACTAAAATGTTTTATATTTGACGAACAGATGCAAAAAATTTCCAATAATTTAGACAATTAATTTCTAAATTCTAATAAAGGTATCGGCAAATTTTCAAAGCTATTGGGTATATTTAAAACCCCCATATAAAAAAGTTAGCATCCATAATTTTACGTTGAATTCCATTATTCAAATATGTGGTTTTCATTTCAGTTAAAAATGAATTTAAAAATCATCTGCATTCACATAGGAAAGCATTATGACCTAAAAAGAAATGTTAAATATTTTTGGAACGAATGAACTAAATGTAACTAAAAACTATATAGCTAATTTCGGGTACCTCACCAACATACCTACCAAAAATCAACCTAATCGGATCATTTTTGCGGCAGTTATCGCGGAGCAGACAGACAAACCAAAAACTTTTTGCGTTTCCACAGTGAGCCTCAATTGACGTTTCGGCAACTATATTTACGCAAGTACAGATAGACAAACCGAATTCATAAACACTTTTCTATATCCTCGAGTAGATAATCGGCCGTCATAAATCAACCAACCAACCAACCATAAATACTTTTCAACTTCGTTGGAAAGTGTTAAAAAGTATAAATAAAATTTTCAAAATAAATATATTTTACCATTTAAGAATTAAATAAGATCAAAATGGAATTATATATATCCATAAAGTGTAAAAAAAAGAAGAAAGAGAGAGGGAGAGAAAGAGAAATTCCTTTAGTGCTGCCATCTATGTCCAATGATCAACAGAAAATTGATTATTAAAAGGATCTTATAATTATCTAAATATACTTGGGGAACGTTTAAGAAGGCAGTGTGTAAAAGACTAGCTCGCCTAATCACAACCTTTGGCTAATTAGGTTGCCATATCAGGCGATATATAGCTTGTTTTGGCGACATAAGTAGGCTGCTTGCAAAAACCGTATTTCTGGGATTTTTTTTTCGTCTTCTTTTGAAACGTTAAATATAATTGGTTATTTACAATCTATCACGAATGCACATTATTTGTGATAAATAAATAAATAAATATAAAATAGGCCGTTTATAATAAAGTCGAAAGAAGAATCCAAATAATTCAAGCAGAATCAAATTACTATAAATACACTACACCCACTATACACTATATACACTATAAAAACATGTAAAATAAATTTATAAGCTTAAAAAATATTTTTAGCCTTCTTTTGAAACATTAAATACAGGGTCATTCATAATTCCCTCCGGGGTTTCGAAACGTTATAGTAAAAAAACGAAGACGAATATGAAAAAAAGAAACATATGAAATTATTCCGAAACTATTCAAGTTTTACTTACATACATTACAGGTGTTCTATGTGTGAACCCTTGGTCACACGGCATACATCCATGCGATAGTCCAGTTCCTGCCATACTCCGTTTCTTTAAATTTCTGGTACCACACATGAATTGTTTTGTCAGTTGGTCCCTGTTTTCGATATTTATTACGAAAGGCCCGTTGAACTGACACCACTGATTCAGATTTAAAGAAACGGAGTATGGCAGGAACTGGACTATCGCATGGATGTATGCCGTGTGACCAAGGGTTCACACATAGAACACCTGTAATGTATGTAAGTAAAACTTGAATAGTTTCGGAATAATTTCATATGTTTCTTTTTTTCATATTCGTCTTCGTTTTTTTACTATAATGTCTCGAAACCCCGGAGGGAATTATGAATGACCCTGTATAATTGGTTATTTACAATCTATCACAAATGCGCATTATTTAAATTATTGATAACATACATAAAAGGTTCAATGAAAATTGTGATAAATAAATGAATAAATAAATAAATATATATATATACGTATACATATACATATACATATACATATATATATATATATATATAATAAGCCGTTTATAATAAAGTCGAAAGAAGAATACAAATAATTAAAGCACGATCAAATTATGTTTCCATGTTTGAAACAAAAATCCCAGAAATAAATTGAAGAAAAACACAATCGTAAAAAACGAAGCATAAAAACGTAGACAAATATTTTCGTTTGTTTTGCGAGATAAGTAAAATTTTGCTCTGATATCCAGTTTTCACACGGCTAAAGAGTTAAGCAGTACTTTTACAGGTATGGAAAACAGGTTTAAAATTAGAAACCAAGTGTTTAACACATAAGGTGTATGTCATATGTTTAACACATGTGGCAAACGTTATTTAACAATGTTGCATTACAGCCATATGACTATTGTTGTCATATTGGAAGAAAAAAAAACCTAACAGTGAATTTCTCTCTCTCTCTCTCTCTCTTTCTCTCTCTCTCTCTCTATATATATATATATATATATATATATATATATTGCTAAAACCAAGCCCTGCCCCGCAGGTACATACACCACCACTAACAAAAATGTTACATTTACATTTTTAAAGATTTTTTAAAATTACTAATTTTTTCCAAAGATTTAGAGGGGTGCTTCTCCTTCACCCCCCCCCCCTCTTTTGCATATGTCTATGTTTCTATTTAATGAAAGATTCGTGTTGTTAAGAGCAATTTTCCTTTGTTTATTTTTATTACAAGGCAGCATTTAATAAACACATTTCCATTCATTTCAAGGTGGTTTTTAAATTCCTTGCTAAATAACGCAAAACTTTCTTACTTGTTTTTAAACATAAAGGCATGAAGTCAGCAGGCCTGGCTATTGAAGCGATTTGAAATCGAAATGAGTTTTAAATTATCTAAAAGTGATCAGTTTCAACTGACGTCACACCCTGGCAACCGCTTTAGCAACCAGATCGGTGTTTTTGTTTACCCCTGAAAGATGGTGGATTGTGATTAGTTGGCTCATAATACAGGCTACAAATCGATGTTTATGATTGGTTGGATAAAAATTGGTGGGCTGGTGATTACGTGGTTGAAACTGATCTATTGGTTTCCATTCTTTGCATAAGCTGTTTTATGCCTAAAAGGCATTTACATTCTTCGAAAAATTAAATCTGTTTTAAAAAAGCATACCTATTTTCAAAACTTTAAATCATCGTTGGTTAGGCAGGGCCCTGTGGGGATCTGGCACAACGTCACCTGTAAACTGCCACCCAACGCCACGATCTGCAGTTAGTGTTGTCTGGCATCGCAGCAAATAAAATCAAAACTGTTCCAGGTAGCGGAGATCACGATTTTATCCTCCATGGTTTTGTTCCACGAAAACCGCACGGAACTTGACTCCGGCATACAGCGGGAAGAAGCAAGAAGCAAGTCAGTTCCAGTTGACTGGTGGACTGCTGCACGAACGCACTCTTTGCTCTGTGCTCTTTTATCATGCAGCACAGTGGCGTATCCAGGATTTAATTTCGGGGGGGGGGGGGGCTGACTTAAATTTCGATAATGTTCTGAGTCTTACGAAATATGTTGAACTGCGTTATAAACAGAAATCATGTTTGACAATAAGGCCGTAGGCAGAGAAAAACGGTGGGGGGGGGAGGTACGGGGCCGAACTCGAGCACCCCCCCCCCTCGCCGAAATAAGTTGAAAAGTGATAATGGATTGTTTCATATACTTTCATTTAAAAGAAAGTCATTGTAGCTTATAATCTATAAAGTTGTCTCCTTCTCCCCTAAATTCTGGCTACGATTTTTGCTTGACAATCAATTAATTTTGCTAGGGACAATCTCAAACAATTTTTTTTTTCATAATTTGTTTTCCATTTTTGGATCAATTCCCTATTACTGCCAAGGCACGTGGGGCACTTTCTTAGAACCCACATATTTAAGGGGCCCAAAAATTTATGGTGATTCAAATCAATTTTATTGTAAACAATTTTAATAGATTAAGAAATTAAAATTTCTAGATTCATTACACAACTTATGTAAGCTAAAATTGCCAGTGATATCATAAGTATATTTATAATTTTTCTTCTCATTTGAAGATTTAAGTTTCTCATAGTGCGCCCAATTTATTTCAGCTTCTTCATATGTGTTTTAAACTTGTTTAAAAAGTTTTAATTTTATGACTATCTTATTTATAAAATATAATTTTCTTTGGGTTGCGTATGTTTTTAAAGTTCGTGAAACATTAGTTCATGTTTTTTAACATGATATTTGAGTCTGTCAAGTTCATTTTTACGAAGAAATTTCAATAATAATAATGATAATCCAACTTCAGTTCACATTTATTCTCACAAGGAGACCGCCAAACATGATGCGCACAGATTTTGATGATTTTAAAGTATGTTGTAGGGATCATACCCCTAACTATTCAGGTCAAAGGTTTCCTTCAAATGGAATATAGAATGAATGGAACATAGTTTAGTTTTCGAGAAATTTCGGGTTAAAGTTCAGCATGCATTTCAAATTCCATTACTTCGCAATCGTGGACATGGTCTCCGTGGTGCCGTGGTAGCGTTCGCGATTTGAGAATCGCAGATGGGTGTTCTGTCCTCTCCGGTGACTTTTACCTTTTTTTAACAAATTTTATATATTTGTCGCGTTATAAGCTGTATGCAGAATTATGAATTCTGCATCTTTGAACTTTTTGATATTTTCCTAATAAATTACATTTACATTTTCGAATATTGCGTGAAAATTTATAGTTTTTGCGCAATTTTTATTCGAATATTTCTGCTGACGAAAATCCAAACTAATTTATGTCTTGATATCTCGTCTTTTTAAAATGATTACTGTTTACATTTATGTATATTTACTTATTTATTTATTGTATTTATGAAATAATACATTTTTTTAAATTTATATTTTCTATTTAAAAAAAATTTAAATGATTAAGAAAAAATTAACAAAATAATATATCCTTTTAATATTTGATTTGTTCTAAATATATTGAAATATGTTAACTGCTGAAATACTAAAATATTTATCATCACCGACATCGACATTTTTAGTTTATTAAATATGGAACTAATTGTGTTATACCTATCGCAAAAATATTCTAAACAAATTTCGCATTAAAAATCGCCTTTAAATAATTGTTTTAACAATATTGGAAGAATGTATAAATTAGCATATTATATATTCTTTAAATACTTAAATTGTGATAAATATATTTAAAAATGCATTAAATTTGAAAAAGAAATTATTTCAAACGTGGTATTTGTCTGCAAAGGAAGCGAAACAAAATTGATAAAAAGAAAATTTTATTTATTCTGATATTACCGTAAAAGTCGTTGCAGACGATTTTTTTTTTCAGATATTTTTTACATGTATTGTAATTTACAAACGATTTTTCATTTCTAGTTGAATTTTTCTGTATGGCATCGACTTGTTAGACTGAAAAAAAAAATTAATTGTAATACATTATTTTTTATTTGTGCAAATAAAAAATGACGGTGAGTTTGAACTTTACAGTTAAATGTATTTAAATAACATAATATATATATATATATATATATAACTGGTTAAAACTTGGATATAATCGTTATTGCTTTAATATTTTATTACTCCTTTCAAGATTTGTTTTTGGAATTAGTTAGTTTGGAATTTCGTCAATAGAAATATTAATTTCAAAACTGCACAAAAAAAAGAAAAAAAAAAAAAAACGTAAATTTTTACGAAATATTCGAAAATGTAAATGGAATTTATCAGGAAAATATCAAAAGTTCAAAGATGCAGAATTCATAATTCCGCATACTTATAACGCGACAAATATATAAAATTTGTTAAAAAAAAGGTAAAAGTCACAGGAGAGGATAGAACACCCATCTGCGGTTCTCAAATCGCGAACGCTACCACGGAAGCACTGAGACCTTGTGCAGGATCGCGAAGTAATGGCATTTGAAATGCATGCTTAACTTTAAAACGAAATTTCTCGAAAACTAAAGCCCATTTGAAGGAAACCTTTGACCTGAATAGTTAGGGGTATGATCCCTACAACATACTTTAAAATCATCAAAATATGTGTGCATCATGTTTGGCGGTCTCCTTGTCAGTCTTTCATTTAAATGGGTGCATTACATAGTTATATTCATGCACTTCTCATTCACAGTATTTGTAAAAATGTGATAATCTACGATTAGAGCCAAAAATATTTTCTGTTGCCATGGCCCAAAATTTTGATGGTCAGGGTCTGTTCAGGATAAACAAACTTTCTTTGAAAAATCTCTTTTTTTAATACCAATAAAAATTTAATTAAAAATCTTAGAGGTAGCAAGCATTCCTTCTTGATCTCCCCCTTCCCTTTGTATACATGCTCCTGGGATTTTGATCAAACGTATGGCTATTAACCTTCAAGAAATATATGTTAAAAAAACTCATCAAATTTGTGAAGGAAGGGACAAGCAAAGAATTAATTGGAAACTAAACATCAGATTTCCCTTTTTTAAAAAAGAGTTAAAGTTATTGAATTATGGCTAACAATATTACTGGACTTTAAAAAAAACGTTAAATAAAATGGTAAGAAAATTTATTTTTAACCTGTGAAGTTATTTAATGCTATGCTTCTTTTGTTAAATATTCCAAATGGTAAAAATGCCAATACTAAAGTGTGTCGTGTCAAAATAAGAGCGATTAGAAAAGAACACTATTCGTAATATTGTACTTTCATAGAAGAGTAATTAAGAATTTTTATCTTTTGCTGGATCACTCGTACACTGAAATATTGGAAAAGGCATCTTCCTCCCTGCTCATCAACGGGAAACTTTTTGACCTATTTTTAAACGCAAAGGCATTAGACTGGCAGGCCTGACTACGGAAGAGATTTGGAATCGAGATGAGTTTTCCATATTTTGGTAAATAGATTACTTATCGAGTTATAAGTGATTCTGGTAACGTATTAACGACTCGTTTTTCGAGTTTCTCAGGCTGCCGCGTCGGGAATCAGATTCAAAACAACAACTTGGACAGTGCTTTCAGAAAGATTTTCTACCTTTACAAAAAAAAAGGGGGAAAACGTGTTTCGATAGCAAAGTTTCTGAATAAAAAGACCGGTGAATTTCATGCGTTTCCGAGCAAAAATGAATTAAAAAATGTCATAAAGTAGCCAGTTTGTATTTGAGAACAGCCTTAAATCTGGAAAAGCACGTAACGTAAATAAAACTAGTTCGCTAGTAAAAAGACCAGGAACAAAGAAATCAACAGGATATTATTTTTTTAGTATTACTACTGGGCATCTTTAAAAGACCCTTCCAAAACCGAAAATCAATAATCTTGCTTGACTTTGCCATTCACAAAAAAAATTTCAGTTCGTACATATGCTGATAATACAGGGTCATTCATAATTCCTTCCGGGGTTTCGAAACGTTATAGTAAAAAAACGAAGTCGAATATGAAAAAAAGAAACATATGAAATTATTCCGAAACTATTCAAGTTTTACTTACATACATTACAGGTGTTCTATGTGTGAACCCTTGGTCACACGGCATACATCCATGCGATAGTCCAGTTCCTTCCATAGTCCGTTTCTTTAAATCTGAATCAGTGGTGTCAGTTCAACGGGCCTTTCGTAATAAATATCGAAAACAGGGACCAACTGACATAACAATTCATGTGTGGTACCGGAAATTTAAAGAAACGGAGTATGGCAGGAACTGGACTATCGCATGGATGTATGCCGTGTGACCAAGGGTTCACACATAGAACACCTGTAATGTATGTAAGTAAAACTTGAATAGTTTCGGAATAATTTCATATGTTTCTTTTTTTCATATTCGTCTTCGTTTTTTTACTATAACGTTTCGAAACCCCGGAGGGAATTATGAATGACCCTGTATTTAATGTCACTGCGCACTAATATACCTCATTAGTCTTGGCATCATTTGTGGAAGAGAGTTAAATATTCTTTAAATTAATTAAACTACTTCTAGATCTTGCCAATTGAGCATATTATACATATTCAATAATCCACTAAAACATATGTGGAACTATTTTTCAGTCATTTGAAAATAGATTTTGTGGTCTCAAGTAATTTTGATTGCAGGACTGAGAGGCATATGGGGCTAACGAGAAAACAAATCCGTTGCGCGCCAGAAAATAAAACAAATTTATCTCAAAAAGAAAGAAACAAAGTCAGTTTTTTTTTAATTTAACTGCGATCACTTCGGAAGGGGAATGGAGCTGTTACCCCATAACCCCCACCCCTTGTGTACTAATATGGGACTAAAGAAAATAGATTGGGTTGTCCATTGTATGACAGAAAAAATAATTCTAATTTTATCTCAAACATAAAGAGAAAAATCGGCACTTTTTTCATTCCATTTTTGACCATTTTGGGAGGTGGGGGGGTCTGTGCCCCATCCGCCACTTCCCCCTCTTTTAAGACCATGCAAGAATACTTCATTAGCAGTGATTTGAAGGATAATGTTAAGATGCAACTTTTAACTGTGAACAATGAACTTTTTTCTGTGCATTCCAAAAATTCCGTACAACCTAAAATAACAAAATATTTTGTACATGGTGAATGAATATGAATAGTAGTAAGTTGTAAATTATATCCGGAATAAGAAGTTTATTATTACATACCTCTTGTATTTCATGTATTTTAATTTATCTCTGATTTTTTTATTGTTGATAATTACGGAAATGTTCGTACTTTTGTGAATTTCGTTTATACGTTTTTTTCTTGGTCCCCTGAAAAACGTATAAACGGTGCTTCACTGTACTTTATTAAGATATTTAAATGAAAGAGTTTATTGAATTATTTTTTCATTACTGCTAGTATGTTATATTTTGTAATATTTATTTATTATCACTAAGTGTTATCAAATAATAATATTTTTATTATTTTATCAATGTAAATAGAAAAGAGGTAATATTTTATAACCACAGTTATAAAAAGCATTTCATTTTCATTATTAAAAGAGATAATATTTATAATAAATTTATAATCTCTCTTAATGTTATAAATTTATTGATAAAAATTTTATGGATAGTTAGCAGTAATGGTAAAATAAATTAAAAAACTCTTTCATTTAAATATCTTAATGAAGTAGTGATTATGACTAACGCAGGAGACTGATTTAAAATATATCAATTGCTAATTGAGGTTTCAGTCACCCGATTCACAAAAGAGTAAAATATGAAAAAGAATCAGAACTGGGACGATATTAAGAAAAATATCTATATCTACTTATCTCCAGAAACTATATCTAAATAAACAAACTTACTTCGGCTGCATATACACTTGTAAGTTCTTTAACTCGATAAATAACGAAATATTTTTGAGCTTCCCTGTAAACGTACTCTAAATGCTACACATAACATATTCTATAGTAACCTTCTTCTATTGCACCTCAATAACGTATATAAATTTCATTATGTTTAAAATAGTGTAACACTATTAAAATACAATTATTTTTCCACATAGACCATAATGTAACGAGAATATTTTTGAGTGTTCCTGAAAATGAACTATAAATGCTACACGCTTTATTTTCAATACCAAACATGCTATGTTAAACCACAATAACATATATCAATTACATTACTAATCCGACTATACTAGTAAATCTGCAGATCAGGAGCCTCAACGTCAGTTCAGAAAGTGATTGTTTTTTAATCTCACTTTTCATAATAATTAACATCTTACAATCTGCAAATTAATTTTTTTAATTACAGTATATATTTATAGGCATGTAAAATAATTCAAAGGTTTCAGAAATTAGAAACGTTAAATTAAACACGGTTTATGCAATAATATTCTGACATTCTTATGGACTTCTTATTCTTGTAATTTTTTAGATAAACAAAATACATTTTTTCAGTGGGGCTCCACCCCCTGAACCCCTCGTAATCTTATTAAATTTATATTCGTAATTTCCTATTGTTCGTGTGAATGATTCTAGTATATTTTGGAGTCCGTTCTACACAGTGGTTTTATTAGGATAAGCAACAATTTCGAAAATAATTTCATGTTATCCTAATACCCAAATAGCAATATTTACTTACCTGCAAACCACGAAACACCTGCATCTGATAGATAAGTTGAATAATAATTCGCGTACAAAAGCAACTTATGGAAATGTAAACTGAATCTACTATATTTCACCTATATCTATTTTAGAAATCTAGTGTTATTACAATTTTTGTTTCGGAAAAACAGTTTTGATGGTCATTCTATAATATTTATTTTTTCTAAGTACATCCTGATCTAACTCGATGAAATAGCATAAATCTCCCCAAATTAGGCTTATTTGGAAACTTTTAGACCTATTGGGTAATCATTCATAATCGTGCCCACTGCCAATTCACTAAATAGCAATCGTGATTTGGCGCTATAAAATATTTTTTGCGATAGCTTTTTATGTTCTCAATTTACAGTAATTGTAATATTTCAGGATCGTTTTACTAATCTAATTTCTTTAGATTATCCACCTCGTTGTACGCGTGATTTTATCCTATTTTTAAAATTAAGAAACATCCACATCTGTTGCAGAAAATGAATAATATCTCATGTAAGAAATGTATACAAATGTAAACACATACTACGACACTTTAATCCAAATCACACGTTCGATGTTTTTCGTTTGGAAAAAAATATTTCGGTAATCATTCTATAGTGGTTAAATGGTAACTTGTATCAAAATAAATTCTCATTTATGTCAATAGAACACTAAAATCACTTGAAAATAGTTTATTTTGCAAAAACAATATTGCAGCAAAATAGTGCGAGTTACTTGAATTTAATTATTTTGATATTCTCTGAAATGTGGTTGCTAAGCAACTAATAAATTAAAGAGCAAAGTAAAAAGAAATGCATTTCAAAATTTGTAAAAAATATGAAAGTAAAATGCTTTATATTTCCTGAACAGATGCAAAAGAAATTTCCAATAATTTAAACTATTAATTCCTAAATTCTAATAAAGGTATCGGCAAATTTTCAAAGCTATTGGATATATTTAAAACCTCCATATCAAAAATTTAGCATCCATTATTTTACGTTGAATTGCATTATTCAAATATGTGATTTTCATTTCAGTTAAAAATGAAATTTGAAAATCGTCTGCATTCCCATAGGAAAGCATTATGACCTAAAAAGAAATGTTCTATATTTTTCGAACGAATGAACCAAATGTAACTACAAACTATACAGCTAATTACGGGTACCTCACCAACATACCCACCAAAAATCAACCTAATAGGACGATTTTTACGGCAGTTATCCCGGAACAGACAGACAAACAGACGGAAACCAAAAACTTTTTGCGTCTCCACAGTGAGCCTTCACTGGCGTTTCGGCAATAACCGTTACTAGTAAATCTGCAGATCAGGAGCCTCAACGTCAGCTCTGAAAGTCATTGTTTTTAAATCTCACTTTTCATAATATTTAACATCTAACAATCTGCAAATTAATTCTTTTTAATTACATATTGATGGAATGCTACAGAACGACCAATTGAATTATTTAAATTTAAGTCTGACTGCATAGAATTTAACACTATATTGCTGTTTTATTATTATTTTTATTATTTCAAATTATCCGAGACGTATAGTATTATTTTGCACCTATGACTCTAAGGATCTGATATAATAATTTGTGCTTAAAAAAATTTATTTACTAGTAAATCTACAGATCAGGAGCCTCATCGTCAGATCTGAAAGTAAATGTTTTTTAATCTCACTTTTCATAATATTTAACATCTTACAATCCGCAAATTAATTTTTTTAATTACTACATATATATTTATACGCATATAAAATAATTCGGAGGTTTCAGAAATTAGAAACGTTAAATTAAACACGGTTTATGCAATAATATTCTGACATTCTTATGAATTTCTTATTCTATTTTTTAGATTAAAAAAATACATTTCTTCAGGGGGGCTCTGCCTCCCTGTACCACCCGTAATCTTATTAAATTTATATTCGTGATTTCCTATTGTTTGTGTGAATGATTCTAGTATATCTTAGATTCTACACAGTGGGTTTATTGGGCTAAACAAAAATTTCGAAAATAATTTCTTGTTATCCTAATATTAAAATAGCAATATTCACTTACCTGCCAACCACGAAACACTCGACTCTGATAGATAAGTTGAATAATATTTCGCGTACAAAAGCAAGTTATGGAAGTGTAAACTGAATCTACTATATTTCACTTATATCTATTTCAGAAATCTAGTGTTATTACAATTTTTGTTTCGAAAAACTGTTTTAATGGTCATTCTACAATATTTATTTTACCTAAGTAGATCCTAATCTAACTCGATGGCAATAGCATACTAAAATTTCCCCAAAATAGGCTTATTTGGAAACTTTTAAACCTAATGGGTAATCATTCATAATCGTGCCCACTGCCAATTCACTAAATAGCAACCGTGATTTGGCGCTATAAAGTATTTTTTGTGATCACTTTTTATGATCTCAGTTTCCAGTAATTGTGCTATTTCAGGCTGTATGAATGCGTTTTGCTACGCCAATTTCTTTAGATTCCCATTACCATCTCGTTGTACGAGGTATTTTATCCTATTTTAAAAATAATACAAATTTTCAACCACTAAAAATCCACATCTCTTCCAGAAAATGAATAATATCTCATGTAAAAATGTTTCCGTTATCATTCTGTAGTAGTTGAAAGGTAACTTGTATCAAAATAAATTCACATTTATTTCAATAAAATATTAAAATCACCCCAAAATATTTTATTTTGCGAATAAAATATTGTAGCAAAATAGTCTAAGTTATTTCAATTTTATTCTTTTGATAGTCTTTGAAATATAGTTACTAGGTTACGGCTAAATTAAAGTGGAAAATAAAAAGAAATGCATTTTAAAATTTGCAAAAAATGATAAAATAAAATGTATTATATTATTAGAACAGATGTATAAAATTGCACCAAAAATTGTACACCTAATTTAAAAAATCTTATGAATGTATTAACAAAATTTCAAATTAATTTGAATAATTTAAGACCTGACTTGTTAACTTTTAGCCTTCATAACTTACCGTTTAAATACATTAATCAAATGCGCCATTTTATTTTCAATGAATGAAAATTTTCAAAATCGTCTGAATTCCCATAGGAAAGCATTATGACCTAAAAAGAAATGTTCTATATTTTCCGAACGAATGAACCAAATGTAACAAAAAACTATACAGCTAATTCCGGATACTTCACCAACATACCTGCCAAAAATCAAACTAATCGGATCATTTTTGCGACAGTTATCGCGGAACAAACAGACAGAAACGAAAAACTTTACGCGTCTCAACAGTGAGCCTTCATTGACGTTTCGGCAATTAGACAGATAATCAATTAATTATAGAAAAGAAAAAGTTGCGTTGTGAATTATTTTTGAAGTTCGGATCCTCTTTGAGCCAATTACAATCATCTAAGGTTACCTGTAGAGAGTTGTATAAAATTAAATAAATAATGGCTTATTTTAAAACATAGATTGTAACATTAAAGAAAACATTTCCTAAAATAAAAGAATTAACATTAATGCAGTAAATTAAGTAAACAAAAAGAAAACCGACCAAAATTAAAAACTATAATATTAAGTTAATTTACAAGAAAATTATAAGCATTTAATTAGAAATAAACATAAATGTTTGTAAAAAAAAATATCAATCATAGTTGAAGATTGCATTCTCAA
The DNA here is from genome assembly GCA_963931845.1 of Maratus michaelseni. NCBI lineage: Eukaryota > Metazoa > Arthropoda > Arachnida > Araneae > Salticidae > Maratus > Maratus michaelseni. The sequence goes on from OZ007586.1 coordinate 346,107,491, forward strand.
TATTCATTTTCTGAACATTTCAGTTTAGATTTCTGTATAAATAGATTCAATTTTGAAATGCTGAATCCCATATCATAGGAGTACATATTTAATTAGCCTTTTTTACGTTTAGATAGGGGAATTATCTTCATATACACACAAGTTCATATTATCAAAAGAATATAGCATAGCTAATTAATGGAACAATGGTGAAGGAAGTTTGATTGTTACCTCGTATTATTAGAAGACGTTGACTAAGTGAGATTCTGGCTGTCACTTTATGTTTCGCTTTTTAGAGCAAACAAATTTGCTTTTGTTGGCACACACATAACAATCTGTTTTCTTAGAGAGCAGTCGTTGAGAACCTTCTACTTTTACACATCTTTCAAATCTGAACTCCAACAAAAATTTACGTTCTTCTTTTTCATGGAGAAAGAGGATGGAATCTATTTTCACCTTCTCGCATAAAATTAAGGCCTTACACATTTTGACTTTTTGAAAATTTTCATGTTTCGGCCATACCTTCAATTTGAGATGGGTTGACCATTGGTAGGAGAGTGCGTTTTGGTACACCCCTTGAGCATTTCATAGGCCACTAGTAACAATAGCGATTCCTTTTGGCGCCTGGGATGTGTCTGGGAGCTAAAGATGCGTTGACTTGGGAGATCTTCGTGCCTATTAAGCCCTCATAAATAAATGTGTCATATTATTGTCCTGACGATTTTCTCCATGACATTTTTATTAGGTGTAGTTAAATCATTCGTGGGAAAAGAAAAACAAATATTTTCTTGATTGCAGTGATTAACTTTGTTCCATAATTAGCTACCTGTATGTACTGATCCTAAAATGAATCTTTAATTGGTATTGTTCACTGTTCGCTGGTTAGAATGACACCAAATACTCTGCTTATATGCAGAAAAAAACGAATTCTTTTTTTTTAGTGTGTGCTATTTTAAATATAGATGGTGGCTTAATCTCGCCATCATCTTTTCCCCCGACATTAGAAAAAAAAAAGGTCAACAGTATCTTTATATATATATATATATATATGTAGCCAGAAAGTACTTGATGAGAGTCCATCATAGTATTATTTCGAAGATCAGAACTGAAAATGTTCGAATAGTACAGTCTAGGAACGTGGGATTGTAGGCTCGAATGTAACGAGATTTGCAACACCAGAAAAAGTTCTACACATTGGTGGAATAAAGCATATTCAAAAGTTCACTGTTGAAGAATCTGATGAAAGGGGCATGAATTCTTCAGCAAATCATCATATGTGTAATTGGTTTTAATTTCCATTGTTCCAAAAAAAAATAAAAATTTTGAGTTTTAATAGGCCCAAATCCAAATAAAGCATGAAAATTTGAATAAGCCAAATAGTAAAATAAAATGCCCGAAAAAAGAAAGAAAAAACGAAATAATTTTTCTTTTCCGCTCTTTTTTTTGTTGTTTGTACATACATATAAATTGGCAAATCTTTTATTTGAATTATTACAAGCTAATCAGGTACCCATAAATGGAAACACAATATACAGAATCATTTAAAACAAATACTCAATATAATCAGTAACTGTATGCATTGTATAATTAAGACCATACATTGAAAAAAAATTATGTAATATATCAAAAAAAAAAAAACACGGAGAGAAAACAGATATACATAAACACATGTCTGTTGTACTACAATTTTATTATAAACATTATAATATGAGATTCTCACATGAATTGTCTCTCTTGAGCAGAAAAGAGAACTTCGTTATTTTTTTTTACATATAAAGAAATTTTATGTGAAAAAAATCTCATTATTCTTATTAAAACAATTTTGTTTTGGTATTTGTGAAAAGAATGACTTTTCTGAATGAAAAGTATTTTCGATAATAACATATTTTCCTAAAAGGAAATTCTCGAAAGAATGATTTTTTTCCTTTTGATACCAAAAATTTAAATATCCATTGATAAAGTCGAACACAGTACAATTTTAACTGCCTGGCTTTAGAATGAATGGGTTTGGACAAGGAGAGAGAGAGAAAAAAAAGAAATAGGTAACCCCCCCCCCCCTTTCAATTCATCACACCACTAAGAGGAAAGAATGAAAATGACAGCAACTTGTCCTCACCTGTGGAAAATTACCCTTTTCCCAACTTCCGCATTTAGGTGTATACGAGGGAAATCTTCTGAATCGATATACCATGTAATAGAGATATTTGCATCCCCTAGGTTAACCCTGAATTTCTCAACTACCATCTTTTTTTAAAAAATGGTGCACATGTCTTGGGTCGCGGGGAAATGCCTATACACCTGGACACCTGGGAGGAGTGAAGCATGGTTAAGTTGTGATTTATTTTTATTAATGTGCGCGAAAAAACCAAATTTGTGCTGTGTAAAACAAAGTCGTGAATACCAGGCTTGGATTTAATTATTAGTAAAGAATGGGGTACGTATTAAATTAAATTTGTATATCTATTTAATGATCTAAAATTAATTTGTATAAAAAAAATCGGTAGCACGTGGTAAAATCCATTTCCATCTGGTTACCTTCTCGTCATTTTTTTATGTATATAAAATTTAATGTATTATAATATATATATTTTTTAATAATAACCGATTTTCTAGTTACAGATTTTAGTTAGCAAAAAAAATTGCTTTGCACACTCTAAATCATGCGTGCAAGAGTATAGTTTTTATTTATTTATTTGAAATATTTCATTTAATGTATGTGAATATACATATTTAAGGCTGTGAAAAGCTAATACCATGTGAATATCAATATTTTTTTATGAAAGTGTTTTTTGTAGAGGATTACAATGAAGCGTCGCTTTTTTTTTGCATACAATATTAAATATGATGGTGAGAGAAGAAAAAAATTAAATTTTCTTAGTGTTTTGTAAAGTTTAAAAATTTACTTAATTGAAAATATCCCAGCTGAATTAATTATTAAATGCCCTGCTCAGGTAGTCTCGTTTTCGCCTGCAAAAACGAGAACTTACATTCAATAATTTGCTGAAATAATAATTGACAGGTGAATAACACCTATTATAGTTATCAAGTTAAAATAATAAAAGAAATCTGGAAAATGTTGTGAAATTTTGTACTTTGAAAAAAAATTTTGGTTCCCAAAGTATGAATGAATCAATTTTAATAAATAATTTACCTAAGTATTTTAAAGTATAAATTAAACATCCAATTTATTTTTTGTAACAATTGAAACGTTCAATGGTATTTTTTATTTTATTTTTTTATAATACGAAATTTTACAGTCACTCTAAATTTAAAATTGAATCATCTTGTTCTATCAAGATATTACATGATAAATAAATATTTAATAAAGTAATGTTTAAATTAAGAAAGAGAAAAAATATATATATATATTATTTTAATTTTTAAACTAAAATTATTTTTTAAAATCTGACCAATTTTTTGTGTTATAATAATTCAAGTGGATTCGTCAATCCGTGGCTTTAAGCAAAAGACGAATTATTATAAATATTGGTCAAAATAAAATGTTTTATTATTATTATTATTTGTGTCGCCGAGTGAATCGCCTCTTACTTGTAATTTTAAATCGATTAGTTACGTGTTTTTATTTCATATAAAGACTTTTATTTTCACTTTTAGTAGTAAGTGCCTATAGATAATGTGTTTTATGAAGTTATACGTTAAAAACAAAAAAAATTGTCTTGTTATATAACTTAGTAGAAAATGGGTGTAAAAGGGTGACTCTATGGCAAGGATGCCTCTGTTTTTATTTTTACTGTTATTATTTATTTATTTATTTATTTATTTATTTATTTATTTTAACGTGCATGTTTGTTCATCACGCCCTCTGACAAGCCATATCCTTCCGTAGTACACTGTGTAGGGAAAAAAACTTGCAGTATACTCCCTAAACTATTATTATTTTTTAGTAACCTGTCCTCAATGGACTGACCTAAACCCTAATATAAAATACTAAAACCAGTTATGGAATAAGATAAAATGTTATTAAAATACAAGAAAATGATACATCTGTAAAAAAGGAAAAACTAAATATATACATATTGCTTTGCTAGCAATAAAGGGGAAATGTTTCCTCACACTTCCCTATCTAGGAATTAAAGAGTTTATTTGTATAGTCTCTGATTCCACTTTCGTTGGTGACCATAATTTGTTTATGTGGCTTTTAATAGTCGCTTTATCTGGGAATGCAATTTCCTTTAATAGGTAATTGTTATTCCTAAGTTTCCTTACAACCTCAAATGGTCCCAAAAATTTTGGCTGAAGTACCCCTGGTTTACCCACCACTTTTAAGTAGAATTCTTGTCCCGTTTGTAGAAATTTTACTTTTTGGACTGGAGTACTGTCGATGTACTCCGCTATCATTTATTTTTTGGTTTTGTAAAGCTAATTTCTTTATTTCCTCAATATGTTGGACTCTATTTTTAACATAGGTTTTGACAATTATGTCTTGTTCGGGTAAATGTATTGAAAAAGGAGTTCTTATTCCTCTACCGAAAAATAGAAGTGCCGGGGAGAATCCCGTAGCTCTGTGCGGTGTACTGTTATAATTAATTTTAAAAAAATTAATCCTGGTATCCCATTCTAAAGAGTGTTTACACATGGCAACAATTGAATTCTGTAATATTTTATTAGATATCTCACAGAGTCCATTACTGCGGGGATTATTGACTGACGTAAAATCTAAGCCTATGTTAAGAGAATCCATGTATTCTTTGAAAAGATCGAAGTGAAAATACCGGCCATTATCCAATTTTATGGATCGCGCCAATCCGAAATTACTAAAATAACGATTCAACACATTTAGAAGTGTTTGCGATTCACAATTGCGAACCGGTACAGCCTCCAAGAATCTTGATGTGGAATCAATAATCAGAAATACAAATTTATTCTTGCGTAGCGTCATTGGAAGCAAACCAATTAAATCTATATGTAAAACTGACCCGATCTCTTTATCTTTGATTATTTTTTGTGTGGGAACCTTAATACACTGCTCAAAACAATTAAAGGATATTGCAGTTTTAGGTGGATTTTGTATCTGGGAAACTTTTTAGCTGATTGATACATGGTCGACAGACATAGTAGGTTATATGAGAATAAATTACACATGTTTGGCAGAAAAAAATGCATTGTATTGCGCATTTTTGTACAAAAGGAAAAAAACACAATTTGTGCATATGAGAAAAAAAGAATAAGAAAAGGTGTTTTCTTCAAAGAAAATCATTTTCAGTAGGGGGTATGGTTTCCACGGGCGGCCAGCAACGTTTAACACCTTTGAGGCATGGACTCAATGAGGCTATTAATGACTAGTTGGGGTATTCTGCTCCACTCTTCCAGAAGAGCTCTTTCCAGTTCTTGGAAGGTTTGTGGGGGTTGTTGGCGGCCAGAAACTCGTCTTCCTAGAGCGTCCCAAACGTGCTCGATTGGATTCATGTCTGGAGAACACGCTGGCCATTCCATTCGAACGATTCCTTCCTCGAAAAGGAAATCCTCCACCAGGTTTGCACGATGTGGCCTGCAGTTATCGTCCATTAAAATGAAGTTATCTCCGATTGCTGCAGCGTAAGGGACTACAATAGGTCTGAGGATCTCATCCCTATATCGGCGACCAGTCAGAGCTCCATCTCGAATGATGTAGAGGTCAGTGCGCCCGTCAATGGAGATGCCACCATACACCAACACTCCTCCACCGCCAAATCTGACACTTTCGTGCACGAACGCAGGATTATTCCTACTGCCACGGTCCCTCCAGATGAAAATACGCCTATTAACCGGATGCACAGAAAAACGGGACTCGTCAGAAAACAGAATATTGCTCCATTCATTTCTCCTCCAGTTGACATGCTCGGTTGCCCACTCCCTGCGGTCGCGACGATGCCTTGATGATAATCTAACACATACCATCGGTCGACGAGCATACAGACCTACAGCATGGAGCCGGTTTCGGACAGTCTGAGTTGAAATCGTGGTGCCTGTAGCCGAGTGAAGGTGTTGTTGGAGAAGAGTAGCGTTCATGTTTCGGTGTCTCCGAGCTGTTAACGCTAAATACCGATCTTCATTGGGCGTTGTTGCCCGTCTACGACCTTGCCCTGGTCTTCGGCCTGCACATCCACTCTCCAAAAAACGGTTCCAGATCCAGGAAATGACACTTTGTGACACTCCAATGGCTTGCGCTACTTCGGCTTGAGTTTGGCCCCCTTCTAACCTACAAACAATTCTCCAAGCTTCTGAATCTGTCAAATGACTTCGCTGAGACATCGTACTCATCGAAACAAAGCAATCACTGAATGCCGATCATCCTTGTCTTCATTCTCTTTTATCCAGTTGAAAGTCAAATTTCATTCGCTGCCGCTGAAGCGACGTTTTTGACGTCCAACTCAAAATTTGCATACTCCACAGTTTGAAAACCAGAAAAATTTGCATTTGTGATTCTCTTCTTCTATTTTCGGCAAAAAACATTTCGTTTATATCTTTATTTTATATAAAACTTCAAATATCCTTTAATTGTTTTGAGCAGTGTAGTTTGATGTTGTTTAGTTGTGTTACATGGTATACATTTAGTACAATGATTCTTTACATCTTTGTACGTGCCATACCAGTGAAATCTAGCTTTTATTATTTGATAAGTTTTTAAAAATCCGAAATGTGGTTTGTGAGCTTCCTGTATTATTTCGGTTTTAAGTCTATCCGGAGCAATTAATAATTCATTTGTATCAGAGCCTGGCTTTAATATTAATATTTCTTTTTGATTGAGAGTGAATTTCTTAGTGGTTTTGTTTTGTTTGTCATTTTTGATTTTGTTTATTATTTTATTCAATTTTTCATCTTCTAATTGTTGTAGTTTAATGTTTTCATCTGATAGAGCTTTGTTTACCGTTAATAGCGAATTTTGTAATTTTTCTCTTGCGATGATATTATTAATATTTCTCGACACGTAATCAGCAGGATTTTTAGATCCCTCGATATGCTGAAAAGAGTAATTAAAGGGTGACAAATTGTCCAACCACCTTGCTACAATATCTGGTTGTTTTTCTAAATTTAAAAAATATGTTAGTGCTTTGGAGTCGGTGTAAATTTCAAATTTTCTCCTTGCGAGAATATGCTTGAAATACATCACTGCTTCATGAACCGCCAGTAGTTCGAGTTTGAAACTGGGGTAGTTCTTTTCAGGATCCCTTAATTTTCGCCAAAAATGTTCAATTGGCAACTATTCTCCGTTGTATTCCTGTGCTAAAATTCCAGAAATAGCTGTTTTGGAAGCGTCTGTGATTAAAATGAAATCCTTTGAGAAATCTCGAGGTTTTAATGTGGGATTTTTAACTATCGCTGCTTGGATTTCTTTGAAAGCATTTTCTTCTATGTCAGACCATTTAAATTTCACTTTGTCTTTAGTGAGATTAATTAATGGGTCAGCTATTTTAGAATAGTCTTTAATAAGCGATCTAAAATAATTTGAAACACCAAGTAGAGATTTAACTCCCTTCTTATTTTTAGGTTTAACTAAATTTTGAATTTTATCTATGTTTCTTTTTGAAGGAGAGTATCCTTCGCTGTTTAGGGTAAAACCAAGAAATTCGATTTCTGTCATGCAGACTTGTATTTTAGTAGGCTCAATAGTTAAATTATTTTCAATAAAATCTTTAAGGACTTTGTCTAAAAGATCTAACATTTCTTCGAGCGAGTCTGCCGCTAAAATCCCATCGTCAATAAAGTAAGCGACTTGATCTTCATTAAAGTGACCTAAAACTTTATCAATTAATTCTGCAAACACCGCAGTACTGAGGCGCGTTCCAAAAGGCAATCTTAAAAAGGTGTATTTTCCTTGCTCCGTTATGAAATCTAATTTTTCACTGTCTTCTTCACGTAAATTTATTTGGAGAAACGCACTGTGCAGATCCAGTACTGTATAATATTTTTTTCCACTCATTCTCTGCAGAATCTCTTTAATTTCGGGTATGGAGTATGCATAATTTTGAAGTATTTCATTTAATAGTCTATAATCGACAGCCATACGATATTTAACTTCATTAACCTGTTCGTTTTTCTGCAAAGATTTTTTTAACGAAAATAACAGGGAAAGCGTAATCAGAGTTTGATTTACGAATGATATTTGCTCTCAAAAGTTTTTCAATTTCCTTCTTAGCATACTCTTTAACATTATTGGCGGTTTTGTTTATTCTGCAGAGGATAATTATGTATTAAATTAAATCTTGGGACGACTAATGAAGATTGTCCGAGTGTATCATAGTTCTTAGAAAAGGCATGTGCATTATCTAGAAACATTTTTTTAATTTTTCTGTTGTGTCCGAGTCTAAATGTTGTAAATTAAAGTCGTCTGATCTAAGTTCTGCTTTTCTCCGTTCGCGAACTTGCTCTAAATTCAGATTATTAATGTGCACTATCTGCTTCGTTACTTCATTACCCTCAGTGTCAACTGCTTTTATTTCAAAATGTTTAGAAATTTTGCAAATGTTCATTCCCTTTGTTAAGATTAATTTTTGTTGTGATTATTATTATATTTTGTTAGTGATTATTATATGAATATTATTATCCTTGGCAATTTCATGAATTGATGTTTTATAATGAATTTTCATATTATGTTTAATCGGCTCCAAAAGTATTGTATTTGTAGTCACAAATTTATCTGGATCTAATAGTAATGCAACAAAACTTTTTCGCCTGGTAGTAACTCCAATGTCTGTGTTATTTTTGCTGTAACGAAGTTTTTGTGCGAGATGCGTTTTTTTTCTTTTTGCGTTTTGTTTGTTTATTTTGATTCTCATTACAGTTAGAAGTTAAGTTACTTATCAGACTTTGAGGTTCATTTTCTAGAAATTGAAGTGCAATGTTTTTGTTTTTTAATTTCATAGTTTTATCTTCAAAATCTAGGATAATATTGTTTGTTTTGATGAAATCGAATCCCAATAGCATATTGTAGTTCCGACCAAAATCTTGAGTTGTAACATAAAATGCACCCAATACAAAAACGTTTTCCAATTTGAAAGTTAATTTAATGCATTGCTTAAAAGAGATTGTTGAATTTGTTAATGTTTGAACTTTTACCTGGTTACAGAGATTTTTATATTTTACCTGTGCATTCTTTAATTGTTCAAACAATATAGGTGATGCCAAAGTGACTGCCGCTCCACTGTCTGTTAAAGCATTAATTTTAACACCATTAATTTCAAAAGTAATAATTGGAAGTTGAGATTTGTCATTACTTTTGACACTAGCGATAATTTTATTATATTTCTGAGACCCGCAGTGAGACTTACGCGGGTGCCTTGTATTTGAGAATGTAAGTCCCGACTTTAGTTTCCCTTATTGTTACTAGAGTTCTGATCATGATCTTTATCTTGTTTATTGTTTTCAAATGTCTGCTCTGCATGATTTTTTTTGTATAATCATTTTTTTATAATTATTTTGCTTGTAGCCCCCTCTATGCCCTCTATAATTTCTTCGCTGATCATATGATCTCTGTTCGTTGAAATTGCTTCCATAATTTCCGAAACTTTGATATGATATCGGCATAAAATGTTAATGGGGTGGAGGTGGTGCATAGTACATGTACTGAGGCGCAGAATATTGCATAGGATTGAAATTTTGGTGCATGTAATTTGGAGTTCTGAGCTTGTTGGTTTCCCCCTTGATAAAAGTTTGGTTTATCGATTTGATTATTCTCAGGAATTTTTTTATTTTCGTCCAAATAATTACTGCTGTTTTGTTCGTTGCCCTTATAAAACCAACAATGTGGGTTCGTATGGGATTTGGATTTACAGTAATTGCAAAACCTGGTTGTATCGTTGTTAGTGGCATTTACCTTTAATTTAATGTTATTTAATTCCGCGGTTAATAATTTTATATTCTCCGCACTTTCTACATTAAGTTTAAGCAGTTCATTTAGCAATTCGGAATCTTTAGCTTTGGAAATATTGTTGATGTCCTTTAAATTGTCATGTGAATAAGCCTCCTCTAATTTTAAAGCTATGCTGCACGTTGTTTTAAAGTCCGGCGGAGAGTTCTTTCTGACTTCCAGGCTTAAATCACTACGAATCGAATCTAAAAACTGAGATAATTTAATCATTTCCATGAATGTAGAGCTGTTGTTAGCTCCTATATCTTGCCCACTTTTCCTAAGATAAAGATCTGCTGCTGCATTAAATTCTAATATAAAATCATTCATGCTTTGTTCCGGTTTTTGTTTCAGGTTACAAAATTTCTTTTGCGCTTCTATCAATGTGGTTTTGGGTTCAAATAATTGTTTTTACTTTGTTTTAAAAGTTTCTAAGTTCTGTTCCACGAACAAATTTTGATCTCTCATCAATTTATCTTTCGCAGGTCCTACAATTTTTGCCTTTAAGGGGCTACTTCAATGGCTCTCCCAGACAGAGCAGCTAATGTTATTTCAATGGGAGAAATTTAGAAGTGTCATCTTTTCGCATTTTGCTCGAATTTAGTCATTTTTGTAGCTTTCAAAACCTGTACATTTAAATTATGCACGCTCCTTTCAAATTTTATTTTATTATTTTTTTTTAATGTGATATAAGTGCGTTATTTTGAAGATTCATGTTTAGTGTCTTATCGCGAAAAATCTGTTTGACATTTTAAAATTTGGTAAAGACACAATCGTAGCCTGATTATTTAGCTTTCCAAAAATGCTTTTTATTTTGATTAAAAATTTTTTTTAATCGATGCTACAATCCTAAATAATTGTACTGCCTTTTTTTAAACAGCCGAAAACAGTAAAATGACCGCCCCAAACAAGTTACCTCCTTTTCTTTCCGGGAACTCAACGGGGAGTCAAACGGGAAAATCCTCATGGAGCGATAAGAAAGACCACCTAATGTGTGAAATTTTGCCTTTGGCTATCAGTATGCAACTTGTAAAGCTGCAAATTTCATTTTAAGAGCAGAGAAGAAAGTTTAAAAAATGGTATTTTGAAATGCTGCAAATAGGTGCTGATTATTTGTTTTACTAGGCATCATACAGATTTTTAAAAAACGTTATTGATTTGGGATCGATAAAGATTTTTTTTCACCTCTCACCTCTGAAGTTTAATACCCGATATTTTTTTTAATTGCCTACAATAGTAAAATGAAAAAGCGTTTATTTGCTAAACAAAAATACTAGAACTATCATTTATTCACTCTTTCTCGGGAAAAACAAACATACAGCGGCAAGTGTCATTAAAATGAATAGATAGACAATAGACATATCCAGCGAATAAATACAGTTGTATTTAAATTTTCTACAATACCTTTTTTCTATTATTTATTACATAACTCTTATTGAGTTAGTTTTAACGTTTCTTTCGAAAATATTAAATATTTATGCGGTAGATTAACTAAAAAATAACTATTGTATAGCTTTATTATTAAAATTTGTTACACTAATTTAAAACTTAGAAATGATGAGATTATACGAATTCTCTTTTTTTCGGTAAATTTCGTGATTCTCCTTTCACAAATGAAACATTTTTAAATTATACTTCAAAGATTTAAAAAAAAAAAAAAAAAACATATTTCAGTGCGATTTATTATTAGTTACTATAAATGAAGCATTATTTATTTTAGCATGCAAGAATTTAAATAAATGTGTCAGTAATCAATTTTTTGTCAGACATATTTTGTCTGTCATATATTCGCTGAACTAGGCGCTTCCTTATTTTTTCGCAGGGGTTCGGTCCGATCTTGTTTCTACCAAAAACGCCAATGTTTCTTAGTCAATATTATCTTATAATTAAAGTTCTTTTAACAGAATATTGCATACATAATACGTGGTATAGCAGATTATATGCACACAATCTATGCAGTGGTCGATGCAGGTTTTTTTTTTTTTTTTTTTTTTTTTTTTTTTTTTTTTTTTTTTTTTTTCCCTTGGGGCCCATATTGTGAAAAAAAAAAGTTATTTTTTTGAAATTTATTATATTTTTGTGAAAAATAACATTTTGTAATGAAAGATGAGATTTAGCTACCTGAATTCAAACGAAACATATAATAATAACTTCCTTCTGCTAAAGTTTTCCTTTTCTGTGAACTTGTTTTGTTTGCAAATTACTCATTTTAAAACATAACAAAATAAAAAAAATCCCTGACGGCTCGGCCTACAGGCACAGGTAGATTTCGAAGACGCAGACCGTGGGGCACCTGATTATTGGGAATTGCAGAAGAAAGACCTATTTGCCAGGATGTGGCAGCTGGGACCACCCACTTCGAAATATACCTCTGCCTGTAGGTGGAGCCAGCAGAGATGTTTTTAATTTTTTTTTAAAAACGTAAAAGTTGGTCCTATAAAAGTCCCGTAAAAGTTGGTCCTATAAAAAACTTGTCAATATAAAAGTTGTATATAATATTAAGAAGATTTATACTAAATTTAAGCAGATTTGATATCTTAGGAATGGACGAAGTTATGAATTTTTTTCTTCTGAAACCCCTATCCCCCTCCCCCTCCTTGGGGGCTCTTTTAATGAAATCAAAAATCTGTCATACATAAATTTTTGGCCCTTTTCCTAAAAGTAATAATAACTTTAAACGGATTCGATATGTATAAAAATTAAGACGTTATGGGGTCTTTTCTGTCATTTTAGTATTGTAGGCAATTAAAAAAAATATCGGGTATTAAACTTCAGAGGTGAGAGGTGAAAACAAATCTTTAAGACGTTATGGGGTTTTTTTCTGTCTGGTTGTAGGCGGAGCCAGCAGGGAATTTTTTTTTTTTCTGTAAGAGTTGGTCTTATAAAAAAACTTGTCAATATAAAAGTTGTAGATAATTTTAAGGAGATTTACAATAAATTTAAGCGGATTTGCGAATTTACCGAAAAAAAGAGAACAAGTATAATCTCATCATTTCTAAGTTTTAAATTAGTGTAACAAATTTTAATAATAAAGCTATACAATAGTTATTTTTTAGTTAATCTACCGCATAAATATTTAATATTTTCGAAAGAAACGTTAAAACTAACTCAGTAAGAGTTATGTAATAAATAATAGAAAAAAGTTATTGTAGAAAATTTAAATACAACTGTATTTATTCGCTGGATATGTCTATTGTCTATCTATTCATTTTAATGACACTTGCCGCTGTATGTTTGTTTTTTCCCGAGAAAGAGTGAATAAATGATAGTTCTAGTATTTTTGTTTAGCAAATAAACGCTTTTTCATTTTACTATTGTAGGCAATTAAAAAACGATTTTACTCGTTAACGAACTTGACCGAGATTTTATGCCCCTTGATTTTATGTATCAATTTGGAAGAGATTTGTGCAGAATTATTGGAGCTATGGTAAAAGAACATGGTAAAAGAAATAGTTCTTCGATCCTCTCTCTATTTGTATGTTTGTACATGTGAAAATGTATAAAACAATCTCATTCATGTAATTCAAATTTAGATACATGATATATATATATATATATATAAAACTTTAAGTAAAATTTAACCATTGAAACATAAGAAACTGACCACATACACTGAAATCCCGATACAAAAGAGCCCTGTCAATTTACAAATTAAAATTGTAGTCCTAATAAATGTATATATTTTACCACTATGTATTATTTAATTATGCTTACATTGCTTAGTTTTTCGACAGTTGACTCTATACCTATTTGTAAACGCGTTATTATACGTGATCATTCATTAAAAACTCGTATCATTAAAAAAATATGCTTTTTAAAACGCAATTATAAAACACTTAACTTTATATTGTACTTGTATACATTATTGTGATCGAGATATTTTGTGTATGATCTGTAGAATTTATACACACCAAGTAATACACAAAAAATTAGTTAAATTTAAAATAGCGCACCGCAACTGAAAACACACTTCCAGCAATTATTGTAACAGACAGAACTTTAACAGAATTCTTTTGTGTGTCCCTGTAAATGAACAATGAATGATATGCACACAGCAATCTATAGTAAGAAAGTCCCATGTTATGCAACTCTCAGTAATATACATCAATTTCAATATATTTGAAATCGTATAACATCATTTAAATAATACGCAAAGAATTTTCCTCTATAGACCGTAATATAACAGAACTCTTTTGAGTGTCCCGTTAAAGTAACTATAAGCACGACACACTTCATTTTCAATGCCGAACATGCCATAGTGAACACCAATAACATATATCAATTGCGGGACAATCTGAGTATATTTACGTGAGTTAGAGCACGGACAGACAGATAGACAAACCGAATTCATAAACACTTTTCAACTATGTAGGAAAGTGTTAAAAATAAAGAACAGAGACTCGCTCAACAGCGTGAATCTTTGCTGACATTATTACTCAATCAATTTGGAATCGAATATCGTTTTTTTTTTACATTTTTATTTTAATATAATTTGAATTATAAAAGAATGGCTACTCGAATACAACTTTTTCCTCTTGTGTATAAAATCAATACAAAACTTCATCTTTGCCATCGTTTTCCGAATAATGTTTTGCCTTCATAGGGAAAAAAAAAGCATCTGAATATCTGTAAATAATTTCGTGCGTTTAAAAAGATATATAATTGATTTTAAGAATGTGTTAGAAAATAAAGTTTAGACTTGAGCCCAGCGGAGCTATCTGAGAAAGTGTGATTGGAAACCTATCTCCTGTTTGCTAATCACTTTTCTCGCGGTGGGGTATCACTCTCCCTTACTATCCGCCTGAGGCAAAAAGTGTCTTGTTTTATGTAGTGGGATGACCTTTCTGTTTGTCAATCGCAAGCTTAGTAAATATCATTGGACTTTAAAAGTGTCAATCTTAGTCACAGGATACGTCTTACAGATGGCAACGGTTTTTCTTTTTTCGGCTATTTCGATCTTTCAACTGAGTGAAGTAGCCTCTTAATATAGTCAATTTTGAATCATTATTCAATTCAGTTTTATTGATGAGATTGTCAAATTGTAAGAAAAATTGGTTGATATTTGCTTCCTTTTTTCCCTCATAGTATGGAATCAGATTAATTAAGCTATCTGCATTTGGGGGTATCCATTGTAGTAATTTTAGAATGAGCTTTTTCAGAATTTATAATTTTCCTTTCTCTCTTTTTTTTTTCTTTTTACTATTACTCTTATTATTACAAATAATATTAGTATCTACAGTTTGTTTATTTGATTCGCGTAATTGTTGTCTAGTTTTGACACCAGTATCTAGTCTACTAATTCTTTGACTTTTACGCTTACTCATCCAATTAAAGTACAAAAATCATAAAAGAGAGAGAGAGAAAAAAAAATTGTTTAACATAAAATAAAAGGTACTCAATAGTGAAATGTTATAAATTGTTGTGCACTGTTCAAGAAATTAATTATAGATTTTTTTTACAACAGTTGTTAAAAACAAGTATATATATACATATGTCGTTTCAATATTTGAGCATTATTTTGTATTTATTTTATATTTGCTGCTGTTGCAATATATTTATCACAAGTCATATTTTCAATTATTTTGTTAATATGCAACTCAATCCAATAACACTTATTATTATTTAATATATCATGTATATATATTCAGTGAGGTACCCAGAAAAAATTGCCAATTATATGCATTATACAGAGTGTATATGAAGATTCCTCAATGAATGCTTATTTTTTTTCTTTATAAGTTGTTGAGAAAAAAAAAAGAAGAAAACAAATTGCAAAATAATTTTAAAATTAAGAACATTTATGTTAGCAATGAGCATGAAAGATGTATATAAATTTTTAAAAAAAGTTGCAATTTAAATATTGCATATTTATATTTTTATATTTAAAAAAATTATACAATAACCTAAAGTTCTATTTCTAAAATTAAATTAATATATTAAAATAATTTAGAAAGAGGTAACGGTACCACTTATAGTTCTGTAAACCCTATGATTGAATGCTACAGAACGACCAATTAAATTATTTAAATTTAAGTCTGACTGCATAGAATTTAACACTATATTGCCGTTTTATTATTATTTTTATTATTTTAAATTATCCGAGACATATAGTATTTATTTTGCTACTATGACTCTAAGGATCTGATATAATAATTTGTACTTAAAAAAATTTATTTATTAGACAGATTATCAACTAATTATAGATAAGAAAAAGTTGCGTTAAGAATTATTTTTGAAGTTCGGATCCTCTTTGAGCCAATTACAATCATCTAAGGTTACCTGTAGAGAGTTGTATAAAATTAAATAAATAATGGCTTATTTTAAAACCTAGATTGTAACATTAAAGAAAACATTTCCTAAAATAAAAGAATTAACATTAATGCAGTAAATTAAGTAAACAAAAAGAAAACCGACCAAAATTAAAAACTATAATATTAAGTTTATTTACAAGAAAATTATAAGCATTTAATTAGAAATAAACATAAATGTTTGTAAAAAAAATATATCAATCATAGTTGGAGATTACATTCTCAATATTCATTTTCTGAACATTTCAGTTTAGATTTCTGTATAAATAGATTCAATTTTGAAAGGCAGAATCCCATATCATAGGAGTACATATTTAATTAGCCTTTTTTACGTTTAGATAGGGGAATTATCTTCATATACACACAAGTTCATATTATCAAAAGAATATAGCAGAGCTAATTCATGGAACAATGGTGAAGGAAGTTTGATTGTTACCTCGTATTATTAGAAGACGTTGACTAAGTGAGATTCTGGCTGTCACTTTATGTTTCGCTTTTTAGAGCAAACAAATTTGCTTTTGTTGGCACACACATCACAATCTGTTTTCTTAGAGAGCAGTCGTTGAGAACCTTCTACTTTTACACATCTTTCAAATCTGAACTCCAACAAAAAATTACGTTCTTCTTTTTCATGGAGAAAGAGGATGGAATCTATTTTCACCTTCTCGCATAAAATTAAGGCCTTACACATTTTGACTTTTTGAAAATTTTCATGTTTCGGCCATACCTTCAATTTGAGATGGGTTGACCATTGGTAGGAGAGTGCGTTTTGGTACACCCCTTGAGCATTTCATAGGCCACTAGTAACAATAGCGATTCCTTTTGGCGCCTGCGATGTGTCTGGGAGCTAAAGATGCGTTGATTTGGGAGGTCTTCGTGCCTATTAAGCCCTCATAAATAAATGTGTCATATTATTGTCCTGGCGATTTTCTCCATGACATTTTTATTAGGTGTAGTTAAATCATTCGGGGGAAAAGAAAAACAAATATTTTCTTGATTGCAGTGATTCACTTTGTTCCATAATTACCTTCCTGTATGTACTGATCCTAAAATGAATCTTTAATTGGTATTGTTCACTGTTCGCTGGTTAGAATGATACCAAATACTCTGCTTATATACAGAAAAAAACAATTTTTTTTTTTGTAGTGTGTGCTATTTTAAATATAGATGGTAGCTTAATCTCGCCATCACATATATATATTTATAGGCATATAAAATATTTCGGAGGTTTCAGAAATTAGTAGCGTTAAATTAAACACGGTTTATGCAATGAAATTCTGGAATTCTTATGAACTTCTTATTCATGTAACTTTTTAGATAAAAAAAATAAACTTGTTTTAAAATAAATTCTTCATATATATCAATAGAATACAAAAATAATTTATTTTGATAAGAAAATATTGCAGCAAGATAGTGTGAGTTATTTTAATTTTATTATTTTGATATTTTTTTAAATATCATTGCTAAGCAACTAATAAATTAAAGAGCAAAGTAAAAAGAAATACATTTTAAAATTTGTAAAAAATATGAAACTAAAATGTTTTATATTTGACGAACAGATGCAAAAAATTTCCAATAATTTAGACAATTAATTTCTAAATTCTAATAAAGGTATCGGCAAATTTTCAAAGCTATTGGGTATATTTAAAACCCCCATATAAAAAAGTTAGCATCCATAATTTTACGTTGAATTCCATTATTCAAATATGTGGTTTTCATTTCAGTTAAAAATGAATTTAAAAATCATCTGCATTCACATAGGAAAGCATTATGACCTAAAAAGAAATGTTAAATATTTTTGGAACGAATGAACTAAATGTAACTAAAAACTATATAGCTAATTTCGGGTACCTCACCAACATACCTACCAAAAATCAACCTAATCGGATCATTTTTGCGGCAGTTATCGCGGAGCAGACAGACAAACCAAAAACTTTTTGCGTTTCCACAGTGAGCCTCAATTGACGTTTCGGCAACTATATTTACGCAAGTACAGATAGACAAACCGAATTCATAAACACTTTTCTATATCCTCGAGTAGATAATCGGCCGTCATAAATCAACCAACCAACCAACCATAAATACTTTTCAACTTCGTTGGAAAGTGTTAAAAAGTATAAATAAAATTTTCAAAATAAATATATTTTACCATTTAAGAATTAAATAAGATCAAAATGGAATTATATATATCCATAAAGTGTAAAAAAAAGAAGAAAGAGAGAGGGAGAGAAAGAGAAATTCCTTTAGTGCTGCCATCTATGTCCAATGATCAACAGAAAATTGATTATTAAAAGGATCTTATAATTATCTAAATATACTTGGGGAACGTTTAAGAAGGCAGTGTGTAAAAGACTAGCTCGCCTAATCACAACCTTTGGCTAATTAGGTTGCCATATCAGGCGATATATAGCTTGTTTTGGCGACATAAGTAGGCTGCTTGCAAAAACCGTATTTCTGGGATTTTTTTTTCGTCTTCTTTTGAAACGTTAAATATAATTGGTTATTTACAATCTATCACGAATGCACATTATTTGTGATAAATAAATAAATAAATATAAAATAGGCCGTTTATAATAAAGTCGAAAGAAGAATCCAAATAATTCAAGCAGAATCAAATTACTATAAATACACTACACCCACTATACACTATATACACTATAAAAACATGTAAAATAAATTTATAAGCTTAAAAAATATTTTTAGCCTTCTTTTGAAACATTAAATACAGGGTCATTCATAATTCCCTCCGGGGTTTCGAAACGTTATAGTAAAAAAACGAAGACGAATATGAAAAAAAGAAACATATGAAATTATTCCGAAACTATTCAAGTTTTACTTACATACATTACAGGTGTTCTATGTGTGAACCCTTGGTCACACGGCATACATCCATGCGATAGTCCAGTTCCTGCCATACTCCGTTTCTTTAAATTTCTGGTACCACACATGAATTGTTTTGTCAGTTGGTCCCTGTTTTCGATATTTATTACGAAAGGCCCGTTGAACTGACACCACTGATTCAGATTTAAAGAAACGGAGTATGGCAGGAACTGGACTATCGCATGGATGTATGCCGTGTGACCAAGGGTTCACACATAGAACACCTGTAATGTATGTAAGTAAAACTTGAATAGTTTCGGAATAATTTCATATGTTTCTTTTTTTCATATTCGTCTTCGTTTTTTTACTATAATGTCTCGAAACCCCGGAGGGAATTATGAATGACCCTGTATAATTGGTTATTTACAATCTATCACAAATGCGCATTATTTAAATTATTGATAACATACATAAAAGGTTCAATGAAAATTGTGATAAATAAATGAATAAATAAATAAATATATATATATACGTATACATATACATATACATATACATATATATATATATATATATAATAAGCCGTTTATAATAAAGTCGAAAGAAGAATACAAATAATTAAAGCACGATCAAATTATGTTTCCATGTTTGAAACAAAAATCCCAGAAATAAATTGAAGAAAAACACAATCGTAAAAAACGAAGCATAAAAACGTAGACAAATATTTTCGTTTGTTTTGCGAGATAAGTAAAATTTTGCTCTGATATCCAGTTTTCACACGGCTAAAGAGTTAAGCAGTACTTTTACAGGTATGGAAAACAGGTTTAAAATTAGAAACCAAGTGTTTAACACATAAGGTGTATGTCATATGTTTAACACATGTGGCAAACGTTATTTAACAATGTTGCATTACAGCCATATGACTATTGTTGTCATATTGGAAGAAAAAAAAACCTAACAGTGAATTTCTCTCTCTCTCTCTCTCTCTTTCTCTCTCTCTCTCTCTCTCTCTATATATATATATATATATATATATATATTGCTAAAACCAAGCCCTGCCCCGCAGGTACATACACCACCACTAACAAAAATGTTACATTTACATTTTTAAAGATTTTTTAAAATTACTAATTTTTTCCAAAGATTTAGAGGGGTGCTTCTCCTTCACCCCCCCCCTCTTTTGCATATGTCTATGTTTCTATTTAATGAAAGATTCGTGTTGTTAAGAGCAATTTTCCTTTGTTTATTTTTATTACAAGGCAGCATTTAATAAACACATTTCCATTCATTTCAAGGTGGTTTTTAAATTCCTTGCTAAATAACGCAAAACTTTCTTACTTGTTTTTAAACATAAAGGCATGAAGTCAGCAGGCCTGGCTATTGAAGCGATTTGAAATCGAAATGAGTTTTAAATTATCTAAAAGTGATCAGTTTCAACTGACGTCACACCCTGGCAACCGCTTTAGCAACCAGATCGGTGTTTTTGTTTACCCCTGAAAGATGGTGGATTGTGATTAGTTGGCTCATAATACAGGCTACAAATCGATGTTTATGATTGGTTGGATAAAAATTGGTGGGCTGGTGATTACGTGGTTGAAACTGATCTATTGGTTTCCATTCTTTGCATAAGCTGTTTTATGCCTAAAAGGCATTTACATTCTTCGAAAAATTAAATCTGTTTTAAAAAAGCATACCTATTTTCAAAACTTTAAATCATCGTTGGTTAGGCAGGGCCCTGTGGGGATCTGGCACAACGTCACCTGTAAACTGCCACCCAACGCCACGATCTGCAGTTAGTGTTGTCTGGCATCGCAGCAAATAAAATCAAAACTGTTCCAGGTAGCGGAGATCACGATTTTATCCTCCATGGTTTTGTTCCACGAAAACCGCACGGAACTTGACTCCGGCATACAGCGGGAAGAAGCAAGAAGCAAGTCAGTTCCAGTTGACTGGTGGACTGCTGCACGAACGCACTCTTTGCTCTGTGCTCTTTTATCATGCAGCACAGTGGCGTATCCAGGATTTAATTTCGGGGCGGGGGGGCTGACTTAAATTTCGATAATGTTCTGAGTCTTACGAAATATGTTGAACTGCGTTATAAACAGAAATCATGTTTGACAATAAGGCCGTAGGCAGAGAAAAACGGTGGGGGGGGAGGTACGGGGCCGAACTCGAGCACCCCCCCCCCTCGCCGAAATAAGTTGAAAAGTGATAATGGATTGTTTCATATACTTTCATTTAAAAGAAAGTCATTGTAGCTTATAATCTATAAAGTTGTCTCCTTCTCCCCTAAATTCTGGCTACGATTTTTGCTTGACAATCAATTAATTTTGCTAGGGACAATCTCAAACAATTTTTTTTTTCATAATTTGTTTTCCATTTTTGGATCAATTCCCTATTACTGCCAAGGCACGTGGGGCACTTTCTTAGAACCCACATATTTAAGGGGCCCAAAAATTTATGGTGATTCAAATCAATTTTATTGTAAACAATTTTAATAGATTAAGAAATTAAAATTTCTAGATTCATTACACAACTTATGTAAGCTAAAATTGCCAGTGATATCATAAGTATATTTATAATTTTTCTTCTCATTTGAAGATTTAAGTTTCTCATAGTGCGCCCAATTTATTTCAGCTTCTTCATATGTGTTTTAAACTTGTTTAAAAAGTTTTAATTTTATGACTATCTTATTTATAAAATATAATTTTCTTTGGGTTGCGTATGTTTTTAAAGTTCGTGAAACATTAGTTCATGTTTTTTAACATGATATTTGAGTCTGTCAAGTTCATTTTTACGAAGAAATTTCAATAATAATAATGATAATCCAACTTCAGTTCACATTTATTCTCACAAGGAGACCGCCAAACATGATGCGCACAGATTTTGATGATTTTAAAGTATGTTGTAGGGATCATACCCCTAACTATTCAGGTCAAAGGTTTCCTTCAAATGGAATATAGAATGAATGGAACATAGTTTAGTTTTCGAGAAATTTCGGGTTAAAGTTCAGCATGCATTTCAAATTCCATTACTTCGCAATCGTGGACATGGTCTCCGTGGTGCCGTGGTAGCGTTCGCGATTTGAGAATCGCAGATGGGTGTTCTGTCCTCTCCGGTGACTTTTACCTTTTTTTAACAAATTTTATATATTTGTCGCGTTATAAGCTGTATGCAGAATTATGAATTCTGCATCTTTGAACTTTTTGATATTTTCCTAATAAATTACATTTACATTTTCGAATATTGCGTGAAAATTTATAGTTTTTGCGCAATTTTTATTCGAATATTTCTGCTGACGAAAATCCAAACTAATTTATGTCTTGATATCTCGTCTTTTTAAAATGATTACTGTTTACATTTATGTATATTTACTTATTTATTTATTGTATTTATGAAATAATACATTTTTTTAAATTTATATTTTCTATTTAAAAAAAATTTAAATGATTAAGAAAAAATTAACAAAATAATATATCCTTTTAATATTTGATTTGTTCTAAATATATTGAAATATGTTAACTGCTGAAATACTAAAATATTTATCATCACCGACATCGACATTTTTAGTTTATTAAATATGGAACTAATTGTGTTATACCTATCGCAAAAATATTCTAAACAAATTTCGCATTAAAAATCGCCTTTAAATAATTGTTTTAACAATATTGGAAGAATGTATAAATTAGCATATTATATATTCTTTAAATACTTAAATTGTGATAAATATATTTAAAAATGCATTAAATTTGAAAAAGAAATTATTTCAAACGTGGTATTTGTCTGCAAAGGAAGCGAAACGAAATTGATAAAAAGAAAATTTTATTTATTCTGATATTACCGTAAAAGTCGTTGCAGACGATTTTTTTTTCAGATATTTTTTACATGTATTGTAATTTACAAACGATTTTTCATTTCTAGTTGAATTTTTCTGTATGGCATCGACTTGTTAGACTGAAAAAAAAAATTAATTGTAATACATTATTTTTTATTTGTGCAAATAAAAAATGACGGTGAGTTTGAACTTTACAGTTAAATGTATTTAAATAACATAATATATATATATATATATATATAACTGGTTAAAACTTGGATATAATCGTTATTGCTTTAATATTTTATTACTCCTTTCAAGATTTGTTTTTGGAATTAGTTAGTTTGGAATTTCGTCAATAGAAATATTAATTTCAAAACTGCACAAAAAAAAGAAAAAAAAAAAAAAAAACGTAAATTTTTACGAAATATTCGAAAATGTAAATGGAATTTATCAGGAAAATATCAAAAGTTCAAAGATGCAGAATTCATAATTCCGCATACTTATAACGCGACAAATATATAAAATTTGTTAAAAAAAAGGTAAAAGTCACAGGAGAGGATAGAACACCCATCTGCGGTTCTCAAATCGCGAACGCTACCACGGAAGCACTGAGACCTTGTGCAGGATCGCGAAGTAATGGCATTTGAAATGCATGCTTAACTTTAAAACGAAATTTCTCGAAAACTAAAGCCCATTTGAAGGAAACCTTTGACCTGAATAGTTAGGGGTATGATCCCTACAACATACTTTAAAATCATCAAAATATGTGTGCATCATGTTTGGCGGTCTCCTTGTCAGTCTTTCATTTAAATGGGTGCATTACATAGTTATATTCATGCACTTCTCATTCACAGTATTTGTAAAAATGTGATAATCTACGATTAGAGCCAAAAATATTTTCTGTTGCCATGGCCCAAAATTTTGATGGTCAGGGTCTGTTCAGGATAAACAAACTTTCTTTGAAAAATCTCTTTTTTTAATACCAATAAAAATTTAATTAAAAATCTTAGAGGTAGCAAGCATTCCTTCTTGATCTCCCCCTTCCCTTTGTATACATGCTCCTGGGATTTTGATCAAACGTATGGCTATTAACCTTCAAGAAATATATGTTAAAAAAACTCATCAAATTTGTGAAGGAAGGGACAAGCAAAGAATTAATTGGAAACTAAACATCAGATTTCCCTTTTTTAAAAAAGAGTTAAAGTTATTGAATTATGGCTAACAATATTACTGGACTTTAAAAAAAACGTTAAATAAAATGGTAAGAAAATTTATTTTTAACCTGTGAAGTTATTTAATGCTATGCTTCTTTTGTTAAATATTCCAAATGGTAAAAATGCCAATACTAAAGTGTGTCGTGTCAAAATAAGAGCGATTAGAAAAGAACACTATTCGTAATATTGTACTTTCATAGAAGAGTAATTAAGAATTTTTATCTTTTGCTGGATCACTCGTACACTGAAATATTGGAAAAGGCATCTTCCTCCCTGCTCATCAACGGGAAACTTTTTGACCTATTTTTAAACGCAAAGGCATTAGACTGGCAGGCCTGACTACGGAAGAGATTTGGAATCGAGATGAGTTTTCCATATTTTGGTAAATAGATTACTTATCGAGTTATAAGTGATTCTGGTAACGTATTAACGACTCGTTTTTCGAGTTTCTCAGGCTGCCGCGTCGGGAATCAGATTCAAAACAACAACTTGGACAGTGCTTTCAGAAAGATTTTCTACCTTTACAAAAAAAAAGGGGGAAAACGTGTTTCGATAGCAAAGTTTCTGAATAAAAAGACCGGTGAATTTCATGCGTTTCCGAGCAAAAATGAATTAAAAAATGTCATAAAGTAGCCAGTTTGTATTTGAGAACAGCCTTAAATCTGGAAAAGCACGTAACGTAAATAAAACTAGTTCGCTAGTAAAAAGACCAGGAACAAAGAAATCAACAGGATATTATTTTTTTAGTATTACTACTGGGCATCTTTAAAAGACCCTTCCAAAACCGAAAATCAATAATCTTGCTTGACTTTGCCATTCACAAAAAAAATTTCAGTTCGTACATATGCTGATAATACAGGGTCATTCATAATTCCTTCCGGGGTTTCGAAACGTTATAGTAAAAAAACGAAGTCGAATATGAAAAAAAGAAACATATGAAATTATTCCGAAACTATTCAAGTTTTACTTACATACATTACAGGTGTTCTATGTGTGAACCCTTGGTCACACGGCATACATCCATGCGATAGTCCAGTTCCTTCCATAGTCCGTTTCTTTAAATCTGAATCAGTGGTGTCAGTTCAACGGGCCTTTCGTAATAAATATCGAAAACAGGGACCAACTGACATAACAATTCATGTGTGGTACCGGAAATTTAAAGAAACGGAGTATGGCAGGAACTGGACTATCGCATGGATGTATGCCGTGTGACCAAGGGTTCACACATAGAACACCTGTAATGTATGTAAGTAAAACTTGAATAGTTTCGGAATAATTTCATATGTTTCTTTTTTTCATATTCGTCTTCGTTTTTTTACTATAACGTTTCGAAACCCCGGAGGGAATTATGAATGACCCTGTATTTAATGTCACTGCGCACTAATATACCTCATTAGTCTTGGCATCATTTGTGGAAGAGAGTTAAATATTCTTTAAATTAATTAAACTACTTCTAGATCTTGCCAATTGAGCATATTATACATATTCAATAATCCACTAAAACATATGTGGAACTATTTTTCAGTCATTTGAAAATAGATTTTGTGGTCTCAAGTAATTTTGATTGCAGGACTGAGAGGCATATGGGGCTAACGAGAAAACAAATCCGTTGCGCGCCAGAAAATAAAACAAATTTATCTCAAAAAGAAAGAAACAAAGTCAGTTTTTTTTTAATTTAACTGCGATCACTTCGGAAGGGGAATGGAGCTGTTACCCCATAACCCCCACCCCTTGTGTACTAATATGGGACTAAAGAAAATAGATTGGGTTGTCCATTGTATGACAGAAAAAATAATTCTAATTTTATCTCAAACATAAAGAGAAAAATCGGCACTTTTTTCATTCCATTTTTGACCATTTTGGGAGGTGGGGGGGTCTGTGCCCCATCCGCCACTTCCCCCTCTTTTAAGACCATGCAAGAATACTTCATTAGCAGTGATTTGAAGGATAATGTTAAGATGCAACTTTTAACTGTGAACAATGAACTTTTTTCTGTGCATTCCAAAAATTCCGTACAACCTAAAATAACAAAATATTTTGTACATGGTGAATGAATATGAATAGTAGTAAGTTGTAAATTATATCCGGAATAAGAAGTTTATTATTACATACCTCTTGTATTTCATGTATTTTAATTTATCTCTGATTTTTTTATTGTTGATAATTACGGAAATGTTCGTACTTTTGTGAATTTCGTTTATACGTTTTTTTCTTGGTCCCCTGAAAAACGTATAAACGGTGCTTCACTGTACTTTATTAAGATATTTAAATGAAAGAGTTTATTGAATTATTTTTTCATTACTGCTAGTATGTTATATTTTGTAATATTTATTTATTATCACTAAGTGTTATCAAATAATAATATTTTTATTATTTTATCAATGTAAATAGAAAAGAGGTAATATTTTATAACCACAGTTATAAAAAGCATTTCATTTTCATTATTAAAAGAGATAATATTTATAATAAATTTATAATCTCTCTTAATGTTATAAATTTATTGATAAAAATTTTATGGATAGTTAGCAGTAATGGTAAAATAAATTAAAAAACTCTTTCATTTAAATATCTTAATGAAGTAGTGATTATGACTAACGCAGGAGACTGATTTAAAATATATCAATTGCTAATTGAGGTTTCAGTCACCCGATTCACAAAAGAGTAAAATATGAAAAAGAATCAGAACTGGGACGATATTAAGAAAAATATCTATATCTACTTATCTCCAGAAACTATATCTAAATAAACAAACTTACTTCGGCTGCATATACACTTGTAAGTTCTTTAACTCGATAAATAACGAAATATTTTTGAGCTTCCCTGTAAACGTACTCTAAATGCTACACATAACATATTCTATAGTAACCTTCTTCTATTGCACCTCAATAACGTATATAAATTTCATTATGTTTAAAATAGTGTAACACTATTAAAATACAATTATTTTTCCACATAGACCATAATGTAACGAGAATATTTTTGAGTGTTCCTGAAAATGAACTATAAATGCTACACGCTTTATTTTCAATACCAAACATGCTATGTTAAACCACAATAACATATATCAATTACATTACTAATCCGACTATACTAGTAAATCTGCAGATCAGGAGCCTCAACGTCAGTTCAGAAAGTGATTGTTTTTTAATCTCACTTTTCATAATAATTAACATCTTACAATCTGCAAATTAATTTTTTTAATTACAGTATATATTTATAGGCATGTAAAATAATTCAAAGGTTTCAGAAATTAGAAACGTTAAATTAAACACGGTTTATGCAATAATATTCTGACATTCTTATGGACTTCTTATTCTTGTAATTTTTTAGATAAACAAAATACATTTTTTCAGTGGGGCTCCACCCCCTGAACCCCTCGTAATCTTATTAAATTTATATTCGTAATTTCCTATTGTTCGTGTGAATGATTCTAGTATATTTTGGAGTCCGTTCTACACAGTGGTTTTATTAGGATAAGCAACAATTTCGAAAATAATTTCATGTTATCCTAATACCCAAATAGCAATATTTACTTACCTGCAAACCACGAAACACCTGCATCTGATAGATAAGTTGAATAATAATTCGCGTACAAAAGCAACTTATGGAAATGTAAACTGAATCTACTATATTTCACCTATATCTATTTTAGAAATCTAGTGTTATTACAATTTTTGTTTCGGAAAAACAGTTTTGATGGTCATTCTATAATATTTATTTTTTCTAAGTACATCCTGATCTAACTCGATGAAATAGCATAAATCTCCCCAAATTAGGCTTATTTGGAAACTTTTAGACCTATTGGGTAATCATTCATAATCGTGCCCACTGCCAATTCACTAAATAGCAATCGTGATTTGGCGCTATAAAATATTTTTTGCGATAGCTTTTTATGTTCTCAATTTACAGTAATTGTAATATTTCAGGATCGTTTTACTAATCTAATTTCTTTAGATTATCCACCTCGTTGTACGCGTGATTTTATCCTATTTTTAAAATTAAGAAACATCCACATCTGTTGCAGAAAATGAATAATATCTCATGTAAGAAATGTATACAAATGTAAACACATACTACGACACTTTAATCCAAATCACACGTTCGATGTTTTTCGTTTGGAAAAAAATATTTCGGTAATCATTCTATAGTGGTTAAATGGTAACTTGTATCAAAATAAATTCTCATTTATGTCAATAGAACACTAAAATCACTTGAAAATAGTTTATTTTGCAAAAACAATATTGCAGCAAAATAGTGCGAGTTACTTGAATTTAATTATTTTGATATTCTCTGAAATGTGGTTGCTAAGCAACTAATAAATTAAAGAGCAAAGTAAAAAGAAATGCATTTCAAAATTTGTAAAAAATATGAAAGTAAAATGCTTTATATTTCCTGAACAGATGCAAAAGAAATTTCCAATAATTTAAACTATTAATTCCTAAATTCTAATAAAGGTATCGGCAAATTTTCAAAGCTATTGGATATATTTAAAACCTCCATATCAAAAATTTAGCATCCATTATTTTACGTTGAATTGCATTATTCAAATATGTGATTTTCATTTCAGTTAAAAATGAAATTTGAAAATCGTCTGCATTCCCATAGGAAAGCATTATGACCTAAAAAGAAATGTTCTATATTTTTCGAACGAATGAACCAAATGTAACTACAAACTATACAGCTAATTACGGGTACCTCACCAACATACCCACCAAAAATCAACCTAATAGGACGATTTTTACGGCAGTTATCCCGGAACAGACAGACAAACAGACGGAAACCAAAAACTTTTTGCGTCTCCACAGTGAGCCTTCACTGGCGTTTCGGCAATAACCGTTACTAGTAAATCTGCAGATCAGGAGCCTCAACGTCAGCTCTGAAAGTCATTGTTTTTAAATCTCACTTTTCATAATATTTAACATCTAACAATCTGCAAATTAATTCTTTTTAATTACATATTGATGGAATGCTACAGAACGACCAATTGAATTATTTAAATTTAAGTCTGACTGCATAGAATTTAACACTATATTGCTGTTTTATTATTATTTTTATTATTTCAAATTATCCGAGACGTATAGTATTATTTTGCACCTATGACTCTAAGGATCTGATATAATAATTTGTGCTTAAAAAAATTTATTTACTAGTAAATCTACAGATCAGGAGCCTCATCGTCAGATCTGAAAGTAAATGTTTTTTAATCTCACTTTTCATAATATTTAACATCTTACAATCCGCAAATTAATTTTTTTAATTACTACATATATATTTATACGCATATAAAATAATTCGGAGGTTTCAGAAATTAGAAACGTTAAATTAAACACGGTTTATGCAATAATATTCTGACATTCTTATGAATTTCTTATTCTATTTTTTAGATTAAAAAAATACATTTCTTCAGGGGGGCTCTGCCTCCCTGTACCACCCGTAATCTTATTAAATTTATATTCGTGATTTCCTATTGTTTGTGTGAATGATTCTAGTATATCTTAGATTCTACACAGTGGGTTTATTGGGCTAAACAAAAATTTCGAAAATAATTTCTTGTTATCCTAATATCAAAATAGCAATATTCACTTACCTGCCAACCACGAAACACTCGACTCTGATAGATAAGTTGAATAATATTTCGCGTACAAAAGCAAGTTATGGAAGTGTAAACTGAATCTACTATATTTCACTTATATCTATTTCAGAAATCTAGTGTTATTACAATTTTTGTTTCGAAAAGCTGTTTTAATGGTCATTCTACAATATTTATTTTACCTAAGTAGATCCTAATCTAACTCGATGGCAATAGCATACTAAAATTTCCCCAAAATAGGCTTATTTGGAAACTTTTAAACCTAATGGGTAATCATTCATAATCGTGCCCACTGCCAATTCACTAAATAGCAACCGTGATTTGGCGCTATAAAGTATTTTTTGTGATCACTTTTTATGATCTCAGTTTCCAGTAATTGTGCTATTTCAGGCTGTATGAATGCGTTTTGCTACGCCAATTTCTTTAGATTCCCATTACCATCTCGTTGTACGAGGTATTTTATCCTATTTTAAAAATAATACAAATTTTCAACCACTAAAAATCCACATCTCTTCCAGAAAATGAATAATATCTCATGTAAAAATGTTTCCGTTATCATTCTGTAGTAGTTGAAAGGTAACTTGTATCAAAATAAATTCACATTTATTTCAATAAAATATTAAAATCACCCCAAAATATTTTATTTTGCGAATAAAATATTGTAGCAAAATAGTCTAAGTTATTTCAATTTTATTCTTTTGATAGTCTTTGAAATATAGTTACTAGGTTACGGCTAAATTAAAGTGGAAAATAAAAAGAAATGCATTTTAAAATTTGCAAAAAATGATAAAATAAAATGTATTATATTATTAGAACAGATGTATAAAATTGCACCAAAAATTGTACACCTAATTTAAAAAATCTTATGAATGTATTAACAAAATTTCAAATTAATTTGAATAATTTAAGACCTGACTTGTTAACTTTTAGCCTTCATAACTTACCGTTTAAATACATTAATCAAATGCGCCATTTTATTTTCAATGAATGAAAATTTTCAAAATCGTCTGAATTCCCATAGGAAAGCATTATGACCTAAAAAGAAATGTTCTATATTTTCCGAACGAATGAACCAAATGTAACAAAAAACTATACAGCTAATTCCGGATACTTCACCAACATACCTGCCAAAAATCAAACTAATCGGATCATTTTTGCGACAGTTATCGCGGAACAAACAGACAGAAACGAAAAACTTTACGCGTCTCAACAGTGAGCCTTCATTGACGTTTCGGCAATTAGACAGATAATCAATTAATTATAGAAAAGAAAAAGTTGCGTTGTGAATTATTTTTGAAGTTCGGATCCTCTTTGAGCCAATTACAATCATCTAAGGTTACCTGTAGAGAGTTGTATAAAATTAAATAAATAATGGCTTATTTTAAAACATAGATTGTAACATTAAAGAAAACATTTCCTAAAATAAAAGAATTAACATTAATGCAGTAAATTAAGTAAACAAAAAGAAAACCGACCAAAATTAAAAACTATAATATTAAGTTTATTTACAAGAAAATTATAAGCATTTAATTAGAAATAAACATAAATGTTTGTAAAAAAAATATATCAATCATAGTTGGAGATTACATTCTAAATATTCATTTTCTGAACATTTCAGTTTAGATTTCTGTATAAATAGATTCAATTTTGAAATGCTGAATCCCATATCATAGGAGTACATATTTAATTAGCCTTTTTTACGTTTAGATAGGGGAATTATCTTCATATACACACAAGTTCATATTATCAAAAGAATATAGCATAGCTAATTAATGGAACAATGGTGAAGGAAGTTTGATTGTTACCTCGTATTATTAGAAGACGTTGACTAAGTGAGATTCTGGCTGTCACTTTATGTTTCGCTTTTTAGAGCAAACAAATTTGCTTTTGTTGGCACACACATAACAATCTGTTTTCTTAGAGAGCAGTCGTTGAGAACCTTCTACTTTTACACATCTTTCAAATCTGAACTCCAACAAAAATTTACGTTCTTCTTTTTCATGGAGAAAGAGGATGGAATCTATTTTCACCTTCTCGCATAAAATTAAGGCCTTACACATTTTGACTTTTTGAAAATTTTCATGTTTCGGCCATACCTTCAATTTGAGATGGGTTGACCATTGGTAGGAGAGTGCGTTTTGGTACACCCCTTGAGCATTTCATAGGCCACTAGTAACAATAGCGATTCCTTTTGGCGCCTGGGATGTGTCTGGGAGCTAAAGATGCGTTGACTTGGGAGATCTTCGTGCCTATTAAGCCCTCATAAATAAATGTGTCATATTATTGTCCTGACGATTTTCTCCATGACATTTTTATTAGGTGTAGTTAAATCATTCGTGGGAAAAGAAAAACAAATATTTTCTTGATTGCAGTGATTAACTTTGTTCCATAATTAGTTACCTGTATGTACTGATCCTAAAATGAATCTTTAATTGGTATTGTTCACTGTTCGCTGGTTAGAATGACACCAAATACTCTGCTTATATGCAGAAAAAAACGAATTCTTTTTTTTTAGTGTGTGCTATTTTAAATATAGATGGTGGCTTAATCTCGCCATCATCTTTTCCCCCGACATTAGAAAAAAAAAAGGTCAACAGTATCTTTATATATATATATATATATATATATATATATATATATATATATATATATGTAGCCAGAAAGTACTTGATGAGAGTCCATCATAGTATTATTTCGAAGATCAGAACTGAAAATGTTCGAATAGTACAGTCTAGGAACGTGGGATTGTAGGCTCGAATGTAACGAGATTTGCAACACCAGAAAAAGTTCTACACATTGGTGGAATAAAGCATATTCAAAAGTTCACTGTTGAAGAATCTGATGAAAGGGGCATGACTTCTTCAGCAAATCATCATATGTAATTGGTTTTAATTTCCATTGTTCCAAAAAAAAATAAAAATTTTGAGTTTTAATAGGCCCAAATCCAAATAAAGCATGAAAATTTCAATAAGCCAAATAGTAAAATAAAATGCCCAAGAAAAGAAAGAAAAAACGAAATAATTTTTCTTTTCCGCTCTTTTTTTTGTTGTTTGTACATACATATAAATTGGCAAATCTTTTATTTGAATTATTACAAGCTAATCAGGTACCCATAAATGGAAACACAATATACAGAATCATTTAAAACAAATACTCAATATAATCAGTAACTGTATGCATTGTATAATTAAGACCATACATTGAAAAAAAATTATGTAATATATCAAAAAAAAAATACACGGAGAGAAAACAGATATACATAAACACATGTCTGTTGTACTACAATTTTATTATAAACATTATAATATGAGATTCTCACATGAATTGTCTCTCTTGAGCAGAAAAGAGAACTTCGTTATTTTTTTTTACATATAAAGAAATTTTATGTGAAAAAAATCTCATTATTCTTATTAAAACAATTTTGTTTTGGTATTTGTGAAAAGAATGACTTTTCTGAATGAAAAGTATTTTCGATAATAACATATTTTCCTAAAAGGAAATTCTCGAAAGAATGATTTTTTTCCTTTTGATACCAAAAATTTAAATATCCATTGATAAAGTCGAACACAGTACAAATTTAACTGCCTGGCTTTTAGAATGAACGGGTTTGGACAAGGAGAGAGAGAGAAAAAAAAGAAATAGGTAACCCCCCCCTTTCAATTCATCACACCACTAAGAGGAAAGAATGAAAATGACAGCAACTTGTCCTCACCTGTGGAAAATTACCCTTTTCCCAACTTCCGCATTTAGGTGTATACGAGGGAAATCTTCTGAATCGATATACCATGTAATAGAGATATTTGCATCCCCTAGGTTAACCCTGAATTTCTCAACTACCATCTTTTTTTAAAAAATGGTGCACATGTCTTGGGTCGCGGGAAAATGCCTATACACCTGGACACCTGGGAGGAGTGAAGCATGGTTAAGTTGTGATTTATTTTTATTAATGTGCGCGAAAAAACCAAATTTGTGCTGTGTAAAACAAAGTCGT
This sequence comes from Maratus michaelseni, assembly GCA_963931845.1. Classification (NCBI taxonomy): domain Eukaryota; kingdom Metazoa; phylum Arthropoda; class Arachnida; order Araneae; family Salticidae; genus Maratus; species Maratus michaelseni. The sequence goes on from OZ007586.1 coordinate 346,141,057, forward strand.
GTATACCAGGCTTGGATTTAATTATTAGTAAAGAATGGGGTACGTATTAAATTAAATTTGTATATCTATTTAATGATCTAAAATTAATTTGTATAAAAAAAAATCGGTAGCACGTGGTAAAATCCATTTCCATCTGGTTACCTTCTCGTCATTTTTTTATGTATGTAAAATTTAATGTATTATAATATATATATTTTTTAATAATAACCGATTTTCTAGTTACAGATTTTAGTTAGCAAAAAAAATTGCTTTGCACACTCTAAATCATGCGTGCAAGAGTATAGTTTTTATTTATTTATTTGAAATATTTCATTTAATGTATGTGAATATACATATTTAAGGCTGTGAAAAGCTAATACCATGTGAATATCAATATTTTTTTATGAAAGTGTTTTTTGTAGAGGATTACAATGAAGCGTCGCTTTTTTTTTGCATACAATATTAAATATGATGGTGAGAGAAGAAAAAAATTAAATTTTCTTAGTGTTTTGTAAAGTTTAAAAATTTACTTAATTGAAAATATCCCAGCTGAATTAATTATTAAATGCCCTGCTCAGGTAGTCTCGTTTTCGCCTGCAAAAACGAGAACTTACATTCAATAATTTGCTGAAATAATAATTGACAGGTGAATAACACCTATTATAGTTATCAAGTTAAAATAATAAAAAAAATCTGGAAAATGTTGTGAAATTTTGTACTTTGAAAAAAAATTTTGGTTCCCAAAGTATGAATGAATCAATTTTAATAAATAATTTACCTAAGTATTTTAAAGTATAAATTAAACATCCAATTTATTTTTTGTAACAATTGAAACGTTCAATGGTATTTTTTATTTTATTTTTTTATAATACGAAATTTTACAGTCACTCTAAATTTAAAATTGAATCATCTTGTTCTATCAAGATATTACATGATAAATAAATATTTAATAAAGTAATGTTTAAATTAAGAAAGGGAAAAAATATATATATATATTATTTTAATTTTTAAACTAAAATTATTTTTTAAAATCTGACCAATTTTTTTGTGTTATAATAATTCAAGTGGATTCGTCAATCCGTGGCTTTAAGCAAAAGACGAATTATTATAAATATTGGTCAAAATAAAATGTTTTATTATTATTATTATTTGTGTCGCCGAGTGAATCGCCTCTTACTTGTAATTTTAAATCGATTAGTTACGTGTTTTTATTTCATATAAAGACTTTTATTTTCATTTTTAGTAGTAAGTGCCTATAGATAATGTGTTTTATGAAGTTATACGTTAAAAACAAAAAAATTGTCTTGTTATATAACTTAGTAGAAAATGGGTGTAAAAGGGTGACTCTATGGCAAGGATGCCTCTGTTTTTATTTTTACTGTTATTATTTATTTATTTATTTATTTATTTATTTATTTATTTTAACGTGCATGTTTGTTCATCACGCCCTCTGACAAGCCATATCCTTCCGTAGTACACTGTGTAGGGAAAAAAACTTGCAGTATACTCCCTAAACTATTATTATTTTTTAGTAACCTGTCCTCAATGGACTGACCTAAACCCTAATATAAAATACTAAAACCAGTTATGGAATAAGATAAAATGTTATTAAAATACAAGAAAATGATACATCTGTAAAAAAGGAAAAACTAAATATATACATATTGCTTTGCTAGCAATAAAGGGGAAATGTTTCCTCACACTTCCCTATCTAGGAATTAAAGAGTTTATTTGTATAGTCTCTGATTCCACTTTCGTTGGTGACCATAATTTGTTTATGTGGCTTTTAATAGTCGCTTTATCTGGGAATGCAATTTCCTTTAATAGGTAATTGTTATTCCTAAGTTTCCTTACAACCTCAAATGGTCCCAAAAATTTTGGCTGAAGTACCCCTGGTTTACCCACCACTTTTAAGTAGAATTCTTTTCCCGTTTGTAGAAATTTTACTTTTTGGACTGGAGTACTGTCGATGTACTCCGCCATCATTTATTTTTTGGTTTTGTAAAGCTAATTTCTTTATTTCCTCAATATGTTGGACTCTATTTTTAACATAGGTTTTGACAATTATGTCTTGTTCGGGTAAATGTATTGAAAAAGGAGTTCTTATTTCTCTACCGAAAAATAGAAGTGCCGGGGAGAATCCCGTAGCTCTGTGCGGTGTACTGTTATAATTAATTTTAAAAAAATCAATCCTGGTATCCCATTCTAAAGAGTATTTACACATGGCAACAATTGAATTCTGTAATATTTTATTAGATATCTCACAGAGTCCATTACTGCGGGGATTATTGACTGACGTAAAATCTAAGCCTATGTTAAGAGAATCCATGTATTCTTTGAAAAGATCGAAGTGAAAATACCGGCCATTATCCAATTTTATGGATCGCGCCAATCCGAAATTACTAAAATAACGATTCAACACATTTAGAAGTGTTTGCGATTCACAATTGCGAACCGGTACAGCCTCCAAGAATCTTGATGTGGAATCAATAATCAGAAATACAAATTTATTCTTGCGTAGCGTCATTGGAAGCAAACCAATTAAATCTATATGTAAAACTGACCCGATCTCTTTATCTTTGATTATTTTTTGTGTGGGAACCTTAATACACTGCTCAAAACAATTAAAGGATATTGCAGTTTTAGGTGGATTTTGTATCTGGGAAACTTTTTAGCTGATTGATACATGGTCGACAGACATAGTAGGTTATATGAGAATAAATTACACATGTTTGGCAGAAAAAAATGCATTTTATTGCGCATTTTTGTACAAAAGGAAAAAAACACAATTTGTGCATATGAGAAAAAAAGAATAAGAAAAGGTGTTTTCTTCAAAGAAAATCATTTTCAGTAGGGGGTATGGTTTCCACGGGCGGCCAGCAACGTTTAACACCTTTGAGGCATGGACTCAATGAGGCTATTAATGACTAGTTGGGGTATTCTGCCCCACTCTTCCAGAAGAGCTCTTTCCAGTTCTTGGAAGGTTTGTGGGGGTTGTTGGCGGCCAGAAACTCGTCTTCCTAGAGCGTCCCAAACGTGCTCGATTGGATTCATGTCTGGAGAACACGCTGGCCATTCCATTCGAACGATTCCTTCCTCGAAAAGGAAATCCTCCACCAGGTTTGCACGATGTGGCCTGCAGTTATCGTCCATTAAAATGAAGTTATCTCCGATTGCTGCAGCGTAAGGGACTACAATAGGTCTGAGGATCTCATCCCTATATCGGCGACCAGTCAGAGCTCCATCTCGAATGATGTAGAGGTCAGTGCGCCCGTCAATGGAGATGCCACCATACACCAACACTCCTCCACCGCCAAATCTGACACTTTCGTGCACGAACGCAGGATTATTCCTACTGCCACGGTCCCTCCAGATGAAAATACGCCTATTAACCGGATGCACAGAAAAACGGGACTCGTCAGAAAACAGAATATTGCTCCATTCATTTCTCCTCCAGTTGACATGCTCGGTTGCCCACTCCCTGCGGTCGCGACGATGCCTTGATGTTAATCTAACACATACCATCGGTCGACGAGCATACAGACCTACAGCATGGAGCCGGTTTCGGACAGTCTGAGTTGAAATCGTGGTGCCTGTAGCCGAGTGAAGGTGTTGTTGGAGAAGAGTAGCGTTCATGTTTCGGTGTCTCCGAGCTGTTAACGCTAAATACCGATCTTCATTGGGCGTTGTTGCCGTCTACGACCTTGCCCTGGTCTTCGGCCTGCACATTCACTCTCCAAAAAACGGTTCCAGATCCAGGAAATGACACTTTGTGACACTCCAATGGCTTGCGCTACTTCGGCTTGAGTTTGGCCCCCTTCTAACCTACAAACAATTCTCCAAGCTTCTGAATCTGTCAAATGACTTCGCTGAGACATCGTACTCATCGAAACAAAGCAATCACTGAATGCCGATCATCCTTGTCTTCATTCTCTTTTATCCAGTTGAAAGTCAAATTTCATTCGCTGCCGCTGAAGCGACGTTTTTGACGTCCAACTCAAAATTTGCATACTCCACAGTTTGAAAACCAGAAAAATTTGCATTTGTGATTCTCTTCTTCTATTTTCGGCAAAAAACATTTCCTTTATATCTTTATTTTGTATAAAACTTCAAATATCCTTTAATTGTTTTGAGCAGTGTAGTTTGATGTTGTTTAGTTGTGTTACATGGTATACATTTAGTACAATGATTCTTTACATCTTTGTACGTGCCATACCAGTGAAATCTAGCTTTTATTATTTGATAAGTTTTTAAAAATCCGAAATGTGGTTTGTGAGCTTCCTGTATTATTTCGGTTTTAAGTCTATCCGGAGCAATTAATAATTCATTTGTATCAGAGCCTGGCTTTAATATTAATATTTCTTTTTGATTGAGAGTGAATTTCTTAGTGGTTTTGTTTTGTTTGTCATTTTTGATTTTGTTTATTATTTTATTCAATTTTTCATCTTCTAATTGTTGTAGTTTAATGTTTTCATCTGATAGAGCTTTGTTTACCGTTAATAGCGAATTTTGTAATTTTTCTCTTGCGATGATATTATTAATATTTCTCGACACGTAATCAGCAGGATTTTTAGATCCCTCGATATGCTGAAAAGAGTAATTAAAGGGTGACAAATTGTCCAACCACCTTGCTACAATATCTGGTTGTTTTTCTAAATTTAAAAAATATGTTAGTGCTTTGGAGTCGGTGTAAATTTCAAATTTTCTCCTTGCGAGAATATGCTTGAAATACATCACTGCTTCATGAACCGCCAGTAGTTCGAGTTTGAAACTGGGGTAGTTCTTTTCAGGATCCCTTAATTTTCGCCAAAAATGTTCAATTGGCAACTATTCTCCGTTGTATTCCTGTGCTAAAATTCCAGAAATAGCTGTTTTGGAAGCGTCTGTGATTAAAATGAAATCCTTTGAGAAATCTCGAGGTTTTAATGTGGGATTTTTAACTATCGCTGCTTGGATTTCTTTGAAAGCATTTTCTTCTATGTCAGACCATATAAATTTCACTTTGTCTTTAGTGAGATTAATTAATGGGTCAGCTATTTTAGAATAGTCTTTAATAAGCGATCTAAAATAATTTGAAACACCAAGTAGAGATTTAACTCCCTTCTTATTTTTAGGTTTAACTAAATTTTGAATTTTATCTATGTTTCTTTTTGAAGGAGAGTATCCTTCGCTGTTTAGGGTAAAACCAAGAAATTCGATTTCTGTCATGCAGACTTGTATTTTAGTAGGCTCAATAGTTAAATTATTTTCAATAAAATCTTTAAGGACTTTGTCTAAAAGATCTAACATTTCTTCGAGCGAGTCTGCCGCTAAAATCCCATCGTCAATAAAGTAAGCGACTTGATCTTCATTAAAGTGACCTAAAACTTTATCAATTAATTCTGCAAACACCGCAGTACTGAGGCGCGTTCCAAAAGGCAATCTTAAAAAGGTGTATTTTCCTTGCTCCGTTATGAAATCTAATTTTTCACTGTCTTCTTCACGTAAATTTATTTGGAGAAACGCACTGTGCAGATCCAGTACTGTATAATATTTTTTTCCACTCATTCTCTGCAGAATCTCTTTAATTTCGGGTATGGAGTATGCATAATTTTGAAGTATTTCATTTAATAGTCTATAATCGACAGCCATACGATATTTAACTTCATTAACCTGTTCGTTTTTCTGCAAAGATTTTTTTAACGAAAATAACAGGGAAAGCGTAATCAGAGTTTGATTTACGAATGATATTTGCTCTCAAAAGTTTTTCAATTTCCTTCTTAGCATACTCTTTAACATTATTGGCGGTTTTGTTTATTCTGCAGAGGATAATTATGTATTAAATTAAATCTTGGGACGACTAATGAAGATTGTCCGAGTGTATCATAGTTCTTAGAAAAGGCATGTGCATTATCTAGAAACATTTTTTTAAATTTTTCTGTTGTGTCCGAGTCTAAATGTTGTAAATTAAAGTCGTCTGATCTAAGTTCTGCTTTTCTCCGTTCGCGAACTTGCTCTAAATTCAGATTATTAATGTGCACTATCTGCTTCGTTACTTCATTACCCTCAGTGTCAACTGCTTTTATTTCAAAATGTTTAGAAATTTTGCAAATGTTCATTCCCTTTGTTAAGATTAATTTTTGTTGTGATTATTATTATATTTTGTTAGTGATTATTATATGAATATTATTATCCTTGGCAATTTCATGAATTGATGTTTTATAATGAATTTTCATATTATGTTTAATCGGCTCCAAAAGTATTGTATTTGTAGTCACAAATTTATCTGGATCTAATAGTAATGCAACAAAACTTTTTCGCCTGGTAGTAACTCCAATGTCTGTGTTATTTTTGCTGTAACGAAGTTTTTGTGCGAGATGCGTTTTTTTTCTTTTTGCGTTTTGTTTGTTTATTTTGATTCTCATTACAGTTAGAAGTTAAGTTACTTATCAGACTTTGAGGTTCATTTTCTAGAAATTGAAGTGCAATGTTTTTGTTTTTTAATTTCATAGTTTTATCTTCAAAATCTAGGATAATATTGTTTGTTTTGATGAAATCGAATCCCAATAGCATATTGTAGTTCCGACCAAAATCTTGAGTTGTAACATAAAATGCACCCAATACAAAAACGTTTTCCAATTTGAAAGTTAATTTAATGCATTGCTTAAAAGAGATTGTTGAATTTGTTAATGTTTGAACTTTTACCTGGTTACAGAGATTTTTATATTTTACCTGTGCATTCTTTAATTGTTCAAACAATATAGGTGATGCCAAAGTGACTGCCGCTCCACTGTCTGTTAAAGCATTAATTTTAACACCATTAATTTCAAAAGTAATAATTGGAAGTTGAGATTTGTCATTACTTTTGACACTAGCGATAATTTTATTATATTTCTGAGACCCGCAGTGAGACTTACGCGGGTGCCTTGTATTTGAGAATGTAAGTCCCGACTTTAGTTTCCCTTATTGTTACTAGAGTTCTGATCATGATCTTTATCTTGTTTATTGTTTTCAAATGTCTGCTCTGCATGATTTTTTTTTGTATAATCATTTTTTTATAATTATTTTGCTTGTAGCCCCCTCTATGCCCTCTATAATTTCTTCGCTGATCATATGATCTCTGTTCGTTGAAATTGCTTCCATAATTTCCGAAACTGGGATATGATATCGGCATAAAATGTTAATGGGGTGGAGGTGGTGCATAGTACATGTACTGAGGCGCAGAATATTGCATAGGATTGAAATTTTGGTGCATGTAATTTGGAGTTCTGAGCTTGTTGGTTTCCCCCTTGATAAAAGTTTGGTTTATCGATTTGATTATTCTCAGGAATTTTTTTATTTTCGTCCAAATAATTACTGCTGTTTTGTTCGTTGCCCTTATAAAACCAACAATGTGGGTTCGTATGGGATTTGGATTTACAGTAATTGCAAAACCTGGTTGTATCGTTGTTAGTGGCATTTACCTTTAATTTAATGTTATTTAATTCCGCGGTTAATAATTTTATATTCTCCGCACTTTCTACATTAAGTTTAAGCAGTTCATTTAGCAATTCGGAATCTTTAGCTTTGGAAATATTGTTGATGTCCTTTAAATTGTCATGTGAATAAGCCTCCTCTAATTTTAAAGCTATGCTGCACGTTGTTTTAAAGTCCGGCGGAGAGTTCTTTCTGACTTCCAGGCTTAAATCACTACGAATCGAATCTAAAAACTGAGATAATTTAATCATTTCCATGAATGTAGAGCTGTTGTTAGCTCCTATATCTTGCCCACTTTTCCTAAGATAAAGATCTGCTGCTGCATTAAATTCTAATATAAAATCATTCATGCTTTGTTCCGGTTTTTGTTTCAGGTTACAAAATTTCTTTTGCGCTTCTATCAATGTGGTTTTGGGTTCAAATAATTGTTTTTACTTTGTTTTAAAAGTTTCTAAGTTCTGTTCCACGAACAAATTTTGATCTCTCATCAATTTATCTTTCGCAGGTCCTACAATTTTTGCCTTTAAGGGGCTACTTCACTGGCTCTCCCAGACAGAGCAGCTAATGTTATTTCAATGGGAGAAATTTAGAAGTGTCATCTTTTCGCATTTTGCTCGAATTTAGTAATTTTTGTAGCTTTCAAAACCTGTACATTTAAATTATGCACGCTCCTTTCAAATTTTATTTTATTATTTTTTTTTAATGTGATATAAGTGCGTTATTTTGAAGATTCATGTTTAGTGTCTTATCGCGAAAAATCTGTTTGACATTTTAAAATTTGGTAAAGACACAATCGTAGCCTGATTATTTAGCTTTCCAAAAATGCTTTTTATTTTGATTAAAAATTTTTTTTAATCGATGCTACAATCCTAAATAATTGTACTGCCTTTTTTTAAACAGCCGAAAACAGTAAAATGACCGCCCCAAACAAGTTACCTCCTTTTCTTTCCGGGAACTCAACGGGGAGTCAAACGGGAAAAATCCTCATGGAGCGATAAGAAAGACCACCTAATGTGTGAAATTTTGCCTTTGGCTATCAGTATGCAACTTGTAAAGCTGCAAATTTCATTTTAAGAGCAGAGAAGAAAGTTTAAAAAATGGTATTTTGAAATGCTGCAAATAGGTGCTGATTATTTGTTTTACTAGGCATCATACAGATTTTTAAAAAACGTTATTGATTTGGGATCGATAAAGATTTTTTTTCACCTCTCACCTCTGAAGTTTAATACCCGATATTTTTTTTAATTGCCTACAATAGTAAAATGAAAAAGCGTTTATTTGCTAAACAAAAATACTAGAACTATCATTTATTCACTCTTTCTCGGGAAAAACAAACATACAGCGGCAAGTGTCATTAAAATGAATAGATAGACAATAGACATATCCAGCGAATAAATACAGTTGTATTTAAATTTTCTACAATACCTTTTTTCTATTATTTATTACATAACTCTTATTGAGTTAGTTTTAACGTTTCTTTCGAAAATATTAAATATTTATGCGGTAGATTAACTAAAAAATAACTATTGTATAGCTTTATTATTAAAATTTGTTACACTAATTTAAAACTTAGAAATGATGAGATTATACGAATTCTCTTTTTTTCGGTAAATTTCGTGATTCTCCTTTCACAAATGAAACATTTTTAAATTATACTTCAAAGATTTAAAAAAAAAAAAAAAAAAAAAAAACATATTTCAGCGCGATTTATTATTAGTTACTATAAATGAAGCATTATTTATTTTAGCATGCAAGAATTTAAATAAATGTGTCAGTAATCAATTTTTTGTCAGACATATTTTGTCTGTCATATATTCGCTGAACTAGGCGCTTCCTTATTTTTTCGCAGGGGTTCGGTCCGATCTTGTTTCTACCAAAAACGCCAATGTTTCTTAGTCAATATTATCTTATAATTAAAGTTCTTTTAACAGAATATTGCATACATAATACGTGGTATAGCAGATTATATGCACACAATCTATGCAGTGGTCGATGCAGGTTTTTTTTTTTTTTTTTTTTTTTTTTTTTTTTTCTCTTGGGGCCCATATTGTGAAAAAAAAAGTTATTTTTTTGAAATTTATTATATTTTTGTGAAAAATAACATTTTGTAATGAAAGATGAGATTTAGCTACCTGAATTCAAACGAAACATATAATAATAACTTCCTTCTGCTAAAGTTTTCCTTTTCTGTGAACTTGTTTTGTTTGCAAATTACTCATTTTAAAACATAACAAAATAAAAAAAATCCCTGACGGCTCGGCCTACAGGCACAGGTAGATTTCGAAGACGCAGACCGTGGGGCACCTGATTATTGGGAATTGCAGAAGAAAGACCTATTTGCCAGGATGTGGCAGCTGAGACCACCCACTTCGAAATATACCTCTGCCTGTAGGTGGAGCCTGCAGAGATGTTTTTAATTTTTTTTTAAAAAACGTAAAAGTTGGTCCTATAAAAGTCCCGTAAAAGTTGGTCCTATAAAAAACTTGTCAATATAAAAGTTGTATATAATATTAAGAAGATTTATACTAAATTTAAGCAGATTTGATATCTTAGGAATGGACGAAGTTATGAATTTTTTTCTTCTGAAACCCCTATCCCCGCCCCTCCTTGGGGGCTCTTTTAATGAAATCAAAAATCTGTCATACATAAATTTTTGGCCCTTTTCCTAAGTAGATGATAAACGAGAGTTCTACATCAGCTGTGGGTGCTGTGGTGACCTTCTGTGCTCTGTGAAGTTCACCGGAAGTGGCAGGTGTTGACACCGGAAGTGGCAGGTGGTGATAACAGGCATGTTGAGACAGGAAGTGAACAGGAAGTGTAGATAGGAAGTTTAACCGGAAATGTGACAGGAAGTGAATGCGATAAGGGAGAGAGGGGGAGGGCTTATTTTTGTGGGGGGCTTAATTTTCTTTGTTGGTTTTAATCCTTCTAGTCGAGTGGAGTTGAGTTGTAGGAATCCTGCTATCAGAATGAATTTAGTTTGAAAGTAATATTAGCAAAATGTTCGATTTTTTTTTTTTTCTCACCTGAAATAAAAATTTTATTTGCTAACTAACATCTAATATAAAAATGGAAATCTTTCTGACTTTGTTTTACTTTATAAAAGTTAGCATGAAATTTATTTTAAGATTGGAAACGCAATAGGAAGTAAGACCGGAAACGGGATTAGACATGTTTATTTATTTATTTATTTTCAAAAAAGGTTTTCAAGAAGCAGGATGTTTGGGAGCGTGTTGCAACAGGAAAGGTAGTTTAAAAGACCGGAAGTGATTAAGCGATAAGAAAAGTACAGGAATATACACGTAGATTTTGTTCTTCGTAGAGGGTGAAATTTTATTTTATTTTTTATTTAAAGAGTTTTCTTTTTTTTTCTTTTTTTATTTAATGCGTTTCAAATTATTTTTTATATTATTATTATTTTTTTTTGTAGTGGTTTACGTATTATTTTAATTTTTAGTGATGTTAGAACCTGCAATGTTCTGTATCACACATGTCTTATCTAATAGGTTACTAAGGGTGTGTGTATTGTTATCTCTTTAAATGCGAGAGATGGGGACTTCAGACCTGCGTTTAATTATCTTTATCATAGTTTTAATGAACTGCAGGAAATTGTCTTTAGCTATTGAGTAATTCGCGAGTTTTGGTTTAATATAACTGATTTTACATCTGTTTGTTTAATTTACAAACACATTTCTCTTACAACATTCTGTCAACACATCATTTCCATATTCGAAATAATAATTTAGAAGGAAAATTTTTATATGAAAATACTATGAAATGTTATTTATAGAGATTGACGGAAACAGTATGCCTGATTCTTTCTTGTATTAACATTATATTCGAAATAGGTTTCTAGTTTTGTTATGAAAAATAACGTGTTTACATATTTTAAAAATGAAAGCAAAGTGATTTTTACCAACGTAACTATAAGCTATACACCCACGCATTTATGTTATTGAATTGAATTTCAATGCTTAATATTGTATTCACCGTAATATTTTCCTACAAAAGCTGTTTCACAAACTTGTACACTGAAATTAATGTACCATTTTTAGGGGGGAAAAATAATTCAAGTTTTTGAGACTAATCTTTTATAGGAAAAAAAGATTAGCATGCTTGATTCTTTCTTGTACAACATTATATTCGAAATAGAGTTTTGTTACCAAAAATAACGTGTTTATACATTTTAAAAACGAAAGCAAAGTGATTTTCAAAAATGTAAATATAAGCTATACACCCACGCATTTTTGTTATTGAATTAAATTACAAGGTTTAATATTGTATTCAACGTAATATTTTCTTATAAAAGCCGTTTCACAAACTTGTATACTAAAAGTAATGTGTCATTTTTAGGGGAAAAAATTAATTCAAGTCATTGAGACTAATCCTTTATGGGGGAAAAATTTGTCATACTTCTTTGTGTTACATTACATCTTCCGTTTTTTAAGTTTACAAATTTGTGGACTAACTTAAATAATCGTTTTTAGGATACTTAAACAATATATATATACTTTTTAATTATATAATTTTTTTTAATTGACTTGTAATATAGCTTTTTTTTTTCTTAAAAGGGTACTGTAGAATAACTTATGTCACAAATACTACATCCTTCTTTAGTTAAATATGTTTCACTTAAGACATGACAAAGTGTCTTAGAAACATTTCATTTTGGAGTTAAGTGATTAAAGAAGAAAAATATTATTTATATAAACACAACACATAAGACCAGTGACTGAGAGGTTCTGGTTTTAAAGCTACTAGACGTTTGGGTTTAAACTTCTCTCGCGCTCGTCGACCTAACCGTTCGGAGTTTTCTTCGAACCTTGTCAATACGAGTTAGGAGCCCTTAGAATGACCCCTAGAGTGACCTATATCCCAAGCGTAGATAATCGGTTTTAACAAATAACCAACCATCCACAACACATAAGACATTTTAGATCATTACATAAGACATTTTAGATCATTACATAAGACATTTTAGATTATTACATTTAGTTAAGAAGTGATTTGACGTGCAAAATATTATTTATAAAATCATACAATAAGAGAATTTTAAAGATTTTTTCCTTTTAAATGAACAATTTTTAGTGACTATTTAACTTATTAAAGAGAGCGGGTATTTTGTTTAGAGTTATACGATTAAAATAAATTTTCAATAGATTTGACTTTATACAACCAACATTTTAAAAAAAGGGAATGGAATCTAGTTTTTATAAATTAACGTTTTTCAATTTTACAAATACTTCACACCCCGTCTTTTTTCCCCCTCTTTTAGTAGACTTTACATACATAAGACATAAAAAGCGTTTTAGAATACATCATTTAGAAATTAAGTGGTTTGATAAATAAAATATTATTTATAAAAGCAATAGATACGAGAGTAATAAGGATTTTTACTTACATATGTACGAACTTCTGATAGGTAAGACTTTCTAAATCATTGTGCAAGAATTAAGTGGTTATTGAACTTATAACATTATAGGATGAAATAATCGTGTGACGTATTTTTAAACCAATAAAATGTCAATATTTTTAAACCAATAAAAAGTTAGTATTTTTACACGAGCACCCTCTATCATTATATAAATTTCAATGAAACGAGTTCATAACATTCTACTGTGACCTGATATCGTTGTAATAGGTTGTATTTTTCATTTAAGTTATTGTGGAACGAGTTATGAATTCTTATGTTGGTGATGTAACCAACTTGGAGTGTCAACACTCATCACCAGAGTTAAATAATCAAGAGATGGATTCTACACTTTTATCCAAAGAAGGACTCGTTTCGAATTATGAAGTGAAACTCACCTCATCAGGACTAAAGAAACAGAAGTTATCCCCATGTGCGTAAGATGTGTAACACAGCATTTCCTCGAAAAGTTAACTTAGTGTTTCATATGAAAAGTCATCTAAAGGAAAAATCTTTTTGCTGTGAGGTGTGTGCTGAAGTTTTTTCACAAAAGAGTGATTTACGTAATCATCAAAAGATTCACAAATTGCCCAAATACAAGTGTAGTGATTGCAACGAGATATTTTCAAGAATGTCTGACTTATTAATACACAAGAAGACCCATAAGATTCGTAAACAATATTCATGTGCAAAGTGTTGTGAAATATTTAAGTGTGAATCGGATTTTTTACAACATTGTGATACTTTTCATAAAGTTTTACCTAACATTGCGAAATCACCCTGTTTAAAAGATTTGTTATTTGAACTTATAGTTAAGCTTATAGATTAGTTCGAACTTATAGTGAATTAAAAGACAAAATGATATGCAAAATATATGAACTAGAATTAACAGACCAAAACATACATGTACATGCTGAGAATGCCTTTTTAAAGTTGTACAACGGCTTTGAAGATTTCACAGAACGAGTGTTTAATTGGACATTATGAAAATTTTTGAAATTAGAATTGATTACAGCTCAATATGACAGGCTTATTTGATTTGTATTATTTTAAATGATTAATAAATAGTTTGATTGCGAAAAAAGTGTTTTCTTTAGCATACACTGTGTGACTTTTAAACTAATGTTGTGTATTTTGAATGTGTCAGAGAAAACAGGAGTGTGTTGACATTTAAAAAAAAGATTTCACATAATATAAAAGTTTTACAATAAAAATTGACTTACCTAAAGTTTTTTCAAGATAGTCACGATATCCTTTCCATTACAATTATTTTAAGGAAATAGAATTTAATTTTGTTGTGAATAACACTTTGTTGTTAACATCACGTGTAACATCTTATCATAACTATGAGATCCTAAGATCACTTCCTATTAACATGATAACGAAGAGTAAAAAAATGACTAATGCAAGCAGATTTTCCTGCCTAAACTTGTTATCAGCTTGCATGAGTGACTCATCTTTACATGTGTGGATTTGTATGTTGAAAAAATGATTGCTATGTTTAACCCGTGTAGACGATTTTTATCCGGAAGCTGTTTGAACTACCAAATTTCAAATATCACACATTTTACTAGAACATTTAAATATTTTAATGTCTTTTCGCCCGCAAATTGGAAACTTAGGATTATCACCTTTACATCGAGACATGGAAGGTAGAAAAATAATAACTTTACACTTAGACAATATTTTAATTTAAGAAGAATTAGACTTAACACATTGTTAGAGTTTCTTTGAAAAATATCTAGTTGGTTGTAAATTTTAGAAAATTCGACCTAACGAAATTAACACACTTAAAAATATCTAGTTGGTTATACATTTTATAAAATAAGCAACAAATAAACATTTCGATACATTGACAAAAGAAAATAATTAAGTTTAAGTAAACTTTACACTTAGACAATATTTCAAACTAAGAAAAATAATAACTTTACACTTATATAATATTTTCAACTAAGGAAAATTAATAACTTTAAAAATCAGACTTAACACATTGTTAAAGTTTTTTTAAAACAACACAACATTTTCAAAGCAGTGGAAATAGTATACCTGAAAAAAATTCAACTTAGTGGAATTTAATAGTGAAATTTTTTAACCTCACTCATTTAAAAAATAAAACTTTGTAAATTTTTTTCCATTTTTAAAATAAAACTTATTTAAAAAATAAATAAGCAACTATTAAACATTTTGAATGTCTTAGACAAAGTGTGAATAAATTTGTTGAAATTATATAAAACATGAAAAATTTCATTACTTTTAAAAGAAATTTTATTTTTGGTGAAATAAACTCGAGGTATTTATTATATGTTACTTAAACTACATGAGAATTGATTGAAAATGCGTTACTTTTAATCACTCACAAGATAAGACATGATGTTACAATATACACATAGGAATGACATAGGAATTTCAGATGGGTTTTTCTCCCACACATGACGTCACTGATAACATATTTACTGATCAAGTCATAAAATCATAGTTTAGGGTAGGTTTTTAAGCACGAAGTTTAGTTGAGATTTAAGATATTTGAGAAATATAAACTACAACTTTGACTACTTTTTGAAATTTCCCCCTACATAAGAAAAAGAACATAGAAAAATAAAATGAAAAGTCGTATTTGAATGGAATCAAATTATTATCCTTTCACTTAACAGCTGAATGCGTCGGTAATTACATCACAAAGGCACTGATAACAACTGATTGAATATATTGTGTTTCTTTTTTAAGGTTAAATTGATTTAATATTCAAGTTATTTCTTAATGATACACTTAAAAACAATAAACTTAATTAGCATTCAAAAAGCAAACGATCACATTATTGTGTAAAACAATCAAATGTTTTAAAAGTCACGAGTTAAAATTTGAAATGACTTAGAGTTTAAGTAGAATTTAGATGTGAACCTTTTAAAATGAAATAATAGTTTTTTGTATCGCCCTCTATCGGTGGGTAATAGAATTAAGAGATAATTAAAAGTTTTAACTTGAATTCGAGCCCACAACAAAAATTATTTTTCGGTTTTATTATTTAGGGTAGGTTTAACTGAGCAAGCCATGATATTTCAGTATTTATAGACGATTTAAGATATTCGATAAAGGAAATCATCTGAATTTTTAATTTAATTGAAGGGTTTACTGCTTAAAGTACTACAAAATGAGTACAACACGATGCATAGTTTTTTAATTAATTATATTTTTCGAAAGATTAAATTGACTTATTGATAAACTTAGGATTTATGTTTAAAGTGAATAAATTTGACATGTTAGGTTCACTTAATAACAGAGGGTTGAATAAGTTATTTTTAATAAAAATAAAGTTTACTAAAAGTTTTTAAAGTTAAAAAAATATAGTTTTAAAAAATTTAAAGTTTACAAAAAGTTTAAAAATCTTTAAGTAAATCAAAATTAACTTTTTAATTTTAACTATTGAGAGACTATAAGCTAACTGTTTATCCTTGTAACCAACTGGTGCATATCAACTATATACTCTGTATCTGCATATGCGCAGAAAAACATAGACATTTAATCTAACTTGAGTTCGACTTTAAATTATTTGCCAACTTTTAAGTTTAATTACTATACACAACTCGATTACCTTTCCCACAAAACACCTTTCAGAAACAAAACAGAAATTAACACTTACCGAAAAACACGTCCACTTTGGGTGTTAGTCTTCACGCAACTAACGTTTCTCCCTTATCTTTGCTAGGGGGCGCTGCAATCGCCGCTAGAGGCGTTAGTAGTCTTCAGGTGTGTGATAAGAATAAACTTTAAATCCAACTTACACTCGCTCAGTCATTCTTGCTTCTCTCTACCTTGCTAACAACCGTTTGCTGCTGGCTCATTGTTTGGTTGTTTAAACTTGTTGAATGACGTCATCATGTGTTTGTCTAAACTTGTCCAGTCTTGTTTTTATGCAGTACGTCTATTTAGATGAGTCATCTCTCGCTTATCTTGGTTGACTTGTCCAAACTTGTTTTTGTGTGGCACGTCTATTTGGGTGAGTCATCGTTCGCTTATCTTGCTTTACTTGTTTGAACTTGTCTAGTATCCACCACCTCATCTCTTTTGTCATAGCTTGAATATACTTTATACCAATCACTTAAATATAAAAGTCTTGTCACAACTTACTTAAACTTTGATAAAAATATTAATTATTTATAAATTTCATCAAATTCTTATTTTTCTGATACATTTACTATGTAATTTTCGTTCAAAAATATGGTAAAGCCCGATTTTAAATCGAAGTCTAAGATAAATTCCCCAAATTTGTAACATTTTAACACTAATAATAAATATTGTAAGCACCCAGTACATACAAGTTTTGTAAAAATAATATTACTTATAGCTAACTCGTTATGTCCCATGATACAAAACTTCAATATAACTAAAATCAGTGTTAAACAAAAATCTAATCACGTGTCTTTATATATTATTTTGAAATGCAAAGCATTATATCTAAACGAATGATATAAGGAGTAGTTAGAATAGTTCTTATATTTTTGTTAGTAAAAAAATTATACACATTATCTTACAAGGTTGCAATATTCAACACACGGTTCACCATATTTAAAAACGATTCACCATGATTTAAAAACTTAGTAACATATTTTAAATAAGTATTTATAATTGTTTATTTATAAATTTAAAATATGTTACTAAGTTTTTAAATCATGGTGAATCGTTTTTAAATATGGTGAACCGTGTGTTGAATATTGCAACCTTGTAAGATAATGTGTATAAATTTTTTACTAACAAAAATATAAGAACTATTCTAACTACTCCTTATATCATTCGTTTAGATATAATGCTTTGCATTTCAAAATAATATATAAAGACACGTGATTAGATTTTTGTTTAACACTGATTTTAGTTATATTGAAGTTTTGTATCATGGGACATAACGAGTTAGCTATAAGTAATATTATTTTTACAAAACTTGTATGTACTGGGTGCTTACAATATTTATTATTAGTGTTAAAATGTTACAAATTTGGGGAATTTATCTTAGACTTCGATTTAAAATCGGGCTTTACCATATTTTTGAACGAAAATTACATAGTAAATGTATCAGAAAAATAAGAATTTGATGAAATTTATAAATAATTAATATTTTTATCAAAGTTTAAGTAAGTTGTGACAAGACTTTTATATTTAAGTGATTGGTATAAAGTATATTCAAGCTATGACAAAAGAGATGAGGTGGTGGATACTAGACAAGTTCAAACAAGTAAAGCAAGATAAGCGAACGATGACTCACCCAAATAGACGTGCCACACAAAAACAAGTTTGGACAAGTCAACCAAGATAAGCGAGAGATGACTCATCTAAATAGACGTACTGCATAAAAACAAGACTGGACAAGTTTAGACAAACACATGATGACGTCATTCAACAAGTTTAAACAACCAAACAATGAGCCAGCAGCAAACGGTTGTTAGCAAGGTAGAGAGAAGCAAGAATGACTGAGCGAGTGTAAGTTGGATTTAAAGTTTATTCTTATCACACACCTGAAGACTACTAACGCCTCTAGCGGCGATTGCAGCGCCCCCTAGCAAAGATAAGGGAGAAACGTTAGTTGCGTGAAGACTAACACCCAAAGTGGACGTGTTTTTCGGTAAGTGTTAATTTCTGTTTTGTTTCTGAAAGGTGTTTTGTGGGAAAGGTAATCGAGTTGTGTATAGTAATTAAACTTAAAAGTTGGCAAATAATTTAAAGTCGAACTCAAGTTAGATTAAATGTCTATGTTTTTCTGCGCATATGCAGATACAGAGTATATAGTTGATATGCACCAGTTGGTTACAAGGATAAACAGTTAGATTATAGTCTCTCAATAGTTAAAATTAAAAAGTTAATTTTGATTTACTTAAAGATTTTTAAACTTTTTGTAAACTTTAAATTTTTTAAAACTATATTTTTTTAACTTTAAAAACTTTTAGTAAACTTTATTTTTATTAAAAATAACTTATTCAACCCTCTGTTATTAAGTGAACCTAACATGTCAAATTTATTCACTTTAAACATAAATCCTAAGTTTATCAATAAGTCAATTTAATCTTTCGAAAAATATAATTAATTAAAAAACTATGCATCGTGTTGTACTCATTTTGTAGTACTTTAAGCAGTAAACCCTTCAATTAAATTAAAAATTCAGATGATTTCCTTTATCGAATATCTTAAATCGTCTATAAATACTGAAATATCATGGCTTGCTCAGTTAAACCTACCCTAAATAATAAAACCGAAAAATAATTTTTGTTGTGGGCTCGAATTCAAGTTAAAACTTTTAATTATCTCTTAATTCTATTACCCACCGATAGAGGGCGATACAAAAAACTATTATTTCATTTTAAAAGGTTCACATCTAAATTCTACTTAAACTCTAAGTCATTTCAAATTTTAACTCGTGACTTTTAAAACATTTGATTGTTTTACACAATAATGTGATCATTTGCTTTTTGAATGCTAATTAAGTTTATTGTTTTTAAGTGTATCATTAAGAAATAACTTGAATATTAAATCAATTTAACCTTAAAAAAGAAACACAATATATTCAATCAGTTGTTATCAGTGCCTTTGTGATGTAATTACCGACGCATTCAGCTGTTAAGTGAAAGGATAATAATTTGATTCCATTCAAATACGACTTTTCATTTTATTTTTCTATGTTCTTTTTCTTATGTAGGGGGAAATTTCAAAAAGTAGTCAAAGTTGTAGTTTATATTTCTCAAATATCTTAAATCTCAACTAAACTTCGTGCTTAAAAACCTACCCTAAACTATGATTTTATGACTTGATCAGTAAATATGTTATCAGTGACGTCATGTGTGGGAGAAAAACCCATCTGAAATTCCTATGTCATTCCTATGTGTATATTGTAACATCATGTCTTATCTTGTGAGTGATTAAAAGTAACGCATTTTCAATCAATTCTCATGTAGTTTAAGTAACATATAATAAATACCTCGAGTTTATTTCACCAAAAATAAAATTTCTTTTAAAAGTAATGAAATTTTTCATGTTTTATATAATTTCAACAAATTTATTCACACTTTGTCTAAGACATTCAAAATGTTTAATAGTTGCTTATTTATTTTTTAAATAAGTTTTATTTTAAAAATGGAAAAAAATTTACAAAGTTTTATTTTTTAAATGAGTGAGGTTAAAAAATTTCACTATTAAATTCCACTAAGTTGAATTTTTTTCAGGCATACTATTTCCACTGCTTTGAAAATGTTGTGTTGTTTTAAAAAAACTTTAACAATGTGTTAAGTCTGATTTTTAAAGTTATTAATTTTCCTTAGTTGAAAATATTATATAAGTGTAAAGTTATTATTTTTCTTAGTTTGAAATATTGTCTAAGTGTAAAGTTTACTTAAACTTAATTATTTTCTTTTGTCAATGTATCGAAATGTTTATTTGTTGCTTATTTTATAAAATGTATAACCAACTAGATATTTTTAAGTGTGTTAATTTCGTTAGGTCGAATTTTCTAAAATTTACAACCAACTAGATATTTTTCAAAGAAACTCTAACAATGTGTTAAGTCTAATTCTTCTTAAATTAAAATATTGTCTAAGTGTAAAGTTATTATTTTTCTACCTTCCATGTCTCGATGTAAAGGTGATAATCCTAAGTTTCCAATTTGCGGGCGAAAAGACATTAAAATATTTAAATGTTCTAGTAAAATGTGTGATATTTGAAATTTGGTAGTTCAAACAGCTTCCGGATAAAAATCGTCTACACGGGTTAAACATAGCAATCATTTTTTCAACATACAAATCCACACATGTAAAGATGAGTCACTCATGCAAGCTGATAACAAGTTTAGGCAGGAAAATCTGCTTGCATTAGTCATTTTTTTACTCTTCGTTATCATGTTAATAGGAAGTGATCTTAGGATCTCATAGTTATGATAAGATGTTACACGTGATGTTAACAACAAAGTGTTATTCACAACAAAATTAAATTCTATTTCCTTAAAATAATTGTAATGGAAAGGATATCGTGACTATCTTGAAAAAACTTTAGGTAAGTCAATTTTTATTGTAAAACTTTTATATTATGTGAAATCTTTTTTTTAAATGTCAACACACTCCTGTTTTCTCTGACACATTCAAAATACACAACATTAGTTTAAAAGTCACACAGTGTATGCTAAAGAAAACACTTTTTTCGCAATCAAACTATTTATTAATCATTTAAAATAATACAAATCAAATAAGCCTGTCATATTGAGCTGTAATCAATTCTAATTTCAAAAATTTTCATAATGTCCAATTAAACACTCGTTCTGTGAAATCTTCAAAGCCGTTGTACAACTTTAAAAAGGCATTCTCAGCATGTACATGTATGTTTTGGTCTGTTAATTCTAGTTCATATATTTTGCATATCATTTTGTCTTTTAATTCACTATAAGTTCGAACTAATCTATAAGCTTCACTATAAGTTCAAATAACAAATCTTTTAAACAGGGTGATTTCGCAATGTTAGGTAAAACTTTATGAAAAGTATCACAATGTTGTAAAAAATCCGATTCACACTTAAATATTTCACAACACTTTGCACATGAATATTGTTTACGAATCTTATGGGTCTTCTTGTGTATTTAATAAGTCAGACATTCTTGAAAATATCTCGTTGCAATCACTACACTTGTATTTGGGCAATTTGTGAATCTTTTGATGATTACGTAAATCACTCTTTTGTGAAAAAACTTCAGCACACACCTCACAGCAAAAAGATTTTTCCTTTAGATGACTTTTCATATGAAACACTAAGTTAACTTTTCGAGGAAATGCTGTGTTACACATCTTACGCACATGGGGATAACTTCTGTTTCTTTAGTCCTGATGAGGTGAGTTTCACTTCATAATTCGAAACGAGTCCTTCTTTGGATAAAAGTGTAGAATCCATCTCTTGATTATTTAACTCTGGTGATGAGTGTTGACACTCCAAGTTGGTTACATCACCAACATAAGAATTCATAACTCGTTCCACAATAACTTAAATGAAAAATACAACCTATTACAACGATATCAGGTCACAGTAGAATGTTATGAACTCGTTTCATTGAAATTTATATAATGATAGAGGGCGCTCGTGTAAAAATACTAACTTTTTATTGGTTTAAAAATATTGACATTTTATTGGTTTAAAAATACGTCACACGATTATTTCATCCTATAATGTTATAAGTTCAATAACCACTTAATTCTTGCACAATGATTTAGAAAGTCTTACCTATCAGAAGTTCGTACATATGTAAGTAAAAATCCTTATTACTCTCGTATCTATTGCTTTTATAAATAATATTTTATTTATCAAACCACTTAATTTCTAAATGATGTATTCTAAAACGCTTTTTATGTCTTATGTATGTAAAGTCTACTAAAAGAGGGGGAAAAAAGACGGGGTGTGAAGTATTTGTAAAATTGAAAAACGTTAATTTATAAAAACTAGATTCCATTCCCTTTTTTTAAAATGTTGGTTGTATAAAGTCAAATCTATTGAAAATTTATTTTAATCGTATAACTCTAAACAAAATACCCGCTCTCTTTAATAAGTTAAATAGTCACTAAAAATTGTTCATTTAAAAGGAAAAAATCTTTAAAATTCTCTTATTGTATGATTTTATAAATAATATTTTGCACGTCAAATCACTTCTTAACTAAATGTAATAATCTAAAATGTCTTATGTAATGATCTAAAATGTCTTATGTAATGATCTAAAATGTCTTATGTGTTGTGGATGGTTGGTTATTTGTTAAAACCGATTATCTACGCTTGGGATATAGGTCACTCTAGGGGTCATTCTAAGGGCTCCTAACTCGTATTGACAAGGTTCGAAGAAAACTCCGAACGGTTAGGTCGACGAGCGCGAGAGAAGTTTAAACCCAAACGTCTAGTAGCTTTAAAACCAGAACCTCTCAGTCACTGGTCTTATGTGTTGTGTTTATATAAATAATATTTTTCTTCTTTAATCACTTAACTCCAAAATGAAATGTTTCTAAGACACTTTGTCATGTCTTAAGTGAAACATATTTAACTAAAGAAGGATGTAGTATTTGTGACATAAGTTATTCTACAGTACCCTTTTAAGAAAAAAAAAAGCTATATTACAAGTCAATTAAAAAAAATTATATAATTAAAAAGTATATATATATTGTTTAAGTATCCTAAAAACGATTATTTAAGTTAGTCCACAAATTTGTAAACTTAAAAAACGGAAGATGTAATGTAACACAAAGAAGTATGACAAATTTTTCCCCCATAAAGGATTAGTCTCAATGACTTGAATTAATTTTTTCCCCTAAAAATGACACATTACTTTTAGTATACAAGTTTGTGAAACGGCTTTTATAAGAAAATATTACGTTGAATACAATATTAAACCTTGTAATTTAATTCAATAACAAAAATGCGTGGGTGTATAGCTTATATTTACATTTTTGAAAATCACTTTGCTTTCGTTTTTAAAATGTATAAACACGTTATTTTTGGTAACAAAACTCTATTTCGAATATAATGTTGTACAAGAAAGAATCAAGCATGCTAATCTTTTTTTCCTATAAAAGATTAGTCTCAAAAACTTGAATTATTTTTCCCCCCTAAAAATGGTACATTAATTTCAGTGTACAAGTTTGTGAAACAGCTTTTGTAGGAAAATATTACGGTGAATACAATATTAAGCATTGAAATTCAATTCAATAACATAAATGCGTGGGTGTATAGCTTATAGTTACGTTGGTAAAAATCACTTTGCTTTCATTTTTAAAATATGTAAACACGTTATTTTTCATAACAAAACTAGAAACCTATTTCGAATATAATGTTAATACAAGAAAGAATCAGGCATACTGTTTCCGTCAATCTCTATAAATAACATTTCATAGTATTTTCATATAAAAATTTTCCTTCTAAATTATTATTTCGAATATGGAAATGATGTGTTGACAGAATGTTGTAAGAGAAATGTGTTTGTAAATTAAACAAACAGATGTAAAAGCAGTTATATTAAACCAAAACTCGCGAATTACTCAATAGCTAAAGACAATTTCCTGCAGTTCATTAAAACTATGATAAAGATAATTAAACGCAGGTCTGAAGTCCCCATCTCTCGCATTTAAAGAGATAACAATACACACACCCTTAGTAACCTATTAGATAAGACATGTGTGATACAGAACATTGCAGGTTCTAACATCACTAAAAATTAAAATAATACGTAAACCACTACAAAAAAAAATAATAATAATATAAAAAATAATTTGAAACGCATTAAATAAAAAAAGAAAAAAAAAGAAAACTCTTTAAATAAAAAATAAAATAAAATTTCACCCTCTACGAAGAACAAAATCTACGTGTATATTCCTGTACTTTTCTTATCGCTTAATCACTTCCGGTCTTTTAAACTACCTTTCCTGTTGCAACACGCTCCCAAACATCCTGCTTCTTGAAAACCTTTTTTGAAAATAAATAAATAAATAAACATGTCTAATCCCGTTTCCGGTCTTACTTCCTATTGCGTTTCCAATCTTAAAATAAATTTCATGCTAACTTTTATAAAGTAAAACAAAGTCAGAAAGATTTCCATTTTTATATTAGATGTTAGTTAGCAAATAAAATTTTTATTTCAGGTGAGAAAAAAAAAAAAAAATCGAACATTTTGCTAATATTACTTTCAAACTAAATTCATTCTGATAGCAGGATTCCTACAACTCAACTCTACTCGACTAGAAGGATTAAAACCAACAAAGAAAATTAAGTCCCCCACAAAAATTAGCCCTCCCCCTCTCTACCTTATCGCATTCACTTCCTGTCACATTTCCGGTTAAACTTCCTATCTACACTTCCTGTTCACTTCCTGTCTCAACATGCCTGTTATCACCACCTGCCACTTCCGGTGACCTTCACAGAGCACAGAAGGTCACCACAGCACCCACAGCTGATGTAGAACTCTCGTTTATCATCTACTTTCCTAGAAGTAATAATAACTTTAAACGGATTCGATATGTATAAAAATTAAGACGTTATGGGGTCTTTTCTGTCATTTTACTATTGTAGGCAATTAAAAAAAATATCGGGTATTAAACTTCAGAGGTGAGAGGTGAAAACAAATCTTTAAGACGTTATGGGTTTTTTTTCTGTCTGGTTGTAGGCGGAGCCAGCAGGGAATTTTTTTTTTTTTCTGTAAGAGTTGGTCTTATAAAAAAACTTGTCAATGTAAAAGTTGTAGATAATTTTAAGGAGATTTACAATAAATTTAAGCGGATTTGCGAATTTACCGAAAAAAAGAGAACACGTATAATCTCATCATTTCTAAGTTTTAAATTAGTGTAACAAATTTTAATAATAAAGCTATACAATAGTTATTTTTTAGTTAATCTACCGCATAAATATTTAATATTTTCGAAAGAAACGTTAAAACTAACTCAGTAAGAGTTATGTAATAAATAATAGAAAAAAGTTATTGTAGAAAATTTAAATACAACTGTATTTATTCGCTGGATATGTCTATTGTCTATCTATTCATTTTAATGACACTTGCCGCTGTATGTTTGTTTTTTCCCGAGAAAGAGTGAATAAATGATAGTTCTAGTATTTTTGTTTAGCAAATAAACGCTTTTTCATTTTACTATTGTAGGCAATTAAAAAACGATTTTACTCGTTAACGAACTTGACCGAGATTTCATGCCCCTTGATTTTATGTATCAATTTGGAAGAGATTTGTGCAGAATTATTGGAGCTATGGTAAAAGAACATGGTAAAAGAAATAGTTCTTCGATCCTCTCTCTATTTGTATGTTTGTACATGTGAAAATGTATAAAACAATCTCCTTCATGTAATTCAAATTTAGATACATGATATATATATATATATATATATATAAAACTTTAAGTAAAATTTAACCATTGAAACATAAGAAACTGACCACATACACTGAAATCCCGATACAAAAGAGCCCTGTCAATTTACAAATTAAAATTGTAGTCCTAATAAATGTATATATTTTACCACTATGTATTATTTAATTATGCTTACATTGCTTAGTTTTTCGACAGTTGACTCTATACCTATTTGTAAACGCGTTATTATACGTGATCATTCATTAAAAACTCGTATCATTAAAAAAATATGCTTTTTAAAACGCAATTATAAAACACTTAACTTTATATTGTACTTGTATACATTATTGTGATCGAGATATTTTGTGTATGATCTGTAGAATTTATACACACCAAGTAATACACAAAAAATTAGTTAAATTTAAAATAGCGCACCGCAACTGAAAACACACTTCCAGCAATTATTGTAACAGACAGAACTTTAACAGAATTCTTTTGTGTGTCCCTGTAAATGAACAATGAATGATATGCACACAGCAATCTATAGTAAGAAAGTCCCATGTTATGCAACTCTCAGTAATATACATCAATTTCAATATATTTGAAATCGTATAACATCATTTAAATAATACGCAAAGAATTTTCCTCTATAGACCGTAATATAACAGAACTCTTTTGAGTGTCCCTTTAAAGTAACTATAAGCACGACACACTTCATTTTCAATGCCGAACATGCCATAGTGAACACCAATAACATATATCAATTGCGGGACAATCTGAGTATATTTACGTGAGTTAGAGCACGGACAGACAGATAGACAAACCGAATTCATAAACACTTTTCAACTATGTAGGAAAGTGTTAAAAATAAAGAACAGAGACTCTCTCAACAGCGTGAATCTTTGCTGACATTATTACTCAATCACTTTGGAATCGAATATCGTTTTTTTTTTTACATTTTTATTTTAATATAATTTGAATTATAAAAGAATGGCTACTCGAATACAACTTTTTCCTCTTGTGTATAAAATCAATACAAAACTTCATCTTTGCCATCGTTTTCCGAATAATGTTTTGCCTTCATAGGGAAAAAAAAAAGCATCTGAATATCTGTAAATAATTTCGTGCGTTTAAAAAGATATATAATTGATTTTAAGAATGTGTTAGAAAATAAAGTTTAGACTTGAGCCCAGCGGAGCTATCTGAGAAAGTGTGATTGGAAACCTATCTCCTGTTTGCTAATCACTTTTCTCGCGGTGGGGTATCACTCTCCCTTACTATCCGCCTGAGGCAAAAAGTGTCTTGTTTTATGTAGTGGGATGACCTTTCTGTTTGTCAATCGCAAGCTTAGTAAATATCATTAGACTTTAAAAGTGTCAATCTTAGTCACAGGATACGCCTTACAGATGGCAACGGTTTTTCTTTTTTCGGCTATTTCGATCTTTCAACTGAGTGAAGTAGCCTCTTAATATAGTCAATTTTGAATCATTATTCAATTCAGTTTTATTGATGAGATTGTCAAATTGTAAGAAAAATTGGTTGATATTTGCTTCCTTTTTTCCCTCATAGTATGGAATCAGATTAATTAGGCTATCTGCATTTGGGGGTATCCATTGTAGTAATTTTAGAATGAGCTTTTTCAGAATTTATAATTTTCCTTTCTCTCTTTTTTTTTCTTTTTACTATTACTCTTATTATTACAAATAATATTAGTATCTACAGTTTGTTTATTTGATTCGCGTAATTGTTGTCTAGTTTTGACACCAGTATCTAGTCTACTAATTCTTTGACTTTTACGCTTACTCATCCAATTAAAGTACAAAAATCATAAAAGAGAGAGAGAGAAAAAAAAATTGTTTAACATAAAATAAAAGGTACTCAATAGTGAAATGTTATAAATTGTTGTGCACTGTTCAAGAAATTAATTATAGATTTTTTTTACAACAGTTGTTAAAAACAAGTATATATATACATATGTCGTTTCAATATTTGAGCATTATTTTGTATTTATTTTATATTTGCTGCTGTAGCAATATATTTATCACAAGTCATATTTTCAATTATTTTGTTAATATGCAACTCAATCCAATAACACTTATTATTATTTAATATGTCATGTATATATATTCAGTGAGGTACCCAGAAAAAATTGCCAATTATATGCATTATACAGAGTGTATATGAAGATTCCTCAATGAAAGCTTATTTTTTTTCTTTATAAGTTGTTGAGAAAAAAAAAGAAGAAAACAAATTGCAAAATAATTTTAAAATTAAGAACATTTATGTTAGCAATGAGCATGAAAGATGTATATAAATTTTTAAAAAAAGTTGCAATTTAAATATTGCATATTTATATTTTTATATTTAAAAAAATTATACAATAACCTAAAGTTCTATTTCTAAAATTAAATTAATATATTAAAATAATTTAGAAAGAGGTAACGGTACCACTTATAGTTCTGTAAACCCTATGATGGAATGCTACAGAACGACCAATTAAATTATTTAAATTTAAGTCTGACTGCATAGAATTTAACACTATATTGCCGTTTTATTATTATTTTTATTATTTTAAATTATCCGAGACATATAGTATTTATTTTGCTACTATGACTCTAAGGATCTGATATAATAATTTGTACTTAAAAAAATTTATTTATTAGACAGATTATCAACTAATTATAGATAAGAAAAAGTTGCGTTAAGAATTATTTTTGAAGTTCGGATCCTCTTTGAGCCAATTACAATCATCTAAGGTTACCTGTAGAGAGTTGTATAAAATTAAATAAATAATGGCTTATTTTAAAACATAGATTGTAACATTAAAGAAAACATTTCCTAAAATAAAAGAATTAACATTAATGCAGTAAATTAAGTAAACAAAAAGAAAACCGACCAAAATTAAAAACTATAATATTAAGTTTATTTACAAGAAAATTATAAGCATTTAATTAGAAATAAACATAAATGTTTGTAAAAAAAATATATCAATCATAGTTGGAGATTACATTCTCAATATTCATTTTCTGAACATTTCAGTTTAGATTTCTGTATAAATAGATTCAATTTTGAAAGGCAGAATCCCATATCATAGGAGTACATATTTAATTAGCCTTTTTTTACGTTTAGATAGGGGAATTATCTTCATATACACACAAGTTCATATTATCAAAAGAATATAGCAGAGCTAATTCATGGAACAATGGTGAAGGAAGTTTGATTGTTACCTCGTATTATTAGAAGACGTTGACTAAGTGAGATTCTGGCTGTCACTTTATGTTTCGCTTTTTAGAGCAAACAAATTTGCTTTTGTTGGCACACACATCACAATCTGTTTTCTTAGAGAGCAGTCGTTGAGAACCTTCTACTTTTACACATCTTTCAAATCTGAACTCCAACAAAAATTTACGTTCTTCTTTTTCATGGAGAAAGAGGATGGAATCTATTTTCACCTTCTCGCATAAAATTAAGGCCTTACACATTTTGACTTTTTGAAAATTTTCATGTTTCGGCCATACCTTCAATTTGAGATGGGTTGACCATTGGTAGGAGAGTGCGTTTTGGTACACCCCTTGAGCATTTCATAGGCCACTAGTAACAATAGCGATTCCTTTTGGCGCCTGCGATGTGTCTGGGAGCTAAAGATGCGTTGATTTGGGAGGTCTTCGTGCCTATTAAGCCCTCATAAATAAATGTGTCATATTATTGTCCTGGCGATTTTCTCCATGACATTTTTATTAGGTGTAGTTAAATCATTCGTGGGAAAAGAAAAACAAATATTTTCTTGATTGCAGTGATTCACTTTGTTCCATAATTACCTTCCTGTATGTACTGATCCTAAAATGAATCTTTAATTGGTATTGTTCACTGTTCGCTGGTTAGAATGATACCAAATACTCTGCTTATATACAGAAAAAAACAAATTTTTTTTTTTTTGTAGTGTGTGCTACACTGCTCAAAACAATTAAAGGATATTGCAGTTTTAGGTGGATTTTGTATCTGGGAAACTTTTTAGCTGATTGATACATGGTCGACAGACATAGTAGGTTATATGAGAATAAATTACACATGTTTGGCAGAAAAAAATGCATTTTATTGCGCATTTGTGTACAAAAGGAAAAAAATACAATTTGTGCATATGAGAAAAAAAGAATAAGAAAAGATGTTTTCTTCAAAGAAAATTATTTTCAGTAGGGGGTATGGTTTCCACGGGCGGCCAGCAACGTTGAACACCTTTGAGGCATGGACTCAATGAGGCTATTAATGACGAGTTGGGGTATTCTGCCCCACTCTTCCAGAAGAGCTCTTTCCAGTTCTTGGAGAGTTTGTGGGGGTTCTTGGCGGCCAGAAACTCGTCTTCCTAGAGCGTCCCAAACGTGCTCGATTGGATTCATGTCTGGAGAACACGCTGGCCATTCCATTCGAACGATTCCTTCCTCGAAAAGGAAATCCTCCACCAGGTTTGCACGATGTTGCCTGCAGTTATCGTCCATTAAAATGAAGTTATCTCCGATTGCTGCAGCGCAAGGGACTACAATAGATCTGAGGATCTCATCCCTATATCGGCGACCAGTCAGAGCTCCATCTCGAATGATGTAGAGGTCAGTGTGCCCGTCAATGGAGATGCCACCATACACCAACACTCCTCCATCGCCAAATCTGACGAACGCAGGATTATTCCTACTGCCACGGTCCCTCCAGATGCAAATACGCCTATTATCCGGATGCACAGAAAAACGGGACTCGTCAGAAAACAGAATATTGCTCCATTCATTTCTCCTCCAGTTGACATGCTCGGTTGCCCACTCCCTGCGGTCGCGACGATGCCTTGATGTTAATCTAACACATACCATCGGTCGGCGAGCATACAGACCTACAGCATGGAGCCGGTTTCGGACAGTCTGAGTTGAAATCGTGGTGCCTGTAGCCGAGCGAAGGTGTTGTTGGAGAAGAGTAGCGTTCATGTTTCGGTGTCTCCGAGCTGTTAACGCTAAATACCGATCTTCATTGGGCGTTGTTGCCCGTCTACGACCTTGCCCTGGACTTCGGCCTGCACATCCACTCTCCAAAAAACGGTTCCAGATCCTGGAAATGACACTTTGTGACACTCCAATGGCTTTGCGCTACTTTGGCTTGAGTTTGGCCCCCTTCTAACCTACCAACAATTCTCCAAGCTTCTGAATCTGTCAAATGACTTCGCTGAGACATCGTACTCATCGAAACAAAGCAATCACTGAATGCCGATCATCCTTGTCTTCATTCTCTTTTATCCAGTTGAAAGTCAAATTTCATTCGCTGCCGCTGAAGCGACGTTTTTGACGTCGAACTCAAAATTTGCATACTCCACAGTTTGAAAACCAGAAAAATTTGCATTTGTGATTCTCTTCTTCTATTTTCGGCAAAAAAATTTCGTTTATATCTTTATTTTATATAAAACTTCAAATATCCTTTAATTGTTTTGAGCAGTGTATTTTAAATATAGATGGTAGCTTAATCTCGCCATCACATATATATATTTATAGGCATATAAAATATTTCGGAGGTTTCAGAAATTAGTAGCGTTAAATTAAACATGGTTTATGCAATGAAATTCTGGAATTCTTATGAACTTCTTATTCATGTAACTTTTTAGATAAAAAAAATAAACTTGTTTTAAAATAAATTCTTCATAAATATCAATAGAATACAAAAATAATTTATTTTGATAAGAAAATATTGCAGCAAGATAGTGCGAGTTATTTTAATTTTATTATTTTGATATTTTTTTAAATATCATTGCTAAGCAACTAATAAATTAAAGAGCAAAGTAAAAAGAAATACATTATAAAATTTGTAAAAAATATGAAACTAAAATGTTTTATATTTGACGAACAGATGCAAAAAATTTCCAATAATTTAGACAATTAATTTCTAAATTCTAATAAAGGTATCGGCAAATTTTCAAAGCTATTGGGTATATTTAAAACCCCCATATAAAAAAGTTAGCATCCATAATTTTACGTTGAATTCCATTATTCAAATATGTGGTTTTCATTTCAGTTAAAAATGAATTTAAAAATCATCTGCATTCACATAGGAAAGCATTATGACCTAAAAAGAAATGTTAAATATTTTTGGAACGAATGAACTAAATGTAACTAAAAACTATATAGCTAATTTCGGGTACCTCACCAACATACCTACCAAAAATCAACCTAATCGGATCATTTTTACGGCAGTTATCGCGGAGCAGACAGACAAACCAAAAACTTTTTGCGTCTCCACAGTGAGCCTCAATTGACGTTTCGGGAACTATATTTACGCAAGTACAGATAGACAAACCGAATTCATAAACACTTTTCTATATCCTCGAGTAGATAATCGGCCGTCATAAATCAACCAACCAACCAACCATAAATACTTTTCAACTTCGTTGGAAAGTGTTAAAAAGTATAAATAAAATTTTCAAAATAAATATATTTTACCATTTAAGAATTAAATAAGATCAAAATGGAATTATATATATCCATAAAGTGTAAAAAAAAAGAAGAAAGAGAGAGGGAGAGAAAGAGAAATTCCTTTAGTGCTGCCATCTATGTCCAATGATCAACAGAAAATTGATTATTAAAAGGATCTTATAATTATCTAAATATACTTGGGGAACGTTTAAGAAGGCAGTGTGTAAAAGACTAGCTCGCCTAATCACAACCTTTGGCTAATTAGGTTGCCATATCAGGCGATATATAGCTTGTTTTGGCGACATAAGTAGGCTGCTTGCAAAAACCGTATTTCTGGGATTTTTTTTTCGTCTTCTTTTGAAACGTTAAATATAATTGGTTATTTACAATCTATCACGAATGCACATTATTTGTGATAAATAAATAAATAAATATAAAATAGGCCGTTTATAATAAAGTCGAAAGAAGAATCCAAATAATTCAAGCAGAATCAAATTACTATAAATACACTATACCCACTATACACTATATACACTATAAAAACATGTAAAATAAATTTATAAGCTTAAAAAATATTTTTAGCCTTCTTTTGAAACATTAAATACAGGGTCATTCATAATTCCCTCCGGGGTTTCGAAACGTTATAGTAAAAAAACGAAGACGAATATGAAAAAAAGAAACATATGAAACTATTCCGAAACTATTCAAGTTTTACTTACATACATTACAGGTGTTCTATGTGTGAACCCTTGGTCACACGGCATACATCCATGCGATAGTCCAGTTCCTGCCATACTCCGTTTCTTTAAATTTCTGGTACCACACATGAATTGTTTTGTCAGTTGGTCCCTGTTTTCGATATTTATTACGAAAGGCCCGTTGAACTGACACCACTGATTCAGATTTAAAGAAACGGAGTATGGCAGGAACTGGACTATCGCATGGATGTATGCCGTGTGACCAAGGGTTCACACATAGAACACCTGTAATGTATGTAAGTAAAACTTGAATAGTTTCGGAATAATTTCATATGTTTCTTTTTTTCATATTCGTCTTCGTTTTTTTACTATAACGTCTCGAAACCCCGGAGGGAATTATGAATGACCCTGTATAATTGGTTATTTACAATCTATCACAAATGCGCATTATTTAAATTATTGATAACATACATAAAAGGTTCAATGAAAATTGTGATAAATAAATGAATAAATAAATAAATATATATATATACATATACATATACATATACATATATATATATATATATAATAAGCCGTTTATAATAAAGTCGAAAGAAGAATCCAAATAATTAAAGCACGATCAAATTATGTTTCCATGTTTGAAACAAAAATCCCAGAAATAAATTGAAGAAAAACACAATCGTAAAAAACGAATCATAAAAACGTAGACAAATATTTTCGTTTGTTTTGCGAGATAAGTAAAATTTTGCTCTTATATCCAGTTTTCACACGGCTAAAGAGTTAAGCAGTACTTTTACAGGTATGGAAAACAGGTTTAAAATTAGAAACCAAGTGTTTAACACATAAGGTGTATGTCATATGTTTAACACATGTGGCAAACGTTATTTAACAATGTTGCATTACAGCCATATGACTATTGTTGTCATATTGGAAGAAAAAAAAACCTAACAGTGAATTTCTCTCTCTCTCTCTCTCTCTCTCTCTCTCTATATATATATATATATATATATATATATATATATATTGCTGAAACCAAGCCCTGCCCCGCAGGTACATACACCACCACTAACAAAAATGTTACATTTACATTTTTAAAGATTTTTTAAAATTACTAATTTTTTCCAAAGATTTAGAGGGGTGCTTCTCCTTCACCCCCCCCCCCCTCCTTTGCATATGTCTATGTTTCTATTTAATGAAAGATTCGTGTTGTTAAGAGCAATTTTCCTTTGTTTATTTTTATTACAAGGCAGCATTTAATAAACACATTTCCATTCATTTCAAGGTGGTTTTTAAATTCCTTGCTAAATAACGCAAAACTTTCTTACTTGTTTTTAAACATAAAGGCATGAAGTCAGCAGGCCTGGCTATTGAAGCGATTTGAAATCGAAATGAGTTTTACCTTTTTTGATAATTACATTTCTTACCGAATTATAAGCGATTCGTGTCACGTGACGACACGTTTTTCCCTTTTCTCATGCTGCGACAGTGGGAATTCGTCAAAACGCCAATTTTGACTGTATTTTCTGAAAGATCCTTTGACTTTACCAAAAAAGGGAAAACGTATTTATATTAAAATGTTTTTGAATAAGAAAACCTGCCAATTTCATGCGTTTCCGAACAAAAATGAATTTAAAAATGTCATAAAATAACCAGTTTAGTTTTTAGAAAACTCTTAATTATATATTTGGTATCTCCTTCCTCCCTTCATATGCCTATGTTTCTGTATCATGAAAAATTCGTGTTGTTCTGCGTGGTTTTTTTTTTATTATTTATTTACAACCACAGCATTTAAGGCTGTTCTCAAATCCAAAGGAGTTTCTTTTTGACACAATTTTGAATTCATTTTTGTTCGGAAACGCATAAAATTGGCAGGTGATCTTATTCAGAAGCTATGTCATCGAAATTGATTTTCCTTTTTTTGGTGAAGGCACAAGATCTCTCAGAAAATATTGTCAAAGTCGGCGTTTTGAACCAAATTCACGATGAGAGCGAGAACGGGGGAATCGTGTCGTCTCGTGACGTGAATTGCTTATAACTCGATAAGTAATTTATTTATCAAAAAATGTAAAACTCATTTCAATTCAAAATCGCTTCCATAGACAGGCCTGCCAATTTTATACTTTTACGTTTAAAAATGATTCAGAAAATGTGTCAGAAAGTTTCGCGTTGTTAAGCACTTCATTTGAGAACACATTTCCATACATTTAATTTTCAAAAGTTTTTTTGTTGTTATTTTAAATATATTATTGGCATGCTTGGTATGTATTTCAGATAAAATTTCCCGAAAAGTTCATATTCACAAACATTTTTGCTTTTTTTTAAATAGTTTCAAAAATAAAAAACATATATTGTGCATTTAAAACCACTATCTTAATGTAATTATCTGAAACTTGACGGAAGTGGGGTAAAATTATCATCATTAGGTTTGCAGTTTCTCTTCAACCTGTCCCCGTCTTTCGCCAAAATTCCGCCAAGCGAATAGATACA
Source organism: Maratus michaelseni (assembly GCA_963931845.1). Classification (NCBI taxonomy): domain Eukaryota; kingdom Metazoa; phylum Arthropoda; class Arachnida; order Araneae; family Salticidae; genus Maratus; species Maratus michaelseni. Next base: position 346,176,368 of record OZ007586.1, read on the forward strand.
TTCTTTATAAAATATTAATATATATACATCATAACAGTGGCACATTTTAACTTAAATCAGTTTCATTTAAGTGGTCCATCGTTTCTTTATTTAAAAATTTAAAAAAAAGCAGATGCAGAGAGATATTTTATTAAAACAGGCAGCGCACTACTTCTTCTCGCGGAGGTATAATGTTCACAGTACATTGTGTACTGTCAACTTCCACGTTCCTCAAGTATAGAGATTTTAATTGTTTATAATACAATAAAAGAATCATTTCCAACATGTTATATCGAAAAATAAGACAGTGGTAAAATATTCACTAAAAATTGCATTTAATATATAATAAAAAATATATTAAATATAGAATGCAAAAAATAAACAAAGAAAGACATTTGTTTAACTTTTAATTTTGTAAAAGTCGTAAACTATTGCAATTAAGTTTAAATTATATGCATTGGTTAATTTTTTATGTTAATTTAAAGCCATATTAATTGGCAAGCAGAACATACAAGATAAAAAAAAAACTAAGATTATTATTATTAAACAACAATAAAGTTTAAACAATAACTGTAGAAAGGATTAATATACAGCTGCAGTTATATTTTATATACATTTAAGTTATTTACTGATAAGCTAATTTGCATAAATTTATATTTTCATTTATTGAATAAAAAATAATTTCATAAGCGTTGGTACTAAATATTTTAAGAATATCATACTAAGCTATTCACACAGCAGAGGTAAACAAAATAAAAATTAATTAATATTATTATTAACTTAGGAAATTATAACGTAAATAAAAATAGAATTTTAAATAAGTTTTGTATTTAATTAATGAAGTCTATTAAATAAATAATAAGCAATTCCTTCTGTTAAAATCAATAGCTTTTTACATGGGTACAAAGGTGGCTTAATTTCGCTAAATTACGTTAAATTATTTAAAAAATAAATAGTTTGCAGATGATTTAAAATAATAAACACTAAGAGAAAAAATTTAATTAGCTTATTAAAAAACACCTATGTAGATGGGATCTGTCAACAGAAAAAATAATGAAATGAATGCTGATCGAAATGGTCACTCCCATAGACCTTCTAATATACTAGACACCAAATTGGAAACCTTTTCTGGGTTCCAGTATCACCTACCACCAAACGTGATTCCCACCTAATTTAGTGCTCCAAACCAGTTTTTCTCCCGCCAAAACCTACATGGAATTTCTGTATTCCTGCCGAAACTCTATTATTGCGTCCATGTTCTTCTGGAGTTGACTGCACTTTTTCTGTACTTTTTAATTTTAAACAGTTTTTTTAAGAACTTATTATTTATTTTAGCAATACAACAAAGTGCCACAAAATTGTTGCATTTTCAACTGCAATGAAAAAAAAAGTAAATTACTGTGCATTTGTAACGTTATTTTCTTTTTTTTAATTAAATGCGTATATGTTATCTATCAAGGTTTTCCTTTTTATTAAAAATATTGTAATACTTTCAATTTAAAAAAAATGTGAACGATTGCAAAAAATATGCCTTTAAATAGGAATATCAGAAGCAAAACAAAAATTTCTGGATTGCAGCAAAAATATGTTCTATAGATATAATCCTATTTTCATCAGGAGGGGGAGACTCTCATAACTTATCATTTCTATCCTTCCTCTGAGATAAAATCCTAGAAAAAGTTAACAGCAGGAGCGACAGTTAAGTTCCACTTTCGTTTGTTTAATTTACGTTTATTTTATTGCGAGAATGAAATCGAAGTTGCCGATAAAGCGATTACCGCCAAAACAGACAGCCTCTAAAGCGTCAAATCCGAGCTGATCTTGGGACCAACTTTTCGACCAAATAACAATGGAATCTCCTCTCTACTAGTATCTTTGCTCTGAGGCCACTCCTGATACACTAAATATGCCAGTCTGGCAGCCTTATTCGAGTTTTGTAGCCTAAGAAATTCAATCTAAGTTTTGAGGCATGCACAATTTGTTATTTCTGCCATATCGCTTGGGAACGGCGAATATGCCTTACCCATGCATTGCTACTGTGTTTGAGAACGTTCATTTAAGTCTCTTAGAGTTAAGTAACTTAAATCCTCTAGTCTGAACGAGGTTTTAGTATATAAATTGCTGAGATATAAATGCATTCTGGATGTAATGTCCGACGATCCAGTTTACGTTGTAGAATAGACGTCATCTTTATCTCCATATTATGTTGGGATACGAACGTTCTATGAATGTCATGTATTGAACAATCCAATTTACGTTTAGAATGGACATCGGTTTGACGTACATGGATGTATTTTGGACGTAAAAAGCTCAAAATGGACGAAATATCTACATATGTGTTGTGTGGGTTGCTTACAAGCTCACAAACTTCTATGCATTTTTATTAATAATCTAAAAGAATTAGATAACTTGCATTACCAAAATCCATTATATTGACTCTTAACTTCCCAAATGGCCTACATGGAATTGTATGAAGTTTTAAGGCTTTTTACTGTTTACTCTTTTAAATTTTTCACGTACTTCACACCCAGATACTATTTTCTCTATATCCAAGCACATTCCTGGCCAACAGATTAAGTTCCTAGCCCAAAATGTGCTTCATGAATTAATCCTAACACTTTTTCTTTAACAACGCGGAACAACCCATTTTTCATTAATAAATATCAACCCATTATTAGTATGCAAGTCATTTGTAGCTTTATAAAATGCTTTAGCTTTGCTTTCTACCATAGGCGTACCCAAGGGGGTTTCGAAAGTGGTATGAAAACAGTGCTGATGTTTTTCGTTCTTTTTTGGAAAAAAATTATTTTTTTTCTATCATACAGCAGCCATTCTTATTAGTCCCACATCAGTCCGCATTGACACAAAAGAAGAGAAAGGGGGCTGATGGGGTTGAAGCCCCCTCCTTCTGAAATAGTCGGAAATTAAATGAAAAAGTGGTTTTTCCTTACTTTTTAGACAAATCTGCAATTTTTTCTTCTGTCATATGCAGTTAAATAGCTATTCTCGTTAACCCCATATTAGCCCGCTCGCCCCTCCGGGTGGTCTCGAATCGGCCCATTGAGTTGGGAAGATGACCGGAGCCCCGCATTTCGTGTAGTAGCGTCGATACGACGGGGGCCGGTGGCTGACGAATCCCAACCTCATCGTGGTCAGCGGGTGGTAAAGCGGTGTCTGATTAGCCGACTTCACTGGGGGCTGGGTATAGACCGACCCACATTTCTCGGGTAGTCCCCTCCTTTGGGACGGTTATCGGCCTTAATTTGTCCTTTGAGACCTCATGTGCAGAGCTTCGTCTCCGCGGGGTCTTGGGGCAGCCGGGTGGTAAAAGGAACCGCGTAGGCTGAACCCTTGTGCCTAGGTGGTCGACTGTGTGACGACCACCGAGGATAGGTGACGTGAGGGCAAAGGCTAGCTAATTGGGATAGGACAGTCGCCACATTTGTCTAAGGCGAGACGGAGGCGAGGTCGGACTTTGTAAGACAAGGACCGCTCGGGTTCTATTATGACGTCTGTCGGTGAGAGTGGCGGTAAGCAACAATCCACTGCACCGTGCAGGCGATAGAACGTAGATGTGACGGAGAGGTGTGAAGGTGCCTTTCCCGATCGTCCCTTGCGAATCCCTCTGCAGCTGAAGTAGTTGTGAGTCGCCCTCAGGGTCGTTCAGGAAAGAGATTGCCCGTTTGTACCAAGAGCGGTTCGAGTCACGGAGGGCCCTCGGTCCGATCTGTGGCTCGGGTCGCCTTCTCTGGGAGGGTGTGGATTTTTTCTTGGAACTGTTCGACTGCGAGGAACCGGGCCGGAGGCTCGTCTTAAGACGTCGACCAAACCTTCGTCGAACCTTGGGCCGAAACCAGTGCAGCACGTCTTTGCGTAGTCAGAGCTTTCTGTGCCTGACAAGGTTGGGACTAGCAGATTCCTCCTAACAATAACTTCCTTTTACTAACCTTGACCAGGTCCGCTTCTTTAGCGCACTTGAGGGAGCTTTCCACGACCCTCAGAGTCCGGTAGTGGTCCTTCGTTCTTCCGTTAAAGTATGTATATATGCGCATGATCTCATCGAATGGGGTCGCTTGACCACGTCCTAGTTTCGCCTAGAGGGTTCTGTCTTGCGGGAAGCTATTCGGTGGGGGACAACCCAGGCAAGGGGTGTCTGTACGCCAGGAACCAAGTTTTTTCGAGGTCTCGGGTTGGTGAGAAGCACCTTCTGCTCTTGTAGTTATATTATATGTGTATGAGCCATTAAATGGAGAGATCCATTTGATGGGGACGACCTTAGCCAAGTCGTGTCTATGCGCCAGGTACCAAGTTTCTTCGAGGTCCCAGGGTGGCGAGAAGCCCCTCCTGCTCGCCACATCCGATGAGCTAGTCGTTTCCTCCCTCCCTATGCTTTGATAATTGGAAGATGTGGTTACATTAATGGGTCGTGGGAGTGTTCAACATTGGCCGAGGACCCGTTTTCCCTTATGGGATCCCGGCTACGGAGCCGCTGCGCCCTTCCGCGTTCCACCCGAGTGTCGTGTGGTGGTGTCCTTTACTTGGGGCTCCACCGCATGTCGCAACGACCGCTGACTTCGCTCGTTTAGGCTGGGTGAGAGACGCAGGTAGGCTTCGGCCCCCGCCTTTCCCCAGGCCGAAGAGCACCAACTTGGAGGTGCCCGGGTAAACCGGCCCTTTTTGGTAGTGACCTCATATGAGCTCACGAGAGCCTGGAATCGGCGGTGAAGTACGACTGCCTTCGGCAGCCGTAGCTTGTCTAACCCCATATTAGTCCTCATTTACATCACAGTACACCCAAAGAGGGGGAGGGGGCTGATAGAATTAAACCCCCCTCCTCTCGAAATAGTCGAATATGAAATGAAAAAATAGAGCTGATTTTTTTTTCTTTGTTTGATATAAATTTGCATTTCTTCCCCTATCATTTAACAGACTAGCCGCTCCCTTCGCTTTAGTTCCATTGTCATATTAGTGCACAGTAACACCAGATTATACCCAGGAGCTGAAACGGGCTAATGGGGTTACAACCCCCTTCCAAAATAGTCGAAAATGAAATGAAAAGATGCTGATTTTTTTCTTTTTGTTTGTTTGAGATAAATTTGAAATTTTGTTTTCTGCAATCCTTACTTTTTTAGATAAATCTTTATTTTTTTCTTCTGTCATACAGCAAAATAGTCATTCTCGTTAGCCCCATGTTAGTCCACATTGATATCACAGTACATCGAAAGAAAGGGAGGGGGCTGATGGGATTACAGCCTTCTCCTCCTGAAATAATGGAAAATGAAATGAAAAAATAGTGTTTTTTTTCTTTCTGTTTCAGATAAATTTGTATTTTTTTCCATATCATTGAACAGATGCCGCTCCCTTCTCTTTAGTTCAATGTTAGTGCACAGTGATACCACATTATACCCAAAGAAGTGGAAGGGGGGTTTTGGGGTTACAGCCCCCACCCAAAATAATCGAAAATTAAATGAAAAAAATGCTGATTTTTTTCGAGAAAAATTTGTAACTTTGTTTTCTGCAATACGACGAACTATTCATGCTGTTTAGTCTCATATCAGCGCACAGTTACACCACAGTATACCCAGCGAGGGGAAGGGGGCTGATGGGTTTACAGGCCCGTTGTGAAATAGTTGAAAATGAAATGAAAATGGTGCTGATTTTTTTTCTGTTTGAGATAAATTTGTAATTTAGTTTGCTGTTTTACCGCAGATTAGCCATTCTCGTTAGTCCCATATTAGTCCGCATAGACACCAAGGAATACCCAAAGAAAGGGAAGGAGATTGATGGGGTTACAGACCGCCACGCCCTTCTGAAATAGTCTAAAATGACATGGAAAAAAAGCACTGATATTTTTTTCCCTTTCTGTTTGAGAGAAATTTGCAATTTTTTTCCTCTGATCATTCAATGGACTGCCACGCTCTTCTCTTTAGTTCTATATCAGTGCACAGTTGCCGAAAGAGGGGGGCAATGGGGTTACAGCTCTCCTCCCGAAATATTGAAATCAAAATGAGAAAGTGCTGATTTTTTTACATAAATATGTAATATAGTTTTCTGTTATACAGACGATTAGCCAATCTCGTTAGTCCCTTGTTAGTCTACATTGACACTACAGCATACTCAAAGAAAGGTGTGACATTTTCCCATATCCCAGCGAAGGTAGCTTGTTTAACCGTTACCACAGACCTCCGGAGTTGTCGGGTCAAACCCAAAGAAACGATCGATCTCCTAGACTGTATGGTTTGGACATTTTAGGAACAATACCTGAGACTGCCTGGCACCTATCCTGACATTAACGAATTAATTACTCTTCTTGTGAGGTCGGAACGGGAAAAGCTTTCCCAGACAGTTGGACGCTAAGGGATGTCATTTTAACCTTCCAATGAGAACCGTATATCACCAAGGATAGGCTGACGAAAGTTCAGGAGGCCGGAATGAATTCCCCCCCCGCCCCCCCTTTTTTCTTAGGCTGGAGGAACGAGAGAGGACGAGAGAGGAGAAGGGTTTTTTGAAGCCAGAGGGTAAAACGTGACCCTGAGAAGCCGAGTGTGGCAGAGAAGCGAGGAGCAAAGGGGAAACCGAAAGAAACAGATGGCCCGGTCTGTGAGAGAGAAATTCCGAGGAGCAATCAGGCTCGATCCCCAAGGACACCCTGTCCAGTTTAATACTATTGCCTAATACAGAGGACTGAATCAAAGTTTAGAACGAAAGTATTTTGAGTAGAGATCATAAGGAGAGATTAAAAGACTGTATTGCAGTTGTTTAATATTCACAGTACTCACGCATTTATTTTATTTTATTTATAATACTGACATCTGTTGGAGAAATGCTTTGTAATTCGATGATTCGAATAAAAAAATATTTCTTCTAAAAAATCGACTACAGTAATACTTCGGGCGTCACCGCTACCAGACCATAAATTATCGATCCCCTCGGAGTTATTACAAAAATGGTGGCAGCTTCAAAGGATTTAAAGAAGAGGAAGAAACAAATGTGATAAAGTTTTACAAATTCGGGGCAGAGCAGGACAACTCGCCGAATTCTTGCAGGATCCTGTGATTTATATACAAATTCGGGGCAGAGTAGGACAACTTGCCGAATCGAGGAAAACCCACCGACCCCAAAGCGACCCGCCAAAGACGGGGCAGAGACCCAAGCTGATCCGAAGCTGCATCCGCGGAACCAGGAACCAGGGGCATCCGAACTTTGCTGACAGTGTGGAGCAAACGAAAGCAGATTCACCGCCGAGAATCTCAGACAGATCTATACCCAGGTGAGCACTTGTTTTATTCTCAGTGGAGGCTTAAGGTGTATATTTTTAATATTGGACAGGAAGCAATTTTTTAATTATTTGTGCTTGGTATAAGTAAAAATCTTAAATATTAATTACCAACACATGTTTTTTTTTGTTTTAAAGGTAAATTAATGGAGTACCAAACCTTAAATTCATCTTGTTTCAAGTAATTGAAAAATTCTTTTAATCTTTTTAATTAAACTTTTTTGGTGAAAAGCAAATTCTGATAATTGTAATTTTTTGGCCATAATTTTTAATGTCTTTGCGTATTTTGAAGATTGCTAAGGAATTAGATTTTGAATTTGAATAAGTTGTAAGATTAAGTTGAAGTCTGTTAGTAATTCAGTTAAGTTAAAGTAAGATATATATTTTTTTGGCAAGTTGTAGCCTATATGTGGAATTGGTTTGCTTGTCATTCAAAATTTTAAAATCTGTGACCAGCGGTCAAAATTTCATGAATTTTTGTATTTTGGTTGTATTTTATCTGTTTGTAATTATTGTTTATGTGTTGTTCTGGGGTCAAAATTCTGAATTTTTACAGCACATTTATGTATGAAATACAGTAGTGTAAATTATTGTGCTAGGATTTCAAAAGTGTAAATATGTCGAATTTAGCAACGTTCAGTGATTTGCAATCTTTAGCTGCGGAATTAGAAATAGAAGTTTTGCCTAAGGACACGATACCCAAATTAGTAAAAAAAATAACGGAGGCGCCTGACTATTTAGAACAAATGGCCCTAAGCCTGTTGAAATTTTTTGAAGAGGATCGGCTTGAGAAGGCTCGTCTTGAGAAAGCCAAGGCCGATAAAGAGTTTGAATTGTCTAAAATCAGAGCAGAACGAGAAAGTGATACAATTATATTATCGTCTAGCCAGATAGAGAAAGAACCGAAAATTATCCTAAAAAATGTTTTACCGAAATTTGAATAGGGAAAAACGGAAATTTCTTTATATTTGGACTTGTTTGAGCGACAAGCTTCAAGAGCCCAAATTGAGAAAACGCAATGGGTTACCAATTTGATGGGGTTACTACCTTTCGAGCTATCCGAAGTGATCTTGAGAGAACCGATAGAACAGGCAGATAATTTCGAATTTGTAAAGAGGAAACTATTGGAAAAATTCCGAATTAGCGCGGAAGATTTTCGAATTAAATTCGTGACGACGAGTAGGGCTTCAGAAAAGAGCTGGAAGGAATTCGCTTACGAAATAACTAATTATTTCGACCAGTGTTTAGAAGGGATTCACGTAACCGAATTTAGACAACTGAGAGATCTGATAATATCCGACCAGATCAAGCGAAAAGTCCCTAGTGAAATGAGACAACATTTCATAGATTCCTGGAGTAATTTAATTACGCCCTTGGATTTAACACAGAAATTAGATCATTACGAGTCCGTCAGGAGAATCACGGTAAAAAGACAGCCCCTCCCTCCGAAAAACCTAATTAACGAAAGGCCGTTAGAAAAAAATAAGTTCCCCGGAAAGGCAAAAGTGGAACCCAAAAGGGCAGAGCCGACGAGAAATTGGCGTGATAAAACTGACCAAAAAATAGGGACGAGGTGCTTGACAGGAGAAGAGACAGGTTGTGTTACATCTGTCATTCTACAACGCATTTACGCTACTCCTGTCCAGAGTTAAAAAAGAAAAGAGATGAACCCGAAATCGTGAATCAGTTAACTGATCCAGATGTATTTGACGAAATTTTCAAACCCTATCTAAGCGTGGGAGTTGTAAATGGGGAAAAAATGAAGGTATTTCGTGACACAGGATCGTCGTTAGATTTGATCAGTGCTAATGACATAAATACAGAACAATACACGGGAAAGGTAGTCTGGGTCAAACAACCCCTTGGGAACGAATTTAAATGTCTTCCTCTGGTAGAAATACAATTGAATCTGACCGACGTAGGCGAGTTTATAACCAAGGATGCAGTCGTAGAGAAAAACACGCAAATGTCTCATTATTTATTGGGAAATAGGACGCAAGTGTTAATCGATAAAATTAAAACAAAACCCAGTCTTGTCAACGCCGTCCTTACGCGGCAGCAAGCGCGTCAGGCGATAAATTCAGGACCCGAAACCAGAACCGCCCCTATCTCTGATAGTATTTCGGAAAACGAGGAGGAAAAAGGGCATACGCTCCCGGCAGCGGAACATATCGCGGAAGAAAACCCCGAGGCGGAAATAGAGGAGGAAGAGCTGATTCTCCCCCCTTGTTCCGAAGAAAGGAAATCGTCCGCTAGTTTAGCTAATCTGACCCCGGAAGGATTGAGGGCTGCTCAAAAGGCAGATAGCTCCTTAGAATGGATTAGAGAAAGGGCAACGGCGAAAAAGTCCAATTTTGACGTGAGAAATGGGATTATTGTTTGGAAAGTAAAAGACCACCACGGGACGGAAAGAGAGCAAATCGTCCTCCCGTTGGAATATACACGCGAATTACTGGCTTTGTGTCATGAAGAAATAGGAGGTCATCTCGGGATTACGAAAACTAAAGATAAGATTTTGAGACATTATTTCTGGCCTAACGTAATAAAAGACATAGAAAATTACGTGAGTTCTTGCGATCCTTGTCAAAGGGTGGGTAGAGCAGGTGACCAAAAGAAGGCACCATTAAAGCTGGTCCCTATTATAACGACAATTTTCACAAGAGTCTCGGTGGACACTGTGGGCCCCTTGCCCCTCTCCGAAAACGGAAACAAATTTATGCTCACGGCCCTGTGCACTTCATCGAAATACCCAGACGCTGTACCTATAAGAGACATACGTTCAGTAACGGTGATTGATGCGCTAATGTTGGTTTTCAGCCGTTTAGGATTCCCCAGAGAGGTACAGTGTGATCTTGGCCGCTCTTTTGTTAGCGATTTAACGACCGAATTTTTAGAAAAATTTGGCGTTAAAGTGGTCCATTCTAGTGTGCACCACCCGCAATCTCAACCTGTGGAGCGTTGGCACCGCACAGTAAAAAGATTATTGAAGGTTTTATGCATCGAATCGGGAAATTCGTGGGAAAAAACTCTGCCCTACGCACTGCTAGCCTTGCGCACAGTTACTCACGAGTCAACGGGTTTCAGTCCCTCGGAGTTGGTTCACGGGAAAAATCTGAGAACCCCGGAAGCCTTATTATATGAGAAATGGAGGGATGAGGGCGAGGAAGAGAATCTGGTTACCGAATACGTATTCGATCTTATTAATCGAATGAAGAGATGTCAGGAATTGGCGGTCGAAAAAATGAGTTTGGCTCGAGACGTCCGTAAACGGTATTACGATAAAAGCGCGGTCGAGCGAACATTCAAAGCTTGGGACAAAGTGTTAGTGTTGGCACTATCGAAACGTAACAAATTGTCGGTGAACTGGATAGGACCAGGGACAATACAAAAACAAATTTCAGAGACAAATTATGCAGTTAACGTACCCGGTAGGAGGGCTCAGTCACAGGTATACCATGTAAATTTACTTAAACCTTACTTACAAAGAGAGCAGGTGAGGAATTTGATAATTGACGAAAGTGTCAAGAGCAACGCGAGCGAAGACGAATTTGAAATTCCCCAATTAAATACGAGCCCGGAATAATACGATTTTCAGAATGTAATTATCGAAAGTAATTTGAGGAAATTGTGTTCACCGGAACAATTGTCCGAATTATCTGAGCTGTTAGGCAAAAACTGGAATATATTTTCAAATGATCCTGGAAAAACAAATATGGTAATTCATGCCATTGAGTTAACTAGCGACACTCCCGTGCGCCTAAGACCTTATCGCAACTCCTCTCGCCAAACAGAAATCTTGAAGGCGGAAATAAAGCGGATGTTGGAGTTGGGAGTGATTGTTGAGGGCGAGTCAGATTTTGCATCGCCCCTGATACTGGTCGAATCAGCGGGGCGTGACCCAAGGCCCTGCATCGATTACCGTAGACTGAATGCGATAACTAAACCGGAGATATTCCCTTTACCAAATATCGAAGAGCGGGTGGAGAAGGTGGCTGCGGCAAAGTTCATAACCATACTCGATCTCACTCCGGGCCCAACGGGTGGCTGCATTTATTACGAACTTTGGTTCATTTTTACCGGTGACCATGCCCTTCGGGCTTATAGGAGCTAGCTATCGATTTTCTAAGTTTATGAGCAAATTATTACGAGGATTAGAAGATTTATGTCTCCCTTATTTAGACGACATGGCCATTTTTTCGAACTCGTGGAGCGACCATTTAAAGCATCTCGAGATAGTACTGGGAAGAATAAAGGAGGCTAAGGTTAAAGTCAAATTGTCTAAAGATTCGCGCAGAAATCGGTAAAATATTTAGGGCATGTTGTAGGGGAAGGGAGGCGTTCTCCCGCCGAGTCTAAAATACAAGCTATTACTGATTTCCCCCCGCCAAAGACGAAAACCGAAATACTCAGGCTGTTAGGAATGTCTGGCTATTATTCCCGCTACATCCGTAATTACGCTACCTTAGTAGAACCCTTGACAAACGCACTGAAAGGGAAAGAAAGGAAGGGAAAGGTGACGTGGAATGCAGAAATGGAAGACGCGTTCGCGCCATTAAAGCGTAAATTGACTGAGAATCCGGTATTATTTGCCCCTGATTACAGTCGAGAATTCATAATCCAGACGGACGCTTCGGATAAAGGTGTAGGAGTGGTGTTAGCCCAACGCGTCGGTGGTGAAGAACATCCAGTAATTTATCTCAGTAGGAAATTATCACCCCTGGAACAAAATTTCAGCACATCTGAAAAAGAATGTCTGGCTATAATTTTTGCCATAAAGAAGTTGCGTCACTATATAGATGGGCAACAGTTTCTCATCGAAACCGATCATAGCCCACTCACTTGGTTGAAAATCAACGCAGGTAATAATCCCCGATTAATGAGATGGTCACTAATCTTGCAAGGTTAACACTATCGGATGAGGCACCGCCCAGGCAGCCAAATTCCACATGTAGACTGTTTAAGTAGAATGGAATAAATAATATTCCACTCAGTAAATTTGTATATAGGTTTTAGTTTAGTAATTGAAATATTTGAGTATTTGAATTGTGTATGAATATTGAAAATTAATATAACAATGTGAGTCTGTAGAGTGTATTATAAACTTGTGAATTCAAAGTTTAAGGTAAGCCTCTATTGAGAATTAACATGTGTGCTGGGTGTGTATGAAAGGCTAGTGCACCAGTAATGTTTAAAGATTTTTCCAAATGCTTGAAAAATCTCACCGGCTCAAGGGGATATTGCTGTGATATTTTCCCATATCCCAGCGAAGGTAGCTTGTTTAACCGTTACCACAGACCTCCGGAGTTGTCGGGTCAAACCCAAAGAAACGATCGATCTCCTAGACTGTATGGTTTGGACATTTTAGGAACAATACCTGAGACTGTCTGGCACCTAGCCTGACACTAACGAATTAATTACTCTTCTTGTGAAGTCGGGACGGGAAAAGTTTTCCCAGACAGTTGGACGCTAAGGGAGGTCATTTTAACCTTCCAATGAGAACCGTATATCACCAAGGATAGGCTGCCGAAAGTTCAGGAGGCAGGGATGAATTCCCCCCGCCCCCCTTTTTTTCTTAGGCTGGAGGAATGAGAGAGGACGAGAGAGGAGATGGGTTTTTTGAAGCGAGAGGGTAAGACGTGACCCTGAGAAGCCGAGTGTGGCAGAGAAGCAAGGAGCGAAGGAGAAACCGAAAGAAACAGACGGCCCGGTCTGTGAGAGAGAAATTCCGAGGAGCAATCAGGCTCGATCCCCAAGGACACCCTGTGTAGTTTAATAGTATTGAATAATACAGAGGACTGAATCAAAGTTTAGAACGAAAGTATCTTGAATAGAGATCGTAAGGAGAGATTAAAAGACTGTATTGCATTTTTTTAATATTCATAGTACTCACGCATTTATTTTATTTTATTTATAATACTGACATCTGTTGGAGAAATGCTTTGTAATTCGATGATTCGAATAAAAAAAATATTTCTTCTAAAAGATCGACTACAGTAATACTTCGGGCGTCACCGCTACCAGACCATACATTATAGATCTGCAATACGACGAACTATTCATGCTGGTTAGTCTCATATCAGCGCACAGTTACACCACAGTATACACAACGAGGGGAAGGGGGCTGATGGGGTTACAGGCAACGTTGTGAAATAGTCAAAAATGAACTGAAAATGGTGCTGATTTTTTTTTGTTTTCTGTTTGAGATAAATTTGTAATTTAGTTTTCTGTTTTACCGCAGATTAGCCATTTTCGTTAGTACCATATTTGTCCGCATAGACACCACGGAATACCCAAAGAAAGGGAAGGAGATTGATCTGGTTACAGACCGCCACGCCCTTCTGAAATAGTCTAAAATGACATGGAAAAAAAGCACTGATATTTTTTTCCCTTTCTGTTTGAGAGAAATTTGTAATTTTTTTCCTCTTATCATTCAATGGACTGCCACGCTCTTCTCTTTAGTTCTATATCAGTGCACAGTTGCCGAAAGAGGTTGAGGGGGGCAATGGGGTTACAGCTCTCCTACCGAAATATTGAAATCAAAATGAGAAAGTGCTGTTTTTTTTATAAGTCTGTAATATACTTTTCTGTTATACAGAGGATTAGCCATTCTCGTTAGTCCCTTATTAGTCTACATTGACATTACAGCATACTCAAAGAAGGGGAAGGAGGCTAATGGGGTTACAGCCCCCTCCCTTCCAAAATTGTCGAAAATGACATGAAATAAGTGCTGATTTGTTAACTTTTCTGTTTGAGAGAAATTTGTAATCCCCCCCTAAATTTGTAATTTAGTTTTCTGTCATACAGCGGATTAGCCATTTTCGTAGTCCAAATAATCCATATTAGTCCAAATTTATTCAAAAGAAGGGAAAGTAGCTGATTGGGTTACAGCTCCCCCTCCCGAAATAATCAAAAATAAAATGAAAAAACTCCTGATTTTTTCTTTTTTTTGATAAATTTGTAATTTTGTTCTGTCATACAGCCATTCTAGTTAGTCCCATATATTAGTGCACAGTGATGCCCCAGCATACAATAGCTAAAGAAGGCGATGGAAACGTGGGTTATGAGGTTACAGCTCCATTCCGCCTCCGAAGCGATCGAAGTGAAATGAAAAAAGGGCTAACACTGTTTCTTTCTTTTTGAAATAAATTTGTTTTATTTTCTGGCATGCAACGAATTTGTCTTTCTCGTTAATCCAATATCCTCTTCAGTCCTGCCACCTAGTTTACTTGAGACCACAAAATCTATTTTCAAATGACTGAAAATTAGCTCCATTCCTATTTTACTGGATAAATGAATACATGTATGCTCAATTCAAGAGACCTACAAGTAAGTTCGAAAAATTTAGAAGCAGTTTTAATTAAGGAGTTTTTTAATCTCTCCCACGGGCGGCGCAAAGATTGTCAATGCGGAAGTATGTTAATGCACAGTAACACCACGGTTAATCTCAAGTCGATTTCGGATAAATCGTAAATCAGGTGCAGAAGAGTTGACTGTAAAAGTAGCTTATTAACTTTCATTTTTCAGACACGTCTCCATGCCATACCGAAATGTGTGAGAATTTAAGGGACTAAGCCTCTTTCCCCTGCCGAAATAGTCAGAATAAAATGAGAATAATAATATATATATATATATATATATATATATATATATGTGTGTGTGTGTGTGTGTGTGTCATGTACAGCACTTGTCTTTCTTGTTAGTCCGATATTAGTGCACATTGACACGTTAACTAATCTCTTCAGAATATTGGCTAAGTCGGAAGTCAGGCACTATATTTGCACGCAAGAACTAACTGTGAATGATAATCATTAACTTTCGTTTTTAGCACTCGATTACTTCCTCGTATTTGTAAGATACACAGTGACTTTTTGTCGGACTGCAAAAACATCTTTAGAGTTCGGTAACGCTCCCCCCATTTATCTTCCTATTCCGTCCTAACTCTGCAGC
The DNA here is from genome assembly GCA_963931845.1 of Maratus michaelseni. Lineage (NCBI taxonomy): Eukaryota > Metazoa > Arthropoda > Arachnida > Araneae > Salticidae > Maratus > Maratus michaelseni. Next base: position 346,191,570 of record OZ007586.1, read on the forward strand.
CAGTACTTTTCATTTGGAACGGTTTAAAGTCATTATTATTACTTGTGCAATGCACAACTAATAAGCAAAGTCGCTATTTTATATATGTGTAGAAAAATATTTTGTGTGTGTATGTTTATTAAAAGAGCTTGCTGTCTATCTCTTTTTGTTTTACACTGAAAAATCGGAACTCCTTTTATGATGTTGGATATATCTTTTATTCTGGTTATTTATGCTTTTCTTTATGCTGCTATTTACACATCACATATTGTTATTAGTTAAAAAAAAAGGTATTTAGTTTATTAAATTTTTAGTGTTCTATCAAGAAATTTTAACATTCAATTACTCCCCTCAAATCTTCCCTAATCCACTGAGTATCTGATATATTTTGGTTCAAATTAATTTAATAATAATTTTTGGATTTTAAGGAAACAAAAGAAGAGATACACAGCTCATAACAGTTGTATGAATTCTACAAAAAACATTGTATGGGTGTTTTTGTTGAAAGGAAATTGAGAAAATTTTTTTTGGGGGGAACTTAAAAGTGAGGTCTAAGATCAGGAAATCTTCAAAAGCACCAACATGTCATTTGTTTGGGTAAATGTTTTTTTAGCGTTCTAAGAAAATTTTATATATAGCGTAATGCAGGATGTATAATACTGGTATGCATATAATAATGGGTATGATGTATCCATATGCACCGCATGTCCACTTTAAATGCAGGATAGGCCAACATTTTGCAGATAATGGCTAAATGATAGTTTCCTTGCCCTTTAAAAAAATATATTCTCTTTTTCAAACGGGATCTAGTTTATGAATCTACCACACATTCTTTAAATTTTAGCTATATGTATATTGCTCTGTGTGTGCAACACTTATTGTTAAATTGATCATTTTAAAACAATTTCACCAAATCAGCAAATGCACGTACTGATTTTTTTTTGTGAATGGCAATGTCAAGTAAGATTTGCCATTCATTATTGATTTTCGGTTTTGGAAGGGCCTTTTAACCAGATTCTGTTAACCAGATTTTTAAAAAGTTAATTCCGTACATTATTTCAGTTTAAAAACTATACCTATAAACATAGATGTTTGTATGTGTGCTATTTTTTAACGAGACCGCTGTGTTTTTTTCCACGACCCATTGATGAAATTCGGGTTTTTATCACGGCCCTTTGACGAAATTCGCATTTTTCTGCGATCGTTTGCGAAATTTGCTTTTTTCCCGCTGCCTGTGGACGAAATTCACGTTTTTTCCGCGGCACTTTGAAAAAATTCGCGTTTTTCCGCACGCTTTGAAGAAATTTGCGCTTTTCTACGGCCCCTTGACGAAATTCGCGTTTTGTTTCGATGCTTTGTCAAAATTCGTTTTTTTTCGCGGCCCTTTTGACGGAATACGTGTTTTTTTGTTTTGTTTTTTATCCTTTGTCGAAATTTGCATTTTTTCCACGGCCGTTTGACGAAATTCGCGTTCTTCTGCAGCCTTTTGACGAAATTCGCGTTTTTTGCGATCCTTTGACGAAATTAACGTTTTTCCGCGACCGTTTGACGGATAACGTCTTTTTTTACTATCCTTTGTCAAAATTTGCGTTTTTCCGCATCTTTTTGACGAAATTCGCTGTTTTTTGTGATCTTTTGACGAAAGTCGCGTTTTTCCGCGGCCCTTTGACGGAATTCGCGTTTTTTACTGCAGCCCTTTGACAAATTTCGCGTTTCCTCCGTGATCATTAGATGAAATTTGACATTTTTTTCGCGATCCTTTGTCCAAATTTGCGTTTTTTCCTCGTCTTTTTGTTGAATTTCGCGTTTTTTCAACGGTCTTTTGTCAAAATTCACGTTTTTCCACATCTCTTTGACAAAATTCGCGTTTTTACCATGGCCCTTTGACGAAATTCGCGTTTTTTCACGGCCCTTTGACGAAATACATTTGTTTTTCGCGACCCTATCTCGAAATTCGCATTTTTTCCGTGACCCTTTGATGAAATTCGCCCTATTTCTGCAGCCCTTCGACGAAATTAGTTTTTTTTTGCGGTCATTTGATGAAATTCGCGTTTCCTCTGTGATCATTTGACGAAATTTGCGTTTCTTCCGCGATTATTTGACGAACTTCTGGTTCTATCTCCGCAATTATTTGACGAAATTTGACCTTTTCCGCGATCCTTTTACAAACTTTGCGTTTTATCGATGGCTCTTTGGCGAAATTCTCATTTTATCCGCTTGTTCTTTGACAAAATTTGGATTTTTCCATGATCCTTTAACGAAATGGGAGATTTTTTCTGCGAACGATTGACGAAATTGATTTTTTCGGCGGCCATTTGTCAAAAATAGCGATACATTTTTAAGTCCGAATTTTCGGACTGATGTCCGATTTTTTTTTAATTTTTGGAAAATTTGGAAGAGAATCCCCCCCACCACCACCTTTCCCCCCCTCTGGCTGCGTCCTTATTGGCAAAAATTATTGTTCTTTACAACACAATTCAACGTGTTTCATAATATTCAGAACATTATGGATATTTAAGTCAGCCCCCCCCCCCCCGAAATAAAATCCTGGGTACGTCACTGCTTTCTACATTTTTGTAAGATTTGGGTCAACCATCTTAAGAGGCTACTTCAGTCATGTGAGGACATTCGCAAGATTCAGGTTGAGAAAGGACACTACTAATTTTTCCTTACTCCAAAAATAATTCAACTTTCCCGAAGCTGTACTCAGTAAAAAATAAAACTTCAATATATTAAATATAAAGATTCAAAACGAACTCACAACTTTGAAGATATCCATAAGTCAGGATGCCTTCAGTAAGATTCCAACTCCACGCTGTAGACCAGGCAAACACTGATCTCGAGATGTCCGTCCAGACTAAATGCAACTACTTAGACGCTATTCAACTTCGGATTGGTGATTCAATTGCAGGATCTAGATGTACTCGTATAGAGGAAGAACACGACCCCAAGTTCCGACTTCCAAACGTATTTTCGAAGCTTATGTACCCCCAAACATCGATTGACCAGCTATAACAATTTGCATACATATTGATAAAAAGCAGAAACTCACAAGTTCCGAGATTTTCACAGTTATCCGTCGAAAGTTAAAGAAAAATAGCCTTGATCAACTTTTACGCACATGGACAATTAGTGAAGAAAAACTTACGTTCTCATTCAAAAACATCGCCTACTCACATGATCAGAGAAGTCGATCCATCAACCCCCCCCCCTAAATTGTGAAAGAAAAAGCGGGGGTTGAAATGCATGACCAGTGTTTTTTTCTTTAAAATTTGAAGCCAAAGCAAAAACAACATGTGATGGGCAAACTTAAATTTTGAGTCCAAACGTAAATTTTTTGCTTTTAACCAAACAACAAACTGGTCAAATCGATACAAAAGTCACTTTCTCCAAAACATCCTTCAAACATGGAGTGCCAACATAATACTCTAACAAAATTTTCTTCAAAAAAATTCAAGAGTTTGCCAAAATTCTCACGCAAATTTACCTAACAAAACCTCGCAAAGTACCAAAAAAATGCAAACTGTAACAGTAAAAACTTGCTACCAAACCGCCTATTGAATAAAGTACCTCAATGAAATTTTGAAATTCCCATTTGTGCCAAATACTAATTCCCCAAATTCATCGTAGTCAAGTGCATTTCTCAAGTGCAAAAAATTTGGGCACATACTAACAGCTATGAAGAGCTGCGAAACTTAATCCAATGCTTATTTAAGAATATACATCACGAAATCTTCCAAAACATAAATCTTCTTCTTGTTAACTAAAAAAAAAAAACTCATATGAATAGTAAATTTGTACTACGATGATTTAAACTCCTGGAATAAACTTTATTAAGCATACACATCACTTTATCTTTACAGTACATCAATTTTACTCCATATCATAATGACAGCAAAATCTAAAACTTCGCAATTGGCGAAACCCAACACCAAAACTAAACCAACCCGAACACGAAAAACGACCGAAGGAAGAAAGTTAAGTTAATCAATATGTTAGTCAAAGTAAAAGATAGAAAACGCGTGTCAAGGACACTTGCTTGACCGCAAAACACGTGCGCGCCGTACCTTGCGGAGCGTGTAAAAACATAATAATAACTATCAATTCATGCCCGAAATGCAATATCTAGAACATACTTGAACATATCATATAATATTAATATAACATTTATACAACAACATTGACACATAAAAACAACTAATAAACAATAGTTTAACGATTTCTTCGAACATGAAAGCAGTGAAACCAAAAATGTACTCTGACATCATAACTGAAATTTTGCCAAAAGATTTGGAACATAAATTAATGCATAACAGCTTGTGAAGCCGAGATACAAAATCGAAACTTTGGTCTAAATACAACTAAAACAGTTCAACTGCTTTACTGAGTCCATAGAACTTGTTGAAATTTTATAAAGGCACTTTAAATGGAAATAATATGGAACGTCTTCACCTGATTTCATAAGGACGAACTTGATGCTTGCAAGCTCATGGAAGAACTCCGGCGCTGTCTCCAAAAACCTTGGACAAAGCTGTGCTCCTCCTCACTCTCATATGGAGAGTCCACCGTCGTCGCTTGTCTTGCTTGAAACCATGTATTATAGCCATGCCGTCGAATCGTAGCGCGACCTACGTTATACACGGCCAGTGTATGACGTTCTAAACGTCACATGGAGTGGATCATTTTTACACGACAATGGAGGATATTCAAAATCCTGGTTCGAGGCTGAAAAAGGTCACGTGGCACCGGTAATTTACCCAATGAACTTCTAACTGATAAGAAGGGAAGCTACTATTGCTTTATCCCATGAACTGTTTCGTTGGCTGTCGGGGATTTACATTACGTTTACGGAGCCTTCCCTTCTTTAATAAAGAAGTTCTTCGCCTGGACCACGTGATCATGACGTAGATGGAATATCCTCCATTGGTGTAAAACGGCTTTGCACCAATCGCCATGTAAAAATGGCCACTTCGAGGCTAACGAAAAAGACAGGCTACCGCGGTGCATTCCACATATCTTTTTTTACAGACCGCTAGCGTGACGTGGTGCTCTTTTCGTACACCTGCATTGGTGCATTCGAGCATCCCGTGACTCCCGCGGTCTGTAAAAAAAGATACGCGTAAATCACCGCGGTAGCCTCTCTTTTTCGTTAGCCTCGGGCCACTTCATGTGACGTTTTAAACGTCATTCACCGGCCGTGTATAACGTAGGTTGCGATCGTAGGCTCCACTCGATGACTTGTTCTAGTCGTATCTTGTGTAGGTTCCACTCGATGACTTGTTCTAGGCAGGTCTCGAAGATTTCGCAGCTGGACAAATTCAGCTCCCGTGTCGTTGACTGTATAGTCAAAAGGCTGCCTCTTCCGTGACGCTCCAGATACCGGTGTCAAAGGCAAAGTCCCTTTCTTTTCAATTCTCCGGCGCCTTTTATCCGTGAGGGGAGAACAGTCATTTCGACGCTTTTGCGCGTCACATTTAAACTTAAACCGTTTAGTATCGCGACCTACGTTATACACGGCTGGTGCATGACGTTTAAAACGTCACGTGGAGTGGATCATTTTTAAGCGGCGATTGGTGCAAAACGGAAAGCTCGCCGCTTTGCACCAATCGCCGTGTAAAAATGATCCACTTCATGTGACGTTTTAAACGTCATGCACCGGCCGGGTATAACGCAGGTCGCGTTAGTATCAAGTTGAGGGAATAAACTATCGGTCGAGCACTGTCGTTTTGGTTGAGGGTTAAGTGAAATAAAGTTATTGCCTTTCCGGACTTTCTTAGCAGGTATAGTAATGTCCGTCGATTTATCAGAAAATTGTCTCTTTTGTCGGGGTTTAAATGAAGTAGATTGACTATCGTTAACTTTCATCATTTTGCTTATGGGTTTAGAACTTTTTGCCGACTCCTAATGTGAATAGTGCCTTTTAGAGTTATTGTTAAGCACTTTAGGTACTGTCCGATCATTTTGCCGTTTAACCTTTCCTTGGTTAACTTGAGGAAGAGATTTATGGTTTAACTCTGGGCTTAGGTAATCAGCACTATTAGAAGAATTACTGGAACAAGAAGATTGTGAGATTCTCGAGTGAGGCATAAGTGATTCACCGTATGACGTTTGAGAACCATTAGAGTCAGTGCCCTAAACTTATAAACTCTGACCTGATCCAAATTGACTGTAGTGTGGGAACCCTCAACATCAATAATCAAAATATTACCTTTGACTTCTAACACTTTATACGGTCCCTCAAATTTAGGTCCAAATTTAGAAACTCTTTTTTGCCGACAATTTAACCAATGCCTTTCCAACAAAACAAACTCACAAACTTTAACCTCTAACTCCCTGCAACACATATTATAATATAACGCTTGCTTTTCTCGAGCCTTTCCCATTTGCATTTGTGCTTCCTTAGCCAATTTATCAATATCCTGAATCATATACTCATGTTCATTTCCTGAAATTCTAATCAATTGCTGAAAGGGGGTAATAATCTTACGACCCAAAAATAATTCGGCAGGGGTATTACCAGTAGACTCGTGTACTGCCGTAAGCAAAACGATGCAGGAACTGATCCCAATTAGTGTGATGAGTGCCAATGAGCGAAAAAATAATTTGAATAAGAGTTCTATTAACTCTCTCAGCCCTATTAGACTGGGGCCGGTATGGAACAGTAAAAGAGTGTGATACGTCCAGCTGTGCGCACAATTCCTTAAAAATTTCGGATATAAAACAGGGACCGTGATCACTAATTACTTGAGATGGTGCACCATATTTCGAAATGAACCCATTAAATAAAGCATTAGCTACAATTTTGCCTGAAGCTTTTCTGAGAGGGATGAACTCAACCCATTTACTAAAAAAATCTACAATTACTAATACAAATCGAAATCTATTGCCTGTTAAAGGGTATGGGCCAATTAAATCAACTCCTATACATTCTAGTGGAAAGGACTTTATAATTGAAATTGCCAGCTGGATTTAAGTTTTTAAAGTTATATTTTTGGCATGTGTCGCAGCTGTAGACGTAAGCGCGCACTGCTTCCCGCATTTTTAGGGAAGTTGCAGGAATCACAAAGTCTCGCATATGTTTTCCTTATACCTAGGTGTCCATACATATCTGTGTGTTAATTTTTATAAAGCCTATTTCATTATTGGAATATATTGCAGGAGTAGGTGCGGGAGCCAGGAACAAACCTGGGAACCCACGAGCAGTAGGTGAGATCGTTAGTGCCGAGCAAAAGGTTAGCTCTATCGCTTCCTGCGAGAAACTCATTTTACTGCCCGTGCAAGATGGCGTCGCCTAAGTACTCCACCCCAGTGAGAAGAGCGTCTCGTTGACGTTGAACGAGCGATGAGCACTCGTGTTGCGCGGCGGTTGCCAGGGGGCTGCTGTCACGGCGTGCGCACGTGTGACCCCGAGATGTGCGGCGTGACAGGTTTTTTGTGATATCAGAGTCGTCATAGGCTTTCGTGCTGTGGATGTGACAACACCTACTTGATTCTCAACAAAGCCTTCCGACGGAATTTCCTGACCTCTCTGACGTCAGGAACGGTAGACCTAAGGCTCCTTTAATACGGGCTGACTCACGCCTCTATTTAATTGCCCAAGCGGACGCCTGACTTGGCGCCTTATCGCGTAGATGGCGAGTGAATTTAGTTACTTAATCACATGCAAAAATATAAGAATAAATGGCTAAGATACCCCAATAATAGCGCCATACATTAAAAAGTAAAAGAAAAAAATACATGTAATTATGCTTTTGTATACACTATATTGCCTGTAAAAACCCCCTTTCTGTTGTTTTGATTGGCGAGATTAGGCGTCGCCAATAATAATTATTGTAACCCTTTCATTTGTTGTTTTTCAGTTTTAATTCTGATTTAGATGTGATGTAATTCGTGAACCGAGTGGCTGGCGGTATAACCAGCTTTTATCTGAACCAGGCTTTTGCTTGGTAACAATAAATTTCTTAATTTTAATTTAACAGAACTTTTTATTATGTGTAATATCATCCAGAATATTTTATAAAAAATAAGAAACAGTGAAAATTTAGTTTGAAATAGATCCTGATTCGAAGAATAATAAATAATTTCGATCTGCAATATCATCATTTTTGGCGTCCCGCGTCTTGATGTCTAGAGTCTGGATTGGAATGATGCTGATTTTGTTTTGGATTTATGATTTCGTTTTTGTTCATTGATTCTCTGAAGACTTGAGGTAAGCTCAGTCTAATTTATATTTTTGTTGAACTGTAAATATAAAAATTAATGGCTACTATCGATACGTTAAAAACGAAGCGTTCTGGTTTACGAACGCAAACCACTAAGCTATGTACAAAAATTTGTACAATTCTTGAAGATGACTCTATGTCATTAGAAAAGAAATTTGACTCATTAAACATTTGTAAAGATCAGTTAAATGAAAAATATGAAACATTAAAAAAACTAAATTCTGACATACAAGATGAAATCGCCGATGCAGATTTCGAAAAAGAAATTGAAAGCTCAGAAAGCTATAGTGAAAAAATTATCGAATCGCGTTACAAAATAACGAAGTTCTTAAATGAACGCAACTCCCAAAACCAAAATAATGCTTTTCAAAATTTTATGAAAAATGATTCCGTTTCTCAAAACGGAAATATAGAGAAATCTATGAACTTGCCGAAGCTGACAATAAACAAATTTTATGGTGATTCTTGTTTATGGCTCGAATTTTGGAGTCAATTTTCGAACACTATTGATAAAAATGAGCACTTAACTCCAATTGATAAATTTTCCTATTTGAAGTCACTTTTAGGCGGTAGTGCTGCCAATACAATTGCAGGTTTTTCGCTGACTAAAGAAAATTATGATCACGCGATAGAACTGTTAAAAAACCGTTTTGGTCGTAATGATCTAGTGATAAATGGCCACATGACTAAATTATTAAATTTGAAACCTGTTAGAAACGCTAGTAATATTAAAGCTCTAAGAGAGCTATATGATGAATGTGAGATTCAGATTAGAAATCTCAATTCTTTAGACGTAACGTCGGGTTCATATGGACATTTGTTATGTCCGATTCTTCTTAAACTTATTCCATCTGATATTGCTTTAGAATTTAATAGAAAACGTACGAAAAATGTAGACTGGGACATAAATGAACTGATTAATTTTATAAAAGAAGAAATTGAATCGCGTGAAGCAACTTTACAATTAAATGGCTTTGAAAAACCAGTTTCTGATAAACACGAAAATTACAAGAAAATTTATCAAAATTATAAAAGAAGCACTCCTTCAGCCTATGCATTGGCTACTAATGTAAAAAATGTTTGTATATTTTGTGAATATAATCACGATTCTAAATCATGTAAAGATTGTTCTATTCATCAAAAACGTGATAAATTGCGCATCCATGGTCGTTGCTTTGTTTGTTTCAGAAAATTTCATGTGTCGGCCAAGTGTAAATTTAATTCTGAACAATGTAAATTTTGTAATAGCAATTTTCACCATTTTTCGGTTTGTTTAAATAGGAATTCTAATCAAACTGTCCCTAAAGAAATCAAATCAGCAGACTCTGTAATTACTTCTATTTCTCATTGTAAAGTCAATTCAAATGCAAATTCCTTTAAAGAGGTTATTTTACAAACAGCTTGCGTAAAAGTGGAATCTGGAATAAATTCGGAACTTTCCTTATGTTTATATGATTTAGGTAGTCAAAAATCTTTTGTGACAAAACGATTAGTTTCAAAATTAAATCCACGAATTATTCGTAGAGAAAAACTTCAGATTTTTTTCCTTTGCAGCTACTAAGCCACAAATAAAAACTTATGATGTTGTGCAATTAAAATTATCTCATGTTGAAGACAAATCGCGTTTCATTTTTATTGAGGCTTTGGTTACAGACGTAATTTCTAATGCAACGATTCATCCCCCACTTCTCAACAAACAGATAACAGACCAATTGGCGCCCTACAAGTTGTCGAAATTTGCTGCGCCATGCGATTCTCAAATAAATATATTAATTGGAGCGGATTATTTTTATCAAATCTGTCACGAGGGAGAGGTACAGAAAATAACTAAATCTCTATTTTTATGTGAAAGTTTATTCGGACACTCTTTATGTGGGTTCTATGAGGATGAAAAAAGGAATTTGAAATACGCATCTGTTTTAAATCTGTCCGTTGTAAATCTAGAGAGAGAGGATTTGAAATTTTTGTGGGAAATTGAATCTTTGGGTATTACGCAATCAAATGAAAATATTTCAGATATGGATAAGGAAATTGTGAATAAATTTGAGAATAATTTAAAATTTGTAAATAATAGGTACGAAACGGGTTTATTGTGGAAGGATGAGAAAACTAGAGTAGATAATAATTTTATAATAGCAAGGAATCGTTTTAACGAATTAAATCGTAAACTCGAAAAGGATAAGGACTTATGTAAAAAATATAAGGCTATTGTATTGGAACAGAAAACTACCGGAATTGTAGAAGACGGCCCTGTTAGAATAATTGAGAATGGGTATTTTATGCCTCATAGACCAGTTTTAAGAGAGGATAAATTAACTACCAAAGTGAGGATGGTTTTCGATGCTTCTTCTAAAGAAAAGCATTTAAATTCTTTAAATGACTGTTTATACCCAGGTCCTAATCTCAATCCGAACATACTTGATGTTATAATGAATTTTAGAAAATATAATGTTGCATTTTGCGCTGACTTAGAAAAAGCTTTTTTGCAAATTGAGATATCAGAAGAGGATCGGGATTATTTAAAATTTTTGTGGTTTGGTGACGAAAATGATAACTTAACTTTTTTGAGATTTACTAGAGCTGCTTTTGGGGTAACTTGCAGCCCCTTTATTTTGGCTGCAACGATTAGATATCATATTCGGAAATATATTGATCATCCTGAAGTTGTTAAGATCTTGAATTCATCTTTATACGTAGATGATTTAATAACGGGGTCAAAATCTGATGCAGACGCTTTTTATCTATTATCAACCGCTTCGGATATTTTTAGGGAAGCTGGTAGGAATTTGCGAAAATTCAATACTAATTCTGTTAAACTTAGAAAAATATGGGAGGAAAATAAATTATGTGACTCAGAAGAAAATTCGAATAATTCTTTGAAGATTTTGGGATTATTAGGGGATAATAATTGGGATATTTTACGTTTTGATGTACAATCCTTTCCTGATGAATGGAAATTTAATCTAACGAAACGCGTTGTTCTTAAAACCATGTTATAAAAATCTTTGATCCTATTGGATTCATCGCACCATTTTCTATTCGTATGAAAAGTTTGCTACAGGAAACATGGAAAAGGGGATTGGAATGGGATGAAAAATTCCCTGATGATTTAAAAATTGAATGGGAAAATTGGTGTTCAGAAATCGAACATTTAGATAAATTTGAGGTTCCCCGCAAATATTTTCCGCAGAGCTTAGAATTTTCGGACCCAATTGAAATTCATATTTTTTCCGATGCCAGCCCTAAGGCTTATGGGGCTGTAGCTTATTTTCGATATATCACAAATAATAATGAAATTATGACCAGTCTTATTTGGGCAAAATCTAGAGTTTCCCCGATTAAGTGTTTGACAATCCCTCGTCTTGAATTAATGGGGGAATTAATAGCTGCTAGGATGTCTAAATATTTAAAAAATGTATTTAATTTTCAAAATTTGGAAATGCATATCTGGTCAGATTCCACTATTATGTTATACTGGATAAAAGGATCAGCCAATAATTGGAAGCCCTTTGTGGCTAACAGGGTTGTAGAAATACAGTCTTTGACTGATCCGAAATTGTGGAAGTATATCCCGGGTAAGGATAACCCGAGTGATCTTCTTACTAGAGGCGAGAATTTACATAACCTCACTAAAAATAAATTATGGTACTATGGTCCAGAATGGTTATCATTACCAAAGGACAGTTGGCCAAAACCTGAAAAGGTACCATTTAACGTAAACTTTCTAAATCAAAGCACTTTGAATGAAAGAAAATCATCGAAGTTGAGTTCTGACCAAATATCTTGTACAGTAGGTGTTGTACCTCCAGAATCATTGTTAAAATTAGAAAATTTTAGTAATATTTCCAAATTACTAAACATCACAGCATGGATCTTTAGATTTTTAAATAATATCAACAAAAGTAAAACTAAAATTTCAGGTGAGCTGACAGCTCCAGAAATTGAAAAAGCAGAAATTTATTGGACAAAACAAACTCAGCTATCTGTATTTAATCGTGAAATTGACTTTTTGAAAAAGGGAAAGCCCATCGATAAAGATTCTGCATTATATAATCTGAATCCAAAATTAGATGAGAATGATTTACTGATTGTATCTGGCAGATTACAATTTTCAGAATTTTCTCAAAGGGAAAAACATCCTTTTATACTTCCAAATGGCAGTACTTTCACAAAATTGTTGATTCAGAATGCCCATGAAAAGGTTTTCCATTATGGAATCACAACTACATTAGCTCATTTACGAGAAAAATATTTTATAATCAGAGCACGAAAATTGATAAAATCCGTACTGAAAAAATGCCTCATTTGTACAAAATTTAAAGCTTCTCCTGGAAAGCAGGAAATTGCACCTTTACCTAAAGATCGTATAATAGAATCCCCCCCTTCCAGACCTGTGCTGTGGATTTTGCAGGTCATATTTATGTCAAAACAAAAACTGGCCAAGAAAAGGCTTACATCGTTCTTTTCACGTGCGCAGTCACTAGAGCCGTACATCTCGAATTATGTACGAATTTATCTACTGAAACCTTCATTTTAGCATTTAAATGATTTATATCACAAAGAGGAATTTGTAAAACTATGTATAGTGACAATGCGAAAACTTTTATCAAAACAGATAATTTACTTAGAGAAGTTTGGAGCCGAATATCTAAAGCTGAAGTTTTATGATATTTTAATAAAAATAATATCGTTTGGAAATTTATTGTTCCAAGAGCCAGTTGGTGGGGGGGGGGGGGGGATTTTGGGAACGAATGGTTCGTTCGGTAAAAACTCCGTTGAAGAAAGTTCTCGGTAGATCTTGTCTCTCATTTGAAGAAATTCAAACCACTTTGACCGAAATGGAGGCTGTGATTAATGGTCGCCCATTGACGTATGTCTATGAAGAAAACAGTGAACCGCTTCCACTTACACCTTTTCATTTTTTGATCGGCAAGCGAATAAATTCTCTACCAGATCTTCATTGTGTTTCAGAGACTAAATCGAATAAAATAACACTGACAAAAACTTTGAGATATCGAGATCAAGTTTTAAATCATTTTTGGAAACGTTGGAGACAGGAATATTTGCTAGAACTTCGTTCTGCCAATTTTACAGTTCCGGTCAAAACTCCAACTGAATTCGAAGTTGGAGATGTGTTGATTAATGAGGATAAAACTCCATAGCACATGTGGAAGTGTGGCCGAATAACAGAACTCTTTTTAGGAAGAGATTCAAAAATTACATCATGTGCCATTCAGACTGTTTCCGGTGTGATAAAAAGACCAGTCCAATTGATTTATAAACTGGAACTGGATATTATGAACTAATGAACATTTTAATGAACATTTTATTTTCATTTTCTTACTATTAACGTTTTCTAATCCCATTATTTTGTATATTTTAGTTTCAGTATTCTCCTGTGAAAACTGTTTTTGTGTAATCACCTTATTGTAAGTATGTTCTATTTTTATCTTATCAATATAGTTTAAATTTTTTTAGAAATTTAATTTGAATTATGAACAATAGTAATTGTTCATCCGGGGGCAGTGTGTAAAAACCCCCTTTCTGTTGTTTTGATTGGCGAGTTTAGGCTTCGCCAATAATAATTATTGTAACCCTTTCATTTGTTGTTTTTCAGTTTTAATTCTGATTTAGATGTGATGTAATTCGTGAACCGAGTGGCTGGCGGTATAACCAGCTTTTATCTGAACCAGGCTTTTGCTTGGTAACAATAAATTTCTTAATTTTAATTTAACTGAACTTTTTATTATGTGTAATATCATCGAGAATATTTTATAAAAAATAAGAAGCAGTGAAAATTTAGTTTGAAATAGATCCTGATTCGAAGAATAATAAATAATTTCGATTTGCAATATCTCCATTGCCAATGAAGATTGGTCACTTGCGATTTTAGACGTTTTGTTAAATATCTGGAAAGATACATGAGGAATTATCCTGAAACTTCAGGAGTGTAAACAACATGATAGACGTCATATATTTCCGTGAAGATTTTTTCCCGAAACCTCATAAGGGGCCGTCAACAAACTGAAGAAAAACGAATATCTTTTGGATAACCCTGTAAAAACTAATATTGCAAAAGCATTCAAACTATAGATTATGATTAAGTGGCTTATTGTAATAATTTGGGTTCATTTTTATGAAGATAGCATGTATACTCGAAGAGAAATTCAGGTTTTTAAAAAAACAGTCCCAAATTTTACCAAGTTTTTTGCTTATAATTTGCAGAGTTTTTAATATAAAACAAGTTATTTTCAGAAAATATGACAAACAAAATTTTACACAATACCCTGCAATCAGAATTAAAAAATAATAAAAATTGTATGAAAAATGAGCAGGTTTACTAAATATTGTTTCACTGCGCATGCGCGAATTCAATCAAAATATACTGTGCATAATATATTAGCTAAATGTATACACCAACTTTTATGAAAGTCTCAAAAACATAGCTTGAAAATTCTGATAGTAATCGCCGATAGAATAAGCTCGAAATTCGCTGTTCCCAAAAGGAAGCAAAAAGATGAGGGGTTGTATCCAAATATACTAGCTTATAAAAGTTGACATAATAAGAATGAAGTGTTTCTCATTCTATATTTGATACAACCCCTGCATGTCATAATACAATGTACATAATTTTATTATTATTTATCTTATGGATAAGTCAGTTTAGTTTTTATAATGAAGCATATAAGTTAACTGCTACAATAATGAATCATGTAATATTAAAGTTGAAAAATTAGAAAATAAAATAAAAATATGCTTTTATTAGTGATTTTATAAAGTTAAAAAAATCATATCATGAGGGACTGAAAACAACATAAGCAAATACTGAGTTAAGCCACAATAAAAAAAAACCCTAAACATTAATTTAAAAATATTATTAATCAGTATTTCTATCAGCTCATCATGCGTTTATGAGTTTAATTTTAAAAAAAATTATACCTTTAAATACATTAATAAAAGCAAGTTAAAAAAAACTGGTTACTTCTCTGTTATATTTCTTGGGGACTACTTAATAAGCTTGGTGCAATTTGGACCTCAGAACGTGTAATTAATCATCAAATGATATAAACAATTGTGAAAACAAAACCAATGAACTAATATGCCTGTTTATGATATGTATTAAAAAATTGCTTCTGATTCGTATTAGGTAAATTACTTCTGTTTGTATATAACAACAGATAAGACTTCTGTATAAGTAAATAAATTATATAAATATTGAAAAAATTGGTTGTGTGTGCCTTTATAACAAAGAAGTATCAAAAATTCTGTATTTCATATATGTAATTTCCTACTCTACTAACTCAGACAGGTTTTGTTAATAAATACTTGTGTATATCTAGCAATCATTAATATAACAATAAAAAAAGAGTGAGAGAGAGCGATAATAATAACAAATGTTAAAATAAGATTTAATTGTTGATTTTTTTTTTTTTAAATATTGCACTTTGCATATGAAAGATAATATAAACATTAAAATACCAATGAAAACAAATAATATTTTGATATAAAATTAAATTTTTTGCAGGTTTTATTAAAGCCATTCTTTCTATTTTGTTTATAGTTGAAAATATGCTTTTTTATTAGAGTTATATATATATATATATATATATAAATTAAAAATAAATTGTATTAATAAGTCTTTTGACTTTTAGAACTTTCAATCCCTATTGTAATTAGATTCGAGGAATAAATAAGCATTGTTTACATATAAATATAATATTAGGGTTGGAAGGGAATATTGAAATGGTGATTTAAAGCTTTCTACAAGTTTAACTTTCAAACATTTTATTTCTTACAGAATTTTACCCACTAAGTAAAACATACTTAAACATTTAATAAAATACTAACATTTGGGAGTAACATGACATATATTCAATGAATAATAAAAAAAATTATATAGACATTTTTTCTAATCCAGACAGAAAATTATTTCATCAGTAGTGAGTAAATTGGTGTAATTTCCTGACCCCTTAGCATAAACATCTGAGTTCGTTATTTTCCCTTACAGAAGCTTACAAGCTTTAGTGTCAAGACAAGAAAATCTTTAATTTGTTTCTGAAAGCATAACTTTCTACTACATTGTAAAATATTGAATAAACAATAAACAAATTTCCTTCTGGTTTTCTCTTAATCAGAACTACATTTTTCTGTACACTATCTCAGAAAAAAAGTTCCATACTTTATTATTAAAAAATGAACAATCACTGAAATTCAATATTCTTCACTTATTCACAGAAATGATTTGAAAATCTGACCTTCATTCATTTGGTTTTTATGACTTTTAAAGGGAAAAAAATTACGTTAAGATTTAGAAAATATCAATGTATATTATTTTCATATATGAATCTGCAGTATATCAAATATATATTAATTATATAAAGCATGAAATAAATAATCTTTATTATTGATGTTCGGAAACGTCTGTTTGTGTGTCTGTGTCAAGTAAAACTCTGCAACCGTAGCGAGTAGCGAAACGCTTTTTGTTTCAAAAAAAAAATTCGGAAAAATCCCGTGATTGGTGATACTCAGTATTGAAGAAATCGGCCCTCAATTAAGAACGTTATTAATTAACAAAGTCTCGAAAATTAGCGAAAAAGGAGCATATTTTCCAAAACAAAGAAACGATTTCAGTTTTGACTGGAAAGGGACCCTGCTGTGAGGCTCGCAACCCAACGAATCAGCTTTCGTCTTCCACCTCCACCCTGATATTTTTCGTTCCGGCTTGGATAAACATGGCGTACTGGATGTTTTCCGGTCTTTTTCGAAAAAATCGTCACATCGACACGGAAATTTGCAAACGGACTTAAAAAAAATCGCGAATTCATTAAGCTAAAATTCATAAAATTCGACCAATTAGAAGAAAAGTTATCAATTAACAAACTTTTAATTCTAAGTCGAAAAAAAGATCAGTTTTAATTACAATACTCCAGCAGGCGTCTAACAGAGCCAAACCGTCTGCTGAAGTAATAATGAAACAAAACATCTTTTTTTATAGTGGAAGTATTCCAGGTCTATCAAATTTTTTTGAAATATTACATTTATCGATTTGAAAATTATACATCCATCCGTAAATTTTCACAAGGATTCTAAATATATAATTTTCGAATTTTTCCGATAATTAGCCCGATAAACAACACCTGATATCTCAGTCATATTTCATTAGCAGACATCACGGCGTTTATTCCTGGAGATAAAATAATTCCTTTTTAAAGGAACTGCGGTTTCTATAAGCTATATAATTTTTTTTTAATAATTTATTTTTGTATCTGAAGACTACGCATCCTTGCTCAGAGTGGGCTGACATTTCAGAAATTCAAAAATTTTTCGAATTCGGCCCATAATTTTTAATTTTAGCAAAATCCGATTTTTGTACAGAAAAAAAAAATCTAG
Source organism: Maratus michaelseni (assembly GCA_963931845.1). Classification (NCBI taxonomy): domain Eukaryota; kingdom Metazoa; phylum Arthropoda; class Arachnida; order Araneae; family Salticidae; genus Maratus; species Maratus michaelseni. The sequence continues at coordinate 346,209,161 of OZ007586.1, forward strand.
GAATTTGCTGTTTCATTTCAAATTATCTCGGGTCGTATGGGTCCGGTCACTACGCGGTTTGCCTCATTCGACTCGACATCGACAGCCTCCAAGATTTCAGTTATGTTTGTATAGAACAAAATGCGCCCCCTGGCGGTGGAAGGTGGAACTAACGAATTTTATAGCTATTGATGCACCACGCTGGATAGAAACCTGGAGCGAACTGCGCATGGGCGAAAATGGCTAGTCCATGTCGAAAATGCGGAAGTCCGTAAGCCGTAAATACGCTGCCTAAGATAAAGAGTGGTGATTTCAGCTTCTTTTGCCGCGGCTATTCTCCCTACAGTGTGAATGAAATCGGCTTGGCATTCTGCCAACCGGGGTTCTTAGAAGCGTGGTTGGACAGTAACTCGTTTTCTATGGGTCTCATCGCGACGCGGTTTGAATCATTCGACTTGACATCGACAGGACTTATCTATTTTAGCTCCAAATTTCACCACCAGGGGCGCTTTCCTATCTCGGATCCTATGGGCCACATTACGAAGGCGTTTGGCTCATTCGACTGGATTTCGATAGCTTTACAGATTTCGGTTATGTTCGTATAGGAGAGATTGTGCCCCCTGGTGGCGGAAGGTGGAACTAATGGATTTTGCAGCTAACGCGGGTTGTATGGGTCCCATCACGACGCGGTTTGTTTCATTCGACTTGACATCGACAGGACTTATCGATTTTAGTTCCAAGTCTCACCTCCAGGGGCCGCTTTCCTATATCGGGTTCTATGGGCCCGATTACGACGGGGTTTGGCTCCTTCGACTGGATTTCGATAGATTTATAGATTGCGCCTTCTGGCGGCGAAAGGTGGAACTAATGGATTTTGCAGCCACGTCTTCTATATCGTGCCGCAGGCAGCGGGAACACGAGCCTGAGGTTTGTATAGGACAGATTGCGCCCCCTGGCGGTGTAAGGTGGAACTAATGGATTTTGCAGCGCTTAAGGGATTATCCGGTGCGTGCGTAGCACGACCGGTATTCGGTGCCGAAGGCAGCGGGGACCCGGGTCGGAGGTTCGTTCGGTTCGAGGAGGACGCGAGCCGGAGGTTCGTTCGTTCGTTTCGAGGTTTTACAAGATTCGAGGCACCGATGTAAATTAGGGGCCCGCTAGCGGGCGAAGCCAGCTAGTAGTAATAAAGTAATCTACAAATTCAAGAAAGCTGATAGCTTAAAATAAATCTGCTTTTTAATAACCATAAGATCATTTGTATATGTTAAGTTTAACATTCACACATTCTAATTTTTTTTTAAATTATAAAAAATACTCTTATTTTCTAAAGCTCAAAACTTTCCCTAAAGCAATCAGTTCTTAAGTAAATACAATTTAAAATGTAAGTTGCTGGCTTCCTACCTATTAAGGACTGTATGGTTCTGGAAATTTTCCAAGTGTTCCTTTTATAATGGCATAGAACATTCTATTACTATAAACTTCCCTCTGATGCTGGAGGATCCTTGCTATAAATCAGTCGCAGTAAGAACTGAATCATTATTTCCAAAGTATGTGGCTTTTAATAAACATACATACATATGGCAATACTTATTCTGTAAAAGTTTTATTTCTCAGAAATTATGCACAGCTCACTTAATTATTTAATATACTGACATTCTGAAACAGCTACCTTTTCATTATAACAAGAATTTCATTACAATTGTAACATTAAATTATCTATAAGACGAAAATTATCCCCACCAAGTGAATTACAAACAACGCTGACATTGAAAGTTTTATGTCCACCAGGGAGACAGGCATAAGAAGGAGAACAGTGAAGATAGGCTTTCAAGATCAGAACACGGACCGGAAATTAGTGCCCTGTTCGTGGCGCTGGTGCTCCCGAGTGCCAGTCACGTGACGTGTCAAACATGACAAATTGTCGTCTGCTCTTCGTGCATTCAAGCATCGTAAAGAATTGTCAGTCGAAACCGGACAAACAAGGTACTACACTCCCCAAGTGGCCAAAAAACCGGAAACACCGCCAAAGTACCGCTTTTAGTTCCATAAGTAGAAACATTATCATTGTTCTCCTTCTCTCTATCTTCCTGATGTCAACTATTGAAACTACGATACGATAATGATTATTTCGATTAAAATATGACGGATTCTCATTGGTTATATCTTAATATCGGTCATCGTAATTATTAAAACAGATGTAGATTTGGGAGGAGCTATTCCTGCCTTTCCGAACACTGGATAGCATACGTAATTGCTTACGAACGTACGGAAAACCAGTTCCAGAATAGCACTTTTTGCCAGATGCGAATTGAATCACATGCGAAATGGGGATTTTCACCTGGTGTCACAGTTCGCCATCTTTTCGATTCGAACCCTGCCGGAATTAGGCTGGTTTCGAGCATCATAAAGAGTTAGCAGTCGTAACCGGGCATAGAGGGCGCTACACTCGCCAAGGGCCCAAAAAACCGGAAACGCCGCCATACTAGGTACTGCTTTTAGTTCCATACGTAGAAACATTATCATTGTTCTCCTTTTCTCTATATTCCTGTCCCCTCCTCTCTTCGTCTGTGAACAGGAACACAGCCGTCATTACACAGATCACCGAGGAAGATACCTGGAGGGGAAACTCGAATAGGCTGAGGTTAAAACTTTACAATACAGTTTTTCTCCCGATAGATGGCGGTACGGTGCGCCCTAGACGAGCCTAGGCTGCTTCTGTAATGCTTTTCAATGCGAAAAGCATTCATTTTTTTAAATGTTTTTTATGGAAAATTTGAACTTTAAAAAAGTTGTAAACAAGTAGAAATTTCATTAAATACAGTTTTCTTCATACCATGCATATATTTTTAAAGATATTTGGCGTTTCAATTGCTTCTTAAAACTTTTTTAAATAAGAATTCATTCCGACCAAAAACAGCAGGATTGTCACTTTTTAAAAACCATATATACTTAAAACTTTTTTCTTTGAGAATATTAAATTTATTATTTAAATGAGTTCTTTTTCCTATTTTTTTTTCATAATTTATAAACAATAAAATCTTTTGATGGTGTAGAGAATTGAGCCTCTACCCTCAGGTGCAGCGTATGTCATCCTAAACTTTCCTGTGAGAGCACTTAGAAGGGAACTTTTCCTGCATACTTTTCCACGCTAGCATATCCTTGAAGGAAGGCAAAATGCCGAATATCCATTGTACTACCAGCGAAATGTTCGGACACTGATGCATTGGTAGGGTGGTACCAACGAAGGAGTCTTATGCTTTCATCTGTGCCGAAACCGTGGGAAAGATGGCCTCTGCGAGGGAAGCGATATCTGCACACGATTTTTAGGTTTGCACACGAAACTATGCCCTTTGTCTTAGATCGTACAATGACGGACTGATTATAAATGAAAGAGACGTATCTCAAGGCTGCTAAGAGGCTGGAGAGTTTCGAAGTGCACCGCCTCGACCAAAACCCCGCCCCTAGGGAAAGATCCCCTGCGAGAATGAAAAAGTTAGAGAGGAGTTTTTTGGATAGATCTGGACGAGAGTGTTGACTCTCTGGAAAAGGGAGGAAGAAACGAGAGTTTCGGACTTAGCGCAGTGGAAGCGCTAGTGAGGTCTGACCTCTATTTAATTGATACAGCAGGTATCAGGTGAAAATCCCAGAGAAGAGAAAAGCACACCAAGTGCGAGAGTGAGAGTTCTTAAACTCTGAATTATCGAGAATTAGTAGATCTTCCGAAGAGAAGGAACGGACGAGCCTGGTCCGAATGAACTTTATTCTGTAGTCACGACTGACTGTAATGTTTAGAGACTTTTGTTTGTTTCAGTTGCACTTAGAGTCAAGAGGTGATTAATTTATAAGCGATTGACCCACGAAAAATAATTAAATGCTGTATTAACATCTTGTACATATTTTTTATTAGAATTAATATTGTTATGCAATAAAATTCTATTTTCTAATTTATGCGAGAAATTCTCTTTGCCAACGACCTGATCTCGCTACCACTCACCATCTTTATCGGGTCGGTATAGAGGAGTTAATACAACTGGTGGCAGCGGTGGGATTAATTAGCAAAAATTAATGACATTCTCTAAAGACAAAGAGTGAACTCTGTAATTTGAATCATCTAGTGCTCCAAGAAAGTACCTCCTTGTGACCTGAGTCTCCTTAGACGTCCCTGTGGATCAACACAGCACCAGAAAGAGAAATCTGCCAAGAATTCTGGAGAGTGTTCCCCATCCGGAAGAGTCCCCATCCGAAAAGTGTGATAGAGACCCCCGTGTGTGCTCCTGTGTCCCTGAAAGTCTGTGAATCTCCGTGAATCTCTGACGCCCTAAAAGTTTCTTAGTAATGAAGGTAAGCTCTTTTTATATTCAGAGTGGCTTTAATTGTTAATAGTGTTTGCATAGGTGTTGTAGGCTTTAGAAAAGTTGCATGTTTATTTTTGTGAGAGTAAATATTTTGAGAAATTTTTCCGGTAGAAAAATAAATAAAGAAGTATTATGAGATATTTCCGATATAACTGTAACTTATTTAACAGACAAATTTTGTAGTTAAAATTAAATTATTGTTGAATTAATTTAATGCAAACTGAGAGTTGTGCAGTGTTACAAAATTTTAGCTGAATCTATAAATGAGAGATCATTGAAAAAAAATTATCGAACGCAGTTCATATTTTAAGATAGCAGAGTTGTTTTTATATTTTTTTTTGAATTATTCTAAATCTTTTAAGAGTGGATGCAGAGTTTAAGACCACCATTCATTAAAAGAAAAAGGAATTGAATAAGACTCTTGCAATTTAAAATATTTTTACTGTACTTTTTGAAATTGAAATTGTTGTTTTGTGTAAAATTTATCCCATATGTATTTTATAACCAAATACCAAGGTGAATGTGGACGAGAGGATAGGGTTGCTTAATTTTATATGTTGCATATTTCTTATATATTATTGTTATGCGTACTTTTTATGAGTGTATATTTCAGTATTATTTTAGTGCACTTGGTAGAAATTACATTTAATCTTATTGTATTGTTTTATGATTGTGGGAAAGATAATTTCTAATTTTAAACTTTAAAAATGTCGGAGCTTAAATATTTTAGGAAAGCTGATTTGCAAACGTTAGCTTGCGAATTTGAGGTCATTTTAGAAGAGAATGATACAGTACCGAAAATTATGAAAATAAATTATTGACAGAGAAGGAAGAGAACGATAGACTTCAAAAAGAGAAAGAGCGCGAACATGTGTTAGCTATGTTAAAAGCGACACAAGAGTCAGATGACCGGAGTACCGCATCCAGTAGCATCTCAGTTAGAACGAATCATTTACCCCTAAAAACAATTATGCATCGCTTTGATGAAAAGAATTCGGATATTTCGTTGTTTTTGAATTTATTCGAGAGACAGGCAAAAAAATGTAATCTAAATTCGGATGAGTTGGTGACGAACTTACTATCATTATTACCTGTGGGAATGGCCGAGTTAATTTTGAGAGAACCCGAAGACAAAATTGATGATTTTCAATATGTGAAAGAAAAACTGTTAGAACGCTATCGTTTGAATGCAGAGCCATACCGACAAAAATTTAGTCAACATCTGTGAAATCCTAATTCAGTTTGGAAGGACCTGATCTTCGAACTTAATAGTTTTTTAGAAGGCTGGCTGTCATGCTTGCAAGTTTCGGATTTTGAAGGATTGAAAAATTTGCTTGTCATGGACCAGATCAAACGGAGGGCGTCTCCAGAAATGCGCGAACATTTTATGGATAACTGGGAGGAGATTAAAGACCCGGAAGAATTGGTGAGGCTTTTGGATGTGTACGAGGCAATCAAGCGCCCGTCTAAAAAGACGTGGAATCCGAAACTCCCTTTAGAGAAGAAATTTGAAAGACCCAAGACTTTTGAAAATGGGCGAAACGGTAACAGAAATCCGGAGACTAACTTTAATTGGAGGGATCGAAATGATAATAAAGAAAGGGAAAAGGCGTTCGATAAAAGGCGAGAAGTCAAGTGTTACGCGTGTTTGCAAAGCGGTCACTACAAAGTAAATTGTCCGGAAATCAAAAAGAAAGAGGCTGCGCGGGTCAGTCACTTGAATTGTGAGCCGACATTTGAGGAAGCTTTCTCCCCCTATTTAAGTAAGATTCTAGTGAATGGAATTCAAGTAACTGCCTTGAGGGATTCGGGCAGCCAGATAGACTTGGTCCCACACGACTTAATCAGTCAAGATAATTTGAATGGAGATCATGTTTGGATTAAAACTCCGGTGGACAGGAAATTGTATTGCTTACCTATAGCAGAAGTCACGTTAGAAATTGAAGGTGTAGGGATCATTGAAACCAAGGCAGGAGTAAATAATAGAGATTCAGACATGAATTATTATTTGTTGGGTAATCAATCTTAAAAGTTATTAGAGCAGGCGAACATGAAATCCGAGTTAGTAAATTCAGTTTTAACGCGGGCTCAAAAGAAAAAAATTGACCATACTCCAAAGCTGGAAGATAAGCGGATTATGTTTTCCGATAAGAAAGGGGAGAATGTTCACCGACGCGATGAAGCGGAAACTTTGAATTCGGTGAAAGAGAAAGAAGAAGCAGAGGAAAATTTTCGCGAATGCGGTGAAACGGAAACGTTGAATTCTAAAGAAAAGGGTGAGGAGATAGATAATCCCATCGAGTTGGATAGTTTAGACAAAGGTTTGCTGCCATTATTGATCGAAGACGGATTTACGAATCTGGCTAAGATAGGGAGAGAGGATTTTAAAGTGGAACAGGACAGCGATCCATCACTCGAAGAGATTAGAGAAAAGGCTAAATTTAAAAAAGTCCCACTTTGAAATAAGAAATTCTCTGATAATAAGAAACACGAAGGATAATCGCGGGAACGAGAGCACTCAGGTGGTTGTTCCTTTGAAATTTCGAGTTGATATATTAGGCGCGTGTCATGAAGGAATTTCATCTCACCTAGGGAAAACAAAAACTAAAGATAAAGTATTGCGGTATTTCTTTTGGCCTAATGTGAAAAAAGATATTGAGGAGTTTGTCAAAACTTGTGACCCGTGTCAAAGAATCGGAAAAGCAGGGGAAAAGAAGAAAGCGCCACTTAAACTAGTACCAATAGTGGGTGAAATATTTTCGAAGCTAAGCTGTGATCTCGTCGGTCGTTTACCTAAGTCGAACAAAGGGAATAAATACATGGTCACTGCGGTATGTTTAGCATCAAAGTACCCCGAGGCTGTACCAGTGTCCGATATGAGGTCTGAGACCATTATCGAAGCCCTAATGATGATATTAAGTAGATTAGGATTTCCAAGGAAAATCCAGACAGACTTGGGCCGGAGTTTTGTTAGCGATTTAACGACCGCCTTTCTTAAAAAGTTCGGAGTTAAGATAGGAAACTCAAGTGTGTGTCGACCTGAAAGTAACAGTGTTGAACGATGGCACAGGACGGTTAAGAGGCTTTTGAAAGTGCTTTGTGTAGAAAACGGGTCGAATTGGGAAGAAAACTTGCCTTATGCATTATTAGCATTACGGACGTTACCGCATAATTCGACTGGGTTCAGCCCCACTGAACTAGTGCACGGAAAAAATTTGAGGACCCCGGAAACATTATTGTTTGAAAAATGGATGGGAGAGGCGGAGGAAAATGAATTAGTGACGGAATATGTGTTTAACCTCACGAACAGATTAAAAAGGTGTCAAGATTTAGCCGTTGAAAACATGTCAGCAGAACGTGAAAAAAGGAAATTTTGGTTTGACAAAAAGGCCGTTGAAAGAAAATTTAACGTGGGAGATGAGGTACTGGTTTTGGCAACCAGTAAACCAAATAAAATGTCAGTTAGCTGGATAGAACCCGGGAAGATTGAATCGAAAATCTCGGAAACCAATTATATTGTGAATGTTCCTGGGAGGCGACAAAAATCCCAAATTTATCACGTGAATTTGTTAAAGCCTTATAAAAAGCGGGTAGAGTTGGTAAATGTTTTAACGCGAGAGATAAACGAGGTTGAGGATAAACAAGATTTAGATATAGTTTTTCCCTGTGCCGATTCCGAAGTTTATAAGTTCGATGAAGTCGTAAGAGAGAGTGATTTAACAACTAGATGCACTTCCGAACAATTGAGACAATTGGAAAATTTATTGGATCGTTATGGGACTGTATTTTCGAATGACCCAGGACGTACAGATCTAATCGAACATGACATAGAATTGTCTGAACTAAAACCCGTCCGTTCGAGACCCTATAGAACGTCGCCTAGACAAACGGAGATACTTCGCAAAGAGATTAAGCGAATGTTAGAATTAAATCTTATAGTAGAGGACGAATCTAAATTTAGCTCTCCAATTATTCTCGTGGAAACTCCAGGAAAGGATCCGAGGCCCTGTATAGACTACAGGAAACTAAATGCCATCACAAAAGTAGAATTTTATCCTTTACCCAACATTGAGGAAAGAGTAGAAAAAGTCTCTAGTGCTAAGTATATTACGGTTTTGGATCTAACGAAAGGCTACTGGCAAATTCCAATGACCCCGAGGGCTCAGAAATTAGCAGCTTTTGTTACAAGCTTTGGATCCTATTATCCTCTGGTCATGAAGGCATTCAAGAGATGCTTTTGGGCTCTTGAATGCCTCCTACAGGTTCTCAAAATTTATGGATATAGTTTTAAGAGGGCTTGAGAAGTTCTGTTTACCGTATCTAGATGATATGGCGATTTTTTCAGATAGTTGGGAGGACCATATGCGTCATCTAGAAATAGTACTTAAAAGGGTTAATGACGCGAAACTCAAAATCAAATTGGCGAAGTGCAAGTTCGCTCAGAAAACCGTAAAATATCTTGGGCATATTGTAGGAGAGGGACGTCGTAGGCCAGCTGAGGCAAAGGTAAAGGCAATTAAGGAATTACCGGTTCCGAAATCGAAAACTCAAATTCGTAGATGTTTGGGAATGGCTGGATATTATTCCCGTTACATAAAAGATTACGCAATGATTGTAGAAAAATTGACGAGAGCGCTTAAAGGGAAAAATAAAAAGGAAAAGATCGCATGGAGCGACGAAATGGAAAAAGCCTTTGAGACATTGAAAACGAAACTTACGGAAGAACCGGTACTATACGCTCCAAATTTTCAGAAAGAGTTCATAGTACAAACTGTGTAGTTTTAAGAGGGCTTGAGAAGTTCTGTTTACCGTATCTAGATGATATGGCGATTTTTTCAGATAGTTGGGAGGACCATATGCGTCATCTAGAAATAGTACTTAAAAGGGTTAATGACGCGAAACTCAAAATCAAATTGGCGAAGTGCAAGTTCGCTCAGAAAACCGTAAAATATCTTGGGCATATTGTAGGAGAGGGACGTCGTAGGCCAGCTGAGGCAAAGGTAAAGGCAATTAAGGAATTACCGGTTCCGAAATCGAAAACTCAAATTCGTAGATGTTTGGGAATGGCTGGATATTATTCCCGTTACATAAAAGATTACGCAATGATTGTAGAAAAATTGACGAGAGCGCTTAAAGGGAAAAATAAAAAGGAAAAGATCGCATGGAGCGACGAAATGGAAAAAGCCTTTGAGACATTGAAAACGAAACTTACGGAAGAACCGGTACTATACGCTCCAAATTTTCAGAAAGAGTTCATAGTACAAACTGATGCCAGTGATTTAGGTATTGGCGTTGTTTTGGCTCAAAGAGAGGGATCGGAAGAACACCCCATTGTATATTTAAGCCGCAAATTTACCGATAGTGAGAAAAGTTTCTGCGCCACTGAAAGAGAGTGTGCGGGAATTATTTTCGCGATAAAAAAATTAAGGCATTATATTGATGGACAAAACTTTTCTATCGAAACGGTTCACAATCCCTTGGTATTTCTAAAAAGAAATTCTGGAAATAATCCTAGATTGTTAAGGTGGTCCTTGGCTCTGCAACCTTATAATTATGCAATTTCTCATCGCCCAGGCAGAGACATTCCGCATGTTGATTGTCTGAGTCGAATTTAATGAGATTTCTTGATAAACTTTTGTATATAATTATTTTAAGTTCTTTTTATTTTTTATTTCACTGTGTTTTATTTCAATATATGTTCATGATTTCTTATCAGAGCGCGCAAAAAGAAAATGAAAGTAGTATTATCTTATTCATGTATGTTTTATCTCTTGCCACTCTGATGTAAATTGAGCTTGAAATTCTTTGTCCGCCACCTAGAGATTCTTAGTGTTTCACCCTTAAGAATCATTTGAGGAGGGGGTGCTGTAGAGAATTGAGCCTATACCCTCAGGTGCAGCGTATGTCATCCTAAACTTTCCTGTGAGAGAACTTAGAAGGGAACTTTTCCTGCATACTTTCCCACGCTAGCATATCCTTGAAGGAAGGCAAAATGCCGAATATCCATTGTACTACCAGCGAAATGTTCGGACACTGATGCATTGGTAGGGTGGTACCCACGAAGGGGTCTTATGCTTTGATCTGTGCCGAAACCATGGGAAAGATGGCCTCTGCGAGGGAAGCGATATCTGCACACGATTTTTAGGTTTGCACACGAAACTATGCCCTTTGTCTTAGATCGTCCAATGACGGATTGATTATAAATGAAAGAGACGTATCTCAAGGCTGCTAAGAGGCTGGAGAGTTTCGAAGTGCACCGCCTGGACCAAAACCCCGCTCCTAGGGAAAGATCCCCTGCGAGAATGAAAAAGTTAGAGAGGAGTTTTTTGGATAGATCTGGACGAGAGTGTTGACTCTCTGGAAAAGGGAGGAAGAAACGAGAGTTTCGGACTTAGTGCAGTGGAAGCGCTAGTGGGGTCTGACCTCTATTTAATTGATACAGCAGGTATCAGGTGAAAATTCCAGAGAAGAGAAAAGCACACCTAGTGCGAGAGTGAGAGTTCTTAAACTCTGAATTATCGAGAATTAGTAGATCTTCCGAAGAGAAAGAACGGACGAGCCTTGGTCCGAATGAACTTTATTCTGTAGTCACGACTGACTGTAATGTTTAGAGACTTTTGTTTGTTTCAGTTGCACTTAGAGTCAAGAGGTGATTAATTTATAAGCGATTGACCCACGAAAAATAATTAAATGCTGTATTAACATCTTGTACATATTTTTTATTAGAATTAATATTGTTATGCAATAAAATTCTATTTTCTAATTTATGCGAGAAATTATCTTTGCCAACGACCTGATCTCGCTACCACTCACCATCTTTATCGGGTTGGTATAGAGGAGTTATTACAATGGGAACAGATGTGTTACACTCACGCACCGATGTTTGGCGCGATTTTCAAGCCCGCGCCAAACCAGTAACTCAATACAATAGCTAGGTTGCCATTAAAGGAAAAAATCCCCTAAATTTGGCGACTTTTTTCCTTTTTATAACCGATTAAAAAAAAAAAACTGTGCGTGAGTGTATGACATCACGGCTATATTTTTCAATAGGTTCTTGTACTTGCACTTCTGAATGAAGCCCCAAAATAGGTTTTACTTTACAAATGAATTAAATTGGTGGATAAAATAATGATTCTGATGTCACAGGACCTAAACTGGACCAGACCCTTCATATATATATATATATATATATATATATATATATATTAACACAGTTTTATCAAACTAAGGAGCACATTTTAAGCATTTTTTCTCTGATTAATATGAAATTTTTAGGGCTCCACCCAAACCTCTTTCCATGCACAAAAAATAAATAAAATTATAGATATTTAACTCTTTACAAATACCTCTAGCTAATAGAATTCAGTTTTAAATGTAATTTTTGGTTGAACTGAAAAGCTAACTAATCAAATTAAACTTTTAAATTGCACTTACATAAATCTAATAAGAACAAGATTTTTCTAAATAGCTGCTTTTAATAAATTTAATTTGGTTAATAACCTTTTTAATATTAAGCAACATTAATATTTTTTAAACTCTGCCTTTCATATTTTATAATCTGACAATCATACAAATTAATGATGAAAAAAATACTGTAAATATTAATCAGCTTTATAGTAGAAATCAAATTAGCAAATCTGCAGATAACATTTTAGACTCTATCTTTAAACTGAAATCTGACTTTAACAAAATGCTATTACTTGACAAATTCCATCAGATAAAAATTGAAACCAATGAAACAGTAGTGCAGTACATAGCAAAAATTGAAAATCTTGCGCATCAAATCAAGGACTCTGGTGAAAGTATTAGCGATGCTACTATCATTACAAAAATTTTGGTGACACTGCCTCCAAAGTACAGAAACTTCAGACAAGCATGGTTATCCGTTGATGATAGTAAACGAAACTTATCGAATTTAATGGCAAGACTCATTGATGAAGAAATCTCATTATCGCAATCGGAGCAGTGTGAATCTGCTTTTCTTGCTTCCAATCGCCCAAAATTTGAGCAAAAAAGGCCTGGAAATGAAAATAAATTCAAAACTCACAACAGAAACGTGGACAAAACAAAAATAACCTGCTATTCATGTAGAAAAAAAGGCCACTATGCAAGAGAGTGTCGTTCCAAACCTCGTGAAAAAGGTCATGATGTTATAGAAAGAAATAGAGGGTCATCAAATTACAGTGCATTTAGCAGTGAAATAGGAAAGAGTGTTGAAAGAAGTGAAAACCAATGGATTCTGGACAGTGGTGCATCTGCTCACATGAGCTATAATCTTAACTATTGTAACAGTTTCATTGAATCAAGTGATAATAAAGTTATTCGTCTTGGAAACAATCTGGAATTACCCATTAAAGGTAGGGGAAATGTAAAAATTCAAAAGTTCATCAATGGAGAATGGCTAGAAGGAGAAATACACGGTGTTCTCTATGTTCCTGATCTAAAGAAAAATCTTCTCTCTGAAGATGTGATAGCAAGCAAAGGCATGAAAATAACAAAAATGCAAGATCATGCTGATATCTACAACTGTGAAGATGAATTAGTTGGCACTTCAGCCGTTCAGCAAACAACTTATACCACATGCTTTTTAAGACTGTAATCTAATATCTCTCATAAGAACAATTTGAAAATGTGGCACGAAAGAACAGGTCATATAAATTTGAAAGCTCTTTGTGAATTAAGTAAGAGAGGATTGATTGAAAAATTAGACATCTCAGAAAAAGATGAATTCTTCTGCGAGGGATGCCAATATGATAAACAGCACAGATTTTCATTTAATTCTAAGGATTACAAGGCAACTAAGCCGGCAGAGCTGATATATAGTGGCATCTGTGGTCCTATGTCTGTACAATCGGTAGGTGGAGCAAATTATTTCATTTTAATGAAAGATGATTTCAGTGGTTTTAGAACAGTTAATTTTCTCAAACATAGAAGTGATGCTCTAGAAGTTTTCCAGAACTTTGTTCAGCTGTGTGAAAATAAATTTGGTCATCGAATAAAAGCACTCAGAGTTGACAATGGGTGCGAATACGTCAATCTGCATTTTAGTGACTTTCTACAGAAAAAGGGCATTGAATTAGAAACGATTGCTCCCTATACGCCCGTACAGAATGGAAGGTCTGAAAGAGATATGCGCACAATTGTGGAAAGTGATCGTTCCATGATGTATTCCAGAGAACTGCCTTTGTACCTGTGGGCAGAAGCTGTAAATATAGCTGTTGATATTATGAACAGAACTCCTACAACTCAAGCTCCATATTCTACCCCTAATGAATTGTGGACTGGAAAATCTTTGTCACTTAATCATTTAAGAATATTTGGTTCAGAGGCTTACATGCATGTGCCTGATGCCCTTCGAAAGAAATTAGAGCCCAAAAGTAAGAAAATGATTTTTGTAGGGTATGACAAGGAATCTAAAAACTATCGTCTCTTTGATCCAGTTACTAAAACCATCAAAATATCAAGAAATGTCATCTTTAATGAAGAAATTCTAAGCTGAGTATCTCACCACCAACATCAACATTCCTGTTTACTATTGATGAAGATGATATGAATAAGGATTCTATAGATGAAGTTCCAAATAACTTGTGCAGTAATCCCCTGACCAATGATGATCACAATGGTCTTCGTCCCAGAAACACGTTAAGAGTTCCTGTTAGTTATGAATTAAATGTAATAGATATTGTAACACCACAAACATATGAAGAAGCAATGAATTCTCCTCAAGCAGATAATTGGAAAGAAGCCATAAATGAAGAATTAAGTTCTCTTTAGAAGAATGAGACCTGGGATCATGTACCTCTTCCAGAGACAGGTAACATAATTGGATCCAAGTGGGTGTTCAATATAAAATATCTTCCCGATGGAAAAATTGACCGATATAAAGCCAGACTCTGTGCGAAAGGGTTTTCTCAAGTGGAGAGAGTAGACTTCAGTGAAACCTTTTCACTAACCTCAAGGTTTGATACCATAAGAGTTTTATTAGCCATAGCTGCACAGAGAAAATGGAAAATTTTACAAATAGATGTCAAAACTGCCTTTCTCTATGGTGAAGTTAAAGAAACAATCTTTATGCAACCCCTTCCAGGCTTAAGTTTTGATAAAGATTTAGTGTATCGGGTCAAAAAGTCTCTGTATGGATTAAAACAGTCATCCAGATGCTGGAACAAGACTTTTTCAGAAAATCGACTTCTGGCTACGTCTTCAAAATTAGCAATGGTCCTGTAACTTGGTCTAGCCAGAAACAGTCAACTGTTTTAACATCCACAACTGAGGCTGAATGTATTGCAGCTTCAACTGCAGTGAAGGAAATACTGTTTCTGTGCCAACTTCTGCAAGATGTGGGTGAAAGTGAAATGTGTGAAGAGGGTATTACTCTTTTTGTTGATAACCAAAGCGCCATCAAACTTATCAAAAACCCAGTGTTTCACAAACGCACCAAACATATTGCCGTACGTTGTCATTTTATTAGGGAAAAGTGTGATGATGGATCAGTCATTGTAAAATATATAAAATCTGAAGAGCAGTTAGCAGATTATTTTTACAAAAGCTCTTCCAAAGGTAAGATTTGAAAAATGAAGGGAACTGCTTAACATAAAACAAATAGACTGTGACTCTGATTGAACTTTCACAAACTTTTCATCACATAATTTTTTTTAATATGATAATCTAGTGTTTGCTTCTAATGTTTTAATTTACAATTTGTCTTTCATTTAATAATTAATTTATTTTCTTATGTCACTGATCATTATTTCATGTGAGTGTATTAAGTGCTTAACCTAAGTACGTTTTTATGTATTTTGTAAATTCAAGTGACTAATTGGAGGGAGTATTAGAATTTGAATTCTGTTGTCATAATTACAGTTGTTGTTTTGGCAACACACTTTTTGTATATATGGATTGGCAACACTGATCTCAATGTTGTCTAGTCGTGGATGTGTTCCTTGGCGTTTGTCACCCTGCTATGTAACTGTATAATTAATTTTTCTTCTTATTAAACATTTAACTAAGTAAACTTAATAACTACAAGTAATATATCATGTAGTTTCAGGAAAATTAACTTTTAAAATAAATCCTTAATGACTGTAGATATACAAAGGAGGGGCTTATGGGGCTCAAGCCATCCCCATTCAAATAAAGACACTTTTTTAAGAGACATAAATTGTTAAAAATCTATTGTTTTTAATATTGTTTAAATATTTGATTTAAATATTTAATTTTAAATATTTCATTATTAACATATCATTATTAACATAAAACAAATAGACTGTGACTCTGATTGAACTTTCACAAACTCTGTATATACAAAATACTGAAATATTAATTAGATTTATAGTAGAAATGAAATTAGTAAATCTACAGACTACTTTTTTTCACTTACTTTTTACTAAAAGTAATATATATCTAGTAGTTTCAGAAAAATTAACTTTTAAAATAAATCCTTAATTACTCTAAATATACACAGGAGGAGCTTATGGGGCTCAAGCCCTCCCCATTAAAAAAAAATTAAGAGACACAAATTGTTCGAAATCTATTGTTTTTAATATAGTTTAAATATATGATTTAAATATTTCATTATTCAACTTTGTACATAAAAAATACTGAAATATTAATTAGATTTATAGTAGAAGTGAAATTAGTAAATCTGCAGCCTACATTTTTCACTTACTTTTTACTAGAAGTAATATGGGAGATTACTCATTAGCAGCCATGTCTAGTAGTTTCGGGAAAATTAATTTTTAAAATAAATCCTTAATTACTCTAGATATACAAAGGAAGGGCTTGTGGGGTTCAAGCACTCCCCATTCAAATTTTTAAGCGACACAAATTGTTAAAAATCTATTGTTTTAAAAAAATTTTAAATATTTCATTATTTAACTCTGTACATAAAAACTACTGAAATATTATTTAGATTTATAATAGAAGTGAAATTAGTAAATCTGCAGACAGCATTTTTCACTTACTTTTTACTACAAGTAATAGTAGTTTCAGGAAATTTAACTGTTAAAATAAATCCTTAATCACTCTAGATATGATGGGACGGGAGGGGAGGGGGAAATTTTTTTAAAAATAAGTTCTTACACTTGCATTTTTGAGTGAAGCCCTAAAATACTTTTACTCTATAAATGTTATGTTTACGTACTTATAATATTATATCAGCACACTGTATAAGCTGAACACATAACTTTAATAACACAAGCAGCAAACACGGTTACAAAACACACACACATTTTAAATCGAAACCAGAAGGAAAACACAAGTGAAAGTTGTAGTCATTAATAATGGTAGAAGTTGTAGTTAATAAGGAAAGGGCAACTGACGTCACTGTTGGTTAAATTACTGCTGGTTTGGGAGAAAAACCTGTTCGTTCTTTACGACTCCTACAGTACACATGAGATAGAGCGATTTGATTGGTCTGTGATATGATTGGCCTACGTCGCCATGATGATTCCTGCAATGATAGCTGCAACAAAAATGCAGTGGTAGATTGGTTGATGGAACTGTTTGTTTGTAAACATGCCCTTTCCTTATACATAACACTTTTCTCTCCCTAGGAAAAATATAATCTCTTCAGCATCTGACTAATGCGTGAAGAACGGCGCAATGTTAAATCAGGGGATAATGATAAAAACCTGTGTGCAGGATCTGGGGGCTTGGGAGATTACTCATTAGCAGCCATGTCTAGACCGGATGTAATTGGTGATTTGGGGCTTTGAACTATAGAAGGCAACTTTGGACTCTGAACTGAAGAGGCTACTGGAATAGGAACAGGGTTTGATTGTTGAGAGAACAGCTGACTATCACTATCTGGATGGTGAGAATGCA
The DNA here is from genome assembly GCA_963931845.1 of Maratus michaelseni. Classification (NCBI taxonomy): domain Eukaryota; kingdom Metazoa; phylum Arthropoda; class Arachnida; order Araneae; family Salticidae; genus Maratus; species Maratus michaelseni. The sequence continues at coordinate 346,226,320 of OZ007586.1, forward strand.
ATTGTGGATGTTCCCCTCTGCCTAAGTTGATCCCAAGCATGTGTACTGAAGTACCATCAGGGAATAATACCTGAAACATGCAATTTCCAATAGGTGAAATAATTACTCCTGGGATCCACTTATCACCTTTACCGAAATTACTGGCATATACTAAGTCTCCCACTTTAAAAGATGGCTTTGAAATAAGTTCAGTAGGAAGAGGAGAATGCAGTAAATCCAACCTACTGTGTTTTTGTCTGCCAAAAACAATTCAGCTAGTGACAAACCCTAATGGTGTTCGTCTGTAGTTCATAAGAATTCTTGCGAGTCTGGTTGAAATTGTACCATCCTGCACTTTCTTTAGCTGAATTTTTAAGTATTGTACAACTCTTTCCGCCTGTCTATTAGACGAAGGATGATATGGTGCTGTGGGCAAGGGTCGTATGCCAATACGTTTAAGAAAGGACTGGAACTCATCTGAAGTAAAAGCCTTTGCGTTGTCGGTGACAATACAACTGGGTAATCCAAATCTTGCAAAAAGTTCGTAAAGTTTCTCAATAGTTACTAAAGATGTACTTGTTTTCATCGGAAATGCCTCAATGCATTTTCAATATGAATCCTAAACTATTAAAACCATATGATTATCAATAGGTCCTGCATAGTCCATGTGGATTCGAGACCAAGGTATGTTAGATGTTGGCCAAGCTTGTAAAACTTTTGGAGGCATATCCATATTCTGTACACAAATGGTTCAATAACGGACAGTGTCCTCAATTTCTTCATCCAAATTCGGCCACCAGAACAATGAACGGGCAATGCTTTTCATTCCTAACATTCCTTGATGAGTAGAATGTAATTCTTGTAGAATGCTATGTCGAAGTGAGGTGGGAATCACTACTCTATTTCCCCAAAGGAGAATGCCCTGTTCAGCAGTTAATTCCATGCGTTTTTTAAAGTATGGAATAATTTCTGTTACCTTTAATTCAGGTACAGTTTATGGCTTGAGAACTTCTGGCCAACCCTCAAGAGTGAACTGAATTACTTGAGGTAATATTGAATCCTCTTTAGTAGCTTGTTGAATGTCACTGATTGTAACAGGACCGATGTTTAGCCTTTCCATCTGCAGCACCAGTTCTTCTGGTAGCAGAGGGTTGACTTGAGGTGTATGTATAGGCAGACGGCTGCATGCATATGCATTGGCATTGTCCTCCCCCTTACGGTAACGAACCGTGTAATTAAAAGCTGAAGAGTCAATGCCCAACGCTGAATTCTTGAATTTGCCATACTTGGAACGTGCAGGGCTACACTACATACCGGGCTTGCTCATTCATTATGATGACGTCACAAAAGGTGGCTGACTAGGAGGAAATACATACAGCGATTGGCACAAAACGATGGGCGCGTTGCTTTGGACCAATCGCTGGTCGCGGTCAGCCACCATTTCTGACGTTTTGAGAGTGAATGAGTAAGCCCGGTATCTAGTGTTGCCTTGGAACGTGCCGTTTTTCCGAAAAGATAGTAACTAGTGGCCTATGGTCTGTTAAGAGAGTAAAATTCCTGCCAAGTAAATACTCTCGAAATCGTGTTACTCCAGATATCAATGCCAGTGCTTCTTTCTGTATATGTGAATAATTCTTCTCTGCAGATGTCAACGTTCGAGAACCAAAAGCAATAGGAAACTTTATGGCATTTATAACGTGAGATAGCACTGCTCCCACATCATATGGACTGGCATCACAAGCTAGAAGAAGTTTTTTCTCAGGATCAAAATGGACTAATAAAGAAGAACTGCATAATGCTGATTTGGCGTTTTGAAAAGCGGAATCAGCTTCTGAAGACCAATGCCAGGGAGTATTTTTCTGAAACAATTTATAAAGTTGTGCCAACATGGTACTCATTCGAGGCAAAAATTTAGCATAATGCGTGATCAATCCTAAAAAAGAACGCATTTCTGTAAGGTTTTTAGGAACTAGAGCTGCTTTAATTGCTCTAAGTTTTTCATCTGTAGGGTAAATTCCCTCAGCATCAACCAAGAAAAGTCAAACTATTGCAAAAGAATTGACACTTTTGTTGTCTAAGTCGCAAACCTGCATCACTAAATCTTTTTAACACTTCTCGTAGTCATGACATGTGCTCATCATGACTGGTGCCAGTAATGATGCAATCATTCAGTGACACAGCCACACCTGGAATGCCTTGCATTAATATTTCCATTTTCCGCTGAAAAATAGCTGATGCTGAGAAAATTCCAAAAGGTAAGCGAACGTATTGAAAAAGTCCCTTATGTGTATTTATAACTGTAAGGTCTCTGGAATCTTCATCAAGTTCAAGTTGATTATAAGCATCTCTGAGATCCAGCTTAGTAAATTTCTGACCTCCCGCCAACGTAGCAAAAATATCCTCAGCTTTAGGTAAGGGATATTGGTCTGTATCAATAGCAGTATTCGCTGTTAACTTAAAGTCACCACAAATTCTTACTGGTGAACTATCTGCTTTGAGTACGGGAACGATGGGTGTAGCCTATTTTGAAAAATGAATGGGTTGTAAAACACCAATCTTCTGTAAGCGACTCAGTTCCTCACTTACTTTTTCTCGCATTGCAAACGGTAAGGTACGAGCTTTATAGAATTTAGGTTGCACTTCCGGCTTTTTAATTAAGGAGACTTTAACTCCTTTGAAGTGTCCAAGTGTATTCTCAAAAATATGCTGTATTCCTTCAATAATTTACTCAACTCTACATCATCACTTTTAACAAAATTGGTATGAACTTCTAAAATTTTCAGGGGCATAATCCAGTTTCTACCACACAAGTTTGGACCTTTGTTATCTACCACCAGTAAAGGTAACTGTTCACATTTTCCATTAAATTTTATTTCAACTGGAATCGTTCCTAAAACAGGAATGGGCTGACCTGTAAATGTAGCTAAACCATTTTTAGCTGGCTGCAAGGGTGGCAATTTCAGTGAATTGTATGTATCTTTGGTGATTAGAGTTAAGGCAGCACCCGTATCTAATTCCATATTAATAGTTCGATTGTTTACTTTAATGTTTACTGTAACTGATCTAGGAGCACTCTTCGTAGCAATGGAAACCGTATTAAAAATATTGTATTCTGGTTCACGTCCTATAGCTACCTTAGACATCTCTTCCTCAATAATTTCAACAGAATCGGGTGTAGTATGCATTTGATGAACTTTTTTAGGCTTTTCTTTAACAATTTTACGATTCGAAACATCAAATTTCTTCGACTTTAGACATTTTTTTTGTCAAATGATCCTTAACCCCACAATAATGGCACGTACTCTTCACAAAAGGACAATTCTTAGGTAAATGATCAGAATTCCCACACCGTATACACCACGAAAATGTTCTGGAAATTTCGAATTACGGAGTTTCGGTTTTGAAGAGTTTAGTTTGTTCACCGGGTGTAAAACAGAACAAGAACTTTGTAATTTTATGGAATCACGAGCAGCAGTTTCCATAGATACAGCCAATTCAATTCTTTAGCAACCCCTTCCAGGCTTAAGTTTTGATAAAGATTTAGTGTATCGGTTCAAAAAGTCTCTGTATGGATTAAAACAGTCATCCAGATGCTGGAACAAGACTTTTTCAGAAAATCGACTTCTGGCTACGTCTTCAAAATTAGCAATGGTCCTGTAACTTGGTAAGCCAGAAACGCATAATATCCGTCTCCACCGTCGATCGACGATTGAGATTTTTATGCTTTCTGATTATTTGTAAAAGTGTAAACGCAAACGCTTCTTAAGTCATTTTCGGTATTTTGGAGGATTATGAAGATATAATATAAGAAATTAATCTATATTATTAGATTATATAGAAATATTAGATTATTTAGGGATTAGATTATACAGAAATTAATTAGATTATATTACAATAATATTTATTATATTACAGTTATAAATTAATTAGATTATATAGAAATTAATAGATATTATATAAGAAACCAAGTTCAACCGGAAATGACTTAAGAAGCGTTCGGTTTAACAACTAATCAGAAAGCATGATAATCGCAATCGTCTATCCGCGGTGGACAGGGAAATTATGCGCCAGAAACAGTCAACTGTCAGATTCTGTTCAGATAACGACCGACGCTGTATTTGAGTATCCTGAATTCCACAAACTAGTCGATCACGAATCATCATATCTAAACTAGAACCGTAATTGCAAAATTCAGAACGTCTACATAATTCCGAAACAAAAACTGGAATGGATTCATCAGATTTACGAACTCGGGAATTAAATTTAAATCTTTAGACAATTTCCGAAGGTGATGGACTGTAATGGTCTTATAAACATTTAATTAAATCATCGTACGTAGTATCTTCCGTTGTTCACGACGACAGCAAACTACGTAACAGTTTATAAACAGTTGGGCTAATCAAAGTTAAAAAGTCCTTCCGGCCTGTACCGGGAGGAAAAGGTAGCTTTCCTATATCTTCGTTTTAAAATTTTAGCTAAAGTTACACGAAAACAGCAAGCTAAAATGCAAAGAAACGTTTACAAAAGATTCGTTAATACTGAATTTGAATAAGAAATTCGCCAAATTATTGAGCAATAGCCAAATTGGCTTCATTTATGAAGACTTATTTTGGTCGCCAAATTGGGCGATATTTCGCCAAATTTGGCATATTTCGCCAAATGTCGCCAATTTTGGCGAGAATTTGGCGCTAACGGATATGAATATATAGTTTTATGCGTATGATTGTGAAAATTATTACAACAATGAAAGAAAGTAATTTGCGAGTAATCGCGTTAATGTGCTGTTTTGTTTCAAAATGTCAGCCACCCTAGAATTTCAAACTGCTCTATCTCAGCCATTTTTTAAGATAGAGGTAAACCAAAAAATGCTCTGGAATCCTTGTATTAAGGCCTAACACGTAATTAAAAAATAAATTTGAATTATTATTTTTTTTGTATATTTATTTTAATTTTAAATTTTTAAATGGCCGCCATCTTGAAACAAAATGGCGGACCAAGCTGGCCAACGAACTCGGTCGAGACATTAGTGACCTTAATACACACAATTAGTTTCATCAAAATCGATTCATAAATACGGGCGTTATCGTATGACATAGGTCATATATATATATATATATATATATATATATAAATCAACATTTGAACGGAGGGTGGTTTTGGGGTCTGGGGGTCCTGATCGGTGAAAATATAACGAAATTTTCCGGAACTGCTTTCCTCCGAACGGCTGCAATAGGTAGCTTTATACTTTTTTGTATTGAAAGCTACCTAAAAGATAAATTTTTTTTCTTAGCATCAGATATATCATTTGCAGTAATAAAATGATTAAATCGTTCTACGTACTGCGACCAGGTTTCTACTGCAGAGTTGAAACTTTCGGTTCTACCAAACGTAACTGTACCAAACAAGACTGTAATCACCATAAAACAAAAAGAGCAATGTAAATCCAGAATGTACGTGGATCCGTATCGATCGTCGCCAAAATGTTATGTTTGCGTACTTATAATATTATATCAGCACACTGTATAAGCTGAACACATAACTTTAATAACACAAGCAAACACGGTTACAAAACAACACACACAATAGAACATTTTAAATCGAAACCAGAAGGAAAACACAATTGGAAGTTGTACTCATTAATAATGGTACAAGTTGTAGTTAATACATAACAATAAATGAATTAAATTCATGGATAGAATAATGTTTCTGATGTCATGTGGCCTAAACTGGTCCAGCCCCTTCATCCATTTTTTCCTTTAACACAATTTTATCATACTAACGAGCACTTTTTAAGAATTTTTTTTTGACTAATAGGAAATTTTTAGCCTCCCCCTCCCCTTTCACACCAAATTTCATCACATATTTTTATCCACTGAAATTACAGAAAAATCTCTGCTGTTGAATTGAATGATATTCTAAGCAGAATTGGATTGAATATGAAAATCTGCCAATGTAGATAGCAATTTGTAAGGTATTCCTACAACTAACACAGATTTTATTGATTATAAATTATGAAAAAATAGGATAAATAACTCATTTAAATAATAAATTTAATATTCTCAAAGAAAAAAGTTTTAAGTGAATATGGTTTTTAATAAGTGACTATCCTGCTGTCTTTGGTCAGAGTGAACTCTTATTTAAAAAATTTTAAGAAGCAATTGAAACGCCAAATATCCTTAAAAATATATTAGACCGGGAGGCGGCAGCACAAACAACCACCTCATCGAGTTCACGGCTGAAATTCCAGAATTAGTTAAAACTCGATTCGCATATTAAAACGCAATCGGTCTGCCAAGTCATATCTTGGTGGAAAATACGTGAAAACCCGATTTTAGCGCTTGACTCGTAGGTTTGCCATTGTGTTTTCCTGTACCCAGTTCTCCATGTTTTCATACTTTTGGGTGCAGTTCAATTTCCGATAAGACCTACTCCATAACCTTTCTCTCCTTCGCCCGCGCGATCTTCTATCTCGAACACAACCATAAACAATTCTCGCCGTCTACCATGAACCTAGATAGGTTCATGTTTTCTACCAGGGAGATAGAGAGAAGGAGAACGAAGATAATGTTTCTACTTATGGAACTAGTAGCGGTAGAGATCTGCACGGGCCGGGCCAAGGCCCGAAGCCCGTACTCGGCCCGGCCCGTGGGCCGGGCCGGGCACGGGCCATATTTTTTTCTGAAGGCTCGGGCCGGGCCGGGCCGGGCCAAGTGATTACTCTTTACGCGGGCCTGGCCGTGCCCTACTTTTTTCCTGAAGAATAAGGCCGTGCCTTAAATTATTTTTTCCGTACAGAGCCGGGACTGGTTTCATTCTTCCTAGTCTTCATGCCTTAAAATTTTTAGTCCTGGTTTTGACTCGTATGAAAATCATTGTCTCGGCGTACCTGGTCCGTTCGAAGGTCAGTAAAATAAGATCTGGCATAAAAATCTTTTCAAAACATGCATACATTTTTAAATCGCCATTATTTTATAATTAAACATTAAAACTTATTATTTTTAAAGAATAGTAGATTTATACACTTATTAAAATATAGCTAAATTAAAATATAGTAAAACGTGTGAAAAAGAACCTGCTTATGATGGAATCCTGTCTTAAATTGAAAAATGTGTTGATCCATTAAAAATGAATATACTAATATGTAAGAAAAGAATATATAATACATGTACACCTGCTAAGAAGGCAAATTGTCTATAACTCATTTTTTTTTTCTTCCCTATGCAATTCCATCTTAGATTTTACTGTATAGCATTTTTCTGATTTTTAACACTTCAATAAATGGAATATGGATTAACAATATCGGTGATAACTTAAACACATACATACAACAAATAGAGATTTATTAAAAAAATAAATATTCCAGCTTGCGGCACCTCTATAAAAATGAAGATTATAAACATGAAAAAAAAAAGGCTGAGATAGGAATTTTTGGTTAGATCTCCTCCTATGGGGCAAATTTTTAACCAAATCGACGTAAAAATTATGTTTTGTAGAAATTCACTCGGGCCGGGCCGGGTTCGGGCCGAGATTTTAACTTTTTTCCGGGCCGGGCCGAACTTTTAACTTTTAAATCGGGCCGGGCCGGGCCAATATTTTTTTTGTTCGGGCCGAACTTTTAATTTTTGTATCGGGCCGGGCCGGGCCAAATTATTTTTTGTATGGGTCGGGCCGGGCCCGGGCCTGGAAATTTCGGCCCGTGCAGACCTCTAAGTAGCGGTACCTAGTATGGCGGCGTTTCTGGTCTTTTGGGCCTTTAGGAAGTGTAGCGCCCTCTATCTCTTTACCATGCTCGAAACCAAAATGCAGGAAGAGCAGACGACAATTTGTCATGTTTGACAGGTCACATGACCGGTCTTTGGAGGCACCAGCGCCACAAACTGGGTAGTAATTCCCGGTCTATGTTGTGATCTTGAAAGCCTATCTTCACTGTTCTCCTTCTTATTTCTATCTCCATGTTTTCTACACATTTAATGAGGTGTAATATAACTACGCGCAAATTAACATTTTATTATCTGCTTATGATCAGAAGTAAATTATGTATTCTTGAACGATTTAGTCTGCCACGCTTAAAAATATAAATACGATTTTCATAGGCATACCATTAAACGACTTTTGGCTATATATTACTATGGCTGATGGACATCAGGTGATAAGAATTAAAAATTTACAGGACCCCGTAGCAGGTAAGATTCATAATTTTATTTTTTACAATGATTGTTAAATTTTTAGTATTTTTTTTAACCATTTACTTTGGTGGAAATGTTACTTTAAATTTAAAACTATTGTAATGAAATGCTCGCTTATAATTATATGTACATGGATAGAATATATTTAATATGCGTATGTTTGTTAATTATTAATATTTTTTGGCATTTGTTCACTTTGGAAAACTAATGTAATGCATTGGCATTTTCTTGAGTACACTATCAAATTGTTTGCTGTTTTAAACAGGTGTATTACTGAACAGTGATGATGTTTAATGTCAGCTTTATAGGATTAAAATAAATAGAAACCTTCTGTAAATTATTAGTTTTCTGTTATATTAGTGTAATACACTGCATCAGTTTGTATGTTATTAAGTGCTTTTGATTCAAACTATATAATGTATAAACCCATCTGTGCTGCCTTTTTTTTTTTTTTTTTTTTTAAGTATCTTAAGAACTTATTTAACCCAATGGCTTGTCTAGATGCTATTCTTATTTATAAGTAGCTATATGAGGATAATTTTACATTTATTTTCTGCGTGACTTTGTAATGTTGTCAGTCTCCCCCCCCCCCTCCCAAACAATGATAGTTCATGCAATTTTTTCTCTACTGTAAAGGAATTTCTATCTTGCACACAATTTTGACTATGGTGAATATGCTATCCTTGGACGATGGAAGGCAGTTTCCTTTTGTGCACGATTTAGTAGAGACTCCTAGATGTGTAGTTTTGTTAATAACAAAGTAGCTATCATTTAGGGCTCTCTGCTGGAAAATAATTGTGGAAGATTTTGATGGAACTGTATAGAGCCATGCAACATTGTGAGAAAGAAAAGACGTGGAATATTCCAGAAGAAAATGGAAGAATTATTTTTTAAAGCTTATGAAGAAAAAGAAAGTTAAATGAACTTTTTATGTATATTGCCATGTTAGGTTGTAAATTCTTATCAAAATGGTTTGCAATCCGAAAGAAATAACACATGTTTGATATCATACAATGGGGAAATTTCACACTGGAGGAATATGTTTTCTTTTGTGTGTAACTGATAAAGTTTATCTTGAAATCCTCAAAAATTCACTCAGAATCGTTAAAATAATAGAAAATAGCTTTGAAATACTGTTTTTAATAATGCAAAAACATAAACAAAACCACGTGATACAAAAACGCGACGTGATTGGTTGTGACGTCATTTGCCGCTAAACTGAAATGTTCACGCTTTGCGCGTATACTTTTTCCCATTGCTTTATCTATTTGCAATCTTGTTTCATCTGTTTCTTAAAATTTATTTAACGTTATCAACTTCAAATTTGTGAAAAAGTAAGATCTAACCTATCTTAATATAAAATATATCTTTTTTTTTTTTTCATTAAAATTTTGATTAGAAAATGTCGATTTCGGCCGGATATGTTAAAGGGCAATCGGACAATCTCCCAAAAATAGATGCTCTTTCCATGTTTGCTTTTTTAGGAAAGAATTCGGATTTCATGGGTGCAGAAATACGAGGAGTTAAATCTAAAAGGTATATATTTCTGTTCTAGATTTACTTTGATTTATTAAATAATAATAATGATTAAAAGCTAAAATAATAGCACACGATTCTTGATTGTTGTTCTTGAAATGAATTATTTTCTTATTTCATCATATTTCAGTTTAAATGAAAGTTTAATTATTTTACAATACTGATAAAGTATATTTGTTATAAAATAAAATATTGAGAAATAAGAAAGGCCTTTTATTTAGTTAGTACTTAGTATATATTTTCTGAGTAAAAAAATTCTCTGTAAACTTTAAAATATTGCATTCATTCTTTGACATTCCTTTTTGCTCTATCTTTCAAAAGTTTCCGTGAAATTAAAATTTTTTTGTCACAGCCTTCCTTTTTTTATCCTAAAGCATTTATATGTTTACTTATTCATATTTTTCACCCCCCGAAAGTTCAAGTTTTTTTTTTTTAAGCCACCAATTTTTGCTTTATATATATACTAGCTAACCCGCCCGGCGTTGCCCGGGCCCGAGATAATTACAATCTCAGAGAAAGGCGTTAACCCCCTCCCTCCCCATACCCGTAAATATAATGAATAATTTGTTCAAGAGAACCACCGTCACCTACACTAACGCAATCATTAAAAAAAGAATTACATTGTTATGATAATTAGAACATAACGAAGACGCTACGCTAAAATAGCCGGCAGATGACACCCCCTTCCCGACCTCAATTTCGAATCTATATCTTAATTAGTTACCTAAATTTTTATTCATTAGTAAAATTTGGCAATTATTTCCTTTCATTTTCGCAAACTAAATGAGAGGGATCGGCCAGAGAAACAGATCTCTTTGTAGTTCAGTTTTTAATGAAAGCCGATCCCTGTCTGAAACTTTCTTGGATTTATTTCACTGGCGCCAGCAGATTTTTAGCAGTTTTTTTGCATAAATTAAGAAAAATTACCGGCCGAATTTTTCAAAAATTGCATAGACGGATGCATAATTTTTTTTTACATATGCTCAGAAATTTTAAAATTGATATCTTAATTATTTTTCTTAAAATTCGCTAATTAGTAAAATAATTTCGAATTAGTTCATTTCCGCTTGCAAACGATTAGTTTCTTACGCCATTTTGATTTAAAATATGTCATTTTAGAAGCGATGGTTAATGAGAATCTAATATCTAGGCTAATTATCAAAATATTAAAATTCTGAGGCTCAGGTGCACATGGCCAGACCTTGGACTATCCACACCTAAATTTACAGACTTCTAGGTGCGCTAGATTTTCCTAGCCATCGCCAACAGACACACAGACACACACAGAGCGAAACTTTCTTTTATTAGTATAGATTAAAGAAAAAAAAACTATTTTTACTTTCTTCTATCTTACAAGAAGAAAGTATTTGATTCATGAAAATTTTCAACTTCCGGTTTTCGACGGATTTATACGTTTTAGAAGGACCTGAACACGATTTGACTGTTCTTAGAAAATGTCTGTCTGTGAGTCTTCGGCTCTTTCTGTCTGTATGTGACAAAAATTTTGTGGGCGCTCTATCTCAAGAACTAATGCACGAAATTTAATAAAACTTTATATTCAGTTAGTACCTGATATAATTTGGTACTGATTAGTATTTGGTGAAAATCGCCCAACAGGTGGCGCTGCTATGCTGCATTTGTTGAGATTTCCGCAATAGCTCTATCTCAAGAACTAATGCACTTATTTTCATCAAACTTCACATTCAGTTAGACCTTGACATAAATGGACGCTGATTACTTTTTGGTGTAGATATCCCGATAGGTGGCGCTGCTATACTACTTTTTTCATTACTTTTACGATAGCTATATCTCAAGAACTAATGCACGGAATTTCATCAAACTTCAGATTCTGTTAGACCTTGATATAAATAGATGCTGCTGACGTTTTTGTGTAAATAGCCCAACAGGTGGCGCTGCTATGGTACTTGTTTAATTATTATCACGATAACTATATCTCAATAACTAATGCATGGATTTTCATCAAACTTCAGATTAAGTTAGACGTTGACATAAGTTGTTGTTGATTAGGTTTTGGTGTAAATCTCCCAACAGGGGCCGTTACTTTTCTGCATTTTCCAGGATTTACATGATTTTAGGAAGTCATATCTCAAGAACTAATGCATGGAACTTAATAAAACTTTAGATTCAGTTAAACCTTGATATAAATGGGTGCTGATTCTTTTTAGTGTATGCGAAACCAGTGTGAGATAGAAGAAAGTTTTGGGATTGGCACATCCGACTAGTTTTGTTTTATAGTCAGTAGCTGAAACACTAGGGAATATTTCAGCATCTGTTACATGTGCAGTAGTTAGTGCTTTATCATTTATGGTCAGCAAATTCATTACAAAATCTTCTGTTAAAGATTCTGAGACCTTATTCTTGTCATTTTTGGCATACTCGGCTTAAATTTCTTGTGCTGTTTGATGTAACAGAGGCAAGTTATTAAAAAGTCCTCATTTTTAATTACATATATTTTTATTGGTACATATTTTGAAGATTCATTCTTTGCTTAAGAATTTGTTTGCCTGTTTGTTTAACAATTTATATTTATTAAGTCCTGCAAATTTTAGAAATTTATTAGTTATTTAAAGATTATGAAACCTTCACTATATTATTGCTTAATATTTAATAATATCACACAACATAAACATAACATTGAACAATATTCTTTTTCAAAACAGTTCTATAGCCAAGGGTGTTTAGGAGAATTTTAAGGGAGGTTCTAACTCCCTAAACTATGAATTCTCCAATATATTTAAATTTCTGTATATTAATATAGAGCAAACATTTTCCTACCCCCCCCCCCCCCCATTTTTTTCTGGCTATGCTACTATTGTAAAAATACTTATTAAAAATTCTGAATATGCTTCGCTCAGAATGTATGATTTCAGTTAAAATTTGTTTTCATAAGTGATTGCATTTTTTTTTTCATTGATAAAATTATACATTAAGGATGGATATCAAAATTAGAGGTTTCCAAAAAATTGCATTATGATTACTGAATAATGAATATATACATTTCAAATATGAACTATCGATTACTTGAAGACACTTCTTAATATGCATAAATAAAATGAATGACTATATGTATGATACATAAATATTTCTTTCTGTTTCATATGTGATTATTCTCATTCATATATTCCAAAAATGAAAAAAAAAAATACATTTATTAAAATTTTATTTAGATAACCACGGATCTATTTAGGAAGAAACTGGGTCCTTTAAAAGACCCTTCACAATTTTTTTCATTTCAAAACAGGACCCTTCACAAAACTTTTCACCTTAAAACAGGACCCTTCACAAAATTCTTTGTATTAAAAATGGGCTTATCACAAAACTTTTCTCTCTTCAAACTGAATCTTTCACAAATTTAATCATTTAGAAGTAAAATCTGACTGTCACTTTACATATACAAGGAAAACATCTGTATTTTACATGCATATATCTTCTTAAAAATGTATAAACAAGAACCTGAATATAACGCTAATTTCAAATTCACAAAATTTTGTCTAGATTTTTCACAAATGTAAAAAGCTGTTCACAATTTCACAAAAACAGGACCCTGGGAGAAAAGTCTGGACTGATCCCTGTAAACATACAAATGAAGAATAGCAGATTATAAGTTTACAAAAACATTTATTTCGTGTTAATATCATAATAAAATAAATTCGCAAACGCTCACAATTTAATATATGTTAAAAGTTGGATACTATATTCAGGAAGATTAATCATTTCAGAAAAAGTTAACAGTTATTATTTTTTTTTCCCGGAAACAATGAATGCAAAAATTTATTATTCAAGAAAACAATACAAAACAAATAAAAAAATACATGTAAGCTTTCAGATTACAATGAACTTAAAAAAAGACAAATCCAATTTTTTAAGATCTGATAAATACGTAGCACCTTTGCATTGAAATATTGTGCCAAAAAAAAAAAAGTATACCTTATTCTATAAAATGCAATATTGTAGTACGAGTATTAACTTGTTACCGATACTTTATTTCTACATTGAGATCTGGAAATGAATTTTTTAAAAACACGATGGAATAAAAATCTCACATGGAATTCACAGTATTATTTATTCATTACAATACTTTTAATTTGTTATACTAGTCATTTCTAAGAAAAGAAAAAAGCGTAAAGCAAGCCATCCCCCATAGAAAATAACAGGGAGAAATACAGCGAGGGTTTGTTTACATGGCTAGTGACGTCAGAACAGCTTTTATCACGTGACGCAGCTTTTTCTGCGACGACAAAAACTGCGTTTTAAAAGTTAATTTAATGAATTATACAAGTTTCAAATATATGTAAAAATGGTATCAAAATGTTCATATTTTTATACTCTATCTGATGCAAGTTAAATTGAAAAACGTGAAATTTCCCCATTGTGTTTTTGTTGATGTTCCAGAACATTTTTCGGTTAGCCGGGCGCCAGTGAAATATATATGTCTATATATACATACACATACATATATGTGTGTATGTATATACATATATACATTTCACTGGCGCCCGGCTAACCGAAAAGTACCCATTTTTCATATTTTTATTTAATTGCCTGTATTTATTTTTATAAATATGGAAATAATCTTTGATTTACCTAGTATTGAGATGATGCAATCTCATTTTTTCAAAAGCAAGGGCCCTAACAAATAACTATGTGGAAATAGCTATGATATGAAAGGTAGATTGTGATCCTTAAAATGTTACAGGAGGGTTGATATATTTTTTAAATACATGCATACAGAAAGATACATGTTAAAAGTATCAAATTTTAATTACTCCAGAGGAAATGCAATATCTTCCCTGGGATGCTACAGTTACAGTGTCCCCTTCCTTCTCCTATAACTGCAAAAATCTCTCCGAGGGAAAAATGTCTGAATTCGACTTATTTTAGATATATTTCAGGTTATTATAGTACTTGAAATGTGCTCCCAGGCGGGTTAACTTGTGAAATAATATTCTTTCATCTTTTTAAAATGTGTATTTATGGATATTTTTTTCTGCTTGAAAAATATACATTTCTAACTTACCACTTTTTTATTGTTTATAAAATATCTTGCACTTGTACTTTTATTTCTTGCAGTTCAAGAATCATGTACCTCGCAAATCAAAAAATAAGTGGAAGCATGAAGCTGAAAAAGAAGTATAATCCCTATGGAGCATATACTACCCAGACAAGAAACTTATTACCAGAGAAGAGTTGCTGCAAAAGGAAGACTTGTTGACAGAAAAACTATTTTATGACATGAGGACGGTGTGAGACAGGAAGAAGGACATCAAGAGCCTATGTAGATTTTAAAATAAAGGGAATAGTTAAGTGGGACAGTCTTGTGCACAGTACCGTATCAGTCATGCATTAGATTGCACTTCTAAGCTAAGAAAATATTGCCTAAAAACTTTTTATAAGTTTACGATTCTGTACATGATGCATGGTTTTTCAGTGTCTTTTTTTTTTCAGCTATTTCTTATGATCTTGAATTGTTTTTTTTAGTTATTAAATTTGTTAAAGATTTTAGCCTCTTCTCTTTTTCTCTTATTTTCTATCTGCTTTGCTCATTTAAATACTATGTTCAACCCTACAAGTTCTAATTGGAAACACAAGTAATTTTTAATAAATTAAATGTACTTAAAGATAGGGATGCACAGAATATTCGCTTCGGCCAAATACCAAACTATTCGGTTTGCTGAATATAAAATTATTCGGTTTGGCCAAATATCAAGATATTCGACCAAACCGAATACTTAAAGAAAACATTTTAAAAAACCATCATTGGTAACTTTTATTTTTAACTGTCAATAAATATATTCAGGAAAATTAAGAAATAGAATCATATTTAAATAACAGAGATTGCTTTTACATTATTTATTTGTTGTTTGAAAAGCGATCCTCTTGTTGAAAAATACAGTGTATCTCATTCCACATCGAATTTGTATTTTGATTTAATTTTAACCATAATGAAGATATTGTAACAATATTTTAAAACATCAGACTTACTTTACTTTCTGTGAAATATGACAAGTGCTAGAAATTGCCACTATTGCAGTGCAAACAACACTGAGCTAGATATTCCATAATTTAGAATGCAGCTGACAGTACATATACTGTATCACTGGCTAAAATTCCATCACTTCCACTGATTTCATCACATTTCACACAAAGCAAAGTTAATATGATCGAAATCTAACTAAAATATCTTCATTATTGTTAAAGTTGTAAACAAAAATTTGAGTTAAGCTTGTAGTGAAGCACCCTGTATTTTTGATTGAATGAATGGATTGCAATGCTGGTTTCCTATACAAAAAAAATTTGTCTTGACTGCATTATCTTCCTTGAAAGATTTTACTGAAATTTTAGGAATACCCTGTATATTTCCAATCTCCTACAGATAATTTAAAATGTATACTAATGTATTATGGGTAATACGTACATGTATTATTACGTAAATACCTTTTTGAATCTTACCTTTTTTATTTTGTTTAGTAAATGAGAAGTTTGTGCATTTACAGATGTACTGGCCTTGTTTCCAAACCTCTGATATCCTTCCCCGAGATGGTTAGTTTAGGTTTGTCTTTCCTAAAATAACTTGATGCACCTTTTGAGTTCCTCTGAAGGCTTCATAATTAGAATCTGCACCAAACGTTTTTTTAGAAATCTGAATTTCTTCTGGAGTAACATGAAATATTTTAATTGTTCCACATTTTTCTTTTATAATTGAGTCTCAAAGTCCTGAACATTGGTTCCATAAGCAACAGCAGAATCTGCTGCCCCTTTTCCATGGCTGGATTCTGAATAATTCCATGTGAAAATTGTTACATTTGGTAAAATAATGTGCATGTAGTTTGAAATAGTGTTGAACATTAATTTGTTCTTATTTTGTGTAACTGGACCAACGCTAAGCATATGGACACATTTCAGATTTGGGTTTAGCTCCATAGCATATTTGAAAACAGGTTGCAAGTGGGCTCAAATTGCTAAACTGTTATGTACAAGTGACTCACTGATGGAACAGAGGAAACATTAGCATCTTTAGTATTTCTTCTAAGATACATTACATCACAGTGTAATGTAAGTTGAGTTTTCCCACTTCCAAAATCCACTGTTTGAATTTCCTCCCAATACTTGTATAGGTAATTTTTGCTGAAATCGACATGTATTACTACACTGTCAGAGTGCAAATTAACTGCTAGAGGGTTAATCAAACTGCTTATATTGATGTGTAATGTTAGCAACATGATTCATAAATTTAGGCAATGTACATTCCAATTCCTTAGCCAGTTCTTGTTTGTTTTTCACTATTTCTTCTATTACAGGTTTTTTAATTTTCTTTAATTGACCTTTAACGACTGTAATAACAGTCTCTGTTGTCCACCTTTTTAATCTAAAGTTTTCTTATCTGGCAGTGTGTTTTACGTGTCTGTTTTTGCAAAAATTACATTGTCATAAGAATTGCACTTCATTTCATATCTGTTGAAGCATAAACTTTCAATCAGCTGATGAGTATTCTTGAAGGCTATTGTATTCATGAAGTTTTTCACCTCTAGAATCATAATTTTTCATTTTCCATATAAGATTCTTGTACCTGATAAAGAATGAAGCCATTCTTATCATCCTTTATTTTTTTTATAATCTTGCCAGTAAGAATATTGTATAATTTTCTTGTTCTATTTTGACTCTTCCATTTTTTTCTTGTCTTGTTTTCTCTTGTTACTCTAAAGTTAAACTTTTTAAATTATTTTGACAAGTTCTATCATTCCCTCACTTATATAGTCATTACCTCATTTCAGCAAATGTGAGGGAATGATAAAATTCAATATTGCTGCTTTTTTCAAGTTACACAAAATGGTTGCAAATGATTTATGAATAATTGCTTAAAGTATCAGTCATATAGCACAATATTAGCTAGAAATAATTTTTTTTTTACTTACCCTGAAATGGGTATCCTGTGTGAGGGAATGATGATTTAAAAAAAACACCCATGCACAAATGTGTATTTCTTTATTTTATTCTGCAACAAAAAATGTTCACCTCAAACTAAAGACTCCCAAACAGAAAGGTGTTAATGCAACAACCAAAATGACCCTAATATTGGAAATAATGCTGCCCTTTTGGAGCTGAAATTTAGATTTTTTTTCAAAATGTGAGGGAATGATTTTATACTGCAGGGAAAAATGGCAATTGTTAATTAAAACAACTTTTTAATTAAGTAAAAAATAAGCAACTAGTGTTTATGATTAATATAATTATTTAACTTTACTAAAATATTTTCATAATAAATATTTTTTTTAATTAAATTTGAGAAAAATAAGTTTAAAATTACATAAAAGGAGTAGGGAACTAGTGAGGGAATGACTATCTTATATTAAATTATTTAAATTTTTTTTTTATAATTAATAAATCATCTTGATGAATTTATTTTAAAAAGAACACTATTGTGGAAACACTCATACACAAAAGAATAACAGTTTTTGATAATATTTTTCATGTTAGAGATAAGGGAATGCAATATTGCCTCTTTATGGAGAATCACTCATATATTTTACTCACTTCCTGCCAAATAAGCATTATAACTCTAAAAAATTCCTTCAAAATTTCTTTTTGATTTTAAAATATTTGTTTTAGAATATAAGAAATTTTTTTCACTTATTTTAGTTCACAGAAGAAGCTGTGGAGTTACATTTTAAAAAAAGTTATCCTTCTAGACTATCCTTCTTAAAAAATAGTTCGAAGGATATATATATATATATATATATTTTTTTTTTTTGTAAAGTTTAATTGTGAAAAGGTTTTGTTCATCAAAATTGTCTTTGTGATAAAATATTGGAAATTTTTATCAAAAAATATTTATTTTGTCATTCATATCATTTCATAATCATTTGTCATCATATCATTTCAAAAAATATTTATTATGAAAATATTTTAGTAAAGTTAAATAATTATATTAATCATAAACACTAGTTGCTTATTTTTTACTTAATTAAAAAGTTGTTTTAATTAACAATTGCCATTTTCCCTGCAGTATAAAATCATTCCCTCACATTTTGAAAATATTATGATGTAACTTTTAAACTCTGAGATATAGGAGTATTCGGCTGAATAGTTACTATTCGACCAGCCGAATATTCGGTATTCAGCTGAATAGTTACTATTCGGCCAGCCGAATATTCGGTATTCAGCCAAATGGTTACTATTTGGCTGGCTAAATATTTAGTATTTGGTTCACCTGTGGGCTGAATATTCACTATTCGGCCAAAATCACTATTCGGTGCATCCTTACTTAAAGAGATTCTTTCTTCCCTTCATGTTTTTGTGGCAATCCTGTATATTATCTCCTGACCCAAATTCCAGATCGGGTTGAATTTCTGGAATTTAATCCATGCTCATATTAAATCTCATTGCTGACAATATCTATTATTTTAACTCAAGCAGACGATGATTTGGAATGTCACCATAAAAAATATATATACACAATATAGTAACTATTTTAAGAATGTAAAGTAGTGTGCTGCATACCTTTACTGTTCTTAAAAAAAAAAAACATTGCATTTAAATAAAGTTTTCATTACTGTTTACTGGATGTGGCACACTCGAATTTCTATAGCTCCAAAATTACACTTTCAAATTCTAACCAAAAAATTTGATTGTACTTTTCCGTTATACCAACACCAGGTCAAAATATATGTTAATGCATCATTTATTTTAAAACTGACAGTGCAAATGATTTTTACTGCAAACTATGCCAAACATTGTGATTTGTTATTTTTTGACCATGAATCATTGTTTAAATACTATTTAATCCTAGCAGGGTTGTAAAAGACCAGTTTTTTTTAAAACCCAGCCCGGGTGGGTACCCTGGCAGCTACCCTCTACAACCTTGCAAAATATCTTAATTTGCTATTTAACTTACATTTATTACCAACACTGAAATGGATTTTACCATTCGGCAGTTACCTGATGATGAAGCTACAATAAAATTGTTCTGCAACTTTGGAATTATACATAAAAAATGTTTTCTTTTGTTTTTTCTTTCTTTTTTTTTAACCCACGAAATGAATTTATGGATGAATTCAAAATTTTATCTGTAATAGAGATGCAACATAAGATTATGGGAAGAAAAGCATAGGAATGTGAAATAAAACATGGGTTGAAGCATTGCAGTTGCTTTTTCTTAATGCTTTGCGATTTATATATTTGTGATGCGCAATAGCTGACTTCGATTGAGTTTTGTGAGCTTCAATTCGAGATGAACCACAACATGACAGTGGACTGAAACAGCTATTTGAGAGAAGTTTGTGCCATCGCTTTGTGTTCATGACTAAATGAAAAATTGGAAGGTCTAAGAAAATTGTAGAAATAGATGAAAGTCTATTCACACAAGTAGAAAAAACAATGTAGGATTTGTTCTCTCCCTCAATGGGTTGGGTATTGGATGGTTTATGTCATGAAACACTACATTGTTTTCTTTCTGATTGGGTACAGTTAAAACATTAATGACGGCAACTGAGAAAAATTTAGCTGATGGGAGTATTATCTTCACAGATTTTTGGAGAGGATATAAAACTAAAGAATTGGAAGATGGTGGCTATGGACATTTCAATGTAAATCACAATATAATTTTGTTGACCCTAACACTGGATGTCATGTATTCAGGACACTGCAAAATCATGTAGATAAAATACATTGAAGATCTGTTTCTCATCATTTACAATTCTATCTCACTGAGTTCATGTGGCAATGTCTTCATTCAAAAATACCAAAAAGCAATAGATAGAGATAGCTACAATTGGAAATGTAAAAGAGTCATTTTTAGGTACTTTTTTTTCTATTTTGGCTTATTTGATCAAATTAACATGTATGTTGTTTAAATTTTATTATATTCTCAATCAAGCCAAAACTACGTATTTCAAAAGAATAAAATTTCAATATTGATTTTAATCAATGATTTTTAAAAACGACAGAGTGCCTTAAATCTTGATTTTAATCAATTTAATTTTAATTGGCATACCCTGATGACAATTAAAATTAAAACTTGTGTTTTGTTATTACCTTTAAATAGATACAGATTAGCTGATTCCCCACCTCCCTTTTTTCCAAATTGTAAACAAGATCTTGATCTGTAATATTTCATAAGCTGTCGGACTCTATAAGAAATGTTTATTGAACAAGAAAAACATTTTTACAACTACCTGTATTTCAACAGTAAAATTCCAGTTATGAAACGTTTTTCTGTAAAATATTTTTTTTCTTTCCTAGTTTCTTTTTAATCAAGTTTGTTTATTTCTATTTCTTAGAATGTTGGCCAGCTGTGGTGTATCTTATCTTTCTGCATTTTTCTACCCAGTTTTTAGTCACCGTTTTATTTATTTTTATATTAACGATCTACAATTCCCTAATTTCTGCTGTTATGGTCAATTCTTAAATTTTTACCTTAAGTAAATCAGTTTATTAAGTTTCTTTTATGTACACAAATATTTGCTAGAATAACCCCAGAACTTATATTAAAATTTCATAAAACAAAGTACCAATAAGTACAGTAGACACTTGTTAACTTAAACAGCATAAGAATACTAATGTGTGAATTATCCAAAATTTTAATTTTAAAAACAATGCATTTAGGAAATATTAAGAAAATAAATTAATGTGAACAATAAATAGACTTTAACGATCTATCAGTTTTTTACATGCATACTAATACAGGGGGGGGGGGAAATAACAAACAAAACTACATGTGTGTAAAATAATATTAATTACATCCTCATGATTGTAATTTTTTTTTATAATTTCTTATATTTCTGATGGCTATGTGCTGCAGAAAATATGAAGCAAACATAAACAATGATAATTCCGACGGCGTTGCAGAGGCTGGTAAGTTCCATCCAGTGAGTCCGTCGACTGGTTAGACACCGGTCACATACCGTGGCGTAAGAAATCGGTCACTTTGGTTAGTTGCGACTGGACGCGCCCTGTGTTTCTTTAGCCGGATCTTATGTGAGTATTTTGATTTATTTTATATTCTATGTCAGTGCATTTTGTAGTATCTGCAATTTTTAACTTCATTTTAAAAAACTACCAACAAATTTTTACTGATAATTGATTATAATTTTGAATAAATGATCTCAAATTTTATGATTTTTTCTATTACTGCCATATAATTGACTGTTCGTAGCGATCTCTGTATTTCACTTTCATGGTTACTCTTCGGTTTTAAGTTTTAAAATTTTCTGAGAATCAATTTAAATTTTATATGATAAAATATTACAAAGATTTTGAATTGAATTTAGTTTCTCATTCTTCCCCTTCCCCTACATCCCTAAACTTTATCTAATGTTACTACTACACAAATATAAAAATTTCCTTTTGTATGATTTTCAAAAATCTTTTGGAGTCTTTTTTGGTTTCGCAAAAAACAAAGTTAATAATTATCAATAAAAACTTCCAATTGGTGAATTTCTCTTGAATAAAAGAAAATGTCAACAAATGAGACCCAATGAAAATAAGGATAAGTTTAAGGTCCTTATAGTAATAAATATTTTTTTGAATATTGAAAGTAAACTAACATTTTATTATGTTATTTTATTAAAATTTTGTTGTTTCATGAAAAGCTTTCTTCATATAAAAAGTTTATTTTCATTTATTTCATTTTATCTATTCAATGTACTTTAGAGTTAAAACAGCAGTAGAATGGTTATTTTCATTTATCGAAAAAGTATGGATACTAAAAGTAGGAAATTTTCCATTAGAAATTTCCTTACTTAGAAGATTTATAAAGTTTTATTTAAATTGTGATTTAGATGTGTTTATCTTACAAGTATATAGATTTATCTGACAGCATAAGGTAATCTGTTTAAATGTATTTATCTAATAAAATAAAAAATTGATTTTTTTCTTTTTCAAAAACCTTCATTATAAAAAATTATAGAATGCTCTCTGCAGAAGATTCTTAGATTTAATTGTATATTTATAAAGTTTTGGGCAAATACTGACATATATAGATGCAGTGGTCAAAAGTCATATATAAAAGAAGTAGTGAAACTGCTGTAAACCCTAGTTTTCTTATACTTTGTAGTGTAACATGTGATTTTTTTGGGAGAAAAAATTTAGCGAGTAATGTAATAATAATTAAAAAAAAAAACTAGTTTCTAGGGAGCATCAATTTTATTTTTGACATTACTTCTAGCAACAAATAAAGTCTCAACCCATAAAAAGTATACCAATAGAGAAAGAGATTAATATGTGGTAGATCTTCTGGTGCCTGAATAGAAGTTTAATTGCTCTCAGAAGATCACAAGTGTGTAGTTTTATTCTATAATAAGCAACTACCATGGGTGACCTTCTGCAAGCAAGTGGAATTTGATGCTTTTGGACTACACTCTACTTTTGGAAGGATTGTGGATTCATCTTTGCCTCGAAGAACTGCATTTTTGAAATCTGCAATACGATAGGAATGCCATTGCTATGCCGAAAGAGGATACAGTGAAAAGAGTTTATTGAAGTAGCGTCAAAAATATATTGATGCTCCCTACAAACTAGTTTTTTTATTACATTACTTTCTAAATTAGGTTTTCCAAAAAATTGCATGTTACACTACAAACTGTGAGAACATAATAAAAAAAAAAAGTAATTGCAAAAATTATTTAGCTGAAAATATTTTTAAATGACCATCATGCAATAATGGACAATATTCTTCCTTTGGGTTCACAGCTACAGGGGGTCAGCAAATATTTTTTAAATTTTAGGGAGGAATTTTAGGAATTAGACAATGAAATTTTAGGGATATTTTAGGGCTAATTTACATCCACTATTCTCAGTGATTTTTAAATACACTTGTATTATAACACAAGTAATTTAATTTAAGAAACACAGCAAATAAATTCTTAGAAAATTCTTGATTAAAATTTTTTGTCATGTTCAAAATTTTAAAGTAAACATTCAAATGTTCTAAAAATGTCTCAAATATAGAGCAAATAATAACAACAAAAATAAAGTAAAGAAATGGTGTTACCTTAATTTTTCTATATCTAACAGCTTTATAAGATGTTTCTTTAATAAATCTTATATGATTTCTTGCAATCTTGTTCAGTATTTTCACAAAAAACTTTTTTTAAATACTTGAATTTTGTATATTTGTATGAAAAACAATTATTTAAATTTGGCTGAGGCTAAATGTATTCCTTGCTAAATTTTTAACATCTTAAAGGCATAGTTAAAAAAAATACAAAAAATATTCAATTGTTTTAAAAAAAATACAATGGAATATCCATAATATGTTGTATTGTACCATAGAAAATAAATTTCAAAATTTTATTTTGTTTCACATTTAATTCTCTTCATCAAAAGTTGGGCTTTCTCGATTCTAATTACTTAAAGGATAAATGTATTCCTTGCTACATTTTTAGCATCTCAAAGGCATAGTTAAATGAAACACAAAGAATATTCAATTTAAAAATAAATAAATGAAAATGCTGTATTGTTTCATAGAAAATAAATTTCGATTTTATTTAGTATCACATTTAATTTTTTCTTTAAAATCTGGTCTTTCTCCATTCTGAGCTTTTCTTCTTTATTTTTCATGTATATTGCTGATAAACTTTATGTGAATTCTTAATATCATTTAACAAGAAAGTTGAAATAAGTACTTTCACACCTCCATAATTTTTAACAGCATCTTTTACAAATCTCAAACTTTTTATTGTATGTTCATTGAAACCACCTTTTAGCATACAATTGTTTATCGAAAATCCCCTTTTAGGATCAGCATTATCATGAGGGAAAACAAGTGCAGTTTTAATTAAATTTAAAAGTTACAATGCTTTATTTCTTTGTTGTTGTTTACCACTTACTTTTGAACAACCAATGAAAATGTCTAACAAGAATCTGCTTGGCGATCACTATACAAAGAAAAATGAACTTTGTTTATCAGTCATTTGTAAACGGAAATAGCTATCAGGAGCAAATTTTAGGGAAACAAAAAAATTTTTAGTAGAATTTTAGGGCGATAAGAAAATTTTAGGAATTGTAGGAATTACAGGGCGAATGCAACCCCTGCAGCTATAAAAAGCCAACTGTTTGACAAAAAACATTCAATATTGTTTGAAAGCATTATGCTCTTGAATAATTCACTTATTTTTTATTCTGCTACTGAAATGATAACAATGTTTGCAATAGACCTGAATAATATAAGGAACATTCATGTAATTTCAGATTAATTTAGTGTTAATTATTGAATGTGTTAGAAATATAATGTTATAATAAATCTATAAAAATGAGTAAAATTTCAAATGTTTAAATTCAGGTTTGTTTATAAATTATGTAAATTAAACTTATTTACTTAAATATATTTTTATATCACAATTTCTATGTTAGTTATATTTAGAAAATTTTTCATACAAATTTTGCAAATTACACTTGTATCAAATTGTTCATTATTTAATAATTAAATAATGAAAGAATATGCTTTTGTGTTCATTAATTTGATTTTTGAGCTGATAAGCATGACAGTAAAATAATGTGACTAAGAGAAATAATAAAAAATCATTCATGCATTCACAGTGTAAACAAACAATAATGACATCATGAGAATATTGCCCATAGAGTAAAATTGTAAATATAATGTGAAATGAATATTTTTGTTTCAGTCTGGTGTACAAATAAAATCTGCTGATGAGTTGTGCTTTTGTTTGACTAATTTTTAATATGATAGTGCATGTAAGGATTAGAAGATTTTTACCTTTTCTATGACTTATTTATTCATTCAAGTATGTGACTTCATTTATAATAATAAAAAATTATTAAATTATAATATATATGCTTTATTTAATGTATTTTTCTTGAATAGAATGACCTGCTAGTTTTACTATTCGCCTTTGCTTTACCCCCTTCCCATATCTCTATTTAATGTATGTATCATGTATTCACTATTTTAAAGATTTTCAATCTTAAATTCTGGAAGTCTGCAAGACAGAAAAAATTTGTAAAGTGGTAATCAAAAGTTTAAGAATGAATAGCTGATTTAGATTGCTTGATTTCTACCAGTTTTTTGAAATAGTAATATTCGCCCTATTTAATGATACATTATATAAAGCAAAAGTAAGGCGAATTATATTATTTCAGAAATTTGATAGCAATCTGATTAAAAATAGTAGTAGTGGCAACACTGCGTATATGTAAAAGGCTCATCCTGAAGGAATTAACAGCCATACATATACAGTAGAAGATCTTTATAACGCAATTATCTATATAACGCACAACTTCTCAAATGTAAACAAAGAATTTTACAGTTAAAACATGCCTGCATTCATAAAAAAATCACTACTCTCTAGAGCAGCGGTTCCCAACCTGGGGTACGCGTACCCCTAGGGGTACGTGGCGGGCCTGCTGGGGTTACGTGAAAATCATATCGGTAATGGCGGAAATCACAAAAATGATTTAACAGAAAACACAAAGAAAGTTGGTAGTTTGGGATTACAAAGTTAGTCTCATGTGTTACTTCAATATGTTACACTCAAAATGAGGGTAAAAGCGCACTAGACTTAATAATCCATTGATAATTGTATGCCACTAGCTCTGCCTACTGCTGATCATATTGCATGAGTACTTATATATTTCCCCAATCTTTGCTAAAACTTCCATTGATGAAAATTACTAGTATTTTAAAACAGGGTTTTAAGGATTTTATTTTAATTACACGATTTCAATGTTTAAATTATAAAAATCAGTGATTTATATTACAATCTTGACCAATTTCTGTTTTTGCCAATTTTTGTCTGTCAAACTGTCCTGACAAAAGTACATTTTTGCCGGCAAAAAGCCAATCCTGATTTCAACCGATTCAGATTTACTAATGTCATCTTTATCACATAGACTGTTTGCTTCTGTATGCTTTTTTTTTTTTTTTTTTTTTGGCCACAATCTCCACCATTTCTACACTACATGGTTTGCATATTGCTTTCATACATTTTCCAGATATAGTTTTTTTTCTCTCTCTCCTGTAAAATAAAGCTATATTGTATCTTTCTTTTTGCCAGCCATTTTTCTTATTATTAATGTATCCAAAAGCTCTCTGTACTGTACCTAGTATTAGTAAATGATATTCTTGTCCCAACTTGTGTTTCACACTATACTAATGATTACAAAACAGTTACAAGACACAAGGTAATCACATAACTAAAAGTACGAAGCTATCAATTGTCAGTGTTATCCAGCCCTCAGCCATTGACAATTTCAGCAATCAATCATGCTTATTTAACTGATTGATAATTGAAACAGTAGAAATGGCTGTTTAGCTTAGAAATAAGGTATAATAACATATCTTATTTTCCATTGCAGTAAGCAATGAATTCTAGAAAAGGAAAAGGCAAAGGGATCAGTCACAGGTATTAAAGTATTTTCAGTTATAGAAGAAACATGAAACTGGAATCCTACAATTCTATGTTAGAGACAAACAGTCTAAATATTTATTATGTTACAATTTAGTCCTTGTATTGATCATATAATATGATCAATACATCTCCCATCAACATATGGGATATTGAAATTTCCAGGTCTAAGCAACTAAACATAAAACAAACTTGTGAATCATGTATAATCAATCTACTTTAGAGGAAGTAACTCCTCACTGAAAATACTATTATATTGAATATATTTAACTTTAGCTTCAATATCTAACTTGCAAAAATGAAGTGATCATCTAGGAAAGACAAAAGTTTAAAAATGAGAGAGCATATATATATATATATATATATATTAGTATTTATTTTGTGATGCACAATGGATAAATAATATTTTGAATATAATGTTGCATTTACTTTCATAAAATAATTATTTTCAACTTATAAAAGTTTTAACATTATTAAAAGGTAATTTTTAATCTGGACATGAATGATGACATTTATTTGAACACGAATGATTAATTTAATCCTTATTCAACTTGTAAATATCAATGTTAAAAATACGGATTTAAATCAAAGATTTTTTTTAAAAAATCATTTGATTTAAATCAAGCTGATTTAAATCAAACAACCCTGTTCAAAACAATTAGATTATTTAGAATTAGGAATTTTCACGTTTTCTGATTTTATTTTTATATAATAGAAAACAGAAAAATAAGAAGAACAGTATGTTTGTTTTACTATTTTGAGCTGTAATTGTTGATTTCTAACAGTTTTTATAGCGCACTCTTTACCATGTTGGGAAAACGATGATTTTCCTACGTGTGCCTTGTGACGTCATAGTTCATGACGGGGAAAGAAACGCAGCATTTGTTCACGCTTTGAATAGAGCGATTGACGGTTTTCTTTTCTTCTTTTAATAAAATTTGTGTGCACTACATTATCAAGAGTAATAGAATCTTTAAGTATATACAAATGTTACTAAAAATCTAAACTCACAAACTGAAAAATGTTAGCCTTAATTTTTTAAGACATTAAAAAAAATAGTATAGTACAAAAACAGTTAAAGTAGGTTTGATTTTCCCCATTGGCATTTAAATTTTCAAAGAAAAAAAATTATTACAATAGCAAAATATTTATACAAGTTATAAGTTATACAATATTGTCAGTTAGAATAATTATTTTTTATTAGGAAAAAAAAAAATGTGATTTTTATAGATCAATCAATTTACCACAGAAGCAAAAGCATTTCTAGCAATGTGTGACAGATATAGGATTTGACGGTAATCTTCCATCAAACGTTACAATAATTTAAAAAATTTCCTCAATTCATTTATATAAATTATTAAATAAAAAAAACTTTAAAATATAAATAAGATATCCATGATTGTTTTGATTAATTTAATTCTATTACTTTTCAATGTAAATATAAATTAATTTGAGTTTAACTCAAACCAATAATTTGTTGATAAATTTTATTACCACACACGATTTTTTAAAATTTATAACATAAATGTATTAATTTTAGTTTTTTTTTTTTTTTTTTTTTTTTTTTTTAAATATAATATTACAAACCCCAATATAACCAGGTGGAAATGATTTCAGAAGTATAAATACTTTTTTATCACTTTTTATTTAAACAATCTCCGTCTACACATATATAAAGCATTGATACGACAACCAAGACATATATATATATACACTGCTCAAAACAATTAAAGGATATTGCAGTTTTAGGTGGATTTTGTATCTGGGAAACTTTTTAGCTGATTGATACATGGTCGACAGACATAGTAGGTTACATGAGAATAAATTACACATGTTTGACAGAAAAAAATGCATTTTATTGCGCATTTGTGTACAAAAGGAAAAAAACACAATTTGTGTATATGAGATAAAAATAATAAGAAAAGGTGTTTTCTTCAAAGAAAATCATTTTCAGTAGGGGGTATGGTTTTCACGGGCGGCCAGCAACGTTGAACACCTTTGAGGCATGGACTCAATGAGGCTATTAATGACGAGTTGGGGTATTCTGCCCCACTCTTCCAGAAGAGCTCTTTCCAGTTCTTGGAGAGTTTGTAGGGGTTGTTGGCGGCCAGAAACTCGTCTTCCTAGAGCGTCCCAAACGTGCTCGATTGGATTCATGTCTGGAGAACACGCTGGCCATTCCATTCGAACGATTCCTTCCTCGAAAAGGAAATCCTCCACCAGGTTTGCACGATGTGGCCTGCAGTTATCGTCCATTAAAATGAAGTTATCTCCGATTGCTGCAGCGTAAGGGACTACAATAGGTCTGAGGATCTCATCCCTATATCGGCGACCAGTCAGAGCTCCATCTCGAATGATGTAGAGGTCAGTGCGCCCGTCAATGGAGATGCCACCATACACCAACACTCCTCCACCGCCAAATCTGACACTTTCGTGCACGAACGCAGGATTATTCCTACTGCCACGGTCCCTCCAGATGAAAATACGCCTATTATCCGGATGCACAGAAAAACGGGACTCGTCAGAAAACAGAATATTGCTCCATTCATTTCTCCTCCAGTTGACATGCTCGGTTGCCCACTCCCTGCGGTCGCGACGATGCCTTGATGTTAATCTAACACATACCATCGGTCGGCGAGCATACAGACCTACAGCATGGAGCCGGTTTCGGACAGTCTGAGTTGAAATCTTGGTGCCTGTAGCCGAGCAAAGGTGTTGTTGGAGAAGAGTAGCGTTCATGTTTCGGTGTCTCCGAGCTGTTAACGCTAAATACCGATCTTCATTGGGCGTTGTTGCCCGTCTACGACCTTGCCCTGGTCTTCGGCCTGCACATCCACTCTCCAAAAAACGGTTCGAGATCCTGGAAATGACACTTTGTGACACTCCAATGGCTTGCGCTACTTCGGCTTGAGTTTGGCCCCCTTCTAACCTATCAACAATTCTCCAAGCTTCTGAATCTGTCAAATGACTTCGCTGAGACCTCGTACTCATCGAAACAAAGCAATCACTGAATGCCGATCATCCTTGTCTTCATTCTCTTTTATCCAGTTGAAAGTCAAATTTCATTCGCTGCCGCTGAAGCGACGTTTTTGACGTCGAACTCAAAATTTGCATACTCCACAGTTTGAAAACCAGAAAAATTTGCATTTGTGATTCTCTTCTTCTATTTTCGGCAAAAAAAATTTCGTTTATATCTTTATTTTATATAAAACTTCAAATATCCTTTAATTGTTTTGAGCAGTGTATATTTGATATGATGTGTACAAACAGTCAGATATCAGACTAGTTGTCTTTTTTTAAAAGAAAGACAGAAATTTATAATTAACCTGAAAAAAGAAAAATGTATTTTTGTGATACGTCATTATTGTAAAGCAGAAATCAAAATATAAACTTTGATTAGGAAAAATAAGAAAATATTTATGCATTTGAATTAGATATAAATAAACACATATGTATATGCCCTTTGCTCTCCTAAGAGCTATGCTCGACAACTCCCACCCAGAGCCCACAGGCTTTAAAAACACGCTAATTTTTTTTGTTTTAAAATGTTTATCTGATTATGGAAGATTAAATGATATTATCACAAGAAGTGGCGATGTTCTGTAATCGGGTTGCCGCTCATTTATCTTTGAGTGGGGGTTTTCGGCGCCCCAGACCGCATCCACCGTTGTCGCAAAAGCTGACGGCTGTTTCCGTGATTCGTTACGAAAGATCAATTAAACATTGGAAAATCAGCTGTTATAAAATGGTTAAGGTGATTCTCAAATGACCTGCTCAACAACGCGACTCATTTTTAATCGCAAAAGCATAAAATTGGCAGGCATGACTATTGAAGCTATTTGGAATAGAAATGAGTTTCTCATTTTGGATAAATAAATTACTTATCGAGTTATAAGTGATTCGTGTCACGTGACATACACTTTTCCCTTTTCTCGAGCTGCCGTGTCGAAAATTCGGTTCAAAATGCCGACTTTGACAATATTTTTTGAAAGATCTGTCCTTACCAAAAAAGTGAAAACGTCTTTCGATTACATAGTTTCTGGATAAGAACACCTGCATATTTCATGCATTTCCGAAGAAAAATGAATTGAGAAATGTGTCAAAAAGTAGCTTTTTTGGATTTGAGAACAGCCTTAAGTTAAAACTGTCGCTGCCTCCCGAAGTTTTATGTTTATAAAAAAGTTTTATTTTACATGCTATAAAAAAATCGTTTATATGACGTAAATACGACGAATTAAATATATATCGTTTTAATTATGAGTCATTTTTACCATTCATTGCTTTTCGCACGTCATAATTTAATTATTTTAAAGGTTTCTTTATTGTTTAAAAATCGCGTGTAAATAAATGTTTCGATTGAAAAGTATTTGTAAATGTTATTTAGGCTATTTTAATCTAGTAACAGTGGATAATAAAATTTTATTTCAAACTATGAATTAAATCTTTATTCAGATAGTGAAATTTTCAATGAAAAATTTGAAAAATACTAAAAATGTAACAAATAAAAAAAAAAAAATGTTTGCACATTGCACACCACAATGCTGTCAAGTATGTCTACGACAGATGATTAAATTACTATGCACAGTTTTTGATCCTAAAAAACTTTTTAAATGAGCTATTTTGACCAAATTTAGCATTAAATAGTTCTTAAAATAATTCTTTAATTTAAAAACTGGTTGCTTTAGCGTATTTATTATACATGTCTCTATAAAACTGCAAGTTTTCATGCTTTTATATGCAATAGTTTCTTTATTATGAGCCGAGAAAGTCAAAATGTCACAATAAATTCAATTACGTCAGCGGCATCAATATTTAGTTAAATACTTTTTCTTTAGAATAGTGAGAAACAACGAAAATGAGAGGTTGATAAAAATATCGTAAAGACCAAAGCAGAAATAAATTTCGAGGTAAAAAAATTGAAAATGCTTGCAAAACCCGAACCGAGAACCAAAACGCCGCTTGCCAACAAAATGTAAACATTGGCACATCGTGAACAGTGACGTCATAGCCAATCACGCAGCGTTTTCAAGTCGCGTAACTTTAAACTTAATTTAGCAATTACTGAACGATTCTTTTACATTTTTTAAATCTATGAGCCTGGAATTATCAGAAAAATATAAAGTTGATCGATTACCTCATGTGAGCAAATTCCTCATTGAAAGAGAACATGAGTGCAGCTGTTAATAGGCATGTTCTCATAACTGATAAATACTGAATAATAATACTTTAAATAATACTGAAAACATCAGTGCTCCCATAATGAATAGGAAATATAATAATGAATAATTCTTGAAATATGGATTTCTCATTCACGGAAGATGAAGATTTTAATAATATGTGTGGGAGGAGAGAAGTGGATGGGTGGTTATGATAAATGGGGGTACTCCGAACTAAAAAGCCTAAGCAAGGGGTACGTGAAAGAAAAAAGGTTGGGAAGCGCTGCTCTAGAGGATTAAATTTAATACATTATTTCATCTTTATATCTTCAACTCAGAGCTTTTTAATAAAAAAATTATTATTGCAATAATTATTTTTGAAAATTAGTAATTTAATGAATGATTTGGTTCAAGAATATTTTGACCTTGTTTATAAAGTAAATTTAACAATAAGTGAAATAACCTATGTTATGCAAAAATTTACAATCAACACAACTTCTGGTTCCAAGGAATGCAATATAAAAATCCTCTACAGTATATTGCTATGTTTCAGACATATTTTGCCATCTTACTAGGTATGTTTAATGATGTGTGAAATGTGATCTATATAATGCAAAATTCTATATAACACACAACCTCGTGTTTTTAGGTTTGCGTTATAAAGATCTTCTACTGTACATCCATATAAGTCTGATGGACATCTATGTAAGAGCATATTTACATTATATTCCATGTCCATCTATATACATCCATATTACATAGATATGATGCATATATACGTACATAATACATAGATATTATGTCTAGGACATGATGTATATGGATATAATATCTACTTAAACGGATGTCTATGTTGTGTTTGGATGTCCAATGAACGCTATATGTATGTATACGGAATGACATCTGATGGTATTATCTATGTAGATAATACGTTATATGGAACTCCTGGGATGAATTATGGACATGATGTATGGATGTACTTTACATTATAAGGATGTCATATTTACCAGTTTGCGCTATGTGGGAAATTGACTGATGAAGTAATGATTAAACTGAAGACAATATTTTCCAGGTTTGACATCCCTAGTACTGTGGTTTCTCATAACTTTCCATTTAATAATTACACGTTTAGGGAATTTGCAAAAGATTCAAATTTTAATTATATTTTTATTTGTTCTCATTTTTCTCAAAGTAATAGTATGAAAGAGAGAGAAAGGATTTAATTTTTCATTACATGATTTTCTGGATTTTATTACATGAAAAATAATTCTGGTCAATTTTAAGACATAACAGAAAACATATTAGGAATTAAAATAAAATTCTCATGCATGTGAGGTAATCAGGAGTTCAGAAGTGATCATGTTCGTAGAACACCTGCCTATTAAATGATTATGTATAATAACTTAAAGGGGTTGATGCCGTGTTAATCACAACTCTTTATATTAGTGCTCCCGAATATACACTTAATACGTTTACGTATTGTAACCGGTAATGATTTTGTATAGGTATAATATGGGAAAATGCTTAACTATGTATACGTTTAAACATATATTCACGAGCACTAGTTTATATATACATAAGCATCGTTTACAACTACACTTACAATAAAATTATATATATTATATATAATTTAGTTTAGATTATATTTAGTTTATCTAAATATAACCACATTATTCAAATAAGGTCTAAAACATAATTCCGATTACAATTTATTTTATTTTTATATTTATTATTATATAATTTATATTTTTGGGATTATATTTAGTTTATCTAAATATAATAATCGCATTATTTAGATGCCCACGATACATGGAATGCATAATTACATTCACATTATATGGATTTTTAGGTATTTATAATAATTATTCTATAACTAGAATTGTTATATTGTATAATAAAACATCTTTGGTTACACTTTGCAACATATATATTTATTAAATATTACATACGTATGTTGTGTATAAAATGCAGATATCTAGCAATTTTTTTAGAGCTATCATTTAAAATTTGTAATTACTTTTGTGTTAAAAATATTTAAAAAACTAATTAAAAGTTAGTTTTTATCTTCTCAAGTTTTGCATAACAAAAACAAAATATTTAAATATAAACCAAAACAAAATTATATCTTTTCAATCGCACATTACTAAAATATATGTTTAATATTTTCTAATAGTAAACTACTACTGGTGATTTTTATTGTCGATTATAAAAAAAACCCCTACATATATGGCAAAATAAATGAAATTTAATTATCAAATGCAAATATTCAATCAAGTATTCAGCAGTGACAAAGTAAACATATTTTAATAGATATGATTAACATTGTTAATATTGATCAAAATGCACATATATATACTGTAAATAAGGACTTACTTCAATTGAAAGTAATCCAATCTTTAATCGAAAATATGCTAAAATCAAATATGAACTTTCATTTACACATTAAAAAAAAAAAAAAAAAAAAAAAAAAAAAGTTAATGAAACCTGAAAATATAGCTTTTATTTTTCAATAAAAATAACTATTTTGTATTTCAAATTTTGTTACATAAAACAAAATTTTCTTGATACTAAATCCTACAGGTTTTTTTATTTTGCGGGTGTGAAAAGCAAATTGTGTCTGTTTTGAATTAGTTGATCTTCAATTTATTATGCAAGTTAAAAAAAAAAGTAATTTAGAATTTTGTTTTATTGTGGTTGCAGGAATGGTAGGATGTAATCAGTTGAATCATTAGCCGATCTGCTGCGATGTCGAAATTGAGCTCTTAGGCATTATCTGTAGGGGACATTGGTTGATGTGAAGCAGTGCGCATAACTCTTGCTTTTCGCACAGTTACACCTGCTATGCTTCAATGTGTCCAGGACTCAATACTGTCACACATTCAATTGTGCATTGCCACCAATGGAGAACACTTTGAGCAGTATCTCTAGTAGATTCCAGCATTTGAAGCATTTATTTTTTATAGTAGACCTTTTTCTGATATAATAAATTGATAATTATTTTTCTGTTTAATTTCAATATTTCATTCTTTGCTTTGTATACGACCCCTAAAAGTCAGCTCAATTTTTTTGATGAAATAACCCTTTTTGGTGATACCCCGATACCACCTAAAGGTGGTTTCGCCGTAAAAAGGACATTGCACCTTGATTTCGATTTCTAATTACTTTAATTCATTTTTTAACTGATCCCTCAATAAAAGACAAAATCATGTGCAAAAATCTCAAACTGAAATTTAATAGCTGCATCAAATTTTGTAGTACAGAGTCAAACTTTTTGTTATATCTCTTATGATACGTGTAAACTTTTACTAAATATAACTATAGGGATTGGGGGACCGCATAACAAGTTAGATTTCTTAATTTTTATAAAATTTATTTTTTACTTTAAACAATGCCACAACATGAATATTTACCTCATTTGAAACTTTCTTGCAATTGGAACTATATGTCTACGACCAACGGTTGAGAAATTAAAGGTCGGCGATAGATAACATTGCACCCTGTATACGTAGCAAATGTTGCTAAAATTAAAAAAAATATTATGAATCCCATTTTTTTTCTTCAAAAAAAAAATATATATATATATATATATATAGGTATATAAATGTTGTCTTCCACTGATTTCTGATTGAAGTGAATGAAAGAAACTATAAATTTAAACTGTTTAACTTAAGGTAAGAATTATATAAAGAAATCCATTTGTAATTGGCTTAATATATCCTTAGTGCAGCAAACTAGTCTCGTGAGATACAAATTTACCTTTTATATTAACTTTATTTTTTTCTTTTTATATATTTAATGTTAATTCATAATTAATACAAAATTATACCCAGGTTTAACTGATAAATGAATAATTTAGGTATGCATAAGAAAATTAGAAATCTATAGAGTTCTCTAAAAGAACTCAATAAAACCTGAAAACACCCTTGTTTTTGACTAGTGGGCCCAGTGGGCTGGGTTAAAAAAAAAACAAAAAAAAAACTGGTTTTTTAAAACCCTGCGAAGGGGTGATATGTTAGCTAACAATCATACCTGCTTTCATTTTGCACCCACTTACAAACCAAAGTATAAAATCAATCCTCTTCAAAAATCCGTAAGTTGCGTATTTTTTTTTTCTGAATTATGATTAGCTGATTAGTGAAATGCCGCATAAACTTGCAGTGTAAACACAAACAAAAGCCGTTTGCAAGTGTTTTTGTACGTAAGGCTGTTCTCAAATACAAAAGAGCTACTTTCAGATACAATTTTGAATTTATTTTTATTCGGAAACAGAAGAAATTGGCAGATGTCCATATTAGAGGTCTGCACGGGCCGAAATTTCCAGGCCCGGGCCCGGCCCGACCCATACAAAAAAAAATTTGGCCCGGCCCGGCCCGATACAAAAATTAAATTTTCGGCCCGGCCCGAACAAAAAAAATATTGGCCCGGCCCGGAAAAAAGTTAAAATCTCGGCCCGAGCCCGGCCCGGCCCGAGTGAATTTCGACAAAACATAATTTTTACGTCGATATGGTTAAAAATTTGTCTCGTAGGAGGAGATCTAACCAAAAATTCCTATCTTAGCCTTTTTTTTTTTTCATGTTTATATCTTCATTTTTATAGAGGTGCCGCAAGCTGGAATGTTTATTTTTTTAATATTTCTGTATTTGTTGTATGTATGTGTTTAAGTTATCATTAATATTGTTAATCCATATTCCATTTATTGAAGTGTTAAAAATCAGAAAAATGCTATACAGTAAAATCTTCTAAGATAGAATTGCATAGGGAAGAAAAAAAAAATGAGTTATAGACAATTTGTCTTCTTATCAGGTGTAAATGTATTATATATTCTTTTCTTACGTATTAGTATATTCATTTTTAATGGATCAACACATTTTTCAATTTAAGACAGGATTCCGTCATAAGCAGGTTCTTTTTCACACGTTTTACTATATTTTAATTTAGCCATATTTTAATAAGTGTATAAATCTACTATTCTTTAAAAAGAATAAATTTTAATGTTTAATTATAAAATAATGGCGATTTAAAAATGTATGCATGTTTTGCAAAGATTTTTATGCCAGATCTTATTTTACTGACCTTCGAACGGACCAGGCACGCCGAGACAATGATTTTCATACGGGTCAAAACCAGGACTAAAAATTTTGAGGCGTGAAGACTAGGAAGAATGAAACCAGTCCCGGCTCTGTACGGAAAAAATAATTTAAGGCACGGCCTTATCCTTCAGGAAAAAAGTAAGGCCCGGCCCGGCCCGTAAAGAGTAATCACTAGGCCCGGCCTGGCCCGAGCCTTCAGAAAAAAATATGGCCCGGCCCGAGTGCCGTGAAGAAAAATAGGCCCGAGCCCGGCCCGCGGGCCGGGCCAAGTACGGGCTTCGGGCCTTGGCCCAGCCCGTGCAGATCTCTAGTCCATATTAAGAAACTATGCAATAGAAATGAGTTTTCCATTTTTTGGTAAAGGCAGAAGATCTTTCAGAAAATACTGTCAAATGCGGAGTTTTGAACCAGATTCCAGAGGCAGCAGAACAAGGAGGAAAATAGTTTTGTCACGTGATATGAATCTCGCTTATAACTCAATAAGTAATCAATTTATCAAAAAAAAAAAAACTCATTTCAATTCCAAATCGCTTCAATAGTCGGGCCTGCCAATTTTTTATGCCTTTGCGTTTAAAAATCAATGAGAAAATGTGTCAAAAAGTTTCGTTTTGTTGAGCAGGTCATTTGAGAACAACCATAAATCTTGTTTCTTTTTCAGAGAATTAAAATTGCTGACCGCTTTTTGTTAACAATAATAATATAATTCTTTATATTCTAAATAAAACTTCAAATTTTAATTATTAGTTTTGAAGAGTCTAGAAATATTACTTTGTTATAATGAAATAATTTTTTTGAGAGAAATGATTTAATTAAAATTACTTAAATTCATTTGTTTTAAACATCCTGAGGAAGAAAATTACCTTTAATTTTCTGTAATTTCAACATTTTTTTTCCCCCTACATGCATAAAATTTTGAGATTCAAAAGAGATTTTTAAGAAGAATCAAGCAATTTCTTCGAATATAAATTTTTAAAGTTTGGTAAACAAACTAATTTTCCAATTTTGCTTTTATTTTTAAATTTTGATTCTAATTTCATTTTTAAACTAAATATAAATTCTCTAGTAGAACTACTTACATACTTCTCAATTAAGTTTTTGATTCTCACTTATAGTAAGGGTTTTTTCTCTTGTGTATTTCTGGAAGGAAAATTTTGACAAAGCTATAATCCATTGCAAATTTCATTGTCATGGATTTCTTAAGTTATCGGATTGTAACCTAATGTAATCAGGACTAACCATAAGGGTCCGCAGGCTTATAATGGGTCCCAATGAAGCTAAAATCTAAAGAATCTTTTTAACGCTTCCCAACCTAGTTGAAAAGTGTTTATGACTTCGGTTTGTCTGCCGTGCTCCAACTCCCAAAAATATGCTCGGATTGCCTTGCAATTTTTATATGTTATTGCTGTTATCTATAGCACGTTTCCTATTTCAACTGAAGTGTATAGCACTTATAGTTTTTTTACAGGGACACTCAAAAGAATTACGTTACATTACAGTCTATGGGGAAAAATCATTTGCAGTTTTTAATGATGTTACACAATTTCAAACACATTGTAATTGATATATATCACTAAGGTGCATTACAAGAAGCTTAATATGGAATAGGGTGTGCATAGCACTTATAGTTACTTTACAGGGACAATCAAAAGAATTCCGTTACATTACGTCTATGGAGAAAAATCGTTTGCGGTTTAATTAAATGTTTCACTATTTTAAACACATTGAAATTTATATCACTAAGGTGCATTAAAAGAGGCTTACTACAGAATATTGTGTGTATAGCAGTCGTCATTCATTTACAGGGACACACAAAAGAATTCTCTACTGTCTGTTAACAATAATTCTTGGAAGTGCGTTTTAAGTTGCTGAACGCGATTTTAAATTTAATTTACTTTTTGTCTATTACTTGGTGTGTATAAATTCTGTAGATCATATACAGGGCAGCACAAAAGTTCGCGAACACATTTCCGTTTGACAGAAACTCCAGAAGGAGAATTTTAAACTGTGCTACGCGTTTCCTAACTAAATTAAAATTTAGCAACCTATGTAGTATATATACAAATATCATCATATACAGGGCTGAATAAAAGTATTCGGATATTTTTTTCAAATATTGTGTATGTTGGAAATTCCTGAAATTACGTTTTCCAAATTGTTTACTTAGATGTTATCTTTCAGCTTATTAACAGGTAATGATTTGTAAAATTATTTTGGAAGTGTTACATAATCTATGCTTGACGCATGATTTTTCATTCTTGTTTTTTATCTTTGAAGAAAAAGTATTGTAATCTTATCCACTCTCGCACTTACATACAACTCTTAAAGAAACTTTTTTTATAAATGTTTGGCAAACAAGGTAAGATGATTTTATGACTGATATACATATAAATCGGTAGTAGCTTTAGAGCAGTTCTAAAAAAAATAAATAAAAATAGAAAATAAAAAATATATTGACACATTCACAGAGTCATTTTTAAACGTCAAAGCATGAAATCTTCATGCAAGACTGATGAAGGTATTTGAAATTGAATAGCATTTTTCTTTTTCGATAAATGTATTATATCTTGAGTTATAAGCGTCTTGTGAGTCATGATAATCTTTTGCAAGCTATTATCTCAAAATTTTGCTCAAAACGTCAAATTTGACAGTATTATGCTAAAAATGCTTTGCCTTTATCAAAAAAAAAAAAAAAAAAAGGAAACCACTATTTGATTTCATAGTTTCTGAAAACAGCTCTTGCCAATTTCATATGTCTAGAATAAAAATAACTTTGAAAAATTGTTAAAAAGTAGTATTTTGTATTTTTAGAACAGTTTTTGCGCCTCACTCCCCCCTTCAGCAAGCAAAATGGTTATTAAAAAAAAATAAGAAATCTGCTTGTTTTCATCCTCTTACAGAAGAAAATTATGTAAAAAAATATTTTTAATTTTTGTCACAATTTTTTTCAGTTGATGCATCTTATCTCTTATTTGACAATCGTACATGGTTTTGTAGAATTATCATATAATTTTCATCCCTTTATCCGAAAAAAAATCAGATATTCTAACTCTGATTACAAACAATCATGCAACGCATTTTGCTTATGAATGTGGTATAAAATTTATTTTCAATTTTTGGAAAATGCTAGGAAATATAACTGACTGGCCTCAAAAAAAGAAAAAAAAAAAAAAAGGATTTACTGTTTCTAAATTTATTCTAACTACAATGCCTAATTTTACTTTTAGGTGAATTATACCATTTTTATTATAAATCTGAGGAATGTTAAGTTTTTTAGTAATGTTGATTACTCAAATTAAGTTTACTTTTTAGTTTTCAGTCCAATTAGACAAAAAAAAAAATTCAAAAGCTTTAATAATGCACTTTGCTGTGGGTATATGTCGAAAATATTAACTCGCAAGGGAACCCACTTTTGGTGCAGATCGCACCTAGCATTGAGACTTGGTGCATTGTAAAGCCCTATACTGTAAAGTTTGAGAATCAATGAAATTTTTCTATTAAAATCATATTTTTTGATTTTACAGCAACATAACTTTCTGAAAATGCAATTTTCAAGACCACTTATCGCACTATTAAAATAGAAGTTTCTTTTTAAAAAGTATTTTAAAATACAAATTAGTTAATACTAAGAATAAAATATTGAAAAAAGTTAAATTTTGAAAACCTACGAATTTCATTAAAAAAAAACATAATTGCATTTTTGGCATTGGCATTATTCATTATCATAGAATTTTTCTCGGCAACCCTGGCCGAATGCCATGATCGTCTGCTGTGTGCGAGTGAGATGTGATTTGTATTTGTAACATCCTATTTGGCAACTTAACTCGCCTTTGGCATGAAATTAACAAAAATCCAATAAAAAATTTAAAGTATCCAAAAATATATAAAATATGATTTTAACAGAGAAATTTTATAGGTTCTCTAACTTTTACGTATAGGGCTGCAAAATTCACCAGGTCTCGATGCTAGGTGCGAAATGCACCAAAAGTGGTTCCCTTGTCAGATGTTCTTAAAAGCTAAAAAAATTTGCCATTACTAACTGACCGCCAACTTTTCCTTTTTATCATGCTTCATAATTCAACTAATCACACGTTCGATTTTTTTTTTCTTCTAATGAATGCTTCACTGGTTAATAATAATATAAATAATAACGATAAAATAAAATAAAAGCTGTTCAATTATTCCGGAATTTGAAAGGTAATTGGACTGTGGTAATTTGATCAAATAGATTCTGAATGTTCTCATCTCTACATAAGTTTAATAAAATTTTAATTTCATCAGATGACCAACGAACTCTTTATTCTTGTTGTAGCCTTAACAAAAATTATTTAAAAAAAAAAAAAACTTAAAATCAAATCACTAAAACTCTAACATGCCGTTGAAATACATAAGGAATTCTAGTAAGCGAGGCGCTGAGAATTTGTTTACCAAAAGGAACCTTGGGTAAAAATCAGATTATGGACCTAGGTGCTTGCAGGCTGCATTCACCTCCAAAGGTTGTAAATGGTGTCAGAAATAAAATGATGGTACCGAAACAGTTTGAAAATGAGATTAGAGTAGTTGTAAATGATGCTATACATATGTAGTAACCGTAAATAAGCTGGATCATTTGTGAATAAACTTGTAAACAATGTTGTGTCGTTGGCATATCATATGTGATGTTTTTAATCAGCCCTACTCAACCAGAAGCCCGCGGATGGCCCGAGACACATAATCACCATGTTTAAAAATTAATTCAGAAGTGCATAAAATGTATTTAAGACTTTTACTTTTGTTTTATATATTTTCATGAGAAGACAAAAGTTCTTTTTACATGTAGTCCTATTTGTGTTAAAAAGTGCTGTATATCTTTCTTAATCTTAAACACTAATCAAACATTATTCCGAATTAATTAAATTTGTACTATATCTGTACAATTAAAGAAAAAAGTTTTTTCATTGAGCATTAAGATTGATGTAATAGAGAAAATCCCCAGATTTTTTTTCGTTATAACTTGGAAATTCTGCATTGTTATATCAGAGTTTCACACTTATTATATAGGTAATATAACTTTTCAGAGTTAAATGCTTGTTGAAGAAAAAAAAAAATGGCACCAATATATTTTTACACCACTATTTTCAAACAAACTTCATAGCTATTTCTACGACATTTGTAACAGAAATCTATTACAAAGTTTATTGTTTCGAAATAGTGGTGTAAAATTTTTTTGGCAACATTTCTTCTGCAACAAACATTCAACCCTACTGAGAGTTAACTGTTATATTACTTTGTATTACTATATGTTATCTTACAATTTATATTACTTTAATTTTTTTTAATTTACCCCTTTTTTAAGCATGTTGCAGCCCGCAAGAAGAAAAGGTTTGGATGTTTTTAATACGTTGGATTTTAAATGGATTTGCTCTTTTAATGCTACAATATACAACAACAGGTACAGTAAGACATGTGCAACTGCAAGAAGGCATAAAGATATTAAACTTTCCTGAAATTATGATTATTTCCTCATTTCTCTTCTTTACACTCACATGAAAAAGTTTAATTGAAAAGATTATTTAGACCAGTAGTTACAACATTGATGACATTATGATTTTTAGGAAAGTAAATAAAACTGGTACAGCTAAGGAAATATGCCAATTATGCTTTATTTTATTATGAATCAGTTTAGCTTTCAAAAGAACTTTTCTGAAGAAAAAGGTTAAGAAATTCTTATGTTAAAAAAAATATATATATACACAAACAACATATTATAAACTTTTTTATTTTATGAAAAATCTCAAAATGATTTGTGTACTTAAATAAAATTTACATAAGGAAGGTCATAAGTAATATGCCTGGATTTTTTTTTTAATTATTATGATACCTCAAACTAGAACTTAATAAACCTAAATAACAAAATCTTGTTTTTACAAAATCTCATTATCCAAAACAAACACATCTTGGGAAAGTCAAGAATTAGTAAATGCTGAGCAGGAACATAACACTTCACATATGTGCTCTTTTTTCACAGGACTGCCCTGATTACAAAAACTGGTGAAACTTTTAAATTGCTGACATTTGTTAAGAGCCTATGTTAGTTACACAACAAAATTCGCAAGCTAATGTTAACCCCCTGGGAACATTCTTTTCAAATATCTTGTTTATATTTAAATATTTTTAAATAATTTTTCTGCAGAGGATAAGTCCATCTTTAACTGGGAACTTTTCTAATTTTTCGATTTTGGTTGCAAAATTTATATATTTTTAACTTTATTTTGGAGCCGGTTTCCAAAAAATCAAAAAAGTAAAAAGACGGCCTGTTACAGATTGACCCTAGCTATCCCATGGCCACAAAAAATCAAAATATTGAAATGCAAATGAGAAATTTGAAAGAATGCTCCTATAGGATTTGCATTAGCCTGCGAGTTTTGTCCTGTCACTAGCATAGGCTCTAACTAATTTTAACAGAAACAAATTGCCAAGACAGTCTGATACCACATGCAATTGGGAGTATTAAACCATTCATTTTGCATATTCTACCATACTAAAAGGTGGTTCTAAGAAAATGAAACGTGCGACAAGACATTTGGCAACATACAAAAGTTACAGCTACAGTCAAACCTCCTAAACTACATTTACACACAAGAAATAAAATTTACTAATTTTCTAAAATTCTTAAAACAAGAAAATTTAATCGTAGCTCTCAGGTTACCCATACCAAAAATTAATTTGGTGTCAATTTATACTACTCCTGTTAAAAAAACTTGAAGAGTTTCAGTTTTATGAGCATAACATTTTATATGACTGACTAGAATACTTTTATAAATAAACTAATGGCACATACCTAAAGCAAGTCAAACTCAAAGGATTTTAAAAGCTATGTCAAAGGAATTTACAAATTCCATTTCACATAGATGAAGAATGAATATTTTACCTCATCCAAAAAGCTGAGAATAATTAAAAATTCCATGGTTTATCATCAGTCTTGCATATATTAATCAGTTCAAGAAAATAACAAAATAAAATAAGTACTCTATGAAACTCTAAATTGCCAACATTTATATGAGTACGAAAGAAAAAAGTATGAATGAAACGAGCAGTTTCAAGTCATTTACATTATAAAGCGACTTGTATTTTAAGAGTCTTTTCTTAAGTCACTTTTTGATTGTTTATAGGGCGAAAATTATCTTTTTTTGTACAAAACTATGTTTAAAAGTTTGTCATAAAGACAGTCAGGTTAAAATTCACTTCTTTGATTTTAGATTAGCCAATTTCAAACAAATAAAAAGGTAGTTTCGTAT
The DNA here is from genome assembly GCA_963931845.1 of Maratus michaelseni. Taxonomy (NCBI): domain Eukaryota; kingdom Metazoa; phylum Arthropoda; class Arachnida; order Araneae; family Salticidae; genus Maratus; species Maratus michaelseni. The sequence goes on from OZ007586.1 coordinate 346,270,923, forward strand.
GAAAGATATTTTAGCCATGAAAAATATTCTAATTTCTTCACACAATTAGCTTGAAATAGGACACATTTTAAATGAAAAAAAATATATATTGAATATTTTATTATTTAACACATTTCTGTTCTGTTAAATGAAAAAGCTACATGCTTTATATTGAATGTAAGTGCACTATACAGTAGATATTCACAAAAATGCCTTGCTGACCCAATCTAGCATTTCCAATCACATTCTATTTTAATTCATTTGATATGCAAGAAACCATGAATTTCTGTCCCAATCTCCTGCTATATGAAGTAAAAAAAAAAAAAAAAAAAAAAAAAAAAAAAAAAAAAAACAGGATATAGATTAAATTTTTTTTTTCAAACTTGGAATAAAGAAAAATAGCCTATTCACCCAACAAGTTATAAATCTAAATAGCTGAATGCCACTGACAAAATCTTTGAATGTTATGCATAATTAACTAAGGTATTACAAGGTTTTCTAAACAGACTGAAAATTTAACTTTGCTCTAAAGATATCACCTGCACATAAAAACAGAACTAAAGAATAAAGGCTTTGTAACTGTAAGATAAGAAATAGTACCTACTACATTCAGATTCATTCTTCTCCAAACAAAAATTCACTTTCTATCAAAGTCACATTAAACATTATTCTGCAAATATAACTTATTTTGAGATGAAAGGATAAATTGAAAATTTTTAAGCAAGTTGAAAATACGGACAATATTTCTAGATAACGTAAATGAATTACTTTCATGGAGGTTTGACTGTTTCTGAATTACCCAAACAATTCTAAACCCATTCTTACCCACCTAGAAATCATTCTAAGCATCCTTCAAATGTAAATTTAAACAGGCTTCTTGATTTGGAAAAACACAGAGACTAGACACAATTAACAACAGATGATATAATGCATTTATTTACATAATGACATTTTTTTTTAAATAACAGTCTTTAATAAAACAATCTTATATTTTTAATTGTGTGGCTTCTCCCCTTTTATATTTAATTGAATTTCTTTAAAACTTAAGTCTTCATTTTGATTTTCTACGTGTACATTTAAAAAAGAAAAGAAAAAAAAACCTAGTTAAGCTAAAAAAGCATTTCTAAAAATCAATGAAAACCTTACTTCATTAATTTTATTTACTATTATAATTAACTCAACACATTACATAGTATCAAGAAAAAAAAATTGAGTTACAAACCAGATTTATTAAACTGGTCTATTATTTAAAAATTTATATTCATAAAAAAATTTTGTGCATATATATATATATATATATATATATATATATATATATATATATATATATATATATATATATATGGTAAGGAATTATTGAAAAAAAATAGGGGTGGGAGGTGGGTGAAAACCATTTTTCATGAAATATTGAAATTGTCCTAAACTGGAGAAACCCAAGGCAATAAACAATTACATATATATTTAAGTTTTTTTTTCATATCAAATACATTTCAAATACCAAATTACTTTTTAAAAATAAAATTTAGCTTGGAAATAATTTCCATAATATGTGCAATTCAGGGTTTTTTAAATATTTAATGCTAATTAAAAAACAATATTTTCTATATATCCAAAAACAAAATATGTACCATTCAAGTAAAAACAATCCTCCAAGCTCAATTACTGTTACATCCATTAAATTTTAAGGTATACAAATTTAAAGGATTAGTTTGTTTTTTTTGTCATCATTGTTTTGTTTAAGTTGATTTCTGGCAAATTGTAGAAAAAATTTCTCAATAAGTGTTATCTTATTGAAATACTTTCTACTAATGTTAAAATCAACATATTAAAAAAAAAAAGAAAAAGTTGACAACTAATGTGTAAAAAATTGCAAAGTAGGTTTTCAGTCTTATTTCATTAATTTTAAATCTATTTACAAAAGAAAGGCATTTGAAGAAAATGTTCATTAACTTTTGTATAATAATATGCTATTATGGAATAAAAAATTCCAAATACATGAATGACAATTAGCAACAGCTACTAATCACATTTTTATAAATATTTTACATTTTGAACATTTTTTAAAATTAACGTACATATAAATATTTAAATTCTTGGTTACTCAAATGTTTTGTTTTCAGAAGAATGAGATTAAACATTTAAATTGGTATTTGGCGGCATATTAATTGCTATGCGAGTTACTGAGGTCAACTTTTTCTATCTACTGGATATGTAGCATGAGCTTTAGAAGTACAATATATCAAACAATAAAAATTAGACAACCATGTTAAAATTTATGTATCTTAAATATCAGATAATTTTAAGTCCATTTTGCAGATCTTTCAATGGATTCTTATTACATATATGGAAAACATTCTACAACTATCCACATTATATAAGCACAAATACTTTCATCATTCATTTGCATACAAGACTATATAAACAACTTATACACTTAATACATTGAAATAAATTATAACTATTTCAAAGAAATAAAAATGAATGACAATAAGCATTAACCTCACTAATCGCAGGTTGCATTACAACATTCTGAATATATATTTTACACATGATTCATTGTAAAATAGTACTTAAATTCCTTTCTTGTTTACAGTAAACAGCATGTGCATTTTAATAGCTCCACTCTTGTAAGACTTGTGACCTGCTTGAATTTTAGCATGCCAAATGCAGATGAGACAAAATCTGAGTATCCCACCCAATGCAGTACTTTAATCTATTCATCCAGTTTTAAATGACAAGATATAAGAATAATGAGGTTATATTTGGTTGATTGAAAATTTAAATAAAAATACATATGCTCATTAAACAAATTCATAAATAAACCCAGACCTTTGATAAAAATTTAATGTTTAAAAATAATTCATTACTGACAGGGGTCAAGGTTTCATTGCATCTATGAAAACAAGTAGAATTGCAACTAGTATGTGTATATCGGAGGAAGTAGGGAGTGAAATCTTATTTTTAATCCAAGCTAATATATGTAATTTTTAACAATTCCAAGAAACAAGGTTTAAAAAAAAGTTTCTCCCAGCATGTTTGACAAAGTAAAAGTATTATGGAAATAATGAAAACGTTTCATTATACAAAACTCATTGCTAATTAGAGGATGGAAGTTGCATTACTTAGGGATTATAGAATTTAACAGGGCAAGATTTTACACAGAGAAAATGCCTGGAAAAAATTGGTCAAGGATAACAGAACAAACTGAAGACAAAATAAATGTGTGTAGCCATGTTAATAATTAATGTCATATGGGATTACTTTTTTTTTTATGGTATTTATATATTTTTACTATGTGTGACTAAATTGATCACTTCAAATCAAACAGATCTATTGCAAAAAAGACTGGTTGGCACCAAAATCCTCCCTGTAAAAAGTATTGGTAGATTCTTATAGATTTCATATTGCAGAATGAAAACATGGCAATGAAATTACTATACAACACATCTTTATTTAGCAAAAAGGACTTGCTTCTAAAATTACAAATTTTATGTTTTACTAAAATATTAGTGGAAATTGTGTAAATAAAATGTAAGTATATAACATGCAAGTAACCTATAAATAGATGCATATAAGTATCGTTAGCAGCATTAGTCGATATACAGTGGCAAATGGAAAGAATGTATGTTAATAGATTACCCTATTAAACATCTAAGGGGTAGACACTAAAAACAATGTGACTAAAGTCAACAAAATGGCTTTTCATGCAATTTTATTGATTTGCTACCCAAGAGAAAGAATCATTTATGAGTTCATTTTTACATAGGATTGTAAATCTTGGAGGATCTAATATAAGAAGACGTTTATCATGCCACTTGAACTTGCCCTCCAACCCCCCCCCCCCCCCCCCCATTACTTCCACCCTATTAGACTGAAGTTGAACTGCACTGCCAGAAGAGAAACTGCTTCAGCATACGGAGTTAAAACTAATATACCTCAGTGGCATATTGCCCCTGCATTTGTCTTTCATATTTGAAAGTGTTAAAGTGAGTAGGTAGGGGAGGGGCGAGTGAAGCTGTCCAGCAGCTTCAAACCTTGGCACATGAGAAGATTCATGTGTCATCTCTCTATATTAGATCCTCCTAGTTGTAAATGAATACAGCAATCGCTCATTTTTTTTTCATTATTATAAAACCATATCTCATAAAAATGGTATTAGCTGATGAAACTTTGATGCCATATTTGGATTTAGGAAACACCAGTTTTATATAATTTGTACATTAATTTTGCAGGGAAGCAAAAATTATTCTTTTGCAGATCAGTGAAATCTACATAATCCACATTATTTCTATTTACACAATTCCTTTTCTTTGGATATGTTGAACATTAATCATTGCACATGTAGGCAAGAGTAACTAATTTAATACATGACTTACCCTACCTGTAGTAAATGTAAATAAATCTCGTGTTAGTTATTTTTAATACATTTTTCAATTATTTTTATATTTTACTTTACATTATTTTTTGTTTGAATAATTTAAAATTTTTGTATTATTTTCTGTACTTGTTAATAAAATTTGAATATTTTAATAAAATATTGAGAAAGTCCAATTTTTTTTTTCATATTTTCAAATTTTGACCATGTTGAATATTTTGTATGTAAAATTTTTTTTCAATGATTTCGTATATTAAAATAATGTCTTATTTTAAATAGTATATTTTTTACAGAATAATATTTTATATAAAATTTTGAGCTGCATAAACAAACAAAAATAGCACAAAAATGGTCATTACTTTAAAATATTTTATTAGTAGTCCATTCATACATTTGCCCCCAGGGAGATACCATCTTTAGATATTCACGGGCTTCGTAACCTCGGGTACCTGAGCGATCTTTCTTTTTTCTTTCACTCTCATTGTGGTTTCCTCTTCTGAGGTGAGGGTGCTTCAGCATAAGCCAATATCATCCTGTTTATATCGACTTATGGAGAATTGTAAACCACCCACGCGTTTGCCGTGCATGGTGACCCGTGTCCCTGGCAGTTGAAAGGAAACCAACCCACTGCTTTGGCCTCTACTTCAGGTAGACGGGAGGTGCATATTGGTCTCATATGCATCAATCGGCTGGTCAGCTGACTTGTTACTGGCTGGGGATCAAGTGAACGGTCACGTACTGGTCATCTCGTTAAAAGGTGGAGACTGACATAGGTGTCTTGTGAACGTATGGTCCCTGGTTAGCACTGGTGAACAAAGTGAATCCCCTTGTTGGACTCTGTAGTGGGTGGTGTGGCCAGGGTCTGAATTTTTTTTCTCTCTCTAATATGGATGGAAACACTTATTCCTTTTATCTCTCTCTCCCCCATGTGGAGAAAGCAACAAACTGTACAGAATAATTCATTCACACATTTTTTTGTAATTAAACGCACTGATAGTCAATCTGATAGTTCTTTTAAGAGAACTTAACCATTTCTTATTGCAAAAACATTCCAATCTGTATTTGAAGATTGTTATTCACTTAAACTACAGTCTGGAGATTTGCTTGTTGCGGTTTCTACAGCCAAACATTAAGAATTTCTATCAGATTGCTCAACAATAGGCTCTTTTTCTGTTCAGGCCCATCAAAATCTAAATACAAGCCGTGATGTAATATCCGAACCAGAGCTTTTATTCTCTACAAAGGAAGAACTTCTAGAAAATTTAAAAAGATGAAAATGTCATAGATGCATGCCATATTACTATCCGTCGAAATGAGCAAGTGCTTCCTACGAAGCACATTATTCTGACTTTCAATAGCCCTACTTTGCCAACCAGAATTAAAGCTGCCTACCTGAGCTGTGCTGTCAGACTAACCCACTCCAACCACAGCAGAAGAACAAGTTAATTTCCTCCTACCCTAGGACTCTGTATTTGTGAAAAAGCAAGAGTTGTCCGAAGAGCTCAACATATGACCTAGGGACCAGTTCCTCTTATGGGTTACAGCGATGAAGTCGTCGGGTGTCTTTCGGCGATTCACCAGGTGTCTTTGCGGAGGTCTTCTGATTATGGGATCCTGATTATGGGAAGGGGGACGTATGAGCTAACAGTGGGATGAAAATTAGTTTATTAAATTGTGACTCAGATTTTCCCCACTGGGGAAAATAAATACATCCCAGTCTGCAAATGGTAAACTCTTTAGTATTAAATTGCATGTGCATACAAAAAACTATTTTTTTTTATTTTGCTAAACTTCCATGAGGTTTGGGATAACACTACTTACCCTACCTGTAGTAAATGTAAATAAATATCTTGTGTTAGTTATTTTGAGTGCATTTTTCAATTATTTTTATATTTTGCTTTACATTATTTTTCGTTTGAATAATTTTATATTTTTGCATATTTTCTGTAATTGTTAATAAAATTTGAATGTTTTGATATTTGCATATTTTGATAAAATATTGAGAAAGTCTTCAATTTTTTTTTTCATATTTTCAAATTTTGATCATGTTGAATAGTTTGTATGTAAAATTTTTTTTCAATGATTTCGTATATTAAAATAGTCTCATTTTAAATAGTATATTTTTTACAGAATTATATTTTATATAAAATTTTTGAGCTGCAAAAGCAAACAAAAATAGCACAAAAATGGCCATTACTTTATAATATTTTATTAGTAGCCCATTCATACATTTGCAAACAGGGAGATACCTTCTTTAGGTATTCACGGGCTTCGCAACCCCGGGCACCTGAGCGATCTTTCTCTTTTCTTTTTTCTCCTCCATTCTCTTGTCTAACCTTTCCTTTTTGTTTCACTCTCATTGTGGTTTCCTCTTTTGAGGTGAGGACGATTCTGCATAAGATGATATTGTCCTGTTTATATCGACTTACGGAGAATTGTAAACCACCCACGCGTTTGCCGTGCGTGGCGATCAACGTCCCTGGAAAGGGAGATCCTGGTAGTTGAGGGAAACCAATACACTGCTTTGGCCTATGCTTCAGGTAGACGGAAGGTGCATATTGGTCCCGTATGCATCAATCGGCTGGTCAGCTGACTTGTCACTGGCTGGGGATCAAGTGAGCGGTCACATACTAGTCATCTTGTTAAACGTGGAGACTGACATAGGTGTGTCTTGTGAACGTATGGTCCCTGTTTAGCACTGGTGCACAAAGTGCATCCCCTTGTTGGGCTCGGTAGTGGATGGTGCGACCGTGGTCTGAATTAGTTTTCTAACATGGATGGAAGTAGTTCAATTCCTTCTATCTCTCTCCCATCTGGAGAGCAACAAATTGTAAAGAATAATTTATTCACACTTTTTTTTTGTAATTAAACGCACTGATAGTCAATCTGATAGTTCTTTTAAGAGAACTTAACCATTTCTTATTGCAAAAACATTCCAATCTGTATTTGAAGATGGTTATTCACTTAAACTACAGTCTGGAGATTTGCTTGTTGCGGTTTCTACAGCCAAACATTAAGAATTTCTATCAGATTGCTCAACAATAGGCTCTTTTTCTGTTCAGGCCCATCAAAATCTAAATACAAGCCGTGATGTAATATCCGAACCAGAACTTTTATTCTCTACAAAGGAAGAACTTCTAGAAAACTTAAAAAGATGAAAATGTCATAGATGCATGCCATATTACTATCCGTCGAAATGAGCAAGTGCTTCCTACGAAGCACATTATTCTGACTTTCAATAGCCCTACTTTGCCAACCAGAATTAAAGCTGCCTACCTGAGCTGTGCTGTCAGACTTTATATACCTAACCCACTTCCGCGGAAGATGAGACAAGTGGCTTGTTCTTCCATACATTTCATGATCGGACTCCGTGGGAAAGCAAGGGCCGTAGGGATGCCGAACATCAGGTGGATGACCCGACTCCCTTATGGGTGTTCGGCGATGAAGCCGTTCGACAGTCTCTACGGTTCATCAGGTGTCACGTGGGGAAGTCTCCTTTGATGGTGGGAACTTCCGCCGAATCGTAACGACCTCTGTCGTCGACTCTGGGGCAAAAGATGAGGAGGCGTCGCTGGAACGCGAACCCTCTAAATCGATCGTAGCGACCTGGCGAGACAAAGCCATGGTCTGCGTTAAAAATCCTTCAGGATTTGGGCACGATGAGGAGTGGGCTCGCTCGGCGCCGTGAGGGCGCCTATTAGTTTTTATACCTAACCCACTTCAACCACAGCAGAAGAACAAGTTAATTTCCTCCTACCCTAGGACTCTTATATTTGTGGAAAAGCAAGAGTCGTCCGAAGAGCTCAACATATGACCTAAGGACCAGTTCCTCTTATGTATTACAGCGATGAAGTCGTCGGGTGTCTGTTGGCGATTCACCAGGTGCCTTTGCGGAGGTCTCTTCTGATTGTGGGATCCTCTGCATGTCGTAACGACCTACGGCCTCAAAACCTGGTAGAATCAGAGTGATGCGCAGGTGACTGTGCTCCGACAGCCGTATTACATACGGAGAGACAAATCCGGTCGTGCGAGTTCTATGTCACTCAGGACTAGGGCTGGACGATATCAGAAATTTAATATCGCAATATATCAACGAATTAATATTGATATTGGTGATATATTGTGATAACTACCTTAAAGTGTGTGGGAATAGAAAAAATGTTAATTTTCAAAGATAAATGGTATGGTAGCAGCAATTTAAGTACAAACAGGTGTAGAAAGCAACGAATCAACTCTCCTAACCTATTTGCTCACACAGCATCCTTTAACTATTATAGTTTCATATTTATACAAAACAAGTATTTTAGAAAATGGACACATTGTGCGATATATATTTGGCTTATACCATTGCTTGGATAGTGGTTTTCTTTCAAAATAGTATGCTCCCTATTCTTCCTATTTTCTGCACTATTTTGACTATTTAATATCCTCGTGTATAACTAAGAATATTATAAAAAAAGAAACTAAAATAAAATGTTCTTAATTTTAGGACGTTGCTGATTTTAATATTATTAAAATAAGTAAAAATCAACAGCAAAAACTGAAATTAGTTTAATGCCACATGTCGTGCTAATATACTTGTAATTAAATTGCTTTCAATGGATTACAGATGCTGCAGAAATGTTGTTTTTCAATCTTTCTCTTAGATATCAATGCATTCTTAATAGAAAAAAAAAAAAAATTTTCACTGTATTTACAGCTTCCTATCTATTTACTATACATAAATACAACATTGAAATCTTTTTTGAAATATAAATATTCAAATCACATTTCGGAATATTTTTGTACTAATTAAAATGTACTTTTTTGACTTCGTTTTAAGCTAAAGTATCAAGACAGCATATATTAAAATCAATCCGATTTGCACGCTCTCTAACAATAAAATAACAGACGAAATAGGAATAGAATAAACACTGGCTGGCTATTCAGCGCTCGCAATATTAGACGTTAATAGCTAGGAAGCTCCTCTCGAAAGAAACAAATCACAGTGAAAGAATGTGGAAGCTTAGCTTCACCAACGTAGCCGAAAGGCGAAATTTTACCATTTTGCACTCTGATTGGTTGCTCGCGAACCGAGCTTTCCAGCTGCTAAGCTCTGGTAATATTATCGAGTCCACAACTAACTCGTACGTATTTTAAGCGCTTCTTTATTTGTTTGAATTTGGACATATCAATATGTGGGATATATTGCAATATGTCTAAGCAGCGACGGAAACACAGACGATAACAGTTTTATTCAGTAACAAATGAACAGGGGAATATGCGGTTTGTTTAAATAAAAATAAAGCATAGATTGTATCGGGATATATTGGAATAACAACGAAAAAGAGAATCATTAGAAGGGATATTTGGCTTTGAATGAAGCAGGCAGGAATAAATGAATGGTGGAAAATGATTATTCCGATATTAGTACTGCAATTTCGGTGCTTTTTCTAGGATTTCGAAGTCGCGCTGCGGGAAAAAAAAATGTTATTGGGATACATTGGATTACAGTCGCGCTGCGGAAAAATATTTTTTATTGGGATACAATGATTATTCCGATATTAGTACTGCAATTTGGGTGCTTTTTCTAGGATTTCGAAGTCGCGCTGCGGGAAAAAAAATGTTATTGGGATACAATGATTATTCCAATATTATTACTTGGGATACATTGGATTGTTACATGTTGGGATACATTGGATTACAGTCGCGCTGCGGGAAAAAAAATGTTATTGGGATACAATGATTATTCCAATATTACTACTGCAATTTCGGTGCTTTTTCTAGGATTTCAAAGTCGCGGGGGAAAAAATGTTATTGGGATATATCGGTAGAGTTTCAGCTTAGCTATCGTTATTGGGATATATCGTCAGAATCAGAGCTGAGGTATCGGTATTGCGATAATTAAAAAATATCAATATTTGACCGATATATCGATAAATAATCCAGCCCTACTCAGGACATGGGAACAGCGGTTGGGACTGACAGATGCTACTCATGTTGCCGGGCGGCGTTCCTAGTTTTTATACCAAACCCACTCAGTTGCTTTAAATGCCAGCGCTATGGGTCATACTACAACTACCTTTCGTGGTTCTGTTACCTGCACACGTTGTGTGGAAGTTGGCCACGATGGTAAGTCATGCGAAAAACCTGAATACTGTACAAACTGTAAGGGTGACTATACAGCATACTCCTGCTCTTGCCCAAACTGGATTCGTGAGAAAGAAATTCTTGCAGTCAAAATCACTCAAAAACTTTCTTATCCTGAAGCTCAAAAACTTGTTGAATTCAGAACACCATCTGTAGAAGTTTCTTATTCTAGTTCGCTCAAGCGACAATCAAAATCCTTAAGACATAAGCACCCAAATTGAATTCTCTTTATAACCAAATGATTCTTCTATTACACTAGCACTATAAGAAAAAACCAGTAATACGTATTGTACCGCTAGAATAAGACCCCTGCCTCCACTAGAACTTTTGCCATTATCATCAGAACCTGTGAAAATAGAATACTCCAATTGTCAATCTAAACAGTCAACCGAACATGAGTCAGGTCAAACTTCTGTTCATCTGCAAACAAATTGGAAAAATCTGTTTTCCCTACACAAAAAGCAAAACAAAAATTATGTGCACAGAAAGAGATCAAGCCAAATCTTTCTCAAAACCTCAACCCAAGCCTCCTCACAGTGGAAAACTGAAAGTGAAAAAAACAAGTAACCTTGTCTTGATACATTTTTTTCTACTACAAAGGATTCCAAACAGCTGCTGCACTATGCAGAGGAAGCTATGGAATCAGATTCTTGCAGTTCTGACTTAAACTAGGATAATACTGTTTTTGAGGTATTCGAGCCTATATGATTTTAACTATGTTTCCTTTGGTGATTTATTGTTTAAGTAAATATATTTCTGCTAGAAACTTTGGACATTTTACCAACTGTTAGTTTAAAAATTATATATATTTCATTTGTGAATACTTGTGTTTCTTTCTTTTAGACGTTGTGTTATATTTTCATTGAATAATTTTAATTATACATTTATTATCACATCACTCCACTCTTTTCATTTAATTGTGTTATTTTTATTCATCTTGTTTTTATGAAAAAGTTTTAAATAAATTTTAAATTTTAATTTGACATCCTTATTTTTTTTTTTTTTTTTTTGGGGGGGGGGGGGGGACACAGCATGTTCTTAAAGGGACTTAGTGCCATGGAACCCCATTCAACCAACTGTTCATACATTTCTTGTTTTATTATTTTCAGATGTGTTAAGTTTTGTGTCATTATTATATTTTGAAATTTTCTATGTAATATTTGATCAGGTTGTCTCAAGAGCCATAACCAAGCAATCCCCAAACCTTGAACTTTTAGCATAAAAACTTAAAATGTTAAATCACTTCCCTTAATTATTAAGCTTCAAAATTTAAAACTTTAAATCTTACTTTTCCAGCAACAAAATTCAGTCCTCCCATGTTAGCAATTTTACAATTTTAACTATAAATTTAACATTAACTTCAATTGGAAACCTTACACAAATAAAAACGCCTTAGCTAACCTTGTATTCCTTATCTTCCAGACGAGTCCTTTGCAGGCAAATCTGGTGGACCTCATCTTGGAGGATGCTGGGGGGGGGGGGGGGATATGAATTAAGAAAATAAATTAATCCAACATCTTTGATATTGATTGATGTTTATGAAACATTAGATGGTCACTCAAAGCCATAATTCTAATCAATTTTTTTCAACATGACAGCTATTAGGCTCATCTAATAAAATCAAACTAAATAATTATGTGCAGAAAATAAATTCAAATTATTGTTCAAATAAGAAATCCAGAATTACATTTAGATGATAAACTTTAATCAATTTTCCTCAATATGAGAGTTATTCGGAAATTAAGAAAAATCGAATTAAGAAAAGAAAATCATAAACATCTTTGATATTGATTGATGTTTATGAAACATTAGATGATCACTCAAAGCCATAATTGTAATCAATTTTCCTCAACATGACAGTTATTAGGTTCATCTAATAAAATCAAACTAAATAATTATATTCAAAAGATAAATTCAAATTAAGAAATCCAGAATTGCATTTAGATCATTAAGTTTAATCAATTTTTCTCAGTATGAGAGTTATTAGGAAATTCAGGTTAAATTCAAATCAACTGATTATAATTAGGCTATAAATTCTAATTGCTTTTCTCTGTCTGACATTTCTTATTACATTTAAGAGCATAAATAAAATTAACATAAAATTTAGAAATCACCGTTGGTGATACAATTGGGGGCAAATTTTGCAGTTATAAGCGATGCAATTGGGAGCCCTATTGCAGTTATAAGACATCAACCAAATAATCTGCCCATATTGGACTCTTTCACCACCTGCTTGAAAATATTGTGAATTCTATAAGCGTGAACTCTTATGAAGATGATCAGACTTTTGGTAGCATTTTAGGAACTCTACCTATACTCAGAAAAAAAAACTTGAACAAACAGAGGGGAAAAAAAAAATTAAATCTGCTTGTTATATTCCTTGTAACTGAGGTTGTTATAAACAAGTTCAATTATTTATATAAATAAATATTTAAATTTAGATAAATATTAAATGTAAATATAATGCAAAGAACTTTTTGAAGTAGGAGATAGCCCAAACCTCTCAATTTGTGGAGGGAGGGAAACCTATGAAGCTATAGATGAGCCTTGTTGCCTGAATTTTCTTTTTACACCAAGAAAGACTTCTTGAAGAGGTCATGACCCCTGTGATCCACCCACCTCCTTTCCTCAGGGTTGCATTTTAACTGAAAGCAGATATCTTTAAAAAAAAAAAAAAAAAAAGAACTTGCCTTTAAAACTTTGGACTTTTAGTTAATAGAGATCACATTGTAAAGTATTTTAATACAGATCGTATTTAATGTTTTGCTTGCATTTTAATCAAAAATTGCAGAAAACTATACTGAAATCTGAATCAAAAGTATTTTTATAAAATTTAACATGAGTAAAACTCAAGACTAAGTTTTTTTTTTTTAAATAATAAGATTAACCTAATCATTTATATGTTATTAGTAGATACTTTGACATTTTAAAACTTTTCTTTTATTAAGATGCCTTGAAAGGAAATTAAACTATATTTTATGAAAATAAAGAGAAACATTACTTATTAAAATTTTACAATAACTTATAACAACAAAATCATACGTAGATTTTCAACTCTATCTCCCTCACCTCAATGTTCCCTCAGAGAAAAACCTTAATGCAACAGTTTAGCATGAAAATGACATGCCCACTTCAAAGCTTTGATATATTGGTATGCCGTTGAAATAAATTAAAATTCTCTGAAAAAGTTTAAATATTTCAAAATTAGACCTGTAAATTCTCCAGAAATACCAGTAAACCTCAAATTTCGTATACTAAACTATTCAAAGGAAACTTTTAAGGAAGCATTTAACCCACTGAGGGCTTTCCTGCATTTTTATAAAAATGTTCATAAAATTCAGGTTAATTAAAGTTTTCTTCCATGATTTGGTGTTAATATATTTTTCAGATCCCCTCAATCTTTGATATTTCTTAAAAAACAATTTTGTTAAAAATATTTCCTTACAGCTCTTTTTAAGTAGTTTTTGGAAACTGAAAAGCAGCAACAGCTGATCAGAGGGTTAGAAATGAACAAGCAATCCCAGTTCTCTGAAAAAATAAAGAAACTGCTATGGATCTGTACAAAAGATGAATCGCATACCTGCCAACATGTCTATTCCGAAAACCTTACAATTTTCCTGACGTACTTCATTGTGCATCTTTAAAAATATATATTTAGCGTTTATGAAGGCATCTGGTAAGGTAATATATGGTTTGATACAAAATTCACTGATAAATACAAAAATATCAAACAAGTAATTGTTTAAGTTAAAAAAAGAAAGTCAAAGACAAAATCCAAATAATATTAGCACTGATAATTATTTTTAATATACTTTACATAGGTTGATTTGGTTTTACCCACAAATTTTTTGTAACATTTCTTCATAGCAATCTTTTCACATGCTTTTAAGTATTAAAATATTTTAATACTTAATTATCACATGTAAGTATTAAAATATTTTATAATTTTAAAAAAAATCTAATAAATTTCTAATCAAGAAAGTCTCAAAACTACAATTTTAGTTTTGCAGCTTTGCTGCGAGAAAATTTTAAAATACAAAGAAAAACTTAAATTTCCCTGGCATACAATAATGTGTTGTGAATTACTACTTGGTTGCTGTGACGTACCATATTTCTAGTCACTCTCATATTTGTAACGTAATCACAATGTGTGCATCAGTTTTAATTCTTTTACTAAATGATTAACATATTTGAATAATCATTTCAAGTTTTAGCAAAAAACCTTACAATTATACCTATCACCCTTACAACCTTACAATTAGACCCAAATCCTTACAGTGTAAGGCTAAACCTTACAAGTTGGCAGGTATGTGAATGTTTTATGAGACTTGTAAACTTTTAGTATGGTAAATTACTAGTTCAAAAAATGGCAGCTGATCTTTTGTATAAATACTTATATTCATTGTACACACATTCTACCACAAAAATTAAAAAAAAAAAAAAAAAGGAGAAATATATATATATATATATATATATATATATATACACACACACACACATACAGTAATCGGCCTTCAACTAATTTTATCAAAATCCACATAAAACGTGCTAATAAAAACATGCAAAAATTCTTCAAGACTTACTTCTTTAAAATTAGTGCTTTCAGTCTATTCAAAATTTCTAAAGAAAATTGTAACTTTTGTTTCATTTAACCACACAATGTTTATCATTAAAATAAAGCAAAGATTACCATTAAAAAAATCTGGTAGGTAATTTGAATCAAAAAGTTCTAAATTATTGGCAGTCTCTGAATGTTTTGATCTTATTAGTATTCAAATTACTCAAATACAGGTGGTATAAATAAATTCATACATCTAGCAAGTGAAGCCACCCTTTTCTTTACAGGATGATGTCAATAACAGGAGAAGAGTAAACAAGAGAAAAACATACTACAGAGCATATTTAAGTTGCTCTTGAACTTTTAGTAAGGAAGCTTTCTCCCATCCCCCCTTTTTTTAAACTAAAGGAAAACAATTTTATATAATTCTGTTATTGCTTTAGTCTCAAGAATTTCTTCAGAATGAAATCACCTTTGAGACAGACTGCATTAACAACTCATTAATATGAGGTTAGCTCAGTAGACTCATGGGTGCAATCCAAGCAAAAACAAATATTTTCTGAGTACTGTAAATTTCAAAATGGACAATAACACATCCTATTTGTCTTGTACTAAGACTAAAATTAACTGAGCTTTTAAAATAAAAGTAAATGATTAACATCTTTAACAAGATTGATCTATGAGTACTTTTATGAGAACTTGTTTAATATTACACAAAGATATTTGCAAATCCACAGAAAATGCCATCTCCAGGAGAGTATAAAAAAGTGGTTCTCACATTTAACTGAAAATATAAAAATGACTGATGGAAATTTATGAAATATTATTGAATTAGCAAAAGTCCCATTTTTCTAATCTTACGAATGCAAGACACTAGTCCTGCATCAGGTTGGGTAACCCGATCTTACAAGAACTAATAAGATTTGATACTTTTTTTTTTAAATTCAGGTCTTTTTTTTGGCTGAGGTTTGACCAGATTTTTCAAAAATAAATTCTGAACGTTTATATTTTTTCAAATTAAAAAAAATTACATACTTCAACATTAATGAGCATATAATTGATTTATGCAAATATTTGTTGTCCGTATATGGTCACACGTGGTTACATGCTAATTTTTCTACATTAAATGGATTCGTTCATTTTGGATTAGTTTTGAGTTTAAAGTTGATGAAATTTTTGTTGGGTTCAGAGTCAAAATTTCTTTTTATGGGGCTTGGGTTGGATTGACTTGAAAAGCAATTTTTGGGTTTGGGATCAGGTATAACCAGACCTATGCAGGACTGCAAGACACTATCCAATTGAAGGGGGGGAAAAAATCATTCTACAAAAATTTACATTATTCAGGTGCACGTCAAGATACTTGTGAAATAAAAAAAGAAGTCTAAATGATATTTTTAAAAGCATTTCAAATGTAACTAAACTACATATAGACACTGTTTAAATAAATTCAAACCAACTTTAACAGCATTACAAACATTTGACATTCATCAAAAGAAAAGGAAAATTTAAAAAAAGGAGCAGAAAACAGACTATATAAAACCAAATAAAATATTTTTCCTCAAGAAAAATATTCTAAAATATACCATGTTTTAAAAGAAACTGATGACTTAAGTGGACTCTTCAGCAATCCTCTGTGATTGTGATATCTCATGTTAATGTATGGGAAAACTTCAATAGGTGATAACTCATTATTTAACATAATTATCAAAATACGGTTTTCACCATCAGAATGTAGATGTCTGATGCTGACATAAATACTTAAGGAGATTTTTTTTTTAAACACTATAGTTAGCATTGGATGTCTACTTTTTGACTGTGAAAACAGTTTGATAGCTATATTAGGTAATGAGTTCAAACACCTAATTAAATTTTCCCCTAGGTAGGTTAACACAGGGTTTCGTGATTGGCAAGGAGAGAAAACCTGCATCAGTGAAGAGTTTCTAAGAAAAGCAACACAGATGAAATAAAAATGATAAGTATCAGCATGTACACATAACCTTTGAAGGCAAAGCAGAACCAGCTTGGCAATATCTTCAATTTGAACACTTGCCTCTTCCAGTTACATCTATGATTATCAGAGCTGTAGTTGAGGGTAGTATCAGAGCTGTAGTTGAGGGTATTATCAGAGCTGTAGTTGAGGGTATTATCAGAGCTGTAGTTGAGGGTATATGGTGGTATACACCATATACCTTCTGTATTTTTCTTAAAGAAGCTCCATATACCCTCTGGATTTTTTATAACACCAATGATTACTGAAAATGAGACCAATAGAATAAAACAAAATTACATGAAGTATGATTACAGATACTTTATGAATTAATTTAAACTGAATGCCAGGCTTGCCAGTTTGGCCCTTTTTTAAAAAAAAAATTCAAATTTCATACCACAAATTTGTAATTGTAATTTTTGCTTTATTTAATATCAGACATTTCATGATTACAAAAAGTAAAAATTATTCTTTGGAAATTCCTGGTATAAATTATAAATTTTTGAATTTTAAAAAAGGACAAACTGGCAACTCTGGTGAAAGCATCCAAATATGAATCTTATTGTCAAGAATTCTCATATGCAATGAAACTAGTTTTTAAAAATATGGAACCGAAATAAAAAGTAAAAATTAAATTCTGCCTCTTGCAAGCAATTATTCAATATATTACTTAATATGTTATGAAAAGTGACACAGCACTAGTGAACAACTTGGAATATACAACCTCAACTAAATAACAATATGAAACAAGTCCACTTTCATAATTAGAATATGAAAATGGTTACAAATAATTCTAAGGCAAGATGGCTAACATTAATCATGATATATGCTTTGAATTTTTTACCACAGTGAATATTAAATTGAATTATGGTGTGTTTAAACTAATGCTTAAATTATATGTAAGTACAGTAAGGAGATTCAGCATTTCAAAAAGAATTATGTTTCTTGAGTATGAAAATATTAAGCTATCATACAGCTAAATCAACATACTCTGAAAACCAAAAAGTATAATCAAAGTTGCATACACAAACATTTTTAGACAATGCTTTAGGCTTTAGCTAACTAATATTAGAAAATCATGAAAGGAATCAATTTTGAGTTCACTTATTCCTTTAGATTTTACTTAAGAAAATTAAAAATATTTTAAAACTTTACAAAATAATAAATAGTTCATGATTTGAATGATATGCTTTTTATTCACTTCACAATACTGATGCAAGCATTTTTTAGTGACCTAAGCACAAATTCAAATATTTCTAAAAATAAAAGCACAAGTTTTTCTATTCAGATTAATTGCACAAGCTAGAGAAGGTATGAAATACAGAAAATTATCCAAACTTCATTGAAACGCACATACAAAATATATTATTCTTAATTACATACTGGCTTAATTTTGTTATCTTTATAACAATGAATTTCATAAATGCTCCAAGAGTTTCTCCATAAGAACAATTTAAAATTCTATTGCCAATATCAAAACCAGTAAAAATTCCTTTGAATGTAAACAGAATATTTCATTTTAATAAAATAGAGAAAAAAAAATGACTGGACTGAAAATTCTGGATTCATCCAGAAATTTTAACATTTAAGTTACATATTTTCTAAACAAAACACTACTGTATTTTTATCATGTATAAAAATATGTGTATAAGTTTCTTGAAATTTTAAAAAATATTCCCGTCAAATATTGGCTTCACAAAAACTAAAAACATTTGAAAACACTCAATGAAATAAAGTCAACAGTTTTTAAATTATAGTCAATTTATATACAAGTTTGTGAAAATTAAGTCAAAGTTCTTAAATATAACAAGGAAAAAAAAAGTCAATACTGAATAAAAGTGCATTAAATCTTAATTCATTAGAAACCATTTACATAATTAGAAATTATTTTCATAACTTTAGGATGAAATAAGTTAATATTATCACATTTTTACTCATTTCTGTATAAGAACACAGTAAAGGAATAAATTTTCAACACAAGTGTACAATTTAGTTTCCTAATCAATATTTACATAAGGCAATAATAGAAAGCTTTCCCCTAAAGATTTTTGTTCACAACATTCTTTCCAAGGTCTCCATGTACCATTACAATCATACATACCATTTACATAGTCCCATGGTTCAGACAACCTATTTAAGTCATCACTTGTGACAGAAGTAGGTCGATTTGGTAAAGGATCATCCTCTTCAAGGTTGATTTCAGCAGGATTAATAGGGGGTAAAGCTGAAAGGATCCTGTTGATTTCCTCATCAACAGGATCAGGATGAGAAATGCTAGTTGTAATATCAGAGTCTTTATTTATCACAGAAGAAACATCTGGAACAAAATGCGATCCATAATCACTTATAATTGAAACACTAGATTCATCTGTTGGGCTTTGATTACTTTCTTGTCTCACAGACTGAGCAATCAAAAATTTTTTTAATAATTCTGATTTTGTTCGAGATACTTCAGCTTCAGAACTATGAAGAGAGTCAATTGGTGAAAAACTATCAGGAGAAACATTAGTACCCTTTTTAGCTTGCAAATCAGCAATTAGTTGTTGAGTAGTTTTAACTTTTGGAAGTTTTGAGCCAGAAGGTAAAGAAGCTATCATATCGCCCAATCGATTATCATGAAGCTCATTTTTATCAAAGCTCCTCTTTCTCTTTGGGGTTTTTAAACTAGTAATTAAAATTAATTCATCACTTTCATTATTATTAGATTTGGAATTAAATAAATTAATTTTTTTGAAAGCTGAAGTTTCACTAGGTAAAATACCCTCAGTTAATTCTGACATACCATTTCCTATTTTGGATTTAGAGTTACAATGAATTTGTTCCTTTGGTGAGGAACATATATTATTCGAAATTTCTTTTCGTAGTCGTTTATTAGCAGCATTTGTTTTTGCAATGTCTAGGGTGGAATGAGCAACCGAATGCGAAAGAGTCGGAGATACATTTTGAGAACACATATTCACAGACATAGAAGTACTGCTGGAGCTAGAATTGGTTCTAAGCCCAGGGCTGACATTAGGACTACAAGTCCTCTGAGAAGGCAACACACTTGATCCACTGGATAAGGTATTAACAGCTTGCTTAAGTGTAGCAAGAGATGGACTAATGGGCTTAAATGTTTGACTGGAAGTCACATTTTTACTTTGATTACTTACATTTAGCAAGTTTTTGTTGACACAGTTGTTCTTTTCTCCACGAGAAGCAACATGACACTGCAAAAACTTAACTGGAGCATAATTAGATGGCAAACTTGTTCCCTGATGTACAGAATTTAATAATGGGCTGTTTGAGGCACTAGAGAAATAGGGACTAGACGATCTTTCACCCATTATTGAAGGACTTGAAACTTTATATCTTGGAGTTCCAGGCACTGAAACGCTTTTAAGCATTCTGTTTCCAGGTCCAGGACCAGGTCCAAAACCAGGACCAGGGCCTGGACCTAACAAAGTAACACTTCCAGGTGATAAAGAAATATTATTAATGATTTCTTCTCCATTCACTCTTTGTGGAGTTTGTGGCAGTAATCTTCGCCAGCTTTTCACAAGTTCTTTAGCTCTCCTAGCAAGTTGTTCATTAGTTGTCCTCTTCCGTAATTCATTTATGTACCTTCCAATTCTAGTTTTCTAGAACAAAAATATACCAGTAAGTATTTTATAAATTATGAAAAAGTAATCACATACAAAAGTCAAGTAATCAAAATTTTATGAGCCAGTCAATAAAAAAAAAAAAAAAAAAAAAAAAACCTTTACAAATTTTAATTCTGGTTACATAAGATTATATACAAATTTATAACTGCAACTAGAGATGTAAAATTTCAGGAAATTTTGGTGATTTGGGGGGGGGGGGGGGGGGGGGGGAACTTCCATTTTTTCTCTTGAAAATTTCAAAATTTTAGAGAAAATGAGATATTTTTAGAAATAAAAGCCTTTCTTTTAGAAATGGGCTTTAACATATTAGGATAAATATTACAAATACTGCATTACTTTAATCTACTTCCTATTTAATGCGGCCAATGTAATAAAAATTATTTATTGATTAGAAGTTCCCACCTAATTTCAGAAAAAACTTTATTTTAATTCATTTATAACGTAATCATTTTCAGGTAAAATTTTAAACTTAACAATACAGTCAGCTATAAATCTTTTGAAAAATAATTGTCTTTTCGCAAATATTTATAACGATTACCTTCTGCCAAAAAATAGCACATAATTATCTATTTAATGATTTTACATTTTGGTTCTTTCCCTCATAAACATGTCACGAAAATAATTAACTTGTTTCTAGAATATTTTTTGGCTAAAAATCTCCCAATGCTAAATTTGCCAAGATGGTTGTTAATAGGGATGCAACGGATATCCAGCTGATTTTTTAACATCCAAAATATCATCGGATATCCGAATCACAATCACAGGATATATCTGATTTTTCTGCCAGATATGCGGCTCTCTATTACATAAGTTCTATCAATATGCATAGGACAAGATGGCAAATTGTATTCGAACATCCTTGATAAAAGTGACTTTTGTTTATAATGCAAAACATGAAATATAGTAAGCTCCCTATCCATGAGTAAAAGGTCCTAACTCTCAAAAGTTCTGTCAGCTTTTCTAATATAGATACTTGAACTCTTTATAATAAATTTAAGAATTTACGTTTACATCTTTTACAAAATTGTACCTTTATTTTCAGATTGTAAAATAAAATTTGAAGTTGTTTATTAAAGTATGACTTTAATTTTCTTTTATGTTAAACAATTAAACAGATCTATTTTTATTTTTGTTTGACTTGCTATCTATACTAATAAAAGAAAGTTTCGCTCTGTGTGTGTGTGCGATGGCTACTGAAACCTACTGCATGTAGAAGTCTGAAAATTTTGATGAGGATAGTCCAAGGCAGGTCACCTGAGGCTCAGACTTTTATTTATTTTTTTTTTTTGTGACCCGGGTCCCTTTATGTTTTTGTGCCTTTAATTGTTAATAACTTGCCTCCTTTTTATCCGATCTTCGTTTTTGGGGTCTTTTCTCCATTTAGCTATTCCCCAATTTCTACATTCCAATTAAGACCCTGGAGCCCAGTTTGGGGCACCGTTGAAGTTTTTGTACCTTAAATTGTTAATAACTTGTCCCCTTTTTATTAGGGATGCACTGAATAGTGATTTTAGCCAAATACCAAATATTTGGCATATTAGTAAGCTGAATACCGAATATTCAGCTAGCCAAATAGTAACTATTCGGCCGAATACCGAATATACGACTGGACAAATATTTTTATATTTCAGAGTTTAAAACAGGGTTGGCAAGTTTCTTCCAAGGTGGAAAAAACCGGCTGGAAGAAATAGGTTTCTTCCAAGTGGAAGAAACTGTTTTTCTTTTGGAATTTATCATATAAGTTGCAACTTTGTAACATACAATAAAAATAAATGCATTTTTCTAATAGATAACCTTAAGTAAATTTAATGAGACCTTTAAAAATTTAACTATACATGATAAATTGATAATTACACCAGTTTTTTAGCCAAGATCACACACCTGTCTAAAGCTTTCCAATCATTGCATACCTGAATAAAATAAATGGTACTTTTCCGTTATACTAACACCATGCCAAAATGTATGCTAATGTGCCATTTATTTCAACCCTGAACGTGCAATGGATTTTTATTGCAAACCGTGCCAAACATTGTGATTTGCTGTTAATTGAACATGAATCTTAAATTATCATTACTTAATCGTAACCTCACAAAACATCTTAATTTGCTATTTTTCAAATAGAAAATATTTAATATTAAGTTGTAACTTACATTTATTGTTGAAACGGATATGGATTTTATCATCTGGCAGTTATCAGGTGATGAGGAAGCTGCAATAAAACTGTTTCAGGACTTTGGATACATAAATAAAGGCTTTTATTTAAAAAAAAGTATTCAAAAAGTGAAGTGATTACTGCAATGCTAAGAGACATTTACAATTCCATGCCTGTAGTTAATGCCATTAGCCATAAATTGAGTTTTTTTTTTTATTATTTTAAGTCAATATTTGTATTGATTTAATAAAATAGTTCATGAAAGTCTGTAATTTTCAAATGTTATATTTATAATTGCTCAATTTTGTGCCAACGTTTTTTTCAAACTAATCATTTCACATGAATTCCATTTTGTGCTTTTTTTTACGCTTGTAACGATTTACGCTTGGAGATGACAGTGGTGTTGGTATAACTAACGGAAATGTACCAAATACATTTAAACAAAATATACAAAATCAATTACAAATTATTTTTAAAATATTGCATTTTTATTATTATAGGTGCAGATTCCCAAAATTTGTAAGGAGCCAGTGGCTCCTAAATCCAAAAAATCCAGTGGCCACAATTGTAAAACAAACGCATAAAAACAATAGTGTTTATACGGGGTAAAAAACTTAAAAACCCTCAAGAATTCAAAGTGTAAAGTAATTTGTATAAACATATGTACAACAAAATTTGAATATTAATTAAATCTTAAATCATGTACATTCAGACGATAAAGTTGGGAAAGATACAGTTTAAAAAAATATGTATAAGCTAAGCAATCATGATAGCGGGGAATATCAAAAAAATATTTCTTATTTGGATTTTGCCAGACAAAAGTACATACGAAAGAAAATCCGAATATATATATTTAATAGTTTGCTGTGTTAAACATATCATTCTGAAATGTTATTAAAAGATAATAATGTTTGTTATGTGTTTTGGCCTTAATCTTTCAAAAAAATATCAACATTTCACGATGGGGACTGGGAATACCAGAAATTGATTACTTTTAAATCACATGGAGACTTAAACGCCGAAAGTTAGTGGCCACAGCAAAAAAATTAGTCTCCACGTGGCGACCGTGAATCTGCACCTATAATTTTTATATGATAAATAAAGAATTGGTAGGTAGTTTTTTTTACATAAATACATAAACAATGAAAAAATAACCCTCCTCCCTACATCTAAAGTTGTAAAAAACATAACCTGTAAATACCTGCTGAACCTGAAGTTTGTTATTAAAAAATAACTTATTTTTCCATAAATAATATTTTTAATATTAAAGTTTCCAATTTAATATAATTAGGTTTTGAATTTAACTCTTTTATATAGTTAATAAACTTTAATTTTGAGCATCTGTTTTGTTTTCTGTTGGTTTCTTCCATTTCTTCCAGTTTCTTCCGGTTTTTTCCAGTTTCTTCCACTGTCCTGGAAGAAACTAGTTTCTTCCGGAAGAAACCCAACCCTGGTTTAAAGATATTAAAATATTAAATTTTAAAATACTTATTCATGATATTTAACACAGATACTTCCATTTTGATAAAAGAAAACTTTTTACAAGTAAACATTACATTAAAAAAAAATCCCTGACAGCTCGGCCTACAGGCACAGGTAGATTTCGAAGGCGCAGACCGTGGGATGCCTGTTTATTGGGAATTGCAGAAGGAATGACCTTTTTGCCATGATGTGGCAGTTGGAAGCACCAACTTCGAAATCTACCTGTGTCAAAAAGGCGGAGCCGGCAGACTTTTTTTTTTTTTTGCTGTACAGGTTGGTCCTATAAAAAACTTGTCAATATAAAAGTTGTAGATAATATTAAGAGGATTTATAATAAATTTAAGCAGATTTGATATCTTGGGAATTGACAAAGTTATGAATTTTTTCTTCTTCTGAAACCCCTATTTTCCCTTCGCCCCTTGAGGCCATTTTTAATTATATCAAAATTCTGTCACATAAATTTTCGGCCTTTTATCTAGAAGTAATAATAACTTTAAACGGATTCGATACGTATCATAATTAAGAAGTTATGGGGATTTTTCTGTTTTCACAAAAAGCTCACCCCCCACCTGGTGAGATTTTGCTTATTAACGAACTTGACAGAGATTTTATGCCCCTTGATTTTATGTATTAGTTTTGAAGAGATTTGTGCAAAATTTTTGAAATTATCGTGTCTATAAAAAAGTGAAATAGATAACCTGTCACTTTTACATATATATATCTTCTTAAAATTGCATAAATAAGAATTTGAATATTACAGTAATTTCAAATTCACAAAATTATGACTTAGATTTTTCTCTAAAAAAAGCTGTTCATAATTCCACAAAAATGGGACCCTGAGATAAAGTCTGTAGATTCCTGATCAGATCTAATCAAGATTAATCAGAGTTTGAAAGAAAGCAATTTATGGGAATCTCTTGGAAACAGCAATTTTGCATAAAAATCAAAACACCCAATATCTAACTAAATATAGTTCTATTTCAAATAACTGATATTGACAAAGTTATACCATGCATGGGATATCAAGCAATGCAATGTCAAACTGACACTTTTTTTCTGGAAATGTTCGCAAATCAGTGAATTGGAAATATTCTGGATAACTTGTTTTCTGAATAAATTTTTCCATACTGTATATATAACTAAAGTACATATATTGTGTACATCTCTTAAATTATTTTTTAAATTTCTTGTTCTTTATTTTATTGACAAAGTTTAGACTAGTAAAAGTATTGACTAGTTTTCTCTTATGTTGTAATCTGGAAGCTTTCCCCATTGTCGATATTTTACTGATGTTCTCCTTCTAAGATGCAAAGACCTTTTTCTTCTTTCTATAACTTTCTTCTTATTGTCTAGATCTGTCTGGTAGCACTTCCTAGACGACCTCATATTTTTACATAAATTTGCATCTACTGCTTCATGCAAGAATTTTTTTTTAATATTCTACAGCAGATTGTTTTCTGCTCATCATTTTGGATTGAAGAATATGTTTCCATGTTCATCCTGCCCGATCTTTTGTCGATAATGTCAGGGGCCATTTCAGGGTAACAGAATGACAGTTTAAGTAATAAGTAGATGTTTTAATCCTAGAAAAAAAAAAATATTGGAATTAGAAATTTTGTTTTATCTGAACTTTAAACTCCACCATTAACTTCCCTTAAATATATTTACTAGTTAGGATTTAAGTGATTAAGAATAACTTTATTCATGGTAACGGAATGACATGTTTTCTACCTTAGTATTTCTCCATGAGCTTATAATGTAAAATTCAGCCAAATGGTAACTAATAAAGCTTGTATGAAAATGACAGAATCAACAGGGTACTAATTATGAAATATTCTTAGGTTTTCGAATTTCTAAATCAATAAATAGTTATAGAACAATGCAAAAAGAAAATCTTACTTTGGTAACGGAATGACAAAAAGTTCCATGTAGTTTGTAAGCTTCTTTTTAATTTTAAAATTATTGAAATTAATACATAAATCATTGTAAACTGATTACACATTCTGCAGTTATACAGATGTCAAATACAAATCTGTTTCGTATACGAGTGCATGACCCATCATTTATAATTGATGGCTTTTTCAACTTCTGAATTATTTGGTTCTTATCTATCCAGCATTTATCCTCTTTTTCTGGAAATGAGTAAATTAGACCTACACTGTCCTGTTTTCTCATATGATACTTCATAGGTGTCATCTTTCACAGAAACAATCTCTGCAACAAAATGGTGAACAGATTTTTTTCCCCAGCCATTGAATCAATATATGGTCTCCAACATTGTAAACATTTGTGTCCTGTAAGTCAATGCTTGATTCTAATACAACATTCTTATTAGTTTGCTTTTCAGTGATGTGAGCTTTACCTCCTCTGAAGTTGAAGGATTTTTTTTCTTCAGAAAATGAGTATTTTCCATATTCAATTACATATTTATCTATAGGCTTCAAATAGTGTGTGCTATGTGTATCTGGAAGAGGAAAAATTCCTTCCCACCTTTCTGTGAGCTCTTCAACATATTCATTTACTGTAGATGAGATAAAATTTATTTTAAGATATGGGCAATGTTTTGCAGCAGTTTCGTCAAATTCTTCAACATTTGTTACAAGTTTTCCTGCTAATATTTGAGGCTATACTGAGCGTTTTACTGAACCTCCGATATCGTCTACAACCCCTTTACTGTGGCTTGTAGCAAAAAAATTCCAAGTGACAAAGATTTTATGTTTTTGAAGTATGAAAGTCAAATTTGTAAACAAATAGTGCTGCTTAAATTGGCTTGATGCACCATCACTAAAAAATCCTACCTATTCAATTTGTGGATGGGTTGCGATAAAATCAGAAACTAATGTTAAAAAAACTCATGTTCTGTAAATTTGTCAGAGTTTCTTGAATTTTTTTTTTCTACACCATATCTCATTTTGTAGGCAGTACAACTTCTCTTTAGTGACAGGTGATTTAACGCTTTTTTTTTCTCCCTTCTGCTAGCGTTTTGCCAACTAAAACAGGAGCCATGGAAAATGGCAAATTGTTTTCTGCAAGAATACCTATAATTAAGGCCTCAGAATTAGATATTCTGTCTATTCTATTTACATTTTCACGCCGTTTGTTTTTAGGGTTAGCAGTGGCAGTATATTTTACAGTTAAACTTAATTATATTTTTAAATTGTTTTGTTTTTGGCACAAATTTAATTGTTTTTCACACTATCCATCCATTAAAATCAAAATGCTAATTGTATGATGTTTCAATCGGTTGGTTGGATGTTATATATTTGGTGCTGCGCAGGTTGAAATAGAGTGCGTTCAGACTGTGGACTATCAAATTTTTCACAAAAAATTAGCCAATTGTTTTTTTAATATTGTCAATATAGTTATTTTTATAAAATAATAGGTATACAAAATTGTGTAACTATAGGAGTTAATTTTGAGCTACTGGAGTTTTTTTTATTTCAGGTATTTTTATTAAATTATTTCACTTTAACATTTTTTTTATATTTTTGGTTTTCTATCTTTACATTTCTCTTTTCTTCATTTTTGCACTTAAGTTCAGCTGGCAACGATAGTAACATCGATATTCATTCTCCCGCCAAACGATCTTTGGTCACATGTGGGACGCCAGTTTCGAACGGATGTTGACGGCATGCCCTGAGGAGGAAGACTACATTTCCAACAGCTGATTTTGAAAGAAATTTAAATTCTACTGATACGATAACAAGCAATAATATTTAAAAATATATAAACAACATCTTGAGGTGCAATTTTATGCATAGCATATCATACTTCATAAAAATATATTGCTGCATCCATTTCTACATTTTTATTTCAGCACTATTTTATTGGTGCAGAGGTAGTTATTTTATGGAGTAAAGTGAACTCCGAGGGAGCGATGACAAGGGACAGTGGAGTATAAGGAAGCATTTTTGGAGACGAGCAACAAACGAGTAGTAAGATGGGCCCATAGAAAGTGTGAAGTCTTTTTCTCCCTTTTCTAGCTGCACAGCATGATGCAGCTAATATATATTTTTTAATTAATCTATTTTATCTTATTTTTATTAAGTTGGCCACACTTAATGTAGCACAATGAATAGTGCTAAGTTTGACTCCGTAGCTCTTATTATTTTAATTAAAAGATGTGTTATTATTGATTAATTAAATTCCAAGGTAAATTATATTTTGATAGTGGATATAAACTCTGATGAAATTCAGAATCAGGTTTTAGAATGTAATTAAATTAATGTCGCCTTAGAGCTTTTATATAACTGATTCTTGTACTACATATAACTTAAAAGTCAATGAACCATATAGATATGCAATAAGTAAACTTCAAAAAATTAAATGTGATTAATACTGTAATAGTCTTGAAATATTGGCAAAATTTTTATTAAATTTTGTAATAAATCTATGTAAAAGTAATTTTATCTAATCAATAAATATCAGTTAAATTTACATTTGAGTTATTCCTGCAGTGCCTGTCTGAGTTATTGAAGAAAAATTCTTTCTTTTAGGGATTTAAGATCATCTTCATTAGGGTCAGTCATCTGAGGTCTTATTCAAATTTTACTTTATGGTTATTAATTTAATTTTTGGTTAGATAATTGTCTGAGATGTTTGTTAAAATTTACCTGAGTGAAGATGATGCTATATCAATATAGAAGTTAATTCACTGACCATGGCTTGGGTTATTTTGTTAATTTATTTTAATTATATAATTTCTTTATTCTAAACCAGGAGTCCAGAACACAACACAGCTTTTACTTCTTCCATTAAAATCTTTATTTGACTATCTTAATTTTTAATCTGTTTATTAAAATTTTCTTGCTGCAATGCTAAAATTAATGTTTTCATTGATGCAGGAAATTGTACTTGTTTAAATCTTATAGTAATTGGTCAGCTTTTAAGGGATATTGGGTTTTCAGTTTTCCTTGTATATAGCATGGGTTGTACTCCGTGTTCTTGCTGACTTTTGACCAACGTTAGTAATTTGGCTAGTCAGAAATAAAAAACTATAGCCGAGAGAAAAAATTATTAACAGTCAAAAATTATTACAGTCATTGTGAAACTCTGAAAAATGGATCTTTAACCTTTAATGTACCCTTTCCCCCCCCCCCATTATGTTCTAAAATAACAATTTTTTGTAACTGCTTCTAAATCAGTTATTCACCTAAATTCAATTATCTGCTACAGAAAATATTATAAATAAGTAAGTACATTCTAAATGTTATATGTAATTAAAAAGAAATCGAAACCAGATTTAAAAATTATGATTGAAATTTTATGAAATACAACATTCGAACCCGTTAACTCAGAACTTCAAGATTTACATTCAATGAATTCTGAAAAATTCAAAAAGTAAACAACATATATGTCACATTAAAAAAAATACTATTTCTCTTGGATTTTTCAGGTTTTTATTGAAGTTCATACTGTTGTCTATTAAGCCCGTTAATACATAGTGAAACGACATTATTGACATATATTATATACATTCGACTGTTGAATATAGTTTGTTTACTTTTGTTGTTAGTTGGTATGGTGTGATTGAACATAAGAGACATGAATCGTTCAGCAACGCAAATAAAAATGTTACTTGTACTAACACACAAATGAACAAAAATTGAGCACTCTCAGTTTGGCGAGTCTAATGCTTGGTTTACTCACCAAATGAAGCATTTTGTCGCAATTTGGCGCAATGGCAAGAACCCTGGTTGTACTTAACAATTTAATTTAAATTAATTAAGCACCTGTTTTCTTTTATGTTAAGACACACATAACATCAACTTTTTGTATCTAATCCCCAACTATCACATCTGTTTCTTTTTCTCCAAGTTTTACTGTGTCTGTTTTTGTTAGCCATTCACATCAAAATTTGTTTTTTCCTCTCTTTATCAATATTGCAGGATTTTACAATATCAGTATTAATATTTGCCATTCTCTTCACTACACAAAATTAAAAAATATAACATCAGGAAAAAAATTAAGCAGAAATAAACACGATGCATGCAACAATCCACAAAAATATTTCCATGTGTTGACGAAGGATCGCTGATTGTGCTAAGCAGTGTTGCCAATTTGCAAAAGTGAATTTTTCATTCTCCAAAGCTTCAATTTCTGTTTTTCTTGCAATTTGCAGATAGGGGCTGAACAAATGTGCAATTGGCTGTACGAAACTCATTCTGATCGGAGCTGCAGGAGAAAGTCGACTGATCTCGCATGACCCCGCCCCATTCTGACGCTGTTTGCTTGGTGCGCGATCTACATGTGCGGTAGGGGAAAGAGAAAGTCAGAGGAAAGTGAAAAACTCGATAGAGAAGTTGCATTCACTTTAGATTATTGCCTTCTTTTACGTTTAATTGATGAAGACGATTTTACATTCCTCAAAACTTAACTCTGAAACACAAAAATAAAATAACTAGTTATTGGAGTTTTAAACTCCTTTAAAAGCAAAACAAAACCACATAATCTGAAAATGTGACAGGATTGGTTTGGTCACATGAAATGCGGAATTTTGCTTATAGTCGAGTGGGTGCAGGCTGTTTTACATTGCTTTCTATTTACTATAAACATCTTTTAAAGACTCGTTTATACAAAAACAAAAATTAAAGTTGAAAGATTATTTTATATTTAAATTATGCACTATTAATTTATACATTTGCATTTAGAGAAGTGCTGAAGTTGGTCGGATTCAAAAAACACAAAATTATGTCTTTTAGAATTTTTTTTATTAATTTATTTACTTTTAGGCAGTGGCCTGGTAGCAGAAAGTGTGCGATGCAGATTTATTTTAGATCTTGCAGATAAATTTACCAACTTAAAAAGGAAAATCTATATTATATTATATATATTTCCCCCCACACGGACGGACGAAAAATGAAAAAATCCCTCGTCTTCAGATTATTATACTTTTTCTTCTTTTCCCAGTAAATTTTCACCAACTGTATGAATGAAAGATTCATTTTCTTTCATGTACACAAAACTGTCAATCATCAAGATCGCGGCGATACTGACACGTCCTTTCATTCCCACTGAATGTGAGCCATTTATAATTTTTGAAATGTTATTTCAAAAATTAATAATTCTCAATGTTTGCCTTGTTTTTTTGTAATGTCTACCCTGTTTTAAACTGTATTTCATAAAAATATGGCACATTTAAAAAAAAATTATAACAAAAATTGTCATTTGAAATGATTTTCTTTGTGCATTTGTAATATAGAGGTTTTCAGAGTAATTTTTACAGTTCAGTTTAATTTATGTTGTATATTGTTGGTTTGATTTAATAAGAAAGATAGATATTATCAGACATGCCACTATTCCGTGGAATTCCACTACATATGAATTAAAATTTTTTACTTTTTTTCTGGGGGGGAGGGGGGTGGGGGGGCAAACGAACGAAATACACTAAAAACAAAAACAGGAGAATGAATAGTGGCTGCCAAATTGAGTTTGTTTTCGCTTTCTTCCGACCTTCTCTTTCCCCTGCCCGATCGTATGCACCAAAGCAATATAAATTATGCGAAACATTCGAGTTGGGACGCAAAAAAATTGTTCTTACGCTGTTCCATTAGTTTTTGCATGCGTAAATTCTTCGAAGAATCATGGAAAAACAGCTAATTTCTTCAAAGGATTGCTGAAAGACTAATTTCGTCGAGGAATATAAAAAAAAAAAAAAAAAATCCAAATTTCGTAGAAGAATCTCAGAAAGAAGACAAATTTCGTCTAAGGGCCGCAGAAAAAAAAAAAGACTAATTTTGTCATAGGATCACGGGAAAACTGAGAATTTCGTCGTAGGATTTCAGAAAAACTGCAAACTTTGTCGAAGGATCGCGGAAAAAACTCAAATTTTGTCCAAAAGGCCAAGGAAAGAACATGAAATTCATTAAAGAATCATGGAAAATGGTTAATTTGGTTGACAAATTGAGAGAGAAAAAAAAAAAAAAAAAAAAAAATGCAAATTTCGTTACAGGGTCGTGGAAAAAAACTAATTTCATCAAAAGGCCGTCAGAAACATGTTTCGTCGAAGGATCACGGAAAAACGGCAAATTTCGTCGTAGGATCTCTGAAAATGGCAAATTCTGTCGAACGATCGTGAAAAAACGGCAAGTTTCGTCAAAGGATCACCAAAAAAATTGCGAATTCTGTCGAACGATCATGAAAAAACGGCATTTCGTCGGACGATCGCAAAAAAAAAAAAAATTGTCGAAAGATCTGTAGGGGGAGGCAAATTTCGTCGAAGGGTCTCGAAAAAAAGACAAATTTCATCGAAGGGCCTCGAAAAAAAGGGCAAATTTTATCCAAGGGTCTCAGGGGGACAAAAAAAAAAAAAAAAAAAAAAAAAAAAAAAACAGCAAATTTTGTCGAATGATCTTGGGGTAAAAAAAACAACTGGATTTTGTCGAAAGATTGCAGAAAAAACGCGAAATTAATCAAAGGATCTCTCGAAAAATGGCTAATTTTGTTGTCAGATCGCAAAAAAAACTCAATTTCGTCAAAGGGCCGCTGAAAAACGTGAATTTCGTCAAAAGACCATCAAGGGGGGTTGCATGAGGTCGTAAAAGTTCAGC
Organism: Maratus michaelseni; assembly: GCA_963931845.1. Taxonomy (NCBI): domain Eukaryota; kingdom Metazoa; phylum Arthropoda; class Arachnida; order Araneae; family Salticidae; genus Maratus; species Maratus michaelseni. The sequence continues at coordinate 346,303,778 of OZ007586.1, forward strand.
CTTTTTTTTTCTGGTGAGCTTGTACTATGTCTGTATTATGTTATGCATATTATTCAATGAAATTAGATTTCCTTCCAGTGTATCTAAAAAATTATTCTCTTTCAGATTTTTTTTTTTTCATATTTATTTAGTTTTACAAGGTGTCACCCAACATTTCTGCACAATTCAGCAAAAATATTGTATCAAATGTTATTTAAAAAATTATGAATAACTGTCTACCTTGTTTTAACTGTATGTCAAAAATATGGCACATTAAAAAAAAAAAAAATTGATAACAAAAATTTTGTGATTTGAAATTATTTTATTTGTGCATATATAGAGATTTTTAGAGTAATTTTTACAGTTCATTTTATGTTTTATATTGTTGGTTTGATTTAATAAGATAGATATTATGTTACACATATTATTCAATGAAATTAGATTTTCTTCCAGTGTATCTAAAAAATTCTCATTCAGAATTTTTTTTTTTTTTCCGCATAACATTTATTTAGTTTTTCAAGGTGTCATTGCTATAAAATAATGACCTATATAATATCAGGGGTGTCTCCAGACTTTTTTCACAGGGTCCTGTTTTTGTGAAATTGTGAACAGCTTTTTATATTTGTGAAAAATCTAATCATAATTTTGTGAATTTGAAATGGTCGTTATATTCAGGTTCTTGTTTATGCATTTGTAAGAAGATATATGGATATAAAATACACATATTTTCTTTATATATGTAAAAGTGATAGGGCAGATTTTACTTTTAAATGATTAATTTGTGAAATGTTTGGTTTAAAGATGGAAAAATTTTGTGAAAAACCTGAAGAATTTTGTGGTTGGTTGTATAGGGTTTTATGGCGCAAGGTCCCATTGGGGACAAGCTGCACCAAAGAAAAAATGTATTAAAAAGTCCACGAAGTTTAATGAGAAAATTATCTGGATGGGGTTACCCATCCAGATATAGTCATACAGTGTATAAAACAAATATAAAGAATTCTTAAAAAAGTGAGGTATAAAAATACTACATTAAGAAATATTATCTGGATAGGGTTACCCCATCCAGATGTCAAGTCAAGCAAGTATAAACTAATATTGTTATAGATAGAACATGAAGGGTATATAAAAATTATATTTCAAAATAAAAACCAGTATGTTTTAAAAAATGAAAGAGTGCCCCATGAGGTGTTTCTCCAATGAGGTTTGTCAAGATTGGTGATGATGAATTAAAATAAATTCTGTACAAGTGCCGGAGGCCCGGACAGTCAGTTAAAACATGATAAATGGTCAAGTAATCAAAACAAAGAATTTTGTGAAGGGTCCCGTTTTAGGGAAAATAATTTTGTGAAGGGTCCTGTTTTAGCGAAAATAATTTTGTGAAGGGTCCTGTTTTAGCGAAAATAATTTTGTGAAGGGTCCTGTTTTAGCGAAAATAATTTTGTGAAGGGTCCTGTTTTAGCGAAAATAATTTTGTGAAGGGTCCTGTTTTAGCGAAAATAATTGTGAAGTGACTTTTTTGAAATTAAAAATTTTTGTGAAGAGTCCTTTAAAGGACCCAGTTTTTTTTCAAAACAGATCCCTGAATATAGTTATATTTTTATAACATTAATCAGTAAGAACCATATTTTTTTAACTAACTTATAATGTATATAAGAAAATTGGAGCACGCGATTTCTGCAGACAATTTTCATCCCACTAAATTGCTGTCGCAGACACAACCATAACTTTCTGCTACTGGGGGCAGTGGCGACTTGACTTTTTTTGAGGCACTAAACGCATGCCTGAAAAAAAAATTTCATACTATTATTTTTTACAAGAAATTGTTTCGTTGTTTAATGGCAGAACCTTCTGACAGTAAATGAAGTATTCCTGTTCAATAATAGTGGTAAGAAAAGACCATATTTAGCAGTCATGCATTTAGTGCCCCAAATAAAACCAGTCACGAGGTGTCACTGCTTTCAGAACAGAAAAACTGCATTTAATGTGGGTAAAAATACAGCAAGCTAAAGCTAAAAGGAACTTTTATTGTTCACTTACTCTGATTCATTTAAACGAAAAAAGAATGATACTTTTATCACAAAAGAAATCTTAAGTAAAATCACATTTATATAGTTCTTGAAATGCATTATTTTCTTAATTCATTTTAATGCTTAATAATTCGTTTTAATATGAATATAATTTCATGTTATGTAGGTTATATTACAGATAAAAAATGTACTCAATTATGAGAAAACAAAATTTTTAGCAATAATGCAGAAAACTATTTTTTATTCAATACTGATTTATTGAATAAAAACTACTGACAATAATAATTGTGTATTCACAGATCAGAAAAAAAAATTTAATGTAACATACATGAGTAAATTTATCACTATTGTCTTTTATTTTCTCTTTTTATGTGCTTACTTAAAAAAAAAAAAAAAAAGTATATATTATTCTATAATACAATATTATAGTACAAGTATTAACTTGTACAGATACTTTATTTCTACATAGTGATCTAGAAATGAAAATTCTTAGAAACTCAAATGGAAGAAAACTCACCTGGAATTCACAGTATTATTTATTCATTACAGCAATTTACAATACTTTTAATTTGTTATACTAATCATTTTTAAGAACAGAAAGAAATAATTCAGCATAACGCAAGCCATCCCCATAAAAAAACATGGAGAAATACAGTGAGGGTTTGTTTACATGTGCAGTGACGTCAGAACCGCTTTCGTCACGTGATGCAGCTTTTTCCCCACCAAGACAAAAACTGTTTTAAAAGTTAATTTAATGAATTATACAAGTTTCAAATATATGTAAAAATGGTATCAAAATGTTTGTATTAACACTATCAGATACAAGTTAAATTGAAAAATGTGCAATTTCTCCATTTGACATGAGAATGAATAGCACCACTATTCGTTCATGTTTTTGGGTGTATTTTGTCTGCTTGCCCACCCCCTTCCCTCCTCTCCCCAAAAAGGATACAAAATTTTAATGCATATTTGCATTGATCCCAGGAATGATAAAATTAAGTGCCGAAAAAGCAGAATTCCACGTTTCTGCAGAAAAGTGGCATGTCTGCATGATGGCCTTTTCCAGTCACATTTCAGCCTATAAATGCTAAAATTTACAGCATTTCTGAAAGATATGCCTTTACCAAAAAGAGAAATGCATTTCTTAGTTTCTGAAAAAGAATATGTTAGAAATTAGCCAGTTTGGAATTGAGAACATCTCTAAGATAAGAAAATAATAGAGCATTACTTCATCACTGTCATTCTGCTCATATAAAATACTGCTTTAATTAAAAATGAAAGTTTTATGCAATATATTAAATAATGCAGACATATGCAATTAAAAAAAATAAATCTTATAACAAAATAAATGTGTCTTTCAGAAAACACTATCAAATTTAAGGTTTAATATATAATAATGCAAGTAAGAATGGGAAAATAAATATGTAAATAACTATACAAAATAACTGTCATCCAACATGGCATAAAAGTTTCAGATACACCAGTTGACGTTTATAATACGAGATTTTTAATTGAAATTTCTTATAATAGAAATTATGTATCTTTCAGAAAACATTCTCAATCACCAAATAATTTTCATCTGCTTCCTCATAAAAGTTTTATTAAATTTTTTGAATGCATAACAATAATTGTGAGATGGGCCGCCATATCAGTTGACTAGCAACTGACAAAATAAAAAGTTCAAAATTTTGAAAGGATCTCATAATTAGGAAAAATACCCAATTGTTGGATTTTTGATTTATGCATCTGAATGGGAACGTATCTATAACTTTCCTATGGGCTCAAATTTATGGCTTTAATTATAGCCGATTAGCTTTTATACATAAATAAAAAATTATATTTACCAAAATTATTTGATCATACATTAATAAGATGATTATGTTATGATATTAATTCAACTAATTTTTCACAAATCATTAAAAATGTGTTTTTTTTTTAAAAAAATACATTGGACCATGGCCACCTAAGCAAGGAGGAATTTAGAATTAACGTTAAAAAAAAAAAAAAAATAGTTTATGTAAATAATCACAGTGTGAGAATTTTAAACATTTCTGCTTTCAGTTAAAATTTCTATTATGAATTAGGCAAATTTCAGAATACAATAACATCCAGTAATAATTTATATGAAAAAAAAAAAAACTATATCTTAATAGTTTGTTAGAGGGAAAACAAATCTTAGAAAATAAATTGGTCTATGAATTTATAAAAAACCAATTTTAATGACAAAAATATTCCTATAAGCGGACCTATTCCTAGAGAAAAGGTTGAGGAAATTGGCAAAAAAATGGAGATTGCATTTCCCCTTCAAATAGATGGATTGATAGAATAAAAAAAAAAAAAAAGAGCTGAATCGAATTATAATTCAGTAAAAAGTGAAAGTAAAAGTGTCGACCCACAAGAAATCAAAGAATGGAAGAAAATCTTACTAGATTTGATAACTGGCTATCATCCTAAAGATGTTTTCAATATGGATGAGTATGGACTTTTCTACAATCTTTTACCGGATAAAACGTATGCATATAAAGGCAAAAATTGTCACGGAGGTAAAAAAAAAAAAAAGGAACGACTTACTTATTAGGTGCTAACATGGACGGTTCTGAAAAGTTGCCAATTTGTTTATTGGAAAACCTAAGAAACCCAGATGTTTTCAAAATGTGAAATCACTGCCTTGTGATTATGAAAAAGTAACAAAACTGCTTGGATTATAATTACGATTTATGAAGCTTATTTGAAAAGATTGAATGCCAAAATGAAGATAGCTAATCGGTCAGAACATCCTCTTCGTAGACAATTGCGTCATCCATTCCAAAGACAAATAATTTTAGTAACATAAAAGTGCATTTTTTACTACCGAACTCAACTTCCATTTTACAACCTATGGATCATGGCATAACTAAAGTGATAAAAAAAACTGAAAGCAGCAATATAGAAAACGGCTTGTGAAATGGATGATTGAAAAAATGGACAATACTGGAGAGCTAAGAAAAGTGAACGTTTTGGAATAGATTCATTTCCTTTTATCTGCATGGGAGTTAATAACACCATCTGTGATTGCCAATTGTTTCCAAAAAGCAGGATTCTTGGATGGAGAATCAACAGAAGAATATGAATTGGATATTGAAGATGATTGGAAGACTCTACAAAGAAGGATGGATTTCCATCGTTTGAGGAGTATATGTCAGTAGATGAGGTATTGCCATGTGAAATGCTTACAGTGGATGATATTTGTGAGGTTACAGAAGATTGTGAAGAAATGAGTGAAATGGAGGAAGAGGATGTGGATACTCGTAGTTTTTCAGATGCTGTGAAAGGACTAGAAACCTCTCACTGTTTTATCGAAAGTGTTGAAAATGTGCCTGAGGAAATTTTTAAAAGCTTAAGACGAACTGTTATCAACTAAAGATTGCTGAGAAAAAACAGAAACAAAAAACTATAACAGATTTTTTCTGTAAAAGCATATCTAATGATGCTTCAAGAGAAATTTGTCGTCTTTAAACATTGGATTAAATAAAGATATTCTAGGTAATTTTGTATTTTTACTTTAACTGATTTTTTAAGTGTGCAAATCCATTTAAATTTCTTAAGTAAATCTCAACTTTATATAAATTATTCTATGTATTACTTTAATAATGTAAAAGAAAAAACTCTCCTGAATATCAGTACTTAAACAATTGATTTTTTCAAACATTGGGTTTACTTTTTCAGTTTAAGTTTTCCTGTTTAAGAAGTTTTTGCCTTCCATTCCCTTGGGAAACTTTTTAAGCGGGTTTTACTGTATATGCAATTTTAAATTTATAAGCTGAATTATTATTTTTGGACTATATATATATATACCAGGCTACCCAGGTTAAGGATTCCCAATATACTGCCAGGTGTACAGAGTAGATGAAAACTGTTTTAATTGAAACATAATTGGTTTGTAAAGCCCTAAATAATGCAAAAATTGTAAATTTCTGCTATTTTTGGAGTCTACGGCATCAGAAATATTGTAATAGAAACCTGTTTCCCCCTTTTTTTCCTCCTCTCCTCAGATTTTTCGGGTCTGTGGAATTAATGCCAATTATAAATTCCCCCCCCCCCCCCGCCATTTTTTGTTGATGTGCGCGCAGGACCCAAAATATGAAATTGTAATTTTTTTTTTTCTGAGTCCACGGTACCCAAAATAACGATGAAAGTGAAATTTCATACTATCTTTCTCCTTTTGATTTTTTTGAGTCTGCTGGACCTGAAATAAAGCCGAAATTGCAAAATTAATGCAGAAAATGTAAAATTTTCACCTTTTCTTTCAAATCCATAAAACTCAAATTATTTCAGAAATAGTAAAAAATTTTCATCTATTTTCTTCCTTTACATTGGAATTTTTCGGGTGAGGAAGCCATGAAATAACTCCAAAATTGTAACATTTTTGCCTTTTCTCTTCAGAGTCTGCGGAATCCAAAATAGTAAAATTTCAGTTTTGTTTTCTTCTTTACATTTTCACATTTGGATTTTTCAGGTCTGCAGGACCCGAAGTTGTAAAATTAATAATTCAGAATATATAAATTAACTTTTTTTTATTATTTTCAAAGCTGTGCGAACAGAATTAATGGCGAAATAGTAAAAATTTCACTTTTATTTTTCTAGAGTTACCTAGTAATTTTTGGTTCCTGGAGACCCGAAGTGCCTAAATTGTTAAATTTTCTCCTATTTATCGGGTCTGCAGGAACCCGTATAGAACTAAAATTATACATTCTTATGCAATTAATGTAGGGGCAAACTTCCACCGGTATTTTATAAGAGTATTTTTGCCTTTTTTTAAAAAAAGGTCAAAATTTTCTATACTAAAATATTGTTGGAATTTTGCCCCTGCAGCAATAGTGTCCTGGTCTTGACAACCATGATTCATTCGAAGAAATGAAACAGGAAGAGAAAAAAAAAATCTCAATAGGCACTTCATGTGCTTCAAAGTCAAACAGAAATGATTCAGTAGGTTGCAGTATTGCTAGTTGGGTATTTTTTAAAATTCAGATTGCTTGATTGCTACCACTTTAATAATAGTAATATTTTTTATTTAATGACAAATTTAATAAGGGGACTTTTACTATTTCATAAAAAGTGGTACCAATCAAGCAATCTGAATAAAAAAAAGCCACACAACAGGCAACACTAATACATTAGCTATCCTGGAGTCAGAATCAGTTTCTTTAAAAGTTTCAGAAGTCAGAGTTTGTAATTTTTCCCACTGACGCCACAGCCCTGCTTTTAATGCATCTGAAATTATCGACTTTGATAAATTGTCAATGAGAGGAGAAATAACAATTTAAATTACTCTACCTGGTCAGTGATAAAACTTCAGTTCATTGATATTTCAAACAAAAATTTTACCACATACAATAAATTATATCACTATGTCATCTAACCACATGTCTTTCAACCTACTGGTGTTTGCTAATTTTATAAGTTTTTGTAAAATTTAAAAATTCATTAACTATCTTTAAGAAGGCTGATTGTGGGTTAATTTGAAAATATCCAAAATGTTGATAGAGATGGTGACTAACATTTAAATGAAATGCAATTTAAAATGTATGAATTAAGTATTAAGGATGACAAAAGTATCACAAACAATAACTTGGAAATCAAATAAACTTGCACAATGGACTTTAGAATTATTTTTTCTACATCATTAACTATCTCAAAATTGCGATTTATGAAAATGAACCAGGGTTATGGTTTTAAAGTAAAACTTATTTTATAAAAGGAGGTTGATATTTGAAGAATTATCAACATTTAAAAATTTGATCTTTCTAGAAGAACAGACATACTTAGCTAACAGCTAACCTCAGTTTTAAAAATGACAATATGCTTTAAAAAGTTTATGGGAAAGCATTCTAGAAGGTTTCCATTTCCCAACAGGGAGTGGGGAGGGGAAAAAAACCCCCCACAAAAACTTACTTCTAAAGCTTCCTTTGTTATACATGCTTTTTCCAAGGCAGCAATAACTTCCAGAACTGCAGCCATGTCCACAACCTAAAATAAAAAATATACTATACACATAATGACTGTTTATTTACATATACATATATATATATATATATATATATATATATATATATATATATATATTAAATTATATCCTTTTTACAATATTTTAATCATGCAAAATGCCTCACACTCATGTGTATGAGTTTTTTTTCCTCCCCCTCCACTGCACAAATTAAAATTACACAACAGTTCATGATTTTTTTAAAATTACAACTGTATGCAAAAACGTGGAAATTTTTTCTCAGAAACTAATTCTATTAATTGATTCTTTGAATTTGATTTTAAAAATTTGTTAGTGATATACTTAACATGAAAAACTGAAGCAAAATAACAAAAAGAAGTAGCTTTAATTTAAAATTCATGACGAAAAATTTTAACCGTCCATCAAAATAAATTTAAATATATTTTTTTTTTCGTTTGTGGATTGATGGGTGTCGACAGCAGAGTTATTTCAAAATTTATTTGACCCTTTATGCTCAGACAGTACTTTTAAGTACCATTAAAGAAAATTTAATAAAAGTTTATTTAATGCATCTATTAAATAAAAATAGGATTTTACTTTTCATACAAAATACTTTGCTCAATCACATTTAAAAAACAGAAACAGTTGAAGCAAAATATTTTTTAAAGTGATTATTTTCTGAACCATACATAGGTTTCTCATTAAAAGATGTTACATGAATGTTTTGCAAATACAAAAACCTTTCTTCAGGGCTAACACTAGTATTTTTCAAAATTTTAGGGAGAAATTTTAGGAATTTTTTCCCAAATTTCAGGAAAATTTTAGGGGCATTTGCGATATTTTTAACATTACAAGTATGCAATAGCAGAATTTTTGTGCTAGTCAGGCACATGTGGTACACTGCCAAAGAATATTCCCATCATTCCAATGAATTCAGCCCTTGTTCCATGTGTTTGTGTTGTTTGTTGCGAATGAGGGCATTTAAATTTGCACAATAACCGGCTTCATATTACAAACCGTTTTGACAGCTTATGCTTACTGCAATTGTATTTAGAATTTTGAGTTCCTGGATCATTGAGCCTAACCAGAATGAATGCTCTCTTTCTCTCTTTTGGATGTTCTCGGTGAACCTAAAGAACAAGAGGCAGGAAGCAGGAGAGAAAAAAAAAATTCTGAAGCGCACAGAAAAACTTCTGAAAGGTTTTTTTTTCACACTTCTTTGTCGAAATTTACGTTTTTTCCGCGATATTTTGACGAAACATGCTTTTATTCGTAATTCTTTTACGAAATTTGCCTTATTTGCACGATTTATTGAAAAAATTCCCAATTTTTTTGCGATCTTTTGATGATATTCATGTTTCTTTTGTAATATTTTGACGAAATTCACGTTTTATTTCTGCGATCTTTTGACGAAATTCGCTTTTTAACGTTACCTTTTGACGAAACACGTTTTTTCAGCATTTTTGGCAAAATTTGTGATTCTTAGATGAGATTCATGTTTTTTCTGCAATCTTTTGACGAAATTTGTATTTTTGTGCACCGTTTGACGAAATTTGCCTTATATGCACGATTGATTGACAAAATTTTGCAATCCTTCAATGAAAGTTGCATTTTTTTCCCAATTTTTTTTTTTTTTTTTTTATGAAATTCGCGTTTTTTCTGAGATTCTTAGATGAAATTATCTTTTTTTCCCTTGAGTTTTGGATGAAATGAGGGTTTTTTCATGATTTTTTTTTTATCGAAATTCACATTTATTCCCCGATTTTAAGAAATTCTAGTTCCCCCCCCCCCCCCCCCCCCGAGATGTTTTAAAAAATTTGCGATCCTTTGAAGAAATTAGTGTTTTTCACGATCCTTAGATGAACTTTGAGTTTTTTTTCAGGATTGTTTGTCGAAATTAGCTTTTTGTTAATATATCAGTAAATAAATAATGAGGAAGAGGCTATTAAACCAAAGTATGGTATTTAGAAAAATAGACTGCCCTGAAATGTAGTTGCTGGTGTGACGAAAAGGATCTGTGCATTTTACACTCACTAGGTGGCGGTACATGTCATGCAAACAATGATAAAAGAATGATAACTGAGCAGCTGACAAGTCCATTCATTCAGTTTCTGAAAGCTATGCGTAATGAAGGCATCCAAAGAGAAGCAGCAGGATATTGTGCGCTTTTTCACAGCAGAAGGTGTAGGAGGTCGTGAAATCCATTGATGAATGGAAAGGATTTATGTAGAGCACTGTATGTCCCTGTCAAGGGTACCAGAAGTGGAGCAAGCATTTTCGCAAAGAACACATGTCACTTGGGGATTACGCACGGAGTGGAGCACAGAAGCGTGTCACAGGTTTGGCCAGGCGGGGAGGCCTACCGATTGGTTTTAGCTCTACTAGCCCAGCCCTAAGAAGCGTGTCACAGACCAGCATGTTGCAAAAGTAGATGAGCTCACCAAGAAAGACCGTCATGTAACAGTAAATGACATTTCTGCAGCAGTAAGGCTTAGCCATGGTACGGGTTCATGTAATCATCAGGGACAAATTTAAATTTCGTAAAGTATGTGCAATGAGTCCCCCACAACTTGACACCAGAACAAGAGGCCTATCACATGGCCATGTCTCTACAATTACTGCAGCGTTATGATGACTGTTGGGACCTTCTCTCAGCAATTGTCACTTATGAAAGTTGGTGCCGCCAGTTTAATTTTTAAATTTGATAGACAAGTAATTTCCGGTCAGAATATGGAAATGGTGCTCCGGTGGCTATTTCTGGATGGCTCGATCAGCCCACGGTACCATTTCGGGTGGGTGACTCTTGGCCAGTAAATTGACAGAGTCACTTGGGGTAGTTCTGTAGAGGATAACCACTGTACAGTGACCCTTTGCATGGGCATGTTTTTTTCTTTTTGCAAGTCCTTATTAATGAATTGGCAGTGTCTATAGTGCATGTCTATCACATTTTTGTTAAATATATATATTTTTTATTGCTTAAAGTAACTTATTTTTCTTAAAAGTTTAAATTTAAGTTTGTTTATATATACATTTTATTTTGTTAAATTGGAAATTTAAAGGCTGTTCTTCTCTTCCCGGTGTTTATGAGGTTTAAAATAAGGAATATGGCATAATGTAGTTTATGTGGAGAGCCCAGTAGCAAAAAATTATCAAAGTGTGTGACAGATATTTCGGCGTCGGAAAGTAATCTGCAGGTAAACTGTTACAATTCAGGATTGGCAGGTCTTTGACGTGTTCGTTTTTGAGAGTTTAAACTTATGTCCAAAACTATCTTATCTATCAAAAACCTCAAATACTACATTTGATATGTAAAATTTTACATTAAATATCACACATTATATGAAACAGTACAACATCACATGTAATGTTTAAATTAATGTTCTGTATATCAATAATTTATTTCTAATAAAATATTACTGTTATGTGCAATTTTTTAACTTAATTTCTTGATATTTACCAGCAACCTACTGATGAATTTTGCAATTGTTTTCCTGTGATTGATTGAAGAAATTTGTGATATTTTCCTGCTACCAATTGACAAATTTTGCTTTTTTTGGTGACCGATAAGCGAATTTTCGAATTTTTTTTCCCGCGTCTTAAGGTGAAATTTCCCCCCACCCACCACCTTTTTTTTTTTGGTTATTATTTTACACACAATTGTGGACAAATTTCACGATTGTTTTCATGACTGATTGGTGAATTTTGCTATTTACCTGCAATAGCTTGACAAAATTTACAATTTTTTCAAATATTTCGAAATTTCTCGTGACTGACTGTTTTGCAATTTTTTCCTGCAACCTGTAGACTAATTTTGCGATATTCCTCTGCAACTGATGGCAGAATTTTGGGGGTTTTACATGTGACTGGCTGAAGAGATTCACGATTTTTTCCCGTAACTGACTGATGAATTTAAAGATTGTTTTCCCACGATCGATTGACGAAACTTGCGATATTTTCCTGCAACTGATTGGAGATTTTTCAGATTTTTTTCCACAGCAAAACTCGCAGGGTTTTTTTTCACGCGATCGTAGACGAATTTTTCAATTTTTTCCCTGGGATCTACTGAAGAATTTCACGATTTTTCCCACAACTGACTGACAAATTTTACAACTTTTTCTTCATGCAAGCAATTGACAAATTTCGCAATATTTTCACGCGACTGTTTGACGAATTTTGCAAAAATTTTCTGTGCCTGATTGACAAATTTTCGGGGGGGGGGGGGTTCCGAGATTTATTTGTGAAATTTGCAGGTTGGAATATGCAGATTGCAAATTTTTTGTGAACCCGAAACAGTGTATGCAGCAATAAAAAAACGGGCATGGCACATTTGCAGCTATAAAAAAAAAAAACAGACAGTGCCTGCTTTTCAGATTTTCTCTTTTGAACTTGCTGGTAAGATGCACGCACAGTATATGAGCAAATGCTGTTGGTCCAGAGAGCAGGGATGTCGGAGAGAAAAGATTGATATTTAACTTGTGATGAATGATGAGATGCATGCTAAGGGTGTGCAGTAGATCATCACACTCCTCCTGATGCGAAGTGAAAGTGTGGCTGCGGCACCATGCCCGCCGATGAAGTAAAAAAAAAAAAAAAAAAAAAAATGAGAGCCGAAGAAAGTTCCATGGGAAAAAAAGTCTGCTTTCTTCAGTTTACCACTGCCAGTGAGGATGTCATGTTTTTCTTTAACCTGTTTTTGGGCTGCTTATCAGATGTCATAGAGGGTGTTTATAAATTGGATTGCTATTTGTCACAAGGTTGATTATGTATTGCTTAGTGGCAATGATGGAGAAGGGTCTCTGTTGAAATATAAACTTTAGCAATTTTTTTTTTTTTGGTAATAATTTAAGCATTTAGGTGGGTGTCTTGCTTAGAGACTTGAGGCTTTCATGCAAATTGTTAAATTTTTGATAAGACCAATTTTTACATAATGTAGTAAACTTTTTAAATTTGAGATACTGGATAGCAGCTAATGGACTATTTTATTTTTGTTATTCTAATGTAGTTTTATTTAATATTGTGTATATATGTACTCTTTAGCATTCTAGAGCTCAATTTTTTTGTTTCTCCAGGCTTTACTTTTTTTTTTTTTTTTTTTGAAATATTCACTTTATTTTTAGGTATTTTGTTTGATGGTTTTCTTACAGTTTGGATCAGTTGCAGTTTAGAGTTTAACAGCATTTGAGAGCATTTTTTTATCCATTGGATATACCATTCATTTTTTAATATTGTGTATGGTTTCCTTTGAGCGTGACCTTTTTGTGTGTAGGTGATAAGAGGGGGAAGGGGGGGGGGGGGACTGATGGATATTAAAACAATTTAAATGTTTATAAGTTAAATATTTATAGTCTCCTTTTTATAATCAGACGCAATTTCCTATTTTTATTTTATAGTTTATTGTAATTTATGTTCTTGTTTAAATAAATGTGTTCGTATTTTAATCTGTCACTATTATTTAGTTCCACCACATACACGTTTATTTTTCAGCTAACGTTATTGGGCTTATTATAATTTAACTTTTTAATTCATTTGAGGTTTATAAAATCAGCTCATTGCTTTTGTTGCTTTTTGCACTTTGCTATTCGATCTTAAAACCCCAAAACATTACATTTTGTAATGTCTATTACTAATAATGCATTATAATAATAATGTATTAATGATATAAATGTATTATATTATTATTACATATTTATTTCACAACACAATGTTCTTTTGGCAGTTCTTTTTAAATTAAAACTGAAACTGATGCAAACAGTTAAATGACATATGAATACATAGAAATCTGTCACTTATTGTGTTTTAGAATGGAAAGTCCGACAATATTGTAGAATATTAATTATCCATCGCTTTTGCCAGCATCTACATAAAATAAAAGAAACTGACTGCAAAAAAACAAGTATTAAAGACAAAAATTATAATTTATAATTCTCTTTGATGGAAATTTAAATAAAACAATAAATGAAACTAAAGAGAGAGAGAGAGTAACATATGTAAATTAAAATTGGGGGGAGGGGGGCAGCATTATAGAAGATAAAAATAAAAATTGCCCTTGATTCATGTCTTTACAACTCTGAATAGAACAAAGCTGAAGCTGATAGCAGAAATGTCAATATAAATTATGGAAAAGCACAGACTTTAAATTCTAGTTTAGAGCATCGCTGTGCTTCATTCCCTGTAAAGTTTGTTTTGCAGCAACACTTCCAAACTACTTTAGAGCATGGGTCACAATTTCCATTAGCCCTACGGGAGCTGTTGTTCGTCATCTATTCTACCTTCTTTGGTTGAACTGATAATTGAACGCTTGAACAGCCAACACCTTAATTAGTATATGTGGCCAAATTATGATGAAGCTCATCTAGCTACAGAAATATTAAGTCCACAATAACACAGTGTTACGATGTTAGTTCTTTATTAGAACAATTAAAAGACAAAAAAGAATAAAAATGAACTACAAGCATGCATGGTCTCATGCTTAATCCACACTCTTCAAAATATATGCCATATGATCACATCTGATCGTAATCAAAGTTCGTCACATTGTGTAACTTATTATCGATCATCATGTAACTGAAACATTAACTGTATTTTATCTGTTAATTGTGTTGTGCAATGGCAACTTCAATTTTGGTTCAGTGTAACACATGTTTGTATGTACTTCATAGTGCTGCAGCTTAATATAATTAAATAATGTCAAGTGTTGCTTAAGTATATTACAAATAACATGGTGGCAGCGTACAGAAACAATTCACACCATGAAATTTTGTTTAAGGTGCTGAAATGGGGATATTCTGTTAGTGGCAACATACAATGATGGACACCGAGCAATTGGTTCATATGGAACTCTGGTGAAGCGGTATGCATTCCCCTACCCCCCTAAAGGTGAAAGCAAAATTTCTTATTTTTGAAAATAAAGGAAAGGAAAAATAAAAGAAAATTGAGTCTAATTTAAATAAAACTCCATGCCAAATGCAGCTCACCGGAAATGTGTCGTCAAATTGATTGCATTTTAAACAGGTGTTCGAAATCTATCTCGAAGCCACAGAAAAGGGAGATAAACCAGATAAAATTAAAATAGACCTTCTATTAAATACGATGGGTGTACATTGCTTAGATATAATAGTTTCGTTTTTGGTGCCGGCGATGCAGAGAAATATAGTAAAGTTATTGAAGCTTTTGATAAACATTTTATCCCAAAAAAGAACACTGTTTTTGCTAGATATAAATTCTTTAACTGCACGCAAAGGGATAATGAAGGCATAGATGATTTTGTGACAATCTTAAAATTTTGGCTAAGGATTGTGATTTTGAGGATCAGGAGGATTCTTTAGAGATTTGCTTATAATAGGTATTAAAAATGAGAATATTAAAGGGAAATTGTAATTAAGAGTGATTTAAGCTTGGATAAAGCTATTGACTATTGTAAGGCAAAGAAATACAATGAAAAACATAAAAATCATGAATGAGGGATTGGCATCCATGGTTGACCATGTTCATACAAAACAAAAGTATCCTCCAAGGAAGAATAAACAAAATGCTGATACATCAAAAAGTATAATATAGTTTTCAAGGAGTTAAATGACCTTGTCAGAAATGTAATATGTTGCATGCTTATGCAAAATGTCCAGCATTTGGGAAAAAGTAACAAATGTGGTGTTTTAAATCATTTTGCAAGTGTGTGTAAAAGCAAGAAAGTTAACAATATTGAAAGTACTAGTGATGAGATTTTATTTGACGATATATTATTGGAATCAGTTGTTTGAATGTTAATTCTATCTGGTCAGAAACTCTTGAAATAAATAACAACTAAGTCTCTTAAAATCGATACAGATGCTCAAACAAATATACTTCCTGTTGAGAAATTTAATGCTGTAAAGGAAAATGTTAAATTGCAGAAAACAAAGTATTGAAATTTTACACAGGTCATAACTTGAAAGTAATTGGAACCCAAGTGTACCATGTGTGTTTGGTGATATAACAGAAAGGTTGAACTTTTTTGCAATAGATAATAACTTTCCACTACTGGGTTTAGAATCTTCGGAAAAGCTCAAACTTAGAGAAATAAAACGCTTGGTTAATGCGATTAAGACTACAGATGACATTGTTAAACAGTATAGTGATGTTTTCACTGGTAATTTGGATAAACTACCAACAACATATGACAAAGTTAAGAGAAGGAGCAGTGCCAAGCATAGCAGCTCCCAGGATTATCCCTTGTGCTATTAGAGATAAAACTAAATCTCAAATTGATAAAAAGGTTCAATTAGGAATATTGAAGCCGGTTATGGAACCAACAGACTGGGTACATCCAATTGCCATTGTTAAAAAGCCTAATAATGATATCAGAATTTGTATGGACCCTAGAGCTCTAAGTGTATTATGCATCAGTATCATCCTATCACAAATCAAAATGTTTTACTTTCACAGATAGAAGGTGCAAAGTATTTCACAGTTCTAGACGCTTCATCGGCTTTCCTCCAGATACCTCTGTCAGAAGAAAGTCAAAAACTTTGTACTATAGCAACACCTTTTGGAAGATACAAATTTTGTCTTTTGCCGTATGGACTTGCAAGCACCCCAGAGGTATACCAAAAAAGTATTGAAGACATCTTCATAGAGGTAAGGGACATTTTAATGTACGTTGATGATACTTTGATATTTTCAAAAACAGCTGAAGAGCATGACAAAAAATTAGAAGTTTTGGCAAGAGCTAGACAGGACGGTCAAACTTTCGAAAGAGAAAAGCCAAATTAAAGCTCAGTTAAATATTTGGGTTACAATATCTCTTGTAATGGCATTGAGGTATCAGAAAAGAAAGTTCAAGTCATATTGGACTATAAACTACCTAATAAAACTGCATTGCAAAGATTTATTGGTATAATTACATATTTAGGTAAATTTGTGCCTAATTTATCCAATAAAACAGCGATACTAAGGCAGCTGTTAAGCTCCACAAAAGAATTTGTTTGGACAGAAAATTAAACTAGTGTTTAAAGAGTTAAAAGGATGCAATTATGAATGCTCCAGTATTAGGCTACTTTCATTCAAACAAAAAGTCAGTAATTTCAGTTGACAGTAGCCAATATGGGTTAGGTGCGGTTATGTTGCAGGATGACCACCCTGTAGCATATGCATAAGCAGCTTTAAATGAAACTCAACAAAGATATAATCAGATTGAAAAAGAACTTTTGGCTATTTTAAATGGTTGTAGAAAATTCCATTATTATGTACGAGGGGCAGTCGGAAAATAAGTTTCCCCTGGCGACTGTGGACAGAGGTGTGTATGAAAGACTGAAATGCAGTCAACAGCGCCATCTGCTTGATCGCGGTCGACTTCTACCCAATGGTGTATCGGTGTCTTGCACGTTCGCGTTAACTTGCTGTGTCGTCTTTCACCCATAGCTGTTCAACGCTTCGTCTGTATGCAAAGCCCCAATTTTTTCCTGGAGGGCTTTTTGAAGCTTATAAAGCGGTATGACAAATGTCTCAATGTACTTGGTACTTATGTGGAAAAATAAAGTTATGTTTTATCTTTAATGTCTCATTACATTTGTCTTTCATACACACCTCTGTCCACAGTCCCCAGGGGAAACTTATTTTCCGACTATCCCTCGTATACGGGAAGAAATTTATTGTTGAGACTGATCACAAGCCTTTATTGGGTTTACTAAAAAAAAATAGAAAAAGCTATCTCTGAGATTACAAAGAATGGCTTTAGAACTGTTTAGATATGAATTTGAACTCAAACATGTGCCTGGTAAACAACTTTATGTTGATGATGCTTTGTTCCACAGTCCTTCCACACAGAATTTAAAACAGATTTTTCGAATGATGGAGCAGCAGTTGTTTATACCATATTAACAGCTACTGAAGGAAAAACTAGGGAATTAAAAGAAGCTTCACTTACAGATCCATATATTAGCGTATTAAAATATGTAAAAAAATGGATATCCTTCAAAATTTGATAAAATGTCTTTAAGTGTAAAGCCATACTGGGACAAGAGGACAGAATTAAATGAACAGGATGACTTTGTTTCTAGGAAACAGATTAGGTGTGCCTATAGCTATGAAGACTGAAATACTCAATAAATTGCATGCAGCGCATCAGGGAATTAATTCATGTCAGAGCAAAGCAAAATCTGCTTATTATTGGCCTAACATGTCGTCTGACATTAAAAGACTTGTTAGTTTGTGTGCAACTTGTCAATCAGCACAGAGACCAAATGCTAAAGAGCCACTCTTACCCTACTCAATACACCACAACTATCATGGGAAGAGTTGGGGTCAGATCTATTTTATCTAAAAGGACAACATTATATAGTCATTGTAGATTATCACTCAAAATTTATAGAAGTGCAAAAAAGTAAATAGCTCTAAAGTCATAGACACACTTAAGAGTGTTTAGGACACATGGGATACCACGGAAACTCCATCCAGATAATGGATCACCAGGGATCTGTTTAGGAAAAAACTGGGTCCTTTAAAGGACTCTTCACAAAATTTTTCATTTCAAAAAAGGACCCTTCACAAAATTTTTTCATCTTTAAACCAAACATTTCACAAATTAATCATTTAAAAGTAAAATCTGACCTGTCACTTTTACATATATAGAAAAAATATATATGTATTTTATATCCATATATCTCCTTAAAAATGCATAAATAAGAACCTGAATATAATGACCATTTCAAATTCACAAAATTATGATTAGATTTTTCACAAATACAAAAAGCTGTTCACAATTTCACAAAAACAGGACCCTGTGAAAAAAGTCTGGACAGACCCCTGATCACATATCGGTGAGAACTTTATAAAATTTACAAAGAATTATGACACTAAACATGTCACATCTTCACCTCGATACCCAAAATCAAACAGAATGGCCAAAAGGGCAGTGGGCATTGTAAAAAACATCCTTAGAAAAGCTAGTGAGACTGGTACTGATTCCAATATAGCCAAAGGAGTACAACAACACTCCTAAGAGTAACCTTCCATCACCGGCAGAAATGCTTATTGGTAGAAAACTACGAATACTACTACCTATAAATAATAAAATTCTAAGACCTAAATTTTCGACAAGAGAGACCCAACAGCAGCTGCATAGGAACCAGAAGCAACAGAAAGAATACTATGACCGGGGATCATCTGAGCTGACACCATTGAGAGGAGAAGATCAGATATAAGTCCAGGTTGATCAATGTAAGTGGACTCCTGCAGTGGTTATGGGACGCCATGAAACACCTCACTCTTGCTCTTACAATGTAAAGACTCCGGCTGGTGCGGTTCTCTATCAAAATTGGGTCCACTTGAGACCAATACCTACACTACCAGCCACTGGTGATAAGGAAGTTGTGTTACCTCCATCGATAGACACATCTATGGCACCAGCGGAGAATCAATCTTCATCACCATCTATCCTAAAGGCAATTTAACCTTCTGCAACTACACCATGCCGCCCTAGGCAAGAAATTAAGAGACCTTTAAAATTCAAGAACTATGTTTAAACTCTTAATTTTTCAAAACATAAAAACTTAAATTATTTTCTTTCAGGAATGTTTGTAAATTTTAAGTGCATTGATTGTTAAATTTTAGCCACTTTAGATTTTATTTATTTATTAAAAAAAGGGAGGGGGGGGGGGGAAATTAGAAGAGTAAAAAGGGTATATTGTGTAATTTATTATCGATCATCATGTAACTGCGACATTAATTGTATTTTTATCTTTTAACTGTGTTGTCATGTAACTGCAACTTCAATTTTGGTTCAGTGTAACACACGTTTGTATGTACTTCATAGTGTTGCTTAAGTATATTATGAATAACATAATAAGTTCCACAAGATAACGTAAGAAAACACTGATAACACTGACAAAATCTGAACTCTATCCTCTTCAAAAGTTGAACGTTTAGGTATCTCTTACCAACCCCCTACTACAGTCAGGAGTTCCAGGATCACCTTTATTCTAATTGGTTGCTGATGACTTCAGGAATTTTTAGTATTGACATGCTCCTAGACTATTCTGGAAATCCAAATAAGGAAACATCCATTCATGAATACCTTCCAGATGATATATATGACAAGCCTGAAATCAGGAGGATTATACCACCTATTCATAACAAAAGAGTTCCTCTTCACTGCATAGATTACCACATATTTGTTCTCAAAGCTGACAAAAGGACCTTAGATTGGAACTTACCAAACAAAAAGACGCCATTTCTGTCAAGGAGTAACTATTATACATTTATAAAGAATAGTGGAACTCCAGGTATCACAGTATTATTAATTAAACAAAACAAAAGGAAAATATAGCTTTTAATGAAAAAGACTATTTTAACATGTTCGCTGCCAAAGCTGAGATAGTGCATCTGTTCACAGATGCCAAAGTCATATCTCCGATATTATGCTTTTAAATGGTTTTCTGTGGTTTTATTATTTAAATATAGATATAACAGATTACTTTTAGCAAAAAACAAGTGTACATGAGTATACTCGAAGTTGGCATATGAAATAATATTTTTGTTCCGTGTGCCAACTACGAGATAACTCTTAAGTAGTCTCGTGCTTGCGCGTGCATACAACAGTCACCCGCGTGCGCAATACTCACTTGTTCTGCACCTGCACTCAAAACTGCAGAGTGTGCGATACGTTGCTTTCGATTGTACACGTGCCACTGCATTTTTCAGTCCGTTTTAAACATTTCACAACTGAATAAACCAACAAAATATCGAAAAGGAGGATAATTGGTGAAAAAGAAATAGAATACTACGGAAATTTGAGTGATTCAGAATGGAATGATATTTCCGTTTGAGAATCAGATGATTTTATTCCTGGCAGTGAATCTAGTGAATCAATTTCCGATAATACTGCTGATGAACTAGTACATAATGACGATGACTAACATTATGACGGGGCAGTACAAAACAATAATCATGACTGGACTGATATAGAAATGATCCGCCTTATTTTGGTTTCAACCAAAACCCAGGTTTGAAAAATGATGACATCGCTATCGAAAAGTTAGTAACCTTGTTTTTTTTTTTTTTTTTTTTTTCAGAAGACTTTTTGAATTTTTTGGTTCATCAGACCCAATTTTTATGCGTCGCAAGAAATCAACTAGCAAAGACCACTTCGAAAGGTAAGCCATCTTTCCACTTGGACTGATACGAATATACTGGAAATGAAAGTGTTTCTTGGATTGTTGCAAATGGGTCCATGCAATCTTCCAACTATACAGCATTATTGGAACACAAGTGAGCCCTACAATTTTCCATTCTGGCAATCTTTCATGAGTCGGGACAGGTTTCAATTGATTCTACGATTTCTGCATTTTGTAGACAACACTGTTGAAACAGATGATAGATTGTACAAAATTGAACCTGTTTTGAACCACTTCAATAAAGTTACGGAGGACAATTATGTACAAAATCAAAATTTCTGCATTGACGAGTCTATGATATTATGGCGAGGAAGGCTATTCTTTCGCCAATATATCAAAAATAAGAAAGACGAGTACGGTATCAAGTTATACAAATCAAATGGTAGTGCAAAAGTATGCATTTATTGCAGAAAATCCGAAAATATCGACAAAGAGATTGGTCACTCAACTGGGGTACTTCTACATTTGATGAATGACTATTTAGACAAGGGTTATAAACTGTACATGGACAATTTTTATAATTCCGTTTCTTTGGCATATCACTTGACACTCCAAAAAACATATGTATGTAGTACATAAAGGGCGAATAGGAAAGGAAATCCAAAACATATAGTATCAAAAACGCTGAAGAAAGGTGAAGTTGTTTGGAATAGAAGAGGAACGGCAATTGTATGTAAATAGAAAGATAAGCGTGACATGCTTACTATATCAAACATGCACCGTGTGGAAATGGTTGATGTCGATAATCGAAATGGCAAAATATCAAAGAAGCCCAACATCATAAGAGACTATAATGAAAAAATGTCTGGAATTGATTTATCAGACCAAATACTAAGCTACTATTTAGCACTTAGAAAAACAGTGAGTTGGTCAAAAAAAATTGCCATTCATCTATTTGAAATATACATTCATAATGCCTATCTTTTATATTCTGAAATAAAAAGAAATAAAATGACCTCTTTGAAATTTCGTGAAAAAATTATAGAATGTTTGATCGGACGACAAATGAACTTTCTTGTAAGGAAAAAACCAAAACTGGACAATTTCCACTATTTAGAAACACTTCCACCAACGGAGAAGAAGGCCCGACCTACCAAGCCATGTAGAGTTTGTACCGGACAAAAGACAAGGCGGGAAACAATATATTTTTGCCAGGTATGTGAAGAAAAACCAACACTTTGCATGGAAAATTGTTTTAACTTATACACAATTTTGTGTCAATATACCTATTAAAATTTCAACATAATGTAAAACAAATAACTTTTATTCTTAGTATTCTCCAAAACATATCGTGAAAAGATAAGTTTTTCTGTTGTAAACATTTAGTTATTGTATCTAGGTTTTGAGAAATAAATGATCCATTTCAGTATGCTAAGTGTACTATTTAGTCTCTGTGTACCAAATACCTAAACAATGCATGTGTTTTCTATGGCAATACTCGTAATCGGCGATTTAGATAAGGATATCAATAACGAGTTCTCGTAGCTGACAAGGAAACCCAGTTTACCAACTACGAGAATACTCGTAGTTGGTAAACTGGGTTTCCTTGTCAGCTACGAGATAACTCGTTATTGATATCCTTATCTAAATCGCCGATTACGAGTATTCTCGTAGTTGGCAGCGAACGTGTTAAACAGGGTTTGATAAACCCCTTTTTTTTTTAACCCAGCACACTTGGCCCACTAGTCAAAAACACTGGTTTTTCAGGTTTTATCTATTGAGTTCTTTTAGAGAACTCTTTAAATTCTAATTTTCATATGCATGAAACATAAATTATTCATTTATCAGTTAAACCTGGGTATAATTTAGCATTAATTATGAATTAACAGTAAATACAGTGGAGCACCGCTTTTAAGTTTCTCATTTATACGTTTTTATCATTTATAAGTTTTTTTAATGGTCCCGGCAAAATCCAATGGATATTAACGTTAAATAATTTCATTTATACGTTTTTCCTTAAATCTCTAATTTCATTTATAAGTTTTTTCAACAAGTCAAGAAGAGACAAAATGCGCATTTCAACTTCAGATTCTTACTTCCGATTGTCCAGTCTTACAAAAAAGGCAGGTGACCTTGACCAACACCCGCCCAATTGAACAAAAGCCGTACCCCTAAGGAATGTGAATATCCCACTTTCTATAGATAAGGGTTGTTGTGCTGTCACCAGGCCCCAGCAGGGCAAATTCTTTTCCTTTCAGCTTCAGTATCTGGATTTGTATAGTGTTCACTAGCGGTTCACGATGACGTCGCATAATAGAAAATCTGTCGCTGAAGGAAAAAATGTGCATTTTAAAACAAGTGGATGAAAACCAACATTTAAAAAGAGTGGATCTTGCCAAAGAATTAGGTTTACCAGTTTCAACATTAAACAAGCTAATCTATAAGCGTAAGATCATCGAGGAAAGCCATCATCAAAGTGGATGTAGTGCTTCAAAAAAACTTAGAGTTCAAAGTGGAAAATTCGCTGATGTTGAAAAATTGCTTTTACAGTGGTTTAATCCGTGTCGTAGTGCAAAAATTCCCATCAGCGGTCCTTTGCTTATGGAGATAGCACAAGAAATTTCGAAGAAGCTGAATGTGGAATGCAATGCATAATTTTCTTCAGGATGGCTTCACAAATTTAAATTAAGACATGGCATAACAGGCAAAACTGTAAGTGGAGAGTCTGGAGATGTTGATTGCGAAACAGTGAATGATTTGATTCAAAACCAATTGCCAGATCTGATAAAAGGACATGAACAAAGACATTTTCAATGCTGATGAAACCGGTTTGTTTTATAACCTTCTGCCATCTAAAACTCTTGCAATCAAATCGGATACCTGTCATGGTGGAAAAAAGAGTAAAGTGCAATTAACAGTGTTGTTGTGTGCCAATGCAGATGAACCAGAAAAATTGCCTCCTTTGATTATTGGCAAATCAAAAAAGCCCCGCTGCTTCAAAAATGTGAAAACATCACCAACAATGTACCTGGCCGATAAAAAATCATGGATGACAATGTCTTCCTTTACAGATTGGTTAAAAGAATTGGATGATAAAATGCAAAAGCAGAAGCGGCGAATCATTTTATTTATTGATCAGTGTCCAGCTCATCCACCTGATACGAATTTTCTAAAAAACTCAAATTCTTCCCTACAAATTGCACCAGCAAATTGCAGCCACTGGATTTAGGGGTCATAAAATCCCTAAAACAACATTATCGAAAACTTTTGGTGAAAACAGCTATCACCAGTTTAGACCACGGTGACTTCGAACATGTGAACATTAACATCTTACAAGCTATGAATTTCATAATGATGGCTTGGCAAAATGTTTTACCCAAAACTATAAAATACTGCTTCACCCTTGGCGGATTTTTAAGTCCAGTGGATGTCCATCCTATTGAAAACGCCGAACCTGATCATTTTGTTCCACCAGAAAATTGGTCAACTTTAAGTGATCTTACTACATTTGAAGATTTTGTGCAGTGTGATTCGGAACTTGCAACATGTTCTCTTCTAACAATCGATGAAATGATCGCAAATGAGGAAACTAGCAGTGAAGAAGAGGATAACTGCATAGAAAAGCAACTGCCAAGTTTTCAACAAGCTTTGGCAGGTTTTAACACCATGCAAGAATACCTCATTAGCAGTGATTTGAAGGATAATGTTAAGATGGCACTTTTAACTGTGAACAATGAACTTTTTTCTGTGCATTCCAAATATTCCGTACAACCTAAAATAACAAAATATTTTGTACATGGTGAATGAATATGAATAGTTGTAAGTTGTAAATTATATCCTGAATAAGAAGTTTAGTATTACATATCTCTTGTATTTCATGTATTTTATCTCTGATTTTTTTATTGTTCGTAATTACGGAATTGTTCGTACTTTTGTGGATTTCGTTTATACGTTTTTTTCATTTAAAGTTTTTTTTCTTGGTCCCTTGAAAAACATATAAACGGTGCTTCACTGTATATTAAAAAAAAAAATCAAGTTAATATAAAAGGTAAATTAAGCCTATTACAAATGGATTTATTTATACAATTCTTACCTTAAGTTAAAACAGGTTAAATTTATACAGTTTCTTTCATTCACTTCAATCAGAAATCAGTGGAAGACAACATTTAGATTTATTTATTTTTTTGTAAAAAAAAAAAAAAAAAAAGGTGGGGGAGGGGGGGATTCATAATAATTTTGAAAATTTTAGCAACATTTGCTACATATATATTGCAATAGTATTAAATGTTAAATAAAGATTGTCATAGAAGTCAGTGTCATCTGTAAATTTAGAGCACAAATGGCGATACACTTTTACTAGCTTTGCTGCCTCTTATCAACCCCTAAACGATTACGTTATTTGCTCCAAACCAGATCAAATGTAGAAAAGTATCATTCAATTTAAGCAGAGGAAGCTGGTGCTGAATGCAAAGAAACGAAAAACTGACAAAATCAAGGAAGAAATTAACTTTTTCGCCATAATCTGCCGCCATTTTTGTGTTGAGAACTCCTGTATAACACTTTCGTTGAACATTGAAGCAGGATAAAAAATAGGATCTCTAATCTTAAAGGCCATAACAGCTGGCAAGTAATCAGGATGATGTTCAAGTAACCATGTTTCTGTTACGGCTTCTTGTTCCGCACTTAAGAGCCTACATCAGTCATGCGAAAAAACGCTCAAGCTAATGTTAAGTCTATGGGAAGGTTCTAGCGCGATTTCTTACTCTCATTTTAATATTTTTAAATGCTTTTTGTTTGATTAGGAAAGCTGAGGTCATCTCCAACGTTGTTAGTTTTTACTTTTTCGATTTTGGTTCCAGTTATTTTATATAAGGGTACTTTCACTTTGAGAACCGGTTCCAAAATTGAAAATGCACATTATTTTTTCTTTTTTATTCTTAAGCCTTCGATGAAATAATGTTACAGATGTGAAAACACAAGAAAATTTGAAAAACCCCATAATGTTTTTTTTCAAGTGGGCCCACCTGGGCGAACCCCGATTTTAAATGAATTATATATTTTTTTACACAAGTTTTGAGGTTTGATTGTACTGTAAGCAGGGCTCTGGAGTCTAGGAAAAATGACAGACTCTGACTCCTGAAATTTTAAAGAAACAGACTTCAACTTGGCTAATGTACTAGTATTAGGTGAGTTACTATTATTCAGATTGCTTCAATTTCTACCGTTTGTTTTGAAATAGTAGTTTTATTAAGTTAGTAATATTTCATTTATTTAATGATATTTTTTAAAAAGTGGTAGCAATCAAGCAATCTGAATAAAAAAATAAATACCCAACTGGCAACACGGCAACCTAGACACATTGCGGTTTGACCTTAAAGTACATAATGTTCATAAACCGATAACTTTTTTCGTTTAATTTCTTTGAATGAATCATGGGTGTAAGCTGTGATAAGCAGTCAAGACCAGGAACCAGTTACTTCGGGGCATTATTTAATATAAAAAAAAACATGTTTTTTAAATGCAAAATGTTTGTTTTAAAATAGGGAAAAAATACTCTTAAAATACCGGTCAAACTTTGCCCCTCCATTAATCTGCTCTGGTCAAGACTGAAAATATTTTCCAGGTACATGTGCACCCACACAAGAACACACATATACATTAAATATTATATGTGGTAAGATTTAATTACATCAAAACTGCTTATGTAAAATTTCTATATACGTGTAAATTGTAACCGAAAAGTTAAATTACAAGGTATTAGATAGAAACAGTTGAAATCTAATAAATCTCCAAAATTTATTTTGAACAACACATACAAAGATATTACTTAGTAGTTGAATCCAAGCAACATATTATGCTTGTATGTCATTTTAAGACAAAATATATATGTCATGTCAAATATGGGGGAAATAACAAATGTAATGGGCAATAACAAAAAGAATGTTTAATTTTGGTTTTATATCTGTTCCCACAGACCCAAAAAGTAGAAGGTTGAAATTTTACAATTTATGCACCATTTAGGATTTTCAGTACCTGAAAATTTAAGAGGGAACACAAGAAAAATAAAGTGAAAATTTTACTATTTCAGGCATTAAATCTGTTCTCATGTCTTCAAAAAAGTGGACAAAAACCTCATTTTCTGCTTTATTATATTTTACAATTTTGGGTCTTTGTAAACCCAAAAAATCAAAATCTAAAAAAAGAAAACAAAACAAATTTTACTATTTTGGATCCTGTGTACTCAGAAAAGAAATGCAAAAATGTTACAATTTTGGAATTATTTTGTGTCATCCAGCCCCGAAAAATTGTAACGAAAATAGGGCTCCACAGCCCTAACTGTAAGACAATAGATTGTATTGACTTAAATCCTTACACAACTGACAGCCCCCAAGAAATATGAACAATTAAACAACCAAAATTAATTTTTAACCTAATCAATAGTTGGAAATAAAAACATTTTTAAAAATATTTTACCCGAAACACAAAATTATATAAAATATATTTACCAAGACAGATTTCAGTGCCCCATGGTGGGAAAGAGTTTAATTAAAAAAAAGACCAATTTAAATGAATTTTATAGATTTTTACACAAAAGTTATGATGTTTGATCATCTTGTAAGACGATAGTTTATATGATTTTAACCTTTAAAAAGGACTAATATAGAAAATACTAAAATTTAGATAATTTTATAAAAAAGAATTTTAGTGAATGTATTAAATTTCATTGTTTTTTTTCCTTGTTTCCACTTGTTTTAATTTACCAGATTTAATTTTAGACGACTTTTGATAGCAGACTATCTTATATATTAAAAGGAAAAAGAATTTTCGTCAAATAAATTTTTCACACAAATTTGCCCTATTTGCACATGCGTAAACTTAAATCTAGAACCTAATGAGTTTTAGAGCACACACGAATGAGAAAAGGGTGGCCCAGTCAGTGGTATAAGGCACGCATTTCTTCTCTGTTCCTATCACCTTGTCTGTTCGACCCCCACTATGGACAGAATGATTTTTTTTATTTTATTGGCAATAATTCATTTTAATAATGCAATATTTAATTCAGGTGGAAAAGTTA
Organism: Maratus michaelseni; assembly: GCA_963931845.1. NCBI lineage: Eukaryota > Metazoa > Arthropoda > Arachnida > Araneae > Salticidae > Maratus > Maratus michaelseni. The sequence goes on from OZ007586.1 coordinate 346,331,930, forward strand.
CATATAATTTACATTTTTTTATCCGAATACTTTATAATTAAAATTTAACACCCACGAATCTGTTTTAATTACTAAATTTATATTTAAAGTATTTAATTAAAAGATCGTGCATCTAATTATCGATTAAATAAACTGAAGTGGTCTACAATTTTTATTATATTTGGTATGACCATTGTCAAGATGTCATATATATATAATAAGTATGGAATTATTTTTTGTAAAAAAAAGAAAACTAAAAGGAGAGAAAATAAAGAGAAAATATTCATACAGGAACTCTAAATTATCTTGATAGCCATGATTTAACAATTAAATAATGTGTGAAAATGGAAAATATAAATTCAAGTAATTAAAAAATATGTATTATAAATCGTTAGCTACAAACAGCAAATTTTAAATTCGGGGTTTTAGAATCAGACTGATAAAAATTAATTTAATGAAAATTTTTAAAGCTCGTGTAGTTAAAAAAAATAAATAAAAATAAATCAGAAATACTAAATATTGTTATTTTTTCAAAATATTGGGACTGTGGTAAATAAAATTTAACAACCAACAATATTTTTTAAATTACTTATTTTATATTATAAATATTTAAATTAAAAGATTTTGCATGTAGTTATCAACTAAACAAAGTGATCTAAACTTTTATCTATATATTGTACGACAATTATCAACAAGATATATTTGAATAACTAAGAAAAGTATATTATTCTCCTTAAAAGAAAAGGAGAAAAAAAGAAAGACGTAAAAATATCCATATAAGAATTATAAAAGAAATCACCTTGATATCCATGGTTTATCTGGGTTTTAGAGTCAAGCTGATAAAAATAAAATTAATGAAAATTTTTAAAGCCCACGTAATTAAAAAAAAAATTAGAAAATACTAAATATTGATATATTTTTTTTAATTTGAGACTGTAGTAAGTAAAAATAAATCATTCTATTAATATTTTTAGTTAAATTTTTGCTAAATTAATTCAAGTATAATAAGATGTAAATTACAAGCTTAAAATTATTTCACTTCATTAGTTGAGTAGGCTGGACTGATAACACAACCTATCGTTTTATATCTATAGAAATCACTTACTCAATATAACAATTCATAAAATTTTCAATATTTAATTAATTTAAAAGCAGCTAATTAAAAATAAAAGCATATTTCTAAAGGAGCTTTCAAGTTATTTACCGTCAAATTTTGATGGGTACCATCTAGTTAGAGAATTAAAATAGATTTTTCAGTGAAGATCATATCCATTTTTAACATATAGGTATGACCATTTCCATTTTTAGGTAAGTGAGTTTATTTAGATTTTTCATATTTTTATGCTCTTCACATAAGACACAGTTAATATTTGAATAATGATTTATGTTTTCTATATAGCAATTTGAAACCTAGTTAAAATTCATAGACATTAATTTTTATACATAATTCTGAAGAAATTTATCTTTATTTTCATGAATTTAAATATAAAAATTAAGATTTACAGGGTAAACAGCTAATTTGTAGCTTGCATTTTACATAAAACATAGTATACTCTTTTGAATAATGATTATGTTTTTCTTCAGTTATTCGAACCCAAATTAAATTCATACACATGTTACTTCTCGTTGCTTTTATTTGGTATTATTTTGAAATTTATTTCTATTTTCATGAATTTTAAAATATAAAAATAAGGATTTACTACGTAAATAGCTAATTTTTGGCTTGTACTTTGTAAATTTATTACATTCAGACAGATTTTACCGTGTTTTGACTGAATTTAATACATCTTTTCTTTAGTTTTTCTAATTAACTATCATTTATTTCTATTTAGTATTTAATGAATAATTATCTTACATATTTATTATACAATACAACACCACTGTTCATTTAAAATAAAGTTAGGATATACAATTACAATATTTTTTTTCTTTCATGAAATAAATCCACTCTTTTTCATATTTAGAGGGGGGGAAAGCGATAGTAACCATTCTAAGGTGGGAGATTTGAATAGTGCAATGCCACATGTTTGCGTTAGTATTCTTGTTATCTAATCAGCTGGTTTTTACTTGTCACTTATGGCTAAACTGCTAAACTGGGTTTAAAATTTATTTTGGTTTAATAGCTCTCGTTCTAATTTCGATGTTTAAAATCTGCCGTGTAATTTAAAAGCATATTATAGATGGCGTTGGTTGTTCCGTAATCGACTGCTGCGGAACATACCCTTTTGCTAAAGTGGAATCTCCTCTTTTCGTATTTCGGAGAGTATAAATCAAGGTATAAATGGTTTCAACGTTTTGAGTCTGAAGCTTCGCTTCGTTTTTGTAGCGTGTTTCTTTTAGTTTTGAATTGAATTAGTTATGTTTGTAAATGGATTAACTTGAGTTTATAGTAGTTTGATTTAATTTTAAAATGTTTTTAAGTACGTTTTAGTTATAATTTAACAGAAAGTTTAAGTTGTTATTATGAGTTAGTTTTATTTCAATACTGTTTCAAAACTCAGTTTTAAACTGTCAAGTTATGCTTAACCAAGATATTTTTTTTTAACGATGAAGCTCTGTTTTATCCACACGTTTGCTCTGAATAAATCTGAAAGTGTTTTTAACAGTTTTAAATAATCAAGTTTACTTTGAATAAAGAACTGTAGTCACCAAGCAAATGATTCTTTATTTGTTCTGACCTCAACACTTAGCTTTCCTTCAGATGTCTTCCAGGGCACTATTTGTACAGCTCTGCTACATGCATTATCAAATATATTAGACCTGTACTAATACAGGGTATTAGATATCAATTCTCAACCCTCTAATAAAGAATGAGATATACTGGGGTTTCCAAGTGTTTACAAAAACCTGTGTTGAGACAGATTTTATCACATTTATTTAAACTGATCATGAGCCCAAACTTATTTTTATAGACAACATGCTATCCACACACAGTAGTACCTATTGTTTTTCATGAATATGAATACTTTAAAGTTTATCAGTTTTCATGGAGTATATGCTGGAATAAACTAATTTTAACTAAACATTTCTTATTTAAAATAACCTAGATCATGTAACTGAGCTATATAATTTTTTCAAAAAGTTACTGAATAAATTGCAAATTTTTCTAAAAAAGTTTCAGATGAAAATATACAACTTAGTAAAATAATTTCAGTTTTCTAGAAATATTTACAAATTAGTAAAAAAATTTACAAAACGTTAAAAAAATATTAGACAACATTTTAACATTACCTTAGGGACTGGTTCACATACCTGTTTTCAGCATAACTTAAGAGCTTACATCAGTCATGCGAAAAAACACACAAGCTAATGTTAAGTCTATGGGGAAGGTTCTTGGCAGATTTCTGGCTCTCATTTTAATAGTTTTAAATGATTTATTTTGCATAGGATAAGCTGAGGTTGATCTCCAATGTTGTTAGTTTTTACTTTTATTATTTTGGTTTTAGTTTTTTTCATATAAGGGTACTTTCACTTACAGAACCGGTTCCAAAATTGAAAACGTCCGCTTGTAAAAAAAACTGAACAAAATCAAAAAAGTAAAAAACTAACGTTGGAGATCAACCTCAACTATCATATGCAAAAAAAATCATTTAAAAATATTAAAATGTGAGCGAGAAATCTGCCAAGAACCTTCCCATAGACTTAACATTAGCTTGAGCGTTTCTTCGCATGACTAGCGTAGGATCTTAAGATTATGAGATAGGGCAATTCCACCGTTATGTGTGTGACTTTTAGAGAGTTTTTTTGCAAATTGAGACAAATTTGGAAGTGAAATTATTTAGATAACATTTTGCTTTTTTTTATTGCTATTACAGGACACATACAGAATCATTTTAGTGACACCTTTAGTCTAAAATTTAAAAAAAAAATAAAAAAAAAATAGTAAAGTCATTGTTACGTGTGTGACTCCGAAGAGTCACACACTGCTTTTAGAAATAGTCATGGTTGGCAAGTTTTTGACGCATGACGGTTTTAACCATGGTTTTTACAGTCATGTCAAAAACTTCCTTGTCAAAAATGTCGAAAACTGTCAAAAACTCATTTTTTAGTAGTTTGTTTTTACATTTTTTTTTTTCATTCTATCTTTAATATTAAGTTGTTTTACATAAAATATTCAGAATCAAAAAGACTAAAGTATATTTATCCATCCAAGAAAAACAAAAAAAGAATTGCATTTGAATAATACATGTACATCTCTGTTAGAAGATCTCTACAATAATCTTAAGCTATTTGGCAAATTAGATTTTTTGAAGAAATCCTGTAACCTATAAGTATTAGATTAAACAATGTGTATAATTTCGGTACAATTTATTACATTGTTGAAAACAAAACTTTAAGATTCTACTTATTGAAGTGCAAATGAAAATCACCTTAATTGCATTTATGAAATACATGAGATATGCATTTTAAAATATTATATCGAAGAATATTCAAATTTATTCACTGCCAGTCTATGCTTAACATCTATTGTCATACAATGTAACAGCATTTTTGCATCTCTAAAATAATTTTAATGTACTTTATTAAAAACTTATATTGAATGTTATTTAATAATTATAATAACCTTTTATTATCATTTAATATTAATGTTAATTGCAGTCAGTAGAATCTATATCAGTGAAGATTATGACAAATATTGTTATTTTCTTTTACTCTTGTATTTTTAAATCTTTCCCATATTAGGAAATGATCTTTTAAATAAATTTAACAAATGTAATTGTAAATAATAATAATAAGAACAACAAGGTAAAATCAATCTAGAAATGTATTGTATGCTACACTTACATCATAAATTGGAGGACAATCGAAAATGATAGGTTTTTGACGGAATAAACCGGTAAAAACACTGTTTTTACCACTGTCATGTCAAAAACCAGTTTTTGACGTCAAAAACCCAACCCTGGAAATAGTAGATATCAACTTTTACAGGGGGTGCAGCAAATATTAAAAAAATTTTAGGGAGAAAGTTTAGGTATTAGAAAATGAAATTTTAGGGATATTTTAAGGCTAATTTACGTCCATCATCTCCAGTGATTTTTCAATGCACTTTTATTATAACACAAATAATTTAAGAAACAATAAATAAATTCTTAGAAAATTCTTTATTAAAATTTTGTCATGTTCAAAAACTTAAAGTAAACATTCAAATGTTCTAAAAATGTCTCAAATACAGAGCAAATAATAATAAAAAAATAAAGAAATGGTGTTATCTTAATTTTTCTATATCTAACAGCTTTATAAGATGTTTCTTTAATCAATCTTATGATTTCTTGCAATCTTGTTTGGTATTTTCACAAAAAGCTTTTTTTTTAAATACTTGAATTTTGTATATTTGAATGAAAAACAAAATTATTTAAATTTGACTGAGGCTAAATTGTATTCCTTGCTAAAAATGCTTAACATCTCAAAGGTATAGTTAAATGAAATACAAAGAATTAGATTGTTAAAAATAAAAGACAATGAAATATCCATAATAGGACAGTTGCAATTGACGTCACCTTGGAGGTAAACAGTACAAATAGGCAGTTCTGATTGGTGGAATTACCCTTACCTCCAAGTGAATACAATGGTTGATCAGCTGATTGCAACTGCCCTATATGCTGTATAATATGCTGCTACAAAAAATAAATTTTGAAATTTTATTGTTTCACATTTAGTTATCTTCATCAAAAGTTGGGCTTTCTTGATTTTAATTACTTAGAGGATAAATGTATTCCTTGCTAAAGTTTTAGCATTTCAAAAGGCATAGTTAAATGAAACAAAGAATATTCAATTGTTTAAAAATAAATAAAAATGCACCATAGAAAATAAATTTAGATTTTATATAGTTTCACATTTAATTTTCTTTTAAAATCTGGGTTTTTCTCCATTTCAATCTCTGAGCTTTTCTTTTTTTTTTTCTGTTTTTCCATTTATAGTGCTGATAGTTTTATGCGAATTCTTAATATCATTTAACAAGGAAGTTGAAATAGGTACTTTACTCACACCTCCATAATTTTTAACAGCATCTTTTACAAATCTCAAACTTTTTGTCGTATATTCATTGAAACCACCTATTAGCATACAACTGCTTATACAAAATCCCCTCTCAGGATCAGCATTACCATGAAGTAAAACAAGTGCAGTTTTAATTAAAAAGTTACTTTATTTCTTTGTTGTTTACCTCTTTTGAACAACCAATGAAAATGGTCTAACAAGAATCAGCTTTTGGCAATCACAATACAAAGCAAAACTTTGTTTATCGGTCATTTGTAAACAAAATAGTTATTGGAAGCAAGTTTTAGGGAAACAAGAAAAATTTCAGTAGAATTTTAGGGCTATAAGAAAATTTTAGGAATTACAGGGTGAATGCGATCCTTGACTTTTAGATTATTTTAATGATTTCACACAAATTTTTAAATTGAAATTACATGAACTTAGGACAATTAACCTGTTTATGCATAATTTCTTGAACTTTAAACTTTAACAGTGAACTAGACACAAACTTAATTATTTTACTCTATACTTTGGTTTTACACATTTTTTAACAATTATTCTTACCTACAATCTAAGTTAACTTTACTTTTTCATATAATTATCCAATCATAGAGCAATTTGTATTACATATTTTCAACACCAATTTGACTTACATATTCTAACAATTATCAACTACTTCAGAAACATTACATCTTATAAAACAGTAAAGAAAACTAAATATATATTAAATAACCTTATGCACAAAATTTACCACTAAATAAAAATGCATATAAATTAAAATAATTAAGATAATTAACTGTCTAAAAATACCAAATGTAAAATTAACAAATGAATGAAAAATACAAAATTCAAACATTAATATACTAATAGTTATCGCCTATGTATTACACATAAGTATCGCCATTTTAAAAAAAACTATAGAAAATTAAATATACATTACATAACCTGCATCTAACTTAACACTGAATGAAAACACTAATAATCAATTAAAATATACAACTTAGTAAAATAATTTCAGTTTTTTAGAAATATTTAAAAATTAGTACAAAAATTTAAAATGTTAAAAATTCACATGTTAACAAAAAAGTACAAAACATTTAAAACATTTTAATAAGTTTGTTTTCTAAAAAAGTTTACAAGTTAAAAATTAAAAAAAATATTAACACAAAGTTTAACTGCAACCATAACCACCATTGCCACTACCACTCTTCAAAAATAATCCGCAGTTTAATATAAAGAAACTAGGGCGCTCAGCCCCCTACTCGCTAACCCCCCGTGAATTACGAAGTAATTTTAGGGTTTAATCTAGAGCTAGCCAAATAGCCAAAAAGCTAACTGAAAGCACCTTTTGCCCCCAAAGCATTTAGTGGATTAGCCAAATAGCAACAGCCAAAAAAATTTATATCATTTCCATTTTGTTGTTCCTGCCTTTCATAAATCTGCAACTGCCACGTGTAAAAAAATCTCAAACCGCCTCTGTGCCTCTGTCCCGGTAACTCACTTCAAAATTTGTCTCGTCCTCTCTGTGCAAGCCTCTTACAAATAGTATGACGTCATTTGCATTAAACAAGTATTGAGAAAATTTAAAGAGTTTGGTTATTTTTTGTTGATGATCCAAACTTAGGAAATGAAACCAAAACGGTTCATGAATGGAAGTTATTCAGGCAGGTTCTGGCTACAAGGGGTAAAGAAATTAAACCAGCTAATTGTATTCTTTTTCCATAAAAATGGCTGACATGATTAATTACAAAATTAATGAAAAATTACTGACATGTTTCCCAATGTGACTTCTTTGTATGAATTTGTAGCAACAATTCTGTTGTTTACAGCAGATTGTGAAAGGGCATTGAGTCTCGTGAATATAACAAAAACTGACTTGAGAAATAGACTGACAATCAAAAATTTAAGTAACTTAATGGTGATTAATTTGGAAGGGGAAGTTTGAAAAGAATTTCCATTTAAAAAAGCATTTGATGTGTGATGTATGGCCAAATCTCGAGAGGGTCAATTTTACAGAGTGGTGTACTGTTTGTATATTGTATAATTACAAATAATATTCATTTATATAGAAATTTTGTATAAATAAAAGTTTTTTTTTCTTGGCTAAAGCTATTTTTATTTGGCTAACAAATATTGGCTGCAATTAGCCAAAAAGCTACAAATCTTTTTTTCCTAGATTAAACTCTAAATTTACATTGAGACCGCTACGCGGTCCCAGCTCGCTTCGTTCGCCCGCCCCTGTTTTTCTTTCAGCAATTCTAGCCGAAATAAGTTCTACCATAAAACATTTGAACATATGAAATTGAAAATTTTTTTTTCATTTTAAAAAGTAATTCTCCATCGAAAACAGTACTAAAAATGCATTTAGTTGGCGCTAACAATGGGATATAAATCATTTAAATACTATGAAAAAAGGATCTTGGAAACATAATTACTTTAAAACTTATTGCACGACAAATTTTTTTTAATGTAAAAAAGTAATTCTCTGATGAAAACATAACTAAAAATGCATTTAGTTGGCGCTACCATATAAATCATTTAAATACTATGTAATCATTTAAATACTAATTCGTTGACATATAAATCATTTAAATACTATGAAAAAAGAATCTTGGAAACATAATTAGTTTAAAACTTGTTGCACCTATAATATTGTACAGCACGGCTTAAATTCATTAGGAAAAAAAATTGATTATAGAATTTTACAAAAAAAACAAAACAATTTTTTACTTCAATTTACAGCAACAGATGGCGTCATGTGCAATCTAGACAGGTGATTTTTTTTTTTCCCCGATTTTTGAGTGAGTGAAATTCGTAAATGAATTCTAAATAAGAGTTGAGAATTCTTTTGAAATTAATGATATTACTCATAATTAAAACGAGGAATCATCTCAGACGCTTTGGATTACGTACATGTTATTTTATTTTAATAATTGCTAGTTTGAGTTTCATTCTATGGTTTTACTGTTCTCACATTGACCGCCATATTGGAATTGGAGGCGGAGCTGATCTAACACAATCTAGTCTGTTCATTGGTCTGAGCTCTGGAAACTACGGTTGTTGCCAAACCATAAGCTACAAATTCAGCCCTATTTCCGCGCCACGTAAGACAAATATATATATAGATTTTTAACTGTAACCAGTACCATCATTATTATAGCACAAAATATAAGAATCCAGACAGTCTTTAGATTTTGCAATGATCGCATGATCTGGATAATAACCACATAAATCACTGTATTCCTGCCTGTTCAGACAATACCTTCTAATTTTCTTTCATTACTTAAATGACATAAGTCAGCAACTTAACTTCCGCGATCCTTCAATGAAACTTTTCTTTTACAGCCTTTTTTTCACAGCCTTATGACTAAATTTGCATTTTTTTCACGATCTGTCAACGAAATTAGCCATTTTTCGCGATCTTTAAATGAATTTCATGTTTTTTCCGCGATTCAACAAAATTTACCGTTTTTCGCGTAATTTACGAGCTATAGCGCGTCCTCGGCATCGCTGTATGTTTTTAGTCTGCAGGTGCCCTAAAAAGTCTGCGACGCGTACATTCTGCCACGGGGCACTTATATAAGAAAAATAAATAGCATTTTACTTTTGTAAATTTTCTATTTAATAGTTTCATTTCAGTTCATTTATAATTTCAATTTTCAAGCAAAAGCATGACACCTTTCTATAAAGGAATACCCCATTTCTTGTAGAGGACATTTGGTGAACAGCCATGGTAAAATAACTAATAAATATAATTCAGAGTATATTGACCAGAAATGACACTTTCAAATCTATGTCTTAGTTCAACAACCTATTATTGCAATAATCTGCACTCTATTGCACATGTAGCATATAGGTACAGATTCACGGTCGCCAATCGCCACATGGAGACTAAATTTTTTGCTTTGGGACTAATTTTCAATGTGTATGTCGCCATGTGTTCTACAGGGATGCCTCTTTTCCACCACAAACGGCAGATTTCCGGTTTTTTTTTAAAATATCAAATCTGCAAATTTCCTGTTTTTATTCTTTAAAAAAAAAAATTGCACTGTCCGCAGAATCAAGAAAACAAATCACGTTAGTTGATGAGCACAGCGAACGAACCCAGCAGTGGTGGCAGACTGCAATTAGCTTGCGATGCAGAAAAATTTATGCCAAGAACAGAATAATTTTGAATCCCATTCATTAAATTTGTAGCTCTGGAATTATTCAGATATGCTCTTACAGGTAGACATTAGATATCTGCATGAGATTCCTCCACAAAATAGCAGAATTCTTCTATTATTGTTTATTTTTGTTTAGCAGATTTCCATGAAATCAATTTGTCAATCGGACATGAAAAGAAATCAGGAATTTGCTGAACTTCGTAAAAACGGTTGCTGAAAAATCTTGCAAATTTCATCAATTGCTTGCCAAATAAAACCACGTTTTTCATCAGTTGCTCATGAAATAAAATCTCAAACTTTGGTAATCTGTCACGAAAACCTGCGAATTTCTACAATCGGTCTAAAAATAATAATGCAAATTTTGTCGATCGGTCGAGAACATATTTGGAGGTTGATACCCCCCCCCCTCCCCTCAAATTTCATAAATCTGTCAAAAAATAAATTGTGAATATCAATTGATTGCAGAAAAAAGTGAATTTTGTAAATTGGTCAAGGTAAAAAATCATGAGTTTCATCAATTGCTTGTCGATTAAAACCGCAAATCTCATCAAGCTGTTGCAAAAAAAGGCTAATTTCACCAATCGATCGCAGAAAAGAATTTTGAATTTTGTCAGTCTCATGGGAAGGGAAATTGAAAATTGTGTTAATCGGTTCGGCAGAAAAATAACGAACTTTGTAAATTAGTCGCAGAAAAAAAACATTAATTTCATCAATGAGTTCCGAAAAAAAATCAAATTTCGTTGAACGACCACGAAAAAAAAAAAAAAAAAAAAATCTAAAATTTTGTCAAGGAGTCGCAATTACAAAATGCGAAAATCAGCAATTGGTCATAAAAATTGCAACTTATTGTTTCCAAAATCTTTTTAAAAAAAGATCTCTAATCCTTTAAAAAAATCCCCTAGACATCAAAAGTTGCAATGTAGTTTATAAGTCTGATTTTTTTTCTCAATCATCCCAGTCAAAATAATTTCTTAATGTCAGAAATTATTTTTTATTATATAATCTGACACCTAAAAGAAAATAAATTAATCAGGGTGTCTGAAAAATCTGGAAACGGTCGAATAACTCTAAAAATGTGCATTGGTTTAAAAACCAGAAAAATGCATGTTCAATATTTTTGAAAAATCTATTTTTAAGGATATGAAAGTTGCTCCCCCCCCCCCCCCAACTCTGCCCCCTTAGAGGGAAAGGGGGAGGGGCAACTTTGAAATATTAAATGACACCCCCCCCCCTTTTTTATTGCAGATTCCGATTCTATGGGGGAAAAATACATTCTTTTTGTATTGAACATTAATTTTCATCAGAAAATCTTAGATGACGCTGTAATCGAGTAAAATGCAGTGAGAGTAGTTTCCATTGAAAAGTCTGGAAATGGTCAAATAACTTGAGAAATATACATTGGACTGAAAAATGCATGATCAATAGTTTTGAAAAATCTATTTAAGGATATCAAAGTTGCCCCCCCCCCAACTCTACCCCCTCAGTGGGAAAGGTGGGGCGCAACTTTGAAATCTTAAATGATAACCCTCCCCTTTTTTTACTGCAGATCCAGATTCTATGGGAAAAAATATGTAATTTTTGTATTGAACACTTTCTTCAAAAAATCTTAGATGGCGTTGTAATCAAGTAAAATGCAGTGAAAGTCGTTTCTGTTTAAATGTCTGGAAATGGTCGAATAACTTGAGAAATATACATCGGATTGAAACATGGCAAAATGCATGTTTAATAGTTTTGAAATATCTATTTAGGGATATCAAAGTTGCCCCCCCCCCCCCCAACTCTGACGCCCTGGGAGGAAAGGGAGACAACTTTGAAATCTGAAATTAAAAAACCCCATTTTTTATTCAAGATTTGAATTCTGCAGGGAAAAAATATGTAACATTTGTATTTATCATTTTCTTCAAGAAATCCTAGATGGCGCTGTAAATTTTCATCCTTGAAAGTGAATTTGTCGCAACTTGCACGTCTGTATATTCTGAGATCGTTTTTTGTATTTTTGCATAGTGCTAAGAGATGGCACTAGTTCTATTATTTTCGAATTTGCTGTAATATCGTCGTTCGTTAGTTATTGTTCCATGTCAAAATGGCGTATATGGTGGATTCAGAGAGTGATTCGTCTGAGGGAAGTGAATATAATATCTCTCAGTCAGAAGATGAGATCTGACTTACCAAGTGATGAAATTTTTTCAGATTCTAGTGAATCTGAAGGTGAAGACGAGGATATGAGCTCTGTAAGGATAGAAAACAAAACAGTGTCCCACCCCTCTTCGTTACAAGTTTACAGAAAACCCTGGAATAGTGGTAAACTTCAGTATAGAAAGATAATTTGATTCAGTATTTTGAATATTTTTTTGATGATTCTATGTTACAACCAATTGTAAATGGAAACTAATAGATATGCGGAACAATGTCTTCATTCCCAGAAAACTAAAAATCATTCAAAGCAGCAGAAATGGCGTTCGACTTATAAAAAAGAGTTAAGAATTTTATTTAGTATTTGGATCATGCAGGGCATAGTTAAAAAACCAGTTGAACAATGGTATTGGTCTAATGAAAAATTATCTACCCCTTTTTTCTGGAAACTGATGTCATACAAACGATATCAGAATTTGAAAAAATATCTGCATTTTTCTGATAATGAAAATTATGATCCGGATACACACCCCAATCCAAAACTGAATAAAATTTGGCCAATTTATTCTAAAATAAATGAGTTGAGTAAAAATGCAGTTACCTTAGAACAGGATGTATCTATAGATGAAAGTCTTATATAAAAGGCAGACTTTCTTGGAAGCAGTACTTATCTCTGAAAAGGGCAAGATTTGGTATAAAAATATATTGTTATGCGAGGCAAAAAGTGGATATATTTGGTCCTCAATTTATACTAGGAAAAGAGACTTTTTGACGAAGAATTTTTGAATCCAGAATTTCCTAAATCTATGCAAGTGGTTATGACGCTAATGAAGCCTTTACTACATAAGGGATATTGTGTAACACTGGATAATTATTATTCTTGTCCGATTTTGACTGATACTCTTGTCAAATACAAAACTGATACATATGGAACAATCACACTCAATAGAAAAGCATGCATGTGAAAACTAAAAAACTCAAAAAAGGTGAAACAATAGCATTTCGACGTGAGAAAGCTCTCATTTTGAAATGGAAAGATAAAAAAGATGTGACACTTATTTCAACTATTCATAATTCAGAGATGAGTAAAGTGAAATCAAAAAGGCAGAAGAAAAAGCCAAAGATGGTTATCGACTATGACACCATGGGTGGTGTCGATTCGTGCTGACCAAAATTTGGCATGCTATGTCATCCCAAGAAAATGTGAAAAAGTATTACAAAAAAATATTTTTTCATTTATTTGATCAGTGGAATTCTTATGTCCTATATAAGAAAAAAGGAGGCTCTATAATCAGCGATGCCGCGGACGCGCTATATAGCGTAAATTATGTGAAAAATTGGAGTTGGGATGCAAAAAAATAGTTCTTACGCGTCCCATGGGACACGTAATTTCTTCGAAGAAGCGCAAAATCCGTCCAAGGACCGCGAAAAAACGGCAAATTTCATCGAAAGATCGCCGAAAAAATGCAAACTTTGTCAAAGGGCAGCAGAAAAAAGGTGTATTTCGTCGAAGGATCGCCAAAAAAACGGCAAATTTCGTCGAAGGATCGCCAAAAAAACGGCAAATTTCGTCGAAGGATCGCCAAAAAAACGGCAAATTTCGTCGAAGGACCGCCAAAAAAAACGGCAAATTTCGTCGAAGGACCGCCAAAAAAACGGCAAATTGCGTCGAAGGACCGCCAAAAAAACGGCAAATTGCGTCGAAGGACCGCCAAAAAAACGGCAAATTGCGTCGAAGGACCGCCAAAAAAACGGCAAATTGCGTCGAAGGACCGCCAAAAAAACGGCAAATTGCGTCGAAGGACCGCCAAAAAAACGGCAAATTGCGTCGAAGGACCGCCAAAAAAACGGCAAATTGCGTCGAAGGACCGCCAAAAAAACGGCAAATTGCGTCGAAGGACCGCCAAAAAAACGGCAAATTGCGTCGAAGGACCGCCAAAAAACAGGCAAATTGCGTCGAAGGATCGCCAAAAAACAGGCAAATTGCGTCGAAGGATCGCCAAAAAACAGGCAAATTGCGTCGAAGGATCGCCAAAAAACAGGCAAATTGCGTCGAAGGATCGCCAAAAAACAGGCAAATTGCGTCGAAGGATCGCCAAAAAACAGGCAAATTGCGTCGAAAGATCGCCAAAAAACGGCAAATTGCGTCGAAAGATCGCGGAAAAAATGCGAATATCGTCCAAAGGCCAAGGAAAAAAATGCGAAATTCACTCAGCCTGAAATCGACTCTAATCAAAATCAGAGTTAATCCGACCTACAACAACAAAAATCGTGCTGAGAGAGGATTCCCCCCCCCCTCCCTTTCTGTTGTAACGTAACCTTTCAGAAAATTTGCAGTGAATTTCAGAAAATATTTTTTTAAATTCAGAATCACTCCTGAAACTCTTTTCCAAAGAAAATGTTCGATTCCAACACCGATTTATGCTGACAAATAATCCAATGGGAACTTTAATCAAAGCATCCATTCATTCAACAAAAAGTGCCCTTTCACTCAACAAAAGTATTCTTTTATCCAACAAAAATGTTCTTTTCAATAAATCCGTCCTCCCCCTTTTAAAAGAAATGTAAATATTAGTGATACTTGTTATCTTCTACACTCAAATAATCATTTTATAATTAAGCATTTACAAGAAAAACCAGCAAGAAAATGTGCAGTCTGTTGCAGGAAATGAGACGGGAAAGGTAAAAGGATACGAAAAGAAACAAGGTACTATTGTGAGCAGTGTGACGAGAGACTTTGTGCTGTGCCATGTTTTGAACTTTTTCACACGCAGCGCGATATCTGTTAGAATGTATAATAAAAAATATTTGGTAATTTTTATTTCAATGTAAGCAAAAAAATAATCTGGAATAAATGATTTCAATGTGTTTTTTCTTTCTGATGGTCAAGAAAGATTATAAAGCAGTTCTCACGGTAAGGTTGAAAGATTTTTTTTGTATGTACCTATATATAATTTTTAATAATTCTTTTTAAGCAGATATTTATCTAATATTATAATACGAGAAAATCTTATGTGTGTAAATTTGATGTAAAAAGCTGTTCAGAAAATCAATGTTGGCAAGATTTTGCCAAATTTGGCGAAATGTTGCCAACTTTGTGTTTATACTTGAAATAGATTTAATAAATATAGTTTCAGACTATTTTTTTTTTATTTTAAACTTAAGTGCATTGCAGGAAAAACTGGGGTTCAGTGACATTGATTTTTTTTTTTTTTTTTTTTTGACCACTGGTTAAACAAAAATTGGTTACAAACGAAAATATTTTACATTTTCCAATTCATAATAGAACATAGTATATTAATTTTCAGCAATAAAAAAAAAAATAAAAAATGCTTTTTTGGGATTGGAAATTTAAAAAAAAAAAAAAAAAACGCCAGAGAAGGGGTTAATGTAGAATATAGGTTTTAAGCACTTTCTTTAAAACTTTTTATATCTTATTGATTTGAAGCTGGGACATTAAGATTTCTCCTTTCTGTGTAAAAAAAAATTCACGATTTATGTCAAAACGATAAATACCAAGAATTAAATCAAGAATAAATAAGAAAATATTAACTGGTAGCAGATGTGAACTTTTGTTAGAAAAAGAACAAAGTATTGGACATGATTTGTACCATTTTTGTTGGAATGACCCATATACATAAAATTTTTCACCTACCGTTTAAATGTCTATAACACTGAGTATTGGAGGTCTGCAGCGGGGTTAGAAATTGAGAACTAAGTAAGATGTCAAATGATGCATACATTTTTTTTTTTCTAGGTGCCAAACTACATTTCAAGGTACCAATTTTATGTTATTTGATATTTCCTCATTTATTTTCGCAACCAATTAGCAACAACATTGTTTCTATTTTATGTGTTAAGGGCAGGGAAGAGGGGGTATACATATTAAAAACTTTATCTTTGGGAAAACATTTCCAATATTGTAGGCCTTAATTATGCAATGAATTGTTTTGAAATACAAGGTTGCATGCCATACAGCAGTAACAGACCATATTTTTGTGACATTGAGTCATGTCCTTTAGGGAAACATTTCCGAAATCGTAGCTTCGAACCCAAACACAGACAATAGACAGTCCATTATTTTTTCAAACAAAGTGTGCAAGAATTTTAGGGACATAATCTCTAGGGTAAATCGTGGTTTGATGACGTCAAACTTTAAATGCTCTATTACTGAATTGCATAAAAGAAACATCCTTATAACACCAAAATTGATAGTCATATTAACTAACGGCTTACTGCGTCGGATTAAGCATCTTATTTCCAATTAAAATATATCTTTGAATTGAAATACAGGATCATGAAAAATCGAAACGTATGGAAAATGTGATTACAAATATCTCGGCAACTAATTATCCGATCAACTTCCTTCTTTATGCAAAATTTAGGTTTTTTTTTTTTATTGTCTTTTATATTCACTCCTTAAAATAAACAATTTCGAAAATTTTTATATACTTTGTATCAGAAACAATATTTTGAGAGTTTAAAAAAAATAGTTCCGGATAATCGAGGTTACTGAAATTAAATAAGCTTCTTCCCGTTATTACATAAAAAGTATATACCAAATTTCAAGTCTATCTCAATTTGTTCAGGAGATAGAGTGTTTACAAACACACACACACACACAGACAAACGGCAAAAAAAAAAAAAAAACCTAAAAATATGTTTTTCGGAATCTCCAGTGTCAAACATGTAAATCCGTCAAAATTTTTTTCAGATTTTCAAAACGATTACATACCCTATACTACGTATGATGGGTAAGTAAAAACGGCGAAATTCGCCAGCCTGTCGCAAAGGGGAAAAAACAGAAATTCGCCAGCCTGTCGCAAGGGGAAAAAAAACTGAGAAATTCGCCAGCCTGTCACAAGGGGAAAAAAAACTGAGAAATTCGCCAGCCTGTCGCAAGGGGAAAAAAAACTGAGAAATTCGCCAGCCTGTCGCAAGGGGAAAAAAAAACAGAAATTCGCCAGCCTGTCGCTGTTAGGAAAATTAAGACAACATGCCTAGGAAATAGAGTCCCTCATTTCTAAACAACTGGTCTTATCATTCTACATATTTTTTATAAACTTGTAATTCAACATTCATTTAAAGTCTGAAAGTATCTCAAGTTATAATATCTTTTAAGCATATTTAAAATATATTTTTGCTCTTTTTATGTTAAAATAAACAATATTTTATTCAAAGAATCTTATAAAATATATCGTTAATTTAGTAATTAAACCTTGTTTTATGTTTAAAGTCTTTCAAATCAAATGTCATTTTTATTTAAACTTTCATAAAAATACATATTAATATTAAAAGATAAACTTACTTATAAAATGAATCTGGCCATGTTATATCTGTCTTAAAAGGAAATATAAAGTTAATCTTTACTTTAATACAATCTTTAGTTTCTCGTTTTTCTGTTTACCATGCGTGGCTTCATAACTCGCGGTAACTTTTCCTCGATTACATCATCCGATACGCTTCATCGATTTCGATCTCCGTCATCATAGTTAGCTTGGATGCCAAGAGATGGCGTTGTCGTTACGTAATCACGGTACGTGTCAGGAGGCTAACGCTGGAACGATAGTTTTGCATAAAGCAATGTCATTGACGTTCTAGAAGTTTTCGGAAGATCGTAATGAGCATGCGTGGCGTAGTGATCCGAGGGAGTGGTGAGATATATATAGTTACGTTTGCCGGTGAACAAGTCTACCACATTCAAGGATATTGTCAGTGTTATTTTAGCGTCATCTTGTGTTTTGTGATAGTGAAAGTTTTGATGTTTGTATGTTCGTTCCAGTGTCAATAGATTTTAGTTTAGTTTTACTTATATTTTATCTCAGCAAGAGTTAATGATGTTTTAGTTTAAGTTAAGGACATATTAGCAGTTGTTTTAGTGAAAGAAGTTGTAAAAGCTTTACTAAAGATGAATTAATATCTGATGGCAAATTAGTAAGTTTCTTCAGAAATATCATGACTTTACAAAATCCCTAATAGTGAAGTTGGTTTATAGTTAAAGTGCTTCCTGATCTTCCTTTTCAAAGTGAACTATGTATTAAGTGAATCTACGTGCTTCAGTAAGTGGCTGCCATATATTTTTGAAGTGACTTTATTGAAAGTTGTTTGAAGTTCCAGATGGGCCAACACTTATATAAGTCTAATATATTTCTTTTAATCACTTCATGTTGTCATTGAGAAATTGAGAGCTTTTAAGTAATTGTTAAGTATATGTTAAGTAATGTGATATTGTTATAAGTTTAAGTTTAATTGTTGTTGTAATTGTTTAATTGAATGCTAAAATAAATACTGTTTGTCAACCACAAGAATAGCTCCCGCCAAGAAGTCTGGCTAGTGGCGGTCGCTACAGTAACAAGACCTATCCATTTCGAATGGGGAATACGCGTGTGAGGAATTGGCAGAATAAAAGGTTACCCCACGTCATTCTTCTTCTCAGATCAGCAGTTGCACGCGTTATCTTATTTTTGATTTAATTTTGATTTTGCTTTTTAAATTATTTGTTCCCATTTGTTTAAATAATTTTGCTAATTTGTTAAACTGAAACGATGTCCTTTCAGTTTAGGAAAGGTGAAGTCTTGAAATTGCAAGCACGTAAAATCGGGCAAATGAACTATGAAAACTTTAAAAAATGGATGTGTGTGCGAACAGTGCCGTATATATGGATAATGCTCCGTATCATACGACTGTTGAAAACCGCACTCCTACAAAATATTCTATAAAAAAAGTTATGATAGACTGGCTAAAAAACAAAATATACTGCGACGAATAAATGCGGAAAGCAGAACTGTTCTCTCTCATAGACAGTAATCGTCCAAAGAAAATCATCTTTAAAATTGATAATTTAATAGAAAAAGAAGGACATGAACTTCCACGACTCCCCCCTTATCATTGCGATCTAAACGCAATAGAATGTGTGGTCCTCTGTGAAAAGAAAAGTAAAAGAACGAAATGTTACTGGTGATTCAAATTTGGACAATCTAAAATCTCTACTTCAAACAGCGGGGACACTGAGGTTACTTCGGCAGAATGGGCAAGGCATTGCAAATATGTGGAAAACGTTGAAAATAATTACTGGGAAAAAGATCGACTGTTAGAGGATTTACTGGACGAACTGTCATTTAACATTAATACCGGCGATTCTGATTCAGAAGAAATCGAGACTTCTGAGAATGATTTAGAAGACTTTCACATACTTGAATAAAATTCTAAAAGTTTAGAACGTATTATTATTTTTCGGTAGATTTCGTAAGAAATGCTACCTAAAAATAATACCTAGGGATATACATTCTCACCTAAGGAGGAATTTGAAAAATTTTTGCAGATCTATGCTGATCATGAATCCCAGAACCACCCCTAGTTCAAAACTTTATCTATGTCATTTTTTTTATGGACACGATAACTGGAAAAATTCTGCACAAATCTCTTCCAAACTGATACATAAAATCAAGGGTCATAAAATCTCGATAGAGTTCGTTAATGGGAAAAATAGAACAAGGGGGGGGGGGCTTTTTATGAAAACAGAAAAAACCCCATAATTTTTTAATTATGATACATATCGAATCCGTTTAAAGTTATTATTACTTCTAGGAAAAGGGCCGAAAATTTATGTATGACAGATTTTTGATATAATTAAAAATGGCCCCAAGGGGGGAAAAAATGGGGGGGTTTAGAAGAAAAAAATCATAGCTTCGTCAATTCACAAGATATCAAATCCGCTTAAATTTATTATTAATCCTCTTAATATTATCTAAAACTTTTATATTGACAACTTTTTTATAGGACCAACCCTTAAATAAAAAATTAAGAACAAAAAAATCCCTGCTGGCTCCGCCTGCAAACAAGTTAGGTTTCGAAGTGGGCGGTTCCCATCTGCCGTATCATGGCAAAAAGGTCATTTCTTCCGCAATTCCCAATAAACAGACGGCCCACGATCTGCATCTTCGAAATCTACCTGTGCCTGTAGGCCGAGCCGTCAGGGTTTTTTTTTTTTTTTTTTTTTTAATAAAAAAATTTCTCCGTCCTTGCAAATTGTTTGAAAATACATGCTGAAATTTATAATAATCACTGAAGTTTGCTCATTGTATTAATAATTTAAAGTCATTGATAATTATTAATGGCTATGAAAATATTAATTTTGAAAAATTATTTAAGTTAATTTAATTTAGTTTTTACTGTAATTAATTTCATGATTAATTCATATTGATTCATATTTTATTTTCATTTGTAAAATTTAAATATTATCATATAAATAATATATGAAATAGTTTTCTTTCATTCGATGAATCGATTAAAATAATTACAAAAAAAAGTAATAATAATAAAACATCGCCAACACGCCCTCAAGGCGCTTAGTAAACGAATGTGAATGCCTATCTTCTGGCTTCCCCTGTCGAAAATAGAGAGAGTCTTGTTTCCACGGCAACAGACAGGCACAGACTTCTTGGCGAGAGCTATTCTTGTGATCGACAAACAGTATCCTTGGTTTTTAAATATGTTATCTTTATTATTGTTTTCAAACCACTACATATGTGTAACTTAATTGATTTTCATCTTTATTTTATTTATCTGGGGTATAAAAATCAGCTATAGAGTTTCCACTAAAAGCGTGTTAACTTTGCTAGACATATATATTTTTCTTAAATCCCATAACTATTATTTTTTAATAATAGTTAACAGTCGCAAGGGAAAAAAAATTCAGAAATTTGCCAGCCTGTCGCAAGGGGAAAAAACTGAAATTTGCCAGCGCGTTGCAAGGGGGAAAAAAACGGCGAAATTCACCAGAGTGTCGCAAGGGGGAAAAAACGGCGAAATTCACCAGAGTGTCGCAAGGGGAAAAAAACTGCGAAATTCACCAGAGTGTCGCAAGGGGGAAAAAAACTGCGAAATTCACCAGAGTGTCGCAAGGGGGAAAAAAACTGCGAAATTCACCAGAGTGTCACAAGGGGAAAAAAACGGCGAAATTCGCCAGCCTGTCACAAAGGGAAACAAATGCGAAATTCGCCAGCATGTCGCAGTAAATATCAAACTTGGTCAGTCTGTCGTGGAAAAATATTGCGAAATCCGTCAGTTGGTTGTAGAAAAATATTGCGAAATTAGTTAGTTGGTCGCAGAAAACTTCCAATTTTCTCAGTCCACTGCAGAGAAAAAAAATCTTTAATTTTATCAATCTGTCGCATGAAGAAACCATGAAATTCGTCAATTGTTTATGGAAAATATTGTGAAATTCATCAATCTGTTGCAGAGAAAAAATCACGAAATTCATCGAAAAATCGCAGGAAAAAAAAAAAATCTCAAAATTCATTGATCGGTTGCAGGAAAATTAAATACAAATTTCTCCGGAAAAGGTGAAATTTTTTGGGTAGGATTTCAAAATTTTTATTGTGAATCCCGCCCTGACCTTAAATTACCCTTTTGATAAAATAAAAAAAGTATACTTATTACTAAAAGCTAAAACTTTATTTTCGGGCGATTCCACCATTACATGTGAGACTTTTAGAGGTTTTTTTTTTTGCAAATTCAGCCAAATTTGGAAGTGAAATTATTTAGATAATGTTTTACTTCTTTTATTGCTATTACAGGACACATACAGAATCATTTTCGTAGTGACACTTTTAGTCCAGGGTTGTCCGGTATTTTCCACTCTAAAAAAAAAAACCGCTCGACAAAATATTTTGTCCACTTTTAATAAATTGAAAATTAAAAATGCATAATTTAACAATAAATAAAAATATTGATTCTTCCCATTCAAGAAAACTTTTACATCAAAATATCACATAGTAGAGGTGAAAATTAGCGGTCGCCACTCGCCACATGACGATTAAAACATTAGCCATCGATCGCCACCCTAGTCGCCATGTGCCAAGTGGCAATTAAAAAATCTTATTGATCGCCAAGTGAAATTCACCATTTTTCATGGAAATATGCCTCTCTACATTGATTACATCTAATTAAAGAACTGGTTAATTCTTTTTCCTACCAGATGCAAACAGATTTCAACGACTTAGCTGTATTTTCAATATTTTGGCTTTTTCTCACGTGCTTACTTTACTTTGATTATTTTTTCAAGAAAAAGTTTTATTCTGCAAAATACATTCATAAGCTTCGATTCCACATGCATTTCAAGTAATTTATTTCTTTTTTCCCCACCGGACACAAGCAGATTTTAAGGACATTTCAGTATCTTGAAATACTTTCTAGAACTAGTAACATTTTATGTGGTGTCGCCATCTGTTGTAAATTTGAGAGATTAAATAAGTTTTTTTAAAAAAAAATTCTTGATTTCTTATCTATAAATGCTAAATAAATAACGAATCACAAAAATTGAGAACATACAAAACAAACTGATGGTGTTGCCAGATTTTTAAAATGAAAAACATTGCTGCCACAAAGATAGCACAAAATACGCTGCAAATTAGAGTTTGGCGCCATCTAATGATCAATCAATCTATAAATTTTTTGTGTTTGGTTTTCATAATAGCATTAAATACAACAATAAATTCTTTGATAAAATAGATTCTTTTTTAATCAAAACATTTCACACACAACATCAAATGTACATTTTTTAACTTATTTCATGAGAAATTGATTGTTTGATATTTTTATTTCCTTCATATCGATAAATTTCGAGCAAAACTAGTGTTTGGTTATATTGCTTTTTCAGATTGATAATTGTTGAAGTTGTGTACGTTACTTTTGCGTTTGTACACATTTGCGATATATCAAAGAATCATCACACCTTTCTAAACCGTCGGGGGAAAAAAAAAAAAAAAAAAAATACTTGCGAGTTAAAATTTCTTGTATCTATCTTGATGTGCGCAGCGAAATTTCTTTTGGGGGACGGCACTTTCTTGGGATTTTTTTTAATTTTCCAATTTCTTTACAAAGTAGGAGGGGGGTGCTTAATCGAAAAGGACGGCTTAACGGGATTTTACGGTACATTTGCAATAAATTTTAACTTGTTTATCTGCCATATGGCAGTTCCACTGCAATTAACCCGAGAGTAGTCGCGTCTTTTTTTAGAACATTGGTAGTCGCGCTCGGTCCATTTACCGCCGTTACCAGTAGCCCGAAAAAAGAAGGGATATCTGCCGGCGTTACCATATGATCGAAAGCGGAGTACATAGGGGGAAAATACTGATTGAATTTGAAAAGATACATTTTAGAGAAACTATTATTGAAGAATATATTTAAGAACTATGATTTAAGAATTTTATTTAAGAATGTTTTGAGTTCAAATTTAAATAAATGTTTTAATATATATATATATATATATATATATATATATTACAAAATTTACAGGACTCGACGCAGGTTTTTTTTCCTTGGGGCCCATTTTGTGAGAAGTAAAAGTTATTTTTGTAAAAAGTATCATATTTTTGCGAAATTATAAATTTTTGTGAAAAAAATAAAAAATAAATTAAAAAGTTATGAAAGAAAAAATCCAGCTACTCAAATTGAAACCAAGCACTTAATAATTTCGTTCCTTCTGCTAAAGTTCTTTTTTATGGTGAAGTTGTTTTATTGTAAATGACGCATTTTAAAACCTTACAAAATAAAAATAATTAATGGATAGTATGTTTTTATGGAGTGGAATTTTGTGAATGTTCCTATTTTATTAAGAAGAATTTTGTGAAAGAGCCTACTTTATCAAGAAGAATTTTGTTAAGGGACTATTTTATAAGGAACAACTTTGTGAAGGGCCTATTTGATAAAGATAATTTTGTGAAGAGCCATATTTTATAAAAAGGAATTTTGTGAAGGTCCCTGTTTTATTAAATGTAATTTGTGAAGAAATGGGCCCCAAATTTTTCCTGTATCGACCCCTTATATGTTAAAATAATAAAAATTATTAAATAATTATTGATTTTATGAAGACACAATGAATTACTAATTAGAGTAACTTTTCAATTAGGAATTTGAAATCGTGTTAGGGATAAATTTTTTTTAAAGCCAGAATCACAGTAAGCTGGTTTTTGACAGTGTACTGCAACTAGGAGCCAATTGAACTTGAAAAGAGACAGACTACTTTATTCATTTATGAAATTTAAATAATCATTCAATTGTGTATTTCAGGACATGTTATTTATAACCAGGGGTCGATCCAGGCAAAATTTGGGACCTATTTATTTTTCATTCACAAAAATCCATGTAATAAAATAAACCCCTTCACGAAATTCCTCTTAATAAAACAGGATCCTTCACAAAATTCATCTTAATAAAAGAGGTCTTTCATAAAATTCAATGTAATAAGACTGATATTCTTCACAAAATTCCTCTTACTAAAACAGACCCCTTCACAAAATTCATCTCAATAAAACACACCTCTTTACAAAATTTATATTATTAACACAGGACTCTTCATAAAATTAATAAAAAAGGCCCTTCACAAAATTCCTCTTAAAAAAGGTCTCTTAATAAAGCTCTTAGTCCCTTCAGAAAATTCCTCTTAAAAAAAGGTCTCTTAATAAAGCAAGTCCCTTCAGAAAATTCCTCTTAATAAAACAGGCCTTTTATAGAATTCCATCTAATAAGACAAATTCCTTCACAAAATTCCTCTTAATAAAAGCCTCTTTACAAAATTTGTTTAATTAACGCAGAATCCTTCATAAAATTAATAAAACAAGACCCTTCACAAAATTCCTGTCAAAATAGGTCCCTTTGCAAAATTCCTGTTACTAAAGCAGAACCCTTCACAAAATTCCTCATAATAAAACAAGCCTCTTTACAAAAATTTTTTAATTAACACAGGACTCTTCATAAAATATCCAAAAAAAGTCCCTTCACAAAATTCCTCTTAAAAATATCTTAATAAAACATTGTCCTTCACAAAATGCCTCTTAATAAAACAGGCCTTTTATAAAATTCCATCTAATAAGGCAGATTCTTTCACAAAAAACTTCACAAAATTCCTCTTAATAAAACAGGCCTCTTTACAAAATTTGTTTAATTAACACAGGATCCTTCATAAAATTATTAAAACAAGACCCTTCACAAAATTTCTGTTAAAAAAGGTCTTTTCGTCAAATTCCTCTAACTAAAGCAGGGCCTTTCACAAAATTCCTGTTAAAAAAGGTCCCTTTTCAAAATTCCCCTTACTAAAGCAGGCCCTTCACAAAATTCCTCATAATAAATCAGGACCCTTCATAAAATTCCATTTAATAGGGCAAACTCCTTCACAAAATTCCTGTTAATAAAACATGGGCCCTTCACAAAAATTCTGTTATTAACACAGAACCCTTCATAAAATTAAGAAAAAAAGCTCCTTCGCAAAATTCCTCGTAATAAAATAGGTCCTTTTGCAGAAATCCTCTTAATAAAATAGCCCCTGACCTTCACAAAATTTCTTTTATTAACACATGTAACTTCATAAAATTCCATTCCATAAAAACATTCATTATTAATTAATTTTATTTTGTTACGTTTGTAAATGTGTAATTGGCAAACTAAACAAGATCACCAGACAGGAAAACTACAGCAGGAGGACTTAACTTATTAATAAATTATTGGTTCAAATTTGAGTAACTGGATTTCATCTTTTGTTACAAAATGTTATTTGTCACAAAAATATAATAAAATTCACAAAACTAATTTTTATTTTTCACAAAATGGGCCCCAAGACAAAACATCTGCATCGACTAACTGATATCAATATTCTATTTTATTATTTTTCTTACAATATATCTATATAAAAATAATAAAAAAGAAGATAAAACTAATTACTCTGAAATTAATATAAAGGCAGCAGTTTTTTTTTTGTGTGTGTATGTGCTGCTGCCTGTGTGTGTATGTGGTGCGGGGGGGGGGGGGGGGGCATTATTAGCGATTTTATGCTTAAATACCCTTTTTGAAATGAAAATTTATGAAGGTCCATTTATTACTTATTTCAGGATGGAGGCAGGCCTCTTGAGTCACACCTCTTGTTAGAAGCTGCTTATGTATGAAGTAAATAATAATCGTATATAGGAAGTAAATAATAATAAATAACAGTTTATTCAAAGAAAGATGAAAAGAAGAATGAAAGAGCAAACTATAATCCAACCCTTCCCAGAAACTTTCCTGCCGAGAAATTCGCGGAATAGGGAATGAAGAACTGGGAGGGGAAAAAATTACGTTTACCGCAGTGCTCGCGCCACGGTCTTCTAGACCGATTTCAACTTTAGAATGCAATAAATTTCTCAGAAAACGCTGGAATGCCTTGCAACTTTAGTACACAAAAGAACCAACGGTCAAGGTCAGCTACACTGCATTTCATTACTGTAGCTTTAAGGGGAAATGAGATAAAGGAAGACAGCGAATTTTGGCGGGGAAAAGACCAACGCGCGAGTACTGCCGGGTTAATAATTAGTTTACAAAATTAAAAATAGAAATAAATTTTTTTAAATGTTTGACAGCCTCAAATCTTATTTAAAAAAGAAGTCGTATGATGAAATAACAATTTAATGTTAAGATAATGTTACACTGAAATGAAACCTGTGCTTGTAATGGCATTAATAATTTAATATATACATAAAAACATTCAGTATATACACATTTTACTATCGGGGGAACATCAATAAGAAGTAGAAAAATGTAATGATAAATATTTTTTTTAGTTAAAATATCAGATGGAAAAAAATGGAAATATCAACCAGGAAATCAAAGTAACAGAAATGAATAAAATTCATACTATACATAAAGGTTGTAAAATATTTAATAGTCATCAAATGCTTCAGGATCAAGTTGTTTGTCTTTAGAATTTAACATTTTATAAGGCATTAAAAATTTTGTAGCAGTTTGTAACCCAAGCCTATTTCTAAGTTTGTTTTGAATTACGCTGAATTGTAAAAAATTCGTTCAATGCTTGCTGACGAGGCTACACAATGAAAAAGATGACATGCAAAATTTTAAATATTTTCTAAGTCACTGCATCTTTTCAGCAGAGTTCGGTGATATATATCAATAAATATATATCTCGATATATATCTGATATTTATTTTCAAAATATCACTAAGTTTGATATTTTCGATGTTTTATATTTATTTTCAAAATATTGCATGTAATATTTTTTATATTTTCAGTCAAAACAAGGGTAAAGGAATTTTTTAAATGCTATTGGTTGTGTCATTCTGTAAATAAAGAATTTTTACTCTTATAGTGGCTTTTTTAGCGTTTATTTTTGGAGTTATAAGGAAAAACCTCTTTCAAGCAATTCAGTAATCGAGCCTTTTTATGACATCATCAAGCCACGATTTTATTTGAATTGCAATGCATTTTATAAGTAGTTTACACATTTTTATTTTAATATTTTACATTATACATATACATGATGGGTAAGTATTACGGTGGCCCCCAACGACTAGTTTTATTAAGTTTTCATGCTAAATGACAAAACTATCAGATATATATCAAAATAGTGGATATTTTTGGTATTTTCGAAAATATCATGATATTTACGAACCCTGCTTTTCAGTAATTCCCACCATTTTGCTGGTGATAGATTATTTATGACTGCATCAGAAAAATATGTATCAGGAAATGGAGATGCCTTAATGGAAAATTTAACAATCAACAGCAATTTTTTTTTATCAATGTCATTCACGCATTTCCTTGCTATTTCTTCTTGGTCATTATTATAGTACCGGTAAAAGATATTGGCAGTTCAAGGACAAACGTCCTGCAGCCCCGCAACTCTTATCTTAATAAGTCAGTAACTATGGTAACAGCTCATGTGACGGATTGGCCATTCTCATTTTCTCCACCCCACTTGAGACTGAACGAGAACTAGCGAGGGATCAGTTGTTCAGCATAACTGCTTCTGCTTTGTTTGATTCGTACTTTCTTTGATTTTCTGTTCATTTTGCTTTCTTTTAATTATGACTGCTAGTCCTGATATTAAAAAACAGTCTAAGAACGTTGTTTATCATGTATATCAGTATTTTAAAGAGCTTGTTACTTCCAATCCTGATGCAAAAATCAAAGATATATTTATGAAAACGCAAGAGGCTACCGCAAAAGCATGTGGCGTATCTCCTCTTACTGTTGCAAGGATCTGTGCTGAAGCTAATAGTTTTCCCCAGACTCCAGCTTAGAAAATCCGTCATTTTCATCGCCTAAAAAAAAAAGTTCCTCACTTAAAACGTGTGACAGGATTAGATGATTTTAACAAATAAGTTGTATGTCGTGCAGTTAAAGAGTATTACGAGAGTGGAAATTATCCAACCTGCGACAATTTAAAAGAAATTTTGCAACAAAAAATAAATTTTCCTGGATGCGCAAAGTCTGTGTGGACTATATTAACAGATATGGGCTACAAATATAAAAAAGGCAATGATGGCCGAAAATATTTGATTGAGAGAAGCGACATCATAGCTACACGTATAAAATTTCTCAGAAAAATGCATAATATCAGGAAAGAGTCTCCACTGCGTCCAGTTATTTATTTAGATGAAACTTGGGTGAATCAAAATCACTCAAAGAATCATGTATGGCATGATTCTAAAAATTCGGGTGGTCTTAAAGTACCGACAGGGAAAGGGTCGAGGCTGATCATCTGTCATGCCGGATCAGCTCAGCATGGGTTTATCGAAGGAGCAGATTTAGTTTTCCAGTCAAGCTCTACAAAAGACTACCATCATGAAATGAATAGCACTGTATTCAGAGAATGGTTCATCAATTTATTGCGAGGACTTGAAGAACCCAGCATCATAGTAATGGACAGCGCCAGCTACCATTCGAATTATTTAGAAAAAATCCCATCCACAAAGACCCGAAAATCGGATATTATTGCTTGGTTGGAAAGAAAAAGTATTATGCACAATCCAAACACTACTATTCCCGAATTATTAAGTATTGTTAAAATACATAAAGAAAAATATAAAATTTATGAATTGGATGTTCTTGCATATGAAATGGGGCATGAGGTAGTGCGGCTTCCACCTTATCACTGCCAGTACAATCCAATCGAATTAATATGGGCTCAGGTGAAAGGAGAAGTCGGCAAAAGAAATAATAAGTTTAAAATAAAGGATGTAAGACAACTGCTCCAGGAGGCTCTTTCCCATGTTACTGTGGATAACTGGAAAAAATGCGTCAAGCATTCCGAAGAGTTGCAGGAAGCAGATTTTGTCAAAGAGGGCCTAAGAGATGAAAATGAATTCACTCAACAGATTATCACCAATCTGCAACATGATAGCGAAAGTAGCAGCGGTAGTGAATTTGAATGTTGAATGATTAAACTTTCAATCGACTGTTTTCTAATTCAAAAACTATACAAAAAAGTCCTTTTAAGGACTATAAAAAAGTCCTTTTAAGGACTAAGCCTTACCCAAGGCTAAAAAAAAAAGAAAGTTTCACTTTAAAACACATACTTTAAAATAAGCATTTACCCCCTTCCCCGAAAGATTTTGAGGCAAAAAATGCAGAATGTAAAATGAATTATACTCCCCTCCCCCCCCCCACACACACACCAAGACACCACCGTTTACAGTGGTGCGATTTGGTTGAGCCGCACTTACCCCCCCGCCCCTATTTAAATATTTTTTTTGTCGTTGTTTTAAGGGTATTGGTCAGTCAGATCTCAAATTCCCGGAATCCAATCTGAATATATTACTCGCAACATTCATGAAAGCACTTCCCTCCATGAAAACAAAATACATGAAGTTTTTCTTACCCAAATTTCAATAAATGGAACAACGATTTGAGTTCTTTCATAGAAACAAGGTATTTTTTAGAAAATGCTGTTAAAAAAGGCACAAAACACATAGTTGTAAGTTTGCATTTATCCCTACACTTGACGATTTCGGAACTAATAATGTAATATGAAATTGAATTATACCCCCCCCCCCCCCCCACATCACACCAAGAACAGGAATTATTTTAGATTTATACAGAATGAATTTACGCCGTGCCGTTTACAGTGGTGCGATTTGGTTGAACCACACTTATCTCCCCCCCCCCCCCTCCTCCTCTTAAAATATTTTTTGTCGTTGTTTTAAGGGTATTTGGTCAGTGAGATCTCAAATTCTGAATATATTATCAAATCTGAATATATTACTTGCAACATTCATGAAAGCACTTTCCTCCATGAAAACAAAATACATGAAGTTTTTCTTACTCAGATTTCAATAAATGGAACAACATTTTGAGTTGTTTCATAGAAACAAGGTATTTTTCAGAAAATGCTGTTAAAAAAGTCACATTAAAACAGATAGTTGTAAGTTTGCATTTATCCCTCCCTTCACTTGAAGATTTCGGAACTAATAATGAAATATGAAATTTAATTATACTATCAATAACATATGAAATAACAGCCAATAAAATTTAAATTTTATAATAATTCCAACATACTTAAAATTATTAAATTACTTTTGAGTTATATTATTTCTTTTTATATTGTTATTTTTAAACTCTTGGTCCCAAACTGTGCACCTGCCAAAAAAACGCCTGCCAATTTCATGCATTTACGAAGAAAAATGAATTTAAAAATGTGTCAGAAAACAGCTTGTTTGGATTTGAGACCGTTTTGAATGCCGCAGTAACTCGCTCTTGCATGGGGAAACTTGTTTCTGCGAAAGTGCAGTGGGGGAAAAAGAGACCAGAGGCTTGCGTCCTGCAGTGCCATGGCAACGGAGAGATAAGAAAGCAGGACGTTTGTCCTTGAACTGCCAATATCTTTTACCGGTACTATAGTAAGTCCCTCACCCATATATTTTGGAGGCAGCATGTATGATAAAATGTGAGCTGGCGTGATACAGTCAAATCTTTTCTGTAAACATTTATTATAAATTCCAAGTTCTTCTGATTTAAAAGTGTCAAGAATTCATTGGTTATATGCAATAGTAGAGGAATCTCTCTGTAGCACATCCAGTGAAATACTGATGGGTCTCAGACTGATTAGATGTTTCCGTTCTTTATATAACGCAATATTGTTAAATATATTCCTTATGTTTGTATCTACTCCTCCATGAATAAGAGAGTCTAAGTTTAAGTTCAGCTTCTTCAGTTTTGGTTTAGGTTTTTAGTTTCTGTTCAAGTTTTCAATTTTGGTTTAAGTTCTGATTCAACTTAATCAAAACTGTTTCATATATGCAGCATAAGATTATTTTTACAGTAAAATATTGTCTAAAATTAATTGTACCAACATGTAATTAACATTTTCTTTGTGGATTTATTATATTATGATTAATGTGCAGTTATTCTATTTTAATTAAATGATTAATTGAAAAAAATATATTCTATTATTAATAAATAATGTAGGAATATAATTTATTACATCATAACAATTTTATATGTCAAACATATGGAAAATCAGCAGATTTTCATTTTGTCCAATTTCTTCCGACATCCTGGACGTTTTACAAAAAAGAAGACAAAATAACAACCATGCTTTAGTCTAAAGTTTTTTTTTTTTTTTTTTTTAAATAGTAAAGTCGTGACAAAAAGAAAAAAAAAAACTTTACTATTTTTTAAAAAAAATTGTTATTACTTTAGACTAAAGGTGTCACTACAAAAATAATTCTATATGTGTCCTGTAATAGCAATAAAAAAAGTAAAACGTTATCAAAATAATTTCACTTCCAAATTTGTCTCAATTTGCAAAAAAACTAAAAGTCACATGTAATGGTGGAATCATCCTTTAACCAAATTTCTTTATTAAAAATCTGAAAAATGTAATATAAAAGAATGTAAGCATTTTATTTCAGAAAAAAGAAAACACTAATAAAATTTTAAAGATTCTATATTCTAAATCTGATTATTTACAGTATTCCTTTAAACCTATCTATTCCAGATGATATACAATATTCTGGAATACATACAATATTAATTAAATTAATATGGAGCCATATTAAATTAATATGGTATTACACATACTTAATATCATCATGATATATGTTATAAATTTCAATAGATCTGAAAAAAAATTCTTTGTTATTAAAATGTTTGAAAAGAAACACCAATTTTGCAGCTTTGTGAGTTCAAGCGATTACAAAGTTTAAAGTGAATCAAAGTTGGATTTATTAGATTTAAAAAAACTTTTTTTTTTAAACTTTAGTTGTTAATTAGCTTACATTTATAAGTAATTAAAATTATATTTAAACATACATAAACATTTCAAAGTATTACTAACCATGAAATCATTTTTATTTTCCAAATCTGTCCATAAATAAACTACATTGGAATGGAATAAATCCATTTGTTTATTTGACACTAGCTACCCCCGCCCGGCGTTGCCCGGGCCCGAGATAATCTCAGTGCAAGGCGTTAACCCCCTCCCTCCCCATACCCGCAAATATAACTAATAATTTGTTCAAGAAAACCACCTTCAGCTACTTTAACGCGATCATTAAAAAAATAATTTTTTTTTCCTGATAATTAGAACATAACGAAGACACTACGCTAAAATAGACGGCAGATGACAGCACTTCCCATCCTCAATTTCAGATCTATATCTTAATTATTTATCTAAATTTTTGTTCATTAGTCTTTGAAAATATATTTTAATAAATCACAGGGAATAATTTTAAAAAAAAAATGTATTTTTTTAATAAACAGCTTCAAAAGTTATGTTTTTTTTCTTTTATTCTAAACTACATTAATTTTTTTAATGAGTTTTTATTTTAATGCAATAGTTTAAGAGATCATTAATGTTGCTATTATGTATTTTGGAGTTTTCGAACATCTAGTAAACTAAAATATACTGTAAAATTCACTCAAATATATTGTATTAAATATGTAGTATTAAAATAGTCTTAAGTATATGTCAAGAAAAATTGGAATTTGTTTAGAAATTGAGTCGAACAGGTCTGATTTCACTAATTTTTGCATGGGCCGAGCTGGGTTGGGCCATAAACTGCAAAAATATAAATGGGCCAGAACTGAACTTTTAGTTTTTATTTTTACACCAGGCCAAGATAGCTTTCGTTCGAACCTGGAAATTTCAGCCTGTGCAGACCTACAGCGAGTATCGCATATTAAAAAATATTTCACCGTCTCCTTCCTCAGAAAACCTTAACTTGTACTCCATTAAAATATCCTAGCCTAGCCTTGACAAAACCACGTACATTGAAGATAGAGGATAAATTATGGAAAATTAAAAAAATAAAATTTCATTCACCAGGCATTGTGCATTACAGTTTAGATTTCTCTGTACATTCCATTACTAACTACCCAGTCTTCATCTGCCTCTGTTCCATAACATTACTTTTAAACAATATTAACTTGTAAGATACAAGGACTCTGCAAATCAAAAAGGTTGGGAACTGCTACGATAACAAAATTGATAAATAATTTTTTTAAAAGTATTGTATTTTCAATTATAACCAAGAATGGGAAATACATCATTTTACTCGCCACTGGAGAGAATATTTAGGTAGTTTTTGAAAAATTGCAGGCTATTGAGATAGGCCAAAAACTACTTTTTTACTAGTTAGCTATATTTTGCAACTTCCCAAATTACCGCGATTATCTGTTATTAAACATTCCTCCAATGTTTTTATAAAAAAAAAAAATTATGAAATTACATTGTAGTAACATAAATTATCTATTTTTGCAATCGCGTACATTTGGTCATAATTTTCAACTGTATGTTTCATCTTTCTGGCTGGTAAAATAAATCCTTGGCTTGCAAGACTTCCTGAAATTTCCCCACCCCTTGATTATAACATCTCATAAGTAGTGAAAAATTAAAATTTTACAATTTCGATGAAACACTTGAAATTATATCAAAATACCAAAGTTAACTTTCCTTGCATAATAGTTAAAATAACAACTATAGTGCATATAAAGTTGACAACCAATTTTGAAAGTAAGCACACATAATCTATGAAATACAATTCTGATCGTTTCAACATCTCAACAATAAATTGCTATAACATAAAATTACTTCATCAAAATAACGGTAAAAGTTAAATAAAACCACTAATAAGCTCGCAAAGACACTAGTTTACAGATGATTTACAACTTTCTTAAAATATGTATTACATTAATTTATTACTACACATTGCTATATATATATATAAGTGAGTGAATTACTTTTATTATTACTACAAAATTAAAAAACAAAACATTTCTGGACAACTTTTACAATGAAATATTTTACTGAGCACTGAAATTAGAGGTAAATGTAAAATACCTAATTTTTGCTTATAATTAGAAAATGTTAATATGCTTCATTACCAAGAAATTAAAAGCTTCTGATCTTCAGCTAAAAGCTTTGATTTCAGCATAATCACTAACACTGTAATCTTATGCAACCTGAGCCCCCCCCCCCCCTTTCTCAGGTAAACAAACATCAATGAGGAAGGAGATAAGAGAAGGAGGGAGGATATAAATACACTATATGCATTGCTGAAAAATAGATATTAAACGGAAAAAAAAAAAAAAAAAACGAAAAATGAACATGGACATCCAAACATCAATATTTGGAACAGATCATCATATGAAAAACTAGATTCAACACTTTACAAACTTCTAGTGCATATGTTGCACAAGTGCTGCACATTTTCCAGAAATCAAAGTTTAGCTAATTAAAGTTAATAATGACAAAACAATAATTGTATTAAATAAACCCGCCAATTTTGGAGAATGAATACCCAAATAAATAACTAAATCGCGCATGTGCTTTGACGTTTACATGTTAGACTACGCGATTATGTGTACCTAGCATGGATAATCAACTTGATGTCGTGCTTAAAAAACAGGTGTTTATGTGATAAATAAAAAAAGAAAAGAATGAGTGTTTACGATCAACGAATTATTAAGAAATTATGTACTTCTATTCCAAAACTGCCATGCATTTAGTATTTAACGTTAAAACAAAATGTTATGCCTAACGTTAAAAACTATGCACGGAAGTCAAGATCTCATTTTCCTTCCAACATTTTCTCAGGATTGCAGGTTTTTTTCAGTTTTATTTCTTTACATAATGCAAACAATCACACTTACATTATATTCGTGGTCCAGAGCTTGTAATAACTTGTCTTTTATTTCGTATGGCGAGTGCTGCATGGGGCCGCGATTCGGTTTCCCCAATATGCCTGCTTGCACACCACTGTGCTACTTCCTACTGTACAATTCGTGGTTGCTCTAACGACGATATGGCGGACATGAGGAAGCAGTGGCTGACGGGAAAAATCCTTATATCATATTAATGGATAGAGTGCACATGACGTCACACTTTCATGGTTGTATACAGTTTGACATACAGCTAAAAAAGAAACAACGTGACATGGATAATAGATTTTGAATATTTATGAGCATATGTGATTTCGCAACTGTTGTTGGCTCCTTAATTTGAACAAATAACTTTTTAACCCGATTCATTATCAGAATAACGACAATATTATCGCAATTACGGAACCATTTCCTGATTCTCAGAAAACGAAGACTAAAAAGTTACGACTGCCCATATATGAAGCGTTTAAAGGCAAAGTGGCTTAAGTCACATTTTCTTAGATGTTTAAAAACGAGGATACATTGGACGCACTACAATGACTAATTTTTATGCTTGCCTTTAAACGCCTAATATCAAGGCAACACTAGATACCGGGCTTGCTCATTCACTCTCAAAACGTCACAAATGGTGGCTGGCCGCGACCAGCGATTGGTCCAAAGCAACGTGCCCATCGTTTTGTGCCAATCGCTGTATGTCTTTCCTCCTAGTCAGCCACCTTTTGTGACGTCATCATAATGAATGAGCAAGCCCGGTATGTAGTGTAGCCCTGCTAATATGTGTCCTAATATTCCGTTCACATTAGGTCAATTAAGTAACTTAACTAACATTTTTAAAGCGGGCGACCCGGAATGAGACTTGACTTCTCCATGTTTGATTTTCCATTTGATTCTCCATTGTCTACATTGTTTGAGAACGTTAAATAACTTAAATCCTCTAGTCTGAACGATGTTTAATTTCTGTTTTCCAAAACTGGAATAAATTCCTTAAAAATGAGAAGTAAATGCTGATATTAATAACAATTACAGATGTATTTCTATAACTAAAATGAAAACGGTTAAAATTTTACATAACAGCTGCAGCGCTTTTTAATATTTGTAATAAAATGTAATAGATATACATTATTTTAAATAGAAATATCAGCACATATTTTTCTAAAGAGGAAAAATAGCTGTGGTTTACTTTACCTTCTAATTTCGTAGTGAATCACATTATGGTTAGAATGTTTATAAATTCTAATAATTTTTTACTGAATGTATAAGTACTAAGTACTTTGCATGTACTAACGTGATTTTGAGTGCCATTTGTCTCTCGTGTTATATGATGTTTATTGGACTGTTCTCCGCACATTTTTAAATATGCAATCATAAGAAAAGAAATGTAATAAATAATGCAATTTACATCAAATATTAATTTCAAGAAAAATATATCTTTAGAAATTAAATTTGATATTAGATATTTATGTTTCACCAATGTCTTTATCGAAAAAGATATTTTAATGAAACGTTTAAAAGCTATTTTTAATCTCATAACATGATGATATCGTCGGTACCATGTCAAACTATCGAATTTGAAAATAGCTACTTTTCAGAAAGGCAAAAAAACTGTTTTAATTATGGATTTAAAATCAGCGCTTGGCGGAAATAACTAATTGTTATATATTTCTTGTGCTGTTTAATATCCTATTTAAGCTTGCTATCGAGATAAATCATTTGGCTAATTTTATTCGCCAAAAAATCACATTCGATACTTTGAAATGCTATGTTTATTTGTACTTTTCTCAGTTTTTGCAAAATTTTACAAGTCAAAGTAGCGAATTTGCCGTATTCGATAGTTTGATTTGTAAAATTTTGTACTTTTCTCAGTTTTTGCAAAATGTTACAAGTCAAAATAGCGAATATGCTAAATTAGGTTGTTTGACTTGTAAAATTTTCGTATTTACATATTCAATATAAAAGAATTAACAATTTTCTTTAATAATTTACAAAATGAGCTTACTGTAAATTGGTAAATGAAAAAACTTATTTTAGGCGTTATGTAAATTTTATAAAATATAAGAAAACAAATAAATAACACACAAATAGAGGGGAGGGGAACCACGGAATGTTTTCGACAATTATCGTTCATTTACAGGGGCACTCAAAACGTTTCGATTACAGTGCGGCCTATTAGCGATAATTGCAGGAAGTGCGTTTTCAATTGCGGTATGCATTTTTAAGTTCAACTATTTGCACACTACATGTATATAATTTATACAGATTATATACAGGACTATGCAAAATAATTCATAAGCATTATAAAGTATGATTCTGAATTTCTTAAAGGTGTTTTTAGCTCACAGGCTATGAAAGCCTGAGAGCTAATGTGCCCGCCCGTTCTGTATGTATGTATGTATGTACGTATGTACGTAACGCGATAACTCTGGACAGAAATAACCGTTTTGTTTAAAATTATATTTATAGGTTCCTTGTGATAAGGCGCTTCCCTGGTTAGTTTTGGGGGTTGATTGGTTAACTATAAAGGGGGGCTAACCCCCTTAATTTAGATAAATGGTTTTTTCATGCAGAATTATCCAATTTTCTTGAAATTTTGTATATAGGTTCATTGTGATAAGGTGCTTTCCCGATTAGTTTTGAGGGTTTATAGGTTAAATATAAAGGGGGGAGGGGGTAATCCTCCCCCCTTAATTTAGATAAATGAATTTTTCATGCAGAGTTATCCGATTTTCTTCAAATTTTGTATATAGGCTCATTGTGGTAAGGCTCTTCCCTGATTAGTTTTGGGGGTTCATTGGTTAAGTATAAAGGGGGGAACGGGGGACTAACCTCCCTTAATACAGATAAATGGGTTTTTCAAGCAGAATTATCCGAATTTCTTCAAATTTTATATATATGTTCATTGTGATAAGGCGCTTGCCTGATTAGATTTGGGGGTTCATTGGTTAAGTATAAAGGGGGGGGGAACGGTGGCTAACCCCCCCTTAATTTAGATAAATGGTTTTTACAAGCAGAATTATCCAATTTTCTTCAAATTTTGTATATAGGTTCATTGTGATAAGGTTCTTTCCTGATTAGTTTTGAGGATTCATAGGTTAAGGGGCTAACGGGGGGGGGTTATCCTCCCCCTTAATTTAGATAAATGAATTTTCATGCAGAGTTATCCAATTTTCTTCAAATTTTGTATATGGGCGCATTGTGGTAAGGGGCTTCCCTGATTAGTTTTGGGGGTTCATTGGTGAAGTGTAAAGGAGGGGAACGGTGGCTAACCCCCCCTTAATTTAGATAAATGGGTTTTTCATTCAGAATTATCCGATTTACTTCAAATTTTGTATATAGGCTCATTGTGGTAATGCACTTCCCTGATTAGTTTTGGTGGTTCATTGGTTAAGTACAAAAGGGGGGAACAGGAAGACTAACCCCCCTTAATATAGATAATTGGGTTTTTCAAGCAGAATTATCCGATTTTCTTCAAATTTTATATATATGTTCATTGTGATAAGGCGCTTGCCTGATTAGATTTGGGGGTTCATTGGTTAAGTATAAAGGGGACTAACCCCACTTAGATAAATGGATTCTTCATGCAGAATTATCGGATTTTCTTTAAATTTTGTATATAGGTTCATTATGGTAAGGCGCTTCTCTGATTAGTTTTAGTGGTTCATTGGTTAATTATAAGGGAGGAGAAACGGGGGATGATCCCCCCCCCTTAATATATTATAGATTTCTTCATTTTTCGAGGGCTTATTTCAAATTCTTTGAAATAAGAATATAATTTACAGTTAGTGTGAATAGCCTGTGAGCTCAATTCCGTCAGTTTAACTGGGCAGTTTACTTTTTATTTAATTATGTTATGTATTTCCAAATTATTAGTATATGTTTGTAGAATACAGATAAAATCATATACAGGGCCACGCAAAGAACTGGATTCAGGAACGCCTATAGAGGATAATTTCTGGAAATGTTATTTCAGTAGTTTTAAGCGTCTTTTAACCTGAATTAAATTTTAGCTTATGTGGTTTGTATAGAAATTTGTAGGTAATATACAGGGCTGTACACAATATTCAGGTATGTGTTCATCTATTGGTAGAAATTTCTGAATGTGAATTTTCAACCTATTATACGTTTTCTTACTAAACTAAAGTTTAGCATATACAATGTAGGATACATACAAACCTATAGATCAAACACAGGGCTACACAACACAACTGGAGTATTTTTAAGGATTATGGTTAGATAATTCATGAAATCTGGTTTTCCATGTGTTATGTGTTTTCTAAAATGTTTACTTAGGTATCTTATGTACCTTAATAAACTGAGACGTTTTGTTAAAATATTCTAGTGCTGGAAAGTGTTTCGTAGCATGATTCGGGCATGATTTTTAACACTTTCCGACATAGCTGAAAAGTGTTTATGAATTCGATTTGTCTGTCTGCCGACTGTCCGTCTTCTAACTCGCGTAAATGTACTCGGATTGCCATAGAATTGATATAGGTTATTGATGTTTATTAGGGCTTGTTCGATATTCACAATGAAGTGTATAGCGCTTATACTTCATGTCAGTGGCATTCAAAAGAATACCGTTACATTATGATCTATAGGGAAAATTCTTTGCAGTGTATTTTACAGATGTTCCACTATTTCAACTATATTGAAATTGATATATTTCGCTGTAGTGCACAACAAGATGCTTACTTTCGAATATGGCACGTGTAGCACTTATAATTAATTAGTTTACAGAGAAACTAAAAGGTATTCCATTTTATTATGGTATACGGGGAAAAATCGTTTGCGGTGCATTTTAATCATGTTACACTATTATAAACATATTGAAATTGTTCAGAATTTCTAAGGTACACTAAGGCATTGCTTTCTTAGAATATGGAGTGTAAAGCAGTTATCATTTATTTACAGGGCCACATAGAAGTATTCGGTTACATAATTTTTTACGGAGAAAAACTGTTTGCAGTGCATTTTAATTATGTTACACTATTTGTAATATAATGAAATTGATATACATTTACTGCAAGTTACTTGTATAATATTATGTGCATAGTATTTATCGTTCATTTACAGGGACATACAAAATATTTCGGATACAGTACTGCATCCGATGTATTATCTCTATAATTTCTGGAAATGCGCTTTCTGTTAGGTAATGCGTTTA
The DNA here is from genome assembly GCA_963931845.1 of Maratus michaelseni. Lineage (NCBI taxonomy): Eukaryota > Metazoa > Arthropoda > Arachnida > Araneae > Salticidae > Maratus > Maratus michaelseni. The sequence continues at coordinate 346,372,274 of OZ007586.1, forward strand.
ACTAAATTTTTGAATACTTATGCATAAATGCTATAGATTATATACAGGGCTACACAAAAGAATTCGTAAGCATTACTGTGTATCAGCGTAAATTTCTTAAAGGTTTTTTTCTAATCGAGTTAGGCATTTTAAACGTGAAATATATTTAGTCTACTAAGAGATGTTTGCAGAATATAAATAAAATTATATACAGGGTCACGTAAAGAACTGGATACATGGCCGCCTATGTATGATAATTTCTGAGAAGTGTGATTTCAGTAGTTTTCAGCGAATTTTTGCCTGAATTTAACTTTAGCTTAATATGTGTCGTGTATAAAAATCTTAAGATAGTATACAGGGCTGTACAAAAGAATCCAAATATGTTTTCGTCTACTGGTTGAAACTTCTGATGGTGAATTTTCAACTACGTTGTGTGTTTTCTTAGTAAACTAAATTGTAGCATACTATATTATACAAATCTATAGGTTATATACAGGGCTGCAGAAAATAATTGTTGTACTTTTTTGGCTATGGCCTGTAATTTCTGAAAACTGGTTTTTAAATGTGTTTTGCGTTTTCGAAAATGTTTACTTGAATATCTTATTTACCTAATTGCACAGAGAAGGCTTATTAAAGTTAGTGTTGGAAAGTGTTTCATATTCTATGCTTGATGCATGATTTTTCTTTCTTTTACTTTATTCTGTCTTTACAAGAAGAAAGTATTGGATTTGTGAAAAAACTCTAATTCCGTTTTCGACGGATTTGTACGTTTTAGAAGGTCCAGAACACGATTTTATTGCTTTTAAAAAATGTCTGTCTGTGTGTCTGTATTTGACAAACATTTTCTGGGCGTTTTATATCAGGAATGTAAAATGGATGGAACTTACTAAAACTTGAGATTCTGTTAGACCTTGATATAAATTAGCGCTGATTAGTTTTTGGTGTAAATCGTCCTCTCTGCTATGCTGTATTTTTCACGATTTCCGAAATAGACTCTCTATCTCAAGAACTAATACACGTATTTTCCTCAAACTTTAGATTCAGTTAGATGTTGACATAAGTTGTTACTTATTATATTTTGGTATAAATCACCCGAAAGGTGGCGTTGCTATACTGTCTTTTTAACGATTCCCGTGATAGCTAATATCTCAAGAACTAAAGCACGGATTCTCATCAAACTTCAGATTCAGTTAGACCGTGATATAAATTGGTGCTGATTAGTTTTTGGTGTAAATCACTCAACAGGTGGCGCTGTTATGTTGCATTTTTCACGATTTCCATTATAGATATATCTCAAGTACTAATGCACGGATTTTCATAAAACTTCAGATTCAGTTTGACCTCTATATAAAGAGGTGCTGATTAATTTTTGTCTAAATCGCCCAACAAGTGGTGCCTGCTATGCTGCATTTTTCATGATTTTCGCAATAGCTCTCTCTCAAGAAGTAATATACAGATTTTCATTAAACTTCAGATTCAGTTAGACGTAGGCGTTCACATAAGTTTCTACTGATTAAGGTTTAGTGTAAGTCGCCCGACAGGTGGCGCTTCTATACTGCACTCTCACGACTTCCGCCATAGATATATCTTAAAAACTAATTAACTTTCACCAAATTTCGTATTTTGTTATACCTTGACATAAATAGATCATTATTGGTTTTGGGTGTATACCTGCCAACAGGTGTCGCAGCTATGTTCTGTTTTTCACGATATCCGTGATAAATATATCTCAAGAACGAACAATTTGTCATTTAATTTTGTTTTCAGACGATTTCATTTATGTTGAGAAAATTTTGGACTTAGTTCTTTCTTGTTAAGTTATTAGTGTTAGAGAAGTTGTGAAAAATTAACTTTACAGAACAAAAAATGAAAAAAGAATCTGATTTTAGAGTTCCAAAACAGTATCTACCGCAGACGACTTTTAATTTGATGGAGTATAAGTATGTTCCACTATTAAAGTTTATTAAATAAAAAACAACTACGACATAAAACAAGAACGAAAAATCATGCGTCAAGCATAGATTATGTAGCACTTTCCAACGCTTCTAAAATAATTTTACAAATCATTACCGTTTAATAAGCTGAAAGATGACATCTAAGTAAACAATTTGGAAAACGCATAACATATTTAAAAACGTAATTTCAGGAATTTTCAATATATACAATATTCGGAAAAATATCCGAATACTTTTATGTAGCCCTGTATATGATCTATAGATTTGTATATATACATAGGATGCTAAATTTTAGTTTAGTTAGGAAACGCGTAGCACAGTTTAAATTCTCCTTCTGGAGTTTCTGTCAATAAACGGAAATGTGTTCGCGAACTTTTGTGCTGCCCTGTATAGGATCTACAGAATTTATACACACCACGTATAATAGACAAAAAGCTAGTTAAGATTAAAATCGCGTTCAGTAACTTAAAACGCACTTCCAGGAATTATTGTTAACAGACAGTAGAGAATTCTTTTGTGTGTCCCTGTAAATGAACGATGACTGCTATACACACACTATTCTGTAGTAAGCCTCTTGTAATGCACCTTAGTAATATATATAAACTTCAATGCGTTTAAAATAGTGGAACATTATTTAAATAAGCCGCAGACGATTTTTCTCCATAGACGTAATGTAACGGAATTATTTTGACTGTCCCTGTAAAGTAACTCTAAGTGCTATACACCTACTATTCCATATTAAGCTTCTTATAATGCATCTTAGTGATCTATATAAATTTCAATGCGTTTACAATAGTGAAACATTTTTAAAATAAACCGCAAATGATTTTTCCCCATAGACCGCAATGTAACGGAATTCTTTTGAGTGTCCCTGTAAGAAAACTATAAGTGCTACACACTTCAGTTGAAATAGGGAACGTGCCATAGATAACGACAATAACATATAAAAATTGCAGAGCAATCCGAGCATATTTACGGGAGTTAGAGCACGGACAGACGGCCAGACAAACCGAAGTCATAAGCACTTTTCAACTAGGTTAGAAAGTGCTAAAAAACAGTAGAAAATAATGTACATAAATTTCATTAAAATTGTTACAATGTATGAGAAATAATTTTTTCACTATAGATTAAATGAAAATAACAAAATTTACATTCGTTGTTTACATGTTGTTTCATTCAATTATAGAAAAATGCTGAAGATTTTAGTATTTAGTCACTAAAAATGCATTATTTTAACAACGATATACTTCAAAAGTCATGCTATTTGTCAATTGCACTTTCCCGTTATATGATTTCTGTCTTTTCTCGCAACATCAGAATAACCGGGTTTCCACCCTTATAGAAAATAAATTAAAAATAAAAAAAATAATCCCTGACGGCTCGGCCTACAGGCACTGGTAGATTTCGAAAACGCAGACCGTGGGGCACCTGTTTGTTGGGAATTGCTGAAGAAATGACCTTTTTGCCCTGATGCGTCATTTGGGAATGCCCATTTCGAAACCCAACTTGTTTGCAGGCGGAGCCGGCAGGGATTTTTTTTCTTTTCTTTTTTCTTTTTTTTTTTTTTTTTTTTTGCTATAAGGGTTGGTCCTATAAAAAACTTGCAAATATAAAAGTTTTAGATAATATTAAGAGGATTTATAATAAATTCAAGCGGATTTGATATCTTGTGAATGAACGAAGTTATGAATTTTTTTCTTCTAAAACCCCCCTTTTCCCCCCTTGGGGCCATTTTTAATGATATCAAAAATCTGTCATGCATAAATTTTCGGCCCTTTTCCTAGAAGTAATAATAACTTTACACGGATTCGATACATATCATAATTAAGAAATTATGGTATTTTTTCTGTTCTCAGAAAAAGCCCCCCTCCCTTGGTTCGATTTTGCCCATTAACGAAGTTGACCGAGATTTTATGCCCCTTGATTTTATGTATCAGTTTGGAAGAGCTTTGTGCAGAATTATTGCAGTTATCGTGTCCATAAAAAAGTGACATAGATAGATAGATAGATATAAAAAGTTTTGAACTGGGGGGTGGTTTTGGGTTCTGGGAGTCATGATCGGCGTAGATCTGCAAAAATTTTTCAAAAATTCCAACTTAGGGGAGAATGTAATAGGTAGTATTTCTTACGAAATCTACCTAAAAGGAAGAAAAATCTTGCGTCAAGCATAGATTACGCAATAATTACCAACACTTCCAAAATGCTATAACGAAACTTTATCATTTAATAAGGTGAGAGAAGATATTTAAGTAAATAATTTCGTAAAAGGCATTACATAAAAACAATTACTATCTAGCAATTACCGTCCATAGCCGAAAAAGTAGTTGAATGGATCTGTGAAGTTCTGTAAATGATCTACAGATTGGTATGTAATCTATAATCTGTAATCTATAATATAAGTATGCGAAAATTTAGTTTAGTTACAAAACACATACCGCAGTTGGCACTTTCTACCTTTAGCAATTTTTGACAATAAACGGAAGCGTACTCGAATTCTTTTCTACAGCCCTGTATATTATCTACAGATTTTAATACATGTCGCATAATATGGTAAAATTTAATTCAAACAAAAAAACTCATTACACTATTAAAACACACTTCTAGAAATTACCATCCATAGCCGGCAATGTATCCAGTTCTTTGCGTAGCCCTGTATATTATGAACTTATTTATATTCTAGAAACATATCTTAGTACTAAATATAATTCAACTCGAAATTACATAACTCAATTAAAAACCACCTTTAAGCAATTCATGCCCGTACAGTGTAATGCTTACAAATTCTTTTGTGTTACCCTGTATATGATCTATAAAATTTATACATACCACGTAGTATGCAAATAGTTAAACTTAAAAACTCATACAATAATTGAAAACCCACCTCCAGCAATTACCACTAATAGAATAAGCACTGTAACTGAATTCATCTGTGTGTCCCTGTAAATTAACGGTAACTGTCACGTATGTCATACTGTACAGTAAGCCTCTTGTAGTACACCTCAATTACGTATATGAATTTCATTATGTTTGAAATAGTGTAACATTATTTTAAAATGCGGTTCAAACATTTTTTTACCATAGATTATTTTAAAACCAAATTATTTTGAGTGATCCTGAAAATAAATGAAAAATGACTTGCACACCATATTCTGCGTAAAACATGTTTCAGTGCACTTGATAAATCCATATCAATATAATTGTGTTTTAAATAGTGTAACACCATTAAAGTACACCACAAACGCTTTTTCTTCATTCATAGTAGTGTATAGCAAAATTCTTTTGAGTGTCCCTGTAATGCGTTATAAATGCTGTATATTATCTACAGATTTTTTTACACGTCACATAATATGGTAAAATTTAATTCAAGCAAAAAACTCATTACACTATTAAAAACGCACTTCTAGAAATTACCATTCCTAGCCCGCAATGCACCCAGTTCTTTGTGTAGCCCTGTATATTATGAATTTATTTATATTCTACAAACATCTCTTAGAAAAATAAAATCCCGCACAAAATACCGAAAAAGAGTTAAAAAAATCGTTTATGTAATTTACGACGCATACGAGTTAATGCTTACAAATTCTTTTGAGTAGCCCTGTATAGTACGATCTGTTGAATTTTTCCACACTACGTAGTATGCGAAGAGTTAAACTTAATAAAGCATACCATAATTAAAAACGGTTTCCAGCAATTATCGCTAATACAAAACATTGTAACCGAGTTACTTTGTGTGTAAATTAACGATGGCAAGCATGCACGTCATATTCTACAGTAAGCATCTTTTAGTGCACCTCAATTACGTATATCAATTTCATTTTGTTAGAAATAGTGTTGTAACATTATTAATTTACGCTTCAAACATTTTCCCGTATGCCATTATGTAACCGAATTCTTTTGAGTGGCCCTGTAAATAAATGATAAATGATTTGCGCACTATATTCTAAATGAAAAATGTTTTAATGCACTTTAGATATGCATGTCAATTTCATTATTGTTGAAATAGAGTAACATCATTAAAATACACCGCGAACGTTTTTCCCCAATTGAGGGTAATGTAAAAGGATCCTTTTGAGTGCCCCTGTAGATGAACTATTAATGCTACACATTCCATTTGCAGTAGAAAACATGCTATAGTAAATGTCAAAAACATGCGTCAATTGCCCTAATTTTGAATCCCTAATTAAAAGTTTTAGTTCTTTGCCTTCCTGAAAAGTGACTATTTTCATATTCGATAGTTTGACATGGTACGAATGATTAAAAAAGTAAAAAAAAATACAAAAATTTACGGCAAAGTATCGAATTTGCCGTATTCGACACTTTGACATGGTAATTTTAGAAAAAATGTGCATATTCGATAGTTTGAAATTTTCATTTTCTAAGTTTCAAGTAAGTTCTAAGTAAGCTAGAAATTCGACGATTTTGCAACGTACGTGTGTCATGCACAGTATAAGAGAATGGCACAGAATATGAAAAATGCATTTTTTCATATTCGATAGTTTGACATGGTACCGACGAATCACATTCTTGATTTATTAACATTATTCTATTTATCATGAAAAATATAAAGCAACTGATAAATCATTTATTCGTTCTAGAAAATTAAACTTTATTTTATTATACAATAAAGACTGCTGTCAACTAAAACTAATATATAGTACATCATACTCCGGTACTCTATTATTTTTATGTTGGGTCATTAGGAAATGTGAAGGTTGAAAATTCATTTTAGATTTAGAATGTTAAAAAGTTGAATTTTTTTAGATCTCCGATCGAGCTGCTACAGCTGTTGTATTAATCAACCTACCAAGACTAATGGGCCATAGGCTCCCGTCCAATTCAGGACACTACCGGCCAATAAAAACTACGTGAAGTCCCAACCGTCGCAATAGTAACCATGGGTACTAAAGGGGACGGATCATATTCGGTTCGCAGGGGAAGATCGTGGCATCATTATCCCCGGGTTTTCCTGGAAGTTTATAGGAACGACCAGGGCCCAGGGATCCCTCCAAAGATTTGCTTTCCCCCCGGTCGAGATCGAGGAGCATCTATAGAGGTTACCTCTAGTTCTCTTCCAGGGCTTGGACACCGCACAAAAAATGTTAAAACATAAAGGATAGAGAAAAAACTAGGAAAGTTATTCCCCCCCCCCCGTCACACGTCCAGGTGACTAGGCTGGAAATGCCGTAGGGCGAGGAAGAAGTAGATGGCAAAAATATGGTCCGACCGGATCTTGCTGTTGCCCGAGCTCGTTTGCTCATCCGCTTTAGACATAACCACTTGCTTTCCATGTCCTTAAACGGCGCTCCAACCGGCCCCGAACCTGAAACCAGCTGGCTGTCTCCAGATCTCCCCGCCGTGGGCTCTTAGCTCGGACAAGAGACGCATTCATCTTGTCTAAGCTCTGGAGTGCCGTGAGTCAGGACGAGTGAGACTCAAGCCGCACGATGTCATGCCTGGATTGGAATCCTCGAACGATACTTAGAGCTGACGAACTGACCAGCGAAAGCCGACCAGCTCGATGCTCCGGAAGTGGGGTACGTCGAACACCTGCCCCCTCTGAGACCCTGCTTTGACCAAATCTTGAAATTGAAACCGGCCGCCGCAGCGTCCTCGGCCGGGCTCCTGGTAATCCTCCCGCGCCGCGAAGTGGCCGGGTTGATTCGGAAATACCCGGAAGGGCACCCGTCTATCAACCTACCAAACTAAGTAAAACATAAACGCAATAAGATCAAGCGAGGGAAGCCTGAGCAAAAAATGCTTTGGATTTTGTCTGAGTAAATATAGGCATGTATTTTAGACAAGGCAAGAGCCATTGTTTAGGAAAGATAAGGAGATATATTCGTTGGTTTCACTAGTTCGTTAAAAGTTACTTAACTTGAAGTTTTTTGAAGCGGACGACCCGGAATCATTTTTTTTCTTGCATCAGAGGCAATGAACCCATTGTTGATTTGTGGGGAGTGTTGTTAAAACAAACATCAGCTCTTTTTTGACGCTTTAAAGGTTGTTTGTTTTGGTAGTAATCGCTTCCTTGACAACTTTCTAATTTTATTGTCGCAACAAATAAACGTAAAGAAGCGAAAGTGAAACTACAAGCTGTCGCACTGTTAACTACTCTAGAATTTCCTTTGTGTAAAATCTACACCCCTTTTTTATGCACCTACAAAACGCACAACGATGCACGAGGTATAATTCGAAAGGTTTTTGACATAGTACACTCACATTTCGTAAGAAACACATTGTTTGATTAAAAATTAAAGTTAATTAAAATTTAATTAAAAACGAATCAGCAAATAATCACAAAGGCTGCAGTGCGAAAGCCTCGCACAGCTCTATGTTAAAAAAAATTTTCGAAAGGACAGCATAACGCAAACACAAATCAACTTACATCAACCAAAAAAAATTATATAGTATTTTAATGTTATGTTTATTGTTAATCTTTAAAGCTTTCATTTTTTTTAATTTTATGTTAAAGCATTTTTTTTGGTAGTATTTACACTGATATTTATTTAACGAGAATTTATAATTTTATAATGTATTTTTATACTATTTTAAAGTCTAGAAAATTTCCTTTTGATGATAGTTATTAATTTTTTCTAGAGCAATATGCAAATTTTTGTCTTTTTTCGATTGAAAAGGGAAAAAAATAACTTTTAATTTTTATTTAAAAAAATACTTGCCATATCTGTTGGTTTGAAGCGAGCGAAACATTTTTATATGCGCACTGCTCGCTTTTTTCCCTGCACAGTTCAGTCTACGAAAAAACGCAGTGAAGTACGGAATGATGTGTGACGCTCTGAGTGAAAAAAAAAAACCTGTGTGTATTTAATTTATATGTTTAGAGTTTTAGTCCTCGTCTATTAATTTTTCGTATCTGAAGATCCAGAATTCTGTGTGAATATATGGTAGCAGAACAACAAATGGCAGCAGAGAACGTGGTTGCTATATTTTCAACATTTCTGTTTGAAATCGAAATGAACGTTACTGAGTGAAACAATGGGCAAACTTTACGTCCCTGAATTAACTGGTAACAATTATTTCGCATGGAGCTTAAAAATTAAAGAAGCTTTAAATTTAAAAATATTGGGCTCTGTTATATCAGAAGTAAAAGCGGAAGGATTAAGTGAAAAGGATTCTAAAGAATGGGACTAAAAAAACAACGACGCTGTGGCATACATTACATTGTCGTTTTCGGACAAACAGGCGCTGCAATTCGCTACTGAAGAAAATGCCAAAACGATGTGGGAAAAAAGTAAATCTACTTTTACTGGCCAAGCAGTGGACAGGAAGATTGATGCTGGCAATGAATTAAAGGATCTGGAGATAAAATTAAACGAATCGGCAAACGACTATATTGCCAGAGCACGAGGAATTCCAACAAAATGTCACACCCTTCGATTAAGTGTCACCGATCGAGAATTAGTATTTTACACTGTTAGAAGATTGAGAGGAAAATTTTTCAAAATTTCGATATATTAAAAACTAAAGGAAACAAAATTGTAGATGAAGTCTTAGAAATACTTCGAGAAGAAGAATGTACGAACACCGTGCGCTCTGGAGGGACCCCCGCTAAAGTGCTCTACTCAAGGAACAACAAAATGTTGAGGCTATATTACATTTTCAGACGTCCAAATCATGTAGCCAAGGACTGTTTTTATAGGAATAATACTTCAAGGAATGACAAATCCAGTGGGAATAGACAACGAAGAAAAACGCACCATGATATGAATTATTCAGCTAAGGAAAGAAACAATTCCTCGCTTAATGTTTCAACTGGCAAATCTCATCTATGTTATACTATATAGCTCGACAGCGGGGCCACATCCCATATTTGTAAAGGCCCAGTGTGATTCGAAACTATTTCTCCTGAAAAAAAATGGGTATTTACCAAGCAGGTAAAAACTAAAAAATTGTTTCTGAAGGTGTAGGAACTGTATTGTGTAATACGGTAAGTGAAAATAATTCTACAAATTTAACTAAAGGTAATGTAGGTTATGTTCCACCGTTCAGATCTAATTTATTGTCTATTACTGTGTTAATGGTAATGGTTGTAGAATTGTTTAAAAAATAATTGTGTACTAATTTTTGATAAATATTATAAGTTTCTAACTAATGCAATTAAAAAGGAAAATAGACTAAAAATAGAACTACAACCAGCGTATAACTTTGAGTGTAATTTTACTGATAAGACTACTGGTAATTATGAAATATGGTTGTAGTTCACGTGTTTAATGTAACACCACGTAAAGGAAAAGAAAAAATCCCTTTAGAAATTTGGTTAGGCAAAATGCCAAAATTAAGAAATTTGGCTGTATAGCTTACTTTCATGTCCCTAAAATAATGAGCAATAAATTTGATGTAACCAGAAAGAAAGGAATTATGCTATGATATGCGAGAGAAAGGCGGAATTTATGGATCGTATTTATGATATAAAAATTAAGAAAGTGATTGAACTGTCAGATGTTGTAGAAACTGTAACTGGGACTATTTGACTCTAACTGCAACCTTTTAACTGTGTTTTTTAATACAGCGTTGTTGTTGTTGTTCCCGGGTTCTCGACTTTCGATGTTCGTTGTTCATGCTAATGTTCTAACTGAATATGTAACCTTTGATTATAGGGAAGTTACAATCAGCTGACCAACCATTGTACTTCAGGTGGAGCACAGGGTAGTTCCGCCAATCAGAACTGCCTATTTGTTGTGTATAACCTCCACCATGACTACAATTGCGACTACCCTATTAAACTAATATTTAACTTTAAATTATGTCAGGTTATGGGCCCGGGACGTTTAGGCCCAGCACATTAAGTTAAATAAGACGTGTTTAAGTGTAAGCTGACGTTTTTAGAGTTTATTTTTCTACCGTAGAAGATGGTTGACAAATACCGTATTGAAAAATTGAACTCTGAAAATTACAGATACTGGAGCTTGACAGCTCAAGGTCTATTGGAAGCAAAGGGATGCTGAAGTGTGATCAATCCGGGATTTAGTGGCGTAGTGACGATTGATAATAAAGCTTTAGATCATAAAGCTAAATCCATTTTCTATACGATCGTCAATGACGCGAGCTTGAACGATATAGCGGAATGTGAAACGGTGAAAGATATATGGGAAACTATAAAAGGTATTTATACAAAATTTGATACTTTTCACGGACTTGGTCAAGGACTTTGTGATGACGGAAAAGAAGCCAGGTTGGCGATTATTTGACAAGACGAAATGCCTTGTACCACAAAGTTAAAAATGCCGGGTTTTGTTTTGAAGAAAAGGCATTAGCAGGATTTGCCGTGTTAGGCTTATCTAGAGAGTATGAATATCTCATAAGAAATTTAAGAAAGGATAACGACGATTTGACAATTAAATTTTTAAAATCAAAATTAACTGAAGAAGAACATTTTCTTAAAAGAATCATGAAAATTATGATGAAAACAAAGCGTTAATGACGAAATGATATCACAAAAATGAAAAACGGTTTCCACATAAAGGAAAGAAAGATTCTGATTTTAATCAACGATCACGAGAAAATTTAAGGTGCTATCGATGTCTTGAATTTGTCACATTGCCGAAAATTCTACACATGATGGTAAAAATGAGATAGAAGAAAAAACTTCAACTAATTTCTCTACTTCCCATGAAAACAATCAACACTTGCTTTTAAAGACAATCAAGACTAAAAGAGATAATTTAGGGATATTAGATAGTGGATAAATAGATCACATGACTTCTCAGAGGGAAAATTTCATCACTTTTAAAGATGAAAAATAAAATTGAAGTTGCAGGAGGTGGAGTTTTTTTTTCTGCTGGTAGAGGACATTTTGAACTTTCATTATCTGCACAGAGTGTTAGTAGAACATTAATTCTAGTTGACACGTTATATGTTCCTGAATTGGATGGAAATTTGATATCTGCAACAAAAATCACTGAAAAAGGCATGAATATTAGATTGTCTGAAAATAAAGCTGAAATCATGAAAAATGAAGAAAGAATTGTTATGGGCACAAGAGATGACGGACTTTTATATTGTTTTTATGAAGAAGTTGCTTCGAAATCCCCTGAAATACAAAACTTTGTTCATCAAGCTACTTGTAAGAAAGCTGACTTGTGGCATAGACGCTAGGACATTTGCACTTAGCAGCAGTAAGAAGATTACTTAAGGGAAACAAAAATTTTGTCAAAGAAGAATGTGAAATTACAAATTGTGAAATCTGTATGATGGTAAATTTAAAAGCGAAACCATTCCCGAAGGAAGGTGAAACATGAGAAAAGCAGACACTTCGACTTATCCATTCAGATGCAGTAGGACCAATTAAACCTACATCAAATGGTGGTAAAAATTACTTTGTTAGGTTTATTGATGATTTTTCAAGATACACTGAAGTGTACGTGATGACGAATAAATCAGACGTGCCAGAAAAATTTGATATTTACAGAAAGAAAGCACACAATTTCCATGAAACCAAAATAAATAAATTGAGATCTGACAATTGAGCTGAATATATAGGAAAAGAATTCATACAGACTCTGAAAAATTTAGGCATTGAAAGACAAAAGACAATTTCCAACACGTTGCTGCAAAATGGAGTTGCTGAGAGAGCAAACCAAACTCTTATGGACATGGCTAAGTATATGCTTTTGGAATATGGAATGCTTATGAGTTTTTGGACTGAAGCTGTAGACACAGCATGCTGTGTAAGAATTCGATGTACTACAAGTGCCAATAATAATGCAACACCATTGGAATCATGGAGAAAGAAGAAAAATCGGATAGAACACTTAAAGGTTTTTGGATGTCGAGCATGGGCAGTGAATAGAAAAAGAACTGGTTAATTTTCTCCTAAAGGTATCCCATATATTTTTATTGGTTATGATGAATGTGCAAAAGCTTAAAAATTATGGCAAGAAGAAACAAATGAAGTAATCCTAAGTCGACACGTAAAGTTTGAAGAAGAACATTTTGCATTTAAGTTGAAGAAAGAAAAGCATGAAAAGAAGTTGTTACTAGAAGATATAATATGGAATACTCTTGAAACTGATTGTAATTCAGAAAATCATCTAACTACAGATGAAGTTGAAACGGATAATAAGTATAAGTACCTATGATAGCAGTGTTCGTGAACAATCAGTCATAGGAGATCAAATGACTCGTTCTGGGCAGAACAGTCGTACCCCAGTATGGACTAAAGATTACATTGTAAGTAAATTTTCAAAGTGTAATCAATCAGTTGTAGAAGATCCTCAAACTCCAAATGAAGCTTTGGAAAGAAATGATTGTGAAAAAGTGAAAAATGCTATGATTGAAGAGTTTAAAAACAACAGTTTTGAATTTCTTGAAAGACGAAAGAACAAAAGAACAATAAGAGGTAAATGGGTTTTGAATACGAAATATGATGAAAACGGAGAAGATAATGGAGATGGTAAGATATCGAGCTAATGGAGATGGTAAGATATCGAGCTAGAATTATTGCATTAGGAAATAATCAAAAAACAGGATTGGATTATGACAAAACTTATTCTCCAGTAGTTCAAACAAAAACAACCATAATTTTTTTGGTATTTCTGCAGAAAAGGAATCGAAATTACATCATTTAGATATTACAGCTGCATACTTAATAGCTGATATAAATGAAGAGGTGTACACAGAAATACCACAGCATTTCTACAGTTTTTTCCAAGATCTGAAAGATGATTTACCAGAAAATCCAAAATTAGAAGAATCCAACAAAAAAGACTTAATCTGGAAGTTTCGAAAATGTATTTATGGTCTTCACCAATCAGGCCTTTGGAATAGACATTGAGATACTTTTCTGAAATCTCAAGGAATCCAAGGATCCCGAACAGACCCGTGTGTTTATTTTCAAAGAGGATGTGAGCTCATTGTCACAATTTATGTGGATGATATTGTTTTGTATAGAAAGCCGGAAGAAATCGAAAGATTGAAGGGAAGTTTTAAACAGAAATTTGATGTTAAAGATTTAGGTGAAGTAAAACATATTCTATCAATCCGTGTAACACTAACTAAACCTAAAGAATGGGATTTCACCTGAACAGTCAAATTATGTGAAAAAGTTGTTGAAAGATACAGGTATGCAGGATTGCAAGACTGCAAAGACTTCACTCAGTATAAGTCTTCAATATAAAATTTGTAAAGAAGGAGATGAATTGGAGGAAAAAATTGTAGAAAAGAATCGTCATGTCGTTGGTAGTCTGCTTTACTTAGCAACTCACACACGCTCGGATCTAGCGTTTCCTGCAACTTACCTGAATCAGTTTTGTCAGAAACTTTCAAAGACACACTGGATGTTGGCACACTGGCATATATTGAGGTATTTAACCCCTTCGGGACCGGCGGCTTTTACACAAATTTTATTCGGTTGGCACCACTTTTTTTTATAAAGCTATCTTTACTTAAACTATCACAAAAATGCTCTAATTACAGAAAGCAAATATTACTTTTATTTTTTACTGGTGCCTAAAAGAAATTCTGTATGCTCTTTTTGAGGGCGCAAATATGTACCCATGGTCCCGAATGGGTTAAATGGAACCTAGAATCTGAGCTTGTAATTTAAGAAAACTAACAAGGCATTGTAAGTTTACACAGATGCAGATTGAGATCCAATGTTAGAGATAAACGGTCATTTAGTGGATATATTGTGAAATTTGGTAGATCAGCTGTGAGTTGGATGAGTCGAAAGCAAAGGTGTACTGCACTTTGCGCAGTAGCAGCAGAATTTGTTGCATTAAGGTAAAGCTGGAAAAGAGTGTACATGGATAAGAAATTTGCTTCGAGAGATTGATCAGCATTTTGTGAAGGGACCAATGATAATTAACATCGACAACCAAGGAACAATAAAACTTGCAGAAAATTCAACTACATCTGATCGATCGAAGCACATAGACCTAAAGATTTTCCGTGTCTTTGTCGAACCATGTCCTTGAGAACTTCTCGAGAGCCAGATTTTGCAGCTTAAGTATGTACAAAATAATGCAAACTTGGCTGAAGTACTAAAGTACTGGCGTCTCCCAAGATACAACAACATTTAAGTGATTTAGGGATCGTAGATCCAGAAGTGGTGTCATATGTTGTACAAACTGTAACTGAGACTGCTTCACTTAAATTGCAACCTCTTAACTATTTTTTTTATACCGCGTTGTTGTTGTTCCTGCGCTCTCGACTCTCGAAGCGAGATGTTAGTTGTTCGCTAATGTTCTAACTGAATATGTAATCTATGTTTATTAAATTAATATTTAACTTTAAATTGTGTCATGAAGAACGATCTGTTAAATTCAACGAATCTTTAACGGGAAGTAATTATTTGGGAATAAGTAAATTTTCCGAGTGTTAGGATATTGGATCATTAATAAATAAAAACTCTTTAAGAAAATGAAATTGATCAAAATCAAAAGAATAAAACTCTCAATTTAGAAAATTCTGCTGGCTCGATTAAAAATGAAAGGGATTACTCAACCACATTAATCAATTTGCCTGCTAGCAGCCATGATAGCACCGCCAACGGAAGGGGGAAAGGAAATAAAACAGTACAAGTTGGAAATTGTACGTTAAACGTGACAAATGAAGTGCGTTCGTTTCGTGCTATAACTAGTTTTACAACGTAAAAAAATCATCGTTATTATTTCAGGTAAATAAATTATATCGTCTGCTATGAATGAAATGAGGATTCCTTTTTATCTTATTACGTATGCCATGTTTACAGATGCGAAATTGTTTCTCGACACCAGACAGCGCTGTAAATTCACCATGGAGATCTTGCTTTGCGACATCCATCGTTAATAATTCTATGACTCACGATGAATGAATATTTTGTTTATTTACTTTACTGGATTGAAATATTCGGCTGTTAACCTAAAGTTATCTCACTAAAGTTATCTCACTAAAGTTATCTCAGAATTTATATATTTTTTAATGTAACTCATCTCTTAAGCAAACAATTTTTTTGAATGATCTTTCTAAAAATGTAACTTTTATGCAATTTTATTCGAAAAAATAATTTTGAACAAAAATAGCCGCTTGGAAAAATATATGGAAAAATATGTGGTTAGCCCGGCGTATTTGTTTTTCTCAGTCACATGACTTGAGCTTTTATTATATAAATTGTGTGTGATAGGGTTTAATAGAATAAAGAAAACTTTTATTAATATCTTTTAAGTTTTGATTCGATTTTCATAACATTTTAAATGACTCGACAAAATTCTGCAACGATTATATATATTAAATTTTAAACCATTCGGCTGGGTAGTTTTTGCGCTGTTACATGCGGACAGACGGACGGACGGACGGACCAGACGATGACTATAGGTGCTACGTATTTATATAATTACGAACGCACCTAAAAATGACTGATAGGAATGAAAATATGCTTGAAGTTCGAAGGTCTGAGAGGCTGAAATCTAAACATTTGTTGGCTAATTTAACTGATAATGTCCCGAATAATTATTTATAGGCAAAAAATAGTGTTGATTGGCATAATTGGGAACTAGTGATGAAACATGAGTTTGAATCGTTAAATAAACATAAGGTTTGGAAAATAGTAGAAATGTCTGAAAAAACAAAATTGATTGGGTTTATGCTTTAAAAGAGGGTGATGATAATGAAATAAAGTATAAAGCTAGATTAGTAGCTGCTGGGTTTAATCAGATAAAAAATAAAGATTATGCAGAATCATATTCACCTGTTGTCAATATTGAATCTTTTAGATAGTTAATTGCATTTGCAGCTAAATTAAATTTGATTATTAAGCTTTTTTATGTAAAACCTGCATTGATTTGTGTAGTGTACAGTGATTTAAAGCAACTTTCTATATATGTTACCACCACCTGGTTATGAAAAATTAATAGGAGATAAAGTTTGTAAATTGAAAAAGACTATTTATGGTTTACCTCAATCAAAAAGAAACTGGTATTTAAAAAATAAAACGGAACTTTGTAATATTGGACTAAATCAGCTAGCTTCTGATAATTGTGTATTCATTAAAGGTGAGAATGATAGTATTTTTATATTGTGTATGTACGTCGCTGATTTAGCTATGTATGAAGATATTGTTTCTAAAATTAAAAATGTATTTGAACTGTATGAAAATAAGAACTCCATTTTTTTAGGAATGGAAATTGAGAAACGTGGTAATGGTATTAGTTTATCACAAATTGAATATATTGAATCATTGTTGGTTAAACATAATTTAGAAACTTGTAAATCTGTAAGAACGGCTATTGTTAAAGATGAAAATAAAAGTTCCCCTCTAGCAAATGAATTGATTGACATAACTATGTATAAGGAATTAATTGGTAAACTTTTATATTTAACCAATAGTCCTGATGTATCATTTGTCAAAACTTATTTGTCTCAATTTAATCACAAGCCAGAGAAAATACATTATATGTTGGCTAAAAGAGTATTAAGGTATTTAAAAGGTAAAAAAGATAAAAAATTATTTTACAACAACGAATTTAGTTTTTTTCATAGTAGCTCAGACGCGAGTTGGAAAATGGAGAAAATGGAAAATATTTTTCGGGTGGAGTAGTTTTGTTAGGAAATTCATTGGTTTCTTGGAAATGTCACAAACAAAAAAGCGTTGTCTTTTTACTTGTGAAGTAGAATTATTTTCGATATCTGAAATTTCCAAAGATATAATATAGGCTGTAAATTTATTTTCCGAGTTAAAATGTAAAGGATGTGTCACAACCCCAGTAATTCGAGCGGGATCTTTGAGTTGCGGTAGCGTATAAAACACGGGGCAAAGTTAAACTATTAAAACAGTTAAATTTATTAAACTGAATAGTTACTAGGTATAGCTAAATACTATCCGTTAGGTACCCTTATTGTTGTGGGTATAAGCAGTTTTTAGAAAAGGACCTGTTGACGAAACAATGTTCATAAAGTTCAGTCAATTCACCTTTAATTTAGAGGCGCAGAAGGATTGCTTTCACTTCACGGCACTTAGCCTCTCTTCGCTAAAATCTCCTAGAAGCAGAGAGAAGGGACTCCCTCTCTTTTTCTCTTCAAAACCAGAATGAGTCTCCTCTCTTCTCAATCTTTCTCCTCTGTCCCGGGGAGGGGCAAACATGGGCGGTGAACTCCGTAACATTTTGTTCCTATCAGAGCGAACTCTCGACTTCATTGGGTTACAGTGATTTCATCATGACCTCGACCGCTTCTGGGATCCAAATGCTGCAATCGTGAGAACTGGGGGTGGGGGGGGGGGGGTTGTGTCATCCATTTAAGTCATATCAGGTCGCCACGATGTCTAGCTCTTTCAAACTAGTAGTCGAAACTGTCACTAGAAAAAGACCGATAGGTGCGTTTGATCTCCCGACACTGCCTAGGTGGCATCTTCTCTAACGTAGGAAAAGATCTTAAGCGAGAACCTATACTACCTGGGATATTTAAGTTTCTCAATATATCACAGATGCTATCACTTTAAACACAGATAGTCAAACAGCAATCCAATGGATTAAATGTACTAAATTTTCAAATAAATCAGGGCATATGAACTTAAGATTCCATTTTGTCAAAGATTTATTATTGGAAAATGTTATTACATTACAATATGTTCAAAGTGAAAATATTATTGTTGATTTCTGACAAAAGCTGTCAATGAACACAAATTGGTATATTCCATGAAAAATATTTCATTAATTTCTTAATATAATATGTATAATTTTGTGTGTGTAATGTTTTGTGTAATTTTTGTATGTGTATGTCATGGTCAATATGATAAATACGGTAATTATTAATAATAACCGGTTATTATTAATAATAACCGTGGTTAGTATTAAAAATTACCGAATTTATCATATTGACCGTAACATATATATGTATTTGTATGTTTAAAATTGTTTTTAAAATGTATCTCTCGCAGAGGGGTGTGTTTTGTTTGAAACGATCGAAACATTTTTATGTGCGCACTCATTTATCCAGGGCTGTGGAGTCTGTGGGAAAAATGGCCGACTTTGACTCCGTCTCTGACTCCTGAAATTTTAAAGAAACCTATTCCGACTCCGAATATCGCTAATGTACTAGTATTGGGTGAGTTTCTAGTATTCAGATTGTTTCATTGCTACCATTTGTTGTGAAATTGTAATAGTCGGTTTATTAAGTTTGTCATTAAACAAATGAAATATTACTATTTAAAAAAGTGGTAGCAATCAAGCAATCTGAATAAAAAAATACCCAACTGGCAACACTGCAACCTACTGACACATTGCTGTTTGAACTTGAAGCACGTAATGTGCATATCCGATAATTTTTTTTAAATTTCATTTCTTTGGATGAATCATAGGTGTAAGCTGTGATAGGTAGTCAAGACCAGGACCCAGTTACTGCAAAGCATTATTTAGCATAAAATTTTTTCAGTATAACATTTTCACCTTTTTTTAAACGCAGAATTTTTGTTTTAAATAGGGCAAAAATACTCTTTTAATATACCGGTTGAACTTTGCCCCTTCATTAATCTGCTCTGGTCAAGTCTGAAAATATTTTCATCATACTCTATGCACACTCACAAAAAAAAACACAATATACATTAAATTTTATATGCGGTAAAATTTAATTACGTCAAAACTGTACAAAAACTGTACGTAAAATAGTTATATGCATGTAAATTATAATCGAAAAGTTAAATTTGTAGCTATTGAATAGAAACACAAAAACAGAACTGCATATGTATTTAAAATATTTATATTAAAAAATTCTACACATTGAACTTACATAAAGATTAAGTAATTTTTGGTTAGCGTATAATTTATTGGTCATGCTACGTTGTACACACAGTACCAGAAGTCAATTAACGACAACACCGATCCCTTTGCCAGATGCAGAAGTTATATTCGGTTACGAAGAAAATACATGGAAATTATACAAACACAAAGATAATATTCTTGGTTAATATAATGGGAGAAGGAAGAATTGGAATATTAAACTTAACACTCCCTCCAATTCTTACTTGTAAATAAAAATTACACTTAGTACAATTAAAAAAAGAAAATTATCAATTTAGCACTTAGCAAGGCAGTTTATCAAATTTCTAAGTTTTTCAAATTTGTCTCTGGGCAGAGCCTTTGTAAATATATCTACCAAATGTTCATTACTGTTAACATAATCAATGTTCACAGATTTATCCTGGTACTTTTCAAGGATGAAGTGGTACCTAACATCAGTATGCTTTGTGCGTTTATGGTAACTGGAATTTTGATGATCAATTTTATGGTACTTTGATTATCAGTATAAAAAGTGAAATTTTTCTCATAAAAAGATTTTTCATCTGTGTCACATAACAGCTGACAGAGCCACATAACTTCTTTCACTTCAGTAGACGCTGCTATGTATTCTGTTTCTGTGGTTGATGTTGACACTGAAGATTGCTTACTAATGTACCATGTAATGACACTTGACAACATGAAGACATAGTGGTGGACCTTCTGGTGTCGAAGTAACCTGCAAAATCTGCCTCAGAATAAGCCACAAGGTAAGGACTTTCTGATTCGGGCATATACTGGATGCCATGACACGGAGTTCCTTTCAAGTATTTCATTATTCCTTTGACAGCATTCCAATGAACTTGGCTGTAGTTGTTTTGGAATTTACTTACAAGGTTTACCGCATATGTGATATCAAGACGTGTGGTAGCAAAAAAAAACAGTAGTGTCCCAACAGCTTCACTATATGGTACACCAGTTTCTTCCAAAATTATGTTAAGTTCGGATGACAAAATTACATTGGGATCTGCTGGAACACTAACTGGGTTACAATATTCAAGGTTGAATTGCCTTAAAATTTTCTTAATGTAAGCTTGTGAATGGAATAAAATTGAACCATCTATGTTTTAGTCAACCTCAATTCTAACAGAAAAACCTGATTAACAAATAGTAGCTTCAAAGTTCTTGTTCATATTTTTCACGATATCATTAAAAATTCCTTCATCTTCACATTGTAAGAGAACATTATCAACGTACAAAATGAGAAGGACTTTCCTATCCTTTAAAACACCATGAAATAAAAAGGGATCAGCCACACTCTGATTGAATCCGTAATTTTGCAAGAAATCTGAAAACTTCTGGTTCCAACATCTTGATGACTGTTTTAAATCATATAAGGATTTTTTTTAACTTACATACTAAGTATGCATCAAGCCGAAATGCTGTTTTTATTTCACACTGCAATATTTTAAACTTCTTTTGAGCAGCAATCGCCAAAATCAATAGTATGGTATCATATCTGGTTGTTGGTGAAAATTTTTCATTGAAATCAACTCCCTCCACTTGTGAGAACCCTTTTGCACACATGCGAGCTTTCAAACACTCTATCTTTCCATTCGGTAAGTGTTTTATGTTGAACACCCACATTGTTCCAAATATATTCTTCCCCTCTGGACATTCTACCAACTACCAGGTGCTGTTTTCTGTAGTGATTAGAGTTCCTCTCTTATTGCATCTCTCCGACCATTTGATTGATGGGAGTTAATTGCCTCGTCATATGTTTTTGGAATTTCAGCGACATTTACATAATAATGTCTGGGAATTCTTATATTTTGCCTGAGATTATAAGAGGAAACTTCATCATCTGCGTTCCGTGATGCATTAAGTGTATCACTTTCATTCGTCAGTGGATCTATTTCAGTTTCTGACTCACGGGCACTATCTTGGTATTCAGAGTTGCTTACTAAAATTATCTTTATCTTTGGTGAATGAATCTCTGGTGCATTTGAGCTTTCATTAAATGTAACATTCCTTTTAATTTTTATTGTTTTTGATGCAGGATCAAAAAGCCGGTAATTTGTTGAATTTCTTTCATAGCCAACAAAGATGATTTTGATACTTTTGGTAAGTAATTTCTTTCGTAAATGGTAAGGCACGTGCATATAAGCTTCTGAGCTAAAAGTCCTCAAGTACTTGAGTGACATCTGCGTTCCTATTCACAGCTCATATGGAGTAGATCCAGGTGACTGACTTGTCGGTACATTATTCAGGATATCCACAGCTGTGTTAACTGCTTCAGCCCGCATAAAAACAATAGTAGACGCTTGCTAAGCAGCATTGATCGAGCACATTCAATAATTATTCTTAATCTCTCTTCGCTCTTCTATTCTGCCCAGGAGTGTAAGGAGCTGTAGTCTGAAGTTCTATACCTTTTGTATGCAGAAAAACTTTGAAATGGGTTATATATTCTCTATCATTAGCTACTCTAAGGGCTTTCACTGTTGTTGAATGTTTGTTTCAACAAAGAGACACAAACTTCTTGAAATGTTCTAAGGTGTCACATTTATGATTTTAAAATGCAACAGAAACATAACCACTCAAATCATCTTTAAAAATTACAAAATAATTGGCATCACCTAGTGGATGTTGACATTGGACCGCACAAGTCACTGTGAATTAATTCACCAGGTTTTCTAGATTTATACTTTCTATGACTAAAAGAAAGTTTATGTTGTTTGCCATATTGGCAGCCTCCACAAAAGAATTTATCAGCATATGAAAAGTCAATCTTATCCGATTCCTTTTACACTTAACATTCTTAGGGCCTTAAGATTAACGTGACCAATTCTCTCGTGCCATAATTTAATAATATATGTAGCAGCTATATAAGTTTCAATGGGTTTTATAATTTTGAACAGCATCTCATATAAGTAGTTCGAAGTACGAACAGTTGAGACTATAAGGTTTCCATCTCGATGAGAAATTTTAGCACTATTACCAGTTTTGATAATTTTCATACCCTTATTTGCTACAGTTCCTTCAGAAAATACATTTTTCTTTAAACCTAGCACATACAGTACATTTGTTATTAAACCCTAGTAGATAAGAAAGGCCGGTTCAGCATCACCCGCACGTGCAGCACCTACCTCAGTGCTCTGTGAAGGTCAGTGCAGCACGGAAGGACGTCAGGCAGGAAGTACGTCAAGGAGATAAGAGATAAGACCGTACTCTAAAAGCAAGGGTAAATAAAGATTTTTTGGTGAGATAAGAAAAAGGGGAGATATGAGGAGGGGGAGAGAAGGCTTTCTACTATAACAGGGGACCTGATAAGGAATTTTTTAGTTAATGTATCTTATAAGGCAATGGAAAACTGAAATATTTAACGCTCCTTAGAAAAATTTTCTATTTAGCGAATTATAGTATGAAGTGAGAATTTTAAGGAGGTTGATATTTTTTTCAGCTATGTTAGAGAAGAGGGGGCAATATTTTAAAGATTAAACGGACTACAGAAAGGTAATTTTTAGATATGATAGAGAAGAGAGGCAAATATTTTAATGAGTAAACGAATTTCACAAAAATAAATCTTTTACTAAATTATTTTTAGTGGCGAAATCCCCCCCCCCCCTCCAATATTTTTTCCAAAGGGGATTCGATAAAAGTTATGCGAAAAACAGAGAGTTTGATGAAAATACATGAAAGATGATTAAACATACTGCAATAAAGTGCCCCCTTTTTTACTTCATAGGTTCCTTCAATAAAAGTTAGGCTAAAAATACAGGGTACACTATAATATGATTCACGTTACTAAATTTAATCGACACCTCCTTTTTTTTATTTAGAGAGTTCTTTGATAAAAGTTAGGCTAAAAATATAGGGACCCTTCAAAAAAGACAGAGTGCCACACAAAAATTCTATAGAGGAAAAATGCATTGGTGAAATAGTCCCCCCCCCCCCACTATTTTTACAGTGGTCTCTTCCATACAATTTATGCTAACAATACAAGTTATCTTTCGAAAAATACAGAGTGTCCACATAAAGTATACTAATGAACGAAGAACTCCAACGTTAATGCAAAATAGGATCTATAGTAAATAACAAAAGTAAATAAATAAATAGAAAATATATAATAAAATAAATAAGATAAATAAAATAAAATAAATACACAAGAAGGAAAAATCATGCGTCGTGGTATAGTTAATGAAACACTTTCCAAAGTTTTCGGAATGTTATGTGAAATAAATTAACAATTTTTAGTTCTGTTTTACCATCTAATGCAAAAGTGACAGCCAGATTTTACTTTTAAATGATTAAATTAATGAACGTTCAGTTCGGTGAGGTAAAATGTTTGTGAATGTTCAAGTTTTGAGATGAAACATTTTTGAAAGGTTTGAATAAAGCGAATATATTTGAAACTTTATACTATTTTCTATATAGTGTGTGTAACTAAAATATATAAACTGCTTAAATATGCATTCCATTTTCTTATAACATAAAAGAAACACTTGCAAAACTTAGTTTTAAATCAATCAACGTGTTTACTTAAATAAATTTGCTAACATTTTTCTTAAATAATTGAGTACTCATTGAAAATTATTAATTACAAATATTAATTAAGAAAAATAATTAATTATGATAGTGACTTAAGAATTTTTATGGGATTTTTTTTATCTGCCAGAATATTTTTAGAATATTTTTATATGCTTCCGTAAAAGGAATTAATCACTTTCAAAAATTATCGAAATGTTATATGAAATAAGTGAATAAAATATATTTTTTTTAGTTTCGTTTACCATTCGTTTTATATAATTTTACTAGATTTCTAAAGGGTTGAATAAAACTAATTTTGTGAATAAGCGCCACTTTTTCATTTAACGCATGTTTTAACAGAAGAAACTGAATAAAGATTTATACTATTTCACACTTCCCTTTAAAACAATGTGAAAGTATAATTTTAAAACTCGATAAAGTCAAAATTTTACTGTCTATTTAGAATCCCTTCACAAAAATCCATTTAATAAAATAGTTCCTTTCACAAATTTTCTTTTAATGAAACAGAACCCTTCACAAAATTCCTCTTAATAAAATAGTATCTCTTAACAAAATTCCGTTCTGTAAAAACAGACTCTTCATTAATTATTAATATTTTATGTTTTAAAATGTATAATTTGAAAGAAAAAATTACCACTTAGGTATTATTTACAAAAATTCAGTGATTCTTCGTAGTGGAGTTTTATATTAGAATTTTTTTGGATATTTAAAACCGTTGGTTAAGGATTTGTTATTGTCTTGGAGAAGAAAAAAGCACAACGTTCACATAATAAGTATGCATCACTAAACTTGAGGAGATGTTTGATAAGACATTGGAAAATTAATGATAAGAGAATTTTCTATAGTTATAGCATTATTTAAAGAACTTTCTCAAACGATTAATATTCAAATTAGTTTTTGGAAAATGATATCACTAAGTAAATGAAAAATAAATAAACTTTATTATTTCATTTGTACATACATCTTAATTTATATTACTTTAAAAATTTAAAATGTTTATTCACTCATGTAAATTACTTCGCTTTCACATATACGGGGAAAATATTCTCACTTGTTATTTCAACATATAAAGCAAAACTTACTATTTATTAAAAAGTGTATAACTAAGAATTTTACGAATATCCAAAGAAAAAAAAATAATTCGTTTAACTGTTGATGTAATTAATCATTTTTTTCATGTGGCATTAATAACATATGAGAAGAGAAATATATGAAAAAAAAAACAATAATAATATATATACTAAAATTTAAAAAAAAGAAAAATGATACATAAATAATGAAACATGATAAAAAGAGATACATTGTGTTTATGAAATACTTTCCAACGCTATCGCATTATTATTAAGACATTTCATTCATACAACGAACCGAGATATCTAAATATAAATTTAAATAAAAACATATCACACTAAACATTGATTTATAACAATTCATATACTTATAGCCGTTATTGTATGCGATTTCTTACATGTAGCCCTGTCTATGTATTACTCAACTGATTATATACACTAAAATTAATTAAGTTTTAAAATGCATTAAAATCAAGATAAAGTAAATATTCTTCATTTTTCTATCGTTCAGGATATGTTCTACATATCTTGTTTACACTGAAATTACTAGTTAAGTTTTAAAAAGTGTTAGGATCGAGATAAATTTAATAATCACATATTTTACCCGATAATAATTTATCTTAGCATATTTTTATTTTCAAACAACACATATTTTTACATATACAGTTTAACCTCTGAATAACGGTCAACCGTGGGACCAGTGAAAAGTGACCGCTCTTCAGAGGTTGTTGTTATTCATAGGTTTCATTTTAAAAAAATCAAAATGTACAAATTTAAATGGAAACTGTCATTTTAATTTATCCACATTGTTATACTACATTAAAAAAATCAGTGATTTGCAATCGCTTTGTTTTTTTTTTGCTGCAAATATTGTTCTCCAAAGAAATAACAATATGAGTTGTTTTGGTCTATAACTCCTCATCATTATGATTTAAAGCAAAATTTTGAATTTCACGAAGGCTCGTCAAAACTTCGGTATATGTGTTAATACTGGAAATGTTAGATGATTCTATAATCTCTTCCATTTCCTGTTCCTCATCACTTTTCTCTTCATCTTTCCTGTCTTCCACCATTTGCTGTATGGAATCAAATGTGGCAGTAACAACCAAATCTTTGTCCAGACATACGAACTCGC
Source organism: Maratus michaelseni (assembly GCA_963931845.1). NCBI lineage: Eukaryota > Metazoa > Arthropoda > Arachnida > Araneae > Salticidae > Maratus > Maratus michaelseni. The sequence goes on from OZ007586.1 coordinate 346,398,666, forward strand.
TGGCCTTCATGTTTGTTATGCCTATCGTTCTAAGAATATTATATAAATTTTCGTCATTATTATTAAGGTCTTCATTTTCTATGCCATCGTTTAAGGAAGAATCCTGCAATTAAAAAAAATCATTTCAATTACATGATTCCAAACATTACAAAATAAAGTAAAAAGTGAAAACTTATTTAAATTCTCAGCATGACAAATAAATAAATAAATAGAACTTACCTGGAAACCTGCCTTTGTAAGACATCGCTGTACTTTTGAGCTCCTCACTTCTTTTACCGCAATGCTAATCCAATTAACAGCATCCATCACATCAAGAGACTTTATGAGAACACATACTGATGCTGCATCTTTCATCTTAGACACCAGTTTCCGCATTTGCATTTTCCTGTAACGTAATTTGAAAGACTGGATTATTCCTTGATCCAATGGTTGACAGAAGGCAGTGGTGTTTGGGGCAAAAACACTACTTTCAGATTACTGAAATCATTTTCAGTAGGATGAGATTTCGAATTGTCCATAAAAAGGAGGATTTTGCGTTTTCGTTTCTTCATTTTTTTATTCAGTTCTGTTAACCATTCTTTCATAATGCATTGGGTCATCCAGGCTTTCTTATTATGCCTCCACATTACGGGTAGTTTTTTATATCCATGTTTTTAAAGCACCGGGGCTTCGCAGCATTTCCTATCACAAGCGTTTTTTGGAAATTACCTATCATATTACAGCACAGAAGCACTGTCTTTTTGTCTTTCGCATGCTTCCCACCTCTGCAAGCATCGCTTTGTACACATGAAGTTTTATCAGGGAGAGCTCGGAAAAAGAGTCCCATTTCATCACAGTTGAAAATGTTTTGGGGTTAATAACCTGCAATTAGGAAAGCAGTGTGTTTTTCATGCATCTATTTCAATCGCTGGACAATATGCTGCCTCTCCTGTCACCTTGCGAAATACGATGCTATGCCTGCTCCTAAATTTCTCTAACCACCCATTTGATGCTTTGAAATCTGAAATTTTCAATTGTTCTGCAATTTCTAACGCACTTTTTTGTAGCATCGGCCCTGAAATTGGAAAATTTTTTGATCGACAATCAGACAGCCATTCTAATAACATTTCGTCAAGTTCTTCATTTCCTGTCTTCCGACGCTTGACTTTCCTTTATAAATTAACTCCTTGAAAAGGCTGATCAAGATAATCTTCACTGTTTTTTAAAATAGTGTTAATTTGTGTTCTGCCACAACCATAAACTGCTGCCAATTTTCGGGCACTTTTACCTTTTTCATTACGCTCAATAACTCCAATTTCCTCCTTCAAATTTAGAAATTTTCGTTTAGAACAACTCATCGTGATTTTTCACTCGTAATCAAAAATTCGATACACAACGCACAAAGAATCACGAACAAGTAAAAACTGTACTCTGAAGTTAAAGGAGCCAAATAAGACATACTGCAGAAAAGTTGAAAAAAAGATTGATCAGTCTGACATTTTTGTTCAGAAGTTTCCAGAAAGCTGAAATTTACAATGACACCCAATGTTTAGAGAATTCATTTCTCCCTTAATTCCAAACGGAAATGTTTTTACACCCTCCCATCCTAATAAATCTTGCTGTCTATTTTTATGAACAAAGGGAGATTTTCAAAACTTCACACACAAAAGAATGTAGAAAAATGACTAAACAAAGTCTTGGAACATCTCCTGAACGCCTTTTTATATTTTCTCCCCTTCCTAATTTATCCAACTATTGTCACAGAGCAGGGGGGGTTATTGGAATTAATGGGTTTGAAGCCTGTTGTACTTATCTTAGGGATATTCCACTTTTACCTCCGATTGTTCTGCTGACAAGTAGCAGATAAAAAAAGGGGGGCAAGAAATTATCTCGCAGCATATTTCACGTTCCGGTATCCGCCCGTATTTTCAATGCTATGTTGTCAGAGTCCAGTATTCAAAGAGTTGACACATTATTTGTTGACGGTTGTCCAGATACCCACAGTGGTACTTCCACAGGGATACCACAGTGGTACAAAGTCTTTCTGTTCTCCCTGTCCTTCTTGAGTTTTGGGAATTTAAGACATTTTGAATGGTTATCAAAAGGATTAAGATATTAGTGTTTGGTAAAGGATTAAGTGACTTTTTGTTGACAGATCAAGTAAATTTCGTTTGATCTGCTTCCCATTTTGGTTTGCAAATAAATATGAAATGGTACCGGAAGCTGTTAAATATTTGCTCTCCTAACCTTTGAGCGACCGTTGTTCGGAATTCCTTATTTAGAGGTTCGCACTAATGTTAATACTATGGAACGCGTTTGGTTCAATCCATATATGGCCGGTATTCGGAGGTTGTCCTTGTTCAGAGGTGACCGTTCAAGAAGGTTTCACTGTAATAGAAAATAAAGCATTTTTTAAAGCCATAAATAAGTAGTATGTTAGTGATAAAACTTACAGTTTCTATTTTTGTATTTTAATATATTATATACTTATTAACTCTCCCTCATAAATTATTTACAGCATGTGTCACATAACTTATTAGCATTTTGAATGTGTTAGATACACTAAAACGTAACTGAACTTATAAATTTTTCTAGACATATTAAATAAATTCAACAAATTACATTTATTATCATAATGCTATGTAACATCGGCTACTTTTTAAGATTTTAATTATATTAGATAAATTAAAAAGTATATATTTTAACACTTATGGATATTTATAAATTGCATATATATATATTAAGTGCATAAGACAAATAAACATTCATATAAACTTTATATAGTATAGAAACACAAATTATGCTTATCTAAAACGAGCAGATCTGTAACACATGCTGGCATCACATCTTCAATATACGACTAGAGCATGAGAAACATGCGTGCTACTCTTGTAATAGCTTAGACAGTAATGGATCTTAGTATAACTCCTTATCATCGAATCTTATCGCTAATCTATCACGTGTGATATGACGTCAATGATAAGGGGATTCATATCGATAAGGCGTAGATGTAAGACTATGTTAAATGTCTTAATGAATCAATATGCTTATTTTAATTATTCTTATAATACAAAGTAACTATTCTATTTTTTTTTAAATCAAAGTTTTTAAATAATGCATGAAACGTATTGTTTAAATAGAAGTTAGTATATATTCTGCTAAATCTATATGGTATTAAAAATTTATGAATACCATAGTTTACAAAGGAGACGAAACTGAGAAAACTTAGAATGTACCTTTTCATTGACATGCTATTAATTTTATCGTTCTTTAAGAAATTACTACACATAAAAAGTTTGTATATTCACACGAACCTAAGCATACTTCTTATACTTTTAGTTATTTTGTATGTACAGTTTGACACACACACACACACACACATATATATATATATATATATATATATATATATATAATGAAATCATATGTGTGATAAACAAAGGAAGATATATTGTAAAAATCAATGGAAAGGAAAATGCAAGAATTATATTTTAAAATAAAAAATAAAAAATGGAATATTATGAATATGTTATGGATTCTTCAGAGAAGCATCATAAGAATAATTCGTGGTAAATATTATATACATTCCAAAATGGAGAAACTTGTTAAAAACCTTCATTCTGACCAAATTACCATACTTGAAGAAAATTTTCCAAAAAAATAGTAATTTAGCTATGCTTACTAGAAAAAGGGTTTACCTCTAAGGCTATTTCACCTCTATTGAAAAATTTCAATCTTGCTTAGTCATTTGAATCGTTTATACCGAATAATCGTTTATATCGAATAATAATAGTTTTCCCCCCTCTACATGTGTAAAGAATTGTGATGAAGACTCTCAACGCTGGTTTTGAACCTTGCGAACTCCTCAGTTTATGGTCACCACGCTTACATCCTTTCTGAGTGAGCCCAAATTTTTTAGTAATATGAATATGCTTTCCAACTTTTATTATTTACAGCAAGTTACTAAAATATGTGTTATTCTGTTATTAATATAATTATCACGAAGTAAACTGTGGATCTTTACAGGACAAACAATTTATTAGACAAACACACTGCAACGTAAAACAATTAATTTAAATATAAAATACTTCTTAATCACACAGATTTCTTTTCATATCGTACCACACAGAAATAACTATTTTTACATCTCTCCGATCTACCGGTCGCTCGCAGAATGAGTGTGTGTGTGGGGGGGGGGGGGGGGGGGGGGAGGAGGAGAAAAGCAGGCAGTGCGCAGATGTGATTGCGCACATAAAAATGTTTCGCTCGCATTCACTCCAACACACCGCTCCTGCGAGAGATACATTTTTTTTCTTTTTTCTTTAAACACTTCAAAAATACACAAATACATATACATACAAAAATTACATAAAATTACACACAAATTACATACAAAAATTACACATATCATAATAATGAAATATTTTCCATAGAATAAATCAATTTATCCTCATTTACAGCTTTAGTAAGGAAATCTGAAATAATATGCTCACCTTGAACATATTCCAATGAAATAATACCTTCTGACAACAAATCCCTAACAAAATGAAATCTCAAGTTCATATGTCTAGATTTATTTGACGATTTTGTACATTTTATCTTTTTTTTTGTATGTATTGCTGCTTCGCTATCAGTGCTTAAAATTATGGCGTCCTTTATAAATTGTTTACAATTTAACTCAGATAATAAATTTACAGTCCATATTATATCCTTACAAATTTCTGAAATAGAAAACAATTCTGCTTCACAAGTAGAAAGACTAACACTTTTTTGTTTACGACATTTCCAAGAAATTAATGACTTTCTTAATAAGACAACTCCCCCTGAAAAAGACTTTCCATTTTCTCCATTTCCCCAACTAGCATCTGAACTACTATTTAAATACCCAAATTCGTTGTTGTAAAATAATTTTTTATCTTTTGTGCCTTTTAAATACCTTAATACTCTTTTAGCCAAAATGTAATGTCTTTTTTCTGGTTTGTGATTAAATTGAGACAAATAAGTCGTGACAAATGATATATCAGGACGTGTTATATTAGCTAAATATAAAAGTTCACCAATAATTTCCTGATACATTAGTTATGTCAAACAATTCATTTGTTGGAGGGAAACTTTTATCTTCACCTTTAACAATAAGGTAAAGCTAGGATAGTCTGCGCACAATTCAAAAGAATAGCAATAAAAAATCTAAATGTTAATTTTTTGCTAAACTATCCATGAAAAAGTTTTACTTCCTTTGTTTTTTATGCATTTCCATTGCTATTTTGTTGTTATGTTGCAATTTAATAGAACAATCCTAATAAAACCAACAAAGTTATTTTGCGCAATCTCTCCTTACAGGGTTGGTGTGATTGCGCACATGGGTAGGAAAGATTGTTACTAATAATAACTGCAATTAAATTGTTAACAATAATAATTACACTTAAATGACATTGCTGTAAGGTTTTTGTGAACAAATTTTATTGTATTGGGAGTGAATATTTCAACCTAATGCTTAAAGAATCAGAAAAAGGAAATAATTTTAAAAACGATTAAAGAATTTTAATTAAAGGAAAAAAATTAAAGAATCAGAAAAAGCAAGTCCAGATAAGATTACAAAAAAAAAATGTAACTTAATAACACGTTTAACTTAAAATTAGTCCATTTTCATTTTTCATTGCAAATTTACCAATAAGCTGCGTAATCTCTCTTAGCATGGAAACTAATGAAAACAATGCGCCATCTCTCCTAAGTAGCAGATGCGCAAACTCTCCAATTTCGGTAGGAGAGATTGCGCGGCCTTTTATTTAAACATGGCCGCAATATTTTTTACTATTGACATTGTATAGAAATTCTGATGTATTGCTATGAAAATTCAAGCACTAACTTTGGGAAAATAAAACAAAATAGCAATACTTTATCTTAGACGCTCAAAACAATCAACGTGCACTTTCAAGTGGACACTCCACTACTGTTGTTGTACAACTACTTGGAGTCGCTGCGCTCTCACTCTACTCCTTCCCCCCGAACCTCTATGTGCGCAATCTCTCCGACCGCGCCATCTCTCCTGGCTTTACCTTAGGTGTTTTCACAGATTTACAATTTTCTAAATTATGTTTTTCCAACAATGATTCAATATATTCAACTTGTGACAAACTCTCTGATACCTTTATCATATTTTTCAATTTCCATACCTAAAAATTTAGAGTTCTTATTTTCATACAATTCAAATACATTTTTAATTTTAGAAACAATATTTTCATACATTGTTTGATTATTACAAAAAATAGCTAAATCGTCAACATACATACATATTATGAAAATGTTATCATTCTCAACTTTAATAAATATACAGTTATCAAAACCTAACTGATTTAATCCAATATTACAGAGTACTTCTTTAATTTTAAAATACCAGTTTGTACCGGATTGGGGTAATCCGTAAATACTCTTTTTCAATTTACAAACTTTATTAACCCCTATAAGTTTTTCGTAACCAGGTGGTGGTGTCATATATAAAGTTTCTTGCAAGTCACTATACAAATATGCTGCTTTAACATAAAAAAATTTAACAATCAAATTTAATTTAGCTGCAAGTGCAATTAGTAATCTAAATGACTCAATATTTACAACAGTTGACTACGATTCAGAATAATCTCTATTTTTAATTTGATTAAATCCAGCTGCTACCAATCTTGCTTTGTAATTTATTTCCTTATTATCGCCCTCTTTTAAAGCATAAACCCATTTACTTTGAATCAATTTTGTTTTTTCTGGCATATCAACAATTTCCCAAACATTATGCTTAATTAAAGAATCCAATTCACTTTTCATAGCTATTTCCCAATCACGTGAATTCACACTATTTATTGCCTCTAAATAATTACTTGGGATATTATCAGTTAAATTAGCTGACGAATATTTAGTTTTCAATCTTTCTGACCTCCGAACTTCAATATTTTCATTTCGTTTTTTTTATTTTGTTTTAATTTCCTTTCCCCGCTCCGCCGTCATGTCTACCTGGAGATAAATTAAGTTCTGTTGATGGGATTGGGCAATTGTTATTTATTTCTGTTGCGTCAGAAATCTCTAAATTGATAGTTTTATTCCTTTCACTTTGATTAATTTCATTTTCATCCAGAAAATTTTTATTTATTAGCGGTTCAATATCTCAACACTCGGAAAATTTACATAATCCAAAATATTTACTCCCCTTTATCATTTCGTTCAATTTAACAGAACGATCTTCAATTATTTTCTTATTTTTCACATCATAAATACGATAACCTATCCTATCTCTAGAATAACTTAACATAATTCCTTTTCTTCCGGGTACATCGAATTTATTTCTCATTGTTTTAGGAATATGAAAGTAAGCTAAACAGTCAAATTTTCTCACATAGTTTAAATTGGGCTTTTTACCTGTCCAAATTTCTAAGGGGATTTTTTCTTTTCCTTTACGCGGTGTTATATTAGATATTTGTGTACTACAATTAATATCTTCTGCACAGAAATTGATAGGAAGTTCACTTTCATATAAAAAAATCTAGCCCTTTCTAATAGAACTTTGTTCGCTCTCTCGGCTTTTCCATTACTTCCGCTGTTATATGGAATTGTATTTTCATGAAATATATCCGAATTAGCAAGATAATTGTCTAATTCTGTGTTTACAAATTCGAGCCCTTTGTCACTTCTCACTTTTTTAATTCTTTTACCCATAAGAATTTCATATTTAGCTTTAAATTTATAAAATACATCAAATACTTCATCTTTACTTTTGAGGAAATAAGTAATATACATTCCAGAAAAATCATCCACTAGTATCATAAAATATTTTGCCCCACCAAGTGATTCAGGCTTTATCGGGCCATACAAATCTACATGAAATAACTCCATAATTTCAGCACTTTGATCAATATCAATATTCGGATGACTTTTCCTGGTTATTTTACTTATGTCACATGTATCACATTTAAAATCAGATACATTTACATCTTTAAGATCAATATACTCTTTCATTTGTAACATATATTTTGAATTTAAATGGCACAATCTGTTATGCCAGAGTTCATAATTACTAGTACTCTTATAAGTAAAATTACACTGAGTATTATAGACAGGTTCAACTTTAATCTCTAATCGATTATCATTCTTAAATGCTTTAAATAGAAAAGTATTGTATTTATCAAAAATTAGCACACAGTTATTTTTAGAAATAATTTTACAACCCTTATCCATTAGAGCAGTCACTGATAATAAATTATATCTCAAATCTGGTACAAAACTAACATCATTTATAGTTAAATGGATGGAATTATTTTTACTTACCGTATTGCAAGATACTGTACCTATACCCTTCGAAATAATTTTTGAATTTTTACCTGCTTGATATATATCCTTTTCTTCAGGAATTAGAGTTTTAAACCACAATTTATTATTACACATATGCGAACTGACTCCGCTGTCCAACAACCATATATTGTCACACAGTTCATAGTTTTCAGGTGAAACACTAAGTACCGAATTTTTTCTGTCCTTAACTGAATAATTAACATCATGGTGGGTTTTCCTTCTTTGTCGATTTCCATTGGACTTGTCACTTCTATAAATATTATTCCTATAAAAACAATCCTTTGCTACGTGATTCGGACGTCTACAAACATAACACAGTCTTGGACTTTTGTTTTTCTTAGAGTAAAATACTTCAGCGGTGGTCCCTTCAGAACACGCAGTATTCATTTGTTCTTCTTCCTGTAGAATTTCCAACAGTTCATCCCTAGATTTTTCACGCTGTGTTTTTAAAATGTCCCGTACTTTTGAAAACTTTCCTTTCAGCCCACGTACCGTGTAGAATACTAGTTCCCGATCTGTTACAGTCAATCCTAGGGTTTGACATTTAGTGGCAATTCCTCGGGCTCTATCGATATAATCATTTTCTGATTCATTTGATTTCATTTCCAAGTTATTTAATTCGTTACCCGCGTCAATTCTTCTGTCTTCCGCTTGACCGGTGAAAGTAGATTTTATTTTTCCCATAAAATTTTCGCATTTTCTTCGGCTGCAACTGTAACGCCTGTTCATCCGACAACGATAATTTAATGTACGCTACCGCGTCATTATTTTTCTGGTCCCATTCGGTGGAATCTTTTTCACTTAGATCTTTAGCTTCAATTTCAGATATGACATTCTACAATCTTTTTAGACTTAAAGCTGCTTTGAAGAAAATTTTCCAAAAAAAAAATAGTAATTTAGCTATGCTTACAATAAAAAGGGTTTACTTCTAAGGGTATTTCACCTCTATTGAAAAATTTCAATCTTGCTTAGTCATTTGAAGGCACATAATAGTTTTCACCCCTCTACATGTGTAAAGAATTGTGATGAAGAATCGCAACGCTGGTTTTGAACCCGCGAACTCCTCAGTTTATGGTCACCACGCTTACATCTGCGCTGAGTGAGCCCAAGTTTTTTAATAATATGAATATGCTTTCCAACTTTATTATTTACAGCAAGTTACTAACATATGAATACGTTATACGTTACACTATATTCATTTTAGGAAAGTATTGTTTATTATTATAAATATAATTTTCTTAGTTTAGTGAATATAAATTTTAACTAAAATCCCTATTAGTTATAACTCGACCATTCGGATTTTATAATATACACTATTTGATAACATTTACTAACTTGCATTTTGTTTTAAACAATGGTGAGATGACGTGATAGTATTTAACTTAATGTTTTTAGAAATGATATATATATTTACTTTGCGATTAAATGTATGTAAACTTTTAATTGAAATTAAGTAGCCACCTTATATGAAAACCTTTTGTCATGTTACTTTTACTTATAAAACTTGCAGACTATTACTTTTTATCTCGACTTTAGAGAATTTACCTTTTTAACTTAAGTTAACTTTGCTATTGATCAAAAAATGATGCATTTATCTGCGATTTGAGCTTTTCAAAGATATTTGTTAAACCTTCTAGCAGCTATCAACTTTATATAGATACATATTCCACATACAATAAACATTACAATCTAAATAACACGAAAATTTTTTAATATACACTAAATATTAAATGACTAGATGTCTGAAACTTGACACTGAATGGAAATTCCAAACATTAAAATAATTAATCAATTATAAAATTAAATATAAAATTAACAGACGACAAAGAAAAATTCAAGATAATGAAAATTATTTCAACTACAACAAAAAATTTTATTTATTTCATCAAAATTTCACTATTGATTAAATATTTATGTGAGTATTATATATATATGTGTACCGGATGAACCAAAAGTACGTTAAAACTTTAAAAATTCATAAAAAAGGAAGAAATTATGATAAAGAAATTCGGTTTGAAAGAAAGGGCTCACAAGGTAGTTGGATTTTTTTAGTGCAAAAAAATGTTTAGTTCAAAAAGTCACCTGTAGATGGCGCTAACATGCGAGATATTCAGCTTAATTATGCAAATTAATCCTGCAATAAAAGACCGGAATACACGGGGATTTCTCATTCGCTTTCAGAATGTTATCATTGCCCGATCGAGCGTTGTTGGTGAAGTTGTTCTATTTGAACGGAGAGTTTCTGCAATTCATTCCGACCTGTTGCATTTAGCTTTAACGGGCGTTGTGAGTCACCGTGTCGTACAATGTTCTGGTGGTCATGTTGAACAATTGTTATTGCAGGAATAAATGGATGGAGCATACTATTGTCCTATTCATTGTGTTTCGGTCGTCAGCGCCCTCTACCAGTGACATTTTTAACTAAAAAAAATCCGACTAACTTGTGAGCCCTTTCTTTCAAACCGTACTTCTTTATCATAATTTCTTCCTTTTTGACCTTCTTCTGATTGACCTTTTTTATGAATTTTTTAATTTTTAACGAACTTTTGGTTCACCCGGTATATTCCTTCACCGAGCGAAGTACATTTCTCATTTTTAAAGTTATTTCCCAAACATATTAGTACATCATTTGAATATGTGCATAAGTATATGTATACGTGGCAAATATTATGTCTACATATGGATAAGTTTTGTAAAAATTTTACAAGATAACAATAAAATTCTGAAAAACTACAAACTTATGTTAAAAGTTAGAAGAAAAGTACAATTTAAAAGAAAATTCGATTTAATAATTAAAAAAAATTATTTTCAAAAAGTTTGACAAAAAATAATTTAAAAAATGTAAAAAAAATAATTTTAAAAAAGTTTGAAAAAATTTAAAAAAAGTTTTAAAAAATTACATCTTAAGAAAAAAATTAATAATTCACAAAAATGTTTTTAATTTATTTATAAGCTAATATACACACACACACACACACACACACACACATATATATATATATATATATATATATTGTATATATATACAGCGTGTCCACGTATAACCTGACCGACCTTTATTTTCGCAACCGTTGGTCCTAGAGGCATACTTCCAATTACAAAAATGGTTTAAATAAGGTAAAGAATTACTTTCAAAGCGATTTGGGTCAAGAAAAGCAGTTATTAAAAATTACGAAATTTAAATTTTTATACGGTCCCCCGGTCCTATTAGTGATATTTAGTAAAAATTTACTGTGGCACTAACAAGTAAGACAAAAAAGTCCCATTCATCTAACATTAAAATTGACTGAGTTATGAAACTTTGAAATGTATGACTTATACCACTTTTTTGCATCTGAAAACAAATGATTTCGGCCTTGCTTTCAGGGGTCGTATATCGAGTAGTTAAAGTTATTTCAAGGTATCTGCGCTTTGAAAGAAATCATACAAGTATTACGATTGAGTTAACTTTTATTAATTAAGTTTCAGATTAGTTAAAATACTTGTATTTTAACATATGTTTTATTTTGAAAGGATTTGAGGCTATGATTTCTTTTAACAAAAATTATGTTATTTTCATAAGGTTTTATTTAACTTGCAACGATCGTCTTTCCAGTTTAAAATTTGTACTCGATCTTTAAGTTACTTTCAAGTGTCCGATCAAAGTTAAATTTTACATACTGACTTAAATCCGATGACAATGTAATATTATTATAATTTTCGACGCTTACCTTCTTATACATACTTATATCAGAGGATAACACAAAAGAAATCGGATAGATCACCCTCAACAAGTTTAAGAAAGAATTTTAGATTAAATAACATAAACCTGCGATGGTTGTGTTTTTTAGCTTTTATAATTACGTTTTATGTATTTTTTAACGCTGAATAAAAAAATTACCTTTACTTTTAACCATCATGTTAGGATTTTTCGAAAATCGTAAATTTCAAGGTTAAAAAATAGCGAAAAATCTGATACTATAAATTAGATGTAAGACTTTTTATTCAGTTTAACTTTATTTAATTCAATAATTTATTCAAATTTTTGGCTTATACTGGGTTTCTTACAGCTAAACAGCTCAGGGGTCTGATGAGGTTGGGAGGGGAGGGGGGATCAATTTGAACTTTGAGCTTTATATCTTTGAAATTTGCAATTTGAGAAAAATCCTGACGTGATGGTTTAAAATGAAGGTCATTTTCGGATTCTGCACTAAAAAATACATAAGAATCAATTTTCAACAATTTAAAAAACATGGCACAATCCAAAATTTGAAAGACAGTGTAATCTAACAGCATTTTAAAATCTGTATCATTTTGTAAAGAATTGAGGCTGTAGTTTTCATCCTTTTATTTAACAAAAATTCTGTTATTTTTATCCTTTTATATGTTCAGTACAAATGGTATATTTTGCATTAATATGTCAGAATGATTATAGATTTCACATTTATATTAGATTGCCATGTTAATTTTGCTCTCAACTATTTTTTTGATATATCTGACGATTATTTATATTTCTACTACATTTGTGAATGACCCCTATTTCGCAGCAAAAAATATACTCCAACTTTAAACAGCTATTACTCGGTCAATTTTAATGCTAGATGAATGGGACTTTTTTTGTCTTACTTGTTAGTGTCGCAGTAAATTTTTACTAAATATCACTAATAGGACCGGGAAACCGTATAAAAATTTAAATTTCGTAATTTTTTAATAACTGTTTTTCTTGCCCCAAATTGCTTTGAAAGTAATTCTTTACCTTATTTAAACCATTTTTGTAATTGGAAGTATGTCTCTAGGACCAACGGTTGCGAAAATAAAGGTCGGTCAGGTTATACGTGGACACGCTGTATATATATATATATGTTTGTGTGTGTATGTACATATGTCTGATATTATAAGGCATAGCGATTTTATTTAACTCTCTCTCTATATATACGTACAGGTAAAAAATTGTTAAAAAAATTCAAATAAAAAAAGAATTATATATGTATATATATATACAGTGTGATTCATAAATATCGAAACAATAGGCAAACTCCTTAAATATTGCGGCTAGGCGCATACTTCCAATTGCAAAGTTTCATAAAAAAAAGGTGCAAAATTTGATGAGATAAGTTGCAACTCCATGGGGGGTATATTTGAGAAAATACAAAAATTACATTTTTATACGGCCCCCGTAGAACAAAATTTCCAATTAGGAATTTTTTCTTTACCCATTCCTAAATTAAACAAAAAAAAAAAAATCCATCTTGATATATACAAAACTCAGGGAGATATGTCCGATTTAATAATTCGTGAGGTTTCAAGGGATCAGACACAAATTGAAATAAGTGTAATTCAAGAAACAATGTTACTGTAAGGTGTCCGGGAAACATTTATTTATTTTTTATTTATTTGTTGAGTTAGAATTTTGAATTTTTTTGTGATGTTAACCACATAATTTGTAAACAGAATCACATCATAAGACTTCTTACAGTTTTTTTTTTCAAAAAAATCAGAGTAATTTAAAATTGTTGTAACTCGAAATATTATTTGTCGAATTGATTTTTTTCTTTTAATTAAACGGAAATATATAAGTTTTAATTTTGATTCAGCATTTTAAAAAATATTAATTTAAAAAATTTAAAAACATTTAAAATAGCAATTTTAAAAAAAGATGCAACTTATTTTAAACAAATATATTTTCAAAAGTGGATATTTTTTTCAAATTCGCCGAATTAAAATTTAAGTAAAATATTAGAAAATTATATGTTCCAAATTTGAACCATTTATCTTTAACGGTTATTGACTTATATCAATTTAAAGATGAGAAATGCTAAAAAAAACCCTATGATGCAGAAAATGCGTTTAAAGTTTTAAATAAAGATTGGCCCCTAATAGAAAATTTAAATGATTTTTAAAAGTTTCCAGGTGAATAAGTAATTCCTTCCTGTAGTTTATATCTACAAAAAATAACTTTTCAAAAGTAAAAATCAGCCAAGCTAAAAAAAAAAACAAAAAAAAAACGAAAGTTGTGGCTAAAAAATGGTGTGATATCAAATTTCCAAGCTTTTATTATAGTACTTATTTAACTTTTTTCCATTAAAGAAGTTATCATATATATAAGTCGAGTGCTATGTATATGTTAATAGAAATCGTTTTCTCCTGTACTAAATACATCCTAACGTGTTTCTGAAAATTCATTTTTTTTTAATTATGCATGATGGGCTTGGCGGTCATCTTTCCATATTATACACAAAATTCTAAGCACCCATATCCGTAGTTAAAATCCGAAGTTCAAAATTGTAACTTAAGCAAATATTTTAATAGTTTCGTTTATGGACTTGTATGCTCTGAAAATTGTGTCTTAAGATAATGATGACTTACCTTAAGGATTCATCTTATGATTTATTTTTTAGAGTAATTAATCATTTCAAAGTAGTAAAAATAAATTTATCAAAATATTAGTCTTCCTCAATTTATCTGTTCGTAGTTAAAATCTGAAGTTCGACATTGTTATAAACATATTACATTGCAAACATATTATGCTTTTACTTTAGAAATTTGAGGGCTTAGAAAGGTGGAAAGATGGCCGCCAAGCCCATCATGCATAATTTGAAAAAAAAAAGAATTTTCAGAAACACGTTAGGATGTATTTAGTACAGGATAAAACGATTTCTATTAACATATACGTAGCACTCGACTTATATATATGATAACTTCTTTAATGGAAAAAAGTTAAATAAGTACTATAATAAAAGCTTGGAAATTTGATATCACACCATTTTTTAGCCACAACTTTCGTTTTTTTTTTTTTTTTTTTTTTTTTTTTTTTTTTTTTTTTTTTTTTTTTAAAGCTTGGCTGTTTTTTTACTTTTGAAAAGTTATTTTTTGTAGATATCATTTCTTTTAAAAAAAAAATAGATTATACATAATTTAAATAATCTACTCTATGAAATTAACATGAGAATGTTATGTAAAATTACATTTTACTTTCAGTTATTGTTTAAAGGGTTAACTAGAAATACCAGTAGATTTTTCAATTAAACTAATTACACCCTTAAAAACAACATATTAAATGTGGCTTGTTATAATACTTGTTATCCTTCGTTCAAAAATATCACTGCCTAATCCATGAGATGAGTAAAAATGGAATATGTACATAGCGCGTCAGCGCTGCTTTTGAATTCAAACGTGATATCATGCTCTTTTATTATTAGCGTTAAATCACATTGATTGGCGAATCTTTATAAAACGTAGTTAATGGTGAAAAGTAGCAAAATATCTTAGCAATTTCTTAGATTTACATTTTTTTATTCAATTAAACACTGCAACTCTTACAATAAATTTAAATGGAAACTTCACTTCTAAAACAAAAACAATTTAACAACTGGATTCCATTAATTTATAGAAAACTGATGTGAAAGAATTCTCAGCCTGCGAACGAAATGCTTGTCCTTTACCATGGTTTTAGAGAAATAAATTAATCACATTCAATTCCTTTTCGAAAAGTTTGTTTACGTTTGGAAAGAAATTTTAAATGCCGATAACTATTAATGCATACATTTTAGAAGTGGATCCTCTTCTCTCGAAAATTATTTTATTTTTAAAGATTTTTCTAAAAATGTAAATTTTATGAAGTTATATATGGGTAATTCCATGCAAAATGAGCAAAATTTAAAAAAAGTCGTGACCACATAGTAACCGATTTTAATAAAATTTGGTACACAGATTCAATTTATATTTAAATAGAGCTATTCAAAATATCTTGACAAAAAATAAAATATTTTGGAAGTTCTGGACATTTAAAAAACTTGTGACAAAGAATGGCTTGTATGGAATCGTTCAAAGTTGCAAGTTTAAAGTTCCGTATCTTGAAAATTATTTAACATAAGTCAAATTTTTTCATAATATTGTAACCCATGGACAGTTATTATCATATTTATTTAGTAATAATAATTTCGTAACACCATGGTTAACCTTAAATTGGTTGTAAAAATTGAAAAATTGAAAATTTTGAGAAAATTAAAAGCGTTAAAAAAAATCGAAGAAATTTAAAAACATATGTGAAATTGATGTACGATGTAATTTTACATATGAAAACCAAATTTCTCAAATTTGGAAGTTGCCATTTATTTTCTTCATCTTCAAAATAGCTTAGAAACTTTTAAAAAAATTACAAAATCACAATTTTTCCTCTTATGTATACTTAAAAAATCAAATGAAGGAAAAACGTGACACTAACAATATTGCAAAAGCATAAAGTTCAAAAAGTCCATGATATGCTGAAAAAAATTCAAGATTGCCTTTTGATTCCTTACATAAGAGAAATAAGTTCAAAAAGTTAATATTTGCTATGTGCTTTGGGCTATTTCACTTCAAATATCTGCGCCTTTCCATGCGTTTCTGCTATCTTGCAAAAAAAAATATGTAGTGCTGCCATCTATCCGGAGCCGTGATCACTATTAATTGTTTGCCCCGTTTAAATCAATAATTTATTCTACTCTAATTTAAAATATTGTTGAGGAAAAATAAACTGAAG
Source organism: Maratus michaelseni (assembly GCA_963931845.1). NCBI lineage: Eukaryota > Metazoa > Arthropoda > Arachnida > Araneae > Salticidae > Maratus > Maratus michaelseni. The sequence continues at coordinate 346,415,476 of OZ007586.1, forward strand.
GCAAGAATGGAAGTTTTTATATTTAAAATATACACTTTTATCTATAACGTGAAATAATTTAAAAATTTTAGGATGTTTCCTTCGTATTCAAACAAGTAATATAAATGTTGAATGTTTTCCCTCAAAATTTTTCATTATTTATTTTTTTCTCATTAAGGAATAAAAAGGCAATAATCAAAGTTTCTATATTTAAAATATATACTTTTATCTATAACGTCAAACAATTTTAAAATTGTAAGACCTTTCCTTCTTGTTTAAACAAATAATAGAAATATTGCATTTTCCTCTCAAAATTTTTCATTATTTTTTTCTCATTATGGAATAAAATGACAGTTACTAAATCACTCCAATCTGTTACTTATTATTCATTCTTAATTATAAATAATTTTTGATATAGTCTTTCCACTCCTACGACTAATAATGAAAATTGAAATTTCAAGCATGTAGACACAACCTCGATTTTATATCAACTGTTAATGTAAGTTTCAATACTTAAATAAACAATCCTGAAATCTGTTATTTTACATTTACTCATAAATAAATATGATCTACTTATATGCTGATTTTCATTAAAATCTATGACATGTCAGCCACATCTGATTTGCTCATTTTGCATGGAATGACCCATATATATTAAAGCATGAACACTACGTCTGATTACTTTATTTTAGAATATTCTAAGAACACACATTTTATCAGACAGTTAAATGCACCAAACCAACATGAGTGAAAAATTGACCTACGCCAGAACTCGAACCTGGGACCTTCAGCGTACCGTGCTAGCGCTTTGCCACTAAGCCGATATCCTATCGATATCCTAACCCGGCAATTTCTCATTTTTATTCCTGTTGGAAACAGTCATCGGCCACAATTTGCATTCTCATTTAATTGTCTGATAAAATGTGTGTTCTTGTAATTATGAAGTTTTATTTTAAAAAAATATCTTCAGAACAAATGACTGACTTGCAGATGAAATTTGATATGATTAACCCGTAACTGGTTTGTGCTATTATAATAGAGATGGTACGCGGTTGTTGGCAGTGTTTTATCTCTGTTTTGGCATAATTTTTTAGTTGCCAAGTTAATTAACAGTTTTTTGCTAATTAAGGATAGAAATTTATTTATTTTTTTCACTGGATTTTATAAAAGCACGTAGATTAGGTTATTACCTGTCCAAAAGTGCAATCCTTTTTCATTTCTGCCCTATATTTTTGTATGTAAGTTGTTTGAAAAAAAAAGTTTGACGAAGAAAAAAGTGATCATTTTAAGTAACTCGACTTTTTAAAAAAAATCTATATCTCTGTTTATAAATCACTTATGAAGATGATTTTGGTCTCAAATTGAAGAATTTCTTCATTAGATTCTTTTAGTTTTCGTTTCTTTTTCCTGTGACGCTTGGTTCATTTGATATCTGATATTTTAATCTGACATGTTTGGTCGATTTAACATTGCGAAGTTTCTTCCTGTAAGTAAGCAGTAGCGGTTTGTAGTCCAGTTCTTGGCGTTGTTTGTTTGGCGTTTTTTTTATAGCTTGGCTTGGCAGAGCGACCGCCCTGCTTGATTTCTGATTTAGTTAATTTTTTACCATTCTCATCTTCTTTCTTTACTGTTTAAATGTGTCAGTTGATTTGAACAAGACTTTTCTAACATGTCGATTACGAGTTTTTTCATAGTTTTAGCCTTGACAACTTCATATTTTCCCCCTTAAAAGTGCAATTACATGAGGCGTAAAAGTTGCCTCTAATTACGGGTGACTCACTGTTAAAACTATTTTTATGGGTGATGCACTTAATTTTATTTAATTCATTATCTGTACAGGTGTCTGTGCATATTTTTAATTTTTGCACAGGCTGAAATTTGTACAAGAAAATTATCATTTTTCATAAGATACAATTAAGACTATTTTAAAGAATACTACATACATATTTATAAGAATATTTTACAGCATATTTTAGATTATTATGTGTTCGCAGGACAAAAACATAGCTGACAAACCTCCCACTAATTCTCCGTAATATGTAAATTAATTTGAACCAGTTAACCACTTAAAACCAGAAAATTTATTTAATGAATCTCTGACTTATTTAATTTAAAGGTTTTAAGTCGAAGTTTCTCAATTCAATTTCTTAAAAGAGTTTCTGGTTCGAACGTATTAAACCTGGGTCAAATAAACACACTTAACGGAAGATTAGTGGGAGCTTGGCAAAAAATACGCAATCGCAACGTCAATGATTATGACTCTTAGACTATTACATTCGAATAAAGATTTATTTAAAAAAAAACAATGTCGTTTGGAATAAACGAAAAATAGGTTTAAAAACATCTTAGCTTTTGAAGCTGTATAACAAAAAGTAGATTTTTTGAAAATATTTCTGTGTAATTTATTAAAATATATTTCCAATGGTTCTGTTAAAAGAAGTTTCATTATCGCTATTACTATTTTTACAGAACTTATTGCCTGCCCGACACGTTCTAAGAATAATAAAGATACGTGCCGGCTTGGCCCGGCCAGCGGGCCGTGCCGGTTATGGGCCTGGTGCCAAGCTTGGGCTCATTAAGACCTCTAGCATATTTCTCAAGCAAGTTTAACGCAAAAATCTATACGCTGTTATTTTATATCTAAATGTTAAGGCATTGTCTTAGATCGACTTTTAATAGTGTGTAAATTTATGGTCGATCCATAACTTGCATTTCAAATGAACTGATATCGCGTCGCTCAGAGGTATGCTTAAATGGTGTAAGTCGTGAATTTTGGATTTTAATATCTCTGTGAATTTTGTAGATATCAAGATTGAATTTTCTCTTTTGTTTAATTCAGGAATGGATAAGGAAAAATTTCCTAATTGGAAATTTATCCTACAGGGACCGTATAAAAATTTAGTTTCTGTATTTTCTCAAATAGACCCCTATGGAGTTGCAACTTATCTCATCAAATTTTGCGTCTTTTTTTATGAAACTTTGCAATTGGAAGTATGTGCCTAGGGGCAATATTTAAGGAGATAGCCTATTGTTTCGATATTTATGAATCACACTGTATATGTGTATATATATATTAGCTTATAAATAAATTAAAAATATTTTTGTGAATTTTTTAATTTTTTCTTAAGATGTAATTTTTTTAAAACTTTTTTTTAATTTTTAAACTTTTTTTTAAATTAATTTTTTTACTTTTTTAAAAATTAATTTTTGTTAAACTTTTTTAAATTAATTTTTTTTAAATTAATAATCGAATTTTCTATTAAATTGTACTTTTCTTGTAACTTTTAACATAAGTTTGTAGTTTTTCAGAATTTTTTTATTATCTTGTAAAATTTTTACAAAACTTATCCATATGTAGACATAATATTTGCCAAGTATAAATATACGTATGCACATATTAAAAAGTTGTACTAATATGTTTGGGAAATAACTTTAGAAATGAGAAGTATACTTCGCTCGGTGAAGGAATGTATACATTAGTGATAGGCGATAACAATATCTTTTATCGATTTTATCGATAGTATGGTCAAATCGATTATATCGATAGTATAAATTTTTGTTATCAATAGTATCAATTTTTTTATCGATAGTATACATTTTTTTACGATAGTATCAATATTTTTATCGATGGTATCAATTATTTTATCATTGTCTCTCCAGTCAATAAATTGATAAATTGATATTCTTATCCGATCGCACCAAGCGCAAGATCGTCTGCGTAATGGGAAGTTGAATGATATATGGTTATCTTATACTGAATTGCTCAGGAGGGGACTGAACGCAGCTTTACAGTACGGAAAAGATTTTTTTCTCTTTCTTTCTTATTATAAAATGTTATGATACCATTTAATTCCAAAATATGGAACACCCCAACGTTCGGCATTCTCGTTGTTCTGCCAAATGAGCATATAATCCGGTGTTGGAGTACGTTTAAAATGCTGTTGTGACGCGAAAACACTCGCAAGCTAATGTTAAGTCTATGGGAAGGTTTTTTTTCAAATTTCTCGCTCGCATTTGAATATTTTTAAATGATTTCTGTTTGTATAGGATAGTTGAGGGCAATCTTTAACATTGTTGGTTTTTAATTTTTCGATTTTGGTTTCAGTTTTTTTAAAATTACTTTTACTTCCAGAACCGGTTCTGAAATTAAAACTATACTAATATAAAAAAAACTGTAACCAAAATCGAAAAAGTAAAAGCTAGCAATGTTAGAGATTGTCCTCAGCTATCCTTTGCAAAAAAATTATTTAAAAATATTAAAATGCGAGCGAGAAATTTGAAAATAATCTTCCACAGACTTAACATTAGCTTACATGTTTCTTCATATGACTAGTGTAGGCTCTTAATATTAAATTGCAACATCCTTAAGTGTATTTTTTCTTATGTATACATACACATATATATATATATACACACACACACACACATATATATATATATATATATATATATATGAAATAAAACAGTATAAAATTCTTGAAGTCACTTTGTTAAAACAAAGTGACTTCGTGACAAAGTGACAAAGTGTAGTTATTTTTCAAGTGAGCTTAATTTTCATCTATACATGTATATATTAGGTGAACAAATGAGTTTAATAAAATTTAGCACGCATTTTCATGTGTGTAAGTCACACAGACGATCTTTTAGTGTCGGAAATTTCCAAAATTTCAAAGTATTATAACTCAGTAAGTTTGGTTATAATTAAATGTAATGATTTTTACTGTTTTATTTGTTAGAGCATGGAAAGGTTTTTAAATATAACTTACACCTATAAAAGTTGAACTGTACAAAAATGTAATTTTAATATGTATGCAGCAATTTTCAAAGCAAATACTTCTATATCTAAAAGCTATACATGATTTGCATATGTCTTGAAGTTGGAAATATATTTCCATCACCAGAGGTTTGAGAGATAATCACCCAAACCTCTGCTTTGAATCGAGACCTATTTTCTGAGAATTAGGGACCTTTTGTCCATCACTTTTCCTTTCCTCCGTTAACTTTTAACTCACAATCATAATTTTTCATCTCACGTACCTTGGTCCTCAGACCTCTAAATTTTTGTTTAATTCGGGCGGTAAATAAAGTCTAGCTAAAATACAGTTAGCCCTTTCTCCCCCACCCCTCTTTTCCCTAACTCTTATCACTAGAGGTGAACCATTCTTATTTTGAATATCATTTTCTTATCGGAATTCATACTTCTTCTTACCCTCTTCTCGCCCTTTCCCCTCTCAGCAACTTGACTGCTACGGCAAACGACGCCAGCCTATTCATTTCTAAATGGCCACTCCCGCATTCTTTATACATTTTTCATAGCGAAATAATAAACCTTAAATGGACCATCTCATATTCGTATCTCACTATAACTTCCTTTATTATCCCGTCTAACATCGAAACCTCAATCATTGCGACAGCAGAAATATCGATCTATTCCCGTCATTACGATCAAAGTCCTTCTTGAAAGTTCAAACGGCGAACCGGGGTCCGCAGACCCTGCTCAGGCACTCGAAAGAATTTCCATGGAGAAAAAAAGTACATTTATATTCAGTAAGATGGAATTGTAAGTTGGCAATAGCAACATACCAAGTGGATATTGAACCCTTTCTGGCCCTTTGGGGAGACTCTTTCTAGCCCCTTTTTCGCCCTTTTTGGGGGTATTTTGGCCTCTCTCCCTTCCCTTCCCCCGGTCCCATTTTTGGATAACCTAAGTTAGCTGTCTTTCCTCCTTACTCATACCCATTTCCGTTTTAGCCTAGGTAGTTTCTTTCTTGAATTATTGCTATTTTTCGCTTTAGACAGTGTCTCAGTCTCCCTCGGTCCCGATTTTGGGTTCCCTAAGTTAGCTCTTCTTCCTCTCTTCCCATCCGTATTTACTTTTTTAACCTAGGTGGTCTTTTTCAGGAGCGATGGCTATTTTCCGCTTTATACAGTATGTCAGTCTCTCCCGATCCCATTTTTGGTCCCTTAGTTAGCTCTCCTTTCTCTTTTCCCATCCCTAATTCTATTTTAACCTAGGTGTTCTCTTTCTTCAGTTAGTGCGATTTTCCCCTTTAGGCAGTATCTCAGTCTCCCCCCCCCTCGGTCCCATTTTTGAATCACCTAGTTAGCTTTCCTTTCTCCCTTCCCATCTCCATTTCCGTTTTCAACCTAGGTGGCCTCTTTCTTGAGTTAAAGCTATTTTCCGCTTTAGGCAGTACGTTAGTCTTCCAGGGTCCCATTTTCTGGTCCCCTGGTTAGCTCTCCTTCCTCCCTTCCCATCCCCATTTCCGTTTTCAACCTAAGTGGCCTCTTTCTTGAGTTATTGCTATTTTCCGCTTTATACAGTATTTCAGTCTCTCCCAGTCCCCTTTTTGAATTCCGTAGTTAGCTTTCCTTTCTCTCTTCCAATCTCCATTTCCGTTTTCAACCTAGGTGACCTCTTTTTAGAGTTATTACTATTTTACACTTTAGACGGTATCTCAATCTCCCCGGGTCCCATTTTTGAGTCCACTAATTAGCTCTCTTTCATCCACATTTTCGTTTTTAGCATAAGTGACCTGTTTCTTCAGCTATTGATATGTTCCACTTTAGCCAGTATCTCAGTATTTATAACACTTATTCGCACAAACTGGATACCATGCTATTATATAACTTTGAACTATTCGGTTAAGATTTATTCTGGATCTTTTGGAGACTAGGCCCTTTAGTTTCTGTGCTATGATGTTTTTAACTGCAGATTTTCCGTTTTAGGCAGTTTTTCGGTCTTTTCAACCTTCTACAGTAGTTCCTGAAATATATTTTTAGTTTTCCCCCCATGAACCAGTACGCACGTCCACTATTAAGCTTGAATATCTCAGGTATTTATTTAATGTAGAAGCAGGTATTTTTTCACACTTTCTCCCCCTCCCATCACATAACCTTCACGCCCTCCTCCACTTTCTTTTACCAATGCTAGATTTATTTTAACTTTCTTTGCTCTCTTGCTATTGACTCAATCAATAGTACATCTCAATCAATTAGCTCTCCCTCCTCCCTTCCCATATCCATTTCCATTTTTAGCCTAGGTGGCCTTTTTTGTGAGTAAATTGCTATTTTTCGCTTCAGACAATATCTCAGTACACATATAAAAATTACATGCACAAACTTGATATCTATAATATTGTCTAACTTTGAACTATTCGGATAAGCCTTATTCTGTGGTCTTTTAGCGCCTAGGTTTTAGTTTCCGCGTTATGGTGTTTTTAACTTCCGCTTTTCCATTTTAGGCAGTTTTCGGTCTTTTCAACTCTTTCCAATGGTTCTTGAAATATGTTTTAACTTTTAGCTTCCATGGGCCGTTGACGCATGTCCAGTATTAAACTTGAATCTCTGAAACATTTATTTACAGTAGAAACAGGCATTTTTTTTTCACATTTCCCCCCATGCCATCCCCCAGTCTTTCTTTTATCATTGCTAAGCTTCTTTTCAGTTTCTTTAACTTCTATATAACTTTAGTGACAATCGGATCATTTTAAATAATTTTTTAGTATTTTACTCTATCCACTATGTGATGGCGCTGCTGTATAGTGTATATTTTTGTTTTATTCAATATCTCAGGTTCTATAGACCAGATACTCACACAACTTGGACCATTCTCGTTTTGATTTATTTTCTTATCCATCCCACCATCATTTTAGTTCTAATTATCTCCACCAAGGACAGCAGTTTCCTTTATTAAAAGTCTATATTGTCTTCAGCTCTTATTTTCGACTCGCATTGAATGAATGAAACCTGCTTGAGCGTTTTGGTTACCCTTGGATCTTCTTGGAACCTTAAACAAGATCAGCAATGCTTCCAGACGTGATGTACAAAAGATAAAGCAAAACTAGTCAACTTATTGGTCGTTAAGTTTTGCAATTACTGTTTTTAGCTTGTCGGTGAAACAATCGATTGTAGAACATATCGATAGTAGAAATAGACTATCGATAGTATTTTATACGATAGCGATTGTTATCGATTGTTGAAATTTCGAGAATCGCCCATCACTAATATATATACAGGGTGGTCATAAAAAAAACTTTGCCGACATATCGAACTCCAACGGCCGATCCGTTCAATCGATCGAGATGAGATTTCAGATATAGTTATTCACAGGAATGAGCTCGGTATTCTGTGAACGGCAACAAATTGACGCTCACGGTTACGGCTATAGCTACAGAAACTCGAAATTTTCAAATGGCAACGCCCATTTTTTTTCAGCGCATGCGATAACCCTAAAGAGCGTTGGAACGGTACGTGTATCGCAATAAACGGACGCGTTATGCACGCACAAAAACAGCTCTGCGAATGGCAAAAAAAAAACAGGATCAGGTCGCACAAAGAAAATTTGCATATGACAGAGGCAAAACACCAATCACGGAACGCCGTTCGCCAGATAGTCAGCATAGAAAACGGATAAAAAGTGGGGTGGGAATGTTAGTTATTCAGTCGGAAGCACGCACATACCGACGAAATGACTCTTCCAGCGACAGTTCGTGGGGATTGGTAAAACTCTATTGGCAAAATGGGATGAATGCTGCGAAAACCTTGCGTGTTTACCGTCGAAACCATCGCCAAATACGTGGCCCATGTAGCCCACAAGCTCTTCGTGATTTAGTAAAGAAATTCGAAGAAACTGGCTGCACCTGTGTTAGACCGCGATGCGGACGACCAACTGTTCCTGAGGATACTGTTATGGAAGTGCATCACATAGTGACTACAGGACATATGCAAACTGCAAGAGGTGCATCTCGTGTATTGGATATACCGAAATCAACGGTCCTAAAGCTACTGCGCTCTGTAATCCACATGTTTCCTTACCGGTACCAACGCAACGCGTCCAGATGTTGGAAGTGGGGGACCATCAACAACGTGTAGACTTTGCTAATGATTTTATTATCCGATATGATAGAGATAACGACTGGCCTCTTCGCATATTATGGACGGACGAGGCACATTTCACCTTAACTGGCATCGTCAACACCAAAAATTGTGTACACTGGGCAGGCATGAATCCGCACGCTGTGGAACCAGTACCTTTATACGACGTCAAAGTTACTCTGTGGTGCGGCATTGCAGGCACAATTATTCTCGGACCGTACTTCTTTGAGGAAGCGACACCAACGGGATTTGTAACTTGCTCTGTAACAGGTTCCCGCTATACGGCAATGCTGCAAAATTACATCATACCAGAATTGCTGCAGCGAAATGCACTGAATGACTTCGTTTGGATGCAAGATGGTGCCCCTCCACATATAGCGAAGTCTGTTCGCAGGGTTCTGGAACAGCAATCTGGCGACAGTGTCATCTCACGCCTTTTTCCATTTCCGTGGCCTCCGCGATCCCCCGGCCTCACTCCTATCAATTTCTGGTTTTGGGGATATCTCAAATCTAGAGTGTACATGTGCAATCCGCAAACTTTGCCGGATTTGAAAGATTCTATCAAACGTGAGATTACAAGCATCCCTCATGCAATGTTACATTCGGCTGTATTGTCCACAGTCGCCCGCATGCAATGTGCAATTAAACACTGCATGCGGGCGACTGACTGTGGGAAATGTGTAATCAAAATAAAAGTTTTCTTTTCTCCGATCTGTGTTGTAATCAGTGATTGGTGTACTGACTCTGTGTCATATGCAAATTTCCTCCGTGCGCCCCAATCGTGTTTTTTTTTTTTGGCCGTTCGCAGAGCTGTTTTTTGTGCGTGCATAACGAGTCCGTTTCTTGTGATACACGTACGGTTCCAACGCTCTTTAGGGTTTTCGTATGCGCTGAGCATTTTGCGACAAAAAAAAATGGGGCGTTGCCATTAGAAAATTTCGAGTTTCTGTAGCTATAGCCGTAACTTTGTTGCCGTTCACAGAATGCAGAGCTCATACCTCTGAATAACTATATCTGAAATCTCACCTCGATCGGTTGAACAAACCGGCCGCTAGAGCTCCATATATCGGCAAAGTTTTTTTTATGACCACTCTGTATATATATTACTCACATAAATATTTATTCAATAGTGAAATTTTAATGAAATAAATAGCAGTTTTGTTGTAGTTGAAATAATTTTCATTATCTTGAATTTTTTTTTATCGTCTGTAATTTTATATTTAATTTTATAGTTGATTAATTATTTTAATATTTGGAATTTCCATTCAGTGTTAAGTTTCAGACATCTAATTATTTAATATTTAGTGTATATTAAAAAATTTCGTGTTTTTTAGATTGTAATGTTTATTGTATGTGGAATATATATATATACATATAAAGTTGATAGCTGCTAGTACGTTTAACAAATATCTTTGAAAAGCTCAAATCGAAGATAAATGAATCATTTTCTGAACAATAGCAAAGTTAACTTAAGTTAAAGGGATAAATTCTGAATAGTAGAGATAAAAAGTGATAGTCTGCAAGTTTTATAAAGAAAAGTAACATGACAAAAGGTTTTCATATAAGGTGGCTACTTAATTTCAATTAAAAGTTCACACACGTTTAATCGCAAAGTAAATATATATATCATTTCTAAAAACATTAAGTTAAATACTATCACGTCATCTCACCATTGTTTAAAACAAAATGCAAGTTAGTAAATGTTATCAAATAGTGTATATTATAAAATCCGAATGGTCGAGCTATAACTAATAGGGATTTTAGTTAAAATTTATATTCACTAAACTAAGAAAATTATATTTATAATAATAAACAATACTTTCCTAAAATGAATATAGTGTACGTATAACGTATTCATATGTTAGTAACTTGCTGTAAATCATAAAAGCTTAAAAGCATATTCATGTGACTAAAAAACTTGGGCTGGCTCAGCCCAGAGGTAAGCGTGGTGACCATAAATTGAGGAGTTCGCGGGTTCAAAACAAGCGTTGAGAGTCTTCATCACAATTCTTTACACATGTAGAGGGGTTAAAAATGTTATGTGTCTTCAAATGACTAAGCAACATTGAAATTTTTCAAAAGAGGTGAAATAGCCATAGATGTAAACCCTTTTTCTTGTAAGCATAGCTAAATTAATATTTCTTTGGAAACTTTTCTTCAAGTATGATAAATTGGTCAGACTGAAGGTTTTTAACAAGTTTCTCCATTATAGAAAGTATATAATATTTACCACGAATTATTCTTATGATGCTCCTCTGAAGAATGCATAACATATTCATAATATTCCATTTTTAATTTTATTAAATATAATTCTTGCATTATCCTTTCCATTGATTTTTACAATATATCTTCCTTTGTTTATCACACATATGATTTCATTTCATATATATATACAGTAAAACCTCCAAAGTTGACCACCTCTCTACGTTGACCACCTCTCTATGTTGGCTGAAATTTATTAGTTTGAATGGTCACAACACATTTTCAATGGAGATTTACCTGTCTATGTAGACCACCTCCGTAAGTTGTATGTTGACCACTTTTTAGCAGGTTTTACTCTCTGTAACTTGACCACTGATGTTTTCTTGAATTTGCTTTTTCCTCCGTTTGTTCTCCATCTTGTTTCCACGAATTTCTTTATCAGTCATTCGGCTTATCTGAGCCACACTCTCTGCGCTTGTGGTGCTCCATTCATTGTTCACTTCCAATATGATACAATGGGAGGAAAATGCCAGAGCTCCTGGAATATATCGAAAAATGTCAGGGGAGTGGGGGATCTGCGTAGCGGTGTAGCTATAAGCAGAATTAGAAAGCAACGTGTATCACTCACATGTGAAACCCATTCCGTTCTTTTTTTCTGGATGTCGCGTCGTGACGGGACCTGTCGTTTATTTGCGAATTTTCATTAAAAATGGCACGAAGAAAAGCTCTAAAAGAACTTAAATTAAACGAGAAATTGGATTTTCTTAATTTTCTAGAAAGCAGCAGCTAAAGAAAGACAACGGAAAAATTTGGTGTGAGCAAGACAACTGTGAGCAACATTTTCAAACGCAAGGAAGAATATCTGGAAGGATATTTTTCCAAAAACGTGGGACTCCAAAGAAAACGCAGAAAAACGCGTCTCGACGCTGTGAACGAAGTCACGTTTCGTTGGTTTAAAGAGATGAAATCAATCAATGCAAGGATATCGGGACATATACTTCAGGAAGTATCAAAACAATTTGCAAAATAATTCGAAATAGAGGACTTCCAAGCGTCAGCAAGTTGGTTTGAAAAATTGAAACTACGATACGAGATTTCTCAAAAAGTTTTGTGTGGGGAATCGAATGAGGTTTCATCTGAAGTGGTGGAGAAGTTTATTGACAAATTCCCAGCGTTTGCTAAAGGTTTAAAATATGAGGACATCTTTAATGCTGATGAGTGCGGTCTCTTCTTTAAAGCGATGCTTGACTGAAGTCTAGTCATGAAGGGTGACACTTGTAAAAGAGGAAAACTTTCAAAACAGCGTTTTACTGTTCGTCTATGTGCTAGTATGACAGAAAAAAAATTAAACCTACGGTGATCGGCAAATCCGCAAAACCTCGTGCATTTAAAAACGTAAAACCTGAAGCCCTTCCTGTTTTTTGGAGAGCGAACAGATCCGCTTGGATGACTAGTGCTTTGTTCGAAGAGTGGGTTAGAGGAATTGACGCAGAAATGAGGAAAAAGAAGCGGTCTATTTTACTTACCGTGGACAACTGCCCCAGCCACCCGAAAGTGAATAATCTCACAAATGTGAAGCTAAAATTTTTGCCTCCAACTAAATTTCGAAAACCCAACCTTTAGATCAAGGCATTATCCAGTCCTTCAATGTGCACTACAGAGCTGAACTTCTGGAATGGGTGATCATGAAAGCACAAACCTGTGGTTCTTCTGGATTGGCATCGTCAACAGCTGCGTCAGTAAATGCTTTGAATGCTGTTCATTAGATTAATTCAGCTTGGAATAAAGTTACGCAAACCACGATTAAGAACTGCTTCAATGAAGCTAGATTTGTTACAGCTACAACATCGGCGCAAGAGGATGAACTTCCTCTATCTCCCTTGCCAGTTTTTGATGGAGTTGATTTTGAAGATTATGTTACTATGGACGATGATTTAGTATCATGTGTTGAACCAGACACAGAGTCAATCTTCAATGAGATACTCTCTGCAACTAAGCACAGCGAAGACTTTAAGGTACAAGAAATGTACGGCGAAGAGGATGATGATCCAAGTGACGACGAAACTGAAAAGTACCCAACTCTGAAGGAAGACGATGTAAAGCGCATGATGGAGCAACTTAAAGATTTCGCTGCAGAAAAATGCCCAAGCATGCTTAATGGACTTGTAAACTGTGAAAGTGCTTTTTGCAGTTACCTAATGAACAAAAAGAAGACTCAAACAAAAATTGAATTATTCTTTCAAAAATTGCAAAAATGTGTTGTACCTTCAGTAAAATTAAAAGTAAGTGCTAATTTTTTTCTAAATTTTTCCTTAAAAAATACCAAAAAAGTTTACTAAATTTTTTCTAATATTGTACTAAATATTTCTAAAAATTCCCTAAGTTGACCACCTACATATGTTGACCACTTAGTTACAGTCCCTTGGGTGGTCAACTTATGGAGGTTCTACTGTATATATACAGGGTGATTATAAAAAAACTATCCCGACATTTGGGCCCCTAACTATCATACCTTCACAGAAACTGAATGAAATTTTGGCAAAAGGTATTTTGAGGTGTGCGCTCAAGAATGATATGGAAAACAACAGTGTCACTCAAACAGTTACGGTTACAGTGAGAAAATTTCGAAAAAAATCAAAATGGCAACACCCAGTTTTTGTATTGGAATGTGATCGCCATTGTGAAAAACCCTAAATAGCGTTGGAACGGCAACTGTAGCATGAAAATCACCGGCGCACAGTGTGGTATTTGACTCAAAAAGCTGGCCAAAAGTCAAAATTCCAAATCTCATATTGAGTTGTTCATTTTCTGGTTGGTACAACTGCACTATCCTGTGCATATGATAATGAGTTCATTTCGTTCTATAGCCTCTCCAACCGTCTGGTATTCCACTTGGTATTCATGTCTTTTGCAAGTCTCTTTTTATGCTTTTGGTCCATGTATCTTTTTATCGAAATTCTAAAATACTATTCTTAGTGGAATTTCAGGAACATTTTACGGTTTTTAAAGACGAAGGTGTATACTTCCTTTTACATAAATAGTTTTTAAAATATAATGCATTTTCATTATGTTATTCACATTGGAAACCATAGCTTTTTTAGGTTAAATATTTTAGATAAAAAAATAATTCTAATAGGGAGTTAAACTGAGTTTAATAAGAACTCTTGTGTTTTTATAATGTATATATTGGCTAGTTAAAATATATGAAATAAAATCTACCCCATTTTGCCCCCTTTTTATTTTATGACTAAAAGAAAATTAAAAAAAAAATAAAAAATTTTTTTTTTAGTTTATTAAAGGTTTTAATTTATTAAACTGTTTACATTTAATATATGCAGTAGTTTCTTACTCCCTACTGAAGACTCTTTACTGCGCAGACCTCAAATATACAAATTGAAGCGAAAAAAACTTTTGTTTATTGGTTAAGTTGTTCGATGTGTTCTTTTTAACTAAGAAGTTTTTTTGATCGTATAATGATGACGTTCACGGAATAATTCTCTGTAAATAATGTTAATTTTCGTTTTGCACTTAGTGTTCATATTAAGTAAATTTTGTTGTGTTTTGTCAAAAATGGCGTTGTCATTTTGAAAAATATATTTTAGATCAAACATAAGGAATGGTGTTTTCTACTCACTAACGTGGTAAGAGAGTTTTATATTATTAAGAAGAAATGTACTAGATATAGATATATTATTTTTTTATTCAATATGGAAACAACAACAAAAAATATCAACAAAATATCTGTTTGATGTAATAAAGCAGTGTGACAATAGAAAAATAAACAAGAAATTTAAGTGTCTAGAAAAGAAACTTGTCCAAATTACAAATTTGCAGAAAATGAAATACACTTGCCCTGTTACAAATTAAAATCTTTCAAACATCATTATAAACAGAAATGTGCTTTTTCACGATTCACTGAACAACATTTTCGAGAAAACAACGATGAATGGCTGAAAGGAACGCTTTATTTACCTACCTGGACAATAGAGAAACCCAGTCGTCCAGCAAAATAATTTAAATATTGTTATGGCAAAAGTAAGAGGCATAAAATCGAACAATTAAGATCTGAAATAAGCCACGAACAATTGACACATGCAACTCAAAGCGAAAGAACTGCTGGACATGCAGATGTCGCAAAAATTATTAAAGATTTTATTACAGCCATCTTAACTAGGGCAACAAAATATCGAAAAATTTTAACTTTGGCTGAGACAACAAACTTAAGTGCATTGACCATGTTTGTTGCAACAGATCTCACATACAATCAATATAACATCATCCGAACTCCTAATAAAATATCTGTCGTTGCTATTCACTTCTCCAGAGAGCTAAAGAGCAATGTTATCCAAGAGATATTACAAGTACTGAAAACATGGCGGATGCAAAACTTCACACTACACAAAGACTGTGCAAGTAGTACATAGAAGATGTTTTGACATCTGCGAGTGAAGTAGAATTGAAAAATGTAGAACTCTTCTGCAAATGGGATTGTGACGGCTCTCAACAACATATGTTCAAACAAAAGTTTGAAAACTCCTTTGACAGTGACTCAAACATTTTCCAAAGCTCTTTAGTTCCTTTGAGATTAATAAGTACCATAAATAAATTTCAAAAAGTATGGTGGCAGAACCCTGTACCTTCATCTCCACGTTTTTTTCTTCCTATACATATAAGATTCATTTATGAAGATAAAGACATACTCCAAGAGGAAGTAAATACATTGAACAGCAGGCACGGAATTTAATAAACACAGAGATACTCACAGCTTATGGCATACTACAAGTTCAGTACAGATTAATGCTGACTATGGTCGATGCTAAACTTTGCAATGCTATTACCAGCACTAATTCCACGATGCGATACTATATTTGTAAACAATCATCCAAAGATTTTATTAAGTTAAAAATAGTTTAAAATATTGACCCTGATTCTTTGAAATTCAGTTTCTCAATACTCCATGGTAGGATCAAATTTTTCGAGCCAATTCTACATCTTGCTTATAAGCTTCCAATAAAAAAATTGCAAGTAAGAAGTGATAAGGAGAAATAGATTGTCAGTCAAAGAAAAAAATCAATACACGAGAAGTTTAAAACGGAGAGGGAATTACTTGTAGGCATCGAGAAAGCCGATTTCATAAACACCAATGACTGAAACACATCAAGAAGGTTTTTCTCAGATACAGAAACATCAGCTAAAATTACAGGAACTGACATAAAAATAATCCGAATCTTAAAAACTATTCTAGAATTTTTATCTATAGTAATTATAAAACAGATACATTTTTTTTTTAATTTGCGAATGATACCTCTAACCATTATGTAAATCATTACGGTTGGCCCCCAATGTCACACACATTATACGAAATTTTGAGTAATGGAGCTATCATTACAGGTCATGCATTGCTTCTA
The DNA here is from genome assembly GCA_963931845.1 of Maratus michaelseni. Taxonomy (NCBI): domain Eukaryota; kingdom Metazoa; phylum Arthropoda; class Arachnida; order Araneae; family Salticidae; genus Maratus; species Maratus michaelseni. The sequence goes on from OZ007586.1 coordinate 346,431,942, forward strand.
ATCGGGCAGTTATAAGAGGTAGCGGCTGAAGCTCGAAACAAACATTTCCGTTCATATAGGCAAAATCTTTCAAGAAAAGTGTTGCGCAAAGAATGCAATTAAGATGTGCTCAATCGTCTACTTTTGAGTTTCGATCCTTATTTAAGTTGTAGTATGCGAAAAAACTCCACAAAAAGTAAACATTTTCCTGCAGAAGCATCAATTGCCAGAATCTAGTATTTCAAGTGATTCTGAAGAGGATGATGTGAAAGACAATGATCAAAAGAATGCTAGTCAGTAGGACATTACTTTGTTACACATATTTGCGTAAATTCTACAAAAAGTGGTTTGTTTTCACCGTAATAAAATATTTTACGTTTTCTTAAAACATTTTATCTGCAATAGAATGCATAAAAGTTTTGAAATAATTGTGGCCACGTTTTTCAGCAAAATACCACACTGTGCGGCGGTAGATAGGCTAAAAGTGAGGACAACCAATAAGGTCAGAGAAGCAGCATAAAATAAAGCATTTTTTGTGTTTCACAAATTTTCCACATGACCTCCTTCACACACGATGACACTTTGCATGCGGCTGATGGTGGATAGCACTACAGCACGTATCATGGCAATAGGAATCTCTTGAATCGCAGTTCTGATGGCATCTTTCAAATCAGATGCAGTTTGAGGACGAAACTGATACACTTTGGATTTCAGATATCCTCACAGCCAGAAATCCATTGGTGTCAGACCTTGGTGGCCACGGAAACGGGAAATGACGGGAGATAACTCTGTCACCAAACTGTTGAGTTAAGACACGTTTGACTGAAGCATAGGCGTAGCGTGGCCTGAATTTTTTTTTTTTTGGGGGGGGGGGGGGGGGGGCACGCATGTTTTAAGTGCTTATTATTATCATCATCATTTTTTTAAATTTTTTCTGTTTACATAATATGATGACCAACGTTTGAAAGAAGTTTTCGGTAATTTTGTTTATTACTTTCAATTGAAATTTTACATAACATTTTATCTTGTGCTAAGAAGGTTATAAGGAAAGGTTCTTCATTAAATTACAATGAAATGAATGATATTTTAATAAACTTAAATCAAATTATGTTTTACCCGTTGACCCATGAGAGGATTTTGCTCTGTCGCCTAGTTTTTAGCAATATCTAATATTTTGTAGAGGCAGGTTTAAACTTCTAAAGAAAAATTAAGTATGAAAATATCTGTAAACAACATTAGTCAAGACAGAATATCGTCTCATTTATTCTGTCAAAGTTACAGGAAAAACTGATTGAAGATAGCAAAAGGCACGCGCGGGGAAAAAAAACAATAATCTTTTAACTGTATTAGAGGATGACGACATTCGCTTCGGGAAAAACACGAGACCAAAAAAAATAAATTGAATAAATATAAAATACAATTTAATTTAACGTAACAAAGGATACATTTTAGGCTACACGTGAAGTACCACTGCTTCAATCGATCGATGGTAACTTTTTCTTAAAAAGCCCGTGCAGAGACGTCCCACTTTATTTTTTTGTACTATTTATTTCTATTTTTTTTTCATAATCATTGTTGGAGCATGATACAATGCGGTATTTTATTTTTGTGGCAACATTGATTTGAAAAAAAAAAATTCATTTCATTTATGAAAACAATGCTGATTTAATTTTTAATTAACTGCAATTTTTAATTAAAAAATCATGTTTTAACGAAATGGGAGTATATTATGTCAGAAGCGGATTGAAAAACCTTTCAAATGATAGCTCGTTCATTTTTGTGTCTTGTGTGTTTTGTATTTGCTTAGAAAAAGGGATGTTGACAACAAAAATAATATATATGACCAGTGGACCCGTGCGAGGATTTCGCACTGCAGTCTAATATTTTCTTAGCAATATCTAATAGGTTTTAGATGCAGGTTTAAACTTTAAGAAAAATTAAGGATAAAAATATCTGAAAACAACATTTGTGAAGCCAGAATATCATCTCATTTATTCCATCAAAGTTACAGTAAAATCAAAGTTAGCAAAAGGCACGTGGGAGAAAGAAAATTAACAATAGTATTTTAACTGCATTTAGAGGATGGCATCACTCGCTTCGGGAAAACTGAGAAAAACTTTTCATTTTTTTTTAATGAAAACAATGCTGATTTAAATTTTAATTAACTATAATTTTACTTCGATCGATCAATGGTGTTTTTTTTCTTCTAAATATTTCAATTTCCTATTTTAATCATAAATATAAAATAAACCCGTGCGTTGGCATCGCATTTTATACTTGTTGTACTTATTACGTATTCTACGCATTACGTAAATAATATACTGTTATTATGTATGCCACGGTTATACTGTTTTTTTTTTTTTTATAATCATTATTGAGCATCACATAATGCGGTATTTTACTTTTGTGGCAACACTCATTTGAGGAAAACTTTTCATTTCATTTATGAAAACAATGCCGATTTAATTTTTCATGAACAGCAATTTTTAATCAAGAAACATGTTTCAACGAAATGTGAGCGCACTATGTCAGGAGCCTGTTCAAGATCCTTTCAATTGGTATCTGATGTATCGTTCTGTGTTTTGTATTTGCTTAAAAAAAGGGATGTTGACAACAGAAATATTACATATGATGATTTTTAAATTTCTATAATAATGGATATATTAATCCATCTTATAATAACAAAATTGTTTTAGCATCACGAAATTATATTGCATCTTTAATAATAATAAAAAAAATATTAAGTTGCAATATTTTTATTGACGTTTAAAAGGAATTGAAAGCAAATATCACACTAGAAACACTTTTCTTAAAACATAACAATGCTACAGTAGACTCCGGATTATCTGACGCTCGATAATATGTTTCAGCTCAAAACACAAACTTTGACAGTTTTTTCTGAAAGATTTTCTGACTTACTGAAAAGTTCAATACTTTCAGAAATCATAAATTCAATTTTCTAAAATATCATTCAATTTCTTACAGAAACGTTCAATTACATAGTTTCCGAATAAAAACACCTGTCAATCTCATGTGTTTGTGAACAAAAATGAATTAAAAATTGTGCCAGAAAGTACACAGTTTGGATTTGAGAACAGCTTTAAAAAACCTTTTTTTTTTTATAATACGTATTAGTAATATTAAAAAATAAAAATTAGTAGGGGTTTTTAAAAATAATAATTATAATAAAACATAACTTACCAGTTTCCTCAAAGTTACTTTTGGTCTTCTTATTAAATAATGTGGTAATCTTGGGTTGTATTTTGATTCGTTTCATATTTTCGCATCATGTGCACACAATTCAAAATTTGGTAGTCTGAGACAATGTCAAACAGTCTTTGTTCTCAGATGGATTTTATTTTTCCCCCTAAATTACAGAGCAAAATATCCCTAGATTTCCTTAGATTCTTAAATAAGTAACTTGCTGCATTTTGAATGACTGATGCTGCCATTGTAACATATGACAAGTCCAAAAAGGCGTTGTGTGATGTGGAATTACATATATTTTTCTTAAATTAATCCTTTTCTCTAATTTTCAGTTTAAACTAACGTTTAATTACTTATTTATTTTTTCCTAACTTTTATTACAGTTCTCGCCGTAATTTTCCACCATTAAAAGAAAATATATTTAAACATATGCCCGTTAACAATAAAACTGCTCTCACATAGATATAATTCTTTTAAATTATTTTTCACCCTCACTAGATATCCAACAAAAAAAAAAAAAAAAGAAAAGAAAAGAAAAGAGATGGACTTTGTATTCGGTCTGCATTTTATTCTCATTCCGTTCAACGTTCATTAGAAATGTCTTTGTCTGCTTAATATTTGAGTTTAGCTTTCTCGGTAAATCACAAACACAGCTAGATTCTCAAAACCACATTCTCAAAACAAAAACTCTCAAGGTACATTTGGCGTTCGAATTCTCGTTCGCTCATTTTTCAAGACTGCTATTCTGGTTGCCCCGTCGTGTAATTAAAAAATTCCCATAATTGCCTAAAGATTAACTGATAATTTTACATCATTCATTTCATATGCTCTTTCGCCAATTCCATCTTATCTGAAATTATCAGCCCTGTAATTAATAATGCATTTTAAAAGTTTCGTAGAGCTAATTTAAATTACCTAATATTAAGATTCAACCAAAACCTCTAATATATGGACAGAATTTCCCACTTTCAGGGAATTCTTTTTCTTAACATAATTTGAATATAATTACTATATAGCTATTTAAGACTAATTCTGAAAGCTAAATTGGCTACTTTCTGACACAATCCTGAATTAAATTTTGTTCGTCAACGCGTAAAATGTACAGATGTTTTTATTAAGAAACTATGAAATGGCATTTTTCAGCATTCGATAAAGGGAAAAGATATTTAGAAAATACTGTCAAAGTTGGCATTTTGGGATGGATTGCTAAACCAAATTTCTATCAAGAGCCCGAGAAATGTTGTAATGAGACAGCAATCGCTTATCATTCAATATGAAATACATTTATCAAAATATTGCTATTTGATTTGAATTTCTTTCAATAGTTGTGCCTACCAGTACCAATTGCATGCTTTTATGTCTGAAAATGTCAGAAAGTTTCATGTTGTTAGGCGGTGGAAAATATTTTTGGGAAAACCTCAAACCCTTCACCGTCTGAGGGTTTCCCTGCATTTTCATAAGTATGCTTTTAAATCCCAGAATATATAAATTTTTTTATCACAGTTTGATGCTATAATATATTTTATTTCTCCTCATTCTATATACGGTTCAAAACAGAATTCTGTTGAAAATATTTTTGTCTAGCCATTTTAACATGATTTCTAGAAACGAATAAACACGGGCCTAACGGTCGGCTGTTCTCAAATCCAAACTGCATATTAGTGACACATTTCTGAAACATACTGGCTACTTATTTATACATTTCTGACAATCATACGCGGTACAGAAATGTATAGGTGATATAAAACTGGAGAGTTCACTATAAACTTTTAACTGGAACGATGTTCTATTAGGTTATTTCAAGGTAAATATTAATTAAGGCTGTTCTCGAATCCAAACTGGCTAACTTTCTGACGCATTTCTGAATTTAACTTTATTTGGCAACACATAAAACTGGCAAGTATTCTTATTAAGAAACTAGAAAATCGAATAGGTTTTCCATTTTTTAATAAAGAAAAATGATGTTTTAAAAATACTGTCAAAGTTTGCATTTTGAATCGATTTTCCTGACACGATAGTCCAAAAAAGGTCGTCATAAGCAGCAATCGGCTCATAATTCAAGACGTAATACATTAATCGAAAAATGAAAAACGGTATGCTATTTCAAATCATTTCAATGGTCATGCCTGCGCTTCTACCTATAAAAAAGGGTCCATGAATGATGAGTAAAGAAGAGAAGGGTAAAAATACAGAAGGAAAAAAATCTTAAAATACTAATTTAATTCTATTGTAGTTTATGTTATTTCCAGAAATACTTGCTATTGTTATGGCTAATACTTAAAATAAAGAAAACTGCCCAGTTAAACTGAGGGCATTGAGCTCACAGGCTATTCACACTAATTGTATATTATGCTATTTTTTCAAAGAATAATGCCACTCGAAAAATAAAGAAATCGACAATGTATTAAGGGGGGGGGGGATAAGCACCCGTTTCCACCCTTTATACTTAACCAATAAACCCCCAAAATCTAATCAGGCAAGCGCCTTACCACAATGAATTTAAACACAAAATTTGAAAAAAATCGGATAACACATTTATCTAAATTAAGGGAGGGATTGGACCTTAATTCCCCTTAACCAATGAATCCCCAAAACTAAACAGAGAAGCAACTTGTCACATTGAACCTATATACAAAATTTGAAGAAAATCGGATAATTCTGCATAAAAAACCCATTTATCTAAATTAAGGGGGATTAGCCCCCCGTTTACCCCCATTTATACTTATCCAATGAACACCCAAAACTAATTAGGGAAGTGCCTTATCACAATGAGCCTATATACAAAATTTAAAGAAAATCGGATAATTCTGCATGAAAAACCCATTTATCTAAATTAAGGGGGGTAGCCCCTCGTTTTCCCCCTTTATACTTATCCAATGAACCCCCAAAACTAATTAGGGAAGTGCCTTATCACAATGAGCCTATATACAAAATTTGAAGAAAATCGGATAATTCTGCATGAAAAACCCATTTATCTAAATTAAAGGAGGTGAGCCTCCCCCCGTTCCCCCCTTTATACTTAATAAATGAAAACCCAAAACTATTCAGGCAAGCGCCTTACCACAATTAATCTATATACAAAATTTGAAGAAAATCGGATAATTCTGCATGAAAAACCCATTTATCTAAATTAAGGGGGGGTAGCCCCCCGTTTACCCCCTTTATACTTATCCAATGAACCCCCAAAACTAATCAGGGAAGTGCCTTATCACAATAAGCCTATATACAAAATTTGAAGAAAATCGGATAATTCTGCATGAAAACCCATTTATCTAAATTAAGGGGGATTTGCCCCCCGTTTACCTCCATTTATACTTATCCAATGGACACCCAAAACTAATTAGGGAAGTGCCTTATCACAATGAGCCTATATACAAAATTTGAAGAAAATCGGATAATTCTGCATGAAAAACCCATTTATCTAAATTAAAGGAGGTGAGCCCCCCCCGTTCCCCCCTTTATACTTAACAAATGAAAACCCAAAACTATTCAGGCAAGCGCCTTACCACAATTAATCTATATACAAAATTTGAAGAAAATCGGATAATTCTGCATGAAAAACCCATTTATCTAAATTAAGAGGGGGTAGCCCCCCGTTTACCCCCTTTATACTTATCCAATGAACCCCCAAAACTAATCAGGGAAGTGCCTTATCACAATGAGCCTATATACAAAATTTGAAGAAAATCGTATAATTCTGCATGAAAAACCCATTTATCTAAATTAAGGGGTTAGCCCCCCCGTTTCCCCCTTTATACTTAACTAATGAACTCCCAAAAATAATCAGGGAAGCACCTTATCACAATGAACCTATGTACGAAATTTGAAGAAAAACGGATACTTCTGCATGAAAAACCATTTATTTAAATTAAGGGGGAGTTAGCCCTCCCTTTCCCCCTTTTATACTTAACCAATGAACTCCCAAAACTAATCAAGGAAGCGCCTCATTAGAATGAACCTGTAAACAAAATTTGAAGCAAAACGGATAATTCTATCACGAGTTATCGCGTTACGTACATACATACATACATACGTACATACAGAACGGGCGGGCACATTAGCTCTCAAGCTTTGATAGCCTGTGAGCTAAAAAGTAGAAAAGCGGTCATGGGATGTTTTGTATTTTTAGCAGTTCTTTTCATCAGCATTCAAAGAATGTTGTTATGAATATTAAAGTGACAGGAAAAAATAATTTCTTTTGTGGTGTTCATTTCTTTCTTCAAAGATCTAGCAGAGTAAACTGGGACTGCTAAAACATTTCTTTCATACGCAAACTTTCCTTCTTTGTTTCCAAAACAACAGTAATCGTTAATAACAGTCTAAAATTTTTCACAGACAAATAGATGCCTGTAAGCACCTTTTTTCGGTTGAAGATCCAAATCGAAAGATGTTTCGAGTGTGATATAAGGGTCGTCAAATATCAAATCCTCCCATAAACACTTTGTCTAGAACAAAAATATTTTCACTTAAGCTTTTCGAGCATTGTATGATAGACATTTCTTAACTGACAGCAATCAGTTCTAAAAGTGTGGTACTCAGAAAGTTTGCCCCCCCCCCCCCGACGCTACGCCTATGGACTGAAGACCCGACATGTGGAGCAGCGCCATTTGTGCATGACACAACTTCAGATAGAGCATTTTGCCGTTGCAATGCGGGAATCGCGTAATGAGTTAACATGTCCAAATAGCGAGCACTCGTTACTGTACACGTTTGCAGATCACCGGCAGTAACCTCTTCAAAAAAGTAAGGGCCGAGGATGAACGTACTCGTTATACCACACCACACAGTCACTTTTTCCTCGTGTAATGCACGTGCATGCACATCATGTGGATTATTCTCTGCCCAGTGCACACAATTTTTCGAATTTACATTACCAGTTAACGAGAAATGCGCCTCATCTGTCCACAGAATGCGTAAAGGCCAGCTGCTATCTTCATCGTACCAGATAAGGAATTGATTTGCAAAATCCAGCCGTAATTGATAGTCTCCCGCTTCCAACATCTGGACACGCTAGAATCGATACGGAAACATGTTTAGAACAGAGCGCAGAATCTTGCGTACAGTTGAATTCGGCAGATCCAGAACACGTGAAACACCGCGTGCAGTTGCGGGACGCGGGATGAACTGTTCTTATCGTCTGATGGACTTCTGCAACAGCTTCCACAGGAACGGATCGTCGTCCAGACCGAAGTCGATTGCATGTGCAACCAGTTTTTTCAAATTTATGAATCAAGTCCCGTACAGCTTTGACAGTGCACGGGCCTCGCCGTAATCCATGGTTTCTGTGGTAAACACGCAATGTCTCTGCGGCATTTTGTCCATTCAGGTAATAAATCTTTACGATTTCCCCACGTTCTTTCCCTGAAAGCGGCATCTTGTTCGGAATGGCAGAAAGGAACATACGCGGCTCGCATTTCGCAGTGCCTTTTCTTTTACCTAGCGTGACGACGTCAGTCATGACTGTGTCTTACGTAGAACCCGAAATTTGCGTTTCTTGGTTTCTTGTTCTCGTTTTGTGAAGAACTAATCAGGCTGGGATATCAGCCAAAGAAACGGTGTGACGTGTGACGTAAATGAAACGAAAATTAATGTTCTGGTGCACGGCAAAGTCCTTTTTACTTTCCCTTGCCTAGTTCCGGTGATTTTCATGCTACAGTTGCCGTTCCAACGCTATTTAGGGTTTTTCACAATGGAGATCACATTCCAATACAAAAAACTGGGTGTTGCCATTTGATTTTTTCGAAATTTTCTCACTGTAACCGTAACTGTTTGAGTGACACTGTTGTTTTCCATATCATTCTTGAGCGCATACCTCAAAATACCTTTTGCCAAAATTTCATTCAGATTCTGTGAATGGTATGATAGTTAGGGGCCCAAATGTCGGGATAGTTTTTTATAATCACCCTGTATATATATATATATATATATATATATGTGTGTGTGTGTGTGTGTGTGTGTGTATGTGTCAAAGTGTACATACAAAATAACTAAAAGTATGAGAAGTATGTTCGTGTGAATATACAAACTTTTTATGTGTAGTAAGTTCTTAAAGAACGATAAAATTAATAGCATATCAATAAAAAGGTACATTCTAAGTTTTTCTCAGTTTTTTTCCTTTGTAAGCTACGGGATTCATAAATTTTTAATCCCATATAGATTTAGCAAAATGTATACTAACTTCTATGTAAACAATACGTTTCATGTATTATTTGAAACTTTGATTTAAAAAAATAGTTACTTTGTATTATAAGAATAATTAAAATAAGCATATCGATTCATTAAGACATCTAACATAGACTTACATCTACCCCTTATTGGCGTAAATCTCCCTATCAGTGACGTCACATAACACTTTATCGAGGCTACCGAAAACGACAGGCTACCGCGGTGCATTCAACTTATCGTTTTTTACAGACCGCTAGAGTGACGTGATGCTCTTTTCGTACACCTGCATTCGTGGATTCGAGCATCACATGACTCCCGCGGTCTATAAAAAAAGATACGCGTAAAGCACCGCGGTAGCCTTTCTTTGTCGTTAGCCTCGACACTTTATACATTAGGGATAAAATTCGATGATAAGGAGTTATACTAAGATCCATTGCTGTCTAAGCTATTATGGGAGTAGCACGCATGTTTTTCATGCTCTAGTCGTATATTGAAGATGTGATGCCAGCATGTGTTACAGATCTGTTTGTTTTAGGTAAGCATAATTTGTTTTTCTATACTATATAAAGTTCATATGAATGTTTATTTGTCTTATGCACTTAGGATATATATGCAATTTATCGACTAAAATATGTGATTATTAAATTTACCTCGATCTTTAAAATCACTTTTTAAAACTTAACTAGTAATTTCAGTGTAAACAATATATGTAGAACATATCCCGAACGATAGGAAAATGAACTAGTCGGATGTGTCAATCCCAAAACTTTCTTCTATCTCACACAGGTTTCGCATACACTAAAAAGAATCAGCACCAATTTATATCAAGGTCTAACTGAAACTCAAGTTTTATTAAATTCCGAGCATTATTTCTTGAGATAGAGCTATTGTGGAGATCGCGAAAAATGCTGCATAGCAGCGCCACCTGCTGGCCGATTTTTACCAAAAGCTAATCAGCACCAATTTATATCAGGGACTAACTGAATATAAAGTTTTATTAAATTCCCAGCATTATTTCTTGAGATAGAGCTATTGCGGAAATCGCAAAAGATGCTGCATGGCAGCGCCACCTGCCGGGCGATTTTTACTAAAAACTAATCAGCACCAATTTATATCAGGGACTAACTGAATCTAAAGTTTTATTAAATTCCGAGCATTAGTTCTTCAGATAGAGCTATTGTGGAAATCGCGAAAAATTCTGCATAGCAGCGCCACCTGCCGGGCGATTTTTACCAAAAACTAATCAGCACCAATTTATATCAGGGACTAACTTAATCTAAAGTTTTATTAAATTCCGAGCATTAGTTCTTGAGATAGAGCGCCCACAAAATTTGTGTCACATACATACAGACAGGCAGACAGACAGACAGACAGACAGACAGACAGACTCACAGACAGACATTTTCTAAAAACAGTCAAATCGTGTTCAGGACCTTCTAAAACGTATAAATCCGTCGAAAACCGGAAGTCGAAAATTTTCATGAATCCAATACTTTCTTCTTGTAAAGATAGAAGAAAGTAAAAATATTTACTTTATCTTGATCTTAATGCATTTTAAAATTTAACCAAGTTTAGTGTATATAATCAGTTGAGTAGGACATAGACAAGGCTACATGTAAGAAATCGCATACATTAACGGCTATAAGTATATGATTTTTTATAAATTACTGTTTAGTGTGATGGGTTTTTATTTAAATTTACAGTGGTGGCCAAAAGTGTGGACATTTTTTGAAAGTTTCATGTTTTTCAACTTTGTGTGCTTGTAGAATATATTAATTTTCACTTAAATACAAACGTTTATATATCAAATTGAAGGTAATTTAATGTAGAATTTAATAATAAAAACAGTATTACAATATCTGTATTACAAAAAGCTGAATCCTGCTGAAAAATAAATGTTGCGTTGTTGGGGAAGAGATCCCTGATGGAAGGTATCAATTTTGGTTCCAGGACAGTTTCGATGTATTTTTTGGCATTCAGGATGCCATCAATCACTTGAATTCGGACCACACCATCTGCAGACATACATGCCCAAATCATGACATTTGTTGGGCTTTTTGTAGTTGCTTCAATGCAATCAGGATGAAGTGCTTCTCCTACTCTACGTCTCACGTATTTTCTATCATCACTACCAAAGAGCGATATTTTACTCTCATCGCTCCAGATTACTTGCTTCCATTGATTTTCTGACCATTTAATGTGTTCTTTTGCCCACTAAACTCGTTTTTCGCGTTGCTTTTGATTTAAATATGGTTTTTTCCTTGGAATTCTAGCTTGTAGTCCAAATCCTGATAACCTTCTTCTTATTGTTCTTGAACTTACTGCAATACCCGCTGCATTCCTTTCACATCTAATGGCATCTGATGAAATTTTTCTATCGTGGAGGCATAGCCGTTTAATTTTTCTATCGGCAGTAGCACTTGTGCATTTTTTTCGACCTGATTTGGCCTTATTTTCCACTGATTTCGTTTTTTCATAAATAAACAGAACTTCCGTACACCAGAACAAGTCACTGAACCACCAACTTGTCTTGCAATTTCAGCATAAGAGAGGCCATTTTCTCTCAATATGACAATTCGGCTTCTTTTTGTAGATGTCCAATTAGTTCTTCTTGTTGATGACATTGTTTAAAATTAGTTTAATTAAAAAAAAGGACTTTAAATATTCAAAAACAGCAATACTCTATTTAATTGTACTAGTATGCATCATTCCGCAAAATATTTCCACAACAATAACTCTTTTACCATCCAAATAACTTAAACTACAGTTACAGACATTTGATTGGTCCTCAGAACAGTGTTTGTGATTGGCTAGTACGCTTTTATTCAAAATGATTTGTGTTTGTTTGTTCTACTAAAATGAGCATAACTTTTTTGTAATACAGTTATTGTAATACTGTTTTTATTATTAAATTCTACATTAAATTACCTTCAGTTTGATATATAAACGTTTGTATTTAAGTGAAAATTAATATATTCTACAAGCACACAAAGTTGAAAAACATGAAACTTTCAAAAAATGTCCAAACTTTTGGCCACCACTGTATATTTAGATATCTCGGTTCATTGTATGAATGAAATGTCTTAATAATAATGCGATAGCGTTGGAAAGTATTTCATAAACTACACCACAATGTATCTCTTTTTATCATGTTTCATTATTTATGTATCATTTTTCTTTTTTTTCTAATTTTAGTATATATTATTATTGTTTTCTTTTTCATATATTTCTCTTCGCATATGTTATTAATGCCACATGAAAAAAATGATTAATTACATCAACAGTTAAACGAATTAGTTATTTTTTTTCTTTCGATATTCGTAAAATTCTTAGCTATACACTTTTTAATAAATAGTAAGTTTTGTTTTATATGTTGAAATAACAAGTGAGAATATTTTCCCCCTATATGTGAAAGCGAAGTAATTTATATGAGTGAATAAACATTTTAAATTTTTAAAGTAATGTAAATTAAGATATATGCACAAATGAAATAATAAAGTTTATTTATTTTTCATTTTACTTAGTAATATCATTTTCCAAATACTAATTTGAATATTAATCGTTTCAGAAAGTTCTTTAGATAATGCTATAACTATAGAAAATTCTCTTATCATTAATTTTCAATGTCTTATCAAACATCTCCTCAAGTTTAGTGACGCATACTTATTAGGTGCACGTTGTGCTTTTTTCTTCTCCAAGTCGATAACAAATCCTTAACCAGCGGTTTTAAAAATCCAAAAAAAATTCTATTATAAAACTTCCCTACGAAGAATCACTGAATTTTTCTTTCAAATTATACACTTTAAAGCATAAAATAATAATAATTAATGAAAAGTCTGTTTTTACAGAACGGAATTTTGTTAAGGGATACTATTTTATTAAGAGGGATTTTGTGAAGGGTTCTGTTTCATTAAAAGAAAATTTGTGAAAGGAACTATTTTATTAAATGGATTTTTGTGAAGGGATTCTAAATAGACAGTAAAATTTTGACTTTATCGAGTTTTAAAATTTTACTTTCACATAGTTTTAAAGGGAAGTGTGAAATAGTATAAATCTTTATTTAGTTTCTTCTGTTAAAACATGCGTTAATTGAATAAGTGGCACTTATTCGCAAAATATTTTTATTCGCCCCTTTAGAAATCTAGTAAAATGATTTAAAACGAATGGTAAACGAAACTAAAAAAAATATTAACATTTTGATAATATTCGAAAATGATTAATTCGTTTTACGGAAACATATCAAACAATTCTAAAAATATTCTCGCAGATAAAAAAATTCCCATAAAAATTCTTAAGTCACTATCATAATTAATTATTTTCTTAATTAATATTTGTAATAAGTACTCAATTATTTAAAAGAAATATTAGCAAATTGATTGATTTAAAACTAAGTTTTGCAAGTATTTCTTTTTTGTTATAAGAAACTGTAATGTATATTTAAACAGTTTATATATTTTAGTTACACACACTATATAGAAAAGAGTATAAAGTTTCAAATATATTCGCTTTATTCAAACCTTTCAAAAATGTTTCATCTCAAAACTTGGCCCTTCACAAACATTTCACCTTACCGAACTGAACCGTTCACAAATTTAATCATTTAAAAGAAAAATATGACTGTCACTTTTCCATTAGATGGTAAAACAGAACTAAAAATTATTAACTTATTTCACATAACATTCCGATAACTTTGGAAGGTGTTTCATTAACTATACCCCGACGCATGATTTTTCCTTCTTGTTTATTTATTTTATTTGTTTTTATTTAACTTATTTATTTTATTATATATTTTCTATTTATTTTTGTTATTTACTATAGATCCTATTTTGCATTAACGTTGGACTTCTTCGTTTATTAGTATCCTTTATGTGGACACTCTGTATTTTTCGAAAGGTAACTTGTATTGTTAGCATAAATTATATCAAAGAGACCACCGTAAAAATAGGGGGGGGGGGACTATTTCATCAATGTATTTTTTCCCCTGTAGAATTTTTGTGTGGCACTCTGTATTTTTTGAAGGGCTTAACTTTTATCAAATGGCTCCCTTAAAAAAAAAGAAAAAAAAGGAGGGGTTGATTAAAAATAGTAAGGTGAATCATATTATATTGTACCCTGTATTTTTAGCCTAACTTTTATTCAAGGACCCTAGGAAGTAAAAAAATGTGGAGCACATTTTCATCATACTCACTGTTTTTCGCATAATTTTTAACGAATACCCTTTGGAAAAAAATTGTACGGGGGGGGGGGGTTTCGCCCCTAAAAATAATTTAGTGAAAGATTTATTTTTGTGAAATCCGTTTACTCATTGAAATATTTGCCTCTCTTCTCTATCATATCTAAAAATTACCCTTCTGTAGTCCATTTAATCTTTAAAAAAATCCCCCCTCTTCTCTAGCATAGCTGAAAAAAATCAATCACTTTAAAATTCCCACTTCATACTATAATTCGCTAAATTGAAAAAAAATTCTAAGGATCGTTAAATATTTCATTTTTCCATTGTCTTATAAGATACATTAACTAAAACATTCCTTATCAGGTCCCCTGTTATAGTAGAAAGCCTTCTCTCCCTCTCCTCATATCTCCCCTTTTTCTTATCTCACCAAAAAATCTTTATTAGAGATCTCTTAGAGATTTTTATCTTATCTCTTATTTGCGTGACGTTTTTCCTGCCTGACGTCCTTACGTGCTGCACTGACCTTCATAGAGCACTGCGATCGGTACAGCGCGTGCAGCTGATGCAGAAACGGCCTTTCTTATCTACTAACCCTCGATCCAAGTATTGTTTATAAATTTCAAAATTCTTACCTCACTGTTTCCTTCAATTGGGAGCTCTGTGTTATCTCCAAGACCGATTTTATCACTTCCATCTAACTTCTGAAAGTCACTTTGTGAGTTGAGATCATATGTCATATGTGCTGATGCTCCACTGTCCCGAATCCACTGTTTTTCTTTACAGTTCTTTATTTCTTTCACATCAGCAGCATTAAAGGCATTGTAGCTTATGGAATCATTAGAAGTACCCAGTCCGGTTCACTATTGTTATCTCTACCCCTGCTTAGTTGTCGGGATAATACTCTCTGGAAAAATGTCCCTTCTTTCGACAGGAGTAGCACAGTAGTAGTTGATTTAATTTTGGCTTGTTGTTGTTCGCTGATGGCCTTGGTGTCCCGTATTTCGCAACAAATGTCGATTCATCTCGGTTGTTCTCATTTAAATTTGTTTCCTGATCAATTAGCCTGGCTGTTAAATTTGACAGATTCTGTCTGCTTTCATCCATCAATAGTCATGCTTGGCGGAAGTTACGGTATTTTGCAGGCAAGGTATCAAGAATTTTAGTTATGAAGGGGATATCGTTGATATTTTCACCAGAGTTTTTATCTTAAGAGCTAAGTTTTCTACTGCAGGGCCGTTGCGACCGACCCCCATACCCCCCATTTGGGGGGGGGGGTGTCGGCAAAGTCATGGCCCAGTAGTAAGATATTACAGACCTTTGAACCGAATAATAAAATTTGTTAATTTTAAATTTAAACAAATATTTTTTAATAATATTTTAATTATGTTTTATTCATTTTTTTTATCAAAGATCTCGGTCAAATTTTGAAAAAGTAGGAAGCGTCCAGATAGAAAAAATTTTGGAGACTCTAAATTCTATTTCAAAAATAAAATGGTATTTAAGTGTTTTAGCCCCCCCCCCCCTTAAACGCGTGAGGAAAAGGGTTCAAAACTTTTATGCCCCAATTATTTTTATGCAAAGGTTTAATGAAATGCTTTTTAATCTGGTTTATGGGCCCAATTGGGAATTCAAGCGCTCGAATACGCCATCTGGTGGAAAAAAGATATAACTTCTCGTTTCAGGAAAATCCCATGCAAGCCCATTGCGTTACATGCATTTTTAATTTGTTCATAATGATTATTTTTTTGCACAATTTCAGATTTCATGTGATATTTGTGTTCTGTGTTTATATCACAAGGTGAAAAATATCCAAATTTGAATATCTAATACTTTCAAACGCGTTTACAATAAATGATGGTTCCAATGGCACTTTAGCATTAGTTAAAGGGACAATTTTCCTGTACGGCTGGCTGCGATCAGCGCCTCTATAGGCCGATTGAAGTCCCAATAAGCGGGGCCCCGTGTTTATTGCATTTGCAGCCTATCCCCCTGTGTTCAACCTGTTGTTTTTATTAACCCCTTAATCGTCGTGCCCGAGACATTCACGGGCAGCCTAGGCTACGCCTGTTTTATTCAGATTGTTTCATTACCACCAGTTTTTTAAAATAGTATAATTGGCTTTATTCTCGCATTATTTTATCTGCCTATTAAATAAGGCGAATATTTCTACTTAAAAAAAACTGGTGGTAATCAAGCAATCTGAATTTTAAAAAAGTAGCCTACACTTTTCGGGCGCGACGATTAAGGGGTTAATCAGTTCCTCTTATCGCCTTAAATTACTAATGCTAATTACATAAATTATATTTCGTAATCATTTAATCTACTACCCGTATAGCATGTACAGTGCGAGGCTAACGAAAAATACAGGCTACCGCGGTGCATTCTGCATATCTTTTTTTACAGACCGCGAGAGTGACGTGATGCTCTTTTCGTACACCTACATTGGTGGATTCGAGCATCACGTGATTCCGCCGGTCTGTAAAAAAAGATACGCGTAAAGTACCGCGGTAGCCTTTCTTTTTCGTTAGCCTCGTGTACAGTGCCAGTGACGTCACTGCAATCACGGTTGTCACGTCACATCTGTGACAAAAATTCCACCGCTCAGTTATGTCACATTGTGACTAAAATATGAACTTCTCCAAAAAAACTTAATAAAAAGACTAAAATACTGGAAAACATGTTATTTATTGTAAAATTTATTGTTCTGATATATATTTTTAATTTTTGTGACGTCACAACGACGTTCTTACAAGTCACGTACGTCACTTGAAGACTGTGACCAATAATCCACCATATTGTGAAGTCCCATTGCGACAAAAAAATCCATGATAATGTGAAGTCTCATTGTGACCAAATGTGAATTTTAAAATTCTTTGAAAGTGAGAACCTTTAAAAAAAAAAAGGTCTTAATGAGCCGTCTGTACAGGACCGTCACTTTTTAATTTTTCGAATTATAGGAAAATGAATTTCAAATAGATCATTTTTAGTTAATGTGTAATTGAAAATTATGACTCAAACATAATTCTGCATGTACTCGAAGAAAAAATGTTTTTATTTTAATGTAAGAAAGTTTTTCATTTCCGTTTTATTTCTTTTAGGAAAATCAATAAATTGTGTTAAAATATCTTCATGAATTTTATAAATTTGAAAATTATTGCTACCACCAAACCGACAGACAATATATATGGAGAGAGGATGGGGGGGGGGGGGGTGCGAGTTGTTTAAATACTTTAAGTAATTTGGATTTTTTTTTTCAATTTCATCCAAAATTAAAACAATAAAATTTAAATGTGAAAATTTAGGTGGTGTAAATTCCATTCCGATAATTTCGAAATTAAACAGAATTTAACTATATTATCCAATTTAATTATCTTATTAACATCTTAAAATATTTTATGACGTACTAAATTAACCACATTTATCGGAATGGCAAGATTTTCTAACAAAAAATTTTGTCAGTTGGGCGCGCATTAAAAAAAATGCTTGATTGCTAGAATATTTTTGAATTAGTAATACTCTCTTTATATCTAGTATATAACTCCTAAAATTAATGAAAAAATACGAGTTAGTTACTGAAAAAACATCAGTTATAATATGCACATATATTTTGAAATGCAAATATTAAAAAAATATATATTTATTCATTTTTTAACAGAAAAAAAATCCAATCGTGAAAATTAAATCGTCTGCTCAAGTATGTGTGGAAACAATGCGTAAAACATCGGTCACTGGCCACTGTCGAAAAGGCACGCCATTTTATTATTTCAATCACAAAACCAAGGACGCTCTTTTGCCAGGGAATATATTTAAACACCTTTTTAATATAAATTCGTGTAATAAAGTCAAATGGTAACTGGGTAACTTTGCGAAGTGCTGCTTTTTTATATATATATAATTCCTTCATTGTTATCTGGCTACTTTTTAGATAACCTTTTATTAAATAATTGTTCTTAATTTTGAGTTAAGTTGGATAACCAAAATAAAGGTATGTAATTAATTTAATATAATTAAAATAATTTTAAATCATTAATTGGTGCAAATAAGACATACGACTGTTTAATATTCCAACAATTTTCTTTTTCGAAAAAAAAAAAACTATAACAACATCGTTTGAGCATTTTAAGATAACTTGCGTAACCCCCCCCCCCCCCTATAATTACACGTGTTAGGGCTAAAAATGTATCTGTCGTTCTCACTGTAAGCACTAAAAAAAAGTTAAAGTTGTTTATCTCAAAAAATTAAAAACGTACTTTGTTTAAATTGTGCACAATATTTTTATTAAATTAGTTAATGTTTTTACATGCAGTCTTTCAAAATTTATTAACTTAAGACTGAACCTAAATTTGTGCATATTTTAGTAAAATTTCTGTTTAAAAATAAAGTTGAACGGGTTGTTTATTTTTTGCGGAGTTTATCAATGCTTTTTTTTTTTGTGTCTGGAATTATAAACAAATTTTGGCCCAATCTTAAGACATGGATATAATGTGTGAACTCGTAAGTTTATCTGTAAGAAATATAAAATAGTTTAATAAAAATCGTGCGCGCAATTTTTTTAAAGACGTTTTGAGATAACCCATTTTAAATTACTATATATCAACTTTAAAGTATTATATGTTATTTTGAAACATTTGAAACATTTTTATAATAAGAACAACTGACACAATTTTAGTCACAATTTATGAAATTATGGGAATTTTTTGTGCGGTTTGTTTTAAAATGTTCAGAATATATTTCAAAAATTTGAATTTGTTAAAGAAAAAAGTCTGTTCATATTTAAAAGTCATATGCCCCTTATGCTAATAATGCAAAAGCACTACTTTCCAGCTAATGATAAACCAATGACAACTTTTCTTTTTAATTTCTCATTTCCATTTGAATATTTTATAAGTGTTTTTTTTTTCATAGGATATCTTAGGTGTTATCATGCATCTTCTTCAGTGGCGCAGCCAAGGGGGGGGGGGGGAGTTAAAACTCCTCCCCCCACCCCGAGCTAAAAAATTACTATAATTGCCGCTTATATAAATCAAAATTAAAGTTAAAAATTATATTTTTTGGCTTTTCCGCCGCTTTGTTAAATCAAAATCTATTCAACAATGTGATTCAATTAAACGGCGAAAATTCTACTTAAAACTGTGAAAAGCACATATTACATGCATCGGTTAAGTCAAAACTAGTTATTTGGCCTGCGTCACTTTGGCGACACGTCTTACAGTAAAAGAAGGGTCATATACTGCCACACAGACGTTTTGAGTTATATAGCATACAGT
The DNA here is from genome assembly GCA_963931845.1 of Maratus michaelseni. Classification (NCBI taxonomy): domain Eukaryota; kingdom Metazoa; phylum Arthropoda; class Arachnida; order Araneae; family Salticidae; genus Maratus; species Maratus michaelseni. Next base: position 346,451,733 of record OZ007586.1, read on the forward strand.
GGGCCGTTTCTTAATTGCATTTCTGTCTTTGTTCCATCTTCGAAACAATAACAGACCATCGAATTCCAGGGAAAAAATGAAACATACACTTTGTAAGTCTAACGGCTTTTTTTTGTTCTCAGTTATATCTAAAACCAAGCTATGTGCGTACCCAGGAAAAAATCTTTGTAAAAGTAAGAATTAAAAAAAAAATACTTTAAAGTTATAAAAAGCAATTTTTTTCATTGTGATTGAACAGATTTTCGATATCAGTGTTTCTTTCGAATCATTTGTTTCGTAGGGGGTCTGTACACAAACTTAAAGACTATATTTCATTTGTTGGTAATGTAGTAACAACGTCTTGCTCTCGGGGAGACACTGCATCCTGCCCCTCGGAGGAAAGAAGCACTGATTGTAATTTCATTGACTTTTATATACATGCCTGTGAGCAGTGCTTAATTTGCGCCGGAGCTTACCGGAGCTTGGCTCCGTTACTTCCTTGTTTTTAGTCAATGGTTAAATATTGGTCAGACTTCCGCGGAGCTCATAAACATTGCGCTCCGGTGCTCAGCGGAAGGTCATTTCTGAAAAATCGAAACTTAAATTATGTTTTCCTTTTCTCCCATCACCAATACTTTGCGTCCTTTCTACGAAAACGCTTACATATGTGACGTAGTGGGTCTCGCACGTTGGAGCATGTATCTATCTAACGATCACAGATGTAAACTCAATTGTTTTTTGTCTCAATGGTTTTTGAACAGCCAGCGATGAGAAATGCCAGAATTAACCGCACCGTATCTGCTATTTTTACTTGTGATATTGTTATGTTTAGTCGCTGTAATTTGCTCGTGTTTGTAAAACATTTTAAATTGTCGATGAAGCTCACAGGCGCACAGCTCCAGTTTTATGTTTTGCTAGTTCATATAAGGACATCCATGGCGAGTAGGTTTTTCTGAAAATTGCTCATTTCCGATTTCAATGTTTTTGTCTCTATTATTATTTTTTTGGCTCTATTTTTTGCTTATTTGTTTGCTTATTTTCTGCTATATTCATTTATTAAATTTTATTATGTGTAATTGGATATAGATACAGACAAAATATATTATTATTATTATTATTATTATTTTTTTTTTTACAAAAGACGAAATTACTTTAAATTTTACAAATAATGTATGAAATATAAATATGAGGGTAGGATAACAACCATAATGCTTCCCTCCTTCTAATGAAAGGGGGTTTGGGTTGATGGTTGTTATTACTGCTAAAAATTGGAGCTCCGTTACTCTTTTTTTTTCTAGAATTTAAGCCCGGCCTGTGAGTATGGATTTTGAAAAAGAGGCGTTAAATGTGAGGCATTTTCTTAGAAAAATACTATCTATAATTACACACAATTTTACGCTAATCATGTATTAATTTAAATTGATCAGCAATAAATTAGTTATACATTGATTTACACTTATTACATTTTAACGAATGCTACCTGCATGTCATTAAAATTATACTAGCTGACCCGTCCGGCGGTGCCCGGGCCCATGATAATTACCTCAAATTTGTATGATTATGTATCGTATATCGATTTTATATTTTTTAAATGAAATTTTCGCTAAAAAATATTGATATTAGAGGAAAAGCATTTTTAAAAGACACTTTCTTGTTTGTTTGGGTTTTTTTTTTTCTCGTAAGGGTCTCTCGTTTCATTGTTTTTTAAAAACAACCCCTGTTGTCTGAATTCTATAATTTTTTCACCAGTTATAAATATAATGGTTTTACACAGTGTGGAAAAATATTGAGAAAGAAACTGTAAAAGAAATGTTTAAAATAACAAAAAAAAGTTATTGTCCAAACTTTCTGAAATTTTATTCGATTGTAAATATAGCTGTGTCCAACCCCTCTTTAAAAGTCCGTGAAAAAGTCTAAGTCTTTGACTAAAGTCGAAGAGAACAGAGTCACATCAAAAAAGATTCAATCACATTTAATAGTGAAAACTGAGCCGAAGCCGAGCGACGTCGAAACACCTAACTTTCTTTTAGCATTTTCATCGAAAATATCTCAGATTTTTTTAAAATACTTTTATTCATCAAACCGTTTCAAAATTTTTGAAGGCGCTGTAAATTTGAAATTCCGAGATGCTTATAAAATAATGTGTCGAAATACAGACGTTTAGTTACTTTTAGCATAGAAAAAAGATCGTCTTCGAAAGGCGCGATATGACGTGCGGTTCTAAATAAATCGTAATTTAGAATGCTTTCAGTTGCTTCAAACCTTTAAATTTCCCATTTATAATAAACTTTTTATGTCGAGCATTTGTATTTGAAAAGTAATCTCTATACTAAATTTCAAGTTTCTAACACAAACAGTTTCAACTAAATCATAATTTAGAACGCTTTTAGAAAGTTTTCTGCTCATTTCATCTTTTAAAATTTTGAATTTTAAAAAAATGTTCTAAGGAAGCAAAAAAATATTGATTATTAGAGGAAAAGCATTTTTAAAAGACACTTTCTTGTTTGTTTGGGTTTTTTTTTTCTCGTAAGGGTCTCTCGTTTCATTGTTTTTTAAAAACAACCCCTGTTGTCTGAATTCTATAATTTTTTCACCAGTTATAAATATAATGGTTTTACTTGAATTATCTCTTGAATTAAAGACATTCAATAAAAGACATAAGAAAAGAAATAAAGACATTCTCATAGAAACCGTTATTTTAGAATGTTTTTTGTTCTTGCACCCCTTTGGAAACTGTTGTACCGAAAAAATTGCTTGGAAATCGTTGTTTAAAATATAGCCTATGTTAGAAAGGAGAGGGTTACCAGAATTTTGACACCATTATTAAGGTTCATTACTTTAAAAGTAAAAACGGAACTACTATAAGATCACTCATGTGTCTTATTTTTTTGGCGCTCAGTGGGATTGAGGGTTATCGACGCAGAATCATCTAAGGATTGTTGGTAATGATTTTCGAAAAATGTGTCTGTAATTAGCTGAGATATTAATTAAAATCCCATCCAGAAAACAACGGCATGGATAAAAAAAAAAGTGTTACAACATTGCGACCTCCTTTTGAAGCGCGTTTGGCACAATGCTAAGATTAAACTTTGTACAAGTTCTTTTCTGGTAAGACGAATCACAGTGATAGTCAACATTTTTCATTCCAACTGAATTCAATTATTGAAGGCAAATATTGAAAAATAATTCATACATTAATTCCAAGACATTAAAAGTCAGTAATTTTGAGACAACAACCACTTATAATTCAATATGTAATTCATTTATAATGAAAAAACTTTTCGATAACAAATCACTTGAATTATCTTGCCTGCATATGCTTTTATTTTTGAAAATAAATCGGAAAGTTTCGCGTTGTTCAGCATACTTTTTTTAAATGCTTTAAAACTGTCTACTATTACGTCAAATATGATTGACAAGTAACTTTTCGTGTGAAACTCAACGACTTCTTCCGAAGCGTGATTGGTTCCCTGCCAAGTTTAAACTTTGTACAAGGTCTTTGTTTTAGAGGGAGATATATTAATTTTTTTCATTACAATAGCAATAAAATTAAATTATGGCATGTGGTATTGTTTTAGGTATGTGAGTATATTGTCTTTGAACCGTTCTGATATTTTGTGTGGCATCCTTTGTACGCGAATAAAACTCGCATATGATCAATAACTTTTTTAAATCCGTTCTGTAGTTCCAGAATTAACTCCTGCAAAAAGAACAAACGTTGCTGTTGGTATAGATACGACTTCAATTCAAACTCTGACAGTTTTAGAGAACTTTAACAATAATAAAATATATTTTAACGAAATTTGCATCAGATTTATATTACTTAATGCGAAATTCGATGTCATGTAAAGTACTGGAAGGGCACAGTAATTTAGTCTACAATACTGTGTTTAATATCAACTACATTCCAAAACATCGATTACCTAATTGAGTTGCTACATTTGGCAAAAAGCAAGGTAAGTAAGTTTATTGAATTTTTTGTTAAAATTGCTTCATTATTATTAAAGTTAGGAATAAGAATTCGTGATTCTCTTGTAAATGAAACCTTGTGTATTTTTGATTAAAAGAATGGATTGCAACTCTGTTATTTTCTATGTAAAAATTATATATTGCACTGTGCTCTTCCATCTTAAAGTTTTCCCTCATCATTTTTAAACACTTTATAAATCTAACCTAGTTTCGTGTTATTTCATTGGTGCATTTTATAGTTTGTAACTCCAATATTGTAAACGCTGTTTAAATGAATCATAACCAACGTCATTGCGGAGAAAAGCATTATAATTTCATTCATTTAAACGACTGACTCCCTTAACCGGTGATTCAGATAACCGGCGACTAACTTTATCAGAAACTCAACCCCCCCCCCCCCCCCCCTCCTAGAACCGAATTCTGGATGCGCCACTGATCTTCTTGCATTTTCGATTTTGGATGCAGATATTTTTTTCTGATGGCACTTTTAGTTTCGAAACCGATTCCCAAATTCAAATACCCCCAGAAAAAAATATATTGAAATGCAAACGTGAAATAAAGAACGCAGCTATTGGTTTAACGCTTAAGAGCCTACACTAGTCACGCGAAGAAACACTCAAGCTAATGTTAAGTCTATGGAAAGGTTCTTGGCAGATTTCTCGCTCGCATGTTAATAATTTTAAATGCTTTTTTTGCATAGAATAGCTGAGGTTAATCTCTAACGTTGTTAGTTTTTACTTTTTCGATTTCTGTTGTAGTTTAATTCTGAGGACCCTCTCAATTTAGTATCCAGTGAAAATCGAGGTGTTGTGTCTTTTAAACTCTTGTAAAATCGATTCCAGCAAAATTCAGAAAAAATTAAAAACTAACAACGATAGCTGAGAGTTTAAGCTTCCCAATAATATGATTTTTATAATTTTACTGCAATTACAGCGAGCATAATCACGCAAGAACTTTGAGCAAAATTGAGCAAAAACAGCTGAATTAACTAACAGCGATCGTCTCCACTCGGATACGCCCACAGAGTATCCTCTGAACTCTGTGGATACGCCTCACCACGAGGATTGGCTAATACCGATAGTTCAAAATTCGGTGTAGCAAATAGAAACATTCGTAAGAATGATTGGACATATTGTAAGAAGCTTTATTTTTTTTCGGTTATTTTTAAATTTCATCCAAATACTCCTTTTAAAATTGAGTAAATTTGAAAATCTTTATTTCTATGACCTTAACTTAAATACTATTCTTTTAAATTTTAATCCATTTCCAACGAGGAAGGTCAACAATTCGTTTGTGTATATATATTTTCTATATCCACGCAAAACTTTGAAACGGATATTGCAATTTTCATACTTTTTTTTTCTCTGGAAAGGTATAGCTTTCTGAAGAACGTCTCTTTTTAGTATCATTGGAATGTAAGCAATGATATGTTTATCTGTCTGAATATTTACATGCCTTTTTCTACTTTACTAGCGGGCTCTGCCCCCTACGAGCTACGCCCGCCAACCCCCGTTCTGACACCGCAAACTTTAAAAACACTCTGATTTGATCAACTCTAAAACGATTACGGAAGATTGAATTACAATTAAACGACTAGTGACTATATGCTGTAATCGGGTTTCCATTCATTTTCCTTTGACTAAGGTATTTTAAGTCCGAATCAACTGCTGTCGAAACAGCAAACAACTGTTTTCGTGATTGATAAAATAAGATTAATTAAACATTTGAAAGTAAACTTGTGCAAAATGGTTAAGTAAGCAATGTCGCTGCATCGGGAAATTTTATAACGATGCTACAGAAAATTGGGTACTTCTCCATTATCCCGTCTACTACTTTCTATAAAAGAAAAGAACTGTCGCCAAAATATAGGATTTAGAGCCAAAAGTGCATATCTGTAGCGTCGCATTCAATTAACATCAGATGCGTTACGCGTTTTAGTTATGTCATCGAGTGATCTTTAATTCAACGTTTATCTGTATATTTAATTATATTTTACGAAATAATTAGTTATTTCATTGATTTAAACGTAATTATTAAACGTAAAAATATAGTTTTTAAATAAAGGGAAATATTATTAATTACGCTGTTTTAAAATTTGCAATAATAGGTAAAATATTTTGTTGAAATAAATTAATCGTAACCTACTTAATTCTTTGAAAACGCGTAATAATTTAATTATTTCTCCTTTTAATATTCACGTGCAAGTATATTTTTTCTTACGTAATTTTCTACATTTACTGCTTTTAACACGTGATCATTTAATTATTATTTTAAAGTTTTATTTCTGTTTTAATAGTCACGTGTAAATACATTTCTTAATTGAAAAGGTGCATTACTATTATTATGTGCACTATTTTACAAATTGGCAACAATTCAAATAATGGATTTTATGAAATATGAAATAAATCTTCATCAAAATAATGAAAATTTTGAATAAAAAATTGAAATATAACCTCAAAAAATCACTCAAATTAAAAAATAATTGCAGTCTGCATACCGCAAGCTTGTCAACAATATCCTAATAAATCATGGTTAAATTCCTGTGCATAGTTTTCATTTCCATAAAACTTTTTTAGGACAACTATTTTGACCAACTTTAATATTAAATATCTCTTAAAACAATTCTTCGATTTAAAAACTGTCTGCTTCAGCGTGTTTATCGCGCATTTCTTTATAAAACTACCAATTTTCATATTTTTATATGCAATAGTTTTCTGGATATTAGTCCAGAAAGACTTCAAGGCGCAAAATCTTCATTGACAGCGGCTGCGGCGGTGGTGGTTACTTTTTTTTAATATAGAGATATAAATTTTAACTTTCGTAAAAATTGACAAATAGCCCAAGGGTGGTTCTGGGCTATTCTCCAGGTGGGGGAGCGATATTAGGTTCCAATCTCACCCGCGGTTCTGGTCGTCTTGGGAATATTTTTTTCATTGCGGATCGGGTTAAATTCTACTTTTTTGCTGCGGGTCGAGTTCGGGTCGTGTTGATTTCTACTTTTTTGCGGGTCGGGTTCCCTTGTATTTTTTTGGTTTCGGGTTGGGTTTTCATTCTTGCGGTCGACCCAAAAATAATATTTGCAGTCAATCCGCAACCCGATCGGACAAAACCAATTCATCAACCCACAACCTGACAAATTAATTTTCGCCGACCCTCAAACCGACCCGAACCTAACATATTTCGACTAGATCTGGAAATGAAAGAAAACCAATTCATGTTTTAATATGAAAAGTAAGTCATCAATTTTATATACAATACCAATTTTATCATTTATATAGAAAAATGAACACATCTGTATTTTTCAATATTCAAATATTGTATAACCTATGAATAGCGGACACTTCGGTATCGTTGAATAGAGTCCTGCATACAGCTAAGTTGTCCCCCTTTTTAACATTTTGCAACAAAGTTGAAAAGTGTTTATGAATTCGGTTCATAAACACTTCGGTTCTGTTTGTCTGTCTGTCTGTCCGTGCTCTAACTCACGTAAATATATTCGGATTGACATGAAATTGATATATGTTATTAAGGTTTACTATGGCATGTTCGGTATTGAAAATGAAGTGTATAGCACTTATAGTTTTTTTACAGGGACACACAAAAGAATTCCGTTACATTACGGTCTATGGGGAACTATTATTTGCGGTTTATTTTAATGATGTTGCACAATTTCAAACACATTGAAATTGATATATATCACTGAGGTGCGTTACAAGAGGCTGACTATGGAATATGGTGTGCATAGCCCTTATAGTTCCTTTACAGGGACACTCAAAAGAATTCTCTTACATTACGGTCTATAGAGAAAAATCGTTTGCGGTTTATTTTAATAATGTTTCACTATTTCAAACATATTGAAATTGATATATGGTGCAATGTGCAATTCAAGAGATTCATTACAGAACTAGCTGTTACCTGTGACTTTGTTCACGTAACACTTAAAGAAAATTAATGCATTAACTAGCAACATATACAATTAATAAACTCTTTATAATACTTTACAGCGGATAATTCTTATGATAATCACAATTTGCATATTTTCATTTATATATATATGATCATTTACATTTCTTTCATGAACTTGAAATTTCATACTCTTTCACTAAGATTAAGTATGGAACACATTTTTTTCTTTATTATTCTATTTTAGCATTTCTATTTATTCTATTTTACATTTATTCTGTTCATAGAAATTGATTTAATTTATGTTTTCGTGTCAAAGAATATTTTTCAAAGGGATTATATTAGTAAATATTTTGAGGACATTTTTTAATTAACATGTCACTTTAGATATGATTTTTATTTGGTTAGAATAATCTAAAAATCAATATAAATTATGTTGCTTTTTCAAAACACTTTATGATATAATATTATTATATAATATTTAAAGTTATATGATATTTAAGAAAGAAATTAAAACATGCTGAAGAATAAAAGTTTAAAAATAAATAAAATAAGCAAGAAATACTTTAACCCTCATATATTTGTGATATTTTTTATTTCAAAGTGCCACACATTTAACAGCTGTAGATCTACAAATAAAATCAAAATGTTTATCACGCTCCACAAATTTTTAAAGCCTAAATGCTTAATTGTTAATCTGTAGAGTTGCTTATTTATTTGAATGGCGAAAACAATCTGAATAAAGCACCCCAATTACGGAGCATTGTCATAGTGATTGTTGTATTGTAGTTTAGGACTATGGGAGTTTCGAAATTTGACAGAAATGTATTCCAAAGACAGGCAAAAATTACACTGCAGATATATATTAAACTATAGATTTATATATTTTAAAATTATAAGGAATTATATAAGTATCCGAGAAAGATAACTAATAATACCTGGATTTTTAATTGACTGTTCTCTTGCTCTTTTCCATAATCATGGTACTAAAAAGAGGAGGGGATTTGCTTGTTTATTGCGTCATGTCGACTCTTCTGCAAATTTCACGTGAACCATGTCAAATGCAATTTCCATTCTCTAAAGAAAATTGCATATGCTAACAACGTTTACATCGACTTTGCTATATTTATTAAATTTTATCATAGTTTAATATTCCGGAAAATTGTACGGTAAAAGGGTGTTAAACTTATGCTTTGGTGACCAATACCTTCTGTGGAAATTATGTTACTTTGTGTAATTGCTATAAAATACTAATATTTTGTGAATGAAACCAGCACATGATTTAAAATATGACGACACTTTCACTACGGTAGATTTTCCTCTGAACCAATACGTGTCTAGTTAAAACAAATTCTTTCACTTCATGAATCATGTATAAATATGCATTTAAATTTGTAGATAATGTGCATAGTTTTCAACTTAACGGAGGCAAAACGTTGAGCTAACTTGCTTGAAGTTTCGCTAAGTTTCTCGTAATTTTCAAATAGTTAGAATACATTGTATTATGTTTAGCGAATAATACGTTATGAATTACTATCTCAGCAAGAATTGTTACTTTTCGACTACAGTTAATTGAGAAAAACGGACATCATGCGCGACGTCACATGCACAATATCTATTTAAAACATGAAAGTGTTTATAGAATCCAATACTACTATACTCATAGAAAAGTATTAAACAATATTATTAAATACTAAATTTAACTCGGAAATTGTTTTTACAATGTAATTTAAACAGAATTTGCTAAAATTGCATTTTGGAATTATATGTGATTTTTGATGCAAAACATTATTTCTGAAAAATTTATTGTTCTTTTAAAAATTGGATAATGATTTCGAAGCTGGTGAAATAAAAATGTCGCCACGTTCTCGAAAAATATATTACTTTTTAAAATAAAAATAAATGCTTTACATTAAAAAAATACATAATTTTTTCCGATAAACCATTTTACTTAAAATCACATTTGTTTTAACACTCATTTTTGAAGAAAAATTAATGGAAAATACTGTATTGTTTTCTTTAAATCCAATTTTTATTAACAGTGGGCATTTATTGTCCATCTGCATCCAAAGAACTTAAATATGCCTCGTTGGTTGAAGCTCAAGCTGAAAAAAGTTACGATGTAATTATTGCTAAATGTCAATATTTGACAGACGATTAACAAAACATTATTTCTGAAAAATATATCGTTCTTTTAAAAATTGGATAATGATTTCGAAGCTGGTGAAATAAAAATATCGCCACGTTCTCGAAAAATATATTACTTTTTTAAATTAAAATAAATGCTTTACATTAAAAAAATACATAATTTTTTCCGATAAACCATTTTACTTAAAATCACATTTGTTTTAACACTCATTTTTGAAGAAAAATTAATGGAAAATACTGTATTGCTTTCTTTAAATCCAATTTTTATTAATAGTGGGCATTTATTGCCCATCTGCATCCAAAGAACTTAAATATGCCTCCTTGGTTGAAGCTCAAGCTGAAAAAAGTTACGATGGAGTTATTGCTAAATGTCAATATTTGGCAGACGATTTTTGATTATGTAGAATAAATTGAATCATGAAGTTTGCACGCGCCAAAATATGTTTTTATTTCTTAGCAAATTTACTTTAATATTAACATACCAGTGGAAACATTTTGCCTTTATAAAATTAGATCTAAGTTATTTATTTTTTAATCTCCAAACACATTTAAATAAATGTTCTATGTCGTTTAAACGCACTTAAAGTAATCTTTCTAATATGCGAAAAAAATCACATTAACTGCCCAAAATGACGCCAGTTTCTTATTTCAAATTATAGTGAGAGAATCTGAATTTTTATTGGTTTATAAAAATATTGTCCATAGGCAATTTATTTTTATGGCAACGGGAAAGAAATTGTATTAGAAATTTAAAAAAAAAAGAAATAGATTTCTGTAACGATAAACTATGGGAGATGTTTGAAAAAAAAAAAAAATGTTAAAGAATGGTCTGAGAAATTTTTTAAAGTTGACAGTTGTTTTACTCGTGTTCTAAAACGTATGTACATCAAGTTTCGTTCAAATCGGACAAAAACTGTAGATTTGTATAACATACATGCATACCAAGAACGGCTTTTATATATATAGATATTGTGCAAATAGCAATCATCGTTCATTTACATCGACACACAAAAGAATTCGCTACTGTCTGTTAACAATAATTGTTCGAAGTGCGCTTTCAGTTACTGAACGCGTTTTTAAATTTAACTCATTTTTTGCTTATTACTTGGTGTGTATAATATCTATAGATCTTATACAGGGCAGCACAAAAGTTCTCGATTACATTTCCGTTTATTGACGGAAATTTCAGATGCATAATTTTAAACTGTGGTAAGCATTTCCTAACTGAACTAAAATTAAGCATTATGTGGTATATATATATAAATCTATAAATCATATACATGGCTGCACAAAAGAATGCGGATATTTTTCCGAATATTGTTGGTAATTCCTGAAATTGTGTTTTTAAATATGTTATGCATTTTCCAAATTGTTTAATTAGATATCATCTTTCACCTTATTAAACGGTAATGCCTTGTAAAATTATTTTGGAAGTGTTGGAAAATGCTACGTAATCTATGCTTGCGCTTGATTTTTCGTTCTTTTTTTTAGCCACACACAGGGTGGCTTGTTCTTTCAGGCAACAGTAAAATTCATGTCACGGAGAAAGAACCTGGAGGGGGAAACTAGAATAGGCGAGAATATCGAAAATGCAAGTCATATTTTTTTAACGAAAGAGGGCGCTGTAAAATTTGGCGGCTGCCTTTAAACAGAATGTCATTAGATTACATGTTAAATTCCGAAAGTATTTTACTCGATTATTTTTAATTATAGCAATTATATGTCATAAATTTAAGATGGGATATAAATGTTTTATTCCGGGATGTAGATCGGGCTATGATGATGAGATAAACAAAAGAAAAATCGAAGATTTTTTTTTTTTTTAAGTATGTTTATAGCTCCAAAGGTGAGTGCTTTTTATTATACTTTAATTTAAAGTTATATGCATGTAATCATTTTTAAACTAAGAAATTTTTATTCTAGTATATCGATCTTAGTGTATATGTTTTTAAAATGTTATACTTAATGAATGCTAATGTCTGTGGCTAATTGACATGGCTATTTAAATTGTCTTATAGAGTGCTATTTGTTTGGCTGTAATCTGAAGCTGTTTTTATTTGAATAATACTTTTAATCTCTAAACATTATACGTCCATTCCGTATTTCTTCGCAGTACAATATCCGTGATATTTATTTTTAAATGACTATTCAGATGCTTCTGTTAGGATGAACTCTTATTTAAAGAGTTATAAAAAACAATCGGAACGCCAAATATCTATTAAAATATATGCATGGTGTGAAGAAAACTTTATTTAATGAAATTTCTACTTGTTTGACATTTTTAAAATTCAAATTTTCAATCAAAAACATTTAAAAAATGAATGCTTTTCGCATTGAAAAGCATTGCAGAAGCAGGTTAGGATAGCCTTCAGTTTACCGTGGCGCCATCTATAAGGAGAAAAACTGTATTGTAAAATTTCAACGTTACTTTCCCCTCCATCTATCTTCCTCCGTGATTCATGTTTATGAAAAGTCACAGCCATCCATCGTTGCCACAGGTTAATCTCGAAAAATAAAACATTTGAAGTTACTGAAAAAATTAATAGCTCGAAAAGTATTTGTCACAAAACTGTTAGACAAACTGCGTTAGAAAGGTAAAAAATTGTATTTTTCTTGTTATAAATTTCAAATCTAATGATTATGCCGTTTTACGATTATTGAATTTCATAAATTACCAAGCTTCACAATGAAGTACCATAGCAAAACCTTCACGCGTAAAAATATAATGATAACGGCATTGTGTCCCGACGTGTATCGTGTATACTGGCTATAGCATGAGTAATAAATTATTGTAGACTTATTAATCTGTTAAAATATAAAAGTGAATTATGTATATACCTTTTTTAAAAAATAAAGAAAAATATTTTATCACAAACATCAACAAAACTTTTTCTTCTATTTATTCCCTTATTCCAAAGATATCGTTTTATCGTCTGCTGCCATAGCTACATGATAAATTAAATTTTATTAAAAAAAATTGCACAGTAGTAGAAAAATATTTTTCTAAATAGAATAGTTATTGAACAACTCAACACTTTAACAGGGGAATTCTTATTTGCTATTTAGATATTTTAAAATTGTTCGTTGTCATTGCGTTTTTATGCTAAGTTAAGAGCGGGTTAAACAGCTAGTTTGTTTCTGTTTTCATTAATATATTGTAAATTTGGTACTTTCGTGTTATAGCGGCCCCAAGGATGAATCGCCAAGCGACTAGATTTATCGCCAAACTATAAAGCATGTATGACATTATAATAATATATGATATTTATATAACATTTCTTGACGTATGTGGCCAAGTTATAGTATATGTATATACATGACATGTGTATGTGATGTATATACGACATATAAGACGTAAATAATATGTGTATAATGACGTATATGGCACATAGAGGAGTGTTTGGAATATATATATATATATATATATATATATATATATATATATATATGAGGATATAGGATGCATATATAAGCTTTGCGATGATCTTGGCGAAATCATGACTGCAACCCATAATCATAATTGTGGGGGCCGCTATAACACGAAAGTACGGTAATTTTTTTTAGCCACACGCAGGGCTAATTCTTTCAGTCTACAGTAAAATTCATGTTTATGAAAAGTCACAGCCGCTCCATATAATAAAGGAGGACACCCTTTATCCATAGCTATACAAATGGTTGTTACTGACGGTATTAAAAATCAAATTGTCTCTTTTTATTATGCCTATACTTCCGCTTGTATTCCCTTTCTCAGTCCCTAATTGCCCTACAGCGGGCGCAGACCCCATTTAAAGGATCCAACAAAGTTAAATTCGTCGTGGCGAACATTTCTAAGGGGGGTCCCGTGGCCCTATCTCCCATAGGAACGAAGTTACCCCCTGGGAGGGGAGACCTTTTTGGTGCTCAAACCAATTCATGTAACATATCAATAGATAGATCGCGTCAAGCACTATGGTCTGGTGATCCTCTCCCCCCTCTCAATCCCCCTCCCTTAAGAAGCATTTTTATCTGTTTCAACTCTTTTTAAATTTTAGATTTTCCCATCTTTCTCAGCCCCTTTAAGCCCCACAGAGGGTGTAGGCCTCTTCTGAAGGATAAAACGAAGTTAAACTCGTCGAGCCCGGCATTTCTAAGAGCAACTATTCGGAAATTTCCGAGGCCCTATGTTCCGTAGGAACTGAGTTACCCCGCCCCCCTCGGGGGGTGAGATATTCAAGGTGTTCAAACCCCATAATTTAACATATCAAAAGTGTGATCTCGTCAAGCACTTTTGTCTGGTCTTACTCTCCCCTCTCCTTCTCTCCCCCCTCCCTCAGGAGCAGTTTTCTTATTTAATTTTTTCAATTTCTCATAATTATTTCAGTTTTTTCCATTTTTCTCTGTTCTTATGGGCCGGACAGCTTCAAAATCTCACCCAAATTAGCTGCAAACCGTCTAAAGGTTCCACCCCCCCGCTTCTTTTGGTGCCCTCGGTTTTCACGTAACTCTCCAGGGGGGTCCGTCAGAGGGGCGCAAAAGGGGCATCCTGAGGATTCATTTTAAAGGTCTCGTAGAGCAGTTGTGTTTTGTATAGCTCTCCCTCCCTTCCTCCCACTGCTCTCCAAGAGCCCATCAATTAATGCTAACTCATCATTTGTCAAATAACTTCTCTTAGCTGTATCCATCATAAAAGTTGCTGTCATAGAACTTTTCATTACTTTTTTTTAATTATCTATTAAGGGTTAAAGTGTCTTGAACCATTAAAAATAGTTTAAAGGGTGTCATTAAGCCAGCACATTTGTAAACAACATCTACCTCGCCACGTCTCAGCCCATTGGATCCATATCTTTTCACTATTATATTTGTTAAAAAAACTTCTAGTCACCGAATCTTTTTAAAATTTGGTGTGTTCGTTCCTAATATATTCCACCAGCCTCACAAAAAATCTTAGAGCGCTAACTAAATTGTAAAGTGGAGAAGCTGGCTTATGCTGACAAACACGTTTTTTTTTTTCTTTTTGACGAGTTAGACTTGGCTGAAAAAATCTCAATGGTAAAAGCCGTGGGTGGCCAATCTATATTCTTCCGTAAGGTAGAATTTTTCCCGCTTTTTTTTTTTTCGGGTTTCAGTGATTCATTTTCTTTCTGCGGTTAAGTTCACTCTAGAAGGTTGCTTTTAGGTAAGATTTACGTTTTTCCAGGTCGAGTAGTAGGGATTTTGCCAAAACGTTTGAGCAGAAATATGTATTAAGAGATGAAAATAAATGTATATTCGAATATGAATGAGAATACATTTATATTCAATTTTCTACATGAAAAATAAAATGTATATAAGAAATGATATAATATATTATTCTTTCTTTATAGTAGAGCTAAGAACCCTTTTTTAGCTCACAGGCTATCAAAGCCTCCGAGCTTATGTGCCCGCCGGTTCTCTATGTATGTACGTATGTATGTATGTACGTAACGCGATAACTCTTGACAGAAATATCCGTTTTGCTTCAAATTTTGTTTTTAGGTTCATTGTGATAAAGTGCTTCCCTGATTAGTTTTGGGGGTAATTGGTTAAGTATAAAGGGGGGAACAGGGGGATAATCCCGCCCCCTTAATTTAGATAAATGTGTTTTTCATGCAGAATTATTCGATTTGCTTAAAATTTTGTGTATAAGTTCACTGTAATAAGGCGCTTCCTTGATTAGTTTTGGGGGTTCATTGGTTAATTATAAAGGGAAACGGGGGCTAATCTTCTCCCCTTAATTTAGATAAATGGGTTTTTCATGCAGAATTATCCGATTTGCTTCAAATTTTGTATATAGGTTCATTGTGATAAGGCGCTCCCCTGATTAGTTTTGGGGTTTAATTGGTTAATTATAAAGGGGGGGACGGGGTATAATCCCCCTTAATTTAGATAAATGGGGTTTTCATGTAGAATTATCCGATTTGCTTAAAATTTTGTGTATAAGTTCACTGTAATAAGGCGCTTCCTTGATTAGTTTTGGGGGTTCATTGGTTAATTATAAAGGGAAACGGGGGCTAATCTTCCCCCCTTAATTTAGATAAATGTGTTTTTCATGCAGAATTATTCGATTTGCTTAAAATTTTGTGTATAAGTTCACTGTAATAAGGCGCTTCCTTGATTAGTTTTGGGGGTTCATTGGTTAATTATAAAGGGAAACGGGGGCTAATCTTCTCCCCTTAATTTAGATAAATGGGTTTTTCATGCAGAATTATCCGATTTGCTTCAAATTTTGTGTATCGGTTCATTGTGATAAGACGCTCCCCTGATTAGTTTTGGGGGTTCATTGGTTAATTATACAGGGAGTAACGGGGGATAATCCCTCCTCCTTAATTTAGATTTTCATGCAGAATTATCCGATTTGCTTCAAATTTTGTGTATAGGTTCATTGTGATAAGGCGCTTCCCTGATTAGTTTTGGAGGTTCATTGGTTAAGTATAAAGGGGGATAACGGGGGCTAATCCCCCTTAATTTAGATAAATGGATTTTTCATGCAGAATAATCCGATTTGCTTCAAATTTTGTATATTGGTTCATTGTGATAAGGCGCTTCCCTGATTAGTTTGGGAGGTTCATTGGTTAAGTATAAAGTGGGGAACGGGGCCTAATCTCCTCCCCTTAAATTACATACAGTCCCTGGCCAAATTATTAGGCGCTATTGTTTTTATTATAATTTATTAAATATCTGGAAAGATACATGAGAAATTATCCTGAAACTTCAGGAGTGTAAACAACATAATAAACGTCATATATTTCCGCGAAGATTTTTTCCCGAAACCCCATAAGGGGCCGTCAACAAATTGTAGAATAACGAATATCTTTTGGATAACCATGTAAAAACTAATGTTGCAAAAAGCATTCAAACTGTAGATTATGATTAAGTGGCTTATTGTAATAATTTGGGTTCATTTTTATGAAGATAGCATGTATAATCGAAGAGAAATTCACGTTTTTATAAAAACAGTCCCAAATTTTACCAAGTTTTTTGCTTATAATTTGCAGAGTTTTTAATATAAAAACAAGTTATTTTCAGAAAATATGACAAACAAAATTATACACAATACCCTGCAATCATAATTAAAAAATAATAAAAATTGTATGAAAAATGAGCAGATTTACTAAATATTGTTTCACTGCGCATGCGCGAATTCAATCAAAATATACTGTGCATAATATATTAGCTTAATGTATAGACCAACTTTTATGAAAGTCTCAAAAACATAGCTTGAAAATTCTGATAGTAGTCGTCGATAGAATAAGCTCGAAATTCGCTGTTCCCAAAAGGAAGCAAAAAGATAAGGGGTTGTATCCAAATATACAATGAGAGGCACTTCATTCTTATTATGTCAACTTTCATAAGCTAGTATATTTGGATACAGCCCCTTATCTTTTTGCTTCCTTTTGGGAACAGCGAATTTCGAGCTTATTCTATCGACGACTACTATCAGAATTTTCAAGCTATGTTTTTCAGACTTTCATAAAAGTTGGTCTATACATTAAGCTAATATATTATGCACAGTATATTTTGATTGAATTCGTGCATGCGCAGTGAAACAATATTTAGTAAATCTGCTCATTTTTCATACAATTTTTATTATTTTTAATTATGATTGCAGGGTATTGTGTATAATTTTGTTTGTCATATTTTCTGAAAATAACTTGTTTTTATATTAAAAACTCTGCAAATTATAAGCAAAAAACTTGGTAAAATTTGGGACTGTTTTTATAAAAACGTTAATTTCTCTTTGATTATATATGCTATCTTCATAAAAATGAACCCACATTATTACAATAAGCCACGTAATCATAATCTACAGTTTGAATGCTTTTTGCAACATTAGTTTTTACAGGGTTATCCAAAAGATATTCGTTTTTCTTCAATTTGTTGACGGCCCCTTATGGGGTTTTTGGAAAAAATCTTCGCGGAAATATATGACGTTTATTATGTTGTTTACACTCCTGAAGTTTCAGGATAATTCCTCATGTATCTTTCCAGATATTTAATAAATTATAATAAAAACAACTGCGTCTAATAATTTGGCCAGGGACTGTAAATGAGTTTTCATGCAGAATTATCCGAGTTGCTTCAAATGTTGTATATATGTTCATTGTGACAAGGAGCTTCCCTGATTAGTTTTGGGGGTTTATTGGTTAATTATAATGGGGAGGAACGGGGGTTCATCCCCCCGTTTGAATTACTTGTTGAGCGTACATTTATAAATATGATCTTGACGTTTATGCTTTAAATGCTAACTTACAATGTTACAATTAATGATTCTATTGCAAACTTTATTTGAACATAATTATATGTATGTAATGTAAAGGGTTTTCCTGAAGGGAATTTTAGTGAGGATAGCCCCAGCCCCCCCCCCCCCCACCACCACCATTTTTTCATTATACGCTAGTATCATCTTATGACTTTGTTAGAACACTCGGTTCGCTATTCCTTTTTTGGGTAAGGAGAATTTAATTGAACTGGCTATAAAACTGGGTATAGATGCTGGTCCGCCTAATAAGGTAGTGGACCTTAAAAAATTAATCATCGAAAACGAAAATCATAGCGAAGATGATGCTAAGGTGTCGCTGGGACGAATTATCAAAGAACGAATTCTGCGTGAAACAAAAGAGGAAGAAGAGCGAATTCGGAGGGAAGTAAGAGAAGAACGAATCCATAAGGAAGAAAAAGATCGCGAACTCGAAATAAAACATTTGAAGTTGGCAGGAAATAATTTGAGTTTTCAGTAGAAACGAGACCCAGGGTGCAACTGATGCAGATAACCCCGAAATACAACGAAAAGATAGAAGAAATACAATTATATTTGGTGAATTTTGGGCATCGTGCGGAGATGGCATGTGTACCTAAAACCGAATTGGGTAGCTTATTTACTGGCATTTCTGCCAGCGGATATAGCTAATAACATAGCTCGAGAGCCTCCCGAGAAAGCAAGTGATTACGATTTCGTGAAGAACATGTTACGTAAGCGTTATAAGTTAAATCCCGAACAGTTGAGACAATTATTTTTCAGAAATGAAAAGAGCCCAGAAGAGTCTTGGAGGAGCTACACTCATGCGCTGAATAATTATTTTAATGAATGGATAAATGAGCTGGGAGTGAAAAGTTTCGACCAATTAAAAAAATTATTGGTAGCTGACCAACTCAAAAGCAAAGTACCGAACGACGTGAGAAAGCACTTCGTGGACCAATGTAGCAAACTGATCGATCCTCTAGAAGTCGCAGAAAAAGTTGATGAATATGAAAGTTTGAGAAATGGGTTAAAGAAAAAGATTCCGCTAAGGTAAAGGATGTTCCTCGATGGCAACGAGAAGATAGAAAAAAGTACAAGGTTAGGTGAAAGTTCGAAAATACCAGAAATCACCAGTTGGGGTACAGATAAATATGGAGGAACTGACAAGCAGTTTGACAAAATGAAATATCAAGGAGATTATCAGAAGGACAGGAGGTCCCGAGTGGTTAAGCCTAAGGTTTTACATACGGAGATTTAACTCATTTTGTAAGGGCGAGCCCCAATAATAATAGTCAGGGCATACGAAACCGAACTGGAAATGTTGGTAGTAATTTAGTCACTACAGAAGAAGCCTTAGAAAATAAAGAAGTATTATCAGCTCAAATTACAGGGCTAGCTTGCTTTACGATTAAATAAAAATCTGTACGTGCGATGCGATGAGCTAAAACGACTAGAACTAAAATGTGGTTCTACAGTGCTCAAGGACATTTTAGATACAGGGGCTCAAATCTTAGTCATCAGACATGATCTGGTTCCTATCGAAGCTGGTAAAGGAAAGGGAACTGTGAAACTCGTGTGTGCATTTGAGTTAACGAAAACAGCTCCATTAGTAGTTATTAACTTACAGATACACGATTCACGACATTGCGAAGTTCTGTCTGTGCGGTATCTAAAAAATTAGTAAGCGAAATGCTGATATGCACATCAGCATTCGAGAAACTAAATGAAGATCTACAACAATGTCAATCAGTGGTCTCTTTTGCCGCGAAAGAGGACAACCAAAATCCAAACTATAGCGTAAGTGATATTACAAGGAAGGATGAAGAAGACTCAGTTGAGATAGAACGCCCCACCACTTTCAGTAAAGAGGACGGTTGTAATGCATATAGGACAGAGTTTATAAAATTGCAACAGGTAGACGAATCCTTAACACATGTTTGAAAGCTTGCGAAAG
Source organism: Maratus michaelseni (assembly GCA_963931845.1). Taxonomy (NCBI): domain Eukaryota; kingdom Metazoa; phylum Arthropoda; class Arachnida; order Araneae; family Salticidae; genus Maratus; species Maratus michaelseni. The sequence continues at coordinate 346,471,922 of OZ007586.1, forward strand.
AACGGAAAAACAGCTTCGAGGTGGAGGACGGGCTTTTGTTACACTCTGAGTGGGTGTGTGGAGAAAAAATAAAACAAGTGGTACTATCAGCTGTTAAGCGTGAAGTTCGTATTGAAAACTGCCCACGAAATTCCGTTGGCTGGACATCTTGGGGAAAAGAAAACAAAAGAACGAATAAAGTATTAATTTTTTTGGCCGACCATCAAACATGATGTGAAAAAAAATCTGTGAAAGTTGCAAACCTTGTCAAGTTAGAAGAACTCTAACTTATCGAGATAGAATTCCGATCCAACCGATCACAAGATCGGACGATCCGTTTGAGGTGTGGAGTCTAGATTGCATAGGTCCTTTAGAACCCCCTTCTAGAAGAGGACACAAATGTGTTTTCGCAATTGACTTATGTACTAGATGGGCGGAAACAATACCGAACAGAAATATAAGTGCCAAAACTACCTCTGATACCTAATGCAGATTTTCACTCGTACAGGATTTCCTAGAATGATTTGTACCGACCAGGGGCCAAACTTCACTGCAAAACTGACGGATGCTTTTACGAAGTTGATAGGAGTATCCCCAAGATTTTCAACTCCTGGCCATACCGAGAGCATGGGAGCCGTAGAGAGGTGGAACAGAATGATAAAGAATATGATGAACAAAAATATCCAAGGGTATAGGAATGAATGGGACATACATCTCCCGTATCTCTTATTTGCGTATAGAGAAGTTCCTCAGTGTACAACTGGTATTTCTCCATATCAATTGGTTTATGGGCGAATACCTAAGGGACAACCGCATTACTTAAAGAGGTTGGAACAGGCGAAAAAGTGGTTCCTACGTCTGTTTCAAAATCCGTAGAATATTATAGGGAAGATCTTCGACAAAAATTGGAAACTGCTCACAAAATTGCCAATGAGAATGCTCAACTGACTCAACAAAGCTATACTAGAAGGTATAACTTAAGATCCCGGGAGAAGACATATCAAGTAGGAGACAAAGTCCTGATCTTAATACCAACATCTTCTCATAAGCTATTAAAAACTTGGTCCGGGACAGCGACTGTAGTCCAACTTAGTAAGCCACATTCAGCCATTCTTGAACTCGAGGATGGTTCAAGAAAAAAACAACATTTTAATAAAATTCGGCCATACGTAACACGTGTTTACCATGTAGGACATTCTGCTCCGACCGAGCGGAAGATTATTACTAAAAGTGACGTGGAACGGCACATAAGTGACATTACAGCTCCTTTAGATGCTATACAACGTCATGAACTGCGTGACTTACTTTGTAAATATCACGAAGTATTCAGTACTAAACCTGGAACAGCGAAAGTGGAAGGGCATGTTGTCAGAGTTACACCTGATTGTTCACCCAAAAGACTTCGACCGTATCAAATTCCAATTGCCCTTCAAAACGAAGTAGATCGTCAAATTCAAGAACTGCTGCAACTTGGCCTTATTGAACGAAGTGATAGTGAGTGGCCCCATCCTTTAGCGTGCGTAGCTAAAAGAAATGGGAGTGCACGACTGTGTATAGACTTTATATTATTGAACAGTTTCACCATTCCGGATGCTTATCCAATGAGACATGCTAATGAACTCCTATATCAAATAGGGAAAGCACAAATCATCACCGTGCTTGACCTTACAAAGGAATACTGGCAAATTCCTATGAATGAGAAGTTTAGACATTACACTGCTTTCGTAACACACTCTGGACATTTCCAATGGCGAATAATGCCTTTTGGTAAGAAAAATGCAGGCAGTACCTTCCAAAAGTCAATGGACAAGGTTTTAACTCCTCATAAAGACTACTGCCGGTCTTACATTGATGATCTTGCCATTTTCTCAGAAACACGGGCCGACCATTTGAAATATATCAGTGAAGTTTTACAGACCTTGCGTGAAGTAGGTTTCATTTTAAATCTGGACAAGTGTGATTTTTCAAAAAGAGAAATGAAGTTTTTACGGGCATATAGTTGGGTCCGGAAGACATGCCCCACGGTTGGCTTTCTTCAAACCGAAAGCTCATGCCAGGGCGAAAGGTGCACGGAAGGATAAGTGATAGTTGGAAAAAAGCTATAGAGTGTGTAGCGTCGTAAGATAAGCGAGTCGCTTATCATAGTGAATCTGAATAAATATTAATAAAATGTTTATTAATGTAAAGGAAAGTGCATATGACCTTATTGTATGTGAATGTGAAAGAGTAAGTCTTGTGAATAAACAAGAGTTTAAGTTGAAACGTCCAGTATTCATCTGGATTAATTCGTCCATTACTACATTTGATGTTTGAGTGGAGCCGAACCATCTAAAGTTACATGTTTATAGTTACCTGGCGTGATATCTCACGGTATCAAAAGAGCATAAATCTTACTCACCTTACCTCCCGGCGACCTGGTCCGAGTACTCCAAAAAGCCCTCTCGCAGTGCAGTGCCGCCGGTACTAGGAAGCAGTACGCCACTCTCGGTCTCAAACGATCGTGGAAGACTTCCTCTCAAACGGCAGAGAAGAGCAACCGCTTGGGTATTAGTAGCGAGAAGTTTAGATGCTAGACTCTTGCTAAGCTAACTGTCGTGCGCAGAAAGATCCGACTACGCAAAGACACGCTGGACTGGTTGACAACCTAGGGTCTGACTTTGATCTAGATTGCTTGACTGACGAGCCTCCGGCCCGTCTCCTCTTGGCCGATCCGTCTGGGAGGGGCCCCTCCCAGGTGGGTAATACGCGCCATAAGGATCGGACCATCACGGTGGCCCGTCATGTGCGCGAACTGCTCCTAGTCAAGCAAGGTGCTCCTTCCTTCTTGACCAGTCTTCGAGGCTGTCTCACAACTACTCCAGCTGCAAAGGGAGCCGCAAGGAAATGAGAGGTCGTAGAGGGGGGCGTCCATACACCACCCCACCTACTACGTCCATCTCTACATTCCGCCGTTTGCCAGTACCAAGGGTCTCTGCATCCCGCCTCACGCACTGACCAGACGGCACTACGGAACCACAAGCGGTCTTTGCCGTGCAGAGTCCATACTCGCCTCCGTCTCGCCCCGGATAAACTTTGAAACGGTCCTATCACATTTGCTAGCCGTTGCCGCTCGTGTCACCTCCCGTTCTAGTCCGGGCACGAAGGATAGGCTTACGAGATGCTTTTTACCACCTAGATGACCCGAGGGACAACGCTAGTACATCAACCTCGTAATTTTACTAGGTCGCTAACCCGAGGATCCGAAGGCTGCCCCTGCGAAGGCACTCAAGGGCTCTGCATAAGGCTGCAAACCTCCTGAAGTCGAGAATCGACCCAAAGGAGGGGGTGGCCCGGTCCCCGTGGGGTCGTCCGCCCCCACATCAGGCACCACTAGCTAATCAGCAGCCACTTTCTCCGCATGGAGGTTGTGATTCTTCCATTTACCTACCCTCGTCGGGTCGAAGCACAGTTTACAATGCCAGACTCCCAGTAATCCTCCGCACTTAAGCGGTCGATTCAGGACCATCTAGAGGGGCTCCCTCTGTGGTTTCTTGGTAAAGCAGTTGGTTGGTTTATTGATAGAGTAAACGAATGGTTGCTAGAAAATACAATAGGATGATGGAGGGAAACATTGGAAATTTCCAAACATATAAATTTACATGCATCTATATATATATTCTGTATAACTTGTAGATATATTGTTTAAATAATTTTAAACTTTTTTAATTAAAATTTTTCAAACTTTTTTTTTGATTTGAAAACTTTTTTAAAACTGTTTTGTATTTGAATTTTTTTTAAACTTTTTTTTTTATTAATTTGAATTTTTTCAAAACTTTTTTTAACTTACACTATATTGCCAAAGGTGACCGGTCACTAGCGATTTTAGACGTTTTGTTAACTATCTAGAAAAATACATGAGGAATTAACCTGAAACTGCAGGTGTGTAAACAGTATAGTATAGGTTATATATTTCCGCGAAGATTTTTTCCCGAAACCCCATAGGGGACTGTCAACAAATTGAAAATGAACGAATATCTTTTGGATAACCCAGTAAAAACTAATGTAGCAAAAGCGTTCAAACGCGAGATTATTAATAAAGTGGCTTATTGTAATATACTGTGTTCATTTTTATGAGGATAGCATGTATACTCGTAGAAAAATTAAGGTTTTTATAAAAACAGTCCCAAATTTCGCCAAGTTTTTTGCTTATAATTTGCAGAGTTCTTAATATAAAAAAAAGTTCTTTTCAGAAAATATGACAAACAACATTGTACATAATACTCTGCAATCAGAATTAAAAAATAATAAAAATTGGAGGAAATGAGCAGGTTTACTAAGAAATGTGTCACTGCGCATGCGCGAATGCAATCAAATATAATATGCATAATGTATTAGCTAAGTATATAGAGCAACTTTTGTGAAAGTCTCAAAATCATAGCTTGAAAATTCTGAAAATTATCGTCGATAGCATAAGCTCGAAATCCGTTGTTCCCAAAAAGAAGCAAAAAGATGAGGGGTTGTATCAAATATCTGTTGATTAGTGCCAAGCTAGCATACACAATATTGCACGTACTACTATATTTGGATACAACCCCTCATGTTTTTGCTTCCTTTTGGGAACAACGGATTTCGAGCTTATTCTATCGACGATAATTTTGCAGAATTTTCAAGCTATGATTTTGAGACTTTCACAAAAGTTGCTCTATATACTTAGCTAATACATTATGCATATTATATTTTGATTGCATTCGCGCATGCGCAATGAAATATTTTTTAGTAAACCTGCTCATTTTTCATCTATTTTTTATTATTTTTTAATTCTAATTGCAGAGTATTATGTACAATGTTGTTTGTCATATTTTCTGAAAAGAACTTTTTTTTATATTAAGAACTCTGAAAATTATCAGCAAAAAACTTGGCGAAATTTGGGACAGTTTTTATAAAAACCTTAATTTCTCTACTGGTATACATGCTATCCTCATAAAAATGAACACAGTATATTACAATAAGCCACTTATTAATAATCTCGAGTTTGAACGCTTTTGCTAGATTAGTTTTTACAGGGTTATCCAAAAGATATTCGTTCTTTTCTCAAAACGTCTAAAACCGCAAGTGACCGGTCACCTTTGGCAATATAGTGTATAAATATTATACGCATATTACACAAAGGTATATATATATATAACAAATAATAATAATTATTATTATTATCTTGTCCTACACAAATATCTGCGAATAATCTCGAGTTTGAACGCTTTTGCTAGATTAGTTTTTACAGGGTTATCCAAAAGATATTCGTTCTTTTTCAATTTGTTGACAGTCCCCTATGGGGTTTCGGGTAAAAATCTCCGCGGAAATATATAACCTATACTATACTGTTTACACACCTGCAGTTTCAGGTTAATGCCTCATATATTTTTCTAGATAGTTAACAAAACGTCTAAAACCGCAAGTGACCGGTCACCTTTGGCAATATAGTGTATAAATATTATACGCATATTACACAAAGGTATATATATATATATATATATATATATAACAAATAATAATAATTATTATTATTATCTTGTCCTACACAAATATCTGCGAATACATACATACGCACACACATGCACGCATGTAAGCATTATATACACATATATACATACATATACATTCGTATTCTTTTTTTGTTGATGTTGATTTGTAAATAATTTTTAAACTTTTTTGATAATTTGCATTTATTTTCAGCGCATGCTTGGAGATATCACATGATAATGTGACATCATGGTGTATGATTTCACCTACTAAGGAATGAACTTGGTGATTTCCCCCAGATAAAATTACCTGATAAGGGCTTGTATATTTTTTTCATTTCTCTCGAAGTAGTTGTGAGACGGATGCGCTTTCAAGAAGCTGGTGTATGAGATAAAGATATATTTTCTTCTTATATTTTCTCTTTGTATAGTAATGTTTATTATTATTATTATTATTATTCAGTTTATTGAATAGAATGTATAAGAATTGCAATTTTTTTTTTTATTAAGTTCAAACACACACATATTTTATAGAAATCAAGACATATAAGTATAATCAAGACAATTTATTGAAACGTTTTAAACAATGCGATTTTTAAAAGTTTTGCATTCATGTTACACAAAAGTGATCGCTAACATTATCCACTTTCTTTAAAAACATAGATAGAACATCGTTGAAATTAACAAGCATTGAATTATGTCTCTCATCTCTTATAATTTTTCACGGTTGATAAATGTAAAATATGAGTGAAGACTAACACTTTGATGTCTAAAACACTTACCGGTGCATTCATAAATTTGATTGAATATACTTAATATATTCTTCTCGATACAGAATGTTAGTTTAGACCATAATACAAATTCATTTTCTTGAGTCATAGTATCTCGTTTACATTTTTACTTTAATAAGTAAGGTAAACGTTTTTCATACAGGTGATGAATCAATTTCTTATTCAATTTATAGGCTTTTTCTTCAAATGTTCTAGTTGATAATTGTTTAATTTGATATGGGAATCGTTCATTAAATTTTTAAAACACATAACAGAATTATCTTCACTTAAAACTACAATAGTGTTATTACTAATAAAGGAGGAACTTTTGTATCTTAAATTAAATGCGAAGATTTTATATTGGAATTCATACCATGTGGGAATAGCCATACAGATTCCATTCTCGGTGGGAAAATCTTAGCTCGTAAATCCCCTTATATGTATAGAATATTCACTATTTTGTAACTTAAGTCCTAAAAAGATAGGGTTTCCAAGTTCTTTCCGATATATGTAAGAACATTATTCATCCTTCAAGTCATTCGTGGGTGGGGTTATGCTCTGGAATTAATCACCCTAGTATGAGAAATGTTACTTGCTGGTTCTTGCATGGACTCATGCAATAAAATTACGTTATTATCAAAGGTAATAGAATATTTCTGAAAGTTAAAGTCAATGGAAAAGCTCATTCATAATGTCCTTGGCGGGTTCACAGCAGGAATCAAGAAAAGAAGTTGCTTCGTCATCACAAGTCGAAAATATTTGGTTTGACGTTTCTGCAGCTGTCAGCTCATTGGTGTAAGGTTACATTGTTCATGTTAATTAGTTCGAATCTTGACGTTTTCATAGGTATTTGAATTTTCCATAGGTGCTTCTAAACATAGATACTTAGTAGGCGAAAACACTTCTTCGAGCATATTCATTCACATGCTATATTGATACACATGTAATCTCAATAAAAGTCAATAATGAACTAAATGGGTTGCAAACAATATTTATTTATACAGGTTTAAAAACAATGACGTGTACAGTTAAAATGTTTAACCCAATCATATAAATCGAAAAATAGATGACGTCATATGTTAAAATATTCACTTTGTTTGGTCGTATGAAGCGCACACCTGCTGTAATAAATTACAAAGTTTGTTAATCAGTATTCTACGCTGATCATCTTTTTGCTCTTTGGAAGACTTATGCGTCTTTTTAGGTGCGTTCGTAATTATATAAATACGTAGCACCTATTGTCGTCGCTTGGTCCGTCCGTCTGTCCGTCCGTCTGTCTGTCCGTCCGTCCGCATATAACAACGCAAAAACTACCCAACCGAATGGTTTGAAATTTAAGATATATTATCTTTGCAGAATTTTGTCGAGACATTTCAAATTTTATTAAAATCGAATCAAAACTTTAGGAGATATTAATAAAAATATTTATTAAGAAATTTGAATTTTTTTTTTAAATCGGTGCTTTCTTCTTATAGGAGCTTCCGAAGTTTAATCGTCAAGCGACCGAGATACTTATTCTATTACAGAAATTAATCTGCAAACGATATCATTCATTTCACAGAATTAAAAATCATCAAGATCTAAATATTTATATAGCTAGCTACAGTACGAACGCACCTCATTTGTCACGTTTGACGTACAATTTCCAGCTTGTTTTGTTTGGGAGAGTTAAGAATCTTCTTATGCATATACAAATCAAAATATCGCGGAAACACCATGCTGCACAGATCACAATTATATGTTTTTAGATAGGGCTTGGCATGTTGTCGTAAATCACTTTTCTGAATAAAGGTTTCTCCGCAAACGATACAGGTAAGGGCTTTTTTGTCTAAATGACTTTTCATGTGTCTATTAAACACATACTTTGTGGAATAGCCTTTCTCGCAAATATCGCAAAAATACGGCGACTTTAACTCTCCTGATTAGAAGGGATTCACTTCAATGTTCGAAACAGGTTCCTTTGAGTACAATATCTATTTCTTGAAGTTTCAATCCTGATGATAAGAGAAAGGTATCACCTAGCAAAGTAGCATCTTGAAAGCAAGACATTGTAACTTTAATAATTACTAACTTAAACGATTAAAATACTCAACAGACAACCTCACACACGAATAGCAGTATACCGAATAATATGTATACCGAATAATTTGTTTAATGCCAATTTATATAATTGTAGGTGGCGCACATCGTTGAAAAATCATAAATAAACATATGTGATTGATTAATTAATAAACAAATATGATTGATTAATTAAGTAATCATAAATTTTAGATAGTCACGTGACATATATTTTAAAAGTTTGCATGTGTGTTATGTTTGCAGAAAGTATATATCTCTAAAAGCATCATATAATAACAATTAAGAGTACAAAATGGATGCATGTGTATGTTTGAGAGAGTATAACTATAATATATGTAAAATAATGGTACGTTACCAGTAACGTAATCTGTGGGAGAAAACTCATAAACCATGATGCCATGTCTTTTCATTGACGTTACGGACTGAACACGTGATGGGTGACATCACTGATCCGATGACATCATTGATCGCGAAAACATCATAGATAAAATTCGCTGATAAGGACTTGTACTAACATAAATTTCTCTCCAAGCTACTACACTGAGGAAAAAAATATACCTCCTTCAACTAGAATGAATAGTTAGGCTGTTTCTAAATCTCTAAACTAGAAATATAGAAGTTCGAGCTATGCGAATAGGGTAAGCAACAAAACTGAATAGACGAAATGATCGAGATTTTCTAGTCTCTTGTTTTCTAGGTGACGAAACGATAATGAATTGTGCAAACTGCGAGAAATTATCACTTTATTTCTGGAATGGATTTATAAAATAGCATTATAGTTACTAAAACTAGCGTCTTGTGTTCGCATCTATTTGCAGACATTTTTAAACAAGTCTGACCACGAGAATATAGGAAAACACTCTTGAATTCTAATAGGAGACTCTAGAACTCTCTGGTTAAAGGAACTAGAATTTATAGGGATGACATGGAACTATTTTTTCTAGAGCCACAATTTAGATTATAGTTGAGAAGGACAGATTTTTTTCTCAGTGTATATAAGTAGCACGCATTTTGTTTTTCAAGCCCTAGTTAGACGTGATACCAGTAAGTTTTTACAGATGTGTTCCTATAATGTAATTTGTATTTCTATAACAAAAATAATATATAAAGTTTATGTGAATGTTTATTTCTCTTATGCATTTAGAATACTTATATATATATATATATGTGAGTGTGTTTTTTTATAAAGTTTATAGCTATAATAGTCCTTGAAAAATACTTTTTAGTTTATCTAAAATAACCAAAATCTTAAAATGTAGCTTATGTTACATAGCAATATGTTAATAGATGTAATTTATGGAAGGTAGTTAATATGTTAATATCTCTTGAAAAATTTATAAGTTCAGCTACATTTTATGTATCTAACGCATTCAAAATGCTAATAAGTAAGTTATGTGATACATGACGAAAGTAATTTATGCAGGATAGTTAATAAGTAAATAATATATTAAAATACAAAAATAGAAACTGTAAGCTTTTTCACTCGCATACTATTTATTTATGGTTATAAAAAGTGCTTTATTTTCTAATATATGTAAAAATATGTGTCGTCGACTATTCTAATTTGTATAGTTTCCAATATATATATATATATATATATATATATATATATATATATATATATATATTATATATTTGTATATTCTATGAAATATTGCATTTCCATTTGACATGTGCTGCCAACTTATGATTACACATGGTCTTTTTCAGAATTCCATTTCTTATTCAAATTGTGATTGACTTTTCTTACATCTTTTATCATTTTATTTATTTATTATTTTTCTGCTTTTATCTTAACTTATTATGTATGTATTACTACGCCATCTCTAATTTAGTGTTTCAGTTGTTTGTTTTTTGAATTTGTTAATTATTTATTAACTTAAAATATTCTTTATTCACTTACTTTATGCCATCTTTACATTAGTGTTTGGGTCAGAATTCAAGAGACCCTTTTTTCCCCCAATTCCATTTTACTATTAGTTTATATCTAAATTTCATTTTATTCTGCTGGCATCTTTTATCATTTTAAATATTTATTTTCTAATTTTCTTTAAAATTATTATGTATGTTTGGTTGTGTGCCGTCTCTGAATTGGAACTTCGGTTTTGATGTTTGAATTCGTTAATTATTTATTAACTATATAGTATTCTGTATACACTTTATACTTACCTATCTTTAAAAAATTGGAGATTTGTCAGTTTTGTTGCTAGAACTTGATTTTTGTATTTTGAATTCAAAGATTTATATATGTATCATCATCAAAAACAACCGTTTTCAATCCAATGCTGGATGTAGGTCTCCCCCAGATTTTTCCATTGTTTTCTGTCAAGTGCTTTAGTTATCCAATTAACACCGCCATTTTTCTGATTTTGTCACTCCATCTTATTTGAGGTCATTCTCTTGGTCGTTTTACATCTCTGGGATACCACTGTAGGATGTTTGTGCTCTATCTATTGTCTTGTCTTCTTGCAATGTGCGCAGCCCAGTTCCCTTTTAGCCGTTTAATTCTATCGTTGATGTCAAAACCTTTCGTTTGACTTCTTATCCATGTTATTCTCTTTCTGTCTCTTCTATATATGCCTAGCATACATCCTTCCATACTTTGCTGTGTTGTTTGTAATCTTTGTACCATCCGTTTTGTTAGCGTCCATGTTTCTGCTCCATAAGTTAGTGCAGGCAAAACACATTGGTTAAACACCTTTCTTTTCAAACAAAGAGGCATGTTACTCTTCAGAATAATATTGCTCTTCCCAAAAGCACTCCATCTATTTCTTATTCTTCTATTGATTTCATTCATGATACTGCTGTCCAATGATATTCCCGTCCGAGGTACACATAATTTTGCACTTCTTTAATCCCAGTGTTGTTGTAGACGATTTTCTTTTTTGATGCAAATGAATTGAACATCACCTTAGTTTTTTCCAAATTTATTTTTAATCCCACATTAATGTTAGCTTCTGCCATATCTTTTATTATATTTTCCAATTTTTCAGGGCTATTACTAAAAATTAAAATGTCATCAGCAAACCGGAATTAAACATTCCCCATTTACCCCTTTGTTTTCCCAATCCAGCTTTTTGAAAATATTTTCTAAGACAGCAGTAAAAAGCTTAGGCGAAATGGTGTCTCCTTGTCTTACTCCTCTTCCAAACTTGATCTTCGCTTTTCTTTTGTCCAAGCGGATGGTGGCTGTTGCATTCTTGTAAATCTTCTTTATGATATTAATGTAATGTTTGTCTATACCAATGTCCTCCAGAGATTCAACTACTACTGATGTGCAGACTGAAACAAATGCGTTTTCATAATCAATAAAGGCAAGGCAGAGAGGTAAATAATATTCCTTATGTTTTTCTGTGAGTTCCCTTACTGTTTGAACATGATCCATTCTGCTAAATCCACTTCAGAATTTTGCTTTGTTCTCTAGGTTGAGTGAGTCCAGAGCTGATACAAGTCTTGTCGTTAAACCTTTGGTGAAAATTTTATAAATCACTGATAGTAAGCTGATTGGACAGTAGTTTTTTTTTTCCTTCTCCCCTTTCTTGTAAAGTATAACAACATCACAGCATTATTCGAATCTTCTGGTACATCTGATATTTCGAGACATTTGGAAAATAGTAAAGATAGCATTTTTGCAATTTTTTCTCCTTCTTCTTTGATAAGGTCAATTGTAATTCTATCTTCGTCAGGGCAACTTTTTCAACAACTTTTCTTTAACTTTTTTTCATACATCTAATGACTTGTATAACTTCATATGCCATCACTGGAATTATCTCTTCAGTTTCTGTTATGTTTACTTGTGGATCACGTAGGTTGATTTCCCTTTGATCTTCACATTTATATAGATCGTTATAAAAAAATTTCGACAATGTGCACTATTTCATTATTGATTTTGGTGATTATTCCATCTGCCCTCTTCAGTGCAGAAATACCTTTTCTTCCAACACACAGTTTGCGCTTAGCTAATTTTAAGCTTTTGTTATCTTCTATAATTTTCATGACAAGATCACAGTTAAATTTTGTGATATATTCTGTAACACATTTTATTACCGTTTTACATAATTCTGCATATTCAACTCTTGATTTAGGATAGTTTTTCTTCATTTTAAATTATCTGTATAATTAATATACTATTACCGCGAAATGCTTTTATTGTTTTGAAAAAAAAAATATGCCAAAATAAATTATCGACTAAGATATGTGTTCAGAATATTAATTTTATCTCGATCCTAACGCATTTTAAAACTTAACTAATTTAAGTCTAAAACAAGATGTGTAGAACATATATTTGTAGAACATATATCCAGGACTATAGGAAAATAAAGAATATTTATTTTATCTCGATCTTAATGCCTTTTAAAACTTAATTAATTTTAGTGTATATAACGAGGTGCGTAGTACATATACAGGGCTACACGAAAGAATTCACGTACATTAACGGTTATGAATATCAATTGATGAAAATGAATGTTTAGTGTGATATGTTTTTATTTAAGTGTTTATTTAGATATCTCGCTTCACTGTATGAATAAAATTTCTTAACAATTATGAGTTAGCGTTGGAAAGTATTTCAAAAACTATACCACAATGTATCATTTTTCATTCTTCTTTTTTTTCTAATTTCAGTATGCATTATCATTTTTAGCTCACAGGCTATCAAAGCCTGAGAGCTTATGTGCCCGCCCGTTCTGTATGTATGTATGTATGTATGTATGTATGTACGTATGTATGTATGTATGTACGTATGTACGTACGTAACGCGATAACTCTTGACAGAAATAACCGTTTTGCTTCCAATTTTGTTTATAGGTTCCTTGTGATAAGGCGCTTCCCTGATTAGTTTTGGGGATTGATTTATTAACTATAAAGGGGGGAACGGGGGGGCTAACCCCCCTTAATTTAGATAAATGGTTTTTTCATGCAGAATTGTCCAATTTTCTTCAAATTTTGTATATAGGTTCATTGTGATAAGGTTCTTTCCTGATTAGTTTTGGGGGTTCATAGGTTAAGTATAAAGGGGCTAACGGGGGGGGGGAATCCTCCCCCTTAATTTAGATAAATGAATTTTTCATGCAGAGTTATCCGATTTTCTTCCAATTTTGTTTATGGGTTCCTTGTGATAAGGCGCTTCCCTGATTAGTTTTGGGGATTGATTGGTTAACTATAAAGGGGGGGAACGGGGGGCTAACCCCCCTAAATTTGGATAAATGGTTTTTTCATGCAGAATTATCCAATTTTCTTCAAATTTTGTATATAGGTTCATTGTGATAAGGTTCTTTCCTGATTAGTTTTGGGGGTTCATAGGTTAAGCATAAAGGGGGTGACGGGGGGGGGGTAATCCTCCCCCCTTATTTTAGATAAATTATTTTTTCATGCAGAGTTATCCGATTTTCTTCAAATTTTGTATATAGGTTCATTGTGATAAGGTTCTTTCCTGATTAGTTTTGGGGGTTCATAGGTTAAGCATAAAGGGGGTGACGGGGGGGGGGGTTAATCCTCCCCCCTTATTTTAGATAAATTATTTTTTCATGCAGAGTTATCCGATTTTCTTCAAATTTTGTATATAGGTTCATTGTGATAAGGTTCTTTCCTGATTAGTTTTGGGGGTTCATAGGTTAAGTATAAAGGGGGTAACGGGGGGGAGGGGTTAATCCTCCCCCCTTAATTTAGATAAATGATTTTTTTCATGCAGAGTTATCCGATTTTCTTCAAACTTTATATATGGGCTCGTTGTGGTAAGGGGCTTCCCTGATTAGTTTTGGGGGTTCATTGGTGAAGTGTAAAGGAGGGAAACGGGGGCTACCCCCCCCCCCTATTAATTTTGATAAATGGGTTTTTCATGCAGAATTATCCAATTTACTCCAAATTTTGTATATAGGCTCATTGTGGTAAGGCACTTCCCTGATTAGTTTTGCGGGTTCACTGGTAAAGTATAAAGGGGGGGAACTAACCCCCCTTGATATAGATAAATGGTTTTTTTAAGCAGAATTATCCGATTTTCTTCAAATTTTATATATATGTTCATTGTGATAAAGCGCTTCTCTGATTAGTTTTGGGGGTACTTTGGTTAAGTATAAAGGGGGGACGGGGGGCTAACCCCCCCTTAATTTAGATAAATGGATTTTTCATGCAGAATTATCCGATTTTTTCAAATTTTGTATATAGGTTCATTGTGGTAAGGCGCTTCTCTGATTAGTTTTATGGGTTCATTGGTTAATTATAAGAAGGAGAAACGGGGGATGGTTCCCCCCTCTTAATATATTGTCGATTTCTTCATTTTTCGAGGTCTTCTTTCAAATTCTTTGAAATAAGAATATAATTTACAGTTAGTGTGAATAGCCTGTGAGCTCAATGCCGTCAGTTTAACTGGGCAGTTTTCTTTTTATTTATTTCCCTTCCCATACGTTCTTAATGTCACATGTAAAAATTAATTAATTACATCAATAGTTAAACGAATTAGTTATTTTTTTCTGTCGACATTCGAAAAAATTCTTAGTTACATATATTTTTTTTCTTTCAATAAATAGTAAGTTTTGCTATATATGTAAAAATAACAAGTTAGAGAATTGTTATTTTTCCCCCTTATGACGGGTCCGATGTTATAAATATGAAAAGGTAGCGATAGCCTTCAATGGAACCGGTCTCATTTATCATAAAAATAAATTTATTAAAATTCTACGCGTCTAACAATAAAAACACATTTCTTGGTTAAATGAAAGATACACAACATTTAGATTAAATACGGGTTCGTTGAGCTTGTAATCAATCAACAGTCAAGATAAAGTCCAGCTCTATTAAAAGTCAGTGTTCATAGAACAATAAAGTTTCAAAACCTACTCCAAAATGAGAACGAGAGGGAAAACCCGCTTTCTTACTGGGACTCTTCACAAAAGGTTTCTCGAAGTCAAGATATGCTTCTAAATATACGGGAATGGTTAGTCAAGTCGTCCTAACGAAACAGGGAATGTTTTTCACTCAGTAGACAAGGGTGATATAACCTCAAAACATTTGCCAGGAAAAGCTTTTCCGACGGGGGTTTAAATAACCGCCCGAAGATTTCACTCGGAGACACCGCTCCGTTATGCAGGATCAGATCGACTGGATCCTAATTCAGATCTCCAACTGAATTAACTAACTGATTCTCCCCTCCTCAAGGTCCCTGCTCTTGTATATATAATTTCTGTTTTCCGCCTGAAAACAATAGACGTTTCTCTAGCCAGTAGAAATACTGAAAGATGAGGTCGCGTAGAAAGTCTGCTATGATTGGGGAAAGAAGGTTTCTCACGCTGACCTCTCGACTCTTATTTCACTTTAATTCACACGCTCCCCAAGTGGTCAGTCGGCTCGATGAAAGACGCGCCTCATTCTTTTGTTGCAGCTTCCTCCAAAACTTCAAGGTGGAAGAGGAAATATGATGCATCGAAATGCTTGATGCTTACCGACAAATATACTGACTTTGCCAAAAAATTGAGTAAAATCTGTTTTACATGAGATTTTTCTATGCTGTTTTGGGCTGCATACAGGGGTTTCGAGTGAGATATTGTGGATTTCTCACACCCTATATGTGAAAGCGGAGTAATTTATATGTGTGAATAAAATTTAATTTTTTTAAAGTAAACTAAATTAAGATATATGTGATAATGAAATAAAAAGGTCTATTTATTTTTCATTTTACCTAGTGATATCATTCTCCAATTAATTTTAATTCTAATTTTTGAGAAAGGGCTTTAAATTATTCTTTGAGTATAGAAAATTCTCTTATCACTTATCTTCAATGTGTTATCAAACATCCCCTTAAGTTTAGTGACTCATATTTACCATGCGAACTGCTGTGCTTTTTTTTTCTCCATGTCAATAACAAATCCTTAACCAACAGTTTTAAATATCCAAAAAAACTAATATAAAACCCTTCCCTACGGAGAATCACTGAATTTTGTAAATAATACCTAACAAGGGGACCACTTTTGGTGCAGCTCGCACCTAGCATCGAGACCTGGTGCATTTTGTAGCCCTATACCTATACATAAAAGTTAGAGAACAGATAAAATTTCTCTGTTAAAATCATATTATATATATTTTTTTATACTTTTAATTTTCTATTATTGGATTTTTAATTGTTAATTTCACGCCAAAAGCGAGGTAAGTCGCCAAATAGGGTGCTACGAATCCAAACCAACTTCTCACTCACACACAGCAGAAGATTATGACATTCGGCCAAGGTTGCTGATTCTATGGTAATGAATAAAGTAAATATCGTGCCGTCAGAAATGCAATTATAATGCTGTAATTTTTCAAAATAAAATTCTTAGGTTTTTAATGAAATTTTTAAATTTTTTTCAGTATTTTATTCTTACTATTAACTAATTAGTATTTTAAAGTACTTTTTTCAAAAAAACTTTTATGTTAATAGTGCGATAAGTGGTCTCGAAAATTGCTTTTTCAGAAAGTTATGATGCTGTAAAATCAAAAAATATGATTTTAACAGAAAAATTTCATCGATTCTCAAACTTCGTAATATAGGGCTTTAAAATGCACTAGGTCTCAATACTAGGTGCGAGCTACATCAAAAGTGATTCCCTTGTATTTTTTTTTCTTTCAAATTATTTGAAATTTCTTAACAATATTCCGATAGCGTTAGAAAGTGTTTCATAAACTACACACGTTTTTCCTTCTTGTTTTGTACATTCTAATTTAAATTTGCGTAATATATCTTCTTTCAAAAGTGACGTACACACTATATAGAAAAGTTCATAAAGTTTCAAATACGAGGGGCAGTCGGAAATTAAATTTCCCCTGGCGACTGTGGACAGAGGTGTATATGAAAGACAAAAAACGTAATGAGACATTAAAGATAAAACATAACTTTATTTTTCCTCATAAGACCCAAGTACATTTTGAGACATTTGCCATACAGGTATATAAGCTTTAAAAAGCCCTCCAGGGAAAAATCAGGGCTTTGCATACGGACGAAGTGTTGAACGGCTATGGGCGAAAGACGACACAGCAGGTGAATGCGAACGTGCAAGACACCGATAGACCATTGGGTAGAAGTCGACCGCGATCAAGCAGATGGCGCTGTTGCAATCCACAGTCGTGTGTTTCTGCATAAAATTTACAAATTTTTATAAAAAATGTATGATAATTTATAAAAAATTACAACCTAATTTTATTAAAAATTTAAAACTTATAAAAAAAGTTTAAAAAATAAAACTTAAAAAAAAAGTAAAAAGTGAAAAAATTAATGAAAATTAAAAAGTTAAAAAAATAAAATAAAAAGTAAAGTTTAAAAAAAATCTTCATAAAAAGTTTTTGATAAAAAAAGTTTTGCAATATTAAAAAAATAATAAAATAAAATAAAAATGTTTTTATCATTCTCGATCTAACTGAAAAAAAAAAGTTTTAAGAAAGTTACAAGTTAACAAACATGTTATAAATCGTATTTCATAACTTATAAAAAATTTTACTAAGCTTTTTGCACATGGTTATAAATAATTTTGTAATACTTTTAAACAAGGTAAACCTTTTTTAAAACATGGTAAAACGTTTTGAACAGTGTAAACCTCATTAGACGATGTGTGTGTATGTGTGTGCGCATGCATGCGTGTATGTACATATAGATAATGTTTTATCAGAAAGGTTTGTATAAAAGTTTTAAATAAGTACACAAAAATAAAATTAACGCTTTTTATTAAAACAAAATAATTTACAGAAAAGGTTTATATACAGAAAGATATTTACAAATCAGCATTTCTCTTCTTCATTACAATCTTGGTTAATTTCATAATGTCCATACGCTAAGCTGGATATTCCATTTTCTAAAATGTATCTCTTGTCATTAAAAAGACTTAGACTAATTTTATTTTGAGTTAATGTATATAAATTATGAGGTTTAGGGCTTTTTTGTTTTGTTTAAATTTTAGGGCTTTATGTACAGCTGTAATTTTTAAACCAAGTTCTAAATAAAATTTAAGATTATGATAATGAATTATATAATTTCGCTTATTATTTATATTAGGTGTAAGTTCAGGGGTTCCTACGAATTTTCTATTGTTAAGTAAGTTTCTTGCATGAGAAGACAATGTGGATTCTTCTACAATGATCCTCTCGGGAGGAACAGAAGTCTGTCTTTTAACTGCATATTTTAAAGTAAATTAAAATAAATGAAATACAATAGTAAAATTACACAATTTTCATCTATTTCTAATCTGAACCGACATAAGATAACTCATTCTGGAGAGAAATTATATACTTGTGCAAAATGTCAGAAGTCTTTTGGACGAAGATCAAACTTGCAGAGACATTTAAAGACACATGATAGTGTCAGATCGTTACAGAATGATGGATTCCCTGAAGTTTTTACAGAAATGGACACTATATCTCAAAGCCCTTTGGATTTTAATCAACTGAAGAAGATTTTTCTCTTAAGACTGTGACCCCTATGAATGTGGAGAAGAAGCATGCTTCTCCCGCCTGTCACAAATCTTTTCAGCATATTCTAATTTGAATCAATATGTTGAGACTCGTCTCAATGAAAAGTCACATGTCTGTGAAACATGTGGGAAGTGTTTTGGAAGGAAATCAGAATGACACTTGAAAACCCATAATGCTGAGGGATAGTCTACATTAAAATGTGACACATATGATCAAGTTTTTACACGAAAGGATAATTTAAAGTATCATTTAAAGTCACATCAGAATTCAACATTCTCTTGTCATGATTGTAACAAAGTGTTTGGGCGATATTATGAACTGAGACAAGATGTACGAACACAACACTCTCGTGCACCTCTTGTGAGTGCAAAACTTAAAATGAGTTGATATTTATGTAATAAATCGAAAAACATAAAGCGTTCTGATGGACTTAATGTGTTTAAAACAGTGATTTTGCATCCTGATGAACGTGAGGAAAGTGATTTAGAAGTATTTCACAGACATTTACGAACTGAAATACAAGAACGTTTAATAAGTGAAATTCGTGAAAAGGGTGCAATTAAATGGTATATGGTAGAAAAAATAGCACTTGAACGTCTGTCTGATAATGAGGAGTTTGAAGAAATTCAGTCTTATTTTCGATGTTCGTGTACGATCGAACTTACAGAAGATACTACCTCACAACATATAGAAGAAGGGTTTTCGAAGATTATTAAATCCTTTGAAGAATTTGTAAAAAGAGGCTCTGGATGGAAACTTAGGGAAATTCGCCATTTAGAACTCGAGATTGCTAAATAGCACCCCCTCGCTGCGAGTTCCTACATCCCTCTGTCTAAAAAACTGGATAATAAAAAAGCAGTGCTGAATATAAAAAAACGAAGACAATAAATGTTTGGTTTGGTGCCTTTTGGCTTTTAAGCTGAACTTAGATTTTACAAAAAAGCCTGAATATGTTTCACATTATTTACCCTATGAACATGATGTTAAATTAGGCAGCGTAGAATGTCCTGTACCACTTCAGAAGGTATCTATTATTGAAAAAATCAACAATTTACGGGTTAATGTGTTTGGATATGAAGAGGATGAAATTTACCCCCTGTATATATCTGAAAGAATCAAAGATGGATCAAGATGTGATTAATTTGTTATTGGTTGGTGATGGTGAAAAGCAACACTATTGTTTGATAAGAAGCTTTTTAAGACTTTTGGGTGACCTTACCAAGCATAATGGTGTGCAACACTACTGTTATCGACGTTTGCATAGATTTTCAAGATATATTAGATAAACATAATGAATATTGTTCTCGACATGTTGCGCAAGCTATAAAGATGCCTACTGAAAATGATAATATATTAAAGTTTTCTGGTATTCATCTGCAACATCCTGTTGCCTATACGATTTATGCAGACTTTGAGAGTCTACTTATACCTATTTCATCAGCCCCACCCTCTTCTAAAGCATCCTATACAGAGAAAACAACCTATCATTTACCGTGTGGGTACGCTTATGTGGTTATCGGACCCGATGGAATATGTGTGAAGAAAGCACAGGTATACCGTGGTAGAAACTGTGTTGAACATTTTTTAAACCGAATGATGCAAGAGAAGAAAATATTTTGGCAAAAGTTATTAAATATTAAATCTATGAAGCTTTCTACCAAGGAAGAAAAGTCATTTCAAGAAGCAGAGTTTTGTCATATTTGCAAGAAAACTTTAGAAGAGAAACGTACATGTAACCATGATCGCCTGTCAGGTGCGTACAGAGGAGCTGCACACATGGAATGTAACTTGAACTATAAGCAGTGTAAAACAATTCCTGTTATATTCCATAAATTTAAAAACTATGATGGTGGTCATCATATTATGACAAAGCTCGGAAAATTTAAAGATCATGAAATCGATGTGATTGCCACTTCTATGGAAAACTATATCACCTTTAAAATCAGAAAGACTACATCTCCTATTCAGATGGTGTTCATCGATTCTTTTCAATTTTTGCCCACGTCATTGGAAAAACTTGTTAAAAACCTTCAACCTGATCAATTCACTATACTTGAAGAAAACTTCCCACAAAATAATAATTTACCTTTAAACATACTTAAAGGTGTTTACCCCTATGATTATTTCTCTTCTTTTGAAAAAATAATGAAAAGCATCTTCCGCCATCTTCTGTATTTTTTAATAGTTTGACCAATGAGCCAATAGATGAAAAAGACTATCAACACGCCCAGAATGTATGGGAAACATTTGACATCAAGACTCTTGGTTATTACCATAACCTTTATGTCAAGACAGATGTTCTACTACTTGCTGACGTATTTCAAAACTTTAGGAAATTATGTCAGCAGTATTACGAAATTGACCCTGCTCACCTGTTCACTACACCTTTACTCGCGTAGCAAGCTTGCTTGAAGATGTCTGAAACATCTTTAGAGTTACTCAGTGATATAGATATGCTGCTTATGGTGGAAAATGGTATACGAGGCGGCATCAGTATGATTAGTCAAAGATACGCTCGAGCAAACATACCCGGTATGCCCGATTATAGGAAAAAATAGACCTCCAGCTACATCATGTACTGGGATGCTAACAATAATATATGGGTGGGCTGGGCTATGAGTCAATTTTTGCCGTGTGGCGGTTTTGAATGGTGTGAAACAAGTCATATCACAGAAGAGTGGGTTCTATCTCTATCTGATAGCTCTGAAATTGGGTACCTTTTCGAGGTAGACTTGGAATACCCAAAACATTTACACCCTCTGCATAATGACTACCCCGTTCCTCCCGGGAGGATCATTGTAGAAGAATCCACGTTGTCTTCTCATGCAAGAAATTTACTTAACAATAGAAAATTCGTAGGAACCCCTAAACTTATACCTAATTTAAATAATAAGCGAAATTATATAACTCATTATTGTAATCTTAAATTTTATTTAGAACTTGGTTTAAAAATTACAGCTGTATATAAAGCCCTAAAATTTAACCAGACACCCTGGCTTCAGAAATATATTATTTTTAATACTGAGAAACGTAAAGAGGCTAAGTCTTCCTTTGAAAAGGACTTTTTTAAATTACTGAATAATTCTGTTTTTGGGAAGACAATGGAGAATCTTCGAAAAATGTGAAACATTGTGCTTTGTAATAGTGAAAAAAGAGCGAAAAAATTAGTAGCTTCACCTACTTTTAAATCATTTAAAACCTTTGATGAAGACTTGACCGCTGTAGAACGACTGAAAACTAGTATTTTAATGAATCGGCCTATATCTATGTTGGGTTTGCTATTTTAGAATTATCTAAATTAGTTATGTATGATTTTCATTATAACTTCATAAAGAAAATATATAAAGATCGGGCAACCCTATTATTCACTGATACAGACTTCTTAACTTACCGTATTCAAACAAACAATATTTATAAGGTATGGATCAATACCGTAATTTGTTTGACTTCTTCGAGTATCCGAAATCACATGACCTATACTCTGAGGATAATAAGAAAGTTCTCGGCAAGTTCAAGGATGAACTTAATGGTGAATTAGCCCTTGAGTTTGTCGGACTGAAATCAAAAATGTACTCACTGAAATCCTTTAAAGACAAGAAAAAGCGCGCAAAAGGCGTGTCTACGCAGATTTTTCGACAGAAAATCAAGCATGAAGACTACTTGGGGTATCTCCAGCAGCAAAAATCAAGCATGGAGAAACAGACAAGGATCGCTCAGGATTCTCATAATTTATATACATTAACCCAAAATAAAATTAGTCTAAGTCCTTTTGATGACAAGAGATACATTTTAGAAAACGGAATATCCAGCTTAGCGTATGGACATTATGAAATTAACCAAGATTGTAATGAAGAAGAAAAATATTGATTTGTAAATATCTTTCTGTATATAAACCTTTTCTGTAAAATATTTTGTTCTTATAAAAAGCTTTTTAATTTTATTTTTGTGTACTTATTTAAAACTTTTTTACAAACCTTTCTGATGAAACATTGTCTATATGTACATACACGCACGCATGCATGTGCACACACATACACGCACACACACACCGTCTAATGAGGTTTACACTGTTCAAAACGGTTTACCATGTTTTAAAAACAGTTTACCTTGTTTAAATGTATTGCAAAATGATTTTTGAATCGATCTAAAGCTTTAACCATGTGCAAAAAGCTTGGTAAAAAATTTTATAATTTATGAAATACGTTAAAGTAATAATTTTAAAAGATTTATAACATTTTTGTTAACTTGTAACTTTCTTAAAACGCTTTTTCTTTTGCAGTTAGATCGAGAATGATTAAAAACATTTTTATTTTACTTTATTATTTTTTTAATATTGCAAAACTTTTTTTTCAAAAACTTTTTCTAAAGATTTTTTTAAACTTTTTAATTGTAATTTTTTTAACTTTACTTTTTATTTTATTTTCTTAACTTTTTAATTTTAATTTTTTTAAACTTTTTTTATAAGTTTTAAATTTTTAATAAAATTAGGTTGTAATTTTTTTTAAATTATCATAATTTTTTTTAATAAAAACTTGTAAATTTTATGCAGAAACACACGCAAATACATATAAACATAGTTATGAACAGACAGCCACACACACACACACACACACACATATATATACACACATCCACACATAGATATATATATAATCGCTTTGTAGTATAATATCAGATATGCTAACAGAAATAAACTAGTTTTATAAAGAGAAGAATGACACTGAACATTGCACTACCGGTTGAGGAGGTAACTCCTTTTCCCCGTTTTGCATTGCGAAATCCTCATTCCTCATTCTGGAATCCCCATTCCTCATTGCGGTTGCGCCTGTGGCTGTTGAACTGTCCTTTATCTACTACTTCCCTACTAATACAGAAATCTTTATCGCAAATAAGATTTGAAACAGCCTAGAGTTAAAGCTTATGATGTAATTTTTTTTGGAAACGAATTTAAACTGTTTTATGAAAAAAATTAACTAATCTTGTTAATAAAACTTATAATATTGTGTTTCAAGGAGCATTAAGTAACGTTTGATACTATAAAGTTTAAAAAAGAAATATAATACAAATAGTTTTTAGCATTCCAACATAGTTTTAAATTATTTATGATTTACCTTTGTCCGTCTTCTGGCAGTTTGTCCGCATTCGGACTTTCGAAAATAGACTTGAATTTCCACAGTATAAATATGTTATCGAGGATTACAATAACATATTCCCTACTAATACAGAAATTGAAGTAGGTAGCTGTTGGAGCTCGTTTACAGGAATAGAAAAAAGTTTTCCATTACATTATGGTCTATGGGTAAAAATCTTTTGGAGTACATTTTAGTGATGTTATGATACATCAAACATGATGAAATTGGTATGTACCCCTGAGGTGGTCTGCTTTCTATAGAGTATGAAATAAGTAGCATATATGTAGAGCGTTTACAGGACTATGAACCATAATTGCTGGAAGTGCGTTTTCAGCTCTTGTATGCATTTTTAAATTTAACTAAATTTCAGTGCGTTACGTGGTGAGTGTGAATTCGATGCATCATATACAAAAATGTATGAAAGGAATCATAAGCATTTCAGTTTAGGGGCGTGAATTCTTAAAGTGTGTTTTTAACTGTGGTAGGCACTTTCTAGCTGAACTATATTTTATTACATTAAAAGATGCGTTTAGAATATAAATAAATTCATATGGCTGCGTAAAAGAAATTACATATATTGCCGCCTATGGATGATAATTGCTGTAAGTGCATTTTTAGTTTTGAGTTTTCAAGCTGAATTAAATATAAGTATATTACGTGATGTGTATAAAGCGTATAAGACACGGGTTTTCTCCTTAAAAAAAAAAAAAAAAAAAAAAAAAAAAAAAAAAATCGTATTAATGGAAATGGAATGGTTTCCTGAAAATGCACTTTCAACCGTTTTACACCTTTTTTAGCTCAACCAAATTTCACTGTATTAATCATATACATGTCTGCTCTAAAGGATATTGATACATAGTCATCTATAAGTAGCAATTCTCTAGAAAAACCTTTTTAGTTGTTTTATACGTTTTCCAGCACATTGAAATTTTAGTTTCAATATGTGGTATGCTTAAAGCTGTATAAATCATATATAGGGTTGAGCAAAAGAATTCGCGTACATTACTTGAATTTCCACAATATAGATATATGTTATCAAGGCTTACTATTTTATATTTTACTGTTATACGAGGACAGCAATTTTTAAAAATGGATTTTCAACTGCGTTCTGTGTTTTTAAATTGTTTATTTAGATATCTCATTCCATTGTTATGAAAAAATGAAATTTCTTAACAGTATTCTAATAACGTTGGAAAATGTTTTATACTCTATAACCGATGAACGAGTTTTCGTTCCAGTTTTTCTTCACTTGAAATTGTGTAAAGACGTAGAGTTCAAAATTTTCGAAATTTAAGGACAATATCAATTTTTATATTCTTAAACTAAAATTATTCTTAAGCTAAAATTATTAAGTATTATTATATAATACTTAAGCTAAAATTATATTCTTAAGCTAAAATCTGTATCCTAAAATGCATCACAGCAAAATTTCTGAGCCATTTCAAATTAGAACCATAGCTAGAGTTTTGTTCTTTTTTTACAAACTCCTATCATTTGTTGCCATTCTGAATGAAGGCTTTAAACATATTTATCTCAATCACCTGCATAACTCCCACAACCGCCACCCTTTTAAAAAAGAACGAAAAATCATGCGTCAAGCATAGATTATGAAACACTCTCCAACGCATCCAGAAAACTGCAACGAAACTTCAAGCTTAAATAAGGTAAAAGAATATGTGTAAGTAAACAGATTAGAAAACATATACCACATTGAAAAATACAATTTTCGAAATTACTTTCCATTGTAAAAAAAAGTACTCAAATTATTTTGTGCAACCCTGTATATCATCTGTAGATTTGGATATATAATACATTGCATGATAAAATTTAGTTCAATTAGAAAAATTCATATTTAGCAATTTCCGCTAATCGATGGAAATGCACTCGAAATGTTTTGTACAGCCCTGTATATTATCTAATCACTTTTGTACACAACACATATTAAGCTAAAATTTAATACAGGTAAAAAACACATAAGCCAACTTAAAACTCACTTCCAACAATTACCAACCGTAACCGACAATGTACTTTGTTCTTTGCGTAGCCCTGTATGTGAATTTATTTATATTCAACAAACTGATATTAGTCTACTAAATATAGCTGAGCAGGAAAATGCGTAACACAATTAAAAACTACCCTTAAGCAATTCACTCTCCTAGTCTGTAATACTTACGAATTCTCTTGTGTAGCTCTGTATATGAACAACCGAATTTATATACATCACGTAATATTAAAAAAAATAGTTAAAATTAAAAACGCAAGCCAAACTTGAAAACTTGTTTAAGTGTATTGCACGTATACTGTAACCGATATATTTTGTGTGTTCCTGAACGATAAACGCAATGCACACCATACTTTTAAGTGAGTAATTTATAGTGCGCCTCAGTAATGCATATAATTTTCATTACCTTTGAAATAGTGAAACCTCATTAAATTACACTGCAAACGATTTTTCCCTGTAGAACAATGTGTAACAGAATTCTTTTATTTGACCCTGTAAATGAATTATAAATGCTTTGCACCCCATATTCTACAAAAAGCTTCTTTTAATGCGCTTCATAGTTTTATATCAATTTCATCATGTTTCAAATGCCGTAGTTTCATCAAAATGAACTTGAAACGATTATTTTCCATCGACTGTAATGTAACGGAATACTTTTGACTGTCCCTGTAAAAAACTATAAGTGCTACACACTTCATTTGCAATAGGGAACATGCTGTAGTAAGCGACAATAACATATAAAAATTTCAGGGCAATCCGAGTATATTTACGCGAGTTAGAGCACGGCCAGACGGCAGACAAATCGAAGTCATAAACACTTTTCAACTAGGTTGGAAAGTGTTAAAAATCATCGAAAGCCTAGGGCTTTGATGAATTTTTGTTAAATTTGTTTGAACAATTTTTTTTTTAATGGAACAGTGAATCAGACATAAAAGATATAATGGTCATACACGCAATATTTTTAAATATTCCCTTGAAAACATGGCAATGTGTAAATTATGAATTTCCCTCTATTTTTTCGTATTTGGTTGAACATTTAAAATTTCGTTTAGATAGTAAAAATTTTAAGTATTTAATTTAAGTGTGTGTGTGTGTGTACGCGATTATAGGGGGAGGGCTATAATTTTTTGCAAAAAGGCATCGAGACTTTTGCCCCCCCCCCCCTCCTTCTAGTCTTAAAGCCCAAGTTACGCCTATACCAATATCGTTTTTCTTTTATCTCTAAAGACAAATTAAACAAATTACCTTTCACAAAATAGTGTCAAAGTCAATTTTTGATCAATTATAACTCAATATGGGATAAATTTATCGATAACTGAAACTCGCTATTTGATTCCAAATCACTTCCATAGTTATGTCTGCAAATTTCGTGCTTTTACTTATAAAAAAGAAAATATTGAAAATATCAGGAAATTTAGCATTGTTGAGAGAGAAAAATAATTGTAATAAATAAACTCTATTTTACTTCATATTGTAATTGGCTTTTTTATGTTAAAAATTCTTAACTATATTTTACAACAAAAACAATAAAACCAGTTTCGGCTATTTTTAAATTCTTTATCCTTCTATAAATAATTAAAGAGATATGCGAAAATACTAAATCCTTTTTACAGTAAGAACAAGTCAGAGAAAAGGTGGATTGTTGATTTGAAACGCTATACATATCTAATGGTTGTTCACTTCATAATTGCTTTCAATAATGGATTATTGGTTATGGGGGCGGTTTCAAGTAGATAAGATTTCAAGCTTCAAAATGGCGGTTTGGTCTTTCTTAATAATAAAATATATCGAAGGAAAACACTTCCTTAGGGATAGATTAAATGCTTGATTGATAATGATGGAGTACTTTACACCACGGGAGATTTTAGCTCAATCAGAAATCTCCCCCCCTCCAAATATATATATATATATATATAATTATAGTATTTTTAAATATAATATCTCCAACTATAATAAAGAAGGAAGTTTGTGTTTCTCGGTAGTGTTCTGAAGCGACCGCTGCACGGAGAGCTACAAATTTTGGTGAGAAGTTACCTCTAAGCACGTAGTTTTGCACCTCGAAGCCAGATTTTGGAATTTTTGAATATATTTTTTTTAATTAAATTTTATATGCGATTTTTACGGTTTTTTCACGTTTCGCTGCGATTTTTTCCGCATTAATAATGGGAATCCGGTTCCAATATCTTAGCCCAATATAGTAAATTTTGTCATCTTTTCAATAAAGTTTATGCTAAATTCGTACAGAGGTTTTTGAATTTTTGGCGAATTTTTTTTCTTTGACACTAAGCAATTTTGAAGAATGCTTGATTGATTCGGTGGTTTTTATTCCATTTCAGCCTGAGATCGCTCAGAATCGTCATTTAATTTTCTCTTTTTGGCTTGCAGAAATATGATAATTCTTTACAGATAAAAAATCATGATTTTAAAAATGCACTTTTTAATGTCTTTTGACGCTTCTCTACGATTTACCCACATTAGTACTGAATCCGGTTCCAATCTTTTAGACAAATATAGTAAATTTTATACTCTTTTCAATAAAGTTTATGCGAAATTCGTACAGCGATTTTTGATTTTTTGGCGATTTTTTTCCTTCGACACTAAGTAATTTTGCCAAGAATGGTTGATTGGTTCGGTGGTTGCTTCCATTTTAGCCTTAGATATGCTCAGAATCGTCATTACTTTTTTTAGCTTGGAGAAAGTTGATAATTCTTTAAAGATAAAAAAAAAATCATAATTTTAAAAAGGAAGGGCGGATTATTTATTATCCCGATTTTTTTATTAGATTTTTTCTTTTAATTTCATTTTTTATGAGTTTTTTAACATTTTTTTCATGTTTTGCAGCGTTTTTTGTTTCAAATGAAGTCTCAAATCGCCCACTACAAGCGCGACCTACATATAACGTAGGTTGCGCTACAAGTCAAACACCATTGGAGGACAGTTGTGGTAGGTAACTGATAGAATTGTAGGCACAGCTGACAGTCAACCGGGCAATTGTGATTGGCAGATGAAAAAATCGTCAGCTGATTGCAATTCGAACATTGAGTTGTGAATTTTTGCGACTTGTTTCATGCGATTTTTAGAGTTATTTCCTGTATATGAAACAATTATGTATTTGATTTCAGAAATTAACAACGATAACTTACGGTTTTCGTATGAAAAAAAAAAGTCATTTTGTTTCTGTTTCAAAAGTTACTGATAATTCATAATTTTTTAACGTCATTGGTTCTGTGGGGAGGGGGGGGAGTGAATGTTCGGTTGTAGTTTAAATATCGCGATAATGCTCTGATCGAAACTCCCTCCTTCCCCCTTCCCTGAAAAATCAGAACTATTTAATTATTAGTCCGATTCAAACGAAACCTTTTCTCAGGTCCCCAGGTACTAGATAAACTTCGGTATCATTTTTTCAGCGCTTGGTTACCACTAATTCTGAACATCAATGATCAGGGAGGGGTATTTTTTCGGGTTCTATAAGCCCAATTTCAATGAGAATTAGTTCATCTAACTTAGCACGAACTAATTAAGATATAGATAACTAATTAAGATACAGATTTGGTGTCACCTGGAGGTAGAAAATAAAACTAAAAACTTTTGCAGCGCGTGCGCAGCACGCTTACTATACGGTGTCGTAGGCAGCAGGGACACGTGCAGTATTTTCGATCGGAAAGAGTTTTATTTAGAGCTGAGTGTACCCCTAGCGGTGGGAAGTGAAACTAAACAATTTTGCATTTAAAATTTGTCCGATTCAAACAAAGGGCCCGATTTCAACGACAATTGATTCATTCAACTTAACATGAACTAATTAAGACATAGATAACTAATTAAGACATAGATTTGGCGCCCCCTGGCGGTGGAAATCGAAACTAAAAGATTTTCAGCGCGTGCACAAAACACCTTCTATACATTGTCATAAGCAGCGGGGACACTTGGTGGAGTTTCGTTCCGAAAGAGGTTTGTTTAGAACAGAGTGCACCAGCTGGCTGTGAAAAATGCAACTAAAAGATTTTGCATTCAATCTTGGTCCGATTCAAACGAAATCTTTTCTGACATTCTTCCGAGTTCTCCTAGATGAAAAATGCAACTAAAAGATTTTGCATTCAATCTTGGTCCGATTCAAACGAAATCTTTTCTGACATTCTTCCGAGTTCTCCTAGATTCTAAATAACCTTCTGTATCATTTTTTCAGCTCTTGGTTACCCCATTTATGAATATTAATATCCAGGGTGTAATTTATTTTCTCGGGTTCTATGGGTCCGATTTCAACAGGAATCGATTCATTCAACTTAACATGAACTAATTAAGATATAGCTAATTATTTAAGACATAGATTTGGTACTCCCTTGCGATGGAAAGACGAACTAACAGATTTTTTGCACGTGCACCGCACGCCTTCAACACGGTGCCGTAAGCAGCGGGAACGAGTTCCGGCGTTTCGTTCGGAAAGAGGTTTAATTAGAGCAGAATTCTCCACCTGGTGGTAGAAACTGGAACTAAAAGATTTTGCAGCGCGTGCCTAGCACGGTATATTAATCTATGCACCACAAACACCACATCTTTCCGTTCTTTATGACTCCTACTGTACACATGAGTGCGGGTGATTTGATTGGTCTACGTTTAACATATATGTTATATGATTCGCCTACGTCATCCATATCGATTCCTGCAATGATCGCTACGACAAAGGGCGTGTTGACCTTCGACGATCACATCGACCATGGTCGAAGGAGAAAATATACATGGAGTGGGTCTAATTGGAAGCATGGAAATAAGCAATAATTGAATTAAATTCTGTTTTTGTGCCTCATAATAGGTGAAGCCAGCGACTATACGTCCTTATCCTTCTAAAAATGTGACTCTTCTAATAGAAATATCATAATAGGAATCATTCACACAATACCCGAAACAATCACGAAAAGCATCACGTGATCTGATTTAGCCCAATGAGCCTGCGCAACTTCGCTCTCTTGACCCAAAAAATTTTGTGGGTGATTTCATCACATTTGGAAGGTTAATTGAACATCTTTAACAGTTCGATCGGAAATCTAACAATTTTCAACTTTCTAAACAGATTTTTTAAACCTTCCTATTTCTTAATGAAACAGTATAAAAAATATAACAATACCGGAGAATGATTAATATATCAGTTTTAGTGACATATAAGTTGATGACAGGCCAGATGTTCGATCACCGATTTGTGTCAGCTTTGGCCTAACCACTGAGCTCTAATATAATTCTATATAACTCACTGGGTCTGTTGTAGCATAATTTATAGTCTTTATACGGACATCATATTATGTTTAGCTCGTTGTATTATATTTATCTAATTCAGAATTTTATGTAATTTTGCTTTTCAAATTCGGCAACACTCTAAAGTTTTAGTTTTTGTTTGGAACTTTAAAAAGTTTTTTCTATGCAAATAATTTATCTGAGAAGTTAAAACTGATTTAGAGATATCAGTCGTTTTTATTTGGAAATACACATATTAAAATAATAAAGGATCGTATATGAAAGTCGTCTCCCAACAGGTCTAACACAGAAAGCCTTAAAATAATTAGACACAAGCTCTCAAAAATAAAAATTAAATAAAAAATATTACATACGACTTACGATGCTTTGTCGCACTAAACAGAGGAACCTGGATCATAAGCCTCTCCTTTTATTTTAGATTTTTCTTTTCAATTTTTATTAATATATAAAAATGCTTCATCAGTTGCTTTATATTTTCATTAAAATGGAATACTGTTAATATAACAAAACTGTGATATCAACATGTTATAAGATTCATTTGTATTTGTAAATTAAAATATTTGTTAAAATTTGATAAAAAGAGTTTCTAATATTTTTGTTAAAGCATTTATTTCCATAACAATTTGTTTGAAACTTAAATATTCAATTATCAAAATTCATTTTTTAATTTGATTCAAAAAGATTTTAACGTTATACGTATAATTTTATTTTTATAGTATTTTACACATTGAATTTTATATTGTAAAATATGCTTTGCATTTTAGTTTTAGTAATAATAAACCAATAAGGTACTCCATAAAAAACACACACCCATCGTATGCGCACACATATTTTCGCACAATTCTTATTTGCTAAAAAAAATATTAACGAAATGGAATGAAACTTTAAATATTATAAAGCGCTGTAAAAGAAAATTTTAATCGGGAGATTGCCCATTTATCGTATTTAAATGAGTATTTTATAATAACAATAGAAATAAATCTGTAATTGTTATTAATATCAAACTTTACTTTTATTAAAAATATTCCGTTTATCATGAAAAATATAAAGCAACCAATAAACATCTAAAAAAAAAAAAAAAAAAATCTGAAATACAATATTTAAATAAGTATTTTATTTTAATAATAAATATTAATCTGGAATTATTATTAATGTCAAAATTTACCATTTAGCATGAAAAATATATAGCAACTGAGCTCATTTTTAAATAAAAAAGTAGAAAAAAAAACTTGAAGAAAGCGTGGGATTCGAACTCAAAATATCTAAAAGATAGAAAGTCAATGCTAACCCTAGACCAACATACGATCCTAAAGACCTACCCATTCGCCGACTTTCCATTCATAAAAACGTGCCTATTTCTCCGTCGTCTGCTAGCAGATAGCGTAGAATAATAGAACAACATTCCGGGTTTTTCCCTTTAAATACGTTAGTAATGTTTTCTGTTTATTAATATTTTTAGCATATATTTCTATTCAGGATGGATGAAACTGGTGAAAAGAACATATTTAAAGTCGAGAATTAAAGTCTCATCGCAAAAAAGTGTTTATTTATTAATAAAATTTTCATATTGTGTAAAAAGAATATCTGATTAGTAAACTACTAGATATGATGTAAGAGCTCGATTAAGATAAGTTTTTAAATATTTCAACAATATCTAGGATTTTCATTTTTGAGACAATACATACAATATAATACAAAAATAATACAAATAAATAATAAATATAATAATAAATAATAATAATATAATATATATATAATATAATATATATATATATGTGTGTGTGTATATATATATATATATATAATATAATAAATATAATAATAAATAAAATATAAAACAAAACACAATATATAAATAATTTAAAGATCCATCTCAGAAATTGCGTTTTGGCGTGGTTCTATTATATATCCTTTTATAATTTCCCCTTTTATTTTAGGATAAAAGTAATTTCAAGACTATTCTATTATTGCTTATATAACATATATAATACACAATGATTTGAGAGTTAATTTTGTTGGGGACAAATACTAAAAAATATGAGCACCGGCAAAATAAAATCTAGCGAGGGGCAAATTTTTTTAAAAGGTGTGCCTATGGCCCAGTTGCAATTTATAAAATTCATTTTTAACATAACTAACATTGCTATGTTATTTTATCAAAAATTTCCCTTATTTAAAGATCGATTATATCAGTTTTACCACCCCCCCCCCAATCTATTAAGATGTTTCAATATATTCCTCCTTATTTAAGTCTTTTTTTAAATGATATGCAATTGCGTATTCTATCCAAAAACTAATGGCACTGGGTATGAGTCAATTATTAGAATTCTTTGCAGATGTGCTATTTTAATAAACATGTTTATTATTTTTTAGTGCATATGAAATGTAAATGTACTGTTACTGATGCTCAGCAATTTATAAAAATATTATGATAATTTACAAAAAAAGCAGAAAAGGAAATAAAACACAATGAATTGAGAGTTAATTTTGTTGGGGACAAATACTAAAAAATATGAGCACCGGCAAAATAAAATCTAGGGAGGGGCAAAAATTTTTAACAGGTGCGCCTATGGCCCAGTTGCAATTTCTAAAATTCATTTTTAACATAACTAACATTGTATGCTACTTTTTAGAAAAGCAGGAACATAGTGTTTTTATTCAAAATCATTGAAGTTCTTAATCTACATTGTAACATTTATTGTAAACAGTGCAAAATCAAAATGGATTTAAAACATCAGTTTTATGAAAATTGTGCACTAAAATTGGAGGTGTCCTAGAACCTCAGCCCATGTTTCCTTCAGGCGCTGATTGAAAAAACAATAAGCTAACATTCATTGAAGGTCAATAGTATTTACCCCTTTCATCATATTTTGACCAGTAAATATCCTTGAAACGTTTTTTTTTTTTTATATGAACTTTACAGAAAAACGTAATCACTTTTAAGCACCTTAAAAACTAGTTTCAACTTTTAAAGGGAAGTTTGCTTTACATCCTGTGTATGAATGTGAGAAAAAACTGGGTCCCCGCTTTGATGCCCCTGACAAAATTTCATCCCATGAAAGTAAACACTTCATAAATATTTCATCTCCATAAGATTTTAAATATATAACTTGTAATTTAAAAAGTTCATTGGATAAAAGAAAACTTTCACAAAAATAACTTCATTAAAACAAAACAGTGCAACAAGAGAAAAATATTTCACTAAAAAATCGACTAACACCATTACAACTTACACACACAAAAAAAAAAAAAAGAAAGAAAGAAAGAAAATGGACATTTCCTTAAAGAATTAAAGTGATAGGAATCAGGCAAATAATGCTTCTTTGGGAATACGTTATCAGATGCTGACAATCCTAAATACTGAATATATGCTTGCATTATTAATAGATATATAAAAGGAAATTACGCAGTATTATGTAAGTAATATTGTGATATTAAAGCTATTCTAAATTTTTTTGTTTTCTATCACTTATTTTCAAAAGTTTCAATTGTACAAAATAAATTAAAAATTCTGAGAAAATTCAAAATTTACTCATTAAAATATAAAATATTGATTATCTTTGAATGATTCAAGTTGCAAAAAGATTAATTTAAAACGTCATCGCAATAAAAGTTTTTAATTCAAAAGATTATGTTACACATGAGTGAATTATTATAAATGTCACTTAAAATTAATAAAAAAATTCCTGAAATACAAAAGCCAAAAAATACAGAAATCAGGATAATTTCCTATGCACATCCCTTGGCTACAGTGATAGATAAAAGAAAAGTTTGATTGTATAAATTCTTAATATTAGAATGTTTTAAAGATTTATAATTTTACAAATGTATAGCGCTAGCCGCACATGTGGGTCTAGGTATGGCGTGCTTGTGATGAAAAAAAAAGCAGTTTTATTTTAATAGCCATAATGTTTAGAACAGATATTTTATTATTCTATAAGTTTCTGTTCCTTTTATAGTAAAATTATGAGCCATCTTATTAGATTAAATGCATAATTAACATTTAATAAACTTAAATAAAATAGTAAAAGGTAAATAAACATACCTTGCCTGCCGATTGCTTGAATTCATGCTTGTTTAATTTTTTCCTCTTTTGGAAAATAATGCATCGAAATTTTATTATCATCAGGGTCAAAATAGTCTGCCCGACTGTCAATACTACAGAAAGGCACACAACACCTCATATTTGTAATGATATATAGCAACCAGAATGAAAAAAAAATCACATAACTATACGCCGCTGAAGTCGTGACGTCATCAATATGGCGCTGGGCATAAACAGACTGAAGTGCCCATACGCCAGCGAACGAGGCTAACGAAAAAGAAAGGCTACCGCGGTGCTTTAAGCATATCATTTTTTACAGACCGCGGGAGTCACGTGATAATGGAATCCACCAATGCAGGTGTACGAAAAGAGCATCACGTCACTCTAGCGGTCTGTAAAAAAAGATAAGTGGAATGCACCGCGGTAGCCTGTCTTTTTCGTTAGCCGCGCCAGCGAAGTGATGACGTCACTGTAATGGCTGCTGGAGACAAGAAGTTTCAATTTCCCGTTGAGCGTTAATGTTAGCAAAAAATAAAGTCGTGTTAACAGTATTAATACATTTTTTAAGAAATTGAAGTAAGTCCTTATTTACAGTATATATATGTGCATTTTGATCAATATTAACAATGTTAATCATATCTATTAAAATATGTTTACTTTGTCACTGCTGAATACTTGATTGAATATTTGCATTTGATAATTACAAATTTCATTTATTTTGCCATATATGCAGTGTTTTTTTTTATAATCACTAATAGTAGTTTACTATTATTAGAAAATATTAAATATATATTTTAGTTATGTGCAATTGAAAAGATATAATTTTGTTTTGGTTTATATTTAAATATTTTGTTATGCAAAACATGATAAGATAAAAACTAACTTTTAATTAGTTTTTTAAATATTTTTAACACAAAAGTAATTGCAAAATTTAAATGATAGCTTTAAAAAAATTGCTAGATATTTGCATTTTATACGCAACACACACACATATGAATGTAATATTTAATAATTTTTTTTTTCAAAATATAACCAAAGATGTTTTATTATGTAATATAATAATTCCAATTAAAAAATAATTATTATAAATACCTAAAAATCCATATAATGTGAATGTAATTATGTATTCATCGTGGTCATTTAAATAATGTGATTATTATATTTAGATGAACTAAAATAATACCAGAAAAATAATAAATATAAAAATAAAATAAATTGTAATCGGAATTATGATGTTTTAGACCTTATATGAATGTGATTATATTTAGATAAACTAAATATAATCCCAAAAATATAATAAATTATATAATAATAAATATAAAATATATAAAAATAAAATAAATTGTAATCGGAATTATGATGTTTTAGATTTAGACCTTATATGAATAATGTGATTATATTTAGATAAACTAAATGATAATGATGTCATAACGATAGAGTTTAGATAAACTAAATATAATCCCAAAAATATAATAAATTATGTAATAATAAATATAAAATAAATTGTAATCGGAATTATGATTTTTTTTTAGACCTTATTTGAAGAGGGTGTAATCAGTGTGGTATACATGTAACATGCATTTATATAACAAATAAGTAATTAAAAAAAACATTTTTTAGCTAAGTGCAGTATATTTAAGGCAAAGGCAGATTTGAATGCTAGCCGTAATAATTTCATTTGAACATTAGTAAAAATATATATTTAATATTTTCTAATAATAGTAAAATATCTCTGGTGATTTTTATTGGTGATTATAGAAAAACTGCATATATGGCAAAATAAATTATGTAATCATCAAACGATAGTCAGTACATTATATTAAGTTTTATCTTACACTTTTCACTAACTGATATGTTTTTGAATATGAATTAGTGACAAGAGAAACATTTAATTAAGTTAATAAATTTATAATTTAATCTCTGTATGAAAAAATATATCAATATTTTAGTGATAAAATACATTAAACAGGGGGGGGGGAGGGGAGCATCAGAATGAAACAATCGTGAATTTCTCAAAACTTATTTTTATAAATAAAATTTACATTTTTTTTATGAGAAACAAC